>JAHSQG010000013.1:1260757-2521515 GCA_020631755.1 Colletotrichum sublineola
AGCTCGACAGGTGGCGCTTGATTGAATCTCAATAGCGCTCTGAAGACCCCTTCTGCTTCTTTGTATTTAAATTTGTGCTACGCGTTTCTTTGTTCCCCTATACGCGCATCCAAACGAAGAAGGAAAAGAAAAAAGAACGTGATTGAATTTCGATTCGGCATCTCAGTATCTACACCGCCGTAGCCACGAACTCATTTCATCCAAGTGGTACTATCCCGACCATGTCGCGGTACGTTGATGCCGGACAGTCCGGGAAGGTGACTTACAGCCAATTCGCCTGTATCGGAAGCGGTTTCGCGGGTATCGGCCTGGGCGTGCAACTGAAGCGATGGTACGGCATCGAGGACATCCAGTTTTTCGAGCGGCATCACGAGCTGGGCGGGACGTGGTTCATCAACCAGTATCCAGGTGAGCGACGGCCGGCCTCTCTTCCCCGCCTTTGACATAGTGTTCTTTCCCCAGAACGACTGACATTTCCGCTTCTGTCGTCTAGGGTGTGCTTGCGATGTCCCTAGCGCGCTGTACAGTTTCTCGTTCGAGGCAAACCCCGAATGGTCCAGGGTCCTGCCGACCTCCTCGGAGCTCTGGGCGTACCTCAACCGAGTCGCCCACAAGTATGACCTGGTCAGGAAGATGTCCTTCAACGTCTCGGTCGAGCGCTGCGAGTGGGTCGAGGAACGGGCGAGGTGGCGCATGACCATCCGCCACCGCAAGTCGGGGGCCGTCTACTTCCACGAGTGCCAGTTCCTGTTCGCCGGGACGGGCGCCCTGGTGACCCCCAACGAAATCGATGTGCCGGGCGCCGAGTCCTTCAAGGGCGTCATCTGCCACACCGGACGTTGGAAGCCGGACATCGACCTCGAGGGCAAGAGGGTGGTGCTCTTCGGCAACGGCTGCACGGCGGCGCAGGTCGTCCCGGCTATCGCCCACAAGGTCAAGTCCCTGACGCAGATCGTCCGGTCGAAGCACTGGATCTTCCCGCCCATCGACAGAAAGGTCCCGGGCTGGGTCCGGTACGGCCTGAACCGCATCCCCGGCATGACAACCCTGCAGCGGTTCATCGTCTTCGCCGTGGCCGAGTACTCCTTCCTGGGGTTCCCGCTGACGGATACGGGTAAGAGGTTCCGCGAGCAGCAGCGGCGGATCACCGAGGGATACATGCGGGCCACGGCGCCTGAGAAATACCACGACCTGCTGATCCCTGACTTTGAGGTCGGCTGCAAGCGGCGCATCTTCGATGCTGGGTATCTCGCGAGCCTCCACGCCGAGAACGTGACATTGACGGACGACAAGGCGTTGGAGATCGTGCCAGAGGGCGTGCGGACGGACAAGGGGCTGGTCGAGGCCGACGTCATCATCCTGGCCAACGGTTACCACACCAACGAGTACGCGGCCGGCATCGAGGTCGTCGGGCGCCGCGGCGAGACCCTTCAGAGCCACTGGGCGTCCTTCGGCGGGCCCGAGGCCTACAACTGTTCGGCGCTGAGCGGGTTCCCCAACTTCATCCTGCTCCTAGGTGAGTCCAGGCCCGTCCCCTGCAGTTCACGGGAAGCCGAGACACGGGCTGACTAGAATCACACGCCCTCCAGGCCCCAACGCTGCGACGGGGCACACGTCGTCCATTATGGCCTTGGAGAATTCCATTAATTACGCGTTGCGGGTCTTCAGGCCGGTGCTGGAGGGTCGCGCGGGCACGGCTGAGCTGAGGCGCGAGGCCGAGCAGGACTACTCGAACGGGCTGCAGAACGCGCTGCGGAAGACGGTATGGAACTCGGGCTGCCACAGCTGGTACTGGACCGAGGCGAACGACGGCTCCGGGACGTGGAACGCCATGAGCTACCCTTATTCGCAGGCGCACTTCTGGTACCGCTGCCTGTTCCCCGTCTACTCGGACTGGGAGTACGGTGTAAGTTGTCAACCCTCCCCGTGCGTGTGCTGCCGAAGGGACAATTGGCGTCGGCGACGATGACGATTTGTGCTGAATGAACGGGAACAGGGACCGGCCACAATGGTCTCGTCAATTCGGAAGCGGTGGCCCAGCGCCTGGCTTCTTGTCGCCCTACTCGCAGTGACCGGGCTAGCGGCTTGGGCTTTCTCGGGCAGGCAGGGGTTAGGGTTGGTTGCGCGTAACGCTTAGACGGACGTCAGCGTCCTTTCTCCTGTCGCCTTGCTATATTCCCTTGTATCCGAAGAGTTCATGGCCTGTCTGTATTGTAAGTAATGGTCATTTTCTTCTTCTTCTTTTTGTTCTATGCTTTCGTTTTACGCAACTCTGCAGAATGGATATGGAAGTGGAAACAGTGGAATATGTCTGCAAATGAATACAACCCGCGAGAGACTTGATGAATACAAATATCCTTATTTGCGGTGCCGAATCCACGATCGATAAAGTTCAATATTGATTGGTTCGGCTTTCCCACGGTCGTCACTGTTGCGTGTAAGCTCTTTATTTTGACATCGACTCGCCACATGCGCAGCTCGTGAACTATAGCAAAACACCACTTTGTAGATGCCCGGCTCTTGTTCTGAGCATGCTCACATTGTGAGGTGCACCGCTGAGCTAGACTGCCAGAGGCCACGAGGAGTGGTGATTTGCTCGGCCCATGTCCACTGGGCGATTCCGTCGTCCGATCTACAACAATATAGAAAAAAGAAAAAAAAGGACTGTGCCCATGGAGTTAACAATAACTCCCCAAACACCGCACTGACGACCGGCCATTCTACTCCTGTTTCCAGTTCTCCCCTGATTACCTATTTAAGTGCGTGCAGGCAATTACGTATCATGCGTACCTAGGTAGGTAGGTAGGCAGCGAGCGCCGAGAGTGCCGCCGACCCAACGACCGGCTTGTGACCGCTCTGTACTTGCTCAGCTCACCTCCGGAATAGTTCCGACGCTGCACGCGAACGCAGGCAGTGCTTACGCAAAGAAGAACGCTGTTTTCTCATGATGCCGACCGAGTTGCAGGGACGCCAACGTCGCCGCAAGATTGCGCTAGCCTGCGAGCCGTGCCGGGAGCGGAAAGCCCGTTGCGATGGCCGCAAGCCCATCTGCTCGACCTGCCAACGCAGATCTCTAGACTTGGAGCAATGCGTCTATAAGGCCGGCAACGCGAGGACCGCGTGTAGTGATGAGTGAGTCCTGCGTGCCTGCACCGCTCGTGAGAATGATGGCTGCCTGCCCGGTTCACGCTGACCTTCCGCAGTTACACAAAGGCTCTTCATGAGCGCATCCGCAGGTTGGAGCAAGCCTGTGCTTCCCATGGCATTGACATCACCACGCTCGATGCGACTGAGCCGGGCTCTCACTCGCCGTTGGATAAGCGCTCCTCTTCGGCCCATGAGTCCGGCTCGGTGGACGCGCCGGGGATGGTAGACCAACCGTCGGTCCAGTTGCCCTCGCCATATTCGGGCATCAGCATGGAGCACTCCGTTGAACCTAGGAGAGTGACGGCCATGGGCACCATATTTGCTGAAGACCACCTCGAAGGTACACCCGACCACGTGGAAGACGACTTTTACGGCAGCTCCTCGGCCGTGTCCTTCTTGAAGGAGGCCTACAGCGCGATGAACCCAATCCCCTCGAGGGCCGAACCCTCCTCCCTGTTTGCGAACCACCAGGAGGCCGCACCGGTGCCCGACCGGTCGTCGTTCGCCGATTTTGACAAGTTCCTCCTCCCGCCCCGGCCGTTCGCCGACCATCTCATCCAGATCTACTTCCGCAGGATCCACTACCTCTACCCTGTCTTCCACAGGCCGGCCTTCGAGTACGCGTACGACACCCTCTGGCGGCCCGCCACGGCCGCCGACGCCGACGCCGCCGCGAGCCGGTTCCGCGGCGTCGGCCTGGGCAGCTCTCCCGGCGCCGACGCCAACACCATCGTCTTCCACGGCGCGCTCAACTCCATCTTCGCCCTCGCATGCAACTACGCGGACCTGACGCCCTCCGAGAAGGCCAAAGGCATCGAGGTCTTTCTGCTCCGCAGCCGGCAGTATTTCGGCGTCGACCTGCTGGAGAAGAACAACCTGGGCGTCGTGCAGACGCTGCTCCTATGCGGCCTCGTGATGCAGGGGACGCCCTTCCCGGACCGGTGTTGGAACGCGATCGGGATAGCGTGCCGCATCGCCCAGGGGCTCGGCCTCCACATGGAGGCAGCCCTGCAGCCCGGGAACGTGACGCTGGAGAAAGAGATCCGGCGGCGGACGTGGCAAGGATGCGTCATTATGGACACGTGAGTTATTCCAGTAACACGCCGTGAAAAAAAGAAAAGAAGAGAAAACTGAACGGAAACCAGCCTCGTGAGCATGACGTACGGCCGCCCGACCGTGGCCGCCTGCCTCGTCGTGAACGACCTGCTGCCGCGGCCGCAGTCCATGACCGAGACAGACGCCGAGAAAGTAAGGCTGCAGTTTAACTCGCAAAGCTTCAAGCTGAGCCTGGTGCTGGAGGATATACTGTGCAAGATATATCAGCCCTGGCGGAGCCGCCTCCGAGACGACCGCATCCGCAGCACAGGGGCGGCGGCGGACGGGATGCCTAGCCTCGACACCATTGTCGAGCTCGACGCCCAGCTGGACGACTTTGAGAGGGCGGTACCGCGCTTCCTATCGTGGCAGTCTGCGCCGCCATCGGAGAGGCTGGTCACGGAAGACCCGAAAACCATCGCCATACAGAAGCACGTGCTTCAAGCGAGGTTGGTTTGCCAAAACACATGTCCTCTTTTTTTTCTTCGAGTCTCTCTCTCTCCACCTCCCACCCCATATGCTGAGCATGCAGAAACCTAGGTTCCTCTACGTGCGTCTCATACTTCACCGGCCGGTCCTAACCAAGCTCTCGGCGGCCTTTGCCAGGCCTCGCCAGGAACCCGATCTCGGCGAGCGCACGCCGAGACATTCGCCAGACAAGGGCCTCCGAGCCCCTTTTACAACCGAGTGCGCCAGGGTGTGTGTGGATGCGGCCTCTCAACTCATTACCTTGATAAATGGCTCTTACCAGACCGACACGACGGGGGCATGGTGGTGGAACAGCTTGTGTGAGGGACCATCCTCCCCGATGGGGCTTTTTTCTCTTTCTTTTTCTTCTTTTTTGGTTAGTCTCCATGATGAATGACGGCAGCTAACAGCCCGCAGACGCCTGCGCCGCCGGCCTGGTCCTCATCGTCTGCCGCATATACCCGCCTCTCTGGGCGCGGCTGGACCACGCCGCCGTCGCGGCCTCCTGGGAGCACTGTCAGGGGATCCTGAAAGGTATCGCCGACATCAGCATCTCCGCCCGCAAGTCGCTGGACCTGCTCCGCAAGATCGACAGGGCCGTCACGCAGCTGCATACAGGTGAGTCACGCGATGAGAAGAAAAGCGTCCATGGGGGTCACAGCCCAGTACAACTAATGGCGATTTTCTTTTAGCGAGAGAGCCTTTTGGCCAGCAGATCGACCCGGCTCTCTGCTCGGACGTGACAGGGAGCTGGTCTCTCTCGGGCGACATGGATGTATCGCTTCTCTTAGACCCCGATCCCCTATCCTTCTTTCGCGGGTGGGAGATGCCGGGCTTCGAGTCGTTTAACCCCTAACCCCCCCCCCCCCCCCCCCCCCCAAAAAAAAAAAAACAAGAACAAGAAAGAAAGAAGCCGGGAATACAGGCCATGTACAGAGTAAATTGCGGACGATACCAAGCAGTCTACTATAGATGCTTGAATAGGGGCTTGCTGAACCTACACTTTTCGCTTCCGAGTTCCACCCGGGCCTCGTCCTCATCTCGGAACAATTTCGCGTGCTCAAGAACCCCGGCAGCTTCCGCTTCGCGCAGTATGAGCTCTTCGTAGGCGGGGCTGCGCATCGTGACCTTGACGGGGAATGGCTCGCCAGCCGCCTCCAGGTTCAGTATGTGGCTGTTGTAGGGGCCGTTCTGGAAGTGTTGGTGAGCACGGGGCCGGGCAACAGGAAAAGAGGAGAAGCGTGACAATAAAAACTAAAAAAACTAGAAAAAAAAAAAAGAAAAAGAAAAAGAAAACACTTACAGGTCTGTAGTCGACGCACTGGGCCAGCCTGGCGATGCTAAGAAACAAGCTGCGCTGGGCCAGGCGGTAGCCGACGCAGATGCGGCGCCCACCGCCAAAGGCCCACAGGCCGTGTGCGATATCCGTCTCGTGGCCGTCGAGCCAGCGCTCGGGGACGAAGTCCTCGGGCGCCTCGCACTCGTAGCTCACGGCTGGCCCGTTGATGGTGAAGCCTGTGCCGGCCGGGAAGTAGTAGCCCTCGAACTCGATGTCCTGCGACGCCGTGTGGTCCGGGGTGAGGGGGAAGATGGGCCGCCAGCGCAAGACCTCTTTGGCCATGGCGCATATGTAGCGCAGGTCGTCCATGTCGGCGAGGGTAGGCAGCCGCACGTGCTCGCCGACGCCGCAGAGGCGGTCCACCTCCTCGCGAGCCTTGGCGAAGACGTCGGGGTACTCGAGCGCTGCCATGGTCATGATGTTGAGCGCCTCCCTTGTCGTGTCGCTGCCAGCCTCGATGAGCTGCATGGCGACGTACATGGCCTCATCGTGGCTGCCCTTGTACCGTGTGTCCGGGTTCAGCAGGACGTCGCGAACAAAGGAGGGCGGGGCCACGCCGTTCTCCACCTTTTCCTTTATGGGGTTGTACCACCTGCTGTAGAGGTCGTAGTTCCAGTCGCCCACCGCCTGCCAGTGAGGGCGCCAGATCTGCAGAAACCGCGGCAGCTTGGCCAGGTCCGGGAACCAGTCGACGATGCTAGCGCCGATGCTTCCGACGAAGAAGGTCACGGCGTTCTGCATCTCGACGAGCTCCTCAGGCGTCTTGACCATGCGCTCTCCGAGGGAGATGCGGTGGATGACCGAGTTGGCGTACCGGTAGTGGTGCCTGTACCAGGCGCTGGGTCGGATGACGTACTCGGCCATCATCTGCGTGCTCTCGAGCTCCTGCCAGGCGCCGTACTGCCGGAGTGCGGTGCCGCTGAGTAGGCTGTGCATCACGCGCCGCGGCTCGGTCCATTGCTCCTGGGGAAGGAGCAGCGACTTGAGGCCGTAGCCGACGAGGGTGTTGGAGACGGGCATCGGAGAGCGCGTGCTGGTCTGGCTGCTCCGCCTGGCGATGATCTCGGACACGACGCGGCTGCTGTTGAGGAAGATCCAGGTCTTGGAGCCCAGGTGGACGGTTGCCATTTCGCCGTATTTCGACAGGGAGTGTAGCTGGGAGCGGGTGAGCCG
Organism: Colletotrichum sublineola; assembly: GCA_020631755.1. NCBI lineage: Eukaryota > Fungi > Ascomycota > Sordariomycetes > Glomerellales > Glomerellaceae > Colletotrichum > Colletotrichum sublineola. The sequence goes on from JAHSQG010000013.1 coordinate 1,267,980, forward strand.
GGCGGGTTCAACAGGGTCCAACTGGGGAGACTGGACGTACATATTTGTTGAACGGGTCCTCCTTGACATCTGTGGCCTGTAGGAGACTGCCTAAGAGAGGGAGGCTCGGCGGGCCGGGAGGGAGACGGGGAAGTTTCCCATTCCTCGCCCTCCTCTTACCCACAGGCTTGAGGTATTCTACGAGGGACACGACGACGATGATCAGTACGATGAGAATTAGAAGCGGTTTGATGGCACTGGAGTTCTCCCGCTGGAGCCATGGCAGGTTGCCGTTCAGACGAGGGACCATGGTGATGAGTGTTGGTGTAGCCAGATATGATGGCCAAAGCCTGTCTTTTTGGTTCAACTATTTACATTTTGGTCATACCTGTGTTCTTTATACACACAAGTCCTGAAGACCCCGCGCGCCTGAGCGTGTGTGAAGCGTGCGTGCGTGTGGACGGAACGATCCCGACATGTTGGTGGTCTTTGGCCTTCTGTCGGAGCCAGTTCCGGAACGATGCCGCCACACACACGCACATACCAGCGACATCCCGGATGGAATCTCGCCGTTTCAAAAACCGCTGCCACAAATGGCAAGTGGGACGAACCTGAAGCAAAAGCCATGGGAGTCAACAAGGTTAGTCATCCCGGGGCCCGCACGGCGCTCTCTCGTGGGGGTGGAGCCGTGTGGTTCGGGGCGGTTCCGCAGCATTTGCGGACCATCGCCGGGTCGTCTGCAGCCGTCGACTGACATGTCCGGAGTTGCGAGGCGCGGACAGCGGGAAAAGAAAAGAATAAAAGATTTCCTCAACCCAAGTAAAGACGAATCCCGATGGCTCGTGTGAGGGACGATCGCTTGGCTCAGGCCGCCATGCAGCCGCAGTAACGTTCGCGTCCTATACCAAAAGATTTTCTGGCGCCATCGCGACATGCGACCTGCCTTCCTCATTGCCCCGTCCTATGGCTCCCGCACGACGGCCGCGACCAATTAAGAGTCAGCAGCGAATTTTTAGCCGTAGCATTGGGCGACAAGACGTTTGGCGCAGGCAGACAGGTAATCTCCCACGATGCAGCAGAGCGATTGTCGGAGTGGTTACACGTGTTGGCGCAGGTGACCTGGGCGGGCAAGCTGCAGTAGAGCTGCAGCTGCGACGGTAGATCCTTGTCTCTTGCTTTTATCTCTCCCTCTCTCTCAATTTCCCGCTACCATTGCAATGTGTCGGAACGGCTGGGCCGGGGGAGTACTCGATACAATGCAGGACGCCTGCGATTGAACGATAAATCAAGAGTCGAGGCGTGTTCTGTGCCGTGTTTTGTCAGCATAGGTACAACCTTGACCACGTCTCACGATGTATGGGAAAAAGAAAATTCGGGGAAGAGGCGGTAAAGATGCGTTGGCAACCAAGTGGGGGGGGGGGGACGAGTCGGGTTGCTCCGCACATGGGATCTCGGTTACTGCGATACACAAGTAGCACACGTCGACGTCTTGTCAGCCTGACAGTCTGATGGGAGGCCAAAGAGAGAGAGAGAGAGAGAGAGTATGAATGACGACGGTGGTGGTCTGTACAAGCTGAGCTGAGATTTGATTGTGAGGAGTGAGGGGAGGGGATCCGTACCGTACGTAGTACGTTAAGCGCGTGCATTTTAACAGGGTCCATGGTCAGGCTGGCTGCTGCAATGGCGAATGGCCTGGCTGCATGTAGCGATGTACAGGTACAATATACCTCTCTTATCGTGCTACCATGTTTTCCAACCTGGACCAATCCCCGCCGGTTCTCGTCCCAACTGCTAGTGTACCTGTAATTCCAGAAGTAGCTCGCCTCACCTTGCTATACCTCGTCTTAATGGACCAGGGGGTTCGCTAGGTGACCCCGCCGCTCTCCTGCTGTTTCTGCCTCTTCTCCTCTCTAGGACCAAGACGGGATTAGCCTGTCTTTGCGGTGGGTGCCCGGTGCCCATCATTCCAGATTCTCCCCCCCAGCCACCCCTTCTCTGCCCAGTTCTGCCCCCCTCGTTTAGCCAATCTTTGGGGAAGACCCCCGGGATATAGCTTCACGGCTTGTCCCGCCTGGTCGCTTATTCTCGAAAAAAACAAAACAATAACATCGCCAGACTTATTGTCTGCGTAAGGCTTTCCACCCCCCAGCCTTACCATTAATCATCCAACAAGGGAAAAAACCGAACCCCCCCCCCTTCCCAGCGCGCCAACGACACCCCACACCGTCGTGAATCCCGTTATTTTCCATCGCGCGCGTAGTCCACGACAAATGCGCACCGTAGGGTTCGATACGCCGTTGCGATCATGATGCGAGATCCGCGTCGTCGGAGCCCCGAGAGCTCTCGGCGGCGAAGAAGAGACCGCCGTGATTCTCGCGAGCAGCTGGCCACCGGCACCAACCTTTCCACCGTGCCCGGTCCATCTGCCCAATCCCAACCGCAATACCAACAACAACAGCCGCTCCCCCAGATGTACTCTCAATCGCAATACCCTCAGTTCTACCCCGACCCCCAGAGATACCCCGAACCCGAGAGATACGCAGCCCGTCCTGAGAGATATGACGACCCTCAAAGATACGGCCAGCCTCAACCACAATCATACCCTCACCCCGAGCAATACCCCCCAACCGATGTCTTTGTGAATCCTCTAGGCTATGCTGAGCAGCAGCCATATGTTGAGCCTCAGACATACCAACAACCCCGCGAACCCGAGAGGATGCGCCCCCGCGGCGGCTCGAGCTCCTCCTCGTCCTCCTCAACCTCATCCTCTTTTCTCAATATCTCGGCCAAAAGCCCCAAATTCGGCGGAGTTTTTACCACATTCTTCAGGGCGCCCTCGGAGCAGCGTAAACGCCGTCGCCGGAAGAAGCAAATGGCCCGCATCCTCTCCTTCGGCAATTCCTCTTCCTCCTCAGTGAACTCCGATATGGCTTATGGCCGCGGCTACATTGAACGCGACAAGAGCCAGCGCCCTAGCCCGATGCCGCAAGCCCATCCGAGCCCTGCCCTGTACCGCGGCGATCTTGCCGACGCCTCTCACCGGCCGCCCCCAGCCCCTCGGGACAAGACGGACGAAGAAATCCTCAACATTGGCCGCCAGCTGCAAGACATAGCGAGAAGGCAGAATCAGGCTGACTTGAAGGCTGCCTCCAAGTCTCGCACCTCCCAGGTCGCTGGAGCCGCAGCCGCCGCCGTCGCTCTCAGCCACTTTCGCCCCAAGAGCAAAAGTGACAGCAAAACCCGGGTGTCCGGTACCTCGAAACCTAACCAAAGCGCCTCATCGTCGGATGACGACTGGGAGTCGGCCTCCGAGGACGAGTCTACCACGGACGAATCAGACAGCGGTCTAGTCTACGGCTCTGTCTTCAAGCCGGCCAAGTCGGCTAGAATCTCATCCGAGTCGCCCGAGCAGATCAAGCCGCCCGAGCGGAAGAGTACCATTGTGGACCCGCGCCTTTTTGGTCCCGTCAACTCTCTTCGCGGCGCCGTCAAGAGCCCGTGCGGCTTTGGTGAACAAGACCCACGTTCCGCTGGCTCTTCTCGTCGCCATCATGAGGAGACGATAGCACAGGTCGAACTTCCCAAAACCGGGAAACAGCCGATGCAACGCATCTACCCTGTACCGACATCGGATCCGGATAGGTTTGACTACGACCGTGGCTCTGTAGCCTCGTCACGCCAAGACCTCCCGCAACGCGCTCGGCCCGAGCCAGTCCCCATCCAGCAGCCGATCCCCATTGTCCCCGTCTCGTCCAAGGTCTATGATGCTGAGAGGTTCGAAGAAGATGAGCGCACCAAACAACGCCGGTCACCGCCCAAGGGAAGGAGTGTCGCAGACAATGCCATTGCCGGTGTAGGCGTCGCAGCTGCTGCCATTGGCGCCGCCATGGCCTATAACCGTAGAGACTCTGGCGATCATGATGAGCGTCGCGACGACCGTCCGAGTGAAACCCCAAAGCGGCAAGAAGGCCCCCGCGATCCTCGGCAGAGCCGCCGTAGAGATGAACCGGAACAGCCAATAAGGGTCGAATTGGAGGACCGCGAAACCCGCAAGCATGATGACACTCATCGATCCCATCGACGTAACGACGCGGACGTAGTCGACGAACGAGATAAGAAACGTGCCACCCGCTCCGATCCCGCTTATGAGGCTTTGAAGAGACGTGCGTCCGACCGTGATCCTCGCCCAGAGGTCTACAGACTGCCCCAAGGGGACGAGATCCGAGTCGAGTATGAACCCAACGATAACCGCCGGCCTCGCGAGGAACCTAGAGAAGCCCGCCGGGATGAACGTAAGACGGTCGTCATAGATGAACGCCCGGAGGCAAGGCGGGTGGAGGAGCCAACTGAGTTGCCCAGGGATAAACATGGGGTGGAGCAACCCGAGGCCCCCAATACACAAGCCCCTATTGACCCTTTTCAGTTCCAGGTTGCTGATGATGCCTTCCAAACGCCCAAATACGCCACTCCGAAGAGACCTTTGACTCCGCAGGTCGTAACTGTCGACCGAGAGCCAAGCTTTGACGACTCTCCGCCAAGAAAGCCGGACTACTCGGAGTCACGAATGAGCCGCAAAGACTCTTTCGAACTCGAGCAGCGACTGGAAAAGTACCAGCAAGGCGCCCAAGACCGCTCCCGCACCCCTGGACCACGCCGCCGTGGAAACTCAATCGAAGAGGAGGAACGCGCCGCCAAGTCGATCTACGATGAGGCTAAGCACGCCACCGCGCCTATCGCCGCGGCTGCCATCGCCGCCGCAATCGCCGCTGAATCAGAGAGATCACGAAAGCATCGCCGTGACCAGGTTACCGAGGATGGCTCCCAGGATAAATCTCAGGCTGCCAAGGATGCCGTCCAGGAAGAGGCCGACAGGTACTACCGCGAGACCGCCATTGCACGCAAGATTGCCAAGGACGAAATGCGGTCGCGCAGTGCATCTCCCCACGAAGAATCCGTTGTCGGCAAGTGGCAGGAGCACGACGATAGGCCCGAGGTCGTCACGATTGTGACGCCACCCGAGATGGAACACCACCACCATGACAAGAGCCCATACGACGCACCCAACGCCGATGTCCGCATCGATTATGTCATCATTCCCGAAGAGCTTGACCGCTTCCGCCTCCCTGGTCGCCAACTCGCAGCCGGCGAAGCACCGAAATTCCAGTCCCGCGATCCTTCTTGCGAGCGTGAACGACCGCTTCTGAACCTTGTCCTGCCTACACCTGTCGTCACGCCGCAGCATACGCCGGCCCCTGAGCATCAGAAAGAGCGGTCATCGTCCAGCCGGAAGCAGGAGGGCCCAGAACCAAAATCAGTCGAGCCGGTCGGTGCTCCCGCATCCAACGCTGTACCTGCCACGGAGATTGTTTTGGGACCAAGAGGCGAGGCTATCGAAAGGCCAGCGACGCCCACTGCCAAGTCAGTCACTTGGGGCGAGAACGAGACAAAGAGCTTCAACATCGAGAGCCCAGAGCCTCCCAGGAAGACTTCCTCCAGCACTTCGAGCAAGTCAAAGAAGAAAAAGAAGCTCGGCAAAAGCTCCCCGTGGGGCATCATCTCTGCAGCCGTCGGCGCTGGTGCTGCGGTGGCAGCGGCAGCCCCTGATATGCGTGATCCCTTTGAGAGCAAGCCGGACGAAGACAGAGAGAGGCACAGCCCTTCCGAGTCGCCCAAATCTCGCGGCACCGAGCCCATCGCCGAGCCTACTGACCTCCCTACTTCTTACAAGCGTTCCGAACCATTCGGGGATGAACATGACTTGCCTCCGGCTCCTGGCCCTAAGCCGTCCAGCCCTCAGACTACGAGGATGCCTGGCGCTTTTGCAGACGACATCGAGTTTGCTTCTGTACTGGCTGCTGGTCTCCAAGACACTGGGTTTGACCCGAACATTGTCATTGATAATCCTACCTACATGCGCCGCGACAGCCCTCCAGGACAGAGCGAGCCGGCAGTCTACCAGCAGCCCTATGCGGAGACTGTGACCGATTTAGGCATCTACGGGTCTGAAGGGCCTGTCCCTGCGGATAGCGGGTTCGTCATTGGCGAGGTACCAGAGACGCCGGTTGCCGAGAGGGACGTGGAAAACAATCATGCTACCGAGTCTCCTCGCACGCGAGAGCGCCGTGACAAGGGGAAGGCCAAGGAAACGCCCCTCGTGGAAAAAGAGCCTCCTTTCGAGGACGTCGAATCCCCCAAGAAGCTCAGCAAGAAGGAGAAGCGCAAGCAGAAGGCGGCCAAGAGGCAAAGCATGGACGATGCGCCGGCCGATGAGACTTACGACACTCCCGTGGCTTCATCGCGGTCAGCTCCCATCCCCTCTTCGGAGGCACCCCCTGCTCATGAGAGGCCTCGTAGCTACTATGATGTCCCCGGAGTCACACCTCAAAATGCGCCGGCCATTCTCAACGACTCCGGCCCTGTTTATGAAAGACCGCATACTTATTATGGATATGGAGGTCCCCAACCCACGCCGCTGTCTGGGCCGCATCCCTACTCAAATGCAATCTCTGCTCACGAGAGGCCACACACCTACTACGGCGTCCCGGAGATGACTTTCCGGAACGAGCCTGCGCCCTTGGACCAGGCAGTCCCTCGTTACGAGAAGCCTCGTGCTTTTTATGACACTCCCCAGAGCCCCGAAACTGTTGTTGCGCTTGGCCCTAAGGATCGTGGCTTCCAGGACGTACCGACATGGGACTTGCCAGCCACCTCTGACGTACCTCATTCTTATGGCGAAACCCTTGCGTCTGCGGCATCAGCATCCGAGACAGCTCCTGCTGACTATGAGCCAGTCGCTCCTAGCAAGTTAAGCAAGAAGGAGAAGAAAAGGAAGAGCAAGTCATCGAAATCCGAAGTCATCGTCGTACAGGAAGACGAAGACGAGCTGCCCACTGAGCGATCTCTTCGCGGTGAGCCCAGCGCTTCCTGCGAAGGGCTATCACAGAGCGAGCGATACCATTCCGGCGGACCTCAGGAAACTGGCGAAGATGCTTGGGAAACGCTCGCGAAGAAGCAATCCAAGAAGTCAAAGCAAAGCTCGGATGAATGGACCGATGTCGAGAAGCAGAGCGATTACACCCCAACGGTTGAGCGGAGCAGCGCCCGCGACGACCTTGAAGACTGGGACGATCTTCCGACCAAGTCTCGACGGGATCGCTCTAGATTCGAAGACCGGGATGTGAGCTCTGTAGTGTCCGACCCGTCGAGCCGTCGCGAGAAGTCGGATCGCCGCTCCAAAAGCAGTCGGCACGAAGACAAAAACGCGAGCTCCGTCGTCATCTCGGACCCCACAAGCCGACGCGAGAAGTCTGACCGGAGATCCAAGAACGTTCGTGATGAGGATCGGGATGCGGGATCCGTGGTTTCTGACCCGTCGAGCTGCCGTGAAAAATCCGAACGCCGGTCCTACGGTAGTCGACATGACGATGGAGATGTGACCTCTGTTGTCTCTGAACCCACGTCGCGGAGTGAAAAGTCGGAACGTCGTTCCAAGAGCCTTCGCGACGAAGAGAGGGACACAGGCTCCGTAGTTTCCGACCGCTCGTCAAGACGTGACAAGTCAGACCGTCGCTCCAATGGCACTCGGCACGAGGACGGCGACGATGTCAAGTCAGTGGCGTCTGGAAGCTCTGGTCGTAAGAAACGGAGTGACGACCAGAAGAGCCCCAAGGAGGAGGAGAAGCGCAGTAGCGGCTTCTTTAACAGTCTCTTCAGAGGCGGCAATAACAAGGAGGTATCTGGTAAGGATGAGAAGTCGTCTTTTTTAGATAATGCCGGCACCCTTGGCGCGGGTGTCGGCTTGGCGGGCGCAGTAGCAGCTTTGGGCTCCATCATGTCCCGCTCGAATGCCACTGAACCTCACCTGGAAGAGTCGGTCGATGTTCCTCGGTCTCTGGAAATGTCTGCCAGCCCCGCTCGAGACGTCGACATCGACCCGGAGATCGTTCCGCGGGACATCAGACCCGCCATCGACCCTCAATATGGCGATCTGCTTCCTTTGCCACCCAGCCCCATGCCCCCGAGCACGCCGGGCTCTCCAACCCAGGAGCTGGACGAGGAGCTTCCCGCCCTGCCTGACAGCCGACCAGAGACGCCTCCGGAGGAACGGAGACGTCAGCACGAAACCAAGACGCCCAAAACCCACTCGCGGAAGCGCAGCAACATAGAAAATCCGGCTCGAAGTCCAAGCCAGACCGCCGTACCTTTCAAGTTGCGGCTGGGACAAAGACCATCGCCGTCCTCTCCCAGCAACTTTGGCCCCTCGCCCGTCTCGTCTCCCCCGGTGGCTACAGCTCCCGATGCCGCCCACATCACCACTCCCACTTCTGCCAGACGTCCCTCCAGGCCAATCTCGTGGGAGAGCAGCCGTGAGATCAAGCCTCTTTACCTGTTGGAACAATCTCGCCAGGAATTCGCAGCCCAGTCGATGGAGCCACCCATCGATCTCCCGGAGCTACCTCCGAGTGAGCCGTCCTCGCGGGAGTCTCCTGCGCCGGAATTCTCACTGCGCGAAGATGACGTGAAGTACTTCAACCAGCTTCAGGCGTCGCCTTTTGAGCCCAACGACCTTCGCATCGACACCAACATGTCTCAGTATCCTGAACAGGCGAACCGCCAACTCGGCTCGCAGGAGACTACGCCCAAGGCAGAGTATGCAATCCAGCACGCTGGTGCTATGTTCGAACGGGCTTCGCCTGCTCTCCCTGAGCTACCAGACGCTGCCAAATATTTGGACCTGTCAGAGCATGACTTTGAGGAGTTGCCGCCTCTTCCTGCTAGCCCCTTGGACACGCCGGTAATGGGATCCGAAGCAGAACCAGCGAATACCATTTCTCAAGAGAGGAGCCTCCACGGACCAGTATCGCCTGCTCTTCCTACTGACACTGACGCTGATCGACAATCGACCTTTTCGCACGCTACGCTGACTGACTTGCCGGCTCTCCCTGCTAGCCCCATAAGCGATACGGCAGAGTCCTTGCAGCAGCCGGTTATCCCGACATCAAAGCTGGAGGAGCTGCCTGCTATTCACGACAGCCCTTTGGCACAACCAACTATGATGCCCGAACCGGAACCAGTCGAAACCACCTCCAAAGAAAGAAGTTCGTATCTCCTGCACATGACGCCCCCTTCAATCATTAAAAATCTAATGGATCGTGATACATTAGACACACCACCAAGCCCTACGCCTGACAGATCGTACGACGCCACAGTTGACACGGCCGAGATCGAGGAGCAGGACCTTTCTGGCTCTCACAACACTGCCCTTGCAGCCTTAGCCGGAGGCGCCGCTGCCGGACTCGCAGCTGCCTCGCTTATCGATCATGCTAATGCTGAGGACAAGGTAACTGGGGTCGAGCGAGAAACCGAGGCCTTGGAGACTCCCGCTCCAGCACAGCCACGCGCGGACGGAAAGCAGTCCAAGAAAGACAAGAAGAAGAATAAGAAGAAAGCCAAGGGGATGTCCATCGACAACACTACGCTTCCCTCGGGCGAACCCGCTTCCGCTGTTTCTACAGACAAGAACAATTCTCCGTCTATTGATGTTGCTCCCGATACTCCAGCCGAAGAGTCGACGCCTACCTCAAACGAAGCCATTTGCCCTACGCCAATTGAGGGGCAGACAACTCCGTCGCCCATGACCGAACCCGTTTCATCCATCTCGGTTGAACATGACGAGTCGCCATCTGTCGATACGGTTCCTGCTGCCTCAACTCCAACTGAGGACACCATTCTTGCTTCAACCGACGGTACGAAGGCGCCATCGATTGAAGCTATGCCTACACCCAATGAAGCTCTGCCACCTCTTCCCCCCGTCTCCGCCGAAGAGACTGTCTCCCTCTCTGATGACGCCGACCCGGCTGCTTCGGCCGGCGAGAACGCGCTGCCTTCAATCCAAGATCACAAAGCCCTGGAACCTACGGACAAGGCGCCTCAAGAACTCGCCGATCCTCTGGTTTTACCGACCGATATCTCTCTTTCTGCCGAGGGCGATGCTGCCGTCGTGCGCGTTGCTGCAGCTGATGGCGAAGTCACCGGACCCGCAGCCGCTGAGCTTCTTGCAGAAGATACCGCCGGCAGAAAGAAATTGTCCAAGAAAGAGAAGAAGAAGCTGCAGAAGATCAAGAAGGCTTGGGAGCAGGCTCAGGCGGAGATGCAAAAGCTTGAGCGTTCTGCTGAGCCCGACGAGGAGACCGGCAAGGCCGCCCTTGACACAGATGCACCGATCAGTTCCTTGCCTGAGCCTGCTGCCAGGGCCATGGAGACCAATGAAGCCGAAGAGGCTGCCGCTGTCCCGCTACCTAATGCATTGGACCCCGCTGAGGAGGAGGCCTTGCTCGAGTCTGAGACGATAAAGGAGATGACCGAAGCCCAAGAGGTAGCTGGTACCCAGCTTCCAGATATTTCAGAGCCGGATTTGGAAACCCCCTTGCTTCAGTTTGAGAAGGTTCCGGTGACAACTGATGCTGAACAGGCTGCTTCTGTTCCACTCCCGGAAGATTCGGAGCCTACGATGGAGAATTCTTTGTTGAGTGATGATGTGGAAAAAGCCCAAGACACGCAGAAGCCTGAACAGCCCGAGTCAGCCTCGGAGTTCAAGGGACCAATCGCTACCCAAGAGGAGGCTCAAACCGCGTTACCCGACTTTGGCAGTTCCAAAGATGCAGTTGAGGCCGGACTGCCTGCAACACCTCTGGTCCTCGATCCTCTGGTCTCTGACGCTAAGAAGAGTAAAAAGAAGAAGAAAAAGGGGAAGAAGTCCGTGGATGATGAGTCTTCTGTACCTAGCCTGGCCCCCGAAGCGCTGCCGGAATCTTCTCTATCAGCCGGCCCTGCTCCAGACCACGACGAAAAGCCTCTGGACGCAATGGCAAACTTTCAGTCAGAACAGCAGGCTTCAGTGGTTGAACCCTCAAGTGCCAAAGACGGCTCCCCTGAACAGGAGCTCCCGCTTCAACCCTTAGAGGAAGAGACAGTCGAACCGATCGAGGTTACAAACAAGTCCTGGCCTCTGCCTCCTGAGACTCTAGAGAAGTCATTCGGGCCGAGTGATGACTTGGACGAGCAGCAGACTACTGTGCAAGATCAAAGCGACAAGTCCGTTGAACAGGATGTGATGTCCTCGGAGTTGCAATTCGTATCTCCTACGCAAGATTCCTCTTCCAAGTTGGATGCCGATCCGTCGGAACAACAGACTGCCACCACTCAAACTGATAACGCCCCAGCCATCACCGGCAGTCAGCAAGAGCAACCCGCCCTCGTTCCCGAAACGAGTCCTCCGGCTGGGGAGCCAGCCGTTGACTTTCGCGAGGTCGAAAAGCCTACCGAAACCCCATCTGCACCCTTGTCCAAAAAACAGAAGAAGAAATTGAAGAAGTCCAGAAAGAGCTTGGCAGCAGACGACGAACATATGGCTGCAATTGAGAACAGGCCTACCGAGCCCCAGCCCGAGCCTGCTGCGGATCAGGTGCCTTCCACATCAAACCTGGACCTCGAACCAAAAGAAGCCAGTATCTCGGAAGCTAACCCTGCCGACCCTGTCGCAGATAGTGCGATTGCAGCCGCGCCTATCGAGCATATTGTTGATGACGCATCCGGACCTGTTCAAGCCAAGGCCGATGCCGCTGCCACGCCTCTCCCTGAAGATGCCACCGAGGCGCTTGAGGAAATACCGGAGAAGGGACCTGAGCCAGATCTTACCGAGGTTGCCTCTATGATACCACTTCCAGAGGACACACCCACAGGGCCCAAGGAGGCATCCGAGCAAGCTGCTACCAAGATAGTCGCTCCCGCATTACCTGTCTCCGAAGACGCGGCCGAGAAAACAACCACCACTGGCCTGGAAACCTACGATAACGGGCCAATCGTCCACGCCGACGGGAAGCCGACTCCTGAGCCCGTGCCTGCGAGCGTGGAAGCGCCTCCGGCCGAGGCTGCTCAGCCCGATTCATCTGGCAAGAAGAAGAAAAAGAAGAAGAAGGGCAAGGGTGCCTCGTTGTCTCAACTGGATGATGTGATGTCTGCCGAGACGACCTCTTTACAGTCTCCGGGCGTACAGACTCCAAACACACAACTCCCTGTTGATGAGCCCTTCGGCGCGGAGGCCCTTGTGACCGATAGCCGTGCCATCGGTGCTTCCATCGCTGAGCCTTCTGCCAACGAGGTGCCTACCTCTGCAACCCCCTCCGTTGAGACTTCTGCCGTTGAGACTCCTTCTGTCGAGATTCCTGCCGTTGAGACTCCTGCCGAGACTCCGATTGATGAAACTCCGGTTGGTGAGACTCCGGTTGTAGAGTCTCCAGTTGTAGAGACTCCGGTTGCAGAAACCCCGGCTATTGAGGTTTCCTTAGAAGAACCTCCCACCGAGGCTCTTGAGGCAGCTTCTTCCACAGAGACGCCTACTGCTGAATCAGCCCCGTCGAGCAGTGCTCTTGCAGAGAACCTCCCCGAGAACCCATCGGTCGATGAGTCTGTTAAGTCCCAGCCTACCGACATCTCCCCCACAGAGACGCAGCAGGTTGAGAATACCGGTCTTCAGACTAATGAGGCAGGCCTTGCCACGGACAAGGCAGCCGCTGTGGTGGACATGCCAGAGACTTCCATTTCCTCCTTGGTTCCTGACGAGCAAACCGAAACTCCTACTCTAGCCGAGGATACCGTCAAGTCTTCCAAAAAGTCAAAGAAGAAGAAGAAGAAGAAGGCAGCCGAAGCCGAGCCCGAAGTTGCTGCCGTCGTCGCCGATGATATTCCCACGAACTCTTTGGATATCACTTCACACAATTTCCCAGTTGACGAGAAGCCCGTTGATACCGACGGCTCTGGAACGCAAGAGCTGGTTACCGCAGTCGATCGACCGCATTCAGGCGATGTAAACGTGACGGACTTCGCAGCAGAGGACACGCTGATCACGGGGCCGCAAACGCCAACGATGAGTGAGAGTCAGGACGAAGCTTTCGTTACGCCTCCGCAGGGACCCGCCACACCAGAGAGTCACGTTGAGGCATTTGAGAACTTTTCGCAAGAGCCTACCTTGATCGATAGCCAGATTGGTTCGTTTGACGCCAAACCTCAAGAGCCACGCACCGACGAAGACCAAGACCGTGGTCTAGACTCTCCAGCCGAACCCAAGACATCAACCAGTTCCAAGAAGAGCAAGAAAAAAGCCAAGAAGGAGGCGGCGGCGGCTGCTGCCGCAGCTGTCGCGGCTACCGCGGCCACCGTACTGGAGCCGGAAACTGGGGATGCCGCCAAGGATTCGGATGACAAGAAGGAGGCGAAGGACGAGACGATCACGGACAGCGGGATTTCGAACACGATCTCAGACAAGCTAGGGGAGATGGAGCAATCATCGCAAGAACCCCCGACGAGCGGAGAATTCGCTACGGACAGCAAGATTTCAGAGGAGGCAGACCCAGGGCCAACTGTTACCAAAAAGGGAAAGAAGAAGAAGAAGGGCAAGAAGTCTTCAACCCTGGACCTGGAGCCTGAGAACAGCCCGTCCACAAGTACCCTCGAAACCACGACAGATGTAGCGAATACAAGAGAACAGTCCGCTTATGTGACCTCTCCATCGGGAGAGCCTGGCAGTGACGAAACCCGCTTCTCGCAAGCTGACGCGCCGATAGAGGCCGAGTTGCCGGCTTCTGCAACTGCGAGCAAGAAGAAGAGAAAATCCGTGACCTGGGCGCCTGAGCTGGAGTCTTTCTCGACCAGCCCCAAGCCTCCGCCACATCAAGAAAACGAAGACAGCCGTTTGGGAGACGTGAGCGCCACGGAAACCGCACCCGCCTCTGAAACACCGTTTGAGACCGAGGCACAATTGCGCCAAGATGAGTCAGTGGCAGGGGGTTCGCCAGAAGCGATCGGCGGCGGCCAAGTTGTGGCCTCGCAAGGCATTGAAATGGAACAAATAGCCACACCCGAGGCGGAGAAGGATCTCGGCCCAGAGGGCCAAGCACAAATGCGCCATGCAAGTGAGCCCAGCGATACCCTGCCTGGTCTGCAAGACACAACAAGTCCGAACCCCGGCGATGGGCTTCCGTCATCGTCTGGGCTGGAGACCACGCGGGGAGTCGCAGACGAGCCAATTGCCACACAACAAACTGACATGCTTCCCACGCCTGCCTCTTCCAGTATTTGCGACGTTAAGGTGGCCAACCGGGAGAGCGGTGAGACACTGTCGCCGAAGGTGGACGCAGAGCAAGAGGCTAGCGCCGAAGCTGATGCAACAGGCCCCGAACCTGCGGGTCGCCCTGACACCATTGACGAACCATCAGCAGGAGCCAGCGCTCAAACGGGGGAGGTCGACATCCCAGACCCCAGCCTGCATGCGGCTGCGGGGCCTGTCAGTGGGTCAGTCAACGACACATCACTGGGGGACACGCAAAGTGGGCGGATAGCGGATGCCCAAGCCGTGGGCCCGGCCCTCACCGACTCGGCTCTGGAGGCTGGAGACCCACAAGACACCCCGGTCATGGCCTTGGCCAACCAGGACGACACAAACACGGAGATCCCCCAACCTCTGGATCATGTACCTGTACCCGGTCCGGTGGTGGTTGGCAAAATTTCTGATGCGGGGATTACTGACGCCTCTACTGCCGAGAATCTTCCTCTGGGAGACGAACAACAAGACAATATCTCAAACGTCCAAAATAAGGAAGCTGCGGAAGACGCAGAGAAGGACGAGAAAGAGGACTTAGACAATCCTCTCGCCACTGATGCTGCACTTGCGGGTCTATCAGACAATCCGGAATCGCTGGGCGAACCCATCACTTCGGAGCCGCAATTAGAGCCGCTTTCGGAGACCCTTCCAGGCCCCGAAGCAACAGGGGACGTGAGCACCACCCAAGACCCCGACCAGACCGAGACACCAGCCGGCCAGGAAGACGGCTTCCGGTCTGAGCCTCCAAGCTCGAGCAAGATGTCTAAAAAGGACAAGAAGACCAAGAAAAAGACCAAGACCTCGTCCGCCGAGCCTGCCCCGCAACATAGTGTCCAAGATGTCAAGAAACAGATTGTGGACGACGGAGCCCCGGCGGTCCAGGCCATTGACGAACAGGTCCAAGCACCGGAACAAGCGGGGCCGGAGCCCTCGCCGGGTGTCACAGATGCCCTCGAGGTGGAACCCGTAACGGAAGCAGTCGAAGCCGGCGAAGATGAATGGGCAATCCAGCCATCCGGCAAGAAGAGTAAGAAAGACAAGAAGAAGCGCGCTGCAGCTGAGGTTGCTGCTGCAACAGGGCAAAGCAATGAGCCTGCACTCGAGACACCTGCAGTTACCGATGAGGCAAGAGCCCCTTCTCAGCCGGCTCTGGATGAGGCTTCCAAGATTGGTGTTGCCAGTGATGAGCAGGCAACTCCCGTGGACACGACAGAGACTTCTGCTGACGCCCCGGAAGTCCAAGAGTCCAAAGAGAGTACAGAGACCGTGAGCCCTGTAGAAAACGCGACAGCGGAAGTCCACACCCCGCCGGCCCAGTCAACAAGCGACATTCCAGGCAATTCAGTAACGACAGATGAGAAGCCTGAAGCGCCCGAGGAGGCTGATGTCAATGGTTTCGAACTGGCCAAGAAGAGCAAAAAGGACAAGAAAAAGAAAAAGAAGCAAAGCATTTCTTGGGACGATGGCCAAGAGCTTGCTTTGCCCGCAGCTCAACCAGAGGAGTTTCAAACCTCGGAAGGCATAACTACGACTGTGCCTGCCTCACCCGAGAACACCTTCCTATCCAACACTGAAGCAAAACCCGCCCAGGATTTGCCTTCAGCAACAGAGGCGGCGGCAGAGGACCTACAAAAGACTTTGCATCAGGATGAGTCAACTCTAAAATCCGAGGAGCCGGCTGCGACGACTCAAGTGCAAGACCCGACAACAATCAAGCCCATCGACGCCCCAGCAGCCGACAACTCTGAAGGAATCACACCCGAGTTGCCATTGGACCAGCTCAAGGACACCGGCTCTGCTCCGCAAACGGACCTTGAAACTTTGGGTGATGGCATGGCACCACTGCAAGACGAAGAATTTCCGGCAATCACGAAGAAGTCAAAAAAGGACAAGAAAAAGAAGAAGGGCCTTGCTTCTACAAGCACACCAGATGAAGCACCAGCAACACCAGAGTCCGAGTTGGTTGATCAGCCCGCGTTACCAGCCGCAGATCAGATCTCTGAACCAACAGTCATCTCTCCCGAGACTCCTCAAGCCGAGGACCAGAGCCCCAAAGCTGTCGAAGAAGTCGTCGCCGCAGAGGCAGCGCCAACCACCCAGCCACCTCTCGTTTCCTCAGAGGGTCCTGTCATCGAAGAGAAAATCTCAACACCCACGGAAGAAGACATCTCCGCCTCGAAAAAGTCGAAAAAAGACAAGAAGAAGAAAAAGAAGGGTGCTTCGATTGACACCCCCGAGGAGCACTTACCGGCCGTGGAAGCTGAGAGTGCACCGGGATCCACAATCATGTCACAGACTGCAGAGACCCTCGAAGAGCCAGCTCCCCCTGCGATCGACGAGACCACTCAGCTGAAGAGCACATCAGCCGAGGAGCTGGCACCTGCACCAGAAGGTACCCAGCCGACGGAGGAAAAGCCTACTGAAGCGGAGCCCACTCAAGACGAACCCGTCAGCGAGACGCCTGTCGTGGAAGCAGAGCAACCAAAGACGGAAGTGGATCCCTTTGCCGGTCTCAGCAAAAAGGCAAAGAAGAAGAAGATGGCCCAGATGACTGCCGCCGAAAATGATGCTGTTGCTGAGACTCCAACCCGCGACCCTGAAGAGACTGTTAAAGACAAGGCTGCCGAGGCGCCTATCGAAGGAAAGCCCCTCGAGGAGCAGCCCGCCGGGGAGACTCCCGTTGAGCAGAACCCTGTACCGGAGCCGGAGTCTGCGGTGACGGTAGAGAAGGCGGCCGAAATGACACTGGAGCCGTCTCAGGCCGAGGTGGACCCTTTTGCCGGTCTCAGCAAGAAGACAAAGAAGAAGAAGTTGGCCCAGATGGCTGCCGCTGAAGCTGAAGCTGCAGCTGCTCTGACACCTCCTGTCGAGACCGAAAAGGCCCCGGAGGAAACGATTGTCGAAGAAGGGCCTGCCACTGAAAACGCCGTCGAGGAGACGTCCGCCGAGAAGGCCGTCACTGAAGTTGCTACTGCCGAAGCTGAACAGAAGATTACCGAAACTCTTTCTGAAGAGGTGTCTGCCGAAGATAAGCCTGCCGAAAGAGAAATGCTCCATGGTAATTCTTCAAAGGACGAAATCCAAGCAGAAAAAATGCCGGTTGCAGAACAGCAGTCTACATCACTAAAAGTCGAAAAGGACCCTTTCGCCGGCCTAAGCAAAAAGGAAAAGAAAAAGAAAAAGGCTGAGCTGGCCGCCGCTGAAAAAGCTGCCGCGGAAGCCAACGCGAAGGCTGCCGAAGAGAAGTCTGTCGATAACCCCCCTGTAGAGGCTGCTGTTGAGGACAAGACTGTTGAGAAGACACCCGCCGAACTCAAGCCTGCCCAAGAATCGCTAGTGAGCGATAAACCCACCAAAACTGAACATGCAGAAGAGGTGTCGGCGACAGAGGCACCGCAGACCGAAGATCCCTTCGATGGGCTAAGCGAGAAGGAGAAGGAGAAGCCGGCGGCCGAGGTCGCTGCAACAGACTCGGTGTCTGAGCCCATCTCTGTCGAAACTACGCAGACTGCCGAGGAGAAACCTGCTGAAACGATGCTCGAGGACAAGTCTGTACAGGAGAAACCCTCTGACGCTCTCGTTGAGGACAAGCCTGTCGAAGAGAATGCTGTCGAGAAGCCTGAGCATGAAACACCAATCGTCGAGGTGGACCCTTTCGCCGGTCTGAGCAAGAAGCAAAAGAAGAAAAAGATGGCCGAAATGGCGAAAGCGGCTGCTGCCGCCGCTGCCGCGACCGAAACGAAGGAGGTCGTCGAGGATATGCCTGCTGACAGCCAGACTGACAACGCCTCCAAGCAAGACCCAGCCCTTGGAAGCAAACCTCCCGCGTCGGCTGAGGATACCTCTAAGGACGATAGCGTCCCTGCGCCTCTCGAGGAGGCACCTCAATCGGCGGATATTGCCAACCCGGAGGACTTCCCAGTCCCGGAAAAGGAGACTAAGAAGGACAAGAAAAGGAAGGGAACAGCAACTCAGTCAGACCCAGTTGTTGAGCCCGTCCTTAAGCAGCCAATTGAGAAACAGCCCGAGCAACAGCTTGAACCTGAGCTTCAAGCAGAAGTGCCACCTTCAGCGCAAACCGAGGTTCAGAGCACGTCTTTGGAAATAGCTCACCCAGAGACAACTTCCGACGACGAGGTGGCTTGTCTAGAAAGCACGATGGGTATCGAACAGCTGCCTACAGCAGAGAAAGTTATCCCGGATCCTGAAATCAAGACAGTTCAATCCGCGGATCCTGAGCAGCAGCTCCCCTTGACCACCGGAAAGAATGCCAAGAAAGCGAAGGGGAGGAAGGATTTGACCGACCTCGAGCCCGAACCTCAGTCTCCAAACGTCGCTCTACCCCAGGACAATCAAAGCCCTGCTATTAAGGTACCCGCAACGGAGGTTTCTTTGGCTGATCAGCCAGCGGTCGCCCAGCCCGAAGACTTGCCGGTTGAAAGTCAAACGCGCTCCGTCGGTGTAGAGAACCTGCCCGACGCCCTCGCGGCCCCCAATGTCAACACGGACGACGGGCTCCCATTGACCGGCAAGGCGAAAAAGGCCAAGAAGAAGAAGGGGAAGTCCTTAGACCTGAGTGAACCGGAACCTTCGACTGAGCCTGCGCCGGAAATTACCGAGCCTGTCACTGAGCCCGTCGTTGAGCCCGTCGCTGAGCCCGTCGCTGAGCCTGTCGCTGAGCCCGTCGCTGAGCTCATTGCTGATCCCGTTGCTGAGCCCGCCGCTGCTCCCCCTACTGAGTTGTCCTCGGAGTCATCCAATTGTGCAGAGGCCACTGTTCTGGAACTCTCATCAGCAATGCCTCCGACACCGCTCGAACAGTCTGCCGATCAGCCAGCGCAGTCTGAGACCGTAGTGCAGACCAACGACGATAATTTATCAGCTCCGAAGCTGTCGAAGAAAGACAAGAAAAAGAAGAAAAGGGGCAAACTTCAGGATGACTTCAATCCTCCCTCTGGAGCCGCGACACCTACGATGTTGGAGGCATCGGACCCTTTCGACATTCCCACAGCAGGCCAATCCATCCCGGACACTTCTCCTGTAAGCATTCCATCACCAGAGCCAGCCGATTTATCAAGAGGGCCTCTTCTAGAGACTTCAGCTACCCAAGACAATACCATTGGTGAAGTCGCAGAGGAGACCCCTTTGGCGAGCGACCTTCTTTCTAGCAAAACAACTCAGGAGGCTCCCCCCGAACCCAAGTCCCCGAACTCGGTCGACAACAACACCTCAGCCGAGGATACTGTTGTCGTTGAACCCGCTTTTCCGGCAACCCCTGAGGAATCAACCCAGATCGCACCAGAGTCAGCGACCCCTGATCCCGAAGAACATTTCCCGACCCCGACCAAGAAGTCAAAGAAGGACAAGAAAAAGAAGAAGGGAAAATCAACAGACACCATTATGGTAGAGCCTGAGGGGTCAACTCCGCCTACTCCAGGTCTTGAGCAGGACTTGACCGACGATGTCCAAGCCAAGGAGGCGTCTGTTACTGAGGCAGAGGCTGGTTTCCTCCCCACGGAAACAGCCCCCACTGACATCCCTACTAAGACGTCTTCTGAAGTCCCAGTTGAGGCTGCTTTCGCCGAGGTTGCCGCTGAGACTCCTATCGTTGCTGCCAGCGAGGCTCCCGCTGAAGTCGCCGTCGAACCTCCAAAGATAGATGACGAGTCCCCATTGGTTCAAAAGAAGTCCAAGAAAGACAAGAAAAAGAGGAAGGATAAATCACAAGACGACTCTGAGATTGCGTCGGGCACTGCCACTCCGGCTGAGATACTAGACCCCGAAAGCCAAGCCAAGCAATCCCATGATATGTCGGTCGAGCCCGCACTAGCCTCCCGAGACATGGAGCCGCCCTCTGTCATATCTGAATTCGAGTCCACAACTTCCCAGGATCATCCTCAGGCAGAGGACCGCCCCGCCGAAGAAACCCTCGCAACGACTGAATTGCCAGCACCCCTCAACGACCCTGTTCAGGATGTTGGAAATGTAGCCGTCAAAGAACCCCAACCACCCGCAGAAGAGGGATGGCCCGAGGCTACGCCCGCCAAAAAGTCAAAGAAGGACAAAAAGAAGAACAGAAAGTCCAAGGCGGGCGACGACTTCGATCTGGGTTCCGGAACTGCTACGCCATTGGAGGCCACCACTGAGGAAGCCTTAACCACCGGTAACAATGTTGCTTCAGATCTGCCGATCGTCGAGCCTCCGATCGCGGCAACAGCTCCAGAAGTCCCCGCCCAAGACTTGGTCCATGAGATAGAAGAAGAACCTAGACTTCTGGTACATGAGACGACACCGGAACAATTTGCCGACGAGAAGCTAGATGCACCGACCAAGTCTGAGACTCTGACACTCGAGCCGGAAAAGGGTGTTGATGAGCCGGTAGTTATCGAGGAACCGCAAGAGTTCGTCGTCAAGAAATCCAAGAAAGACAAGAAGAAGAGAAAGTCTGCCCTCGTTGAGCCTGAAACTACCGTTCTAGCCATCGATGAGTCGTCCACCTCGCCGGAAGATCATGCTACTACACACCCGGTCCAAGAGCCAAATGCCGCAGACCCTGCCACCAAGATCTCCGTCATCGAGTCTACGGAGGACACAACCGCACCTGCCGAGGAATGGCCTGAAGTGCTAACCTCGAACAAGGGGGACAAGAAGCAATCGCTTCTCGTTGAGCCCGAGGTCATTGCCGAAGCGCTGGCGTCTTCCACCAGTCTCGCGGCAGAGCCTCAGACAGTTCTTTCACAAGACGACCAGCCAGCCACGACCGCCCTACCAGATGCACTCCTTCACACCAACACCAATGCAGGAACCTTGACTAATGAGCCAGAGCCTTCCTCTGAGCATGGCCCAGAAATCGTCCCCAACACTCCTGATCAACAACCCCAGGTGGAAACGGCTGAGGGCGCAGTCGACAGATCTTCCGATAGCCTCCCCCTTAAGGCCCAGCCGATCATTGAGAACCGCGAAGTCGACGAGGCATTTAAGGCCGACATCGAAGACTTACCTGCAGACGCACCAGCAACACCGCCTGAAGAGCCGCCCGAGATTGCAACCACAAAGAAGAACAAGAAAGACAAGAAGAGAAAGAAGCGTCAGAGTCTGTCATTGGACGCCCCCAACGCTGATTCTCCCTTGCAGTCTGGTACAGCAACGCCACAGATTGCCCCAGCGGAGGAGGAAACGGCCTCGAAGCCTAAAAGCGGCACGTCGCTTGAGGCACCAGCCGACGAAGTTACCGCAAAGTCTACTGATGGCCCGCTCGAACAACCCGCAGCCGAGGAGAACGTGGTCACAGCTGAGAACTCTGCCGAGCCTCTAGAATTCTCTGAGCCCATTCCCACTTCTGAAATATTGGCCAGTTCCAACAAGCTTGATGATGTGATTGGTAGCCAGCGGGAACTCGAGCCTCGCGTAAAAACTGAGGACGCTCAAACTGTTGAGCCCCCAGCGAAGCAACTCATTGACGATACATTTCCTTCCACGGATAAAGACATTGAACCAATTCAGTCAAGTACTCCCCCTACGCCTGCTCCTGACACCACGGAGAGCACTGAGCCAGTTCCTTATGTGGAGCAAACGGTTCCCGAGGCAATTTCCAGGGAGACAAGCCAAGACACACGTGGCATGGACGATGTGCCGCAAGAGCTCATCACAGAGGATGTTGTCAAAAAAAGGCCAAATAAAGACAAGAAGAAGACTAAAAGACTGTCCTTTGCGGATGAGCTGGAAATGCGACCAGAGGAGCAGGCTGCCGCCGACACTCCAACCATGGTTGAGAGCAGCACGGCTGCTACGGAAGCATCCACCAACATTGCGGAAACCGCTACTGGAGCCGCCACAGACAACACTCGCTCCTTTGAGGAGGAGGATCACCAGGCGCCCACAATTCTAGCTCCAGAGACCGTCCATGAGCCCGCAGCTGCCGGCGACGATGAGTGGGACGTCTCTGTGACCAAGAAGTCAAAGAAGGGCAAGAAGAGCAAGAAACAATCCATCTCTCTTGACCCCCAATCTCCTGTCAATACCGCCTTGGACTGTCAGCAAGATTCTGTGGTACCTGGACCCGCAATGGCCAAATCTGAAGGAGCAGAAGACAAGATTGAGTATTTCGACGACGCGCCACGCGATATTACTCGAAGCCCTACAGCGCCATCGCCTCCCGAGCCCGCCGCTGCGCTCGAATCGCCTGCGGAATTCGCCACTGAAGGCTTCGACACCACCGACCTCCCCCCCACCTCAAACGAGCCGGTGGGCGTTGACCTAACTCCCGCACAAGAAACCAGCAGCGTCATCCATGAGGTGCCTTTCGATCAGTCTGAAAAACGCAAGAAGATGAAGACAAGAGAGTTGTCAAACACCCTTCTACCTGAGCCGATCGTGAGCTCTGGGGAGATCGCTGCTGTCTACGTCGATGGGGACCACAGGGACCCAGCGGAGAAAGCCAGCAGAGCTGCAGAACAGCGGTCGTTACCTACTCCAGAGCCAGATACTCCTCGGGACCTAGGCCCTGCCGAACGCAACATGGGCGAGGATGCACCACAACAGGAGCCAAATATCTCATCTGCCCGTGACATGGCCGCTTCATACCTTGAGCTTGAGAATGACCACACGATGGATGAACCTATCCAGCTAAAGACAGTCGAGAAACAACCCGATTCCAAATCATCAGGAATGGGAATCGCAGCCGGAATAACAGCAGCCGCCGCTGGAGCTGCCGTCCTCGCAAGCAAGTCTAGCAGCGCCAAGAAGGGCAAGAAGTCCAAGTACGAGGACAAGCGTGCGTCGCAAGAGGAGGACATGTTCGACGACCCATCTCTATGGGAAGGTGCCGATAGGAAACAGGTCAGCGAGGCTGCAAACGCAGATGCTGAAAACTTTTGGGGCGGCGACGAAGCCGCTGATCACGAACAGATGACCAGGAAACCCGCTGATGCGAACGTTGAGCAAGAAGGCAAGTCCGAGTTAGTACAACCGTCTAGTCAAGACATGGAGGTACAAAAGGCGGATGTTGTCTCTAGTCCTACGTCAAGAGGCTTAAATATCTATTCGGGCCAGCCACGAGAGGTTACCGCTCACACAGCGGAGCTTGTTACTTCTCCAGCGCCACGAGCATTCGAAATAGACAACACGAAGGACAAACTCAAAGACATTCCGAGCCTGGCAGCACCGTTCAAGGAGAAGGCCTTGGACGATAACTTTGAGAGCCCGATTCTAGGCCGGGACACGGGAACGGAGGCAGCTGACGGGATGTCTATGAACAATAACCAAGAAGAATCACTGAGCTGGGGTGCAAAGACGTCCAAGACAGACACCATGGTCAGTGACATGGACGAAGCCGTCGATCGCGGCTTCGAGGCCGAAACTCGTCGCGACCTGTCAGGCGGCCGTCCACCAAAGAGCCCAGAACGCGGCTTCGAAGTCGCCGGTTTCCGCAGTCCGGTCCCGACTATCTTGCCGCCCGTGCAGGAGGAGGCGCACGAAGGAGCTGAGACAGAGCATCGGCTACTATACAGACCAGCGTCCCGTACGACTCTCGGCTCACCAGACCCGACCCGCGACAGTGGCTTCACAACCGGCTCACCTAACCCTTTCAGAAGAAGCGGCTTCGACGAGGATGAGCGAGACAGCGGCGTCCAGCTTCGGGAGTGGCAGGACCAGAGATCACCGGGCCGGGGTGGGCAACGAACCCCCGAATTGAAAAGTTACAGAAGCGAGAGGCGAAGATCGCGCGACATGGAGAGAGCAAAATCGCCGACGGACAGGGCAGCAGTACTGCGATCCCCTTTTGCCGAAGGAGAAACTCGCGATCATCCTCTTTCCAAGACTCCGGTGCTCCGGGAACCCACCGGGCGGGAGCTGACTCCGGAACCACAAAAGTACAGAAGAACCGTCAGCCCAGAGCTGGAGAGGAAAAGGTCCAAGTATCAAGACCTGGCATCGGCAGCGCTGGCCGGTGCAGCAATCAGCAGCACCTGCTCGTCACCACGCAGTACCCCCCCACCGGGCAACCGCAGTGTTTCCGACAGGGTTGCACGGCTGCAGTCGCCAGCGACGACGGAGCCAGTAGCGCGCAGGTCCATGTCCAATAGCAGCCTGTCACGACACAGACGAGCCATGGGGACGCCAACACCGGAGCCACTAAAGTTCCGGCCTGAGAGCCCAGGCATCCAGCGGTCAGGCACCGCCACCCCGCCCCTACGCCGGGTCGACAGGCGGGTAAGCGGAGACCTACGATCTCTGAGCCAACGAAGTCAGCTTGACCTCACCAAGGATCCCAAGGACCCGACCAGCTCCTCCAACGCCCCCGTCGCCAACGAAGGTCGTGTCCGCACAAAGGACATGGCCGACGTCTATGTAAGTTGACCCTGCGTTACTCTTTTTTGTTCACAACTTCTTCCTGTTTCTGGTTTTTTTTTTTTCTGCCTTGGTTTACCTGCAATCGACGACGCCTGTTACGCTCGCGCACATCACCAGCCATCCACCCCAATTCTCATCAACAATTGACTGACCTGATCGTAGGATGGATTCGGTGAGGGCCGCATCGGTTCTCCCCGATCGCCGACCCGACCACACAGCATGAGACGCCGCCAGAGCATGCAAGTCCTCGAGCTCGAGTCTCGCGTCGAGCAATTGATGGCCGAGAACCGGATGCTCGCCGACGCCCGGGCCCATGCCGAATCCCACAACAGCAACAGGGCCTCGGGTATCCTGGCAGAGCGCGATGCCGAAATCGACGTCCTCAAGCAATCGCTCGAATTTCTACAAAAGGAGGTCGCTCGCTTGACCGAGGTCAATGAGGGTCTGAACAGCGCCAATGCCCAACTTGCTGCCCAACACAATGAGCGATACCGTTCATTGGAGACGCAGCACGCCGACACCTCACGGCGGTTGGAGGAAGCCCGCACCGAACAGGGCCACTTCCAGGAGTCGCTGCTGCAAAAGGACGCCGAGATTGGTCGGCTGCGCTCCGAGCTCGAGGCGGCCAAGGACAAGATCCGGCAGATGCAACGCCAGATCCTGGCCACCAAGGGCGCCGACAGTGACTTCCTCAACGTCAAGGATATTGATCACTTCGACCATAGGTGCCAGCAGCTCTGCTCTCACGTGCAACAATGGGTCCTTCGGTTCTCCAAGTTCTCAGATATGCGCTCCTGCCGCATGACGAGCGAAATCAACGACGAGAAGGTCATTGACCGTCTCGACAACTCCATTCTAGATGGAACCGACGTAGACACGTACCTCGCCGACCGCGTCAAGCGTCGGGACGTATTCATGTCTATGACGATGAACATGATCTGGGAGTTCGTCTTCACCAGATACCTCTTCGGCATGGACCGCGAGCAGCGACAGAAGCTCAAGTCGCTAGAGAAGCTGCTTACCGAGGTCGGCCCCCCACGGGCCGTCCGACAATGGCGCGCAGTCACTCTGACGCTCCTCTCCAAGCGACCCAGCTTCAAGCACCAACGTGACCTCGACACCGAGGCCGTGGTCCAGGCCATCTTCCAGACGCTATCCAAGGTCCTCCCTCCCCCGTCCAACCTGGAGGACCAGATCCAGTCACAGCTACGCCGCGTGATGCGGGAGGCCGTCGACCTCTCCATCGAGATGCGCACTCAGCGTGCCGAGTACATGATGCTCCCGCCGCTGCAGCCCCAGTACGACGCCGATGGCGAGCTCGCCGACACAGTCACCTTCAACGCGGCGCTCATGAACGAGCGCAGCGCCGACAAGTCCGTGACAAACGAGGTTCTCGAGGCCCAGAAGGCCGTCGTCCGGATCGTCCTCTTTCCCCTCGTCGTCAAGAAGGGTGACGACGGCGGCAACAACGACGACGAGATCGTCGTCTGCCCCGCCCAAGTGCTGGTGGCTCGGCCCAAGGGCGGCAAGGCGGTCCGACTGTTCATGCCCGGGAGTGATGCCGGCGGTGCCTCCATCAGCGGGCAGACCGCCGCCATGCATAGTGATATCAGCATGGGAACGTTCCTACCCGAGCAGGCTTCCAACCAGTGATCACATACACACAGACACCTCACATTCACACACACACACATACACGTACACACACATACAGGAAAGTAATACACGTTGTCACAGGGAAGGCAGATGTGACAAGAGATATTTTGCCCCGTGGAATTTAGAAAGGGAAACCGGGTTGGGACATTGAGCGTCTACATGGGATTCCAAAACAAGAAGACAAGCCAAGCACGCTTACGAAGTTTACGACCACACATTTCCAGGCTGTTTTTTTTTTTTTTTTTTTCGTTGGTGGAGGAGAAAGAGAGAGGGAGAGAAGAAAAGGTGGAAGAGAAGAGCGGAGGAGGAGGAGGAAAAGAAGAGAAATCCTCCGTACCTCGTTTCTTTCTCCCACCATTTCTTTCGGAGCACGACGATACCTGTTGGGCTTTACTATGCTGTCTTGATTCCCACACAAAACTTATTTCTTATTGTAATTTCCATTATATACATACATTTTTCTCGACGTTGCAATCTCTCCCCGGGGGAGGTCTGCCTATAGACACTGTAACGAATCACACGACCTTGTTTTGTTTCTGCTCTCAAAGGTGGGAACTGGAAGCCATGATTGATGATGTATTGTAAGCACGAATAAAGACCTGTCGCACAAATACACCCTTTGCACTACACTACGAGGCAACGTCATCGTCGTCGCCAACCATGGTGAGTTCGCCTCTCGCACATCCACTTCGAATTGCCGAATCTGTCATCCCTCACGGTTTCGTTCTCTAGTCACACAAGTAGTATTCTCTTTTTCTTCGAAACAGCCGTCTCCACATGAATCACGCAACATGCAATTGAGCAGCCTTCTCCTGCCCGACGAGACTCTCGGCCCACCCGCGTTACATATATATATATATATATATATATATATACTGTTGAATGGACTCTCTCCTGTCTATGAGAGTCCCTTACGCGTAAGGGGGTAAACAAAATGTAGGGTGAACTAAAGATCTATTATCTGTAACTATCTCTCCTAACTATAAGATGGCTGTCGTACGGTGGTTATATACTTAGTTATGAGGCTTAAGTTAGTTTAGTCTGAGTCGTACTATAGTTTATACCTAAGGTCTAAGTATCTAATCTGATGCCCTTTATCGTTTGTATATAACTTAAGGGTTTGCTGTATAGTTATATAAGATTACTATTCTAACACTTATAACTTTTCTTTTTATGACTGTATGCCCTTTTATCTAATTAAATCCCTTAAAGTAAACCTATAAATAGCTTTATCTTCCCTTTAGTTAGTCCTACCTACTAAATATATAATAAAGTTATTTACTTAGGTAAAAAATAAACTCTAAATATACCCTTTCTAAACTAAATAATAGGTAAGGTAAAAACTCTTTATATATATACCTTCCTTATTATAAATAAGTTTGGTAGGTATGTATATAAGCTCCTTCCTTAACTTTACCTTCTGCCTATACTACTACCTAGAGGGTGCTAATTAGCCCTTACCCCCTAGTAGTATATAAGCCTCTCTTCTTCCTACCTTTTTCCTCTTTTTCCCTTTTCTTCCTTATACTATATTAAAACTTTTATATACTAATAATATTTATATATATTATTAATTCTTCTAATATATAACTTTACCTACCTTCCTTACTATTATTCTTTTCTTCTCTTTATATCTCTTATATATTTCCTTCCTTTCCCTTCTTACTTATTAATCTACTAACTTTAATAGATTAATTATATGCCTATTATTATATCTCTTATCTATAACTAGCCTTCTACCCTTAGTAATATTACTATCTACTCTAAGGGTAGTTGTTACGATATCAACTATCGCAGATCCCATCAGACTTATCAGGCGCAACCCCAATAACCAGCCGCAGATCAACCATTAATCCGTCAGCAGATCTACTATAGATTCAGGGGTTATTCACCCAACCATTCATAGCAGAACCCACAATAATTCTCTTCTAGTTACACATAATTAAACCACAGTATTTACCCCTATTATTTATCACTTACCTATTAATACATATAGTTAACTATATTACCTACCTAGTAATATACTAATACTAATTAGTAGTTAATTCTTACTATTAGTTGATTTTTACTACTATAGTAGTTATCTTTATTAATTCCTACTTCTACATGCAAATCCCATAGATCAGCAAGGTATTAATAACAAAAGAGACAAATTAATTACAACTAAACACATATTTAACTATATCCCTCCTATAGAAGTAATTAATCTATACTTATCGCTATAATACTAAGGAATTTAACTATCAAATAGGGTTCTTCACCCTACTTACGCTCTATTTAACATAATATTATACAGCTAATTAAAAGATAATAGAGTAGGTTACATACCAGCATAATTAAAAGTTACCTAAGATATATAGCCATCCTACAAACAAACCTAACTTTATTGCGCTTTAAGAAGTTACCTCTTAACTATAAAAAACACCTTACTTTACATACTAACCACCAAGAAGTACTATACATACCCTACATAAAGAAAAGGCCTAATCTAATAGGCACTATAAGTATTATACTAAGAAGGCTTAAATTAACAAGCAATAAGTAACCACATAAAGAAAGGCTTAACCTAACAAGTAAGCAAAATACCGCGTAAGGAAGGCTTATTTTAACAAGCAATTTTTTTTCCCTATCCACTACATAAAGAAAGGCTTAATCCAATAAGCAACAAGTACTACATAAAGGCTTACTTTAACAAGCAACAAGATCCTACCATAAGTATAAGGCAAAGTTACAAATCAACACAAAAGTACTATAAATATCCCACATAAGTTATTTACTACCTATACTACTAGCAGTAAATCCTCTAACATATAGATACGCCTTCTAGCCCACTAGAAAAAACACATATATTCAAGGGGTAGTTAGGCTAACAGAGGGTAGTAATAATAACACTAAAAGAAGAGGTCAACCAGATTCACCAGCACACCAAGGAGGCTAAGGTAATAACATAAGAGAAGGATAAGATATACGTAATACAGAAGGAAGATACACTAGAAGCTAGAGATCTCATAGATCCATACCCCATACTAAAGAACTACATAAAATACATCAATCCACACGTATAGGGCACTATCAATATTAAGGAATTACCCCACAACCTCAGCCCAGCCTAACACGCCTACGCATTAGATACTATAGTAGTCTACTTTATAACTAAGGCCTAGTATAAAGATTTTTCCTCCTACTAACTATAGAAGGAAGCCTATAAAGAGTTCTATAGCTAAGAGGTAAAAGACTATAAAAGCCTTAAGAAAACCATCCTTATTAACTTCTATAATTTCCTAGTAGATAATAGTATATAGATAGAATCATACTAATAAAAGATTACTCTATATATTTACAAAGCAATTAAGGCTAATAAGATACACATATAGACCAAGTAAGAAATTAAAAGAATAGCAAAAACTAGTAAGCAATTTAAGGCCTAAATTACTAATCCTAAGGTTATTAACATTATAATAGATAGATTAGTCCTTCTATTACTAAGATATAGGCACCTACTAACAACTAGCCGTAAAGTAACTACTAAACCTAAAGCATATAAATAGTATAAAGATACCTAAATTTAATAGGCTTCTTCCTATTATAACCTATTGTTTAAGTTGCTACTACTATTAAGTAAAAACTCCACCCAGGCAAGCCTAATCCTAATAATAGTTATAGTTAAGAGATTATAAGACTATAAATCCACTATGCCAACTACTTAATTTAATAGTAGAATAGTACTAAGTAACAGCCTAACTTTATAATAATTAACTAATCTTATTAAGCTCTACTCTAATAATCCTATATTAAAGTACATAAGCAGTTAATATAAGACAATTAATTTAAAGCTTCCTACCTTCTACAAGCTCTATAACTATATTAGAATCCCTACTAGTAGATATAGGGCTATAGTAATAATAATATTAAGTAGTAATACCTAAAAGTATTACTCTATTAATCTCTATAGATTTACTAGTAATTTTAACATACTAATAGTAAATATTAAATCAGAATTTAAAGGCAATAAGGTCTATAGCGCTAGGATTACAGAGCTACACTATATTACCTTTAAATCTATTACATATAACTACCTAGGGAAAAGCAAACATAAAACCCTTAATCTACTTATTAAGAAGGTTACCTAGCTAGTACATACCACAACCTATAACAGCATGCCAAAAGACAAGGAATACTATAATACCCTTATTAACTATTACTAAGGAGTACCTAAGTACACCATAGCATTACTTAGCCTACCTACAACATATAATACACTCTACACGCAGCTACGTAACAGTATAGCTAATACCATACTTTTCTATAAACTATAGGCCTAGTACTATACTAAAGAATACCCTAGTAACAACAAGCAATACTAGGTTAACCATAAGTATAATAGTAACTATAGCTATTACTTATAGCTAAAAACAGACCTACCATATAGAGACCTAAGAAATAGGGGTAACTTTATAGCCAAGAGGTACTTTATCTATAAGAAACCTAGATACTAGTTAACTAAGCATACTAAAGAGGAACACTAATCCTCTTTCTAGTAGTATAAAAGCACATACTTAACAGATATTTTACTATTAACATTTAACTACTTTCTACTTAACTATAAGGGGATAGAGAGTACTATTAACTTTAAAGGAGCTAAGGATAAACACAAGCTAGAGGATAGTAACAGCCCCTTTAATAGTAATACCTTCTTTATATCTACAGCCTTTTACAGCAAAGATAGTATTAACAGCTAGAAAGTATTTACCTAACTACATAACTAGGCCACACTCTATACAATCACAAAGGATAATCCACATAAAGAGGAGACTACTAAGGAGAAACCTACTACTAATAAGGTATTTACCTTTAATAACTATTACTCTACTATAACTTTCTAGGGTATTATACCAGACATAGGGGTAGTAAGAGTCTCTATAGTTAGTTAGTAGTAATATACTACGTTAAAAAGGCATCTTAACTATAAACTTCTACTAGATATGTTACATACTAGTAAAGCAACAATTTACTTTAGCAGCAGCAATTACTTTAAGTCAACAGGCACTATAGAAGTCCCCACACCTATAGGGAATCTTACCTTCTATATAATAGACTCTAATACCTTATTCCTCCTTTACTTAAAGGATATAAATTACTACAGAGTGAAATTCAACAACCTTACTAATATGCTAGTAAAAGGCAATATAATTATACCCATTATGCAGAAATAGGGCCACACATAGATACTACTAAAGCAACCTAAGCACACTATTACCTAACACCACCTAACTAATAGTAAATTACAGTAAATATACCACCAATTTGGCCACCCCTTAGTTCAGCACCTTTATAAGGTACTCTAACACACTAGCCATAAGATAGCAATCTCTAACATTAAGGAGATCAATAAGTTTTACCACAGCTACTAGTTAAATTTAAAGGCACCAAGAAGGTTTAAATTCACCCTTTATAATAACCACAAGTTTAACCACAAGATTATTATAGATATAATATATCTTAACAGCAACAAGCCGGTTTTACATATCATAGACATAGCAACCACCTTTAACGCCATATAATTCCTCTATACTATTACCATAAAGTATATATAGGAGGTACTATAGATATACTAGATTAACATATATCTCAGCCCGCTAGATTAGATTATTACCAATACAGGCCTTAATTTCCATGCCGCCAAGTTTAAGCACGCCACCTATACGTTATCTATTAACATCAAAGAGATACCTATTAAGGCCTATAACAGCATTAGAAAGGTTAAATATTATCATACTACTCTCCACCAAGCATACAAGATATTCCACATAGAGACTAATATAGAACCTAAAGCCGTACTCTAAATAGCAGTAAAAGTAGTAAATAACACTACTAGCCCAAACAGCCTTATGCCAACCCTATTAGTCTTTAGAGCATACCTACAAATTAACAAAAATTCACCACCAGCGCCATCAACTATCAAAAGGGTAGAGACAATACAAAAAGCCATAGAGGAAATACAGCAAATTCACACCAAGAGACAGGTAAATAACACACTAGCAACACACAACAGCCCAAATACTATAGCTACTACTACACTACCTCTTTAATCTCTAGTCTACATATAGCAAGAAAAAAACAGCTAGCAGGGCCTATTCCAGTTACTCTCTAACAACAGCACCACTTATACAGTCAAATTGCCATAAGGCCCACAGAATTTCCACATTACTATAGTAAAGCCCTACTACTAACACAAGGAGGATTTCAATAATACCACGCAAGCACAAGATACTAGCACTACCGCCCTACCCTCTAAGTTTCTCAACAGGCAAGGAGGTAAAATACATAAAGGTATTATAGTCACTACAAAACAGCTACAGCAACAGCACCATAGCCACCCACAAAAGAACCCAGTAGAGACATTTACTACTAAGACTAATCTATTAATAGCTAACTACTTTATAGCAAAAGAGGATACTAACTATATACTTACTATTAAACTCTATAAGAAAGGCATAATAACTATACCTAGCAAACTATTTAAGTAATCTAACTACTAAGAGATTAAGGGATTAATAGCCTAGGATATGTTCTATATTATCTAGTATAATAAAAAACACTATAGAGGCATCTATATGTTTAAGTTACGATTAGTACGCAAAATTAAGGGTAAAAACAAGATCCCATACAAGAAGTTAAGACTTATTATCTAAGGGTATACTAATAATAGGAAGGCTATAATACTTACCTAGTTACTAACTATCTAACATATAGCCTAACACTTAATCCTCACTATTACCCTATTATTATTACTTAAAAACCACCTTTTATAGCTATGTAATATAATACAGGCATATACGTAATTAGCAACCCTACTTAACTACATAATTCTTATAAGACTACCTATTAAGATCTAACACCTTTACAATACTAACATAATAATAGAGGTTAAGTAACTATTATATAGCATACCTAAGGCTAGAACCTACTAGTAGGCAATATATAATAACTATTATAGAAAAGCCCTCTAGATAGATACTTTAACCTTTAACCCTTACCTACTTATTTCAGTATAAAACAACAAAGATTTCATATTAATTAGCATACAGACTAATAATACTATTAGCCTTATAGATAAATTATTTTCTAACTATAAAGATACTAAGCTAACAAAAGCAACCTTTATAGTAAAGCCAAAGCAATTCCTTAAGCCTAGTAAACCTATCACCTTTAATAGTAGTATGCTTTCTCTTAATAATAATAGTAATATTTACCTCTACTAGAAGGGATAAGGTAAGTAACTACAGCCTATCAACCCCAATTCACTAGAATCACACTAGCAGTACGTCAAGCAGCACGCCTATAGCACGTATATCGCCTTAATCTACTAGCCTAAGGCGTACTTTAACTACTCCATTACTACCTAGCACTAATTACTAGATACAAGCAATATTAAAGAGCTTAACTAACAAATTAAGTAGTAAATAAAGAACCCTAACTAAGGCCTTTATTTCTAACTACTTAACCTTATAACTATAAAGCTCTTTGTCTTTATTAATAGATTATTTACTAATAACAGCAATCTCACTTTATAGCTTAGATTTATCATTATTCTTACAAACAAGTAACATAGTAAAGATAATACCACCACAAAAACCCCTAACAATACTAGTAAATTTACTATTAAAGGGAATATCATCCACTTCAGCTTAACAAAGTACAAGAGGGTTACATAAAGCATATTAGCCTCTAAGATCTACGTAATAGTTACTAGCACTAACATTACCTACATAATAACCACCACACTAGCAATAGTTACTAACCACCTTAAATACCCACAAATCCCAACAGTTATATATACTAACTCCTACTCCCTCTATAAGTATCTTATAAAACTCAGCACCACAAAGGAGAAACGCCTTATAATTAATATAATAGCGTTATAGCAGTTATATAAGCACCAGGAGATACACAAGATTTAATAGATCCATAGCAACAATAACCTAGCAGACAGATTCATAAAGTCATTACCTAACAAGGCGCTAGAGGAGCTTATTAGCAACAGCACAGTAAGGATACAGATAAATAGATAGGTTTTACACACATAACAGATTTATTACATAAAAAAGAATATAATACTTTTAGATTTTTGTTTTTATTACGTTTTTAGGCCCTTTACAGTTAACCAGCAAAGTGCTATAAATCTACAGCAAATTTCTCCTTAAGAGAAAGTTACTAGTATTACAATATCAACTATTATAGATCCCATCAGACTTATCAGGCACAACCCTAATAACCGGCCGCAGATCAACTATTAATCTATTAGTAGATCTACCATAGATTTAAGGGTTATTTACCTAACTATTTATAGTAGAACCTACAATAATTCTCTTCTAGTTACACATAATTAAACCATAGTATTTACCCCTATTATTTATCACTTACCTATTAATACGTATAGTTAACTATATCACCCACCTAGTAATATACTAACAGTAGTATTTACTAGTTAACTATTCTAATATTAACCTAAGGTAACTATAACTTTATAGCTACTCTTACTCTTAACATATATTACTTTTTCCTTTTTATACCTTATTTATATACTAATAATCTTTTCTAGGATAAGGAGTGTTATACCCTTAATTACCCTTCTTATAATATTAAGATCTAAATAACTACTAGAATATCTATCTAGGAGTTTATTACTTTAATTATATAATAGTCTTTATATATAGTTAGAATTATTATTTAGTCTTATAGATATCTCTATACTACTTTATATAGTTACTACTCTACCTATAGTTAGAAGTACTTCTATAAGTATTATTATATAGCTAACTTCTAAGGTAGAGTATATACTAAGTATACCTAGTAGTCTAAGGCTACTTCCTATATGTATTATAGTTATAAGTCTTTAGATAAAGATAATAATAGTAATAGTAGTTTTAGTTTTAGTTCTAGTAGAGGTAGTTTAGATAATAGTTTAGAGGCTCCTTTTGCTAAGAAGGCTCTCCCTACTCTTAAGGCTAGTACTTATAAGTATGTTATATCTTACTAGCTTGTCTGCCTTAATAACTACTCTTCTCTATATATTATTAATTAGGAGTAAGGGGTATATCTAATCCTTATATGTATTATAGTTATAGTAGGATAGGGCATATAAGGTAGGTTCCTATCTATACTTTTTATTAAGTTAATTTCTCCTAGTTATATTTTAGAGTTAGGGTTTTTAGTTTCTATATAATACCTAGGTTAATTAGTATTTCCTTTTAAGAAGTAGATAGTTAATTTATATAGGTAAGTATATAAATAATTATTAATTAGAAGTTACTTCTCCTAATCTATCTATATATACTTTAATATATATCTTAAGTATGTTATATAAGATAAGTTATTAGAGTACTAAATTTAGTAACTTCTTAGTAAATATATCTATAGGGTTGTCTTATCTATTAATCTATCTTACCTCTAAGATCTCTTTCTTCTTATATAACTTATATAGGCTTATAATATCTATTATTAACCTCTTTTTATCTATTATACCTAGTTATATAAGGTATTTATATAAGGAATATAAATTAGAGTATACTACTACTAGTATATAAGGCATCTAAAGCATATAGAGTATCTAGTTAAGTATTATACTTAAGGTAATACTACTATTAAAACTAGTAGTTATGCTATATAGCTTACTAGCTAGTATGCTTTATATAACTCTCTTATACTTAGTTAAACTCTAGTATAGTATATTACCTTTAATCTTAAAGTCCTTATTTATATAAGTAGTTTCTTCTATAAGGATAATTATATATCTAAGTTATAAGGATAGGTCTATATTGTTTATAAAAGACCTATCTATAAAGATATATATCTTTATATATATAAGGTTAAGTAGGATATAGGTAAGTCCCCTTTAGTAGTTATCTATCTGCTATTTTAGTTATATGTTTAAGGCCTAAATGTCTTTCTCTTTTAGGGCCTTAACCTAGGTAGTAATAGCTAGGTTATATAATACTTCTAGTTAGTAAATAGAGGTAAGATAGGTACTTCTTACTCTTTAGGATATATATTATTACTATATATCCTCTACTTTAGTATTAACTTACTAGAGGTTAGTAGCTTACCCTTTTAGGGTAAATATAATACTATTATCTTTATATAAGTAAATCCTTTTACTATTAAAATTAATTTCTTAATTAATAGTAAGTATTATCTTTAGTTTTATATAAAGACCTTTTGTCTATAGTACTTCTTCCTCCTTCTTAGAGAATACCTTTATATAGAAGGTAAGGGTGTTATCTATCTATATTACTATAATACTAAAAGTCTCTATTTCTATATCCTTAGCTATATAGAGGAGATATAGGTTATATATTAACTTTATTATACCTAAGTCCTCCTTATAGTACTTAAAGTAGGTCTTATACTAATAGAGGCCTAACTCTACTAGTCTATATAATAGTTTAGTAATATGTAGGAGTATGTCTAGGGGATATCTATCCTTTAGTTCTTTTAGGAGTTATATAATAATTATCCTAGTAAGGGTATTATTAGATTAGGTATATACCTAGGTAATATCCCTCAGCTCTCCTTAATAGCTAAATAATTGTATAAGGGTAGGTCTAAGGGTAAGGAGGAGTCTCTAGCTTATCCTCTAGATAGTAGGAGCTTATATAAGAAGTGTCTCTTTCTCCTAATCTCTATAACCTTAGATAATAAGTCTAGACTTCTTATATAGCTTAGTAAGTAGGTTCTTAACTTCTCTTACTATCCTTATTTTATAGATCTATATTTAATTATATATATCTAGCTTATAATATATAAAGGAGAATACTTCTTTATTAATAAGGGAGTTAATCTTAATATTATTAGATTCTTTATATAGTACTCCTAGAGTAGTAATAATGTTATTATGCCTTAACTTTAGGGCTAGCTTATAGTAGTCCTTTTCCTTTTAGGATAGGAAGGCTCTTAGTAATTATTGTATGGCCTTCCTCTACCCTTTCTTAGGTCTTCCCCTCTTCTTAGGTTGCTATTAAGGGGTTAGTTGTGTGATATCCTAGGGATCCTCTAGTAGTATCTCCTCCCTATAATAGGGCTTAATATGTGTCGCACGAAACTAGGTAGGACTATTAACTATATTAACTATAATAGTATGTCCTTCTATTCCCTAGATCTTATATAGTCTAGTCTATCCCTTATTTTCTCTCTATATAAGGACTTTACTCTAGATAGGAAGTAATAATACCTAGTAAAGGTTAGGACTATTCTATATATTAATTATATAATTAACTTCTACCTTAGCCTAAATACCTTAGAGCACCTTTATAGCCTTTTATATAGCCTTAGCTTACTAGGTAATATTATATAATAGAGGTAAATCCTAGTTAATCCTTAGATATATTCTAAAGACTAGTAGGGTTAGTATAATACTATATAGTCTAGTAGTATTATTTAGGGCCTTAATTACTATCTAAAGAATAACTTTTTTATCTATATTATACCCTAACTCCTTATAGAGTATCTTATATATACGTCTTAAGGGTATATATGCCCTTTTAACTTTACCTATAGCCTAATATGCTTTAACTAGTATTTCTTTATATAATATGCCTATAATCTTAGTATTATTCCTAAATTCTTCTAAAGTAAAGTTTATACCTAGGTTGTGTATAATATAGTCTAGAGGACCTACGTATGTGTTAATCTAGCATTTTAAGAGTGTATGCTAGGTGTCTTATATAGATAGTAACTTAAGAAATATAGCTCCCTAGAAGCTAGTCTCTATGTTAATAACATAAAGGGTATTTTTATCCCTTAGTTATATAACATCTATAATAATCTTATAGTTAAAATAATTCTTATCCTTAAGTAAGAACTTAAATCTTTTTAGGGCCTAGTTATATAATTAGTAGTAATAATAGAACTTCTAGATCTTTTCTAGAATATTAAAATTAATATCCTTATGTCTAGCCTTTTTTAGGAGGTAGTATAGGTAATCTATATAAGGATATCTAAACCTCCTATAAAGTTACCTTAGCTAGGGTTTAGTAAAGAATATCCTAGCTTCTATATAACTTAGGTTAAAGAATAGGTATCCCTATTTTTATATAATAGGTATCTATTTACTATCTTTTATAATAATAGTGTTTTATATGTTATTAAAATAGGCTCCTAGTCTATCTATATTATATAATAAGAAAAGGAATAGTATTAGTATATCTAGGATATAATAGGTAACTTATCTAATTTAGTTATCTATCTCTATTATCTCTATAGACATAATAGATTTACCTCCTCTAAATTATATGTTAGTAGATCCTAGCTTCTATATTACCTTTATATATAGGTTCTCTTATAAGTATACTATAACTTATAGCCTTCTAATAGTTAAGAATTTAGCTACCCCTATGTCCTATAGTTCTCCTTAGTATATAGTACTATATAGGTCTTATAATATGAAAATTTCCCCTTCTTCTGTTACCTATTTAGAGAAGATGTCTTCTCCTATTATATAATAAAGGAATAATATTAATAGGAGGTATTAGGAGATATCCTAATCTTCCTAGTATTTATCTTTATTATATAATTCCTCTTCTTCTTCCTTAATAGGGTTTTCTCCTTTTATCTTTAAGAGGTATAGTAAGAAATCTTTATATAGTTCCTAGTTAAGTATATTATATACTTAAAGGTACTAGTTCTTTATATAATTCTATTCTCTATCTAAGTAATTAGTTAACTAATATCCCTCCTTTTAATATATAAAATATTTCTTAGGTCTATTTATATAATAGGGTCTTAGCCTACTATTCTAAGTGCCTCTACCCTTATAGAATAGTTAATATAGTAGACCTTTCTTATATAAATACTATTACTACTAGTCTTTATAGTTAGATATATATCTCCTATCTATAAAGTATATATTATATAAGGTAGTCTTCCTATCTAAGGTAACTTATAAAGAAGCCTTAAGATTAGAGAAGAACTCTTTATATATGTAATATGCCTTAAGGTTGCTAAGAGCTATCTTAAGTTCTAGTATGCTACAGCAGGCCTAGGTAACCTACGTACGAAGTATAATCTCTCCTTAGAAACCATTACTAAGTACTTATTATATAAGGGGTAGCTTATCTAGAAGTACTTTAAGTACCTCTATAGGTATCTTATCTAGATTCTCCCTCTTAACTTATATAAAGGATATAGTAGTCTAGTTAGTCTAATATAGATTATAGTTAATATTAGTATTAAAATATATATCTAGTATGTTATATATCTTATCCTATCTTTATATAGGGCTAATATAGTATAGGTAGAATTCTTCTATATACTTAGCTAGGATATCTAGAAATACTATATAGTATTAATCCTCTATAATCTAGAGATACTAATAGAAACTAATAAAAACCTTTACCTTATTATAAAGTATATTATATAGTTTCCTAGTATAGTTCCTATCTTTTCTTTATCCCTTCTAAAAGACTAAGATTGTATAGGGCTTATATAGACTATTCCTAATAATTTGTTTTAGTAGGAGGTTATAGATGTCTCTCTATAGTAGGGGTATACTTTAACTTTAGGGCCTTAGAAAACTTTCTACCTCTTATATAAACCTTATCCTAAGGGGAGTTATTTATATGTTAGGCCTTTTAGTCCCTTAAGCTAGTAATATATCTTAGAGTTTAATTAACTCTACTAGCTGCTTAGCTGTGTTCTATTAAGGGGCTGCCTTAAGGTTCCTAATAGTAGTTACTAGTATATTAATTATATAGGATAGAGTAGTTATAGTAGTGTCCTCTATGTCTTCCTTATTAATCCCTTTAATAAAGTTTAAAATTTATATAGATACTAATCTTTCCTTACCCTTTAGAAGCTAAATTCCTTACTTAGTAAGGAGTTAGATAAACTTATCTTAGTATATATAACTAACCCTTAACTATTAATATAGTAACTAATCCTTAAAATCTTTATATAGTTAATTAATAAAGATCTTATTTAGTAGTCTTATAATAATTATATTTATTATAATATACCTAATATATATAGTAAGCTCTACTTCTATTAGGGTAGCTATAATATCTAGTATTTATATCTAGAATCTTAGATTAGTTAACTTCTTCTAGATGCTAAGAGGAATACTACTCCTCTTACTTATATCTTTATATATAATCTAATATTTATCTATATTATTATTATTCTACTAGATTTCCTCTTCTAGTTAAGAGGCTTCTATCTCTTAAGCTAAAGCTATAGTTAGGTAGTAGCTATTTTATCTTATATAGTATTAGATTATTATATAATATGCTATAATATATACTATCTACTAGTAAAGTATATAATAGGTTTCCTACCTAGTTCTAACTTACTAGAGCAGACATAGGATGCTTTCTTATATAATATAATAGTATCTAGTCTTCCCTACCCTTACTATCTAGTTCTAACTTACTAGGTAATAACAGTAAGATTAGGGCTCTTAGCATAAGGTAATCCTCCTAGATTCCTAAGTCCTTATCTCTTTACTCTTACTAATCTATAATCACATAAAGCAATTATATATAATTACCTAAGTAACTACTAATTAGTATTAAATAGACTCTCTCCTATCTATAAGAGTCCCTTACATATAAGGGGGTAAACAAAATATAGGGTGAACTAAAGATCTATTATCTATGACTATCTCTCCTAACTATAAGATAGCTGTCGTATGGTGGTTATGTACTCAGTCATGAGGCTTAAGTCAGTTCAGTCTGAGTCGTACCATGGTTTATACCTGAGGTCCGAGTATCTAATCTGATGCCCTTTGTCGTTTGTGCATGACTCAAGGGTTTGCCGTACGGTCATGTGAGATTGCTATTCCAACATATACCAAACATATCAATATGTAGCCATGGCATCATACCTGATTAGCGCTGCCACAAACGTATGTAGGCCAGCCCGCAATGTCTGACGAAGCGCAATTATACAAAAGCACACAGAGAGAGTTCAACCAGCTGCACGCTCTGCAATCATCGCTGCACCCAATTGAATCCGTTGATCAACCCAAGAGATGGGTCATTGAAGCCCGAGATGTTCAGTTCGCCTGTGTTTGGGTCATGGGGGAACAGGTTGTTGATTATATCCTAGTTGATACATTGTCAGTGGTGGCCAACTTGCTTGCACTTGGAAACGAGGAAAACTCACCCA
Source organism: Colletotrichum sublineola (assembly GCA_020631755.1). Classification (NCBI taxonomy): domain Eukaryota; kingdom Fungi; phylum Ascomycota; class Sordariomycetes; order Glomerellales; family Glomerellaceae; genus Colletotrichum; species Colletotrichum sublineola. The sequence continues at coordinate 1,309,288 of JAHSQG010000013.1, forward strand.
GTCAACACCCTCAAGGGGGTTCATCATGTTCACCGGCTGTGAGGGCCTGTGTCCACCAACGCTGGCGCCATCGCTGATGCTCTCTGGGCTGTCGGCATTCACGGGCGGCATACTCCAGATGGCTTCCCCGTTGGAAACGCCCGCGAATACAATTCCCGGAGGCGGGCCGGCCATCTGCGCATTCGGCGACGTCATTCCCGGGGATCCCATACCGCTCATTGGTGACGGGCCTTGTTGCATGCCGTTGCCCATACTTGGTTCTGCCTTGAAGCCCATCTGCACGTCCTGCGCATTGTACTGTTGAGACGGCGGCTGCAGCCCGGTGTTCCCACTCTTGGCTCCCACGGCGTTCCTGCTCGGCGCCGCCCGTGACGTGCCTGTCGGCGCGCGCATCTTGCGCATGCTTTGATATGCCTGCATCTTGCCCATAATCTCACCCAGGATGTGCAGGCCCTTGATCTCGGGTGGGAGCGTGCGGTCTGTGTTGAAGACGTAATCAAGGCAGGCCCAAATGCGGTGCGCTTCCTGGTTCTGCGGTCGATAGTATATCTCAGTCGCCAAGAGCAGAGCGATTTGGAACTGTTGATAAGCACCGAGATACCACGACCATTCATGGAACAAGGGATCTTTCTCAAGTTGTATGGAGATCTCAATAATCATGATGCCGGACGTGATCAAGAGGTTGTTCAGTCGATGTGTCATGGGGCTGTTGGCGTTGGCGTGGTAGGGGTGGAGGATCATGGCATGAAGACGGTAGAGAAGCAGGTTCATCACCAGCTTGGCGTACCGTTGGATTGGCACTGTAACGTCGAGGAAATGGTCGTACTTTTCAACCATCCGCCGTCTGAAGTTCTCAATCTTTGTGAGAACGGCGGTCAGGGTGGTTCGCCTGCTCTCTAGCCTGCGGCGGTCTAACCAGATTATCCGCATCATCTCGTTACATTCAAAGCGAATGAGAGATGGTAATGTCGAGGTGAAATGCTCAGCTGACTCGGGAGGTGGGCCAGCGGCGTAAAGCTCATTTTCTTCGCAATTGAGCGGCAGCTTGGTATCGTAGTCCTCTCGCCTAATAGCTGGTCTCGGTCCTTGCGCTTCGCAAGTCCGGATGTCGAGGAAGCAGAGTTGGTGCCAGATGAGTCTTCGAACGTGGGTATCCAAAGGGTTCAGCCCGTATGTATCTCCATCTCTATGCAGGCCCATGCACTCCGCCATCCTCACGGCAGCACCGACGAGAACGGAGTGAGCCCGAGACACCTCGGCTCTGCAAAGTGGAAGCTGCATCTAACGTTAGCAACAGATGCATGTGCGACAAAGGCTATGAGACGTACCATGTACATGATAAAGGCCTGCATGGTCTCTACTCTCGTCGTGCGGAGGAAATTGGCCTTTCCCAGCGCCCGTTCGGTATCGGCCTTCATCCTCTCAATCAGATTGGCCTTGGTGACACCGAACAGTTCCCTGACCGTGGAGTCGTCCATGCTGACGGCGGCACTGAACCACGCTGCAAACATGATGGCCTGTATGGAGGCGCGAGGCTCAATGTTGCTATATACGTCATCCCAGAAATTGCGATATTCATTTTCAAACGATGGCCGGTGAACGCAGCGCGCAACGGGATGAACGGCTTGGAAATACTGCTGGATGAGACGGTCTGCGGCTTCCTTTTGGGGCAACCTTCTGTCGAGAGATAGAGCTTCGGATGAGTGGCCGAAGAAGAAACCACTCGAAGGCGGAATGTAAGATTCGCCTGGCCTCAAAAAATCAGGGATTGAATCGTTGGAACTTCCGCTCACGACGGACATGGCATCCATGCCGGGGGGTGGGCCGGAGAAGCCGGGATACCCAGGTGGTGGCCCACCACGGGGCGGCCCGCCTTGCCCGGTCCCGCCCATGCCCCTACCGCCCATCATCCCCATCATCCCGCCCATGCCGCCCATGCCGCCCATCGGGCCACCAGGAGGCGGTCCCGAAGGACCCCCTGAGCCAGAAATGCCGGCGGAGATCTGGTTACTGCGTTAGAAAGTTGTCGGTACCAATGGGAGGCATTGGTGCTCTCTGGAATCCACAAAGTCGAATACATACTTCTTCGGCTATCCTTGGCCTAGACAGGCCGCCAATTCGTTCCGTGATACGCATACGCCCAACCTGGACTCCCAGATCAATGAGGTCGTCAGTTCCGTCTGCGTCCTCTTCGTACGTTACATCAAGCGCCGTCATATCGGTAGGCTCAAGGTCCCGCTCCTCAGCAAAGGTGTCCTCAACGTCATCGGCGAGGATGGCTTGCTGCATGGCAGCGCGAGACGTAGTCTTGGCGACATCGCGCTCCAATTGTCGCTCAAGGGAGCCGACCTTCTCCTTGATCTCGGTCAGGCGCAGTTGGCTTGCCTCGTCGAGCTTGGGGCTAAGGTAGACGCAGTCGCGAGAGAACTTCATGCAGTTGACGCATGGCTGGGACTTGTTACACTTGAGCTTGCGTCGGCGGCACTCGAGGCAAGATGTGATCATGCGCATGCGCCTGCGGATGGGTTTGGAAGCGGGACTAGAAGCCCCCGAGACTGAAGCGGCGGGGGAAGAAGGACCGGCGGGCGGACCATTCCTGGCTTGTGGCAAGGACGAAGTCGCTGATCCAGGCGAGTGGCCACCGGGCATGAGTTCCGAGTTCGGCAGAACGCGCGGGCTCGTCATGGAAGGCCCTTGCGCGGGCGGGCTCACAGTGTTCATCGAGTAATACTGCGGCTGTCCGTGGGGTGAATGCGTGGGCGTCTGTAAGTGCGCGTGAGTGTGATGGTAAGCGGCTTGCGTATGGTCGACGGGTTGGCCCGAGTAGATGGCACCACCACCACCACCACCGGCAGCGACGGCGGCGGCATGACGTGCAGCGGAAGAATAATGACCTGGGTTCATTTGATGGTTGGTTGTTGGGCGGTGTCAGATCTCGGATTTCCTGTCAATAGCCGAGCGTCTGGAAAAGGAGGGTGATATGAATGACTGGCGAGTTCGGAATGGAGGCAAACACAGCAGTCATTCGTCGGCGAGAGTCGCTGGTATGATACCAAAAAAGGATGGAAATTAGGAACGGGCGAGGATAACCTAGGCCTTCCGGGGGGTTACGGACGTAAAAAGGGAAGTGGCCTGCTATAGTTGCAGGATGGGAGAATAGTTTATGTCAGAGGAGCGGGCGGAGCATGCAGGAGAGTTTGATTCTGATCCGGTGTCCCTGGTCTGGCTTCTAGTGTGGTGGTGGAGAGCAATCCTAGGAAGAGAAGGTGGTGGAGGGGGGAACAGGTCGAGTGTGGGCACACACAATGCCTATCTATGCAAGTGACGATGCACCAGTTCAATTTCCTCTCGTAGGCTGGTAGAGGTGTAGACGGGTCTGTATATGCCCGATTTGGAATGGTTTCGGCCTTGAAATCGTTTCCTTGGGGCGTATTCTAACAACGGACGGAGGTAAGATGAACGGAGGAAGAGGAGAGAGGGTGGGGGGTGCGTGTCGGGTACCTAAAGATGAGAAAGAGACGAACGAGGAGTGGTTTGGAGGGTTTGATCAGAAAGGAAGAGGCACACACATTTGTTTAGCAAGAAAGCATAAACAGGGACGACAACGAAACAAGTGTGTATGTATCCCGTACTCAACACTGAGTGGGTAGGTAAGTAGGTAGGTAGGTGAAAGATGAACTAGTAGGTAGCTTTCGTGTGGAAAGGTGGTGGTGTGTGGAGCAGGAGGAGCAGAACGCAGGCGCCCAGAACAAAACGAGGTTGCTGTGAAGGGGAGAGACCCTTCACGCCTTCCGGCTCACTAAGAACCATGCTTTGTGTGCCAACGGGGAAGGCGAGACACCTCGGCCGGTCACTGAGAGTGGTGGGCAAAAGGGGTCCGCTATAGGTACTGAGCAATTCCGGATGCGGGGGTGTCGAGGTCGGGCACACCACACCCCTGGGCTTCTTTCTCTCTGCCCAACACACCCTCCACGAGCCGAATACCTAGCTCTAGCTTTCATTTGCAACATACATCACGCAGCAGCCCGTAGCAGCCCACAACTGTCAGCCCTGGCGCCTTTTTTCTAATCCTGGCCGATGACGCTTTAGCTTGAAGCCCTTCGTCCTTCCGACTATGCCTTGCCCTTTGCAACTCCGAGGCTTTTTTCCACTAAGAGCTTGTCTGCAGACTGCCGGGGTTTGGATTGGTAGGCATTACCGGTTCTGACTTGCTGGCCCCGTTCCGGTCCGGAGCTAAAGAGAGGGCATCGTCCCATCGTACCGTGTTGCATCCTTTCCCGTCCCGCCTCGGGAGGGAAGGGGGGGAGGGGGGGGCCGTCAGTCTTGAGCATGTATTTGGATCAAGAGAAACGCACAAGAATAGAGTGCCACCAATTATCTGCAGGGTTCCTTTGGAAATGGGGTTTATTGGTGGCTATTAACCGGTGCCGCGCGCATCATCGAATGCAAATAACCAACGCAGTGCTGCCCCCCCATTCAATGTACCCAGAGCTGTCTGTTGTCTGAACATGGTCATATCAAGTTCATGTCAAGGTCATTCCAGTAATGGGTGCTGGGCTAATGCCGCCTCAACAGGGGCTGTCGCAAAGTGTCGGTCGACTTCGGTGTCATCGACCGCGAACCGATGTTGGCTCACGCCCTCTAACCTCTGACTGGCTCATGTGCCTCCTCCCATCATCTTTTCTTTTTCGCTGCTCATCTTTCCTGCACGTAATTTCAAGGAGGAGATGGAAGGGAAACGGCCAGTTGCAAGCCGCAGCAGAAGCCGACGTGTATGTACTTGCCTCCCCTCTCCCCCCCCTCCCCCCCCCGGCCTCTCGCCTTCCACGCCTCCACCACCATTACCACTTGATGGACAAAAATATCTACTACCAATATTCAAAATGCTACTATGCAGTCCAGACTAAGTAAGGTTGGACCGAGTCCCGTCATTTGGCGATACCTACCTTACCGATGCACCTCTGCCCCCGCTTATTTCAGGCTTCTCTGCAGGAGCCCCGCAGGGTTCGTCCGACTTCATCAGTGATGGACGCTGCCCGCCTCCATCATCAATCAGACTTGGACGCATTCCCAAGCACCACGAAGTGAGAGCCTCAAATGGCAATGCCAAGTCACCGAAAACGAACCAAAAACAGTTTCGAGCAGGTCCTCATCTCGTCTCGTCTCCACAACCCGACTTTTCCGACAACTATGCAAGTTCGTGGCTTTCATGCATCCTGTTTCGTCTTCTGCATCTCCTGCCCAATGTGTCTGAAGCAGTCTAATGTAGGTACACGGAATAACAGTACACGCCTTCCCTCCCACCCCCCTTCCCCCTTCACATCCATCATGCCTCGAGCTACGAGGCGCCGTCGTTATCCCGGTCCTCCCCGATCTCAGTGGCCGCAAATGAGTGGTGGCCTCTCTCTCCGAGAAGCTTGCCTGCCGTCAACAAAGCGACAGAAACCATGCTTCCATCATTCTCGGCCGTCCAGGACATCTAGCAACACGTGAAATCGTTGCGCAGCGTAGCGGAACACTCAACCCGAGCTACGAGACCTCTTGGCCGACTTGAGAACTGAAAAGGCCATGTCTTATCAGGGCGCGGCGGCCAGACAAAGAGCAATTCGATCCGTCTTCCGGGAGAATGACACCCGACTCGGACGCATGCGGTCTGGGTTTGCTTCACCTTGTCATCTGAACTCACCTTTGATCCCTTCGGGCCCGGCCGAGAGCAAACTGTAAATTCATTTTGAATGTGGACATATGCCCACGGCGTTTCTCCTTTGCCGTGCTACATTCCAGCCGCCGGTCCCCTCTCCTCATCATCCCCGTGGCAAAAATGAGAGACGAGAGGGCACCCGTTGCGTATTCGAAATGCCTAGGCATCTGCCCCAACTCCCCGATCCGCGCCCGCTCGCTTTCATTTGTATGGCGTTGACTATTGGGCATGATACTTGAAAAGTCCTGTAGTTTTCTAACTGTGTGACTATCATTATGTACCTGTGCGACCTCGAGAGGGACCGCCTGGATCGAGTACCTCAGCTGGCTTTCATTTGCTCTCTGCATCTCTAGCGGCTCTCGCGCATCACCAATGATCATCCCCCGTCCCATCCTTCTTCCTCTCCCTTCAGGCACACAAAACACTGCAGGCGCCAGCGCCATGGATTTGCACCGCTAGAAGTCAATGCCCCAGGCCTTGTGTCTCACAATTTCACAATCGATTTTTCACTTTCCTTTCACTGCTGGACCAAAGGATACCATGAATTCATAATGAGTGTATCCCATTCTTAACGAGACACTGCCATGTTCAGCTTGGGTCCTGCTCATCGGCTTGACGCTTCGACACCGCATACAGGTCCTTGTTGCCTCTCCTCCATCGCTGCAGCGCTTCGGCGACGGCCCGTCGCTCCGAAGGGCCCTGGTATTGTTCCACGAGCCTCATGAGCCAGCTCATACGACGGGTCCGTCCAAGCTCTCCCCTCTTGAACTCCCTTGTGACCACCGCCAACACCGCCCTAAGGGGCTTGTGTGACAGCTCGATATTGTGCCCGCGGAGCCAGCCAATGCATCGACATACTTGCCGTAGTGCCTTGGCATCCGTCAAATGATGCGCCTGCGAGAACCACAGTGCCATGTCCTCCATCATCCTTATCCTCCTCCTTGTGAGCAGCTCATGATGCACTGGGCTACCGAAGGCCCTCTTGAAGTTGCTGTCGGCCACCTTCCAGATAAGAGCGGGGCTGATAGACGTGTCTCGGATCATGGACTCGACATAAGACGTCCAGGCCGTCCAGTTCCACCGCAATTCAAGCGGTTCGTTCAACTTGGTTGCGTGAGTTTCTAGAAGCAGAAATATCTCGAGGGCGGTCCTGTGGTTGCGACTGGCCATGGCTAGATGCTTAAACGGTGTAACCTGTAGCTTCTCCATGGCCTCGCAGTATCTTTGCAGTGAAGCCATAAGCTCCTTCTCGAGGCCAAGCCGCCTCAGCGCCTTGAACAAGCTCATCATAAGCAACACACGTGGCCCGTCACGGAAGCCTTTGCGCCCCAAACAGCAAGTGTGGATGGCCAGCGACGCAAAATTCAATTCTGCGTGGCTGGAAGAATCGCGGTTCCACGCTGCCTCGACTTCCTTATGCCTTCGCAAGTACCCACGACTGGCCCATTGCTGAATGAGGAGTCGGCTGAGATCCCGGCCGACGAGGCTGAGCGCCTCGCGGTCAAAGTAGGCAGATCTGACGCATGCGTCCAAAAAGTAGTCAGTGTCAACATGCGGCATGTGGGCCAAGATCTGCAACCAAAGAAAGCGAAGCTTTTGGCGGGGCTCCTCCTCAAAGGCTGTCGAACCTTCATAGATCGCAGTTTCCATCCCGTCGAGTAGCGCGCCATGATCGACAGGCGATAGACGGTGGAGCGCAGCGCCAATATGCGCGGCCCGTCCGACCTCTGGCGAACGACACACGGCTAGCGTTTGCACTGCCGCAATAATTCCCCCGTGGGCATCGTTGACGTAATGGAGGGGAATCGCATCGAGAGTGGTTTGGAATAGAAGAGTGGTCGCGTCATTGGCGGGCAACTGGGACATTTGACACAGCACCAGGTTCCAAAGGCTCGCATCGAACTCCGATGGGCCCAAAACCTCGGAAGACACGATTCCGTTGACAACGGCCGAGAGGAACATCTCGATGGAGGCATTGACCACTTCGCCGTCAACGCCTGTGCTGATCAAGGACGACGGAAAGGTCGACACAGCCATGCTCACCACCTCGGGATCCAGTATGCCTAATTTGAGGTCATGTTGCAGGCCCTCAATGAAGTTGAAGTATGCCGGACCGCTCACGTTGGAGGTGGAAGCCGCAACGGCTGCTCGGGCTTTGGCGAGTCGATTGTAGAATTCGATTTCAGGCTGGCTCCCGACCTCCGTTGTATCGGATTCCTCCTCTTTTGGTTCGACCTTGTTCGTCCACCACCGCATGACCCTCCATGGCCCCAACTGGCTTTGCTGGCTCCGCCGAGCCCTGTTCTCCTCCGATGACTGCGGTGTTGGCGGCTGCCATGCCCACTGACTCAAGTCAGGCAGGAAATCCATAGCCCAAGGGGGTAGCATTGGCTGAGGGTTCATATGCAGGTCCGTCATCTTCCTCTTGCCCAGCCGTCTCCTGTTTTCCAGAGGGCCGGGCACGGAGCTCGACTTCCGCCTGTTGATTCTTGATACATGGCAATAGCGCTCAAAGGCACTCGCCAACATGCCTTCCGTAATCCATATGTTTTCCAGTGGCGCCCGAATCTGTTGCTGGACTACTCGGCAGCAGCGCGCGGTAGGTCGTGACGGCGGCATCGGGAGGAGATCAAGAAGGCGTTCGGTCGAATGACAACCCGGACGAGAAGCAATTAAACATCCGCGATATCAACCTATGAAGTGCTGGTCCGCGGGTGTTTATTGCCAATTGGCCCGGTTTGATTCGATGGGAGGCGCCTTGATTGCTGTTTGGTGATGGAAAGCTACAATTTACCAAAGGTCGAAAAGAGCTTTGGGATTGCGGGCCCATTTCTGATGGTGTGTTCCGTTAAGCCTCATTGTGGCTGGTGCCAAGCTCGGGACGGGCGGGGCTACTGAGGCGACAGAGAGAGCTCGCAAACCACCCGGACGGAAAGCTTTGGCGGGGGGTGGGGGGTTCCAGCAGGCGAGCCGCGGGGCATCCTGCATTTGTGTCTTCCGCACGTACCGGCACCTCCAGCATCGGCATTTCACAACATTTTCACAGCAGGCCGACAAAATGGAGTTGACGTTTGAGCCATTGAAGAACGACCTGCTCCTGCGGGCCGCAAGAGGTGTGCCTTGTTTCCATGCTCTAAGAGCTTCAAATGTTGCACCAGTCTCGCGTACATACTAACATCAGCCCAGGCGAGACGGTCGAACGCCCGCCATGCTGGATCATGCGTCAAGGTAACGATCGTACCCCTCTCTTCATCCAATGAATAGGACATGAATACAAGAACAGCCTTCTGACATATTGCCTCGCCATCTCATAACAGCCGGCCGCTATCTCCCTGAATATCACGAGGCCAAGGGCAACCGCGACTTCTTCGCCTGTTGTCGTGACCCCGAGGTCGCCAGCACCCTCACGCTGCAGCCCATAGAGCGCTTCGCCGGCCTCCTCGATGCGGCCATCATCTTTTCCGACATCCTGGTCGTGCCCCAGGCCCTCGGCATGACGGTCGAGATGGTTGACAAGAAGGGCCCTCACTTCCCCGACCCGCTCAGCGCCCCCGACGACGGGCAGTACGAAAAGGTCCTGGGCAAGTCTGTCGACGTCGCCGCCGAGCTCGACTATGTCTACAAGGCCATCACCCTCACTCGCAAGAAGCTTGCCGGCCGCGTACCCCTCATTGGCTTCTGCGGCGCTCCCTGGACCCTCTTCTGCTACATGGTCGAGGGCGGCGGCACCAAGCTCTTCATGCAGAGCAAGAGGTGGATCTACCGTCATCCTGAGGAGTCCAAGAAGCTTTTGCAAAAGATCGCAGAGGTCTGCGTCGAGTACCTCGCCCTGCAGGTCAAGGCCGGCGCCCAGCTCGTCATGGTCTTCGACTCGTGGGCCGGCGAGCTCGGCCCCGAGGCCTTCAAGGAGTTTAGCGAACCGTACCTGGCGTACATTTCCGCCAACCTTCCCAAGAAGCTCGCCGAGATGAACCTCGAGCGCGTGCCCATGACAGTGTTCCCCAAGGGCGCCTGGCACGCCCTAGACTCCGTCATGAACATTGGCTACGACGTCGTTGGCCTCGACTGGCTCCAGGACCCCGCCGAGGCTGTCAAGATCCGCGGCGACAGGCGTATCACCTTTCAGGGCAATGCCGACCCGGGTGTCCTGTACGGCACCCATGAGGCCATGACGAAGGCTGTTGAGGTGATGGTCAAGGGTTTCGGCGGTGGCAAGAAGGGCTGGATTGCCAACCTCGGCCACGGTAAGTTTATACGTCCTTCTCCCATCCGGGTGCGAGACACGACGAGTGATTCTGACTTATGTTTCTCTAGGCATCACCCCCGGTGTTAACCCCGAGGACCTCAGGTTTTACCTGTCGGAGATTCACCGCTTGGCAGGCAACTAGGCAGGGAGACAACCGATTGTCTTGGTTTGGAGTATAGGACTACGGGGTCATGAAAAAGGCATGCATCGTCAAATATCAGTGGAACACCTATACAGGCGCGTCAGAAAAAAAAAGGGTGAGAAATGGGGTGATATGGTCTTAAAAATTTCTCAGTGTCTTGCTAGAGACGGGCGCGAATATCGGAACATCGCGTCTCAACGTTGATAAGCCTGCCGGGTGGAACACCCCCAGCACCAATGAAAATAATGAAAACCCGCTGAGAAGGATGGACCATTTTATTCAGATTAAGACTTTGCATGCCCAGTGTCTCGTATAGTTGGTTAGACCTGGCCAGTGAAGAACATCACCGCATCCATGTACCCCGAGTGACGCTTAGCGAGCGTGGATGATTGAGAGTTGATGGATTTCATTATGTAGTTTTTTCCCGTTCCCCGCGGTAGCCCTTATATCGTCAAATATGGTATCAAGAACTTTTTTTATGTCGTTTCGAACGTTTTCTTCGACCACGCTTCCAAAGAACGCCGTAAGTGGAATCCCAGCCGTCTGTCACTGAAGCCTCAGTTGACACATCGATTCCCGAGTCCATACGAAAAACCCCGTATCGAGAGAATAAGAAACAGAAATGCACAAGCCACACGGACCTCCAAAGGCCATCTCATAGCACTCCCATCAACCGGCGTAGTGAGTGGCAAGTCAGGTTGCCGGATCCGGGAAGTGTGCAGAATATCGATATAGGGGGGCGCCGAGGGCGTTCTGGGTTGTTTTGGGGGGGGGGGGGGGGGGGGGGGTTCAACCAACCACAACAAGAGAGGTCTCAGGCCTTCTTGGTCAGGTTGTTGAGCCACTGCTTGCCCTTGGCGGCAAGGCCGTTGCTCTTGTCCTCGGGGGACGGGCTCTTACGGAGCGAGGGCTGCTCGTCATCGTCGGTGCATGCACCCTCAGCTCTGGCCTTGCGAGCGGCCGCCTCTTCCTCAGGGGAACCCTTGGCGACATTGGCCCCTCCTCTGCCATAGTGGGTTGCGCCGCCACTGTTGCGCCGAGGAACACTGTGATAGAAAGGGTAGTCAGTTTTGTGATCCCGTGTCTCGTCATCCGTGCCCGAGAAAGGATAGTGAAACTCACGCCTCAACATCTTGACGAAGACGAGTCTCATAAGGATCGGAATTCTTGGCCATGTTTCCCGATCCTCCCCTCCCTGTCGTAACGACTGAGGTCTTGAGGGTTGGCGTTTCCAGGTCCTTTGGGGTGATTTTGGGCGAGTTGTCCGTCATGTTACCGGCGCCACCTCGTCCACTGGAAGCAAGCATTGTGATAGTTCGTTGGTTGATTAACTATAATCTGCGTATGCGAGTTTATCTCCAGTCCGTGGGAGGACGTAGTTGTGAGATCGGCGTGAGTCTAAAGTTGGAGTCGAGAGGGAAACGTGAGGTGAGAATGAGAACGCGGGGTGTAGTCCGGTCTTATGCGCAGCTGAGAGAACGCGCGACTGAGTCAAACACACAGAATACACCGGAGAATACTCTGTACAGAAAAACACAACTCTGGGTGTTGTTCTGGTCACTTTGGTCTGAAGAAGTGTATCGTCCGGTGTTGGAGTTGTGAGTCAAACTTTGGTGAACAGCAGGTGGAGGGGTCAGAAGGGAAAGCAGTTGGGAAAAGAGACTTAAATAGGGAACCGCAAAAAAAGGCACAGCACCGTCCATCTTTTGTTTTAAAGCTCCAGCTCCTAGGAACAAGGATGGAGGGGGTGTGGGATTGGACGGGATCTGGCCGCAAGCAGCTATTGCGCGACCCTTTCTCAAGCACGGCGGCGGGAGTCGATCCTTGGCCCAACCTGACCTGACGTAGTGTAGTGTAGGGTGCGCCATCAAAAGTGATCACAAGGTCAGGCAGAGCTTTTGTTTTTATTTTTTTGTTTCCTCATCTTAGACTCTTGGCTTTGCCTTATTTTTCCACCCCGTCTCCACATACGGCGCCATCGGGGGGGCCAGGGGGGGAATCGTGCGGGTGAAGTGACTGACCGACGCTCGGTCTTACTTACATACAGGTTTGCGGATGTGCATGTGGGCTTTCCAACTTTTTTTTTTTCTTCTCTTCTACGGTGGATACCTACGCTACACCTCAACTACCAACCTACTGCGCCGGCTCGCGTTTACGATCCGGCAAGAGAGCAAGGGAAAGGGAAGAAACCTTTGAAGGTAGGGGTTGGGGGAAATAACGAGTCCGCCCCCATTGTGCCGAGAGCTTTGAGGCGTAGTACGAGCGTTGCAAAACTGTTTGGAGAAAAGCCATTGGGGGAGGGCTCCATTAAGAAACGTAATGAAAACATGGAAAACACCACATTTTTCCCTCTGAGAGGTCACCCTCTCCCCTCCCTCCAGGTCCCTGACCAGCCCCTTGTCTGGGATAGGCAAGGTTCCAGGTGGTGTCATTTCCTGGCGCTGGTGTCACTTGATCTAAATCTTCCAACCCGTTCCATTCTGGCCCATGACAAACACACGGAAGAGAAAGGGCGGCGGGATTCTTAGATTTCGCTCATCGGCGACTAGCAGTGCCATTTTTTATTTTTATTTTGCCTTTATTCCCCATTGAATAAATGTCAAGAAAAGGCGCGGGTTCCGATGTCAAGGGAACCAAACCAAGGCGAGAAGCGAATGTCAAGACGAGGCTGTCTCGACTATCAATCGACGTCGACTATCGAATTGGTGTAGTCGGCGGTCTGGACCTCCAGCGGCGAATGGCAAGGCGATAAATCTACCCCGGATTGCCTGTCTGCTTGCTTTTTTCTCCCGTGCAGGGGTGGTTGCATGAGACTGAGAGACTCGGCTACGGCTTGGTCCGATGAGCTTGTGACCTCACCGAAATGAATTCAAGACCGCATACTGACAGGCAGCGAGTGACCCACGTATTCTACATAGTTACTTACTTTCGACAACCGGAGGAGTCCTTCGAACTGAATATGTTGTTCCAAGCCAGCAAAAACCCGCAAGCGCGCCTTGGCGTTGCGCGAATTTCCCCAGCGAAGAGAGCTGGAATTTTTTTGGGTGGGCATTTCCGATGGTTGCCTCCCCCCCCCCCCAAGGTTCCCTGGCGACCGCCGGCCTCGCCTTGTTTCTCTCGGGATCCCGCATTCTCACTGCTGTTTGTCCGACAAGAATGTCAAGATTTCGTGGCTCACTCGCGCAAACCAGCCCAGACTCTCGTGACAGGACACCGACCATGATGCAGTTGTCAGCCAGCCCCGTCTTGTCCTCGTCTGAGCCGCCACCGGCGGCCCAGTTGCCCACTGGCGTTGAACCTTGCTAAAGGCCCCATCTATATAGGTCCAAACCGTACCCCGGATTTTCCTAGATATTAAACATCATGTTGATCATACGTAATGATGAGTCCCGCAAGAGGGGCACTGGCCAGTCACAGACTTGCGTTTCGACAACCTCATTCTCCTGTAAGGGACAGGCCTAGTAAAAGCTCGCTGGGCTGGAAGAATCGACATTCTGCACAATCCGCCGCGAGAGCTGCGGTGAGGGGGACAAAAACTCCGGTGTCGGCTACACCGAAGAAGAAGATCTTTCAAAACCGACCCACCGTTCCAAGAACCTTAAAAGTAGATGTGTATGATGTAGGTATCCTAGAATGGCCTATTCTGCAACGGTGATTGGCCCTCGATGCGACCGTCGCCGACCATTCGGGCACACTGGGGGCTAACAGGAGATCCCGCCGGCCGCGAAAGCTAGCTCGCATCTTTTCTGAACTTTGTCCATGTCTTTCGCCCCCCCCCCCCCCCCCCCCCCAGCCCTTCCCGCCGTTCTCGGCCCTGTCCAAGTCATGTTCGGCTGCCCGATCTGCACCCGCTACGATCTCCCGATTGTTGGGCGGGTGCGTGCGGGTGACGCGCATCCGACTTCGTATTGGTTCCCTTCGACGCCGCTGCGAACACCCTCATATCGTGCGCCCTCGTCTCCCGATCCCGTTGACGACATGCACACCAAAACGGCCCAAGGTCTGACCGCCACATTCACATGAGACCGCCCGCGTCTTATCTCATTCCACCCTTTCCCCTTCCTTCTCCCGCCACCGACAGCAGCCCCCGCCGATTGCGGAACTTGGCGGGAACACAGTCTCATTACCGGCGTCGAAGGGACGCTGGGTTCCTCCTCACATGAAAGCCATAGCCCGGGCCGCGGCACCTCCGCTGAGGCTAGACTCTGGGGGGAAGAGGACGAGGCCCACGTCGAGTTCTCACGCTTTCGCTTGTTCCTGTGCCTACTGTACCGATGGAGCTGTGGAATAAGTATCGTAAGCTCGCCCACGGCTCAAGCCTTGAACAGTGTTGCGTACAGCAACAATAGAAACTTGGTCTGCTGACGCCCTGAAACTCAAGGTTGGTAGGCAATCTCATCTCAGAAGACCAAGCAGGTAGCTAGGTACCTATAGCTCTATGCAAAAACGTCGGGGAAATCTTCATCTTCCAGAGCAAGACGGGAAGAACTAGTCCACACTGCGAAGATTTAATGGTATGCTTGAAAGAATCAAAACTCAATCAATTGCAGTTCTTTCTCCTAACAGTAAAAGGGTATGGGGTTCGATGCAAAAGTTGCCGTGTAAACAGATCAAGTTTCTACGAATGCAACTACGTGCCGAGCGTGCAGTAGAGGGCTCGCCTCACACACTACCTAGACGGTTCTCGCAGGGGTGCCGTTGGGCCTTGCTGCGGCCGGCCATGACTTCCTTTAGGGCGAGATCGGTGTTCTGCTAGAGGTCTCCATTGACGAAGAGGCTGGGGAGGCAGACATTGAGGGTGGTGTCACAAGTCGACCAGTACATCACAAAGGCACAGATAACTTCACAATCATCGTTGCCACCCCCGAGTCTGAGACGTACATTAATGGCAACGCTGCAGTTCGGCCGTCCCTTTTGACAGACCATAAAGGCGAGATCAAACGGGGAGATAAGACATTATCTCTATTCCAATACCACGGAGGACATAGGGTCAACAAGAAGGTATGCCGGCCTTGAGATTATGAACCACAAAAGTCCTTCCACCGAAACTGAAAAACTTCCCGTGTCTCTCCCTCCCCAGAGACCTCCCCGCCACACGTCAGGACACCTTCAAGGCGATTCGGACACCTTTGCCTTCGGCGTGCGGTAATGGTCAAGGACGACCCTGTGCGAGCTCGTCCGGCGACATCACCAGCACCCGCGTGTCCCGCAGGGCCCTGGTCGAGGCGAACCTAAAGAGGATCCATCTAGGGGAGCTGTCCATCTGCGTACCGGACAAACTGGGGCACCGTGCCGCAGTCAGGGAGGCCATGCTGTATCCCGAAAGCGACGACATCAAGATTCAGAGGGCGTCGATTCTTTGGCTCTGACCGGCACAGGGCTCGGTTCTAAAAGGACTGTCATGCCGTTGGGGATGATCATTAATGATCGTGGTTACGTGTTTATCTAAATGGCATCCATAACGACGCTCGGACAAGGTGGCTTCTCAAACGTCGGTACCATAAAGGGGCGCGGGGTGGGTGAAGTCTGTCGTCTCATCTTCAGATGAATGGCTGTTGGTCTGGGTAGAAGCAGTGCTGGCGGCGTCGTCCGGACTAGCTTCCGCGCGGACGCTAGACTTTTGCTTTTGGTTAGTCGGTCCTCCGAAGACGGTTGCTAGCGTGTTGTGCATGCCTAGCAAAACCCAAGCCAACGTACGGGCCGAGTTGGGATGGGCAAGGCAAATGTCACCACCGTTTCCTGTGGTAGCATAGAACAGTGCAACACTACCTGGCATACATAGAGGCAGAAAGATGAACCAAGCAATGCCAACACCCTGTGCAGCAGGTCGACCTAGCCGGCAGCCCTGAAGAAGCCGCCGCTTGGCATGACCGGAACAGACTCAACAACTTGGCCCGGCTTCCCTCGAATTTGAGACTTGTCCTTTGCCTCAATTTAACGACACTCTCATACATACCTATGCACCAGTCCTGTGATATCGACGCCGAGTGACTACCGGTCCATCAAAGCACGGCCGCGTGTGTGGTCTCCCCCGATAAGGCAGCGCCATCTGTCACCGCAGAGGATTCATTGGCGTTTTGAGGGCCATCAACCTAGGTTTATTGGCTTGCGCAGTGCCGCATGCGTGGCAGACCTACATGATGTCAACATGGGCCGATATGGTCTATGGGAACCACCATCGGCCGGCCGAGATCCTTGTGTATCGAAAAGCAAGTGACCCAGGGGAAGAGGGTAGAGGGGTAGGGCTCCGTGATTGCGCTGTGATCGGCGCCACCGCCCCCTCCCCCGGCAACAACAACAACATGGAAAGTGATGATGGCTCTGCGAGAGCTGGACAATGGACTCGGATGTACTGGAAGCCGGCGAATACTTGAACCTAGTTAAGACAGCTGCAGATCATGCAGAACAGCTTTCCAAAGCGTGGGATAATCTGGCCATCCCTGAACGAGAGCTCTGGAGCACATTAACAAGGCAGAAGAAAATTCAAATGCAACATCCGACGAAAAATGGTCCTCGAGCGTGGATATAGGTGGGTTGAGCAGGTAGGACCGGATAAATGCGTACCAGGACAACGAGCAGGTCATTTCCAGTGTTGACCAAAGGCATGGGGCCCAGTGGAGCTCGCCCAGTCGATGGACGAGAATGGCGGGTGGAGGTGATGCAATTGCCGACGATGAGGGTTGCGACTCTATGTGCCATTGGGAGATGACTTTCCACGGCACACATAGAAGGCACCCAAACGAATCCGAATCAGGCAGTTTGCTAGGGCAAAAGAAGAGGGCGGTACCAAGAAAGCGACTCACAAGGCCCCCAGGATACCAGGGTACGAATATGCAATGGGTAGGCGCACCGAAAGAGGAGAGCGCGGCGCGGAAAACAGCCAGTGACCTTCCGGTGGACTGGGTGGCCCCATTTCGGAGACAGGAGGTGCGGCTGAAATAATGGATGTGGTAGGTGGGTATGTTTGCTCGGTTCCCGTCATCCTTCAGTGGCGCCGGGGGAATGGTTTGGCGTAAATAGTAGAGCGTGCAGACATGGTGCCAATAGCTGGCTATGCGTGTGGTTGGATCGTGGACCAGAGTGTCGGGAACGGGGTGGCGTTTGGACGGGATGACGGAGGAAGAGAAGAAGAAGAAGAAGAAGAAGAAGGAGAAGGAGAAGGGGGGGGGGGGATGTTTGGTTTCGCAGTGCGTCGAAGACAAATGGCAGTTGTCTCCAACTCGCCCAATTTAGCCTTGAAAGTGAGACACGTTTTTGGACAATGCCACGCCGAGATGGAGATGGCAACTTATGGCGAAGCCGTTATGTATTTTGAAGGGGGGGGGGGGCATTGTGTATTCGTACACGGCCTTGGAATGAATGTGCGCTGTGGTACACGGGGAGACTTGTGCCATCTGCAGAGCAAATCAGAATGGATGAGAAGGGTGGCTGATGATTTGAAATAGCTACTAGCAGCCCATGTCCATACCTTGCCGTTCTGTTTTTGCCTGGACATCGTATAAGTAGGTAGCTCAAGACGGCGATGCAGGCAAGCAAATCGGTGAGGGAGGATTCACAATGCACAAAGAATGCACGTAACGAGGTCCGTCTGGGCCACTGGCCCCTGCCCTGCACCACATCACGTCTCCAGGGACAGGGCGGCGGCGCACAATGTTGCGGCAAAGATTTTCGCCTACACACTACGATGTACCTTACATACCTACCTCACGTATCCGTACACGTCTACCTATCTACCCAATTTACCTACCTACCTACCTAATTCGGTTATACATGTCGATTTCTATCTTCGGCCGGGTATGAGTAGCAAAGCCAAAGGCGGAGCGGAGAGCCTGGATAGATAGATGTAGCAGCCCCCAACGTCCAGTCCCTTAAAAACAAGCATTTTCTTACACGGCATCCGTACCTACTTAACTACCTACGGGTAGACAAAGTCAAAGAACAAGGATCCGTTTGGTAATTAACCAGTCCCAAAGTTCGAACCCCGTCTCCTCATTCCCTCCCCACCGTGTCGACATGAAGGCACGGGCAAACAGCAAACACCCGCGTTCCAAGTGTATTCGTAGATTGGCAGCCCACGCGGTATTTCTTTATCGTGCAGCCATGTTGTGTACGAGCTTGGGGCGAAATTGCCCGCCGGGCCTGCTGCTCGGCCTGGGCGTTGCATGGCATAGCAAATGGAGTGCAAGTGTAATCCATGCCTGACGGCTGCTGGTCTGTCTCGCCTCTGCGTGCCTACCTGCCTCTTTATGTTGCGGCCGCGGTGGGTATTGGGAGATGTGTAATGCGTGAGACTGGAGTCTGGACTGTCCGCACCACACCGGATCGCCTTCCCTCCCCTTTTTTCCCCTCTCTGGACCTTGAGTCGCCAGCAGGGAAGACGACTAGGTATTTTGAAGAGGGGGTACTTGCATGCGCCGTGCTCTATTTCTCCCCTCCTTCATCTTCCTCTTGATGCGGTGCCTTTGTCGGTTGCCGTGGTGTATCTGCCAAGCTGCAGGTAGGTGGAATAATGTGAGAACAGACAGATCCATCGTTACAAAGTACTTGTGTGTATATGTTGAAGACACTCGACCTTGTGGTAAGCTAGGTACAATTGATATGGCGAGATAATAAGGTATTGTGCAGACATGGTAGCTTGTAGAGACGCGCGAAGGCTAAGCAAGCCACTCAGGCTGGACAATTGAGCGTGTGTGGTAGTGACATACAAGGGGGGGGGACTCACTCTACTGGGAAGTGGGGAGAAGGGGGGAAGGGAAGACAAGGGATTGGATTGGATGCGTGTTAAAAAGCGGATATGCGAATGGTCTGTGTGTATCGTGAGTGGGGCGGTCGCCAGTGATTCTCGGGTGGAGACAGACACGCTGCGCAGAGGGCACCATTATGGATGGTAGGCACATCGGGTGAATGGTGGTACCTGCTATACCGCAACTAGGCCGCGGCAAAATAAGGAGCCATGCGGTACATGCATAGATGCATACCTACCTCACAGATACTTTACCTACGTAGTTGTCTCCGAAACCCAAAAACACCATTGCTGCTATATATGAACCCAGCCCGTCCAGTCTCTGATTCTTATTCCCACCGTCCCAGCTCTCCATTCCATCTGGTTATCGCTTGAAAAAGGTAAAGGTACTGTACGACCCCCCCCCCCCATCTTTTCACCTCCGGCCGGCGCAGACCCTTTTTCCGTTTTCGCGCTTCTACTTGCTGCGCCCCTGCTAACCTGTGACAGCTCCCCACCACCTCTACTCCGCGACGAGGAGACATCACGACTGCCACCACGGGACAAGTCTTGTTGCAAACAAGATTCCCGAAGCCATGAATTACGACCAACAACACCAAGCCCCAGGCGGCTACCACCACATGGCTTCTGGTCCCTATAGCCATCTTCCTCCTCCTCCCCCGCCTCAGCAACACCACCAGGCGGCTCCTCAACACCATCCGCATCCTTCGAGCCAGATGCCTCAGCTCCCTCCTATGGGATACTCGACACCCTCCGCGCCTTTGCCTTCCAACACAAATATGCCATCCAACGGAATGCCCCTTCACCATCACCAGTCGGCTGCGCCTGGCCCATCCTCCGGCGCGCCAGGCCAGCAGGCCGCTCAGAACGCCGTACCGGCCACGATGTCAAAGACCGATGATATGGGTAGGAAATACGAGTACGTCACCCCCGTGAGGCTTTGTTGATGACGCGACCAGACTGACGTGGTGGCTGCCAGACTCGTCGTGATGCAACAACCCCAGCGAGCCCGCATGTGTGGCTTTGGTGATAAGGTAAGACTGCTCTCCGCCATCGATTGGCACTTGGTACAACGTGATAGCTAATAAACTACCAAAACAGGATCGTCGCCCCATCACCCCTCCACCGTGTATCAAGGTCGTCGTAAGAGACGCCAAGACCGGACAAGAGATCAACCCTAAGTACGTGCGACTTGAAAGATTTGCACAATGTCACTCTAGGGCTTGGCGCTGACCACAACTCATTAGCGATATCGACTCATCCTTCTACGTGATTCAGGTAGATCTGTGGTCCGAGGATGGTACCTCAGAGGTGAACCTGGTGCGGCACTCATCTAACACGGCCTCAATATCAACCACCCAACCCTTTTCGTATTCGGCCCTGCGGGAAGAGGGCCAGGCGCCTGCACAGTCGATGCAGACTTATTCCCAGATGATGCCGAGCTACGGCTCCGCGCCCATGGGCTATGGCCAACAGCAGCCTCCGCCACAGCAGCATATGATGCCGGGCTACGGCATGGCTTCTGGATCGAGCTACCCGCGTGAGTTGCCCAATGGAGAAAAGAAGCACGTGCAGCACCACAAAGTACTGACTGCCGGCACAGCAGCCTACCAGTCATCAAACCCTCAGTTTGCGCCCCCGACTCAATACTTTCCCCAACACGCAAATCCGGCACCTGTGCCCTCGCAAGCCGACATGGCGTACGGCGCTCACCGCCAGTCGCTGTCTATGGCCGCCAGCCAGCCGCAGGGCATGTTCACTAGAAACCTCATCGGAAGCACGGCGTCGAGTGCATTCAAGCTCAACGACCCGGAAGACCACGTTGGAATCTGGTTCATCATGCAGGATCTGAGCGTCAGGACTGAGGGTCACTTCAGGTAAGCGCGCCAACGTGAAACGCCGCAGGGGGGCCGCTCAGTTCCCCCCCCAATGCTTTCCACTTTTTGACATTCTATTCGTGTTCGTACTGACCGTGGTTACAAAGGCTGCGCTTTTCATTCGTCAATGTCGCTAGGCCCCCCGATCAGCCCTCGGAAGACGGCTCGCTGGTGAACCACGGGTGTGCGCCGATCCTCGCCTCGACCTTCAGCGACGTCTTCCAGGTCTTCTCTGCCAAGAAGTTCCCTGGCGTCTGTGAGAGCACACCCTTGAGTAAGTGTTTTGCGACGCAGGGCATCAAGATTCCCATACGCAAGGAGGGCGCCGGCGACGGCAAGAAGGGCGGTGAGGATGACGATGACTTTCAATAAGCGATGGCCCATCCTGTTTTCAGATTGCGGGCGCTCAGAGTTCCAAGTAATTCCGACATATGTCACTGTTGGAATATGGGCAGCACGGAACAACTGGGCTGCCGAGGTCCGCCTGGCAACCCACTTCTATCCAGCTGCCTGATACTTCACCTTCTTCCTTCTTTTCCCTTCTTCAGGTAACAGTAGATACCTGAGATACCTATCACCAATTGAGATACTACTACTTCACCCATTTCACTCACCTAGCGATAAATACCAACACCAATCAGTGTGCTTTATCGCCACAGATAAACAAGGTATTATCGGCCAGAAGAGAGCTTCGCCGGCTGCAAAACCAGTGAAGTTGCTAACGATAAGATGGCCGTCTCCGAAACTCGCTATTAAGTCAACCTCCCTTCGGCCTACCATAGCTCGTTAGCGAGTGCGTCCATCACGCTACTGCAGCCATCCTAGTAGACAAGATTCCATCCGCGACCACCCTTATCACCATTAGAGGAGACCTTTGCGTGGCTCTGAAATTTTTACCACCTTTACTTGTATCACCCTCTCCACCTTCACAGCCGCCCTCATCGCAATATTCAACCTCTTACCTCTGCGGAGCAGAGCCTGCCACTCCTTTAACGTCACTTCTTTCAGAGCTGCTAAGGGCTGATTTTTCGCTCCTTCAACCTCTTGACCCTTCGCCCATCAACAGCCATCAACCAGGCCTACCATCAGCTCTACCCCAGCCAAATCCAGCCAGACAAGCTGCCAGCCCGAGTAGCCCTAAGTACCTACTACAGAACACAAGGATAGAGCATAGGGATACGGATGGATAGCTAGGTAACAAGGGTATAGATGGGTAGATCACGATAATATGGATGGACGGATAATGAGATACAGATATGACTTTAAGCACAAGAGAAAAGTTGCCAGTGTTGGAATATGGCCAACACGGAACAACTGGGCTGCCGAGGTCCGCCCGGCAACCCGCTTCTATCAAGCTACCAGACACTTCACCTTCCTTCTTTTCCCTTCTTCAGGCAACAGTAGATGTCATCAATTGAGATACTGCTGCTTCACCCATTTCGCCCACCTGGCGATAAACACAACAGCTACAAACAAGTAAAGCCTGCAGTTCTGACTGCGAGGCAACTCCAACGCCTAACACGCCCCCTTTCCTTTCCCTTTACAGGCTTGACGAATAACGCTCGAACGCTCTCCCAAAAGTTTCATTGCTGAACTTCTCTCATTCTCTGTGAGAAGCTGTCGTCGATGTCTTGTATCGGCTGGCATGATTGCATTCCATCTGTCAAGGCCTCGTTATGTCGCCTTCATCAAACGCCATCTCTTGTTTCCATCTCGGGCACAAAAAGAAGAGACAAAAGGAAGAAAAGAACAAAGGTAAAAGGCAGGGAAGAAGTGCACACGCCAGGAGCAGTGTGTCCATCATTGACTTAGCCTGAATCTCACGATCCTAGCTTTCCCTGCAATGATGAATGAATTCGTTGACCAAGCCTCTTTCCCTATCATCAATAATACATGCTGTGAGGATGAACAACCCCCAGCTCAGTTGCCTTTTGAGCACAAGCTTTTGCCAGCGTACATGTGCCTGACTGCACACAGACGTTGGCTTGCCCGTGAGAAAAAATAAAAAATAAATAATAAATCAATCGTCTTGAGTACTTTTGAAAACGCTGGCTATGCGATTGCGTAGGCAAAGGCTTTATGAGTCGGCCAGTTTCGCAAAGTGCTTGGACCAAATCCAACCAACTTGGTCGTCAGGGTCGTCTTGGTTCTTGGCAAGCCATAGCTCACCCTTTTCAGCAATAACATCAAAAATCTAGGAAGATGACCAGTTAGTCATGGACTCTTGTTAAGTTGTAGTAGACAGAATGGCAAGGACTCACCTCGCCGGCCTGGTACGTGAGGTACGGGTACCCAGCCTCATGCTTTGTCGTTTCGATATTGAACTCAAAGAGCGATGCTGCCAGCCAAAGCACGTTATATCCGTTTCTAGCCGGTGTGCGCTCACGTGAAGATGCTCGTGAGGACCTCTGGCTTTCTTCCACGCCATCTGGCATCGGAAGAGCAGAGTGGAATAGGCCTGAGAACCTTCTCGGTTCGCTGCCTGATTGATGCGACTGGTGGGTTGGGTTTGAGTCTCTCCTGGTGTTTGCTGTTGATTCTGAACTTTGTCTCGGTAGACCATTCGTGTCGTGACTTCGGCCTGTGCCAGGTCGGGTAGATGGAGGAGGGAAGTTTGCCCGCGGTGCAGGCGATTGATCTCCTATGACTGGCGATGCAGTTACTGATGGTCGCTGTGCAGCTGCACCAGCATAATAGTCCCGGTAGTAGAACTGGTGAGGACTAAGGGGTGCTGTGCTGGGCGAGAGAGTGAATTGGCCGCTGTGGCGCTTGGCGAAATCTGGCGTCGGCAGTATTGGAGCGTGATCACCATTGACTGACAAACCCCTGCCGCGGGGGGAAGAGATCTCAGCAGGTCGAGGGCGGTGCTTGGACGTAAGGTCCTCTGTGCTGGCTGTGGTTGACTGTGATGTTCTGCCCTTGTACGCTGGGTTCAAGATACCAATATTCGTGAACAGTTCCTGTGCATACTTATAATCCCGCTGGAATGTGGACACGATGTCGGGGATGTCTTGCGGTGGCCCCATCTCGCCTGTGACCTTCTTCACCTTCTCAACCCAAATGGAGTACCAGTTTGCTTGGATGTTGACAAAGTTACCAAGACAGATGTTGCCGATCCTCTCTGTCAAGGCGGACAGTTGTGGCAACTCCTTCTTCAGAGTCTCATTGAGAGCCTCGTACTGTTCCACTAGCTCCTTGAGCCTGGGGTCCAGCGTCTTTCCACCTTTCTTGAGTTGCTCTGCTCTTTCATAATCGAGCCGCCGTTTTGCTCGCTTCTTCATCGCAAGCGAGGGGTTACCGTAAGCCTTGATGACGTGCTCAAAGGGCTCGATTACATGCTTTCTAACCTGTTGAAGCTTTATGCGTGTTAGTAGGTAGAGCACATCTTCTGCCATGGGCTACTCACATGATCTTCCAGGGCAATCTTTTCAATGTCCCTCATCGAGACATTGAATTGCACCCATTTACTCTCCAGTTCTGGATAGCTGCCTGGTTGAAGTCGCATGACAAGCTCCATAGCGGACAGGTACTGAAGAAACTCGTGGACGTAGGCGCTGACCTGTCGAGTATAGAACTCGACGTCTCTGAGCACAACTTGAAGTCGAAGGTAATCGTCGCCAAACTTCTCGTGCAGCTTGGCATATGTGGCATCTTCAGGGATCTTCGAACTTGCAGCCTGAAGCTTATCAACCCGTTTACCAAAGGCTCGAGCAAACCCAGCTTTCACATCAGACTCCTTCCTTTTCCGGCCAACAATCTGACCAACAAGCTCAAAATTCTTCTTAGTCTTGTTGATCTCGACAATCGCCAGTTCCAGGGTTTCCTTGGCCGAGATCAGCTCAGCTCGGTCTGGGTGGTCTTCCGGGGTATGTCGCAAAATCTCTTGAATGAGGTTGGGATATTTCGTAATTCGCTGCATGGGCTTGATGAGTAGGGAGTCAAGATCCCACGCTGCCGTAAGGTCCTTGGCTACCTCGTTGCACTCATTCAGCCAGACCTTTACGGTAGGGTCTTGCTGGATCTGAATTAGACGCTTGGCTGCGTGGTCGCTGTTTCTGAGGAACCCCTCATGAGCCGCTCTCATCTGGTCAATGTTCCTCTTGAAGAGCGGTCCAATCGACGTGGCTCTGTCCTTATCGTCGCCCAACTCAGGGGTTACTGGATTGGCCAACAAGTTTCCAGTGTGATCAGAAGCAATTGATTCCTCCTTTGGCAGCGGCGATCGGCGTCCATGGGGCACATATACCGTGCAGACAGCCTCCTTAAGCTGTGCACAAAACGTGGTATGAAAGCTGATAATTTCATCCGTGTTTCTGAAGACAAGCTTGATAGTCTTGTCGTCCAATCGCGGGCAGGCTTCGGCGGTTCCTTTGTAGATCTCTTCCACAATGTTCATGTCCCTTACGAAGACCATCTCGGTGTCAACGAGTTCTCTGATCACATTGCGTCGTTGCACCAGGCGATGTCTCTCTTTTCCTGTTGGCCCGTCTTGCTCTTTGCTAGGTGTTGCGATAGAATCAACCGGAGTTTGACCGCCAAGGGAATGTTCCCTCGTCTCGATCGACATGTGGTCGATTGATTGAGTGGTGGAGACGGGACGCGACATGTCCTCGCTCTCCCGCCGAGAGGACCCCGTTATGGTACTTCCGTGGAGGGTCTCGGCGTAGTAACTGCTGACTGCCGTCCGCCGGTCCTCGTGTAGTGACCTCGACTTGGGAGCAGGCACTGGCGGAGGCTCGTGGTCTGGACGTCGCACTGGGCCTGACATCGCCATCGGCTGCTTGCTCTCGAGATAAGGAATCGAAAAGCCTTCTCCGGTGTCCAGCTCTGGCAGTTGGTGAATGGTTGCGCGGCTGGGCAGTTGGGCGGCTCCTGAGTCCAACGGGCTGAAGTCCGGGCTGTAGTGTTCGCTTTGTCGTGTGGATGAATCTCTGCTAGAGCCGGATCCGTACGTGAGTTCAGACGCGTACGGCGGCTTTGGTAGAGGTAAGTCGTCGTCCAGAGTAGAATTTCGGTGCCCCAACGGCTCGTTGCTGTCAACAGAGAAATCGGTCCACGCGGACTGCTGGCTCGATCGGTTAAGTGCTGCATGCATGGATGGAACCATCAAACTGTGGGAAGTGTCCGGAGTTTGCTGGCTCTCAAGACTCGTCTTATGAGGATCGTCTTGTACATCAGAGGACTCGCATGTAGATGCTCGCTGAGACGACTCGTTATCCTTAAGATGGTCGTTGTAAAAGTCGTCGGGCTTTTCGAGGATGTCGCTAGACACTGAACCCATGTCCTTCTCTGTATGGTGATGGAAGTAAGACGCATCACAGACGGACCCATCCATGCTGTCGAGTTGGCTCTGGTCATCAAAGTCATCGTAGGACTCCATCCTTGGGAAAGGAATAGTTTCTTGCCGCGGAGAGTCATACTCGGACTCTCGTCGGATAATCTTGACCGTCGTTTCGTACGAAGGGCTCGAGAAAGGGACGGGTTCGTATTCCTCAGAGATTGGCCGAGACTCGGCGAAGGCGCCAGGAATGGATGGGTTCTCAAATTCGCTCCTGGTCGGTGTCGGTTCGGGTGACTGCTGGAGAGATGTTGGATCCAACGAGACCTTGATCGACACCAGATCATCACCAGCAGACTCATCCTCAAACGGGTATTGGTATTCGGCCTTCTCTGGTGTCGGCGTCCGTTGTGCCTCCTCAGCCACCACTTTCTGCGGTATGGGCTGCTCATCCGGTGTCTCCGTGCTCGTCTCCTCGAGCGTTGGCGACGGTTGCACCTCCTCGATATCGATATTCTCGGGCGTCGGCGTTCGCCGCACTTCCTCTATCTCAACCTGCTCGTGGTTCCCGTCAGGTTGCGGGATCGTCAGCCCGAGGCCAGTCGGAGCTTGCCAGGGTTCAAGCTTCACGGGTGGGAGCTCTTGCGGTTCATTATCGAACTCTGTCGTTTCCGATGTAGCCGAAATCGCGGATTGTGGAATATGCTCCCGGTCGTCGGGAGGGTTCACTTCCGGAAAGCTGCCTGGAATGCCCAAGGTGGGAGAATCAGAGACTTGTGCTTGGGGTGGGGAGAGAGAAACTATGGGTGGCACCGCCGTTGAAATTGTGAGTGGCTGAGGCGGTTGCGCGGCTGACGTTGGTCCCGCCGACGATTCCGGTTCGCTAGGACTGGCCTCAGGTGGTTTCTCGAAGGTTTCACTATGGCCCACTGAAGGGGATGCGGATTTGATTTGCGGCACAGGGGGGATATCTTTCTTATCATCGGTGGCAGTGGCTTCCTGATCTCTTTTGCGCCTTGCCGCCGCCTGTCTCGCATCTCGCACCTGGCTGTCGCGGATAGACTTAGTATACGCCAGTCTAATATGTTCACGTCTCTGTTCGAAGTCGATGGGTCCGATAGAGAGCCTCCGTCTTCGAGTCGAGTCCTCAGGCTTAGAGGATTGCTTAGACACACTCTTGTGTGGCGATCTGGCCCTGTCGATAGCCTTCATGCGCGAACTTGCCGTGGTTGCCGTCGAGACAGATTGTCGTGGTCGAGAGCTGCGCAAAGGAGGCGATAGCTTCGGAGGGGGTGCTGCCACATATGCAGTAAGACGTGTGCTGTTTTTGGGGGTGATGAGACCTCTGGGTGCGGCCTTGCGTCCTGGCGTGGGTTGCGTGGGTGTCTTCGCTCGCATAGTGGGCGTTTTGGCACGGGTGACGGGGGTGGTGGTACGGCTTGTTTTGCCTGTCGGCGGAGGACGCTTGAAGGTCGATGGGGAATTAGCCCTGGAGCTTTCGCGTGTCGAGGGCGGACTCGTTGAATCGCTAGGCGTGGCGAGCTTTCGGACAGAAACAGGGAGACGCGATGTGGGCGACGCAGCTCGATCGGGTAGCTCAAGCTCTGCCATTGGCCGCGGCACAAGACCTTTTCTCGCCGTCGGCGCCCCTGCCTTTGAGGCAGCCACATCACTATGTGCCCGAACATGACCTCTTGCTGCAGGGACCGAACGTCCCACTGCACCATTCGGTTTTGTCTTCGCAGCGCGGTACCAATCAGTTGGAGACTCTGGCTCGGTGAGATCAGGATCAGATTTCGTCCGCTGATGGAGTCTGGCCACCTGGAGGCTCGACTCTGACGTCCGCCGAGGTCGTGGGCCCGAGCCTTCGATTCCAAATCCGGCCATCGAAGAATCTCGCTGGTCCGGAAGAATTTCGCCAAAAAGCAAGCTGGTGGGTGGAGGGGAGGTGGGCGGCAAAGACGGGGACTTATGATGGAGGTTTGTCATAGATTTTGATGCAGATGCATTGTTCGTCATGGAACCCGAGTTCCGCGGCTTTGAAATGCGGCTTGCGAAGGACTGGGAATTGTTGGATAGTTGGTCTTCGGGGACAAATTTCGTTCGTTGGGTTCGAGAAGCTGAGCTTCTGCTGGAGTCTGGAGTCAGTTCACGAGCTACCGAGGTTCTCAGTGTAGAGTATGATGTTGACCCGCTTCCACTAGATGTTGTTTTGTCGGCACTTGTTGCAGCTCTATTCGACCGTATCGGCACGCCTCGCACCGGGATCCGGGGCATTGCAGGCGCTGGAGTCTGCTGATCGAATCTCTTGGTCAAGTCCTTGACACTCGGCTTGCGGTTTGTGTTCGTCCTCGGGGCGCCGACAGGGGGTTCGACTGGGGCAGAGGCAGATCGCTGCGAGGGGCGCGGGCCCGTACGGCCTGCTGGTGCCGACGGGTGCTTTGGGTCTTTGCCATTGCCATTTGGCCGCGTGGACGGATTGTCGCGGGTTCGAGATACGGAGGTTGCCATGTAGTCGGTATCGGAAGAGGAGGTTCGATGGTGGTGACTCGACGACTGCACGCCTCGATAGCTTCGATAGAAATCATCCGGGTTCACAGGATCGTGAGCATGACCAGTGGCGGCGAAAGCCTCAGCCGTGTGAGCGGCAGAGACATCCAAGTTCTCGCGGACGAAGGCGTTTGTTACGGGGCTGCTAGGGAGGTAGCGGCGGTGAGACTGGTGGGACGATGAGCCGGATCGGCGGTGATAGGGACTGGGGTCGGAGTTGAGGTCGAAGTCGGCTTCGTGGTAGTCGTAATTGGAGTCAAAGTTAGGTTGGCGATGAAGTTGGTGTGCGTATTGGGGAGGAGAAGCCAGAGGTTGCGGTTGGTGTTGCTGGAGATGGACCTGGCGTTGCACACTGAGTGCAGAGGCTAGGCGGTCCTCCTTCTCTGGACTGCCAAATTCCATTGTGGCCTGAACATCAGTCAGGCGTGTCGGGCGGACTGGCTCGTCAGGAATTCCAGAGACCCATGCAGGCTGTGTGGGATGTTTGGGTTGGGAAGCATTGATGTGTTGGCCTGCAAGCTGAGTGGGCGGCGACACTTGGAGAGGCAACGGGCAGCCCCCGGTTGGCAAGCGTTGGCAGTGTCTAGGACCTATCGACAGCGAATCTCAGTGCATGGATGGGTGGGCGCCGCAGGAATAGCCGTGATGCGATTGCTGCTCTGTGGGGGGGATTTTTACTGGGATTGGATATCTTTGCCGGAGTCGAGACCAATGAGATTTGCAGGATTTGGTTATTTTCCAAGTTGCGCGTGGCTAATTTACGTTTTCGGGGTCCGTCGTTCGAGAATCGGATGCAATGAGATGGGATGGCAAGAGCGAGGTTGGAGTGATGAAAAGCCAAAAAGAGACAATAATAAAAGGCAACGGCGTAAGTGCGAAGCGGGAGAGGAGGATACCTACCTCAGTGAGACGACGAGTAGATGGAGAGAGAGAAAGAGACAGAGAAAGAGGAGGGAGGACAGGAGGGTGGAGGTGTACACCGTCCTGGAAGGTGTGAACGTAGCAGGCAGAGAGGAGCAAAGATGCTTGTGGATTGGTCAAGGAGCTCCGACTTCGAGAAAATAACTGGAGAAGGAGGGAGAACTGGAAGGGGGTGGATTAGTGTAGGGTGCGGAGAACTAGCGCCGTGGTCTTACCTACCACAGTACGGTGTACCTACCTCAGGTACTTACAGAGGTACATTAGCTAGGGAAGGAGAGCAAATTGGAGGGGAAAGTATGGGACAATCCGCAGCTCCTTCCAGAGCACCTGTCGGAAGGAGGAACTCGAGCCAGAGGAAGGAGTGGAAAATCAAGGCTTTTAGAAATTCATTGGCTACCCGAGGGCAGGTGCGGACGAATATGCAGTTAGGCCGTGCTCGATGGTGAGCTGAGACGGCAAGTGGGACTGTAGTAGTTGGGAAGGTGAGGGTCTCGTCCAATCGGTCAAGATCAGCACGATTCGGTCTGGATGGCAGCTGAACAAAAACCGGGGGGAGGGCAACGTACAGATACGGAACCCGGATTGGTGGGCAGCTTGACAAAAAGAAAAAATCCTACTATGTACAGCGTACTGCCTAGGTAGGTAGGTATGTATGTATTGCATTGCGGTAGCAAGGAGAGAGGAAAGACGACGGAAGAGAAGAGAACGTGTGTAGGAGAAGAGGGGGGTGACGGCAGGTGCTGGATTCGGCTTGGTAGCACGGTAGGTACCTGCCCGGACGCTCGGGAACGAGGGGAGCAAGACTGGTAGCCAGGGCAGGAAAGTCTAGGGAAGTACTTGGCTTCCAAATTCGATGACGGGTGGATGGCTTGCTTGGGACTGTGTTTTTCACATACCCGGTCCCGTTGTACAACATTGCAAAGGTGTGGCAAGGCTGCCCCCCCCCCTTTCCGGATCAGTGAATTCAGGCACAACAGACACACCAAGAGCGCTTGGAAGATTGAGTTTAACGGCTGGTCGTCCATGCTGAGGCAACCCAATCAAGATGTGACCGGTTTCCATACCGGGCAAAGGAAAGGCTGTCCGTGCTAGTGATGCTTGTGCAACCTTGCCCTGATCTCCTACTTTTACTGAGTCGCAACAGCAAAACACATCAAAACATGTTTTAGCAGGTTCTGGATCGCAGCCAGTACAAACCTCGTCTGCCTTTCCTTGCTCACCTCCATTGGGGCTGTTTGGACTTTGAGAAAAAAAACATCATGACATGGACCAGGTTGTTCTCTTCGAAGGGATCCCAGACAAACAAACACACTCCACCATAAGTTTCGATGAAGGTACATACCTAGTATAGTAGGTAAGGTAGCCTATATCTCGATCTCTAATCGCTGTTATTGGCAGGCACTTCATCCCGTCCTTCCTTCTTTCCTTCCCTCCCACTTTCCATTCCCCAATTTTATTCAGTGTGAGTCAGGATGCATCTACTTGCGGGGGCGAATTCCTGCATGACACCCTTCTCTCGTTTTAGTGGTGTTGGTAGGTAAGCATGCCGATACCTCCGCAGGAAAGGGAAGAGAAAGAAAAAAAAGAAAAGAAAAAAGAAGAAAGAAGGACGAAAAAATCACTAATAATAAAGTTTGTCCAAATAATGCGCTCTTTAGTCCTCGCTTTTTGCCGTCTTAGGAAGGTCTTACGACAGACAAAGAGACTTGTAGACGTTTGTTGCACAGAGTAAAAATGCAATTAGTCTCCGTACTGGTACCTCAGGCTTCACCCTCCACCTCCTTCCTACCCGCGAGGCAAGAACAAGGGAAAGAGAAAGGCTGAGTGAGGCTTCAAGTGCCGAGGCGCACGGCCACAAAGCAACGCGAGATGTCACCGCCAATCAGCCATATCTTTTCTGTGGGCGTCAACCGAGGTCGAAAGCCAGCATGTGGACGGCGGCACGCGGCTTTTGCGGCGTCAATGGCGTCGAGCATGGTGGTGTGTATCTTGGCGCTGGTTGGGCACCGCTGTCACAGCCGCCAGACTTGCAAACTGGAGGCAAGTTCGTATGCATTCCACGAGGGCCAAGTTTCCGTGCTGAGAATCCCTAGTCAAACACTTCACCGCACAGCATCGGGTATCAAAGCTATGGACCGTTATCGAGGCCAAATGGGTAAGCTGACATGCCGCATATGTGCACGTCAATAGCTATTCGAGTCGGTGCCGAGGCCGGAGAGCGAGCATGCATGGAAGCGCGTCCTGTCCGAAACGGTCCAAAGTCGGGGTCGACGCCGACATTCTTTGGGTTACCTAGCCATAATTTTGGGGTTGCATCCAACGTCAACCAAGGCTCGGTGCCAGGTTGGACACCCGCAAGAGCCAATACGTCCCCCCCTGCTTTTCCCAGAACCAGCAGGATGACTTCAAGGTTCCTATGCGCAGCATCTCAACGCCCAACGTTCAACGGCACCGGTTTGCCCGCCGCTGCTGTTGACTCGCCAATTGGGCCGAGTGCATACTGCCTTTGGGCATCTTTAGAGGTTAACAACGTGTTTCGGTATCGAAACTGTTCTGGGACACCATGCCCGTCCTCGTCCTCAAATCTCAGCGGCTACCTGTCATCATGACGGTGTTGAAGCCTTATAGCCTGCCTGGGGAAACGCCATTGAGAAGTGCCATTGACTGCTGCATTACAGCTGCATGCTTACGCAGTGGTTGGAACAGGCGCGGCTCGTGCTCAGGATTTCCCGGCTCCAAGTATTGAGCAGTCAAGTCCCGCCAATGCGACTTGGGAGTCTGTGCTCACGTTAAGACATGTTACTATGATGTGAGGCATTGACTGGATGGATGGATGGGTAGACAGCAGTCATCGTTGCAGCTCCCGCTCCAGCTCCAGTTATGATCATCTCGGACACGAGGGAAGGCGCTTCTCTGGCTTAGTCAGATCCGGATGGCTTAAGAAAATCTTGTTGAGTGAGGTTGCACCTAAGGCAAGTCATGTTCTCTCTCTCTCTCTCTCTCTCTCTCTCTCTCTCTCTCTCTCCCTTTTGTCATGTTGACAACCTGAGGGACAGCGCAACTCGTTGTCCACCAGCCTGCCACAACAACAATGTGGATAGGTTCCACTCTGGACTCCCACTACACAATGGATACCTCACCGCAAGCTACGCCGAACTGCTTCTTCCGTCGACCGGGAACCCTTCCCCCAAGGCGTCCATATCACTTGCGACCAGGATTTATTGGATAGAGTATATATGGTATAACGTAGCACCGCATGGCAACTCTCCTCCCACAGCCCACAGTCCACAGCCGCCGCCCACATTTCCGTCCGCCCTTGCATCGAGCTCAGCCCGGCCCAGTCCAGTCCGAGGGGGCTAGCAGGTGACGATGCATATCTAATTAGCGTAACGTAGTGCAAGTGCACCACGTAGCAAGTGCACTTGGCGCAGGACCACGAAGGCGACAAACAAAACTGCAGCAATCATCATGTCGAACTGCCTATTTGGGTCGTACTCGAGGGACGTAAGGTATTCCCATCTTGCAGGGTCACGTTCCAAGTAATCCCTGTAAATATTGTAAGTGTTGTCCATAACATGTTTGAGATCTCCATGAACCCACTCGGCGAGCCTTGAATAACTGATGAATTTCCACCGCAGAGTAGATTCAGACCGAGGTGGTGGATCGATCCTATTTATGACCACCGAATCCGCCTCCTTCGTCAGAGCCACCACAAGCATGAATTGGGGGTGCCTTAGCGTCCACGACCTTAAGCCTCTTCGTGAGTGCGAAAGCCACCAAGCCACCATTTGGAGGGGGGTATGTGCGCCTGGGCCTGCCACGACCTACCATCCCGCCATTAGCAACCAACACCCGCCAATCAGCACGGACCGTATTAAACGTTCAGGTGCGATACGTACCGTCCATGGATCTGGAGTCTTTTTTGTTCCGCAAGACGCGCTGCCTGCTGGCCTGTCGCGCTTGTCAACCTCGTTCAACCACATCACCCCGTGTCCAACCATCGACTTGCCCCCGCCACCTGACTACTCAGCATTTCCCTGGCAGATCACTTGCATGTCTTTATGCAATGACATGTTCTAGCGTATGCTTCTCGACCATCCAGCACACAGTGCTGAATTAAGCGTCACTCACCCAGACCTGATTCCCCAATGAGCGAGGACAACGCCGACGACAGGGGGGAAAGCTACGCGGCTAAACAGATGTGGACGGTGAGATGAGATTTCACAACTGCAATGGCTCTCAAAAGAAAAGCACAGACGCTCGGGGGGGTAGGTGAGAGGCATCTGGAATGCAAAAGGGCCAAGATGAATCGGACTGAGAGTCATATCAAACATTCCGTACTGCGGCAGTACTATGAGAGTGTCCAGACACTCCGCGAATATTTGCTTTCAAAACTGCCAAGCTCTTCGAGGCTTCGTCGCAAGAAGATTGCCACGTTAGGGAAGAACGAGGCACAGTCAAGCAAGGAAAGCCACCCATGGATACCGGAGGTGTCTTTGTTACTAGACACAACCCTGGTCTGCGTACATCATCGACCCCAGACTCAGGCCGATTCGCGATGGGAGCAGTGGAGGTCTTTTTCGCAAAAGGCTGACGAGTCTGTTTTGTCGGCTTCAGGAGATCTAGCCAGTGCTACTTCCTCACAATCAGAGGTACCCTCTGTCACTTCGGCAACGTTGCATCTCGGACTAACGAGCATACGCAGATAGTTGACTTCGTCATCTGGCAACTGTTTTCTAGGGTACAGTCTCATGCATCTTGGCCGAAACACCTCCTGTGCGATGGCTTCAGGCGACGCGCTCAGAATGCTGCCAATGCGAATGGTCAAGACAATGTCAGGCTGATTCCGGGGCTCGCTTCTGTCCACCCGAATCACCATGTTCGAGCTCTCAAGGACAATCCGTGGCCGCAGATCCTTATGATTCTTGGAAAATCTGGGGAGCAAATCATGATTAATCTGCTCATTGATACGGCCATATTTCTTCCCGTCAAGGCCGGCGTCGGTAATCTGTATCAATTGAGTGGTATCCCTCTGTCGGAGACAGGCGTGTCAGTGGTTGCGGACCAAAACAAGATGAATCGTCCGAAAGGAGGTCATAAGCCGGTAGATGCAGTTCACGAAAGGCTTCCTTCTGAAATCACGTTTGTAAGGAATCGTATGCTGTACGCCAGGGCTGCACTTACTGCCAATGGCACTGTTCAATATGGCCTCAGACATATACGTGAGCTACTTGTCGGCTTCATCAAAAAACTCATACTGACTTTCTACCACAGACGTATTGAGCCGTTGCCCTTCCATTCCTTGTTCAGATCAGACTTCCGAGGAAGAAAGGTTGGCAATCACTCAAGCCAATAAGCGGAACACGCTCAAGGTCATGATGTACATTTTCCCTCGACAGTTTGGTCTACACAACGCGTTTACCTCGAGTGTCGACCATTCCACAACGTCTCAAAAGTTTGCAGATTACACCCTTCGTGAGGAGGAAATCTCATCATTGTCCGAGAAACAAAGGTCGCGACTTCCCAAGAGACTTCGAGGAGATGCCAAACGACTTGTCGAGCGGTTGCAACTCCTCCATGGTCGCTGCACTTACGCCGAGCTACTGCGGCATTACTGTCCATCTGTCATTGATTTCAAACCTCGAACGCCTTCTTCCAAGAAGAAATCGAAACGGTTTCTGAGATTTCCGGCTTCGCAGCCACCAGAACAGAATACTCGACTGACGGCATCTTCCACCCTTCCCTGTATTACAACACCGAGCCGCCACAAGCCCCATCTACCAGCACTGCCCGTGCCGGTGATCAGGTTTGATGCAGTGACTGAATTAGCCACTCCTGCAGCCTACGTGTCCGCATTTTGTCAGGCTGTCCTGGTCAAGGTCATTCCCAGTGAGTTTTGGGGACTTGGTGATGACCAGACACACAACAAAAACATGGTTCTGAAAAGGGTGGACCATTTTATCAAGATGCGAAGGTTTGAGAGCATGACCCTCGGCGAGCTTACAGACGGGATAAAAGTAGGCAGTTCCAAGTCTCTTCAAGGACTCTGCTGACTCACGCAGGTGACGAGCATGCAATGGCTAGCACCACCTGCTCTAAAGGGCCAGAAGACCAGCCAAACAGACATGAAGAAACGACTTGAGATACTAAACGAATTTTTGTACTATGTTTTTGATTCACTCTTGATACCCCTATTGCGCAGTAATTTCTACATCACCGAGTCGAGTTCCCATCGCTATCGTCTTTTTTTCTTTCGGCACGATGTCTGGCGGTATGTGGCGGAGCCTGCGATGGCGACCCTCCGAGCAAACATGTTCGAGGAGGTGAAGTTGGATCAGGCGACACGAATCCTCGATTCCAGACGGTTAGGCTACAGTCGTATCAGGCTGTTGCCCAAGGGGAAGGCCATGCGCCCGATCATGAACCTTCGGAGGAGGACTGCGGTCAAGGGCAAAAGCACCATCCTTGGACCGAGCATCAATTCTGTTCTAACTCCTGTACACTCCGTGCTCAGGTTGGAGACTGTACGTGCCCAGTCTTCACTTTATTTTTTGTTTTTGTTCTTGTTTTTTTTACATGCTAATTATCTGCAGGAACGTAATCCATCCAAGCTTGGATCTTCTATGTTCTCTGTGGGCGATATTTACCCACGACTGAGTGCTTTCAGCACCGGTTTCGGTAACCAACAGCCAAAGTTCTACTTCGCCAAAGTGGATGTTCAATCTGCCTTCGACACAATTCCACAAGCGGCCGTCATTCGGTTGATGGGAAGCATCCCCAGCGAGAAACAATACATCATTAAAAAACACGTCGAAGTCAAAGCCGGGATGTTAGATAGTCGGTGCCAGAAACAAGCAACCCCGAAATTGACACGGCGGTGGCACTCCGTCGCCGTGACGCCTAACGACACGGCCGACTTCTCAAAGTTGGTTGAAGCCCGTCTCGGGAAGAACCGGAAGAACACGGTCTTCGTGGGTAACACGATGAGGAGAGAAGTCAGCACCGGAGAGTTGATGGACCTTATGACATCGCACATTAAGCAAAACTTGGTCAAGGTCGGCAAGAAGTTCTACAAGCAGAAGAAGGGCATTCCCCAGGGCTCCGTGCTCTCCTCCGCCCTCTGCAACTACTTCTATGCCGATCTGGAGGCGCAGCATCTCGCGTTCCTCGCGGCGGAGGATTGTCTTCTCTTGAGGCTGATTGACGACTTTCTTCTCATCACGACGGACCAGTCGAAGGCCTACGAGTTTGTGAAGGTCATGCACAGCGGGCTTCCCGAGTATGGCGTCACCGTCAGCCCGGAAAAGACGCTGGTCAACTTCGACATGGAAGTCAACGGCACGAGGGTAGCCAGGCTGCCCGAGGGATCTTACTTCCCCTATTGCGGTCTGAGTGTTGACTGTAACACGCTGGACATTGTAAAGGATCGAGTCCACGTCAAGGACACCGGTGAGTTTCAGGCCTATGCCAGTCCAGGAAATGCAGCAGTCGAGAAGCAAGCTAACTGACGTCTCAGTGGTCTCTAATGCTTTGACGGTCGATTACGGAAACAAGCCCGGCCAAAACTTTCAAAGAAGAGTCATTAGTACGTACAACGCTGGCTCGAGTGTTTCCATCATGCCTTGGCTGACATTTATGCAGACGCCTTCAAGATCCAATCTCACCTAATGTTCTACGACACAAAACACAACACCCTCGAGACCGTCACGTCGAACCTTCACAAGGCCTTTATGGAGACGGCTGAGAAGATGTGGGCTTATTGGCGGTGTCTGCCCTCGAGGAAACGGCCTAGCAGCGGATTGATCATGCGTAAGCCCCGTCCCTGGGCATCCTGCCCCTCCAGTCGTTCTCACATCCCGCTCACGCCGTAATCAGAGACCGTAGCCAATCTCATCGACGTCTCCATTGTCCTTCTCACCAGCAAGACCAGACGGGAGAAATATCCAGGATACGCCTGTTCTGTCGAGAAGACGCAGGTCACATGGTACGTAGAAAAGTCCTTTGGGTTACGCCGGTCCATCCCATGGAACACCCAGCTGACCCGAACAAACGCGCGCAGGCTGGCCCTGGACGCTATGAGGAAGGTCCTGTCCAGAAAACAAGCAAATTTTGCGGGCGTGCTCTCTTGGATCAATGCCGAGCTAGGGAGGCTCGACTGCAAGAAGACAACGGCACGCGCGAAAGGGGGCATTCAGTGAACAGCCAGTGTTCGTGCTTCACCAAACCACAGTCACACATAGAATATTGTTTTTCTTTTCTTTTCTCGTGCAAAGCGTTCTGCTTGCCGCCCGTGAGGGAACCAACTGCCCTAGATTTGAATGCTGTAGCACTTCTGTGCCTGTCTGCCGCCCGTCGTTCGACACGTCAACGTCGCTACGCACTTCCTTATTAGAAAACCCTTACGGGCCGGCGGCTTGCCGCCGACTGCCTTAGCTCCCGTCGTGTGATGATCCACGTAACACCGAGCCGTATGACTGTGCCTCACTGACGACACCCCGCGAGCCACGGTTTCGAAAACATGCAATACGCAAATACACCCATGTAGGGCCAGTGAGCTTCCATCCTCAGGGTCTGTGAATTCCACGCAACCTTTCACATCCATATTGGCCATATCAAACAATGCAATCGCATTCGAAGGAGTCCGAGGTGCATCCATCATACTTGCTCGTAAACGCGGAGAGAACCAACATCATGACCGACCGGGAGGGAAGCCCGCTTCCTGGAGAACCTCGCCGTCGCCTCGACGTACCCGGACACCCTGCTCCACCAGGGCGAGGAAACCGCGGTGATCAAAGAGCGACGGGAGCACTACGCCCAGAAAAAGGACCGGATGTTTGTCGGGCTTGAGGGGAAGCGGGAACCGCTGGTGACCATCGACTTTGGGACGGCATCCGATTCTGGTAGCGACTCCGGTGAGACATGTCACCAACTACCAGGCCGGAGGCTGACGCGGGGGCTCACTGATCGAGATTGCAGGACGCGCACCGGCTTCAAGCTGGACGCAGAAGGGCAAGCTGTACCTTTTCCGCAATGTGGAGGGTCTTCGAGCAAAGCTATCTTGGCCGAGGGCGGGCGAATCCACGACAGAGGCTGTCAGTCTTATGGAGGACCCGTTGTTGCGCGTCATGTAAGTCATCCTGCAGCGCAGAGCATGATGGGTTTCTTCGCTGAGACGATGAAGCCTGTTGGAACGTCCCTGGCTGGCTTCGACGACCCTCAACGTCAGAGAAGACGTGCTGCTAGACATACTCACCTATCATCAAGTCCTGGCCCACTTTCCGAACTTCCTCACGAGCGGCGGCGGGGCATGGAGTTTCGTCAGTAGCATGCGCTTCGCAGGGTTCGTGGGCTGCTCGACGCTTCCGCCTCGGAAACAACAACCGAGCCTCGCGAGGCTCAGCCGCAGCGGTACGCATGTGCAGGTTTGCCTCACGCTCTTCATCGTCCGCGAGTATCCTCTTCACGCCCTGCCCAAGGATACGGACTCTGCCCGGACGCCT
The DNA here is from genome assembly GCA_020631755.1 of Colletotrichum sublineola. Lineage (NCBI taxonomy): Eukaryota > Fungi > Ascomycota > Sordariomycetes > Glomerellales > Glomerellaceae > Colletotrichum > Colletotrichum sublineola. The sequence goes on from JAHSQG010000013.1 coordinate 1,348,246, forward strand.
CGGTGGGAGACGCATACTGCAGTCGCATATCTTCACGTGGACCTTGTGGAGGGCACAGCGGTCTGGCTGCTTACGAACCCGAGGTCCTATCATGTAGAGAAAGGCAGAGGTACACAGAATCTGCTTTGGGATACGCTGAGAGACAGCATGGCAAGTGACTTGGCCGCGCTTGCACGCTTCAGCGTCCACGAGCGCGTTCGTATCAGTCTAAGCTGTCTCCTTACTGTCGCCCGGTGGTCTGTCGGAATGTTCTCGCATCACCTTCAAGATACGGAAAGACGCCTTTCCGATCTAGTGAGCCAAGGCCTGCAGGGCCATAAGTGGTTACGGTTCCAGTATGCTAAAGAGAGACAGACAGAGCCATACATGTACCCTTTCGACGATGACGACATGACTATTGAAGAACCCCGAGAACCAATCCACGCCCAACATCTGCAAAGGATAGCCTTTCTGATAAGATCTCGGCACGGGAGTGTCATGCGAGTCGAGAATAACCTTCGGGTCCTCCGAAATCTTCGGAGCTTTTTCATCGACGAGGTATCCGAGGGACTTGACAACCTGGGAAATGGTCAAAACAATGATATACGGAGGCATATCGAAGACTTTGAAGACAAATTGGTTTTCATAACCGAAGATATTGAGGACTTGCTGGACCGGGCGCTCGCTTTGGACAAGCTCGCCAGGAACCGTGAAGAATACGTATGTTGAGACAAGAGATGAGACAGGGGGACAAGAGCTTAATTTGTTAGATGCAAAGATTGCAAGCACACCACTCGAGTCAACAAATGACAATTGCTGAGCTGACTGCAGATGACTCGTCTGCGATGAATCCATTAACCTTCACAGCCCTAGTCTTGTTGCCAGTCACGGTAGTATTGGTAAGTTTTGATGACAATCCTGGAAGGTTTTATTATGGGGAGGCCAGGGAGAGAACGAGAAACCGAATGCGCTGATCGGATGGCGATACCAATGACCGCGTGCGTAGGCTGTTCTGAGTACGGACATGGTTAAGTTTCAGGGTCTTGCGAGCGAAAACGAGAAGAGTGTTACCGGCGGCCCATCCGAGGACTCCGTGCCGATGTTCAACTTCTCGGTCACGGCGTTCGGCACGTGGACCGTTGCGAGCGTGCTCATGACGATGGCGACGCTAATCATTGTCAAGCCGACAGGCAGTCGTGGGCGGCGCAGTAACGGCTGTGGCGAAGATGATGCAATCGCAATATCCACGTACATGGGCAATGCAAGGAAAAAGATGGACATTGTATGCATGGAATTTTCGAGATGTCTTTAACGCGGCCCAACACAGAGAGGCCCAAGCAGGAATCATCGGCAGCCGCGCCTTCAAAACACGCGGCTCCGGCGGTACCCAAGACGACATCAACTTCGCCAGAGGCTCGGATGATGAGAGAGGAGGGTGTTTCCGCCTCAGGCGAGACCACTCCCGTGGACGTTGGTGGGGCAATGGTTGGGTGCCACTGCTCGGGACACTATGTGGCGCACGACGAAAGACAGTTCGAAGATGAAAAGGGCGACGACGCCATTGCGCCGATGAGGTATTCGAAGAGACGGAGGGGCCGGACGAAGGGTAGCAGGTATTTTCCCGGTGTACTTTTGGTATTTTCCCTGTGTGGCGGCAGCCGCCACAACAGCTATAATACTGTATTTGTTAATAACCTATATAAAAAACAGGCTTTCTATAGTAAATCTATTAACGTATATGCATAGTAAGTGGCCCATCAGAGTGAGTGGCCCAGTTCCTTATCGCACCTTAAAGACTACTTTTTTACCTATTTTTTAAAAATCAAACTTAAGTCTAAAAAAGATTTAGTTTTCGATATTAGGCTTTGATAAGAGTTAGATTATAAGAAATAATAGTATAGAAATTATAACCTAACTAGTTACTAGGGCATAGACCCTAACCCTTATCTAAGGAGCTAGATAAGGAATATAAGGGTTAGTGTAGGATAATAATTTCTATACTATTATTTCTTATAGTTTAACTCTTATCAAAACCTAATATAGAAAACTAGACTTTTTTTAGGCTTAAATTCGATTTTTAAAAAATAGGTAAAAAAGTGGTCTTTAAGGTGCGATAAGGAACTGGGCCACTCACTCTGATGGGCCACTCACTATGCATATACGTTATTAATAACAGACGCCTGTAATACTAGCGATTATTGCCATAACCTTTAAAGAGTACTAGTTACGTATACGACTTTACTACTATAACAAGGGTATTACCCTCTATAAGAGGCGATAGGTAAATAAGCACTACTAAGTTAATATTAAGTATGACTAGGCTAGTAATTACTAATTAACTATAACACGTCGTAAGGTATTATTAAAACAATATAGCTATACCTTTACTAGTAAGATCCTTTAGGTTAATAATACTTAGATATAGGAGGTTCTAGATGGTAAAGAACTTTATAACTATAAGCCTACTACCTAAAGTAAGATTACTACTATTACTAACTTCTAGTAGTTAAGTAAGGAAGAGGCTGCCTTTAATACTAACTATAAGGGCCTCTTATAAAAGTTAATTATCTAACACGTTAAGGAGCTATTATCTAATAATAATATAACCTTATATAAGATTACTACTTAGCTAGTTAGTACTAAAAAGGTTATTATAACTAACTAGTAAGTATATAATCTTTAACATAAGATTTATAAGAGTAAATTTAGCCTATTATCCTCTATATAACTATTCCTCTAATATTTATAATAAAGTAATAATATACCCTACTATATAGTACGCTATAGTATTAATAAGAAGATTAATAGTGTTTTTTAGACCTTTTAGTCTTACCTAGATATACTAAAGTAGTATTTAGAGTTACTAATAATAGATAATACGTATAAGGTATATAAATTATTATAATATATCCTTATTATAACTTCTATTTTATTACTAACTACTATACTCTAATAGGTTAACTACTTTTAAATACTACTATTTTAAGTAGTTAGCCTTACTTCTATTAATATTATATATAACGCCTACTTCTACCTTATTTCTACTAAAACTACTAACTTTTACTAATAGGTACTCCTCTAACTCTATAAGCTATTCTAAAGTAATAACGTTCCTAATCCTAGTATAATAATTATAGATTTTAACGCTAGATTAAAGCGTACTACTAAGGAGGTCTTTCTAAATATAAAGTAGTAGCTCTATATATAGCATATACTAAAAAACGTTATTTTAAACTTAAAGAGGAAGTAAGAAGGCTTATAAGTAGCTAAGTTAGATAAGGCTATAGCTATTACCCTTACTACTAATAAGGCTACTCTATCTATACGTATTATAGATTAGTTAACTAACTATTAATAATAGTAGTAGTAAGGGGATATTCTAACCTCTAATAAGAAGGTATATTTATATAACCTAGATAGGCTAGTTAATATATAGTAGGCTTATGTCTACGTGTTAACTATTAATATCTTTAAGAAGGCGTAGAAATCCCTTAAGTAGTAATTTACTAATTAACCTAGTAAGTTAAGTCTAGAAATACTAGACTTTTACTAATAGCTATAGTAATTATCTGTTGTGGCATTCGGCCATTACACGTAGGTGTGGAAATGTAAGGTGTAAGAAGCTTAGATTCCTCTAAGCTATTCTAGGCTATAGATATTACTAAGTAGGTTAGATCTATATCTACACTACCACAGCATTATGGCGGAAACCACGCCACCACGCTACAGGCAGTAGTAGTAGAACTAGTAACTCCCTATAGCTATAATAACACCCCCTCCCTATAAAGATACGTAACTATCCCTAGTTACTAATAATATAACTAGAATATTATTAGTTTAGAATAGATACTCTCTCTATCTTATAAGTCTATAGATATCTATCCCTTATTACTATAGTTATAAATCTAGTATTATAGTAAATCTTTAGTTTTTAATACTTAGTATTATAATAGAACTCTACTTAACTATAGGTTTAGTAAGTAATATAGAGTAGTACCTTATACTATATTATGTTATTATTATACTTATAGTTATAATATTTCTAATTAAAAAGGTTATAAATCTTACTATATTTATAGTAGATCTAGACTAGTAGAATTAAAGTTACTAGTAGTTCTAGTAAGGCTACCTTAATAGTTTAGTACTCCTTAATATATTTATTATAATCTTTTATATAGTATTACTAGTTATAGATAGGATATATTAATTTAGTTTCTAGATAGTTATTAATAATATAGACGTATTACTTATACTTTTTACTTAGTATAATCTTATAGTTATAAGAGTATTTAAGATAACTATACTATTTCTAACCTAACTTATATTTAGGTTTAACTAGGTACTCTTTATAGTATAGTTCTAGGTATCTTATATCTTAATATAGAAGTAATCTATTAGGATAAAAGACTTTACTATATTTATAGAGAATAGTAGTATTTTTATATATTACATAGAAATAGTTAATCTAAGTAGTTATATTAGTTAGTATTTTAGTAAGTTTATTATAATTATATATCTTTATATCTTAGCTAGCTATCTATAACTATACTATAGTAATCCTAATTATATAAGGGAGTAGTATAATTATATCCTCTATATTCTTTATAATTCCTTTAATATTAATTTAGATATTAACTTCTAAATTACTTACTTATAATATTTCTATAGGAGGTAACACCTTATAAACCTTAATTCTATAAATTACTATAGCTAATAAGTCTATTTTAGTATTATATAGTAGATATAAGGCTACCTATATTATATTATGAATTTCTTTTATTAAATATTTACCTCTACTAGATTTAGTATAATAGTATAAGAGGAAAATAAGGTAGGGCTCCTTCTTAACTTTAAATAGGTAAAGTATACTATTATAATAGCTAATCTACTTAATTAAATAGTTTTCTAAGTAATCTATAAGGTTAGTTTTAGGAATAAATTACTTATAATATTTATATTATAGATAGGTGTCTATATAGGTCTCCTCTATATACTAGATTTAGGTATCTAATTTAATTTACTAATTATATATCTTATAGTTAATTATATTAAAGTCTTTATACGTCTTAGGACTAAACTCTATATTTACTAAGCTATGTCTAAATTCTAGTTCCTCTATATACTCTCTTATCTAGTAGATTATAAGTAATTTCTAATTAAAGTATAGTAGGGCGTCTTTATTATAGAATTTATATAGGAAATTACTATTACTAAGGTAAATATTATATATAGTTCTATTAGGTATAAGGTATTATAGAATTTCTATAAGACTATACTTCTTATTCTAATACTTAAGGTATTTTATTATATATATATATTATTTTATAATTATCTTATAGTTATTATATATCTTAGGTCTATAGTTTTTAATCTTTAGTTCTAAGAAGTTAAACTTAGCTTTAAGCCTCTTACAAACTAGCTTATTACTACTATCTAAACTTAACTTAGGGGATCTTAGGTGCTTAGTACTATTTTTAGTATTTAGATTTAACTTATCTTTAGCTTATTTATAATAGTTATTATAAATATTCTCCTAAATTTAAGCTAAATACTATTTTTTATAATTATCTACTATTAATTTAGTATAATTAATACTATTACTAGGTAGTAATAGAAAAATATCTTTATATTTATCTTAGATTCTAGATAGTCTATACTATTAATAGGTAATAGGGGTTTAGGTGCCCTTCTAGACCTAAAATAGTATCTCTATTTAGCCTTTAATATACTTTTCTAAAAAACCTATTTCTACTTTATAATTTCTCTACTAATACTATATAATTATATCTATCTATTCTACCTTTAAACTATACTTTAGGTACTTTAGTAATATAGGTAGTTTCTAGTTCTTTATTTTCTTATACTCCTTTAGGTCTATATAGAACGCTTAAATCTTAAGAAGATTAGCTTATCTACCTATAATAGCTCTTAAATTATCTATATCTATCTTTTTATAAACTTACTTCTAATACTTAAGGAAACTATACTATAAATTATAGTATAGTCCTAAATCCTTAGAATAGTTTAAGGTATACTATTAATATAAAATATCTACCTAATCTTTCTTATCTATTATTAATACTCCTAAACTACCCTAAAGTTTATATATATATAGAGATTCCTTAAGTTTACTATAGATATATATAGTAAGTATTATAGACTATCTAGTATTAATCTTATTAATAAGCTTGTTTTTATAGGTAATCTACTAATTAATAGATATAAGGGTGTTACTAACTTTAGGTAGTTAAACCTTAACTTTATTAATTAAGTACTTATTAATATTAACTACGCCTAAGATATACTTAATTTCCTATCCCTAAACGCCTAGGTGTTTTATATTTAGGTCTTTAAACTTATATATAGTTAGGTAATTAGTAGTTTTAAGGTTTATTATTACTATTTTAATAAAGTTATTAATTATATAGGCGCCTAGTAGTTTATTTTTAGTAAACTTAGTCTTTAGGGTACTAGCTACTTTAGTAGGCTTATTAATATTAATATAAGCTTAGATTATAATTACTAATAAGAGTTTAAAATTAGTATAGGTATATATATTATATTAGACGTTATTATAGATTATAAACATACTTTAGTTTTTAGTAGTATAGTCTTTAAGCTTATAGCTAATATTACCTATAAGTATAGTAAGTTTCTCTCTAGAAATACTTTTAGTATACTTATAAATAATTAAACCTATAGTATAAGTATACTAATAAACGTAATACTATAAGGGTATAGCTATAGGCTATAACTAGGAAGGGTATAGAAGGTAGGTCTATTTAAGTATAAAGACTTTAAGCTGAAGATTCTAAGTTCCTAACTTTAGCCTTAAGCCTTAAGTTGGTAAGGCTTAGCCGACCCTTAGCTAAGGAACACCTAAAGTGCTCCTGTTAGGCTATATGTCCTATTAGCGTATGGCCCCCTTATAATTACCCCCCTCCTTACATCCTTAGTCCCTAAGGATAAGTAGAGACTATGGTGTTAAGTACTAAGCGGTTGCTAACTAATTACCCTCTACTCTAGCTGTTTTATTAACCTCTTTATTAGATAATAGGATCTATTCTAGTATTATAAATCCTAGTATACCTTTAGCCTCCCTTTACTATAATTCCTTTATAGTTAAAAATAAAATTCCCTTAACTCTATTTATTTTTAAACTAGGTACTTCTATTTATAGTCTAATAGTTTATTATATAGCTTTACTTAATATAATAATACTTACCTTACCTTTACCTTACTTTATTATTATTATACTAATAGTTCTATTTCTTTTAGTAAGTATCTATTAAGCCCTTATTGTTACATAGTAGTGTTATTATTTTTATTTTTTATCTTCCTTTTCTTCCCCTAAGGTAAGGTTTTTATTTTCCTTTTCTCTTCTTCTTTTCCTTAGTACTATATTATTATTAACCTTTTACTATACTTCTTTATTAATAACTTTTCTTATTTTACCTGTTTTCTTACTATTACTTTATTAACTATATACTAATTAGTTACTATATTTCCTTTTCTTCTTTTTATCTATTTTATTCCTTATTCCCCTTCTTATTACACCCTTACTAACCTATTACTAATTATAAGCGTTATTATCTAAGTTACTAGTATCTTCTAGATACTATATAACCTAAATAAGGGTTTTAATAGCTTAAAGGGGGGTACTCCTTATATTAACTATTTTAGATAGATTTATTATAACCTTAATAAGTTTATTTACTACTAGGCTAACTATATTATAAACTATCTTACCTACTATATTAATAAGAAGAAGTATTCTACTATAAGTTTTTATTAGTCCTTTACTAAGAGTTTAGTATCTCTAATCTGTTTTACTAGGTTCTAAAGGAACTCTAGGGTGCTATATAATCTACCTAGAATTACTATATACACCTTTACTAATTAGTTACTAAGTATTAACTTAGTCTTCTTAAACTTTAGTATATTAACTAGTCTCTTTAGTATATTACCTATGCTTAGACTAAAATTAGTAAGTATATTACTAATCCTTTATATAGTATAAACCTACTCTAGCTCTAATATATTACTATCTAGGAGTTAGTATCTAATTATAAATATATAAGCTTAATAATTTAAGTTTAGGTTTATTATAGTTCCTTTACTAAGTATTTACCTTAGCTAACTTATTTTTTTAGGTAGGTATTATTACCCCTAATAATATTATAGATTAATTAAACTAGCTTTAACCTATATATGTTTATAATAACTCTAAGGTAAAGGGTCTATAACTGCTTATTAAATACCTTAATAGTTACTAGGGTAAATACTTTAATAAGCTAGTTAGTAAGGGAGAACTTAAACGTTTCCCTAAGTAGGCTAAGTTCTATAAGAAGGTTAATAATTATAAGGACAACCCTATACCTATATATACTATTTATATCATAGGGTTAATACTAATTACTTATAGAACTAGTACTAAGACACCTTAAAAGAAGTATAAGCTTATAGGTACTACTACTAACTTTATAAAGTATTACTATAATAAGGATAAGGGTAAGGAGGTTACTATTACTATCTTAAGTAGTAATAATAATAGTAATAATAATAAGTATATTAATATCCCTACTAATAATAATTCTTTACTAAGTAGTCTTACTCTAATTGCTATCTAAAACTAATATAAGAAGAAAAAGGCTATAAAGAAGAAACATAAGGAGGAGGAGGCTATATATAAGGAAGCTATTTATATCTATAAGGAGTAGGAGGTTATAGAGAAGAAGTACTAAAATAAGGAAGAGGCTAAGAAGAAGAAAGGTAAAGGTAAATAAGTTACTAACCCTCTAGTAATCCCTTATGTATTTTATAAGTTTTATAACCTTAGTAAAGACTATTATAACTATGTTTATACTATTTGCTAAAAGCTTACTAAGTAGTTATTAATCTAAGAGTATAATACCTATAACCTAAAGGCTAAGAGATATATACCTTACGTAAAGAATACTAATTAAGCCTTTATTAATAAGTATAATAAGGATAAGGAAATTATATATAATATTATATATAGTTATAAGTTAGAATAGTAGTCTACTAGTAATAAGTAGTCTCTTATAAACTCTAAGGTAAAGGGTAATAATAATAATAATAGGGGTAATAGAAATAGTAGTAGAGATACTAGTAATAATAATATTAAGATTTAGTTAGTAGTAATAGTTACTATATACTCTATAACCCTTTACCTATAGCTTTATTAACTTAGTATTCTTCTCTACTTAGTTAGTTTTTACTTTTTTGTTTTTCTTATTAAGATACCCTAGGTAGGCCCCTAACCTAATTTAATAAGGGTAACTATTCTTTTCGCCTATAGCTAGGTAAGTACTTAGTAATAATAACCTAATTCTATACTATTTATTATCCTATTTCTTATGTTTCCTCCTTATGGCTTTCTTATATATAGTAACTTTCTATTATATATTATATAGGTATTCCTCTAGTTCCTAGGTGTTATATTCTATAGGCTACCCTACCTATTTAATAAGGTATTAGTAGTCCTTTACTAAACCCTAGCTAGTAATAATCTCCTCTACCTCCTATTCTTCTAGTTTATCTTTAAGGTTAGGGAGGATTAGTTAACTATTACTATACCCTTACTAAACATTCTATAGTTTAATTATAGATACTAAGAACATATTATATATATACTAATACTTCTTAGGTAAGTATACTCTATATACTTAGGGGCTAATCCTTTCTATAATTACTACTTAAATAAATCTTAGTACTAATTTTCTATTCTTAAACCTAAAATTCTTTATTAATAGTCTAATAATATCTCTATAAGAGTACTCCTTAGGGGTATGTCTTATATTATATCCCTATGCTTAGGCACCTATTACCTTTTCCTAATTAAGCTATACATACGCCTAGAGTTTACTAATATAGATAAGTCTCTCTTTAACTCCCTAGACTATAACTCTTATAGTAAAGGGGACGTATTTAATATACCTTAGATTATACCTATATAAGGCTTCTATTAGTAATAGGCTAGTAGTTATATAGTAACTATTATTATATATAAACTCTACTTTAGGGAGCTAGACTACCTATTAACTTACTAATCCTATAGTATATACTTAGAGATACTTCTTAAGTATCTAGATTATTCTCTCTATCTGTCTATCTATTTAGGGGTAGTATACTATAGATAGTTAGCTTTAGATCTCTCTTTCTATAGTAAATTCCTTCTAGAATTTACTTATAAGGAGTTTATCCCTATTACTAATAATACCCCTAGGGGTATTAAATCTATATTCTACCTTTTTATAGAGTATTTAGGTAAGCTATACTACTAAAATAGTCTTCTATATTAGAATAAACATAGTAAACTTTATTATCCTATCTATAATAATAAGGATGCTATTATATTTAGCACTAATATCCTAAATACTTAGTAATAAGCCTATAATAAAGTTTATACTAATTTCCTTAAAAGGATATACTAGTATTAGTAATAACTAGAGTTCCCTATAAGGTTTATACCTAGGTATTCTAACCCCTTAGTACTATTAGTATGTTTAGATATAATCCTATATGTCTAAAAGGATATCTAGCTAGTAGAATAACCTTAAAATAAGTTCTTAAGTCTTATTTACTTCTATATAGCCTATTATTAGCTTGTTATAGTATTAGTAAATAATTACTAAGCGTAATAATACTTTATCTAGAATAACTAGTCTTATCTTATAGAATAGGGTCCCCTTCTTATTAAGGTAGTACCCCTTTTATTTCCTAGCTAATCTATAAGCCCTTACTACCTACTTCTAGTAGTTCCTATCCTTAGCCTATAGTCCTTAGATAAAATCTTCTAAGGCGTCTAATAGCTATTAGAGTAATACTATTCTATACTCTATAAGCTCTTCTATAACTACATATAGGATATACTACTCTAGAATAATAATCCTAGCTCTAGGTGTTTCCTCCCCTTCTTTAGGCGTTTACTAAGTATTCTATAATTCTTCCTAGCCCTTTTAGCTATAGGTTTCTATAGCTACGACTTTTATAGTAGTGCCTTAAGACCCTTTAGTCCTATAGGGACTTTAGGGTAAGGAATATTCCCTATTTATAGTAGCTCTAACGGCTTATATAAAAGTAATTACTATTTTACTCCCCCCTTCTAGGGCGGCAACAGTTCGCCAGCTATTTAATAAGAGTTCTTCTACTAGTCTTAACTTCTTTAAGAGGGTAAGGAGTATATTATTATATACTACTTTGCCTTCTATATAATCTAGTCTTCTTAATAGTCTATCTATAGGGTTTATTACTCCTAAGTAGTAGTATATTTTAAAGTTAAATACTAATAAGTAGTAGACCTATTTAGTAAGCCTTCTATAAAGGTCCTATACTAAGGCGTTAATAACACCCTTTAGGGCCTAATAGTCTATTAGTACTATAAAGACCTTAGACGTCTCTTATAGATAGCATGCCTAGTAGTCTAGGCTTTCTACTATAGTAAGGAGCTCTTACTATCCTATTACCTATCTCTACTCTATATTAGATAGCTTCTATAAAAAGTACGTAATTAGTTACTATTAACTATCTAAAAGTTAGGATAGGATCCCTAAGATTACTTTTTAGGATATATCTATCTTAACCCTAGACTCCTATATAGGGTCCTAATATTATAGAATAGTTACTAAACAAAAGGCAACTATTGTGATATTAACTATTGTGGATCCTATCGGACTTATTAGGCGTAACCCTAATAACCGGCCGTGGATTAACTATTAATCTATCGGCGGATCTACTATAGATTTAGGGGTTATCTACCTAACTATTTGTAGCAGAACCTACGATAATTCTCTTCTAGTTACGCATAATTAAACCATAGTATTTACCCCTATTATCTGTTACTTTGCCTATTAATACGTATAGTTAACTATATTACCTACCTAGTAATATACTAATACTAATTAGTAGTTAATTCTTACTATTAGTTGATTTTTACTACTATAGTAGTTATCTTTATTAATTCCTACTTCTATGTGTGAATCCTATAGATCAGTAAGGTATTAACAATAGAAGAGACAAATTAATTACAACTAAATATATGTTTAACTATGTCCCTCCTATAGAAGTAATTAATCTATACTTATCGCTATAATACTAAGGAATTTAACTGTTAAATAGGGTTCTTTACCCTACTTATACTCTATTTAATATGGTATTATATGGCTAATTAAAGGATAATAGAGTAGGTTACATACTAGCATAATTGAAAGTTACCTAAGATATGCAGCCATCCTATAAACAAACCTGACTTTGTCGTGCTTTGAGAAGTTACCTCTTAACTACGAAAAACACCTTACTTCGCATACCAACCACTAAGAAGCACTATACATACCCTATGCGAAGAAAAGGCCTAATCTAATAGGCACTACAAGTATTATACTAAGAAGGCTTAAATTAACAAGTAATAAGTAACTATGTGAAGAAAGGCTTAACCTAATAAGCAAGTGAAATATTGCGTGAGGAAGGCTTATTTTAATAAGTGATTTTTTTTTCCCTATCTACTACGTGAAGAAAGGCTTAATCTAACAAGCAATAAGTACTACATAAAGGCTTACTTTAATAAGTAATAAGATCCTACTATAAGTATAAGGCAAAGTTGTAAATTAACATAAAAGTACTATAAATATCCTACGTAAGTTGTTTACTACCTATACTACTAGTAGTAAATCCTCTAACGTATAGATATGCCTTCTAGCCTACTAGAAGAAACGTATATATTTAAGGGGTAGTTAGGCTAATAGAGGGTAGTAATAATAACGCCAGAAGAAGAGGTTAACTAGATTTACTAGCATACTAAGGAGGCTAAGGTGATAACATAAGAGAAGGATAAGATATATATAATATAGAAGGAAGATATACTAAAAGCTAGAGATCTTATAGATCTATACCCTATACTAAAGAACTACGCGAAATACGTTAATCCGTGCGTATAGGGTACTATTAATATTAAGGAATTACCCTATAACCTTAGCCTAGCCTAACACGCCTATATGTTAGATACTATAGTAGTCTACTTTATAACTAAGGCCTAGCATAAAGATTTTTCCTCCTACTAACTATAGAAGGAAGCCTATAAAGAGTTTTATAGCTAGGAGGTAAAAGACTATAAAAGCCTTAAGAAAACCATCCTTATTAACTTCTATAATTTCCTAGTAGATAATAGTATATAGGTAGAATTATACTAATAAAAGATTGCTTTATATATTTATAAAGCAATTAAGGCTAATAAGATATATATATAGACTAAGTAAGAGATTAAAAGAATAGTAAAAACTAGTAAGTAATTTAAGGCCTAAATTACTAATCTTAAGGTTATTAATATTATAATAGATAGATTAGTCCTTTTATTACTAAGACGTAGGCACCTACTAATAACTAGCTATAAAGTAACTACTAAACCTAAAGCATATAAATAGCATAAAGATACCTAAATTTAATAGGCTTCTTCCTATTATAACCTATTATTTAAGTTACTACTACTATTAAGTAAAAACTCTACCTAGGTAAGCCTAATCCTAATAATAGTTATAGTTAAGAGATTATAAGACTATAAATCTACTATGCTAACTACTTAATTTAATAGTAGAATAGTACTAAGTAATAGCCTAACTTTATAATAATTAACTAATCTTATTAAGCTCTACTCTAATAACCCTATATTAAAGTATATAGGTAGTTAATATAAGATAATTAATTTAAAGCTTCCTACCTTCTATAAGCTCTATAACTATATTAGAATCCCTACTAGTAGATATAGGGCTATAGTAATAATAATATTAAGTAGTAACGCCTAAGAGTATTACTCTATTAATCTCTATAGATTTACTAGTAATTTTAACATACTGATAGTAAATATTAAATTAGAATTTAAAGGCGATAAGGTCTATAGTACTAGGATTGTAGAGCTATACTGTATTACCTTTAAATCCATTGCGTGTGACTACCTAAGGAAAAGCAAACGTAAAACCCTTAATCTGCTTATTAAGAAGGTTACCTAGCTGGTATGTGCTGTAACCTATAACGGCATGCTAAAAGATAAGGAATACTATAATACCCTTATTAACTATTGCTAAGGAGTACCTAAGTGTGCTGTGGCATTACTTAGCCTACCTATAACATATAACACACTCTGCGCGCAGCTATATAACAGTATAGCTAATACTGTACTTTTCTATAAACTATAGGCCTAGTACTATGCTGAAGAATACCCTAGTAATAATAAGTAATACTAGGTTAACTATAAGTATAATAGCAACTATAGCTATTACTTACGGCTAAAAATAGACCTACTGTATAGAGACCTAAGAAATAGGGGTAACTTTATAGCTAAGAGGTACTTTATCTATAGGAAACCTAGATACTAGTTAACTAAGTATACTAAAGAGGAATACTAATCCTCTTTCTAGTAGTATAAAAGTATGTACTTAATAGATATTTTACTATTAATATTTAACTACTTTCTACTTAACTATAAGGGGATAAAAAGTACTATTAACTTTAAAGGAGCTAAGGATAAACATAAGCTAGAGGATGGTAATAGCCCCTTTAATAGTAATACCTTCTTTATATTTATAGCCTTTTATAGTAAAGATAGTATTAATAGCTAGAAAGTGTTTACTTAACTATACAACTAGGCTATACTCTATGTGATTACAAAGGACAATCTGTATAAAGAGGAGACTACTAAGGAAAAACCTACTACTAATAAGGTATTTACCTTTAACAACTAATACTCTACTGTAACTTTCTAGGGTATTATGCTAGATATAGGGGTAGCAAGAGTATCTATAGTTAGTTAGTAGTAATATGCTATGTTAAAAAGGCACCTTAACTATAAGCTTCTACTAGATATATTATATGCTAGTAAAGTAATAATTTACTTTAGTAGTAGTAATTACTTTAAGTTAATAGGTACTATAGAAGTCCCTATACCTATAGGGAATCTTACCTTCTATGTGATAGACTCTAACACCCTATTCCTCTTTTGCTTAAAGGATATAGATTGCTATAGAGTGAAATTTAATAATCTTACTAATATGCTAGTAAAGGGCGATATAATTATACCTATTATATAGAAATAGGGCTATATATAGATGCTACTAGAGCAACCTAAGCATACTATTACCTAATACTACCTAACTAATAGCAAATTATAGTAAATACACTACTGATTTAGCTACCCCTTAGTTTAGCGCCTTTATAAGGTACTCTAATATACTAGCTATAAGATAGTAATCTCTAATATTAAGGAGATTAATAAGTTTTACTATAGCTACTAGTTAAATTTAAAGGTACTAGGAAG
This sequence comes from Colletotrichum sublineola, assembly GCA_020631755.1. NCBI lineage: Eukaryota > Fungi > Ascomycota > Sordariomycetes > Glomerellales > Glomerellaceae > Colletotrichum > Colletotrichum sublineola. The sequence goes on from JAHSQG010000013.1 coordinate 1,363,550, forward strand.
GTTTAAATTTACCTTTTATAATAATTATAAGTTTAACTATAAGATTATTATTAATATTATATATCTTAATAGTAATAAGCTAGTTTTATATATTATAGATATAGTAACTACCTTTAATACTATAAGATTCCTCTAAGCTGTTACTATAGAATATATATAGGAAGTACTATAAATATACTAGATTAATATATATCTTAGCCTGCTGGATTAGATTGTTACTAATATAAGCCTTAATTTCTATACGGCTGAGTTTAAGTATGCCGCCTATATGTTATCTATTAACGTTAAGGAGATACCTATTAAGGCCTATAATAGCGTTAGAAAGGTTAAACATTATTACGCTATACTCTACTAAGCATATAAGATATTCTATATAGAAACTAATATAGAACCTAAAGTTATACTCTAAATAGTAGTAAAAGTAGTAAATAATACTACTAGCCTGAATAGCCTTATGCTAACCCTATTAGTCTTTAGAGTATACCTATAAATTAATAATAATTTACTACTAGTACTGTTAACTGTTAAAAGGGTAGAGATAATATGAAAAGCTATAGAGGAAATATAGCAAATTTATGCTAAGAGATAGGTAAATGACGTGCTGGTAATACATAACAGCCTAGATACTATGGCTACTGCTATACTACCTCTTTAATCTCTAGTCTGTGTATGGCAAGAAAAGAACAGCTGGTAGGGCCTATTCTAATTACTCTCTAATAATAGTACTACTTATATAGTTGAATTGCTATAAGGCCTACGGAATTTCTGTGTTACTATGGTAAAGCCTTACTACTAACATAAGGAGGATCCTAATAATACTACGTAAGCATAAGATACTAGCACTACTGCCCCACCCTCTAAGCTTCTTAATAGGTAAGGAGGTGAAATACGTAAAGGTATTATAGTCGCTATGGAATAGCTATAGCGATAGTGCTGTGGCTACCTATAAAAGAACCTAGTAGAGATATTTACTACTAAGACTAATCTATTAATAGCTAACTGCTTTATAGCAAAAGAGGATACTAACTATATGCTTGCTATTAAACTCTATAAGAAAGGTGTAATAACTACACCTAGTAAACTATTTAAGTAATCTAACTACTAAGAGATTAAGGGATTAATAGCCTAGGACGTGTTCTATATTATCTAGTATAATAAAAAATACTATAGAGGTATCTATATATTTAAGTTGTAATTAGTATATAAAATTAAGGGTAAAAATAAGATCCTATATAAGAAGTTAAGACTTGTTATCTAAGGGTACGCTAATAATAGAAAGGCTGTAATACTTACCTAGTTACTAACTATCTAGTAAATAGCCTAATAGTTAATCCTTACTATTACCCTATTATTATTACTTAAAAACTACCTATTATGGCTATATAATATAATATAGGTATATACGTAATTAGTAATACTACTTAACTACATAATTCTTATAAGACTACCTATTAAGATCTAATACCTTTATAATACTAATATAATAATAGAGGTTAAGTAACTATTATATAGCATACCTAAGGCTAGAACCTACTAGTAGGTAATATATAATAACTATTATAAAAAAGCCCTCTAGATAGATACTTTAACCTTTAACCCTTACCTACTTATTTTAGTGTAAAATAATGAAGATTTTATGTTAATTAGTATATAGACTAATAATACTATTAGCCTTATAGATAAATTGTTTTCTAACTATAAAGATACTAAGTTAATAAAGGCGACCTTTATAGTAAAGCTAAAGTAATTCCTTAAACCTTGTAAACCTATTACCTTTAATAGCGGCATGCTTTCTCTTAATAATAATAGTAATATTTACCTCTACTAGAAGGGATAAGGTAAGCAACTACAGCCTGTTAACCCTAATTTACCAGAATCATATTAGTAGTATGTTAAGCAGCATGCCTACAGCGTATATATCGCCTTAATCTACCAGCCTAAGGCGTGCTTTAACTACTCTATTACTACCTAGTACTAATTACTAGATATAAGTAATATTAAAGAGCTTAACTAATAAATTAAGTAGTAAATAAAGAACCCTAATTAAGGCCTTTATTTCTAACTACTTAACCTTATGACTATAAAGCTCTTTGTCTTTGTTAATAGATTATTTGCTAATAATAGTGATCTTACCTTATAGCTTAGATTTATTGTTATTCTTGTAAATAAGTAACATAGTAAAGACGATACTACTGTAAAAACCCCTAATAATACTAGTAAATTTACTATTAAAGGGAACATTATCTACTTTAGCTTAATAAAGTATAAGAGGGTTATATAGAGCGTATTAGCCTTTAAGATCTATATAATAGTTACTAGTGCTAATATTGCCTATATAATAACTACTATACTAGCAATAGTTACTAACCGCCTTAAATACCTGTAAATCCTAACAGTTATATATACTAACTCCTACTCCCTCTATAAGTATCTTATAAAACTCAGTACTATAAAGGAGAAACACCTTATAATTAATATAATAGCGTTACAGCAGTTATATAAGCGCCAGGAGATATATAAGATTTAATAGATCTATAGTAATAATAACCTAGTAGATAGATTTATAAAGTTGTTGCCTAATAAGGCGCTGGAGGAGCTTATTAGTAATAGTGAAGTAAGGATATAGATAAATAGATAGGTTTTATGCATGTAATAGATTTGTTACGTAAAAAGTATGTAATACTTTTAGATTTTTGTTTTTATTGCGTTTTTAGGCCCTTTGTAGTTAACTAGCGAAGTACTATAAATCTATAGCAAATTTCTCCTTAAGAGAAAGTTGCTAGTATTATAATATTAACTATTATAGATCCTATTAGACTTATTAGGTATAACCCTAATAACCGGCCGCGGATTAACTATTAATCTGTTGGTAGATCTACTGTGGATTTAAGGGTTATCTACCTAACTATTTGTAGTAGAACCTATAATAATTCTCTTCTAGTTACGCATAATTAAACTATAGTATTTACCCCTATTATCTATTACTTTGCCTATTAATACGTATAGTTAACTGTATTACCTACCTAGTAATATACTAACAGCAACCTTTAACTTATTAAATACTATCTATACCTCTAAAGTCTAATTAAACTCTTATTCTTACTTAGGACTACTCCCCTTAAGTATAGACATTATAGGAGATATAATTCCTAAGTATTTAGGTATAAATTTCTAATAGAAGTTATAAAACCTAAGGAATACTTATATATCCCTAATAGACTATAGCGGCTTCTATTTAGTAACTACTTATACTCTATTTAGGTCTATTAAGATGCTATCTAGTAAAATAACATATCCTAAAAACTTAGTTTTATTTATACAGAATTAATACTTACTAAGTTTTATATATAGCTACGCTTTATAGAGCTTTATAAGAACCCTCTTAACATCCTTTATATACTATTCCCTAGTTTCTAAATAAACTATAATATTATCTATATATATAATATAATATATATTAACTAAATTGCTAAGTACTTAGTAAATATACGCCTAAAATATTATAGGTATGTTAGTTAATCTAAATAGCATAATAGTATACTTAAAGTACCTATATCTTATATAGAAGGCTATCTTCTACTAGTTAGTCTTCTTAATATAAATATAGTAGTATATATCCCTTAGGTTAATTTTTAAGATCTATTTTACTTAGTAAAGCCTTTCTAAGAGCTTACTAATTAAGGGTAATAGGTACCTATTCTTAATTATAACTTTATTAAGTCCTCTATAATCTATATAGAGTCGTACTATCCTATCCTTCTTTAGGATAAAAAGGATTAGAGTACTAGCCTTACTAACTAACAGCTTTATATAACTATTTAATAAGTTCTTAGTAATATAAGACTATAGTTCCTTAAGTTATTACTTACTTAGTAGGTATATTAGTTTAAATAGAGGTTTCTTATCCTCTACTAGATTAATAGAGTGTTTAGTATTAGGAAGGGGATTAATTATCTTTACTACTTCTTTATTAAACGTTCCCTACTTAGATTCTAACTCTAGGGGAAGTAAGGCTTATAGATTTCTTTCTTTTTCTTCCTTACCTAAGGAGATAATATTAGGTTTATTTTCTAGTATAGCTCTATAGATATATATAATATATACCCTTTTATAATTCTTAATAATCTCTATTATAATCTACTTTAGTTTAGTAAGTAATATATAATTATACTTCTAGGTATTAGTAGTTATATTAATAATAATTCCCTCTTACCCTATAGATTCCTATAATAATAGTAAGTTACTAGACCCTTTAGGCTTTTTAGACTTAGCAAATAGACGCTAAATCTTCTATAGCTATCTATAGGAGTTAATTAAGAAGAATGTTACCTAATATATTACCTTTAGCTTTATTTCCTTTCTATTAAATCCTATAAGTATTAGGTATAATACGTTTACTTTTTCTAGGCCTAGTTATCTTACTAGGCTTAAGCTAATAATATCTACTTATATATAAGTATCTATATCTATACTAACCTTATATTTAGTATATCCTTATAGAATAATTACTCTACTAGTAGTAGTTTCTCTAATAGGGACTATATCCTTCTTAGTAGGGTAATCTAGAGTATTAACCCTACCTATTTGTTTCCTATATTATAGAGTTCTTAAACTCTCGTCCTAGTAAGAATAGTATTTACTCTTACCTTTAAGACATCTAGTTACTAACTAATTAGTATGTTATTACTATTCCTTAGTTCCTTATAAGAGGTTAATATATAGCCTAGTGTCTTATAGTTATAACATTTAGGGGTAGTTATAATATCGCCCTATTATAGGGTACTTACTCTATAGTTAGCTATTTATCCTCTACCTCTTAATACCCCCTATATACTAAACCTAGAGGATAATATAGAGGTAGAGGAGGCCTAGCTATACACTTAAGATATTAATCTCTAGAATAGTAGAGGGCGTTATTTTATATCTATGTCTTCTCTTAGTTATTTCTAGTAGTTGTTCTATAAAGGGTTACTACGCGACTTATAATTTAACTCCTAATATCTTTAGGCTTTTTATACTACTTAGTATAGGGTTTTAATTTCTACCTTCTAATAGATTAGCTCTTCTTAGAGTACTATAGGAAGTCTAAAGAAAAAGTTAAATACTTATTCTTTATCTTCCTTAATCTTATTTCTAAGTATACTATAAATTACTAACTATTCTATAAAGAAGACTATAGGGGAATCTCCTATTTTCTTCCTTATACTAAAAAGAGTATAATAGTATTCTCTTTCTTAGGCTATAAGGTTAATATATGTTTAGTAGATAAACATAAGGAAGTCGTCCTAATTTATATCCTTATCTAGGCCTATATAGTAGTTTCTCTATTAAGTTTATATTAATACTATTACTTTAGATAGAGCCTATATAATCTTATACCTTATAGAGGCTTCTACCCTTAGATTATTTACCTCCTTAATAGCCTTTATCTAATTATCTATTTAGGCTATTATAGCGTCTTTATTAAGTACCTTATAATTATAGTTTAGGGGTTTTTTATATTCTTTTAGTTAGTCCTTTATTAACATATATTTAGTAAGCATTTAGAGTAGTTCCTAATTCTATCTTTATATTTCTATATTCTAACGTTATATTTTAGCCTACTATATTTAGAATATTTACAGGATGCTAACTAGACTTAGTTCCTATCCTAAGTCCTCTTATAGCCTATATATCTAACCTCTTTCTACTAATAGGGATACTAATCCTTTACTATACGTTTAGTATTAGGTATAACCCCTAGAGACATCCCTTACTAGTTTATAGCACTAATATGTTAACCTATATTTAGCTTCCTACTACCCCTCTCTAATAAGGTTATTAAGATCCATATTATAGGGGTAAGGTAATACCTAGTAGTTACCTATAGGAGTAGTTAGTAGTACTAGGTTATAGGTTTTAGGTAGCTATAGCTTATTATAGCTTTTATCTTACCTAAGGATTACTAAATATTTACTATCTAACTAGTAACCTAACATTCTATCCTATACTAGTCGTCTTAGTCTATAGAGCTTAAAGAATTATAAGGGTATAGCTATAGGCTATAACTAGGAAGGGTATAAAAGGTAGGTCTATTTAAGCATAAAGACTTTAAGCTAAAGATTCTAAGTTCCTAACTTTAGCCTTAAGCCTTAAGTTAGTAAGGCTTGGCTGACCCTTAGCTAAGGAACACCTAAAGTACTCCCGTCAGGCCATATATCCTATTAGCGCATAGCCCCCTTATAAATACTAATAGTTATAACTATTCTTAAATATCTTATATTTAAGAGTTACCTTAGGTAGTATTATTACTAAGGGATTTACTACTTAGAGTAAAAGTAGTTTTAAGTTTTAGGCTAAGGATAGTAATAATAGTAATAAATAAAAATAGAAGAGATAAAAGATAGTATAGTAATATAATTTAGTAGTAGGGGTAAAAGAAAATAATAAATAATATTACTAAGTATAGGATTAGTAATTTATATATTAATAATACTAAGTATTAAAAAATTAAAGATTCTTAAGTAGGAAAAGAAAATTTATAAAACAACTAATCTAGTACTCCTTCCTTATCTATAATTTTTACTTTATATAGCTAATACTATACCTAGCTTATCTATTTTAGTAAAGTCTATATAGTCTTATAGGTTCTAGATATATAACTATAGCTTAATATAAAAGTTAGTCTTAGGAATATATAATATATATTTACTAATTTACCTACCTATACTTAGTTTTATACCTATTAACTCTATTAGTTTTACTAGTTTTATTCTCTTAAAGGTATATACTAAGTTACTAGCATTTTATATAAGAAGATTCTATAGATACTAGGTATTATATATAGGTAAATATCCCTTCTACCTTATAAGATATTTAACTATTAGTTTCTATATAACCTATAAGACTCTTTAATTTATTAACTTCTTAATTTTATATAATTACTATTCCTTATTATCTCCTTCTACTAAAACTAGACCTAGGCTTAGAGGATTCTATCTAAAAGGATTAATTCCTTTTAGGGCTGCCTTTAACTAGGTAATAGAGATAATAGGATAAACTTTCTAGTTAGATAGGAAATTAAGCTTATATAATAGTTAGCTAATTTTACTTAGAACCTTAAATAGTCTAATATACTACTAAGACTATTTATAATATAGTTTACTAAGTAGTTTATATCTATAGTAAAGTTTAAGGTATATTTTATTACCTACCTAAAAGGTTTTAGGTTTATTATTAGTATATCACCAGGTAGGTAATATAGTTAACTATACGTATTAATAGGTAAAGTAACAAATAATAGGGGGTAAATACTATAGTTTAATTATACGTAACTAAAAGAGAATTATTATAGGTTCTACTATAAATAGTTAGGTAAATAACCCCTAAATCCATAGTAGATCTACTAATAGATTAATAGTTAATCTATAGCTAGTTATTAGGGTTACACCTAATAAGTCTAATAGGATCTATAATAGTTAATATTGTAATACTAGTAACTTTCTCTTAAGGAGAAATTTGCTATAGATTTATAGTACTTTACTAGTTAACTATAAAGGGCCTAAAAACATAATAAAAACAAAAATCTAAAAGTATTATATTCTTTTTTATATAATAAATCCATTACATACATAAAACCTATCTATTTATCTGTATCCTTACTATGCTATTACTAATAAGCTCCTCTAGCGCCTTATTAGGTAACAACTTTATAAATCTATCTGCTAGGTTATTATTACTATAGATTTATTAAATCTTATATATCTCCTAGTGCTTATATAACTACTATAATACTATTATATTAATTATAAGGCGTTTCTCCTTTATAGTACTAAGTTTTATAAGATACTTATAGAGGGAGTAGGAGTTAGTATATATAACTATTAGGATTTATAAATATTTAAGGTAGTTAGTAACTATTACTAGTATAGTAGTTATTACGTAGGTAATATTAGTGCTAGTAACTATTATATAGATCTTAGAGGCTAACACACTCTATATAACCCTCTTATACTTTATTAAGCTAAAGTAGATAATATTCCCTTTAATAGTAAATTTACTAGTATTATTAGGGGTTTTTATAGTAGTATTATCTTTACTATATTACTTATTTATAAGGATAATAATAAATCTAAGCTATAAAGTAAGATTACTATTATTAGTAAATAATCTATTAATAAAGATAAAAAGCTTTATAGTTATAAGGTTAAGTAGTTAAAAATAAAGGCCTTAGTTAGGGTTCTTTATTTACTACTTAATTTATTAGTTAAGCTCTTTAATATTACTTATATCTAGTAATTAGTACTAAGTAGTAATAGAGTAGTTAAAGCATACCTTAGGCTAGTAGATTAAGGTAATATACGTGCTATAGGCGTACTACTTAACATACTACTAGTATAATTCTAGTAAATTAGGGTTAATAGGCTATAGTTACTTACCTTATCCCTTCTAGTAGAGGTAAATATTACTATTATTATTAAGAGAAAGTATACTACTATTAAAAGTAATAGGTTTACTAGGCTTAAGGAATTACTTTAGCTTTACTATAAAGGTTACTTTTATTAGCTTAGTATCTTTATAGTTAGAAAATAATTTATCTATAAGGCTAATAGTATTATTAGTCTATATACTAATTAACATAAAATCTTTATTATTTTATACTAAAATAAGTAGGTAAGGGTTAAAGGTTAAAGTATCTATCTAGAAGGCTTTTCTATAATAGTTATTATATATTACCTACTAGTAGGTTCTAGCCTTAGGTATGCTATATAATAGTTACTTAACCTCTATTATTACGTTAGTATTATAAAGGTGTTAGATCTTAATAGGTAGTCTTATAAGAATTATATAGTTAAGTAGGGTTACTAATTATATATATGCTTATGTTATATTACACAGCTATAAAAGGTGGTTTTTAAGTAATAATAATAGGGTAATAGTAAGAATTAAGCGTTAGGCTATATATTAGATAGTTAGTAACTAGGTAAGTATTATAGCCTTCCTATTGTTAGTATACCCTTAGATAATAAGTCTTAACTTCTTATATAGGATCTTATTTTTACCCTTAATTTTATATACTAATTATAACTTAAATATATAGATACCTCTATAGTGTTTTTTATTATACTAGATAATATAGAATACACCCTAGGCTATTAATCCCTTAATCTCTTAGTAGTTAGATTATTTAAATAGTTTACTAGGTATAGTTATTATGCCTTTCTTATAGAGTTTAATAGTAAGTATATAGTTAGTATCCTCTTTTGCTATAAAGCAGTTAGCTATTAATAGATTAGTCTTAGTAGTAAATATCTCTACTAGGTTCTTTTATAGGTAGCTATAGCACTATTACTATAGCTATTCTATAGTAACTATAATACCTTTATGTATTTTACCTCCTTACCTATTAAGAAGCTTAGAGGGTAGGGTAGTAGTACTAGTATCTTATGCTTATATAGTATTATTAGGATCCTCCTTATGTTAGTAGTAGGGCTTTACTATAGTAACATAGAAATTCTATAGGCCTTATAGTAATTTAACTATATAAGTAGTACTATTATTAGAGAGTAATTAGAATAGGCCCTACTAGCTATTCTTTTCTTACTATATATAAACTAGAAATTAAAAAGGTAGTATAGTAGTAGCTATAGTATCTAGGCTGTTACGTATTACTAGCATGTTATTTACCTATCTCTTAGCATAAATTTACTATATTTCCTCTATAGCTTTTTATATTATCTCTACCCTTTTAATAGTTAATAGTACTAATAGTAAATTATTATTAATTTATAGGTATGCTCTAAAGACTAATAGGGTTAGTATAAGGCTATTTAGGCTAGTAGTATTATTTACTACTTTTACTACTATTTAGAGTATAACTTTAGGTTCTATATTAGTTTCTATATAGAATATCTTATACGCTTAGTAGAGTATAGCATAATAACGTTTAACTTTTCTAATACTATTATAGGCCTTAATAGGTATCTCCTTAATATTAATAGATAATATATAGGTAGTATACTTAAACTTAGCTATATAGAAATTAAGGCCTATATTAGTAATAATTTAATCTAGTAGGCTAAGATATATATTAATCTAGTATATTTATAGTACTTCCTATATATATTCTATAGTAATAGCTTAGAGGAATCTTATAGTATTAAAGGTAGTTACTATATCTATAATATATAAAACTAGCTTATTACTATTAAGATATATAACGTTAATAATAATCTTATAGTTAAACTTATAGTTATTATAAAGGGTAAATTTAAACCTTCCTAGCGCCTTTAAATTTAACTAGTAGCTATAGTAGAACTTATTAATCTTCTTAATATTAGAGATTACTATCTTATAGCTAGTATGTTAGAGCACCTTATAAAGGCACTAAACTAAGGGGTAGCCAAATCAGTAGTATATTTACCATAATTTACTATTAGTTAGGTAGTATTAGGTAATAGTACGCTTAGGTTACTCTAGTAGTATCTATATGTAGCCCTATTTCTATATAATAGGTATAATTATATTACCCTTTACTAGCATATTAGTAAGGTTATTAAATTTCACTCTATAGCAATCTATATCCTTTAAGTAAAAGAGGAATAGGGTATTAAAGTCTATTATATAGAAGGTAAGATTCCTTATAGGCATAAGGACTTCTATAGTGCCTATTAACTTAAAGTAATTACTACTACTAAAGTAAATTATTACTTTACTAGTATATAATATATCTAGTAGAAGCTTATAGTTAAGGTGCCTTTTTAACATAGTATATTACTACTAACTAACTATAGATACTCTTACTACCCCTATATCTAGTATAATACCCTAGAAAGTTATAGTAGAGTATTAGTTATTAAAGGTAAATACCTTATTAGTAGTAGGTTTTTCCTTAGTAGTCTCCTCTTTATATAGATTATCCTTTATAATTACATAGAGTATAGCCTAGTTATATAGTTAAGTAAACACCTTCTAGCTATTAATACTATCTTTACTATAAAAGGCTATAGATATAAAGAAGATATTACTATTAAAGGGGCTATTACTATCCTCTAGCTTATATTTATCTTTAGCTCCTTTAAAGTTAATAGTACTCTCTATTCCCTTATAGTTAAGTAGAAAGTAGTTAAACATTAATAGTAAAATATCTATTAAGTACGCGCCTTTATACTACTAGAAAGAAGACTAACATTCTTCTTTAGTATGCTTAGCTAACTAGCATCTAGGTTTCTTATAGATAAAGCACCTCTTTGCTATAAAGTTACCCCTATTTCTTAGGTTTTCACATAGCAGGTCTATTTTTAGCTATAAGTAATAGTTATAGTTACTATTATACTTATAGTTAACCTAGTATTACTTATTATCACTAGGGTATTCTTTAGTATAGTACTAGGCCTATAGTTTATAGAAAAGTATAGTATTAGCTACGCTATTATATAGCTACGCGTAGAGTATATTATATATTATAGGTAGGCTAAGTAATGCTATAGCGTACTTAGGTACTCCTTAGTAATAGTTAATAAGGGTATTATAGTATTCCTTATCCTTTAGTATGCTATTATAGGTTATGGTATATACTAGCTAGGTAACCTTCTTAATAAGTAGATTAAGGGTTTTATGTTTGCTTTTCCCTAGGTAGTTATATGTAATAGATTTAAAGGTAATATAGTATAGCTCTATAATCCTAGTACTATAGACCTTATTACCTTTAAATTCTAATTTAATATTTACTATTAGTATATTAAAATTACTAGTAAATCTATAGAGATTAATAGAGTAATACTCTTAGGCGTTACTACTTAACATTATTATTACTACAGCCCTATATCTACTAGTAGGGATTCTAACATAGTTATAGAGCTTATAGAAGGTAGGAAGCTTTAAATTAATTATCTTATATTAACTACCTATATACTTTAACATAAGATTGTTAGAGTAGAGCTTAATAAGATTAGTTAATTATTATAAAGTTAGGCTATTACTTAGTACTACTTTACTATTAAATTAAGTAGTTAGCATAGTAGATTTATAGTCTTATAATCTCTTAACTATAACTATTATTAAGGTTAGGCTTACTTAGGTAGAGCTTTTACTTAATAGTAGTAGTAACTTAAATAATAGGTTGTAATAGGAAGAAGCCTATTAAAGCTAGGTATCTTTATACTATTTATATATCTTAGGTCTAGCTATAAATTTAAGGTTAGTTAATAGTAGTTACCTTACCCTTAGTAATAGGTAGATCCTACAACCTAGCAACCTATTAACAAATCTAGGGTTTATAGTCCTTACTTTAAACCTTAGGTTAGTTCTAGCTACTTTATTAATCTCTTCCTTAGTCTAGACGTATATATTATTAGCCTCTAATGCCTTATATACATAAGAAGCAACCTACCTCTAGTTTAATTTAATCTAGATACTATTATTAATTAAGAAGTTATAGAATTTAAGGAGGACTTCCTTATTAACACTATTATAGTCTTTAACCTTCTATTTATAGAGATAATTACAGGCCTATTACTATAGTTAATTAGCTATAAAATCTTTATGTTAGGCTTTTATTATAAAGTATATAATAGTAGTATCTAGCGTGTAGGCTCTATATTTCTACTTAATACTACTAGGCATCTTCTTAATATTAATAATACCCTATAGCTATAGGTTAATATACTTTATGTATGCCTATAGAATAGGGTATAGGTCTATAGTATTCTTAGCCTCTTATGTATCCCCCTACTATATTACGTATATTCCCTCCTCTTTATATTAGCCTTCTTATAGTATTTCTTTAGCCTCCTTAGTAGATTAGCAGACTATATTAACTTCTTCTTCTAGTATTATTATTACTACCCTCTATTAGCCTAACTACCCCTTAAATACGTACGTTTCTTCTAGTAGGCCAGAAGGCATATCTATATATTAGAGGATTTACTACTAGTAGTGTAGGTAGTAAGGATTTATAGGGTATTTATAGCACTTTTGTGTTAATTTACGACTTTACCTTAGGCTTATAGTAGAAAATTATTACTTATTAAGGTAAGCCTTTATATAATACTTGTTACTTATTAAAATAAGCCTTCTTTATATAGTATCTATATAGTATTTCTTAGCTATTAGTATATAAAGTAAGGTATTTTTTATAGTTAAGTAGTAATTTCTTAATACGTAATAAAATTAGGGTTGTTTATAGGATAGCTATATATCTTAGGCGACCTTTTAGTTATATTAGTTTATAACATACTTCTACTAGTAGCCTCTAATCAACTATATAATATAGTAATAAGCATAAATACTTTACTATAAGGGTGGTAAAATTCGTCTCTTCTAGTTAGTACCTTACTAATCTATAGAGTTTGCATGTAGAAGTAGGAATTAGTTAAGATAACTACTATAGTAGTGAAAATCAACTACTAATTAGTGTTAGTATATTACTAGGTAGGTAATATAGTTAACTATATGTATTAATAGGTAAAGTAATAAATAATAGGGGGTAAATACTATGGTTTAATTATATGTAACTAAAAGAGAATTATTATAGGTTCTACTACAAATAGTTAGGTAAATAACCCCTAAATCCATAGTAGATCTGCTAACAGATTAATAGTTAATCTATAGCTGGTTATTAGGGTTACGCCTAATAAGTCTAATAGGATCCGTAATAGTTAATATTATAACATTTATACTTCCTATTATATTTAATTTTTATTACTACTATACCTAATATTATAAGTATCTTAGCCTCCTATATATATAATTCCCTAATAGCTTATAATTACTTAAATATTAATAGTTTTAGGTCTAGGTTTAATATGTCTACTACTACTAGTAGATAGAAACCTATTATTACCTTATTTAGAGATCTATCTAGGGTAACTAAAAAGGCTTAGTTAAGGGCGTACTAAAAAGCCGGAATAATATCTAGCTATAGGATGTCTAAGGTTAATATATAGTATTAGATCCTAATTTCTACTTCTTAATTTTATCTTTTAGTTACCCTATTTATCTAAGGGTAATAAGTAGTAGACATAGCTAATTTAACTCCTAGGGTATCCTATAGGTTTAACTAGAATTCTAAAACAAACTTAGTATTATAGTTAGAGATAATATATATAGGGAGCCCCTAATTATATAGCTATAATATCTATAATAATAAGGTAGCCTATTCTAGTACTCTATATATAGTATTCCCTAGTATAAGAAGTAATTTCTTACTAAACTTATATATTACTACTAATAACGTTTTAAATTCCTTAACTAGCTTTAAAGCTACTAGCTAAAATAAATATTTTACTAACACCTTAGGAAGTCTAATAATAAAATCTATTATAATAACTATAAATAGTCTTAGAGGATTAAAAATAGGTTAAAGTTCTCCTAATAGCTTACTTCTATCTATAGAATTCTCTAAGTACTATAGGTACTATTAAATATAGTCTTAGATATACTTTATTTTTTACTAGAAATAAACACTATTTAATATATATACTACTCTATATTTCCTAAAATAATTTATATTATTATAGACTATCTTTATAACTATAGATATATATATATTTAGAATTACTAATTATTCTTAAGTATCCTTTCTAATATAATAAAGAAGATAATCTTTTACTATAAATAGTAAGCTAAGTTATTTTCTAGTAGTAATTTTATAAACGTCTATTTCTATATCCTATTAGGTTATAATATTAATAACGTCTTAGTACCTTTATTCCTTTTAATATCTATCTACTATTATATTATAGAGGTTATTAGATATATAGAGTATAACTATAATAAGCTAAGATAAGTATCTACTTTTACTATAATCCTAAATATTATCTAATTTACTTATTTCTTTTTTTATTTATCTCTTCTCTACTATTTTTACTTTTCTAGCTTCTATATTCTACTCTATTAGTTATATAGAATTAGTATTATAGACTATTAGTAGTCTAGAGAGTATATCTAAAATAAGGTTAATATAGCTAGGAATGTAGACTACCTTTAATTTAAATTAGCTAAGATAAATAGAGGAATTAATAAGGTAAGGATTTATCTTATCTATATCTATAGTTTATAGTAAAGTCTACTTAATAATCCCTTTAGTAGTAATATAATCTATTAAAATAATAATAGGTATATAACTTAATTATAACTTAGTTCTAGCCTTTTTATATACCTATATAATATAGGTAACCTCTATCTCTATTACACTATAGGTTTTCTCTATTATAGTTAGTTTCTAGCTTAGGAATATAATTAGCTATACTATGTTTATAGGAATAGTTTTACTATCCTAATCTACTAAAAGATAGAATATAAATACTCCTATTCCTTTTAGACTAGTATTAATATTAATAAATAATTATTAATTTAGATTATAATAGTATAGGACTATTTTTTATAGAGCTATTCTATTAGAATATAGAATACTTATTATTCTACTTTAGTTAGGACAAATATTATTTAGGCTATATATACTATCCTAGCTTATTTTATTAGTCCTTCCTAAAGTTTACTAAATACCTTACTATTATATAATAACTATATTTTTTACTCTTAGAAGGGTAAAGCCTTATAATAATACTAGGGGATAAAATAATAAAGAAACTTAGTTTTACTAATAAATATCTCTAAGTTAGATAGTTTCTCTAGGTAGGTAATCTTCCTTAGTACCTAGATATAGTTTTTAGTTATATATATTCCTAAGGTATTAACTTTAAAACCTAATATATTAATAGAGTTATAAGCTAAAAAACTCTTAGTTAGATTAAGAGCTAGCCTAGTATTCTTAAAGATCTATAGAACTATTTCTAGGTGTTAAAGATAGTCCTTAAATATATTACTAAAAATAATAATATTATTAATATATACTCTAATAAAATAATAGTATCTATCTAGTTTCTAGTCTATAAATCTCTAAGTATATAATAGTAAATTTTTATAACCTATTAGTACTATATAGGATATTTCTAACCCTTAAGGGCTTATAATAACTATATAATCTTAATATTCTTAAAATACTAGGAGCTAATAGAAAAAGGTAGATATATTAAAAACTATAAACTATTTCTTTCCCTATAGGCTAGAAATAATATTATCCTAAGATAGTAGAGGATATAAATCTAGTATTATAATCTTATTAAGTTATTATAAGTTAACTATAACTCTCCTCTTATGTTTTTTATTTACTACTTACTATACTATAAATACTAGGTATCTAAATAGTATTAGCTTTATTATCTAGGAAAACTATCCCTAGGTGTACTTAAGGTTATTTTACTAGTTAAGGAACTTATAATCTTTTAATCCTAGATTATATAGTCTAGTTCCTAGCTTCTAGTTTTACTAGTTATTAACTAAATTAATTCTTATCTTCTTATCTTCTAGTATTAGAATTATACCTTAATTATACTATATATTATATTGTTCTAGTAGCCTATAGACTAACTCTACCTTACCTAAGTTAGTAGTAAAAACATAAATACTATCTTTAGTTATAATCTTAGGTATAAAGTCTAGTTAAGTAGGACTTATTATTAGCCTTAGAGGAGGTTCTATATTATAGGTTAGTTTTATTAATTCCTCTACCTAAGCCTTATCTACTATTAGTACTAATAATACTATATTATTAATAAGAAATTTATATAGAGTTTTATCCTCTATATATACTACTATAGTTTCTACTATAACTATATAGTCCTATAATAATTAGTATTCTCTATTTAATTTATAAGATAATATAGTTTCTAAACGTTTATTTTAATAAAGTCTAAAGGGCTAATCCTTAGAATTAATAAAGTATATAAATTTAGTAGTCTTCTTAGTATAGATATAGCTTAATACTATTAGATATATAGCTTTAAACATATAATCTACTATACTATATCCCTATAGGTAAGAGGGTAGATCTATATAATATACTAGTATATAAGCTATTTTACTAGGCCTTAGTGTTATGTTATAAGTAACTTTAACCCTTTTAGAAATCTATTAAATTTTTAACTAAAAGGTTATTAGAGTTATTATACTATATATATAATAGAAATAGATTTAGGACGTAGTATAATTAAGTTCTACTCTATATATATTAAGGAATTCTATACCTAAGAGTAGCTTTAGCTTAAGGTTATCTATAACTATTATAGTAATAGTAAAATAGCCTAAAATAGAAATACTATTAATACTTACTAGAATATAAATATTAAAAGTAGCTATCTCTCTAATCTTAATATAGCCTATAATACTATTTATACGTTTAGGTTTAATTTTCTATAGATAGACTAACTTAGGATCTAATATAAGCTAATACCTATCTACTATAATTAATAATACTCTTATATCTATATAAACTTTATAGTCTTTACTATTAATATCTTAGTATACTTTTAGATAGTAATATAAGTTATAGGCTATAAGTAACTATAGAATCTACTAAGGTACTACCTTAATAACTTAACCTAGTTTAAACTTAAGGTTACTAGTTACCTAGGGGTAGATTTAGCTATCCTAATAGTAATTAAAGAAAATAGGATTCTATATATCCTCTATATTTTAGGTTCTATTAAATACTACCTTAGCTAGTTCTATCTTAGGTTGTTTTAGTATAGGTTATAACTCTACTAGTACTATTAGTCTAGTAGAATAAAGTCTAATACCTTTAGCTATAGGTTTAGTATATATGTTAGTAAAGACATACCTTATTAGGGTATTAGTATAGGGGAAAATCTAGCTATATTTCTAATATTAATATACTAGTAGCTTATCTATAGTAGGTAGTAGTTTTAGATTATAATTTTAAATCTTAGTCTACTACTAATATAGTCTAATAGTCTCTATTACTATAGATCTTATATTATACTAGGTACTAATCTTATTATCTATATTACTATTCTTAATAATAGTATATATAGGTTCCTTACCTTTAGATTCCTTAATATCTATATAAATATATCTATCTTTAGTTAATAAATTATATTAGTCTTAAAAGTCTATATTATCCTTATAAAGTAAAATTAGCTAGTAAGGTATCTAGCCTAAGTAATACTAGACCTATCTCTAGTATTTATATTAATATAGCTAGAAATTATACTAGTACTATTATAATCCTCTATAAATATAAGCTCTACTATAGTAATATCTATTTCTATAGAATATATTAAAGTATAGCTAGTTATAGCCTCTACTATAGTTATTATAGTAAGAGTTATATAGGCTATTTCTGTATTTATATAAGGATGTAATTAGTTAGCGACTGGTTGGCAGGCCTTATAAGGGCATATATAGTATAGTACTAGTACTAAGTGCTAGAACTAGTTAATCTTTTAGTCTATTAGTTAAATAGTCTATTATTAGGTGTAGCATACTACCTATACCCCTTATAATTATTCTAGCACTTAGTGGGTCTCCTAGCTGAGCAGGGTTAGGTTTAAATCCCGCCTGCAACCATCTCTTTAAGTACAGGCCTAAGGGGGCTAGGGGTCATAACCTAATTAGCAACCAATCAGCCTCAGTACAGCAGAAGCAATTAGCTAGCTAGGCAGCAAAGAGGGGTAGCTTATGTTAGGCTTAGAGGGACTAGGTATAGGGAGGTAATCCTAGTACTAGCCGGGGGATTCCCAGCTGTCGCCAGGTGCTAGGCTATCTAGGGCCTTTAGGGTTAACATAACCTTATGCTCTAGCGTATAGTTACTAGTGTTAGTATACGTAGGCCTTAGAGTTATAACTTAGGACGTGTCGTATTAGAAGGGGGGTAATTATAAGGATGCAATCAGTCGGCAACTAGTCAGTAGGCCTTATAAGGGCATATGTGGTATAGTGCTAGCACTAAGTGCTAGAACTAGTTAATCTTTTAGTCTATTAGTTAAATAGTCTATTATTAGGTATAGCACACTACCTATACCCCTTATAATTTACTATAAGGCTTACTATTTTAAAGTTATTAAAATAGCTATAATTATTATATTAGTATCTACCTTTATTTCTATAGAAAGGTATGTTATAATTTCTGTTATAAAAATTTCCTTAGTTTAGTACCCTTCTATACTTATTATTATAGGGATTAGTATTATATACCTCTAAGGTACTATAGTATGTATTACTGTCTTTAGAGTCCTATATAAGATATACTACTTAATATATATCTCTAGAAATAGAGGTCTTTATAGCTATATTATTAGTTTTTATTTTCTCTTTAGTAGCTATAACCTTATAGTCTACTTATTAAAGCTATTCTATTATTATCTAATTATCTAGTATCTTAATAATCTATTAAATAGATAGATCTAGATATAAGTAGATTTTATTTATTACGTTAATTTATATATAGTAGTTAGTTACTTAGTATACTTATACTACTTTTATAGCCTAATCTATAAACTTTTTACTAGCTAAGATATCTACTAATATATAATATATAACTACTAATTTAGCTTAGGTGTCTATATAACTTATACTAAAACAGCTATATAGTATAGAGAACTACTATTCTAGACTAGCTTTAGTACTATCTCTCTTATCCTAAGAAAGCCCTAAATAGAACTAAGTATAGGCTTTACCTAAGAGGAGCTAGTTTAGGTTAAGGTAAGCTAAACTCTATTTTAATACTATATTATAGTTATTATTAACTAAGCTAATAAATATTTCTATATTAGACTAGTAAGTCTAACCCTTCTCTATAGATAGGGATTCTATATTTATATTAGGGTAGAAATATCTAATACTAGTAAGGTAAAAACTATCTATCTACTAGCTATTAACTAATAATCTCTTAAGTATTATTTAGAATTACTCCTATGTTATTATAACTAGAGCTAGTTAGGTTTAAGGTAATAGGTTAGTAAGACCTATAGGACCTACTATTACTATACTATCTAATAGGGATATACTAAAGTCTTTTAGAACTAAGTAAGGCTTAAATAGATAGGGTAGTATAGTCTAAGGTATTAGTCTATCTAGTATAGTTTAAGGTATTAGTATATCTAGTATAGTAGAATCTACTATAATACTAACTAATAGGGTATTAGAAATTAATCCTATATTAGTATCTATATAGGAAGTTAATACTATATTAGTATCTATACTAGTTTTACTAGATGTCTTACTAGACTATTAAGTAACCTAGTAGTCTCTTATAGATACTATACTTTATAGATATTATAGAAACTTATAATTTAGGTCTAAATAAATAATAGTAAATTCCTTCTATATGTTAGTTTCCTTAGTTTATTTCTAATATAGTTTTAAAATAATAAATACTACTATAGTTTAGAAAGACTATAGATTAGTAACCTAATATATAAGGTACTCTAGTAACTAGGATCTAGTAGATTAAGTAGTAGTTATAGTTAGTATAAGAGGATAAATACGTAAGCTAAAACAGTAGATAAGTCTAAGGTCTTCTAGTAATAAACTAAATACTACTAGGCTTATTAACTATAGTTAAATAAATTAGTTAACATAATAGATATTATAATTATTAGGATTATCCTAGTTTATTAATATTATTAAAATCTACTAGGGATAACATAATAGTAGGGTAATAGTTTTATATAATATATATAGGGTAGAAATAGGGAGTAGTAGGGTAAAATCTAATAAAGTCTAATAAGTAGATATAATATTAAGAGGTAGTATAATATATAATTTTAGTAGAAATAGTTTTCTACCTATTCTTAACTTTATAAAAATACTATTAATTAGTCTAAATAAGAATACCTAATATTATTAGTAATTTATAGATAAATAGTAATTATTAAGCTCTTCTTATTTTAATAAAGGTAGCTTTTTAGTAAGTAGTAATTAATAGATTTTACTTAAATAATAATAATTTACTATATAGTAATTTCTAAAGGCGATAAGGTCTACTAGTTTTTCTAGTTAGAGATCTTTAGAAAAAACAGAAAAAGGAGATAGTGACTTATCAGTTAGAAAAAAGAATCAGAAATAAGAGGTATAGTATTAAACCAAGTTATGCTACCATTTGTCATAGCATTCAGCCATTACACGTAGGTATAGAAATATAAGGTGTAAGAAGCTTAGATTCCTCTAAGCTATTCTAGGCTATAGATATTACTAAGTGGGTTAGATCCATATCTACACTGCTACAGCATTATGGCAGAAACCACGCCACCACGCCACAGGCGGCAGTAGCGAAACTGGCAACTCCCCGTAGCCATAACATTATCTAGTACCTCTAGATAATATATATCTTATAGCTAGATAAGTTTATTAATTATAGAATATAATACCTCTATAACTATAGCGTAAAGACTATATTACCTACTAAGGGCTTATATTATAAGCTAAAGTTATACCTTACTTACTACCTTACTAACCTCTATACCTTACTTAAAAAGATATAGTAGATAGTTAACTAGAAAATAGCTTACTATACTATAAAGTATAGAGCTAAATGTTACTACTACCTACCTACTAGCTAGATTTAAATCTTATAACTATTAACCTATAAGGTTTCTTTTTATACCCTTAACCTCCTTAGTAAGTAATATACTACTACTAATAAGGCCTTTATAAAGTAGTAGAGTCTACCTCTTTATACTAGTACCTTTACGTAGTAGTAGGGGATACCTTACTACTATAACCTCTTATAATAGCTATAGTCTACTAACTATAGCTAGATTCTTTAGATAGAGGATATTAACCCTTACTAGTAACTTAACTAGTATAATATATATATCCCTAATAGTAAACTATTCTTTACTAACTAGCCTAGCTAAACTTAATTTACCTTTAGCTTTAGACTATTAAGGCTGACCTAAATATTATTTACTACTAGTAGGCGTATTACTATATACCTTTTAACTTTTCTAATAATAAGGCTCCTCCCCTTAATAATACCTAATATAAACCCTCTACGTAAGAAAGATATAAAGCCTTTAAAGCTAGCTTATAGAGAGCTATAGATACCCTATTTATACTAGCTTTTAGCTAGGCTAGTAGCTATAGTATATAGAGTAGCTAAGGTAGATAGTATAGTAGTAGTTACTATAGTAATACTTAGGCTGATTAGTAGTTACTCCTTATTATTAATAGTCTCTATAGTACTATTAAGAATCTTATAACTATAGTATAAGGGCTATAAGATAACTAGGCGTAGTAGGAGCTATAGTAGCTTTAGGCTAAGTAGTAGTAGGCAGCCTTATAGGCTACTAAGGCCGCTCTATATACCTAGTAATAAGAGTAACTTTTATATTAGTAGTCGCTATAGCTGCTAATACTATTATTTTTCTATAGGTAGTTAGGCGGCTAATACAGGCTAGCACTAGGCTAATACGGGCTGTTACTAGGCTAATATAGGCTGCTACTAGGCTAATACAGGCTGCTGCTAGGCTAATACGGGCTGCTACTAGGTTAATTTAGGCTATAAAGTCTTACGTAATATAATGAAGTTTTAATTAAATTACTGCTGGCTGCCTCTATATTGCTTAAATCGTTTAAATCCGAGGAGTTTTTAAAGTTAAAGACTTTTGCGTAACTATTATAGGGCCGCCTGAATCCTGACGCTCTGATTGGTTGGATCAGTGTGGCTGTTGTGGCGGCTGCCGCCACACAGGGAAAATACCAAAAGTGCACCGGGAAAATACCTGCTACCGGACGAAGCACGAGACGCAAAGCAAAAAGCGGAGGGAATGGGTTGGTAGCTGCATCAATGCCTTGGTGTGTTGGTCAAGGGGGGTGGGGGTTTGCTACATAGGCCATTTAGTAATCGTACTATTGCGCCTAGGTTCGGAGAATACATAAGTCAAGGTAGGCAAAGTAAACACTATATCCATCTCATCGGCCTCCTTTGCTGACCAGTCATTCACTTGCTTTAGGAGCGAGCAAGATTGGGTTTTGTGTCCGACAGTCCTTAATTCCTGTGGGCCGCGCCCTCGTTTTCCCGTTCCTCCCGTTGCAGTACGACGACTTTGGATTCGGACTGAGTCGACTACCTATAGCGTGGCGTGGTGGTGGCTCGGAGGACCTGGCCGACGGGAAGTTAACGCTGGTAGTTGGCCGAGGGAAGCGACAAGTGGAATGGTCCAATGGGGAAGTGATACAGAGAAAAGATGAGTCCGTGACGGTTTTCTTCTTCGTACTCGTGTAAGCACTGCCCCTCTCCATGGAGGTTTATTCCTAGACCATAGGAATGAGCAAGGGCGCTGCCATCCGTGCTGAGAGGCAAGATTACCTGGTGCATGAGAGGGTTACGCGAATCAGAGCATCACATTCTGATCCCCACGCGGGCCACGATTCGTCGTCTTCGGATCCGGCAGGGCCCATCCCACCTGCCTGATGTTCATCCAGGGAAAAGCCCGTCACGCGAGGCAGATGGTTTGCATTGGTGAGGTGGTGGCGGCTCGGAAAATTGATCTGGGAAGGCTTCGACGGAAGCGAGATGTCCTATTAGTGCACCTACTGTAGGTAGGTACATGCCTACTTTTGAGTAGGCTTTTTATCGCCTGAAGAGAAAGAACTGTTGACGTCAGACGAAAAGATGCGTCGACTCGAACCACCTTTCTACGTGATTCAAACCCGAAGGCGAAATCGAGACTTTCCAGCGAGGTCTCTCTGATTTGTTGAATTGTTGTTATTATTATTATGGTTATTATTCCTACTTCCATCCACGCGCACCTAGCTATGTTTTCTAAAACTGCCCACCCGACAATTACTCTGTCCATCCTAGCTCGCATTACTGTATCGCTCATCCCATCCACTCACCTGCTCATCATTCATTCTGCTACCATTCTGAGATCTGGGCCCTTGCTTCCAGAGGGGCGAAACACATCTTAAGGTGCCCTGCGCAGTGGACGAAGATTAGAACAGCCGACACACGCACCATTCGCCCACATATGCAGCCTATCGCCACTCTTTGCTCCCGAGGCCTTGAAGAGCTCATCCCTTCTCTGTGGTCCCTTGTCCTCCTCTTTTTTGATTGCGGGGTTCTTGACTTTTCTCGCACCGTTCGTTTCCCATCGTACTCGCGTTCGGCTCCTCAGCGACATCTGACAAGGCTCGTCTAGGCATACGAGGGAAACATTTCAAAATCAGGGGGGTGTTTGTGCGGCATTGCTTGCTCCAGCATCAAGGCATCTGCCTCGGTGTACGGCCATTTTCCGGCGACACTTCCCAAGACTTGCTACCTACATCTCTTCTTCGCTGGACGACACTGATTTGTATTTTTTATTTTTGTTTTTTTTTTTTTTGCCCCGTTTCAGCCCTCATCATATTCACGTACTCAGAGAGCTGGCCGTGTCTCACTTGAACCTGTGGTATATCTGAGTCAGCCATACACTCAGCTGTAGCTGCACGTCGGTTTATTTGTACAGCCTCATTTTCCTCTTCTCCGCAGTCATTTTCTCTCCGCCGACCAACCACAATACAAAACTCCGGGAGCTTAGGCACCACTTCATAGCTGGGAGGACTGTCGCATTGCAAGAATCCATCATGGCGGCCGACATCACAGCCACGTTGGGCTTGCCCGACCTTGTCAAACCCGTTCTCAGCAACATCACCAAGCCGAGTATCGCCAACGTCAGCTCTCCGGTTCTCGCTACCATTATGCTCGACGCCTACCGCGCTGTCTTCAAGGCTCGTGTCGCTGCCGGTGAAGCCAGGCCATTCGTGTTGCCCTATAACATATTTGCTAGTTACATCGTCCCGATGCTCTACATGACCATTCCCCACACGAAGCGGCCATGGCTTTACCATGCGAGATGGCTTGTTGTTGCCTTTATTATCATATTTAACCTCGGTATCCTGAAAGACACCTCAAGCACCAACATGTCTATGTCGTATGTAGCGGGGCTATCCGCATTTTGGGGAATCTTGTTCGGCCTCACTATGTTGGTGTTCACAGCTCCGCAGTTCGAGTATGAAAGAGTCGTTCGCAGAAAGGCCAAGAAGCCGGCATCCTCTTCCGGGTCCTCCAATCCTTCCAGCAGAACTAGCTCGCCTGATGATCGCACCGCCTCGCCGAACGGGTCTGGGTTCAGGAAGCGAGGTGGCAACAAGAAGCGAAGAGCCGCTCGAGTGACAGCACCGGAGGTTAACCTTGATGAGTACGAATATTACTGGCAAGCCTACCCGGAGAATGGAACCTTCCTCGAAAGACTCAGCTGGGTCATTGATCTCTACACCAGTTTCAGGGGAGCCGGTAAGCAGCATCCCCCAGCGTGTATTGAAATTGCCATTACTAACTATAGAAAGGTTGGTCTTGGGCTGTACCGTCGGTACCTAGTCCAGCCCCTCCTGAACGACCCGGCACAGGCGAGATGGTCAAAATGGACACAATACCATTGGAGACATTCGTCGGGTGTCAGACTTACAAGGACGAGAAGGAGTTTCTGAAAAGGAAGCTAATCTCTATTGGGGTTGCATACCTCATCCTCGATGTCTTCAAAGTCTCTGTTATGGAGGACCCCTATTTCATCCTCGGCAGCAGCTCCCTTCCCCTCCCTCCTCACTTAACGGTTCTCCCATCTTGGGCCGTGCCTGTGTATCGCCATGCTGCCGTCATCACTACAATTTACTCCGCGCTGGTCATGGTCTTTGGCATTCACGATCTGTTCCAGTACTATATCCTTAGCAAGGTCTATCCCATACGGGGTGAGCTGTGGCAATATTCAACAGTTTTCGGCTCCTTTAGTCAGATCCTGGACCGGGGCTTGGCTGGATTTTGGGGTTCTTGGTGGCATCAGACTTTTCGGCATTCCTTCTCCGCGCCGGTCAACTTTGCCGTTAAGCATGGGTATCTGAGAAGAGGTGCACGCAGCACAAAGATGGTTGGCATGTTGGTAGCCTTCCTCATTTCGGGCCTGCTGCACGGCGCCGGAAGCGCCAGCTCGATTCCCGATACGAAGTGGTGGAAGCCTGCTGTCTTCTTCTGGCTGTCAGGCGTGGGTGTGTTCATCCAGCAGGGGTTCTGCACCACCCTGAAGCCTCAGATTTCGAGGCTGCCCCGCGTCTTGAGGAGGTTCGGAAACATTCTCTTCGTGATTCTGTGGCTGCACATCACCGTCGGGCCGCTGGTGGATGACTTTGCGCAGACCGGCCTTTGGCTCATGGAGCCCGTTCCTGTTTCTTTTGTTCGTGCGTTGGGATTCGGACGCGGAGAGGTCTCTTGGTGGAAGCCCGACATGGAGGCGATTGGACATTGGCATACTGGACAGCATTGGTGGGACTCTGGGTTCAGTTATTAAAGCATCGGCACAGACCTTATTATAGTATCGGCGCAGGCCTCGTGATAGCATGATAGTCCGAATGAGCAATGAATCCAAACCATTTCATAGATCGCAAAGATCCTCCTTTCTCTTCCCCTCGTGCTCTGCCGCTTCAGCGTCCTTTGCGTTCGTGCCAGCTCTGTCCTGTCCCTCGGCCGCCGTGGCATTGTTCCGCAGGCGACATGCGACGGCCCGTCTATCCTCGTCGTTCGGCCGGCGCGAGACCCTACAGTACTACTTGTCGCCCCCCGGGAGACTTGAGGCGGGGGGGGGGGGGGGGGGCATTTGTCAGCTCGTGTCCCCGTCTTCGGACTCCGGGCGGCGCGGGGTGGGCGGAGGGCTCACCTCCTTGGCGCGGATCGGGTCCTGGGAACCGTTGCGCGGCGACGTCCCCGAAGTCGGCCTTCTCGAGGCCCTCACGTCGCCGAGGGGGTCTTTGGCTGCCTTCCTGGTCGACTTCTCAGGCATATCCTCTGCTGTGTGTCGGACAGTCGACGTGTCGGATAAAGAGTTTGTGGACGGAAATCCCGCCGACCCCTTTCTTTCTTTCTTTTTTTTTTTTTTTTCCTTTTTCAAATGGTTTGGTTCGGGTTGGTTCCTGGTTTGCACTACTCTGTCAGGATGTTGACGTCAACTCTGCCTGAAATAGAAAGATTCGTCTGCTCAGTGGACGTTGACCGACTGAGAGAGTCCTCGTCGTGCAATGTGGCGGGTTGAACCTGCCTCTCGTGGGTGACCCATCCCTTCCGTTGGCGGTGGTCCTTTTAACTTTGACACTTGGGAAGGAGTAGATATCAGGCTTTTGGGGCCCTGAACAGGAGGTAAATCCGAGATACACATGGGTTTTTGGCGTCTACCTACTACCGCCTCTATGGTTTCTTACGTCAACGTTTTTTTCCCCGTATTCGATTGACATCGCGAGGAAGCACAACTATGAACCGCGGTAGGGGCGACAATATATCTGTGCGCTTTTCTCGGTCGGGCAATGCCAATCCAGCACATTTTAAGCATCCTTCTGTATTTGATCATTTGGTACAGTCTCACTGTCATATATCATTCTTGGTAGAGTTCAGGACTTCAATATCGCCAGGATGTGATGCTAATGATTCTCGATGCAAACCAGAACATATTTAATTGAGTCACAGTTTCTAGACTTCCGAGACGGGCTCAAATGCGAATCCACGGTGATGGGTACGTAAACCCGAAACTCTTGCTAGAAAAACAGAAACTTCCTCACCAGCACACAATCTTCTCTTTCGGCTTCTCTGGTCATACTGATGCGCAGGAAGTCGGTGACACTGCTCACCACGACATCGTATGTCGCGAAGCCACACACTCCGCTGCCAAAAGAAGTGGTCACAGTATAGTAATATCAGTATCGATATTGGTTCTCTCAAAGTCTTCTGCCTATCCTTGGTAATCATGGTGGTAAGCATCAAAAGGAAAACATGAGGGGGGTATCTAAAGCCGGAGCCAAAAGTCGAACCCAATTGCCATGCCTTATTCTTAACCGTGACCCAACGCCGGTCTCTCATACTGAAAGACGATAATGAAAAGTCTTTATCTCGAATAACCTTAAACCCGAACCCTAGACCGACTTAGTTCCAAAGATACTCGGCCTGCCAACACCCAAAACGACCGATGCCATGCCGTGATAGAGGAAACAGAAAACCGGGGAGGGCAAGGTCAAGAAAACGCACGGAAAAGCGCCAGGCCATTTCCGTTGTGGGTGTTGAACGTGCGCTCAAGATGACGGAGCAATGGGTATTGAGGTCGTATGTAGCAGCAGTGACGACGGTTTCCCTCTGTAAATCAAATCGAGCGAGCCTTTCAGGCTGTGGAATTTTTCATATCAGCCAGGACGTTGGCCATGTGTATGTCCGTCTCTCCGATCTTGAACTTAAAGCCCTCCTGCACGGCAGCCTCGACCGTCTGTTCTATGTTGGCATTCATGCTCCGACCTTTCACTGACGGGTCTGTTGCTTACCTCAATACGAAGCTCGTTGGGTACAAAGGGGGTTCCGTCCTGGATATCCTTCTCAGTGGCGTCGATCCAGTTCTTGATAAGGCCGCTACCCGTCATCTGCATCCTCATCATGACGAGATTGGCGTAGCCACGGAGAATCTGCATGGCGGCCAGGGCGCCGTCAGAGCGCTTGATGCGCGTAAGGGCCATGTTACTGGCCCAGGCTCCGTGAATAGCGTTGCGCAGCTCGATTTCTGCATCTTGCATGGCGCGGAAGCCGGTGATAGATAGGCGAAGGAGGACCTTGTGCTCAATGGCAGCAGCGAGACCATCGAGGCCAGCTGTGACAAAGACGCAGTTGGCATCGCGCTCGGCAGGGGTGATTTGTCTAATAGTCGCACGGATCGAAGCCTCGGCCTCCTTTATGGCTCTGGTGGAGGCGGCAGAAAGCTCTGCCTTGCTGACGGGTGTAAACGACTGCGATGAGATGTTCTGTCGCTTGGGATTCGGAGCCTCCTCGGCCGCAACGGCAACGGTGCGCTTCTTACCATCCGAGGTAACGATAGGGGCGAGAAAATCTATAGCTTTCAACTGGGTTTTTGGCCCGGGACCAGGGTGAAGCTGCGGCAGGCTCTTGTGCTGGTAGGTCTGAGTGCGATTCTTCACTTCACAGCTAGTGGCCTGCTGGATCTCCTCAGAGGAGTAGAGGTAGGCGTTACCGCCGTAGACAGCACCTTGCTGAGCGTAACCGTCAGTCTAGAGAGTGCCATTAGTCAAGATTGGATTAGACATGAGATGAAATGAGACTGTTACATCTTACCTTATCACCGCGGGTGAGGTTCTCGGCAGAAGTGATGTGACCAATGAAGCGCGTGTTCTGGGCGCAGGCGGCCATCTTCAGACCGAACTTGGTGTTCTCCTCCTCACCGAAGGTAGCAGGGAACTCATCAGCGTCACGCTGTTTCTTGACGTTGGCCTGGCGCATCTTCTCATACGTCTGGATAGTGGAAGCGCGAACGGGACGAGAGTTGGCAAGACCAACGGGGGTGACTGGGGTGTTGTTTACAGAAGGACTGACGGAGGCGGACTCGTTGGCGCCCTTCTTAGAAGGGGTAGACGACTTGCGGCTGAGGCCAGCGCGTGGGATGTACTCCTTATCGGAGGAGTTATTACTCGGGGTGTCCATGTCGTAGTCTGGATCGGAATCTTTACCGGAAGGAGTGACAATATTTTTCTTTTTCTTCGTTGGAGTGGAAAGAGTAAGCAATGAATTATTGTTGCTGGTGAGAAAGATCTGTAGGTGATGGGGAAAATTAAGGAAGGTGAAAGTCAGTCTAGTGTTGGCAGAGAAGGAAGGGTGGACTGGTACGGCAAGGGGAATTACCTGAGTTTGCCTAGAACCGCCGGATGAGCCCAAACCCGCTGTGGCCTTTCCCTTTCCTTTACGGGACGAAGCACCCTTGGAGTCACGCGTGCTGTTGCTGTTGGATGAGGAAGGAGCAGGACCAGCGGATTTCTGTCGGCCGGGAGTAGCCATGGCGGGGTTGTGCTGACCTTCCGAGCCGGTGCCAGAAGTGATGTTGTTGACCTGCGCGGAACCATGACCCTCCTTATTTGCGGCAGTGACTGCCG
Source organism: Colletotrichum sublineola (assembly GCA_020631755.1). Lineage (NCBI taxonomy): Eukaryota > Fungi > Ascomycota > Sordariomycetes > Glomerellales > Glomerellaceae > Colletotrichum > Colletotrichum sublineola. The sequence goes on from JAHSQG010000013.1 coordinate 1,393,331, forward strand.
AAGGACGCTTCCAGTCAAGCTCGCCAACACTCTTCTGAGGGCGATTGGGATAGTGCTTCATCCTGCCGGCGGTGACACAGTCGCGGCAGATGGCGACGGCGCAGGCATCACATATCTGGTGGGTGAACTGGTTGCCGGCGGGCTCCTTGCAACTGTCACAATTGACATACTTGATACGGCACTGCGCCCATTGGTGATGAGGTTTCTGCTTCTCGTAGAGCTCCTCGTCGTCGTCAGTCTCGATCTGGGCCAAGGCCTTGCTGGCTTGTTGTCCGTCCTTGACGGGGGCCTTGCGGTTCATGATAGGCATCGATGATGTCGAAGATGAATATTTCGAGTGAGCGGGGATATGGGTAAACCGAATGCCGTTGCCTTGATAACCAAAGGCAGAAAGAAAGCGAGCAGCAGTGGAGATGCAAAGGTTGCGTTCGACAAGGCTGGATTAGGGCGAAGAAGAAAAAAAGCTCGAGTGGTGTCGAGATGAGAAGTTTCACAAGCAGAAACAAAAACAAAACAGAGGAAAGAAAAGAAGGAAAGACATGCAAGCCGGCGCTCCTCTGTCTTGAAGAGAAAAGAGAGGATGGCTCTCATCAGGTGCGAACGCAGCTGGGCCACGAGGCTCATGATGGGATGGAAGGGGAGCCCCCTTGCCCCGTGAAGAACAAGGGAAAGGGGCCCTCGTCAGTTTTTGAAGTCTAACCATGGCTCTTATCCAGAGGTGATGCACGGGGCTCTCAAACGGTATGAACAAGGGAGCTAACTCTCGCTATTTGTGAATAAGAATCAGGTCTCCTACTGAGTGCAGAAAGCAATGATAACCCAGCCTATTTCGCAAAGAAAGCAAGTAGTATCTCCTACCAATTATGAACATCAGTAATGGTACGCTAAGAATTACAAATGAAGACATGTTTCTTGTCAGCTGTGAAAGGATGTGATAACCATCACCGAATATTAAGAGAGTTAGGGTTGATTACTGTAGCTGTTTCGAAGCGCGCAAGCCCCATGTACAAGACTACAGTGGCGAGATTCCACCACGGTAGAAGGGCAGTCATGGCCTCGCTAGCTTTAAGACAGACAGAATGATTTGTAGGTATAAGAAAGCTCAAGAACTTTCCCCCATGTAAGACGAGAGGCGGATTGCGAAGAAGAAGATGGGCTTCCGCTATCGCCGAGACGGAAGAGAGGAGGCATCCGGCTGAAAAATAATATGAAATCATCATGAGCGAGTATTGTTGAAGGGCTGAGCCTGATCATGAACGAAGATGGCGAGTAGTTTTATTGGAGTTGAGAAAGGATAAAGACGCTCTTATCGCCAGACAAAATGAAGCCAGAGGTGGTAGAAAAAATCAAAGTTGACCTTTACAAAGAAAACCCAGCATCAGTCAAGCTTGATAGAAAAATGATATACACTCTCTCTCACCAGCTGCAAAATAAAGTATGAAGCCCCTGGGAAAAACAGGGGGGAATGTGTTACTTATGGAGAGTCGAGATGATGTACCAAGTTAAGCCTTATGAATAGCTATAGCGACTACCTCTCTTCATCTTGGGCTCCCGCCAAAACTGTCTAAGGCTTGTGAAAAATGGGCTTCTAGATGAAAGCATCTGTCATACCGAGGTTAGGCGTGCTTACGCCCTACACATTTCCGTAGCTTAGAGGTCTTGCATATTTGATTGTGGGCTGGCGCTCAGTCATGAGACGCCGTAGTCATATATCCATTTGGACATCGAGCCGTCGAGTATCAATGATGACACAGACAGTTAGCAATGTAAATTGAATACAGCAAGCGTAACTTGCCTGGGGCGCAAGCTAGGCAGAGCACGCGATGCATGCTGAGACTCCCCCATGGGCCGCTCTGAATTCGACATTTATCGATGTCAGATCCGCTTTGAAAGTAGTGTATGGGAATGACCCAGCGGCGCCAGACTTTAGGACCGAGCTCGGCATCCATGGAATTAATTTAATCTAATTTTTTAATATTCTTTTTGCTTAAGGTCTTGGGACTTTGTGGATGACTATGGGCATACTCTTGACATATATATATTATTCAAGAGTAAGCGAATGGCCGAGATGGTATCCGATTAAGAGGCACCTGAGACATGTCTAGGGCCAAACCGGTGTGGTTGACGATCTCAACCCCGAGAATCAATGAAGAGAATCTCGGCACAGCAATTCGACAGGAAATTCCAGCAGTAATCCAAGGCCCTGTAGCAAAATGTTGTTGCATTCGAGCCATGTGCGCTATGAAAAAAATCGCTCCATGTGTTGTCGGCGAACAAAGGATTGCACGTCGAAACCACGAGTTAATCCAGCCCAGCCCACCTTGGGCTTTGAATGGACTGTGGTCACGTCGCATACGGGGTAAATATTACAACAGCAACAGCCCGTAGTATAGGGTCACTTGCAAGAGATTTATCAATAGGGACGCCAGTGAAAGGGGGGTTGGGGGTTGGGGGCTGGGTTGAACATCGCTCATCGCCAACGCACCGCGGTCCGTTTCCGAGTCTCATTCATGATGTTTATTACACGCGAGATCAAATAGACCTGCACTTCAAAGAGATTATGAACATCCTCGTCGCCTTGAGTCGAATGATTTTGGATGGTGATGTAGCATAAGAAAATAGTTGCTATGGTTGTCGTCTATTATAGATGAACCTAAGGAGGGGAACGCACGCATTCGGTTTGCTAGTAAATTTACGGCCCTATTTTAGTATTTTCACGGCCCTCTCGCCATAACGCCACAATCCACCCACCACTATCCCCACTATTAATTGCCTATGCGAAAAACGCCCTTTTTGCCGCAAATCCAGCATTACTAACAGCACGCCTACAAGGCTGCCTTTTTTGCCTAACAGCAAGAGTAACTTTACTAGCAGTAAGATCTTCACCGGTACTTAATACTGCTATAGCCGTAGCTACTAAATCTTATAGGGCTAAATCTCGCCAGGCTATATAGGCCGTATAGGTAGTATAGGCCAGGCTAATTTAGGCCGTAAATAGTCACGTAATATAATGGAGTTTTAATTAATTAATTACTAGTAATAATTACCCTTTAGCTGAATCGTTTAAATCCTCGGAGTTTTTCAAATTCAAAAAAGTATTTAATACTTTTATAGGGCTGCTATAAATCCGACGCTCTGATTAGTCAGATCAATTAGATGCTGTTATGGGCCAAATTTGGCTTAGGCTGACATAATGATTTAGTGGAGAGGGCCGTGAAAATACTAAAACAGGGCCGTAAATTTACCAGCAACCCGCATTCGAGGTCGCACCCATGTAGCAGAGCAGCCCAGTCACGCCATCAGAAAACACGGCAGAACGAGATGCGAGAAACATCCGGCGAGTCAAACGCGCCTGTATATATGCATGTCACAGAGAATGGAAGTTGACTTGCATTGAAGGCCAGACGAGTTTGGTGGAAGGAGATGCAATGTCGCCGGCATCAATACGAAGCAGCGGGTAAAAGTTGCACCCCTACACCGATCAGTCTTTTTCTTCTCTTATTCTCGTGGCGACGGTCTGAGCTTCGGGCGGGATCGACCGGCAAACCCTTTTTCGATAACGGGTGGTGGGTTCGCTGGAGTTAGATTAATATGCCTAACCGAGTGCGCACGCCCGATCGTTGCCAGGACGACTTTCGCAGCCGGTTTTGCGCAACGAAAGAGATTGGCTGGCAGTCGGAACGTGGACGATAGTTACTATGGTGATTCGGGGATGGATGGATGGGGAGGCCTGCCCGCCGAGGAGGGCAGGGTCCACGGAGGAAGGGCAGGAACCGGCGCACGACATAGCCGTACGGGGGAAACCCCAGCCCCGACCAACGAAAAAAAATGCCCACCGCCTCCCAACATTCTCCGCATGGCAATTTGGGCTTCAGAAGCCCTCTCGAAATAGTGACGGTGGGACTCTCGAACCGGAACATGGCACCCACGAGGTGAAGTCGAAGAGAGGCTAAAAAAAAACCAAAAAAACCAAAACCGTCAAAGAGTGACGTTGAATAACAGGGGGTACGTACCGCATCGAGCAGATGACCCACATCACCATCGTTGCCGCACTGTGTCGGGTGAAACAGTCTGAGGCCACTGGACCAATGGTGTGAGGCACCAGTGAGAGTTCGGCTTCTGATTCGCCAATGGAGCCTGCAGGCAATTAAACGCGACCCCGCTGAGAAGACGTGTCTTTGACGCGACAGACGCGTGCGGCTCGCGACGACGCGACGACCGCCATCGACAGTCTCTCAACGGGATACCTGCCCACCACTTTCCCTCCCGGTTCTCTTCTCTTCGTGACCCGTTCGACACGTTTCTCTCAGTTGCTGGTAGTAGCGTACGCCCTGCTGGTTGAGTCACCGCGGCAAGCGCGGAATTTCTGTAGAATTCGATGTGCTCGTTCTATCACCCACCTACCCACTGACTGGCACTCGCCTCTTCTGGAAGTGCTGACGCCCACTTCTGAGCCACCTGCTTGAGATGTCATCGGATTTTCTCGAAACCTGCGTCAGTTGCTTGCCCGTGTCTCCTTGAACCCCAGAATGTCGTCGACCATCTTCCACTTGAAGTCCGCCCGCAAGAGGCCCCTTGTCGTGATCGTGAAAGTTGGAAGAGGCGGGGCAAGGTAGAGCGGTTACCCACGTTTCTGATGCAAGCCATTAAGATCAGCCCCTCTTTGAGCCCGGGGCAGACACCTTTCCACTTAGAGCGAGCCCTAGGTCATGCTACGACTGATTGAGCTCGCGTTGATCATCCGCTCTTTGTAACAAGTTGCCAGTGAATGCCGGTAACACCACACCGCTTGTCCACGCGCTCATGGGGACCCCGGCGGCCACCTTGACGGTGTGTCGCGCAAAGACGGAGAGTATCATAAGGACGGTTGGCAGCCGAGGGAATTGAGATTGAGCAACGCAGGAAACGGTCGTTTGGGAGACAACCACCTGGCCTTTCGTGACGAGGAGCGGCAAGCCCCTCCGATTCATGCGTCATCCGGAAGGCATGGGAGGGATTTGGGCGTAGTGGACATGACGAAATGGTCATTTGGAGAGTTGCGTGGAAAACAAGCTTCTCAGGGAATTGGCCGCGTTCAAAGTTCTGACTACTTACATCATTCGGTCATTTACAGACAGGAATGTAGTGCGTCGGGGCCGTGAACCATGCTGATAGTACGGACGAGGAGGGACCGTGGATCGGAATGGACATCCGGGTCGCTTGAACCAGGACCTCAGTGAGCCAGATTCAGACAGCTGCATATAGATTACAGACTCGGGCCGCGCACAACTCGTGTCCAAGAACCCTCTGTGCAGCATTATGCACCTTCCGGAGTGGAGACTTGGGACTGGGTGAGGAAGCCTGAATGGAACTGGTGGTTGTTGGGTAGCACGGCATGGGCAGCACGCTTCCCTAATCCCCAGGCCCGACTTGGGCCCGAGCTGGACGATTCCTCTGATGTCCTCTCCGATTGTACCGAATGGTTTAGAAAATCGTGTGCGTAGCTGTCAGTGATCGACTAGTGGTACTCGAGTCTGGTCTCCGGCTCAAAAGCACCTGACAAACAAAATGCACCGCAGTGACCGGGCCAGATGGGATGGATACTTCTGGTTGACAATGGGCAAACCTGCAATGCCGAACCGAGGGTGAGTCTATCATTATCGAGGACATTAGGCACCGCGGGTGTGGGAAAGCCTTGACTGGGGCTAGGCTCTGTACAAGTTGCTATGTACAAAGGCGAGATAGTTGATTATCCGTGTGTGTCTCCCTAGTGTCTGGCGAAAGGGAGGGCGCAAGCAGCGCAGCCCTTGTCATTTAGCACCAAAGTCTAAGAGGGCGTGGGTGGTCCAGAGGATGAAGATAAAGCGACGTCTATCTTGGGCTTCTTGGGGGACGGATGGAGGGAGCAATAGAGGAAACTGAGGGAGCAAGCTTGGGGAAAGAAGATGTAAAGTCCGCGAGGAACCTTAGCTGTCTTACATGTCACGTTGCTCTCTCTGTCGGTGGGGGAGAAGATCCAGGGAGAAGAAGATGGACTATGCCTCATAGTTCAAAGGTTGCAACCGATTAAGGACGCTCGAGATGAATGAGAGACAAGAAAAAGACGGGAGGGATTACAATTGAGCTATAGTCTACCTTGCATGAGGGTGTGAAGAGAGATGGAGATGTGGGGATGGAGAAAGGGCAAGGAACGCGAGACAGGTGGAAAGAAGCAAGGAGCAAGAATAAGGCCGACAGCTAGTCAGTAGTTGCGGGCAGCGATTGTACCTGAATTAAAAGAAGGATCAGAGTCAGAAAGGTCGGGGGAAAGTGTCTTAGAAAGGGGTGGGTGTTGGGAGTTGGAGACGATGGACTGTTTGCTACTTACCTACCTACTTACCTATTCAGAGACGACCCTTGCAGACGGCAGAGGATATAGGTCTTGACAGCTAGGTATTGCGGAACGGCGAGGGAGTCGAGGAGGGAGGAGGTGTGGAAAACGGGCGATAGAAAGGAAAAGAAGCAAACACGTCGTCCTACCGTCGAGGGACAACGCGATGCGATTGAGACTCGATAAGGGCGCGCTCCAGACAGTATGGGAGAGGAGTCGTCCATACTTCCTTTCACAGATACCTGTGGACATACACACACACACACACTCTCTCTCTCTCTCTCTTTCATAGACCTCAGACACAAGTCAGCCTGGACTCGTGGGAAGAGGGACAACGACGCGGAAGGGTCGGTTGAGAAGCTCGGACCCTCTTTTTCCACGGACGGTCATTACGATCCCTGGAAGCCGGTACGTACCGTAGAGCTCCAGACAGTGAAAGAGCTTGCATACAGACAGACCCAAGGCACTGTGAGGGTACCCACACCACACCACAAAGTACGTGCAGCATGCAGTTTGCGCCCAGCCAGTGAGCCGACCCTGTCAGATGCAGGTGGGCCCACCTGGTCCGCCAGGAAAGCCATTTTCGCCCTTCCCAGACTTATTAGCTCCCCCCATTAATCCTCCGCCATCCCATATGCCACCTGCCACTCTTGCCGATATCCAGGTCCCAGCCAACCTTTCCCTTCTTCCCATCCATCTCTCACCAACACACTCCCTAAACACACGCCTTATTACTTCCACCCACATTCCTCACCATCGCAGAGACAATAACAAAAACAACCCTTGAATCAATATTCTGACCTACAATTACGGCTTCGAAACCAACATCCTCGCCCTTTAAACCCCTTCGCGCGCCCTACATACAGAGCTGCCTGGCGCATTCCAATCAAGAACCTTCCCTTCTCTCTCCTCCCGTCGCAAAGTCGCGCACAACTGCAAAAAACTCCTCCTTGCTGCCGCGAACTGTCCAGCCCACACACACCACAAATCCTATCAACCAAGACTCGATAGATACAAAAGCGCATACCTACCGCCCATCATGCTCATGCCATCCGCCTTCTCTTGCGATACATCGCAGCCGCCTCTCACCCGCCTCCAAGCCTCCCTGTTCGCATCGCCTCCCGCGAGCCCTCCGACCCTCTCGCATCCTGGCTTCGGTAACATCTTCGACACCTGCCGCTCCCTCCAGGCCCTTCTCTCGGCGCCCCAGCATCACCAGACCGCTGTCGCCGCTCCTGCCCACGACGCGCAGCAGTACACTCTGCCGACGCCGGCGCAACTCCCGACACCGCCCCTCGCCCACGCGCCGCCCCCCCTCAAGCTTTGCCTGCGCTCCCGCACGAAGCAGGATGGCTCCGCTCACAGCGATCACCACCCACGCAAGCGCATCGCAAAGCGCGCGGCGCCCCGTGGCGTGAATAAGCGCCGGCGCGCGGCCGACGATGACATGTCGCGCAGCGACACGGACGAAGACATCGAGAGCGACCTCGAGATCTCGTCACGACTTCAACCTTCTGTCAAAGGCCAAAACCAAGGCAAAACACCCGTGCCCTCCGCGCCAGCCACACCCAAGCGCGCGCGCATCGCACCTGAGGTCATTCCCCTCGGCCTCGGCCGCTCTGACTATCACACATTACACCTCCAGAACGGCGGCGATGGCGTGAACGGCAACAATACAGGGGAGGAGCAGGGTGCCAACGTGGAGGTCGAGGCGGACGGCGAGCCTTGGAGCGCCGAGGAGGACCGCATACTTGTCGAGCTCGTGCTCGAGAAGCTCCAGCTCAGCAAGGCGGAATGGCAGGACTGCGCCCGCAGCCTGGGCAAAGACCGAAATTGCCTATCGCGGCGGTGGAAGAGCCTAATGATGCAAGGAGAAGTCGGCCTCAAGGGCCGGAGGAGTAGCCGGCGGACCAAGCTCCACGGCACCTGGCGGTAAATTGTTCGCCATCATCTGTTCGCTTGATCATTTTCTTTTGTTTTAGTTGGCGAATTGTGTATTACTCCCATGGTTGAGGGATGACACAGGATGCCGTATGTGGCCGGCGTTTTTGACGTACCTGTCCACCAGGCGAGATACCTGGAACTGGATTATTACTTTGGGACTACAATATTTGTCTTTTTGTTTTTTCGAAGCGGTTTATAGCGTGACCCATCTTCCGCGCTTGATCTCGAGCTGGATTGGCTTTTGAGTTAGCGAGTGTTTGTCTTTTCTTCTTCTCCTTTGTTCTACCTAAGCGCGTGCGTCACCGCGACTGAGCACCAGAAAAGAGCCTCCAGTAGCCTGCGAGACATTTAACATTTAGTATGTAGTAGTAATAGTAGTCTGGCTGCAGAGGCACCCGAATACAGACACAGACCACACTACACAACAAACATCCGCTCCACGTTCCTGTGTGTAAATCTTCGCCGCATGCGGCCCATGACAACGCTGGGCTCCTAACTAACCATTACACCTCGAGAATTTTTTGGTCGGGGCATGCAGTGCCGCTGTCGAGTCTCGCGCCCGCATGCGTCCGGTCCTGTCTGTCTGTCACGTACATCTGGCCCACCGATTGCTAGACAAACACACACACACACACCCATATGCAAGGTAGGGCTTTTTTCCTCCGACGTAGAATTTACTTTTTGTGTAATTGAGTTTTCGGAGGGGCATCCCCTACTCCTCGTCCGGGACCTCCCATGTGGCGTTTTGTCAGAGTTAACCTGGCTGCCAATGCCCCGCGCACCTATCAAAGGAGCTCGACAACGCCGCCCCGCGAGGCCGTTTGGCCGACCTTGGGCGGCTCAGACCCAGACTGCCACACAACTGGCCACAACTGGCACAAGAAGTATATAGAGGTACTCCAACCACAAAAGTACTACAAAATACAAGCTCTTTCTTACATAACTGGGATACCCCAACAATCTGGTAGCACAACCCTGGTTTTTCCAAACCACCAGCACCAATTCATCAACCAATCAATCAAATCCATCAATCCTCATCTCTCGATCAATCAATCCATCATCTCTCAATCAATCAATCCATTAATCCGCATCTCCCCGTTTAATACCCTGGCCACAGTAGTCTCTCAACCAATAACGGCGACGCTACAGGCGCACTAACTACTCTAATTCTATCAAGCCTACCCTACCTATCCCTTTATCAGCTAAGTCTTAGACGACAACTAAGAGTATACTTACTGTATTCTCTAGCTTACAGGCTAGTTAATTAACTACATTACTAGTAAAATTAAACTACTATATCTAATTAACTAGGCTAAGATAACTTATAGTATTTACTCTACTATATATATAATTTAAGTAGAAGCTAGATAACTCCTAGATAGTAATAATAGACTACTAGGAGTATAGCTAGCTATAATAGGTAACACCCTACTACCCTACATACTAGTATAATAAGTATATAGACTAGTAACTCCTCCTACCCTAGTAATAACTTATATAATATTACTAAGTCTACTAGAAAGTATTACCTTTAACTTAGGTAACTATACCCTATCTATACTAGATAATAGGTAACAAATAGTAGATAACTCTAAACTAGAGATTAGTAGGATATTAAATAATAGAGCTTAAGCCTAATTAGTAGCCCTTAATCTAGAGGTACTTACTTAAATCGCTATAGTAATTACCCTAGCACTCTAGAATAATAACGCTAATAATAGTAATAGATAGAGTAGTCTAGTTAATAGTAATACTTAACCCCCCTTTAAGCCTAAAGAAGTAGGCTACTTTAATCTAACTACTTATAATCTATTAAAATATAGTATTACTTTAGGAATAAAGTATACTACTTATATAGATATATATATTTTCTATAACTACCTATATTATCTAGTAATAACTTAAGGCGACATAGTAGTTTAAGATATATAGTTAGTATATTTACTTAGTACTACCTTAGCTTAGTATATAACTAAACTTACCTTATTAGAAAGAGTTAGCCTTACTAGCTATAATATTACTATAATTACTAATACTCTCTAAAAGTACTTTAAATAGAACTTATCTAATATATTAGCTATACTCTATAGCTATAAACTTATAATATAATACCTTAGTAAGGGATTTATAATTAGACCTTTTATCTAAACTATAATTTATAATACCTATAATATAGAAATTATAGACCTCTATACCTAACTTAGGATTATCTTTAAAGCTCTAGATAGTAACATCTAAGCATAAGTTAAGAAGCCTAACTAGAATACTATGTTAGCCTAATTCCTTAAGCAACTTAACAACTAAGAAAGCATTCTTATATAAATAGCTAAAGATAGGTTCCCTACTTATAATAATTTATATACCTAGACGTAAACTTAAGTTATAGCGTTTTATAGAGACACTATATTATAACCCTCTAACTATAGAGGCTACTATACTACTCTATACCTAAATAGGCGCCTAGAGTTTAACTACTACTAGCTAAATAGATAGAATAGTTATAATAAGAACTTAGGGAGTTAGTAGTTAAATTCCTTTTAGCTAAGAATACTATTATAGTATAGATAACTATATAATTAATAACATATTTAGTAATAACTATATAGGCTACTATAGATATATAGTAACTTAGTACTACCTAGTTAGCAGCCTAGTTAACTTAGGACTTTAAGAGCTACTCCTACTCTAATAGGCCTAACTTAGAACAGACTGTTCTATTTAAACAACTAGAGGCATAACTAATAGAGTAACCTCTACTAATAAGGTAACACACTAGGCACCTAGAACACATAAGGATATTAACATTAGAACTTTAACTAACCCTATTACCTACTATATATAGTAGTATATATAGTAGATAACTATAAGGAACCTAAGTAACTAGAAGGTAACATAATAGAAAACTTAAATAAAGACTATAATACTAAGTAACTATAAGAAGGCGACTATTATAAGTAAGGAGAGAATATAGATTATATACCTCTAGACTATACGCCTATACTAAGTAATAAATATAAGGACGTAGCTTTCTTTACTATAGGGATAACATATAAGTAAGAATATAGAATCTATAGCAACTAATTTCTATTAGGAAACCTCCTATTTAAATATTTACGTAACTAGTATAACATGCCTATTAATAGTTATTATAGTTATAAAATAAATAATAACTTAATAGACGCTTTCTTAGGAGTAGCTAACTTACTTAATACTAATAATAAGTTAAAAAACTCTTAACTAATAATATTAATAAGAATCTAATAGAGGAACTACTATTACTAATAACTAACAACTTTACCCTAGGTAAAGTAAAACTACTAGTTATTACTTTATTAATAGATTCTTATCTAGATATTAGTACTAGATTTAACATAAAAAAATACACCTATATATAAATAAACTTAATAACTTCCCTAGATAATTCTACTAAAGAGGATATCTATAGCAATACTAGCTATAGTTATATATTAATAGATAAGTAATAGATTATAGAATAATTTCCTTTCCTACTAATTTAATAATATACTTAACTACTAATAGTATAAGGTATTAACATAGATATCTATTAAATAGCCCTCTATATAATTTTCCCCTTTTTCTTTAAAGGTAAACACTAAGATACTAGTAATAACTTATATATATACTTTATAAGAGAAGTTTTATTAGTTAATAGACTATAAGCTAAAATGCTTATTAGTACTAATATTCTTAGAGTAGAATAATTTAATATTAAATTCTCTAACTTAATAGTAATTATTAACTCTTATAAAGTAACTATCCTAATTTAGTATAATATTAGAAGGCGTCCTCTAATTAAGACCCTAGTATAATCTATAACTACTATTATACTTTAACTATATATAACTACTATAGTACCTATCTTATATAAAGTCTATATAAATAAAGATCTACTTTTTAAACTAGTACTATATAATAACTTTATATCTTATGTACTACTAGTAGATAAGAACTTAGGATATATTATAGCTACTAATAACTTAAATAAAGTTATTTAAATCCCTACTAAGGCCTAGCTTAGAACTCTTAATTCTATTATTAAAGACGCTTACTATTAGCAAACTATAGATGCTAATACTAGTATAGCAGCTAATAACAGCTTAACAGCCTCTAAGACCCTAAAAACTATATAACTAATTAATATAATACTATCTAAACTAACTAAGCAAACTACTAATAGAATTACTATCTATAATAGTATAGGAGAGGTAGATAACTTTATTAATCTCCTAATAGAATTTACTAATATTTTTAATAATATAGGCTTTACTAATATTCTATGTAAATAATAGTTATAAGTAGTACTTAAACTAGGATAGGAAAAAGAAATTCTAAAAACTTAAAAAATATATAGCCTTAGTACTAAAGACTAATAAGTTGTCTATAACTAAATAGACAAACTAGTCTTATAATAACAAGCTTTTTAAACTATAAACTTAGTACTATTTACCTTCTTAGTCTTTATAGTTTAGTATAATATTAATAGTAAATAGAAAGGATGTATAGTTATTAATATTTAAGGCCTTAATAAAATTATTCTTCTAGATACCTACCTAATATGTTTATAAGACAACATGTTTAATACTATTAAACATAAAAAATATATTATAGTTATAGATACTAGCTCCTTTTACTACTAATAGCGTGTCTACCTAGAGTCCTATAATATATTTATAATTATTATGCCTAATAGATAATACATATTTAACTATATAGTTATAGGCTATAAGAATAGTAACGCCTATATCTAACATTAGATAGATATTCTTTTCTTAGACATCCTAGTAAAATTATATTATAACAACATTATAGTTAGATCAGACACTTTAGAGGAATATATTACAGACCTCTATAACATCTTCTAACTCCTCTACTATAAGAATATTAGTATTAACCTAGAGAAAACTTTTATAGTATTCCTAGGGACTATAGTTCTAGGCTGCTATGTTAACGCTTTTAGACTATTAATAACTATAGAGAAACTTAACGCTATCTAATAACTAAAGTGCCTAACAACTCTATGCAAACTTAAAATATTTATAGGCCTTATAGGCTACTTATAGAATAACATACTATAATACGCAGTAGTTATCTAACTACTAGAATAACTAAAGATAGAATTACTAAAGTAACATACTAAGGATAGTAAAAGGATTACTAGTAAAGATCTAGGGTATAAAAAATAGACAACTTTAGTTAATATTATAATAACTAAGAAAGAATAGCTAGCCTTTAAAAAAGTTAGAGTAGAACTACTTAATAAGGTATAACTATACTATTATAATCTAAAGTAACTACTATTTATTAATTTTAATATTACTATAACTAGTATTAGAGTAATAGTCTACTATATTACTCCTAACATACTTACTATAATTAGTAATAATAGAAGACTCCTTAAGCTACTACCTAAGTTAGCTATTAGACCTATAGCCTATCTCTTATATACTTTATTTACTATAGAAAAGAAGTATTAGCCTATAGAAATAGAAACCCTAGGTTTTATTTAGGTCCTTAAGAAGTATAAACACTAGATTATAGTATTATAACTTATAATAACAGTTATTACTAACTATTTAGCTATCCTAGGGCTATAATAACAATCCAACATTACTACCTTAATAGCTAGTAGTGCTAATAATAAGAAGCTTATTAGAGTAATAGAATATATTAGCTAATTTTTAGTATAAGTTATATATAAACCTAGAAAAGAATATATTATCCTAAATATATTGTTATAACTACTAGCCAACCTAGGTAATAATAACCCCAAACTAGACTATAGTAGTCTTAACGTCTTACCTAACAACACTCTAGATAACTAGGTAATATAGGTATAGGTATAGATAGCTTTTATAGACCATAACATAAAGCTGCCTCTACTATAGCCTAAACGTATATAAAATTATATACTACCTCTAATATCTATAGTTTAATAAAACAACATTTTGCTAGACGCTACTAACAACCCTATACTACTAATAACATAGGATAGCACTAGTATAATTCTATTAGAAATAGAGCTAGACTTTAAAAAGAGGATATAATAAGGCTATAACTTAGATCTAACTTTTAAGACTATTATGTCTATAGTCTATAAGAATCTTTCTCTAATAGATAACTAAGCGTCTATTCCCTTTACCCTATAAGATAGTTTGCTCTAGAAGACAACTCTAGGAGTCCCTAATTAACTCTATATTCCCTAAACTTACTAAGCTGAAATCTTTAAAACAGCATATAGTAATAATTACTTTACCTATAACAAAATAGCTATAATGTTAAGTAGATACTATATACCTTATATAATACGTAACATTAAAAGATATATTATTAGCTATCTAACTTATACTATAACTAAGTTAAAAACCTATAAACCTTATAGGAACTTATAACCTATTATGCTAACTCTATGTCTATACTATATAATTATAATTAATTTCATCTTAGGCCTACCCTAGTTAAGAGAAGGATTTAATACTATAATATCTATTATAGATAAGATGTCTAAATAGATTAGTCTTATTCCTAAGAAAAAGATAATAACTATAACCTAATAGGTAACTAAGTTAATTAACTTCCTCTTATATAATAATTAGGGATTTCTAAAGATTATTCTTAGCAATAGAGATCCTAAGTTCTTATCTATAATATAGAAATATATCTAGGAAAAGATAGGTAGCAAACTATTATACTTAACGGCTTATTACTTATAAACTAATAGGCAGAGTAAACATACTTACCTAATAGTTAAGTTAGCCTTAAGAACTTACTTTTTAATACTAACCTCTCTAGAAGACTAGCTAGAAGCTCTGCTATAGATCTAATTTAAAATTAATAACATAAAATCAGCATTAATAATAAAGACTCCTAATAAAGTTATCCTAGGATTTACCCCTAATAACATCCTTAATATAATAACTAGTATAGTTAAAACCCTAACTAGCCTAGAGACTAGACTAGAAGCCTATAATATAATTACTATTATAGTAATTTAAGTAAAGATATATTATAACTATAAGTAATTACTAAAGTTCTTTAATGTTAGATAATAAGTTATACTTAGGCTATACTATAGATATAGTATACTATAATTAACTATACTAGGGAAAAAGTATGTATAGTAGTATACTAGACCCTTTATAATTATAGAATAAGTTAGATAACTTACATATAGACTAGAGCTTCTAAGCTATACTAAGATTTATAATATAATCTTAATTAACTACTTAGAACTAGCCCTACTAATTAATATCTATAGGAGAGCTTTACTACTACTATTAAATATCTTACCTAGTAACCTACCTAGATATATAATAGGTATATAACTATATTAAGGTAAGCTGTAATTCTTATTATAACTAGAGGGATTAGGTAACTAATTTTAATAGTAGTTAAACCTCCTATATAAAATTATTACTACTTAATAAGTTAGGTAAGAGACTAAATATCTTATATAACCTATTAGTAACTTATTCTTATAGTAGATAACTCTAATAAACATACTAAATCTCTCTAACCTCCTTTATTCTTTCTAAAAAGAAGTAACTTTACTACTATTACTAGCTCCTACCTTATAAAGCAGGCTATTAAAATAAGTAAATCTACCCTATTTCTAATATTCCTATTTCCCTTTTCTTCTCTTCTCCTACCTACTACAAGCAAAACATTTACATAGTAAATAGATTATTTATTATTTATCTACCCTATATAACTATATAACTACTAAGTTATTAAGAAAAAAACACTAGTATAATTTATACTTTATCTTTTAAAATAGTAAATAACTTAATTATTACCCCCCTTAATAGTAAAATTATCCTAGGCTATATAGTTAGAGCTATAGCTATCTAAGCTACTTATAGTAACTATAATTATACTATAGATATTATATAGACTATAGGAGGTAACTATAAACCTAATAAAACTAGTATAAATAAAACTCTTATAACTATTATTAACAAACTAATACTATAGCTAACTACTAAGATATAAGAGATAACTCTCCCTATTACTACTAAGATCTACTAAGGCATAAAGAAAGTTATTAAGACTAATAATAATTCTATATCTTTATTAGATAATAAAGAGAGCCTCCCTACTCTAAAAAGATATAAGATAGATATAACTAGTAGTAACTCTAAATAAAAGAGTAATAATAATAGCAAATCTTATAAGATAGATATCTTTATAGGTAGCCTAGATAACTATATAGTCTTTCTAGATATGGTTAATAGTAATAATAATAAAGAAGATAATAACTTAGCTATTAAGGATATTAAGCTAAAGGGTAAGAGAAAAGCTATTACCTAAAATAAGTATAGACGTACTATAACTAAGACCTTAGTTAAGAAAATTATAATCCTACCTAAGATATTTACACCTAATAAGTCTTATATCTAGTACTACCTAGCATAGAAGTCTAGTAATAAACGCCTTAGTAGTAAGATTTATACTACCCTTAACTTTATAGTTAGTATCTTTAATAATAATTAAGTAGATATTATTATTCTATTTAAAGATAAAATTAAAATCCTTTTTACTTTATACTAAACCCCTATAATAACTTAAACTAAGGGAGATATCTCCTTATATCCTATAGTATAACATTTTTATAACTATACTAACTACTAGAAGAAAGGCTAGATAGTTACCTTTATAGAGTTACTTATTACTAACCTACTTTACTATAACAAACTACCTATAACCTAAGGTAACTATAGTACCTATATAAAGCTTATTACGTATTTATATACTAATAAGTCTAATAACCTAGAGTTAGAGGATAGACTAGACATACTATTAGTAGTAATCCTATATAACTATAATAAGCCATATTAGAACAAGAAGGCTAATAACATAAAAACTAAGATATAGGCAAAAGCTAATACTTAAGTAAAGCCTAGAGATAACCTAAAGACTAAGACCTTAAAGGGTAATAAAGTTAAGACTATAAGATCTAAACTATAAGTAGTCCCTAATAATAAGAAAGAATTCTATAATCTTATGCTTAAACTTAATATAACTATAAGTATAGAAAACAAAGCTAGATTAGCCTTTATTCTTAGCTAACTTAGAGAGTATAACTAGATTCCCTTAGCTAACTATATAGCTAAAATAATAGATAAGATAATTAATAAAGAAGAGCATATAACTATCTATACTAAGTTAATTATTAAGCTTAATATAAAGCTTTATAACATAGTAGGAACCCTATTACCTTACTACTATACTTTTAAGTACTAATACGACTATAAAACTATGTTCTAAGGTGTAACTTAGAGGAAACAAATAGAGTATAATAATAATTAAGTAGCGGATTACAAACTCTTAATTATAGAAGAGTAATATGATTTTTAAGCAGGCTTATAACTAGAGTTATCTTGTTATTTAGGGGTGAGCGATAAGGGTGCTGCCTTTTCGATAGGGGGGAGGTTGCCACACAACTGGCCATAACTGGTACAAGAAGTATATAGAGGTACTCCAACCACAAAAGTACTACAAAATACAAGCTCTTTCTTACATAACTGGGATACCCCAACACAGACGAAGGCAGCAGAGCGCGCGGCGACGACGACAGATAGCCGTCGCGCCGGTCCCCTGGGTCGCGCCATGCTTGACCATCCCCCACCCCCGGCCACACACCCAGCCTCCTCCCCTCTTCCCCTCTTCACTTCACGCGCTGGGTACTTTGTAGATTTGACGGGGTAATCGGTCCATCTCGATAGTTGCCTGGTAGCGAAGTGGGTATTCCCGTCTCTTCCCCCCTTCTTCGTCCACGATGGGAAACTAAAAGTAGCGGACGGCGACCCAGCCTCCCCGCGCTCGAGAGGGGGCTGGGCTTGGGGGAGCCGCCAGCCCGCCGCCGAGCTTACATACATCCATCCCGTTAAGCCCGTCTGTTCTTTGATTGTCTGTCCGTTCGTGGCCATATGTGCCCACGTACAGATGCGGTGCCGTTAGGCGAGAGAGGGAGGTAAAGGGGGGGGGAGCACAGGCTTTCCCACGTCTACCAGCTTCGAACACAATGACAAGCAAACCGCAAACCCCTCTTCACTGACTTCCCTCGATGACGATGACGCGAACCAACGTCTTGACCATGCCGGGAAATAAAAGTCTTGGACTCTGGGAAGGGGCAAACGGGCAGCGCGAGGTGGGAAGGGGCGAGGCGAGGCAAGCCGTCAAACCGACGAAATGAGGCCCGACCAATCAATTCACACTCTCCCCCAAAGGACTATCGTCCAGGAACCATCGCGGGACGCAAGGGATGGCTGGGATGATTCGACATCTTCGATGGTTGGGAGATGGCGTTGAGACATTGTGGGGAGACGAAGGGGGTGGGGGGCGTGCAAGCTGGGAGGAACTCGGACCTGCAGTTCCCTTGGGTGACAATAAAAACAAACATCCCAGAATGGCCGGGAAGGGGGGGGTTGGAAGCGCGATGTAGGTAATAGTACCTAGATGGAAGAGGGTATGCTGCGATAGCGCGGAGACCCTGCGCTCGGCGGTCAGCTCCGAGCCTATCGGCTCAAATCGAAGGGTGGCCCCTGAAGTGAGCCGCTAGCCAGGCGCAAGGAACCCCCCCTTTGGCTCCGGTTAGAGCCGGGCTCTGGGGCCTAGAAAGTGGTTGTTGTGTGAGGTGGTCTGTAGACGTGTGTATATGTATGTGTCTATCTGTGTGTGAGAGAAGAAGCAAGAAGTGAAGGTTGCGTCTTACTCGCTCAAAATTACCTCAGCTCACATCTGTCGTCCCAGTTTCTCGTTCCGATCCGAACGGGCGTAGCATTTCCATCACGCGACTTCGATCGCCGTCTTTCCCCAAATCTCCGTCTACCAACTTTCTCGGCGAGCCCTAGCGGTTCACACACCTCCGTCTCACAAGTCTGGGGAGGACTGAGGAGCCTATCTCTCTGTTACTACGTCTCTCTGTCTCTCTGCATCCATGTTTCTCCCTCTCAGTCCGAGAAAAAGAAGAAAGAAAACAAACTTCGATGAACGTTCTGACGGGGGCGAGCCAATGACGGCTTCCAGCTCGTCGCCGCCGATCTGATTCATCGCCGGCAGGCTCTGTCGCGCCCAGTCCCCGCCGAGATCGCGCGTCTCTTGAACGCAGACAGCGGCCGACGGTGTCAAGGGATGACCGAGACATTCTCTGGGGACAGATGGATGGCGCGATCCAGGAACCAGACTTGCAAGCCACCATCGCATCCCTGCCTTGCGAAACGAGTCGCCGACCCATCGTTGTGAGTTTCCACTTGACTAGTCAACATTATCGTCGCGCTTGAGAACCGATTGACGTAGGGGGGGGCGGAGGGATCCATCTGCAAACCGTCGTGCGTATAGTCTCTCCTTGCCGGCCACGCCATCTTGGCTGTCTTCCCCTTTGCTGCTCTCGTCGAAGCAGAATATGGGCGCCATCATTGTCCCTCTCCTCATGATTGCCACGATCCATTGTTTATACGCACCATGGAATTGTCTCACTCGGTCAAGATAGTCTTGGGTGAAGCGAATCACGCGGAGACCAAAAACGCGTCTCGTGTTTTGAAATTTTAGAACGGCACTAGCTAGAAGGCCAGAGCCATGAGATAAGGTAACGATTGTCCCGAAACCACCAGGCCGAAGCATTCTTTGCTGCCATACCAACTGCCACGCAATGCTGAGCCGTCTTATTCCCATCATGAAGTCGTCATAGCAACTCTCGCCACCCAGTTTGGACCATCCTGGCTGGGCTGCACGCACTCTCGAGACCTGAAACCGGCCATATCTAGTCGTCGCCGTACGCCTCCTCGTACGCCTCCTCGTACTCCTCTCTGGCCTCCTCGAGGCGCTCGTGGTCGCTGCTGCTGGCATCCGAGTCGGCGGCGTCAGCAAGAGCCTCTTCGTACTCCGCTCTGGCTTCCTGAACGTCCTCCCGGTCACTAGACGAGACCGACTCACCGTCCGCGTCAGTGGCAGGGAGAACAGCCGGAGGCGCGTTGGGGTCGGCGTAGGGGTCCTGGTAGCCGCCGTACTGAGGTTGAGGGGCAGGTGCGGCGGCAGCGGCCTTGTGCTCATCATCCGAGTCATCTATAGTCACAGTCAGTCAATGTTCACAGCGGAAGCAGCGACAAAGTAGAAGGAATATCCCTGCCAGATGGACTTACCAAGTGCGTTCGCGATCAGCGCGCCACCAACAGCGCCGACGGCAAGACCACCGGCAGCGCCAAGGAGCATGCCACTGCTGTTGCTCTTCTTCTTGTCCTTCTCGCCATAGGGGTTGGTACCACCCTGCTGGTCGTAAGGTGCCTGACCATAGGGGGCCTGGCCGTAGGGGGGCTGGCCATAGGAAGGAGCGGGAGAGCCGTAGCCCTGGCCTTGGTCGCCTCCGAAAGCTCTAGTATCGGAGGAAGGGTGGGGAGGGACGGGAGGCGGGGCGTAGGAGGATCCGCCCTGGGGGCCGGTAGGAGGGGACGGGTGCTCCCACTGAGAACGGCCGGAGCTTTGGTCAACGTAGAACCAGCGGTTGTAGTTGGTGTCCCACTGGACGAGCCAGCCACTCGAGACGGGGGGAGCGGCCATTGGGGGTGCGGCGGACTGGGGAGCCGGAGGCGGCGTCTGAGCGTAGCTGGGCTGACTGCCATATCCGTAGCCCGGACCGGACTGAGGCTGTGCCTGCGAGGGGTAGGGGTTGTTGGAGGGGGGAGCGCCGCCGCCGTAGCCACCGTACTGCTGCTGCTGCGAGTAATCACCGTAGCCGCGTTGACCTAGGAACAGTGCGAGTCAGTCACCTTATAACGACAGTTGTATTTCAGTGGGTTTCTGGCCAGTATCGAGGTTAAGGGAAAGGCATAGGACGGCCCGGTCACGGGACCACGGTGAATACGGCAAGGTTACAACAGCGATGTCCATGAGTTGTGATGATTCAAAAACACATGGGTGACATACTCCCTCCTCCAGGGCAGGGTGGATTAATATGAGGATCGCTTACCAGTCTGATGCTGCTGATCGTCCTTCTTCTCGGCAGGCTTATCGTCGGAGAAGGAGGTTTTGAGTTCCTCAAACTCCTTGGTGAGCTTCTTGAAGAAAGACATGGTGCTCTTTCTCGTTGATGGGAAATACGCGTAGGACAAGGTTGGTGACTTGGTGAGGCGTATGGAGATATGTAGGTTGAGTCGTGTAGAGGCGGGGGAGAACGGATGAGACGGCAGAGGCCGAGAAATAGGTAGTGAGGGGCAACTTGTAAAGGCGCGGCGCTGCGCAAAACCTTTTTATTTCGGGGGGCGGTCAAGGAGTCTGCGGCAAGAAAACAGAAAGGGGGAAAAAAGGAGAAGGGGAAAAACAAAATAGGCAGTAGGTCCTCCCAGGAGAGAACAGATGAGGCGCGAGACGGGAGGGAGCCAAGCGAGGAAGGCGAGATGGGGATGGTCTGGTGAGATGAGCAGCTCGTTGGTCAACTGCAACGAGTCTTGGCACCGGAACACTCTTATACTATGTACTACAGGAGAGGAATTCAATAGGCTCCGTGGTGTGGATCACTGGATGTCTCGTAATTGAATTCTGGGGTGCGAAGTGAAGCTTGCTACGTTTGGGCAGACTGCAGAGCGCAAAGCGCAGCGTGCAGCATGCGCTGTCTGCGGGCACCGATAGGCTCCCTCCCAGTGTAGAGTTGTCCATGTAGGTAGTGTAGCCCGATGGCCAGTCGGACATGGAAAGAAAGTACGGTGCGGGAACTAGTGAGGTTGGATGACAGTTTGTTTTTGTCTATCAGATAAATAAGCCAGGGTACCTGCCTCAGGAGTGAGGGGCACTCTTCCGTACTTAGACGTTCCTGTGTAGGGCCATCAACTGAGTGACACTTATCCCAGCGATGGCGAACACTGAATGCCTCCTTCGGTTACTTTGTGCATTCTCGAGTCATTCATCTAAACGGATATGGAGGGCCCCTCTTCCATTGAGGAGCCACCAGGTATTGCCGCCAGTGACCACATCGTTACGGAGCCATTTCCATATGGCGTATGGAGCAGAGGTGATTAGGTACGGTGGATGAGGGGCTCGCCATCAGGGAGGAATAAGGACGGAGAAGCTGTTAGTAACGGGTGGAGGCGAGTATACATAACTACTTAGTACCTGTTCGCGCAACTATCTGTACACTGCATACCTAGGTACAGTACCTGGCGGATGGCGACTGATGGTTGTTGATTGGAGGCCTCCCACAAATCATCACCTAGGTATCCGTACTGTAGCTAGGTTGCAAACACCTGGTAGGGCTAAAACAAAGCAGGGGTCCAACATGGGGCTTGTGTACCTTATCCTGAGGTCCCTGTGTGTGTGTGTGTGTGAAGCGAAAGGGGATAATGTCAAGTCCGAGACGTGCTTCACAATTTTTGGGGACATTGGGTGAAGGTGGTTGACAGTAATGCTTGGCCGCACCGGAGCTCCGCCCTGTCCACCGCCGTCCACTTGACTGGTTTAAACAGGGTCGCTCGCACCGGATCCGGCTTAGCCTCGACCTGAAGCCTCCTGATGATTGAGTTTCTGCCTCATTACGGAGTACCCAGTGTGGTAGTCGTACCTGTGGGGGCTAACGATTTCGCTGCAAGGTTGGGTCTAACCGCCTCGGGAAAAGATGTCACAGCCAGACAAAATTGCCGCCCGTGTCGTGTCTTCCTCCATACCTTAATGCCACCTCCATGCGGACGATAATGGTCACTCGCCAACTATGCAGCCATGCACAGTGACCCGACCCGATGTCGGATGAATAAAAGGGAAAGGGGGGCCGTACGTCTCGCGCGTCGTGTTGGGCACATGTCACTCCATCGTCGGTCGTGGCCGTCTGCAAATAGGTGTTACTGACCCGTGTGCTGCCTTGTCCGTATAACTGAACCTATGGCAAGGCAAGGGATGGTCTCAGAATAGCAGCCTCTAAACCGTCCAACTGGGCTCGGCAACGGGTCTCAAGACCGCTTTAAATGGGCTGCCGAGCCAAGGGGAACTTGCAGCCGACCTAACGCTTTTCGAGGTGGACGCGTACGCCTGCCAAGAGAGATCCTTGGGCTTGGCTACTGTCCTCGATGCCGACATATCCACCACTGTCCATCAAGACGCTGACTTGAGATCCGTTGTCAGTTTGCGTTACCGTTCGACAAGCATGCCGGGGGAAGCTGCTCAACAGCGTGCGGCTACAATGTACGGATACAGAAATAACACAGAGTTTTGATGAACAGTCATCCCGTGCTCCGCTTTGCATTGAGCATCAAACTCTGTGCAAGTCTGCTATCCAATCCGCGAGATGCCCAGGAAAACTTACACCTGGTGCCACTGCCGAGAGAGCCCGATATCCCAGCAGGACCCGTTGTTAACCCCCGAGAGCTGACATTGATTAGAGGTGAGGCGGGCATTGGTTAGTTATGCAGCGCGCCTTTCGCCTACATAGTACCTACTGACTTGTGCAAGCGATCCGCGGGCCCCCAAAGAGTGAACGTGAGAGCGGGGCGGGACCCTTTTTTGTTTGACCCTTTCTAGATATGGATAGACAAAAGACGAGCGACCCAGCGGGTAGGACCCTCGCATCCCCTAAGACAAGATGGAGGTGGCTTGCTCACCTCCCGTACACGCAACGCGCGTGTACGTCCGGACCGCCGTGAAGAGCAACTTGCTGACAGAGGAGCAGGAGGGACCCAGGTGAAAGATGAAGGTAGTTAGGCAGTGCCTTGAATCCTGGGCCATGACCCCGGCAACGGGTGATCCGGGTAGATGATAAACATGTCTTCTTCCTTGACCGCGCCAGACCTCACGTCCTACCACCCCCGATTCATATTTCCTTCCCGTCCATTCTTCTTTATCCTCTCCACCACCCCCTGCCCGGAACTTGCAATTCGCATCTTTCCACCTTCACTCTTTCCCTCACATTTTTGCGTCTTCCCTTCTCCCGCGCAATCTTCCATTGCCAACGTTTGCTTTGTTTACGCGAACCTCCTACAAGACAGACACCCTCGCCTAATCAATAACTCCCTCGTAAACAGTCAACATGTCTGGATACCCTCCCCAGCAGCAGTGAGTCTTCCCAAGAGCACGCTCATCCTCCAGTCCGCGAGACCGCCAAGACTGACCAGCGCCGTCCACTCAGGCCCTACTATGGCGCTCCTCCTCCTCAGGGTGGCTACCCTCCCCAGGGCTACCCTCCTCCCGGCCAGCAGCCTGTAAGTCCTCACTCATCATTCGGCGCAATAAAACCTCAATGGGCGGGCAGCTGACAGCATTCCCGTCTAGATGTACTACCCTCCCCAGGGCCAGGCCCCCCCTCCCCAAGAGGAGAAGAAGGATGACAAGGGCTGCCTCTACGGCTGGTAAGCATCAGCGACCCTCCCCTGACCCTCCAACGATATCGTCGATTAACTCGTTCTTTTTAGCATCGCCACTCTCTGCTGCTGCTGGCTTTGCGGGGAGACCTGCGAGTGCTGCCTGGAGTGCCTGACCTGCTGCTTCTAATTGCCAATACCACAACAATAAATTCCGAGTGTGACAACAACCCAAACAAAATGATACCACCTTTATAACTATCATCCCGAATGCGACCACGGCCTTAACTTCTTTTGCTCCCTGGGTTGGAGGGAAAACGGTACGGTACGGATAGGCAGTTGGGATCGCGACTTGGGCGAGGCAGCAAACGCGGGCTGGAGTCGAAGCACACGAAGACGACTTCCTTTTGACTTGTGAACCGCCCTGTCACTTACGACTTCAGGGCAACATGACAAGCGTCGCTCATCCCCGCGCCTGCGCCCACGCGCAACTTTGTTTTTTGTTCCTCGTGTAATGAAAGAATAAGGGATGGGCTACACGCCCTCGAACCCTCGGCAGATTTCTTTTTTCCATTAACCATTCCTCCTTATGACCACCCCCATGGCGATTGCGTCTCGTTCACTTCCCCCTCCCCCCTTGTTGTCATCCGGGGCGGGACATTCATTGGCCTTTGTTCATTGCAAGAAGGCCCGATATGTTTGGCAGCCGCCTTGTACTCTAGGAGATAGTAACCAACGAAGCAACCAATCCCACCCGAAGAGGCCATTTCACTAGTACCCAGCTGCAACCGTGGGAATGCATGTTTGATTGGGGTTCAATGTGTGTATGTTGTGCGTGTGTGTTTGTCGCGTGGACTGTCCTGCCAAGCCTGTTCTTCCTCGCCTTGCAAATCGCTGCCCTAACCTTTCCATCTCAATGGGCCTTCGTCGGGGGGAAAGGGTATCAAAAGACAGCCAAGTGTCGTGCGTTTCCCCCCTTCCCATCAAGATCGTAACCAAGAAATACCCCCCCGAGAAAACCCAGCCGCCCACCGAAACGTTTGCCTGCGCTTTGATTTCCCTTCCGTACCAAGTCTTGTTCATTTACTTTCCTTCACTTCTTGGCGTCTTTCGGAGCCATGAGCTGGACGAATTCCTGGTCTGTTTTTTTCCCCCAACGTCAGTCTACGGATACTCCGAGCAAAGGCCGCCCAATAAAGAACATGGGGGTGGGAGGCAGTCTTGGGGGAGCGAAATGCAGATGGGGGGGAGGTGGTGCAGGACGAACATGGACCTGCCAGGTGCTGACCGCGAAGGAAAAAAAAGGATGGGGACATCGGAACGAGGGAAGAGGTTTGCTTACAGTCGATGGAACCGTTGCCATCCAGGTCGGCATGCTTGATCATCTCCTCAATCTCCTCGTCGGTGGCGCGCTGGCCGAGGGACAACAGCACCTGGCGCAACTCCGAGGGTGAGACAGAGCCGCTGTTGTCCTTGTCGAAGACCTTGAAGGCGGCGACGAGCTCCTTGTTGGTGTCCGAGTCCTTGCTCGACGGCGCGGGGGCCTCGCTCATGAGCTGGAGAAATTCTGGGCGCCTGTTAGTTGGCGAATACTCGGGTCCGCAACAGGCCGTGGGTTCGATGACGCGTGGAGGGCGCGCTACGCCGGGCCTGTTTTTCTGGTTGGGGGGCTCACCGTTGAAATCAATGCCGCCGTCGTTGTTGGGGTCGACCTCGGCGATGAGCTCGTTGACCTCCTTGATGCTGGGGTTCAGGCCGAGCGACTTCATGGCGATCTGGAACTCCTCGGCGTTGATGGCCCCTGGTGCCGGACGTCAGTTATGGGGACCGGGGGCAATATGAGCTGTGTGGAAGCTGTCGCGTGAGGGGGCAGAGGCGCGCGGATGCGGTCGGGGAGAGAAGGGGGGGGGGGAAGATGGGATAGATGACGGGTTTGAATGATGGCCCAAATTGAGCCGGATTGGACTACTAACCGGTGCCATCGCGGTCCTGTTTCATGAGCAAAACACCATTGTCAGCGAGAGGGGTTCATCCCAAGGAGCGATAATAGGTCATGATAAGCCGATCGCTGTGGGGGAAGCTCGACGCAAGCAAGGTAGGGTCGTCGCAACTTACGAATACGGAGAAGACTGCCTTGTAGTCACTGTACTGCTCCTCGGTGAGACCGTACGGAGGAGCCTTGCATCAAGTCAGCCTTTAGTTATCGAGAGCAGAGCTCGATCTGAAGCTGCAAAGGGAGGAGGGGGGTAGCTTCAACGGTCATCGCAAGCGAAAACGGACCATTTTATTTTATTTTATTTTTTGAGTATTGCGGGGTTGGGAAGCGAGCGAATGTAGTGTGGGTGAAATCGGGAATGTGTGCGAAGGGAGCTTCGATGATAGCTACGGCTTTGGTCGTTCGTCTGGTGTGGTTGCGTACAACGGGCCAGATGGATCAATCGTTCGTTGTTAGGGTGCGAATATTTGGAGGGGAAGGGCAGGAGGAGAAGAAAAACGTGTGGTGAGGAAAGGCAGAGCGCCCCTCGTCTCTGTGTCTCGCGTTGGCCTCAGCCTGATTGAATGGCTGTCTCCTAGGTAGGTAGGTAGTACCACCCCGCTGCCATCTCCCAGCTTGTTTTGCCATGGTGTAGAGCAAAAAAAAGGTACACATGGATGCCGATACCGAGAACGGTCCATGCTTTTCGAGGATGAGCTGATGCTTTTTGCTACGTTCCTTGCTACGTATCACTTCCTCCATTTCAGTTGCTAGCAGCAACAAAAGCCGGAAGCCTGGAGAAGGACCCAGCAAGCGAAAGCTCACACACATATACATACACACACACAAACATCTGAAGTACCAATCGCAGTTTTTTGCTCATCTATTAATCATTGACATGGCTTTTTTACCTCTCCCACGCGCACACAAAGGTACCAGTGGGAGATACCTACCTGCTAGGTACTCTATTCCGACCTTGCCCTACCTAGGTACCTCACCCGCATCACAGTGATCACCGCAGCGGCATGTGAGGAATGACGCCAGGCTGCTGCCCTACGGCGCCGTCTAGCGCCTGGGAAGGGCTTGGCGCCCGAGCCTATTCCCGCCCGCGGGCCTGCGAGGCATACGCGGCCGCATCCACACTATTGGGCCGTTACTCGAAATGGTTTAGGCCCGCGCCTGTCCGGTCCTCTGAAATGGAATCCGGCCTGCGTTGTGGGCGGGCAGATAGAGACAGACATGAGAGGAGAGCATGGTAGACGCCCGATGGTATCCCTCCGCCCTCCGCCCTCTCTTTCCCATCTGCAGGTCTGGGCGTTTTCGTCCCTTCTCTCCAGCTATCAGCGGGAAGGGGAGGGACTGATAACCAGCTTGGCCTTGGCAACCCGAGAGGAGGCTCACGCAAATGTGCCTCGTGCACCTGGCTTCTACGTCTATTTAGCGTGAGCTGAATGATTCAAGCTCAGTTCGCCTTGCTCGGCACTTGATCTCAAAACAGCTCAATATACTTGCTTATGACCAACTGCAATTTAGTGTGGCTCGATCATGAATGCTGCTCCACATGCGCATCCCGGGATGCTAATTGTTGGCCTTGACTGAGAGTCTCCAGGGCACCAAGTTCATCGATATACCTGAAAAAATCTTGGGGAGGCACCCAACCACTTGAGTCGATCAGCTCCTGGGATATCGTAGTCAACATGCTCTGTCACAGTCGAGCGAGTAAGCGTCCGTGTCTTCTGAGGATGGTGTGAATCCCAAGCCGAGCGGCCCAAACGCTGCACCAACCCCCCTTTCCCCCATAGTTGCAACCGAGTGAAGCTCCTCTCCCTTGCGGCCCCTCTTCCAACCCCACTGCTCCGACTGCAAGCTGTCTCATCCTGGGCTGCCTCTCTCTGGCTGCCCCTCCATCCCATTCCATCATGACCCTTCCCAGCCCAAGAGTGGGAGCTACCTATGTATAGTACATGTACTTGCCGCACCGTATTACCTTACCAGTAAAACATACCCGTAGAAGGTGCCCTCGAATGTAACCAATCGTTTGCTCCTTGAGGGACTGACGGACAGTTGTTCACGCATCTCACTCAACCCCACCACTCAACCCCACCATCCTTCTCTCACTCACCCCCTCGCATTCCATTATTAACGACACTTTGATCTTCCGAAGTCAGTGCTGTTCTCCCTCCTCTCCGCAAATTCAGCCTTCCACTTGCTACTTTCCCGGAAAGTTTGGGGGGCCAATTCGGTCACGCTCATTCACTCACAGTGGGTTTTCTACTCTTCACCCCGCCTTTTTCTAGTCATTAACAACTCGCTCACGTCCGTTGCAGAAACCGTGGTGTGTGTGTATGTGGTAAACACAAACAGGTTGCGCAACAAGCCCCCTAGTGTATCACTCACAGCGTCAATCGACACCGGCAAAGATGTCTGGTTACCCAGGACAGTACGGTTACGGTGCCGGTGGTCACGGCGGAGGCTACGGCGGCGGTGGCGGTGGTTACCAACAGGGAGGTTATGGCTCACAACACCAGGGCGGCGGAGGAGGCTACGGCGGATACCAGGCGCCCCCCGGTCCTCCTCCGGGTCAGGGTGGCTACAACCAGCCGCCGCCCAACCCGTACCCGGATCAGAGCTACGTCGGCAGGTATGCCCCTCCTCCTTACCCGCCGCCCCCGGGCCTTGATGTCTATGGCTACCCGATCAATTCTGGACACCAAGGAAGGCCCCGTGAGTACCGTCACTCTCTCATCTCACCTCTGGCCGATACTGACTCGCTTACAAGACATGCCCACGGTCAACTCCAACGACTGGGCTCATGGCAACCGCAACGCGCCGCCTCCCCCGCCCTCCGGCGCCCAGCAGTTCGGCCACGGCGCCCCCGAGGGCTACAGCTTCCAGTACTCCACTTGCCAGGGAAAACGCAAGGCCCTGCTCATTGGCATCAACTACTTTGGTCAGGACGGCGAGCTCCGCGGCTGCATCAACGACGTCAAGAACCTCTCCGCCTTTCTTGTCGAGAAATATGGCTACAAGCGTGAGGACATGGTCATCCTCACTGACGACCAGCAACAGCCCATGGGCCAGCCGACTAAGAACAACATGCTTCGCGCCATGCACTGGCTCGTCCAGGGCGCTCAGCCCAACGACTCACTCTTCTTCCACTACTCGGGCCACGGCGGTCAGACCGAGGATATTGACGGCGACGAGGACGACGGCTACGACGAAGTCATCTACCCCGTCGACTTCAAGGAGGCCGGTCACATCGTTGACGACGAGATGCACCACATCATGGTCAAACCCCTGCAGCCCGGTGTGCGTTTAACGGCCATCTTCGACTCGTGTCACTCGGGCTCCGCCCTCGACCTGCCCTACATCTACTCCACAAAGGGCGTCCTCAAGGAGCCCAACCTGGCCAAGGAAGCCGGCCAGGGCCTGCTCAATGCCTTCACGGCCTATGCCTCGGGCGACCTCGGTGGTGTCGCGAGCTCCATCTTCAGCTTCGGCAAGCGCGCCATCGCCGGTGATGGCGCCTATGAGAAGACGAAGGAGACACGCACATCGCCTGCCGACGTTATTATGTGGTCCGGCAGCAAGGACAGCCAGACATCGTGAGTGACCGACCCCCAAACCTCCTAAATCCTCCTTGCCGGGATCGAGCCGCATGGAGCTGCGTGACACAGCTGACCAGAGACACCCACCTATCTGCAGGGCCGACGCCACCATCGCTAACCAAGCCACGGGCGCCATGTCCTACGCCTTCATCACCGCCCTCAAGGCCAAGCCCCAGCAGAGCTACGTCGAGCTCCTCAACAGCATCCGCGATGTGCTCCAGGAGAAGTACACCCAGCTGCCCCAGCTCTCGAGCAGCCACCCGATCGGTAAGTTGTCCCTCGTCCGCTGGCCTCACGCTCAGCCCTGCTCACCAGCGACTACGCAGACACGAATCTCCTTTACGTGATGTGAGTTCTCACCCGGCCAACACCGCGGGACTCTGCTCGCGACCAAGCGTACAAGCGTCAAGGGGGGAGGAGCATGAAAACTGAAAGAGCGGTTTCTTTCAGTTACAGCGTAGCAATGAAAAGAATCAGTAAATGAATTTGAGTTACGGGGAGAGAAAAAAAGAAAAGAAAAAGAAAACCATCCTCTTCGCGCCTCGAATCGATATGGGGTATCTATCAGTGTCTGCTCCAACTGTTGTGTCCAACCCGCACCACAGTCCTGCTTCGTGAGGAACGCTCGATGCCCCCAAGAAACGCCTCCGCTTAATGTCCAATCCTTGAATCCGAAAAAAGCCGCGCCGCTCATTTGCTGTATATGAAACGGTATCCAGATGGCGCTCGCTGAGTTCGGCAGCATACGCCGTAATGTGAATAAACAAATCACACCCCAGCCCCTTCAATCTTCACCAAAGGGGTCGTCTTCTAGAAAATCGAAAGTCGGCATGTTCTTTCTCTTTTTGCTCGCATCCAGCGAAGGGCCGTCGCCACAAAGGTCGATGACGTCGTCGTCGCTGCTGTCCACCTTTCTTTTAATCCCGGCTGAGGCGGGGATCCTTGTGGTTCCGGGCCTCGTGCTCTGCGACCTCGCGACCAGGGCTCCCGAAACCGCACTCGCTCCGCCAGCTGCCCCGATTCCGATATGAGGCGTCCTGAACAGGCCCGAAGGCCGTCCGATATTCTCTTTGTCATGTACGAGGCTGTTGAACCTCGTCTTTCCTGAAGACGTTCCCGAGCCTATCACATTGCCTGAAGCTGAACGCACTTCCCAGGTCGAGCCGGTTCGCCGCTTCCTCGAACGCTCCGCCTCTAGAATAGCCGTCATGAAGTCTGGTTTCGTACCTCCGTTGGCCGGCGAAGGGCTTCTCGATGGGCTCCTGGCCTTAGCTGCCATGCCTACGCCTCTGCCAAGGGCACTTGTCAGAGAGCCTAGGCGTGGCGTTGGCGCGGCCGAAGAGCCGGCCTCGACACCAGGTAGTCGCGTGCCAGATCCATCAATCTCAGTCCCGCGAAACGATGGCAATGAATGCGGCTGCGTGCCTCTTGGCAAATTGAATCTCCTGATGGCAGAAGACACGGGCTTATTGCTCCTTAGTGTCCCGGATGAAAACGTCGTGTCTGTTCTCTTTGGAGTTGCTGCCTTTGGTGAATGGCTCAAAGCTGCCCTGCTGCTTCCAGGCGTTCCTCTCGACGAGCGGGCTTTATCCAGAGTCGCCCGAAGTTTCTCTGTTGATGCCTCATCGTATTTTGGTGTAGACTTTCGCTTTATAGAGCCTAATGACTTGAGGCGGTCTATTGTCGAAAGGCTACCATTAGTCTTGGACAGACCCTGGCTGCTTCCAGGAGTGGGTTTCTCCTTTTTCAGCGTGGTGGCGCTGAATAATTCTCGGATATCTTTATGTGCTGGGCGTCTTGTAAAGTCAGAAGCCGAAGAGGACTCTGCCTTAACGATGCCCAAGCTACTGCGGCTCTCAAGTTTTGGCTTAGCTTTGCCAGTTTCTGACTCGATACCTGATGAGGTTTCACTCTTGATCGATAGCGGTTGGGGGTCCGTTCGAGGCGTCTCAAACATATCTAGAGCCGTATCCGAACTGGACGGCGAGCTTGATCTTGACAGCTTAACAGCGGTAGTGGACGGCGAACCCGAGGATATGGAAGGCTTATTCCCGGGAGCCTCTTGAGACTCTGCGTTCCCGAGCCTCCACATAATCTCTCCTTTGTCCCCAAGGAAAGGCAGCAATCCGTCTGGATCGAACTGTTGTACGGTTCTCATCGCCTCTTGTCGTCGTAAATTCCCAACCGCACGCCGTCTTTCATTGAACAGTGAGGTCTTAGTTAGCTGCATAGTCAAGTTTGCCTGGTTTTTGCCATAGACGACTGTCTTGATGGGCTTTTCTTGCTCACGGAGCCGAGTTTCGATGTGATCTACTACATCCCTTGGAAGCACAAGATGAAGAGTCTTCCAATGAGGCTGTTCGAAGTAGGGGTCGAGCTTTTTGCAATGGTTACAGCATGAAGCCATATAGGGTATACAGTCTGGGTCTTGTTCAAGTCGACCAGAGACGTCCTCAAAGACAGCCTCATCGTAACGCTCGAAGATGGCTTGAAATAGGCACTGAAAAGCCGGAACCTCAGGATCAGCTAGGTCTTGAAGTGTCATCAATAATGGCAGCCACAGAGGCGACATGTGAATGGGTTCAATTTCGGCAACATTCTGGACAATATGGTCTGCCAGACTGGTCGCTTGATCGTGCATGCCAAGTCGATCGAGGTTCCTGAAGAGGCCAGCAATAACATTGTAGTTTGTCGGAAGTGGCTCTGATTGATCGCTGAGAAGCTCTTGCGTCGGTTCAGCAACGCACCAGGCTTTCCGAGCTGCCTTTGCTTCGGCGCTCTGGTCTCTCGTCGCGTTGCTAACCAGACGACGAACCTGCCACAGCGTGTGCGATGAGTTCATCAATTCTGCATATTGTTGATAGAAAGCCATTACTTCATCCAAAGGAAGTATGTCTTTTTTCGCCACCTCGAGAAGTCTGTTGAGCAATCCTAGCATAAACTGACTGTGTCGGTCAAGCTGCCGAGGCTTGCTGGCAATTGCCGTTTTCACCCTGCAATCGATCAGCAAATCTATGCGACCAAAAGAATGGCGAGGCACCTACATGTCGCTCCACGTCTTGAAGTCCCCAAAAAACTTGAGCAGGTTGACCACAGCCCTACCATGGCTTGCTGATACAGGGTGGTCGAGTCTGTCGAGGGTCCTTTTGACGAGTTCCGAGACATTTTCAACTGGGTAGTTGATGTCAGAATACGCAGGCAGCTTGTCAATAATACTAGCAATCTGCAAGAAGTTTTTGCGCTTGAATAGAAAACGGCGGAGTCTGGTAGACGTTATTACAGCTATTGAACGGGAGTTCTTAACTTACCCATAGAGCACGGCGGCTGCAGAATAGCCATGAACGCTGGCATTCTGGCAGACCCAAGTGTAATCAAGGCTCGGCTCAATTTGAGTCTGGGCAATGAGGTTGTTGCAAAGTTGACTGTCTTTGAGAACTAGCGAAGCCAGGATCAGGTCGCCCATGATACCAGAGTCGACAGCATCGATCCACTCCTGACGGTCTCGGATTTGCATGCCGAGGACATGAGTCTCTGTAGGCAGATCACCTCCTTCAGGCCACACGAACCGGCACAGGGCTTTTAGGGCATCGAAGTAGGCCACTGACATCACGGATTGGTTGCACTGCGTTAGGAGATATCGCCAAATATGGGCAACAGGTTGTGGTTGCTCGGCGATGTTGATGAGCTCTAGTTGTGTGCTGAAAGGTACGATAAGCATGGCCTTAACAACGGTTAGCTATAGTGCACAAAACGATGTTTAAGATAGGTATCAAGTGAGGCTAACCGGTGCAAGGTAATGCCCAAGCTCGCTACTGGTGCCCGGGATGATGTTCTGATACCATTTGGGGTTTGACTCGCGGACCCTGCCTTCTTCTTCGAAATGCTGTTGCTCTTCTGGCGATTGCCAGAAGAATAAGCCACGGCGAGCCCTTTCCCAAGCGACATTCCTTCCGTCAAGAACATTGCCCGCATGGCAAACAGCATTTTCCGCGAGCGTGGGACCTACGAAGGTGTTGAACTGAAAGATGCACGGGGAGTGCTTGACATGTTGGTATGACTTCCAGAAGCCCATTTGCTCACCCGAGGCAGGTTCAACACGGCCGTTCGTTTGCTGGACCCAAGCATTATACTGGCAGGTGGTCCCTGTGTATTTCAGGACAACAGGGAAGACTTCGAAACCCAGCTTGGGACACAATGTGCGAAGACGGGCCGTAAGAGCAACGTCAGCAGCAGACAGGCCCTGGTTCGTGGTCCATCTCTGGAAGTCCAGAATGTTGCTTGGCGGGTGGAAGTGATAGACGGCCGCCTGACCGTGTAGCGAGCAATCCTCGATCCTCGATTCCCAGCGCTTCAAGCACTCGGTCAGCCGGGCAAATGCAGCCTCCAGATGTCGACTAGAGGCCGAGAAAGCCGGCTCAAGGCCGGCATTGTGGTTCGTCGTGTCGGCATTGGGTTCCGTATCTGTGCCTGATTTGGGCTCATGGTAATGGATGGACGCGTCGGACCCATTAACCGCGTAAATGGTCTCGATGGACGCGTAAAGTGCTCCTCGCAGCGCGTCGTTCAGCGGCGCGGCAATTCCGTGCAAGACACCGGGACGCTTGTAGCGATCAGGCTCCGGGTCGGACATGCTTTTATTTCATTTGGCGGTTGGGGTGAAGATGGAACATCGGTACAAGACTGGCGACTTCCGATGACCGTGGCGCGGAATGAGAGTTCAGTTCGCGTAGTGGAATTAAGCAAAGGAGTGCCGATGCAAGAGTGGGGGAGCAACAATTAATCCAGTGGTTACTTGGGCTGGCAGGGGGTTGAGCTGCCGGTGCCGCCCCCGGGCCCCTCACTAGTAGTATCTCTTTATCAGAGGAGAAGTGCTGAAACAGAGACACAGTCACAGAAGCATGCCCCGCAATCTGTTCCACTTTGCCGGTACTGACTTTGATCGAATGTAACCTCACTGAGTGAGAGAGAATCCTATCAATTTGGGACTATTATGTCAAGCTTAGAAGGCGGGGAGTTTGTGAAAAGGCAAGATACGATGTGATCCCAACTGGAACTTTTGACCACGTTTATGTATCAAGAGTCCTGAGTAGAAAAGACAAAGACCAAGGAGAAGGAAAGAGCAACATCCTTAAAGTGGGCACCTCCGCGTTTCTGTTATCAACCAAGCTTCTCCTCTTCCGCACCCAAAGCGCTGCCCATGTTCCTCCGATTTTATTCACCACCAAATACTTGAACATTTTGTTGCCTATGTGAATCTATAAGGCTCCAAGTCTGTCGGTTAATTTCCTTCATTCGAAACCTCATTCAGTGCCCTCATTTCATGTTGCTGGCCTAGAGGGCGCGCGTCGTATGGATCTTTCGAGATCCAGCCTATTCTTGACATCGACATTGTCTGTCAAACAGACTTTATGACACTATTAATACGCATCTAGATACTGTCTACTCAAGTTTCACTTCTCCCTGATATCCTAAATATATCCTGAGTTATAACGTCAAACTCTCACTCTGCCCTGAGGATAGACTTACTATCCTCATCCCGCACCGGACCTCTTGTTGTCCAGCATCCGATGCCAAAAAGGACGACACCGCCTTGTTTCGAGCGGTCAGACAAGGATCGGGATCCAGTCTTGCCCTGCATCAACGACCGATCGGGTGTTCCCGATCTCGTGTCGAGTCAGACATCCCATCTCGGTCGTCAAATGGATCCGAAGGAATGCGCCACTGGCAGGATACATGCAGTCGCGTCCCGAGTCGTTCGTCCCATATTATGGCCACGATCCCATGAAACTTCGAAGAGCCAAAAATGCCCACGAGCACGATGCGCGATTGCATGAGCCAAGCAGCTTGGCTAACACAGTGCACCTTGAAAAGTCGTTCCATTCAGATACCAAAGGCCCTGCTACCAAAGCTCCTCCAAACCCAGCTGGAAAACAGCCAAACACCCCAGAAGACGGCTAGCGATACGAGGGCCAGCACGACAAGAACGTGCCCCCGCATCTGGAACGCATCATCGACTTCCATACGGATCAGCTTCTTCTGCTTGCTATGGTAGTACCACTCCTCCTTCTCGCCCGCGGGCCTTGGATTCTTCTGGTCCCTTGCCTGCACATAATGATATGGAGAGCGCTGGTACATGACGTTGTGCAGCCACGAGGGCATCCAGCCCCCCTGGTTGTGGTTTCTCGATCTCTGGATGGTATATCTGATGTCGACCCACATCAGAGACAGCAGGAACGAGATGAAGATGATGGGTGTCACGATGCCCTGCAAGTATGTGTGAACTTCTGTTGTAGAGATACAGCAGGGCAAGCGCCTTGGAGCTGGATATCAAGGAAGCATATGTTGAAACCACCGGCTGGACCTCGATACATGGAGGCTTACCTTGTAAAGTGTCGACTGCTGGAATGCGCCGACATCGCTGCCGCCTCGCGTGGCAGTGACTTTGGTGGCTGTCGTTGATGACGACATTGTCCCGCTGGTCTGGGATTTTGGTGTCTTCGGGAACAATTATGGACAGGCAATTGAGTTTTCAATGACAGGCGGGTTCTGGAGGGTTGTCAACGGCTTCGTTGCGCGGCGGCTGAGGGGACCTAGGTCATTGGGAAAGGGAGGCTACTGTTGTGTGGTGACGGCGTGCGGAGATGGGACACTGGTTAAATATTTCTAGTCAGGCCGGTTGCGTCGGGGTATTCGGTACGGCCTGCCAGGACCACCGGCGGCCGCTGCTCCTTCCAGCGGATCATGGGCGTGCTTGGGGCGGGACGCGGGAGTGACGGAGGGACCCCACTTGGCGCATCTGTGAGTGAGACGCCCAGTCGATATTGGGCTCGACACATATACACCGTCAGACCGCACATACGCCACACAAAAAAAGAGAAAAAAAAAAAGAGCATTGGCCAGCCGATTCCTTCACATGCACGACCTAGGTAAACAGTAGTTTGCCGATCAGCGTGGCGCCTAATGCGTGGCCGGGCAGTCTGTCGTGGAGGAGCCCGTTATCAGGGCTGATGCGTGGCTAGGCAGGTGGCAGAGCATCGAAACGCTACGCTAGCGACGCAAGCAATGTCGACGCATCTCGTCATTACAGCGACAATTGCAACGAGCGAGCATGTCACCCGGCTTCAGTCTCATTTAACCCCTAAATGGATTCCTTCTTTGGCTTCATTCCGAGAATGGATCATTCCAACTCAGCCTCGGTGCATTATACGTTTCGTGGTCTTTGTCCAACTTTTTCCTTTTTCACATACGGCAAGTCTATCGAGTGTTGTGGATATCGAGCACCAAAATATCATGAGCGCCAACGCGGGTCAAGTCGTCCATCACGAGGGCAATCTTTTTCTTCTCGACCATGGAGCTGACGGCGACCCAGCCCTCCTCGTCCAACGTTGTGATGGTCGGCGCCCGCTTGCCAGGGGTGATTGCCTTGGCGTCAGCCAGGCGGGATCGCTCGATGTTGTACTGACACAAGACGAATCTCTGAGCAGTGATAACACCACGGATACGAGCGGCGATGAGCTCAACCAGTTCAGTGTTTGAAGGCGAACGGGACTTGATAAGGCAGGCTTGCGAATCGACAACGGTGTCGATGGCCTTGAGGCCGGCGGCTCTCATCGTCTCTCCGGACTCTGGGCTTTCTTTTAGCACTTGAATCAGTGTGGGTCGGCTCGGATTTACTTACCAACAAGGTCAACAATACCATCGGCAACACCCAGCGCGCAGGCGGCTTCGACACTGCCGCTCAGCTCAATGATTTTGGTACGGAGCTTCTTGGGCGAGGTGTTGCTGTTGCCATCCGAGTCGACACCAAGCTCCAGCTTGGCAAAGTGCTCGGCGGCCAGGTTCACGAAGCTGGTGCCAATGGTCTTGCCGATCAGATCCTCCGTCGTTGCGTACGCGCCCTTCTCGGGGACCTGGGTCTGCAGCTTGCAGTGGCCGAAACCGAGCTCCATGACCATCTCGCAGCCCCCGACCTTTTGAAGCTCGGCACCCTCGCCGTTCAATGAGATGGAGGCTCTCCGAGCCTTGTTGCTGGCAATGACCCCGGCATCGTGCTCCTGGACCTGGTCCCAGCCCGTGATTCCGAGATCGACGCGGCCCTCGCCAACGAAGGTGGGGATGTCGGCAGCAGGGAGGAAGATGAGGGCGATGGGGAGGTTCTTGACGAGGGCAATGTCGAGGCGGTTCTCGCGGCGGAACTGGATGTCGGCTCCCTCAAGCAGGTTGAGCGTGGCGGAGTTCAAGCGGCCCTCTGGGGAAAGCGGTCATCGTCAGCCCAGCGTCTTTTGGGAACGTGCTCTTGCAGGGAAGGGACTCTCTGGGAGGGGTTGACTCACTTTTGGGCACGGCGAACAGGAGCCGGCCCTCTAGGCTTTGTGTCGTTGTCAGCTTCTCCGTGAAATGGTTCATGGCGGTTGGGATGGAGGGGTAAAAACCAACTGGTTCACCAAATCCATGGTAGGCAAGGTACGTTGTTGCAGCGTCGCAGGAGGCGGAGAGAAGTGTTCCTGGACTCGAAACGGAACTGCAGGTCGGGTGGGAACGTCGGGCGCGTATAGATGGGGCACAATGTCGCAGTGAAGCCAATGGCGATGAGATTTCCTCCGGCGAAATCGGCGAGGGGATGCGCGATAGATCGCACGACCCAGCTGGAGGCAGAGGGTTGAGAGTAACGAGTGAGATGCCGAGTCAATTGGTCTGCCTCGAAGGACGGCAGATGTTTTGAGGTTGGAAAAGTCG
Source organism: Colletotrichum sublineola (assembly GCA_020631755.1). Taxonomy (NCBI): domain Eukaryota; kingdom Fungi; phylum Ascomycota; class Sordariomycetes; order Glomerellales; family Glomerellaceae; genus Colletotrichum; species Colletotrichum sublineola. Next base: position 1,432,235 of record JAHSQG010000013.1, read on the forward strand.
ACGGGTCTGCGTAGAAGCTGTCTGTGGATTTCTTCGGTGCTGCGGTGAGTCAAAAGCCGGGTCAAGAAGAGCACGGAAATTTTGAGGTGTGGGTTGACCCGATCTTAGTGCAATGTGCGCACCAGACTAGTCGTCACCGCGGGCCATACCACCACGTTGGCCTATATCGGAGCTGCGACTGGACCGCAGAGAGCGCGCAAAGAGACGCTGGCATGGCGGGGCACGCCGTCGAACGCGGGGCAGTCTTTGGGTTGAGTGACGGCAGATGCCGGAGGGGGATGGCAGTATTCGCGTACCGAAGAAGTGCGACCGACATTGCCTGATTCGTAGAACTCGCAGTGGGCCATCAGAGGTCAGGCACGCTACCTGCTAGCTACCTCAGCTACCTAGCTACCTCAGGTACCTGTCTACAGTAGATATCTACAGATACAGGCTTTACAGAATGGGAATATGAGATTGACCATGTGTGTATCAAATGGGAACCGTGGCTGTGTCTCAGTCGCCAAGGCATGAGAACACCATCCACCAATGGGGACCATTGCGCCGGTTAATCTTCAACAATAGCCGGAGCGCACTTTCGGACATTGATAGGTAGATGTCTCGTATTCCTAGCTTGCCCAGGGTTTCTGCACGAGTTCGTGATTGACAATGAGCTGGTGTTCCCAAAGACAATCAAGGGAAGGAGCATTGTCGTTTCGCTCTCGATAGTAGTTTCGGAAGTGTGTCGTAAATCCTATGGTGTCAGCGACTGGGTACTTCGACATAGGTGTACCCGACTGGGAATATAATATCCCTTGACTAAGAGTCTCCCTCCTTGAGACGAGCAATGGATCCATCTCAACAAGTGGGCTCAGTTCACGTGCTGGAGAGACATTTCCACAACATTCCAAGAAGCCACTGGAACCAGTGCATGGCCGAGTTGCTCATCGCGGGACTCATCTTGGACAATTCTGTTTGTGCATGCTGAAGTGACACATTTGGCACCCACTTCTCTCCTCTCTCTCATCTATCATTGATTACCAGAACTGCCTTCCATCCGAGAAAAGGTACTTTGGTACGAGTACGTACATGTACGCATACATACCTAGGTAATTAGTTTGTAATTAGTAGAATCGAGCATGATGCCTATATGGTGTTCCCCCCCCCAACTGTGTATGGGTAATCGTGTACCTGTGCGACCTAGGGGGACCGCCTTGTATCTGTACCTCAGTGATTAGTAGAAGTCGTCGTCTGAGCTTTCACCTCTCCGTTGCATCCGGTGAGCAGCCCGGAATGAACTGGGGAGAAAGTAAAGGGCTGCCGCAAGTAAGTGTGAAAAATGAAGGCAGTCTACATAATTAGTATAGGCTACCTAATTTCTTTGCTGCGCCTACTCGTACCGTCGCCTTGGGCGCTAACACGTTGCTTCTTGTCACACCCATTGCCCGTCTTCTCCCTTGCCTCATTTCCAGAAGCACTCCCTCCCCTATGTTCATGGAAGCCTGTTGTACATATTCTTCGCCCCCAAGCGAGACATGCATCCTCTCCTGGCTTCTTTCTGTCGTGCCATGCCTTCTTGTCCTTGCTCTCATTGATACTCATGCATTCCTCCAATGCTCGTCGCCCCTTGCAGTCCGCTTCAGTCCCTAATAATTACATTGACCTGCTCTGCGCAATCACATCTGGATTTTCTTTTCTTTTTTTTCTCTTCTCTAGACTAAATCTGTCAATCTCGTATCGCATCGCTCCTTTCTCCAGCTTGACTGATCATCTCCCCCGTATGTCCAACTCAGGGGGTCTGGCCGATACCTCAGCAGCTTTCTCACCCCCTTCCTGGTCTGTTCACTGCACCTTCAAGCCTGACTGGCTACCTACCTACCTACCAGGTAGTCTGGCACTGCATTGCAACAGCAGACAAATTGTGGGCATTACACACACCCAGCATTGTGCAGATCTGGAGCACCCACGACGCCCAGGTTACCTTTAAACTCGAATCTTGATCCACATCCACCTCCCACACCCCCTGTTTCCTCCCTAGGTACACCCGCCCTGCTCCCCCTTGGCGGTTTGCGTAGCCCAGAGTGGCCCTTCATATGGCCCAGATGTCAACCTCGTCCGCGTTACAAAGTCCCTCTCGCTCTCCTTCTCCTCACCATCCTACATACCCTTTATTTGGCGATAACGACGACGACTTGGGCACAAAATCGACTCCGATCAGGACGCCCTCAAGATCCTCCAACGGCAGCAGCACAACCCAGGTGGATGACGTCAACCGCGTGGCTGTGAACACGATTCGCAAACCGCCCCAAGCGCATCGAGAAGCGCATGCGAAACTCTCTGGCTCCCGCAACTTTGTTGGCCATTCAAGAGACGAGGTCAACAACGACAACACCGACGACCAGTACAATCACGCGGAGAACAACGCTTTCGTGTTGGAGGAGGATCCAGCCACGGGGATGTCGAGCTGGGCGGGCCAGCCCTCCATCAGGGGGAGCTCAGAGGCCATGCGAATGATTCTCTTGACATTCAACACCCTTGGGATCACGTATGTGCAAGACCCTTGCGCACGGTTGCGTCTATAATACTGACAATCCGTGGACGACAGCTTCACATGGGGAATTGAGATGACATGTACGTAACCAGCTTCTCGCCAATTTCTCTATACTGACACTCCCTGGCGACTAGACTGTACCCCCTACCTCCTCAACCTCGGACTCACGAAAAGCAACACTTCGCTGGTCTGGATCGCGGGTCCGTTATCTGGACTGTTGGTGCAGCCCATCGTCGGCGCGATCGCTGACGAGTCCAAGTCGAAATGGGGCAGGCGGCGGCCATTCATCGTCATGGGTTCCATCATTGTCGCATGCAGCCTGCTGACGCTGGGCTTTACCAAGGAGATTGTAGAATTTTTTATATCCGAGAAAGAGACCGCCCGGGTCTTCACCATCATTCTCGCGGTCCTGGCGATATACTTCGTTGATTTCGCAATCAATGCTGGTGAGTTTGAGTCGACTTTGCTTTGTTGAGCCAATATGGGTTTCGTGGCTGATTCTCTCCAGTCATGTCCTGCGCAAGGAGCTTGATCGTCGACACGCTGCCGATTGAGAAGCAGCAGACCGGTGCAGCGTGGTGTAAGTGAATTACGGACCCGTCTCCGGGTTGCATCGCTGATCCCCACAAAGCTAGCAGGATGTCTGCCATTGGACACATGTTGGGCTATGGAGCCGGCGCCATCGACCTGGTCGGCATCTTTGGCACGACCCTGGGCGACTCGCAGTTCAAGCAGCTCACCCTGATCGCAACCTTCCTGATGGTCTTTTCGTCAGGCGTCACCTGCTGGGCCGTCAACGAGCGGGTCCTGGTCTCGACGAGGCACGACCCCCGCAAGGCCACCGGGCGGTTCAAGGTGGTCCGCCAGATCTGGTCGACGCTGCTTCATCTTCCTCCTCGGATCCAGGCTATATGCTGGGCCCAGTTCTGGTCCTGGATCGGCTGGTTCCCGTTCCTGTTCTACAGCACTACGTGGGTTGGCGAGACCTACTTCCGATACGACGCTCCCGCGGAGGGGAAAGACTCCAAAGACGCCCTCGGAGACATTGGTCGCATCGGCAGTTTGGCGCTGGTCATCTACTCGACCATTACCCTCCTCGGCGCCTGGCTCCTCCCTCTGATTGTGAGATCCCCGGACGACGACAACTTCACGGCGCGTCCGCCCCAGACCATTGCCCCGATCCTAGACAAGTTCAACAAGAACAAACCAGATCTCATGACCACCTGGATCTGCGGCCATCTCATGTTCGCCGCCGCCATGTTCCTAGCCCCCTTTGCCCATAGCTTCCGCTTCGCGACCTTCCTCGTCGCCTTTTGCGGCCTGTCCTGGACCATCGCCATGTGGGCCCCGACGACCTTCATGGGCATAGAAGTCAACAAGCTCAGCGGGGCTCGCGAGGGCGGCGCGGCGTCGTACCGCCGCCTCTCCACCGATTCCAACATCGAGCTCCCCACGCTGGGCCAAGACCAGCCGCTGCATCTCGAGCACGGGCCGGGTGAGGCAGGGCAACAGGCGACGTCGTCCACGGGCGAGCTGTCGGGCATCTATTTTGGCATCCTCAACATCTATACCACGCTGCCGCAATTCATCGGCACCTTCATCAGCACCATCGTCTTCACGATCCTGGAGCCCGGCAAGAGTCCGGAGCTCTCAGACGCGCCGGAGCACGAGCAGCACGGCACCGACGGCCCCAACGCTATTGCCGTGTGTCTTTTCATCGGCGCCATATGCGCCGTAGTGGCGGCGCGTGCGACGCGGAAGCTAAACGACCTATAACCCGGTTCGGAAGCTGCATGTGAATAGAGCACTGTTGTACGAGTATGGTGGGCATGAAGCACGGCGTTCCGGAAGAGGACGGGAGTTCCTCCTCGATATCTGCGATCCTGAGAGAAATGGTTTGTCACGGGCTTGTCAGGGGGTTTAGGAGTTTGTAGAGAATCAATGCTACGAGGCTGCGCATATCCGCGGCAGGCTTCTACTGCGCATGATGCAGTAGCCATTTCTGGATACATGACCACTTGTGCTTCTTCTTTTGCTTCAGGGGGAACCCTGCAAGAACCATGCGTGTGTAAAGCAATGTCTTTATGTGAATATTTGTACGTGGAGCTGCTCACAACGAAGCATGCTGCCGAGTCCTTATGTACAAGTCCGCTTCATTGCAGCCAAGCCGCCGCTGTAGTGATACTGGTGGTGGTAGTAGCAGTAAGTAGTTGTTGTAGCTCATCTGCCATAAGCTTGCTCAAGGGTATCTCGAATATCTCGCCGCGCTGATGTGCGGTTCATCCCCACGCGTTACAGACTGCAACCCCACAGCATATTATGAGCGGCGCGTCGCAATCGAGAGGCGGTGTTGATTAAGTTGAGCGTGTCGTGTCTCGTGTGTGTATGGTATCCCCCGAAGCGCTCACTTGTCCTTCTCGTTCTCGTTCTCAGACACTTTCTCCCATTCGTCCTCGGTGCTGACGCTCGACTGCGTACCCCCGTTCGTCGCGTCCTCAGGCCCGGACTCGGCTGCTGCTGCTGCTGCTGCAGCTACGGCAGCTGCGGCGGTCCGACGCTTCAAGTCGGCGGCCCGCTGCTGCTCTGGCGTCTCGACCTGGCTGCTCCCGGCGGTCGCACTCTTTTTTCCCACGCCTACGCCGCTACTGGCGGCACCCTCGACCTCGGTGTCGCTATCATCGGAACCCTGACTGTTACCGCCGCCGACCCCAGAGGAAGAGGCCTCAGCGAGGCGGGCCTTCCTGGCCTCCTGTTCGGCGTGGACAGCGAGCTCGTTAACGAACCAGTTTATGGCGTACCAAAGGAAACCGCTGAGGAAGGAGAGGATGGCGAAGTGAATGCTCCAGGTTGCGAAGAGGAGAATGGCAAGGAGGACCTGAAGAGAGGCGAAGGCTCCATTCGCGGCGCGGACGAGGGTCGGGGTTGGGCCAGGGACAAAGATTGACTCCCAGAGGTTGATGATGAAGGACGCCATGTTGTTTATTTGTGGAAGGGGGTGTCGGACGGGATATGGCTGCTCGTAAGGAGGAGGCGTCCGTCGTTGTGCTGTTCGTTCGTTCGTACGTTCGCTCTGATTTGGAAGATGCAAAACGTGTCGAGCGTGGATGCGGATGATTTGTTATGAATTGATTCTGAGGCGTCGAAGGGGTGAGCAAGCTCCTTTTGGTCGCAGATGCGCGGGATGGAACTGCCTATAGGGCGCGACGAGGCAGTGAGTAACTGTGACTGTGTATGTTTGACGTTCTCGTGGCGGAGATAAATGTTCGTTGTAGTCAGACAGCGGGATCCAGGCGGTAAGAGCGCATAATAAATAGTGTCATGTGTTGGAGTGTCAAATGGCCGGGGGGCTAGTGCTGGTGGTGTTTGGTATTGGTGGGCAGGAGAGGGGCCCGACTGCTTGAGGTACCTGAGGTAGGTAGGTAGGTGCAGTATGGTGGATAATAGCAGCACAGCTGGGAGGGGAAGGGAGGAGGGGTTGAGGTAAATGTACCTTTGTGCCAAACAACACAACGATGGATGACGCGTTATGATTTGGTTCCAAGTGGGTGCAACGTGGTCACTCAGCTGCTGAGGAGTGTGCTTTACCTGAGCAGACGGGAACAGGTGGTATGTCAGTAGCGAAAAGGTGACCGTGGCCTCGCGATGCTTGAGACTGAGTGACGTGGAAGGCAGAATGTAGGACCACCTACCCCCATAGACAGGTAAGTTTGGGGGGAGGAGGTGCATCAAATACCAAGCGCTCTCCTCCCCGGTGTCATACGGAAAGGGAAGCCTGTTAGGTAGGCGGCTTTGTTGTTTGTTCGCAGCAAGTAAGGTCACGTAACCACCCAAAAGGTATTTCAGAACCCCGCATGCCGAAGCATTAATAAACGGAACTCTAAGGAAACGACGCCATGGACAGCACGCGGTCTTCTTTGGAACTACTACGGCACGTACGGGGTAAGGGAGAAAGTGGCAGCAGCAGCCGGAATGACCCCTCCATGGGCTGGGGGGGTACGAACGTCATCGTCGCGGCCCTATTCGTGGGGTCGTGACCTGTCTCTACTCAAATGCTTTAGATGAACCGAGCTGATGCGAAGGGCCCGCTGACCACGGGGTCGCTGTCAGCCGGCTCAGGGACTTTGGGGATGTGTGTGTTTTACTGCTGTTTCCTTGGGGTTCCCAATTTTGAAGACGCCAGGTCTTGACGACTTGGTTCGTTTAGTCGGCTTGGTCGGGAGTTGCGGCTTTCCCTCAGCACCTAGGTATCTTGCGTCCCTCGAAGTATCTGGCACGCTGCGATCGAGGCGTCGGCGGCGGCGGGAATATGCTCGGAAAGGTCGGTCTCGATCTCAGGGAGGAACAGGGAACCCGAAAAGCGCTCTTAGTACCCGGTTAATGCAAAAACCGGGCTACAAGATAGAAAGGCTGGTCTGCCGCATAACTCTCTGGCCAGAGAGCACCTCGAGACTTTTGTTTCCCCCGCTCAGACGTTATGGCGAACCTGAGGCAAAAGCAACGGCAAGCGGGTTACAGCTGAGTCGAGCCCCGGTTGAGTCTTGGTCACGGGCTGTGATGCGTGGATCAAGACTAATTCAAGTGTCTGAAAAGCCACAGTTGTCAAGACAAGGTCGATCGAAGTCTCGGAGAAGAGCCGAAACCGAAATCAGAAGCTCCTGAACCTGCAAATCGTGTTTCGTCGATATAACCAGAATTGCCATATATGTTTTCCTTACTGCCGACGGAAGGCTCACGCTCTTGAGTTGCTCAGGTTTTCATGGCTAGTCTGTCTGTGTGGATTGAAGCAAGGCGGGTCAGGTCTAGCATCCGTCCTCAAATTCGTTTTCGAACGGGAAGGAGCCTTGCTTTCAGTTGCATCTACCGTCGCCGCCAGAAGCAGAAATTCCACACGGCAAATCAACATTTCTGGGATACCGGCCCCCAACTCCCACTTCGAAGAGGGGACTGAATTTGTGGGACCCAGATACTATCGATGCCTTAAGTTTGTATTTCGCAGTAGATAGCACATCTGGAGAGTAAATATCCTTTTCAAGAAGTACAGGGCGGCGTTTGATGGATATTGTTCTCCAACATTAGCAAAAAAAAAAAAAAAAAAGCTTGCTCCTTTCCTCGTTACTTCGTGCCTTGGTTTGTTCCATTCTTCTCCATTCCGTTGCGTGTCCCCGTAAATAAATATCTCCCTCCGAACCGGAGAACGGACTTTTCCACCTCCTTAATCAATATCGAAAAGCTGAGGTAAGCCAAACCACCTACCCGTACTAATTACCTTAGCCTAAGCAATTACCTTACGTACCCTTGATATCCGGGGAACGTGTGACAGGGCCATCCACCACCTACCCACCCACCTTAGCGCGCGGAGTGCTTCGTTGGAAAGCTGAACTGGACCACCAACCCGACACAGAACCAACCGCACCGATCGACTGACTGACTGACTGACTGAGGATAGACAACCACACCCACTACCGTCGCTTCCTCTCCTCCTCACCAAAGAGCCGCAACGAGTTTTCCATGACACCCATGTTTACCTGTTCCGACATGACATGATTGGCCTCGCTCGACCAACGCTGTCGCTAGCCAGTTTCTAATTTCCTCGACGAAGCACTTCGCACCTACCTGCCTTATCTGAATCGCATTCTCTTCAATCGCCTTTTCACTGCGCCCTTTGAACCCATCTGCGACTTTCAACTAACGACCGCGATTTCCTTTTGAATCCTGCGATCCCGTCGACTGGCTTCTTCCTACGACCCCTCCTCCGCGATCCCTGCCTCCAGAAGAAAAGACAAATCAATCTACATCGCTTATTCCTTTTATCTCCTCAGCCAGCCAGCCAGCCAACCAACCAAGCGGCTGACCGTCGTTGCTGTCGCAATCCAAAGCATGCGCCGAGGATCCTCGTGATTATGGCTCCAGCCCTGCAAACCACAGACGTCATGACGCATCAAGCCGCCGAGCCGCATCCAAATGAGGTTGTGTCTTCATACCACAATGGTGCACAAATTCAGTCTACGCCTGCTGGCAATGATGCTAACCCCAGTGCCGGTCCAGATCCTTCAACCGTCATGCGGAAGCTCATGAAGGGGAAGGATAAGGAATGGGATGCGGTTGTGTCCGCTTGCGTGGCCAAGAAGAAACTCACCCTGCTCGAGCTGCCAGTAGACATCTTGAGGTTGATTATTAAGGAGGCAAGTTGGCTATTAACCCCCGTGTGAATGCTCTATCCGACTTTGCTGATGTTTGTGCTTCCCAGATCACCCACACGAATGACCTCACCTCGCTTGCCTTAACCAACTCAAATCTCCACAACCTCGCGATCCCTCACATCTACTCCCGATTCGACATTGTCTGGCCCGATGCCACCCAGATGACAACGTCCGACTCCAAGAGTGTTGATGCCCTCACCTATGGCCTTTCTACTATCTGCCTCGGCAGCTCCTTCGCCCGCCGTACCCGCAAGATGCTTTACCCCGGCCATACACCTAGTTACGGCCCCTCCGTCCGACAACAGAAGAATGACTATGCCAAGTACACAAGAAAGTTTTCGTTGGGAAATGGCCCGCACGACTGGGTGGCGGAATACATGATAACCAAGGAGAGCGGCAAGATGCTGGGCACGCTTGTGGCGCTGGCTATCGAAAAGATGGTCAACCTCGAGACTTTTGTTTGGGATATGCCGACCGGCGTTCTGTCCGACATATTCATGGCGTTGGCTTCCATTCCAGAGCAGTGCCCGGATGGCGAGTCGAAGCTCGAGAAGGTCTGGGTGAGATGGCACGATAACTCCGAGAGCTCGAGCTCATCGGCATCGTCGACCCCTCCTCCGACAAACCCGCCTCAGGCGACAGTGCCTGCCGGCAGCAATCTCACCGCGATTGGTATCCTGATTCCCTCGGACGCTGTCCATCCAACACCGCGTGCTGCGATACCGTATGCGGAAACCCGGGTCGAGTTCCCCACCTTCAGCGTCCTGCCTCCGGTCAAGAGTCTGACCGTCCTGGATATTGATGAGCTTGCTTACCTGGATGAGATGGCGATAGTCATTGAAAGATCTAAGGACCGTCTGCAGGAGTTGCGTGTGGGCATATCCCAGAAGGCCATTCATCAGGACTTTGTTCAGTCTTGGGACGGGCCAGACTTAAGGCAGATTGACCGGGATGCTAGATGGCCGGGCGAGAGCACTATTGGCGAGAGAAGGCTGGGCGGGGTCTTGGGCGTTTTGGTCGGCCGAATTTATGACATCCGCCGGAAGACAACCTCGAAACCCAGGGAGAAGGCCTCGGCGTCATCCGATGGGACGCCGCAGCTAGACATCACTCCCGATTCGGATTCTGTGGAGACCTCAACAACACTGGATGACTCCGAGGTGGCTGGAGCAGACGACATGCAAGCGGACGATATGATCGAGTCAGGTCAGGCCATAGATCTTCCGGCAGCAACGGGCGTTGCTTCAAGCATCCATGAGCAGAGCAATGGCCAGCCGATGGAGGACGTGCAGTTCGAGAAAGAGCCTGCGGCTGGCAGCAAAAATGCCAACGACGCACAATCCACTTTGTTGCGAAAGAGACTGGACGGCAAACTCAAGCTACGTACGCTCGAGCTGGAGAGGGTCCCCCTATCAATTCAGGTCTGCTGCCAGGCGATCGACTGGACAGTTTTGACAACACTGACTATACTTGAATGCGCCCAGCATGAGCATCTCTGGAAGGCCCTGCGCAGACAGTTCACGCCTACTCCGGTAGCGAGACTCGGATCTCATCACCACCAAGGCCCTCATAAGCAGGCCATGGAGTATCATCTGAGCCTCAAGAGCATTCACACCGACATGACTTCGACGACTCTGATCAGCTTTCTCAGGGACACTCTGGCACCAAACAGCCTGGAAGTCCTCTTCCTGCAGGATCGGAGACGCGCCACTGGCCCGCCGGCCGTGACTATTGAGCAAATCTTTAAGGGGGTCATCAAAAAGCATCGGTCGAGCTTGCAAAAGGTGCTCCTCGACAGTTCGGACCGGAAGCGCAGCAGCAGCAATGCACCGATGGATGCTTCCCGTTGGCGCAACTGGGTTCTGCCGACAGACATGCTACTTTACATGACGAGCGGACGCATGGCGAACATCAGGGAACTTGCTATCTCACTGTTCTACAAAGACTGGGTGGGCAATTCCAACCATCTCGCACTTAACTTCATAACGTTCAGCGCTGACCGATATATAGCATACATTTCTCCAGAGGCTTCCGAATGTTCCGCAGTTGCGATCACTCAACCTGCAGCACATCGCCGACCATGTAGTCGGCAACTTCGATTCGAGGGAGTTGGCTCTGCAGTTGGTGGATATCATCACCCTGCGCCCAGAGATACAGCTCTGCTATGTGGGTATTTCGACTAAGTGTTTCGAAATCCTCGAGAGCAAGCCGGCTGAGGAGAGCGGGACTTCAACCACAAGCGTCACGGCTGATCACGGTGCCACTGGACAAGATTCAGGAGTCGACGGTGAAGACGACGACGACGATGAAGAGGAGGAGGACGGTACGGACGACGAGACGGCAAGTCAGGTGGACGAGGAGACCTCCGAAGAGGAGGGCGAGGACGATGATACCCCGGCAAGTGCGGTAGAAGTGGAGGACTCGCAGTCGGAGGCGTCCGCCATGGCACAGGACTCGGATGACGACGACTCGATGCGTGACGTTGATCTTGTTTATTCGCGGCCACGCCTCCGGCTTCGTGAAATTCTTTTTTACGACGACAAGGTGGCAATCTTCAAGGCTCGATATGGGAGATTGTAAAGCTGTGGTATGGGCGAGACAAGGGGAATGAATGCTTTCACAGCTGAGAAGGTTAGCTGGTTGGTTAACGCAAAAAAGAACGAGCATAACAGAAGCATGGCATTGGTATGCAGCCGTCAGTTACAGTGAATGGGGTTGAATACTGCGAGCGACATCTTTTCTGCTTTAGCGGCCGGAATATCGAGATTTGGGAACGTTTCTTTTCGTCTTTAGGGAACCAGCTTGTTTCTCTTTCTCCATCTTCCATTTCCCTTTCTTTAATTGATATCCCCCTCCTTGCTGTCAAGAACACGAGGAGTGTCATTTGTTCACCCAGCCACTTTGGCCACATCCCCCCCTTCCAGTAAGGCAGTCCAATATCTGCTATGCGGAATTCGACCCTGCCCTTTGTTTGTTCCTATGGTGAAAAAGCCGATTCAGCTCTGGGATTCCCCAGCCCATGGACATGCCTCTGCAGACGTCATATGAAGGGGGGGCATCTTGCCACCTAATTACACAACGCCCGCACACCGCAGTCCCCAGTTCAAGTAAACTGCAGGATAAACACAGACAGGATCCAGTGGTTTGGAAAGGAGCATAGGAGGAGCCTACACTGAGTGAGGGGCTAGGCCGGAAGAGTCAAGGTTCCATGACGCAGGACTTGGTACGTTTGCCTCCTCCCTATCTCGTCGTCTTGGGCTTTCCCTACCCTCCCTCGGCCTGTCCATCTGCCCTCAGGAGTCAAGGAAGGAAGGCTGCGATTTTTTCTTGAGAAGGAAATTGAAGTGATCATTGGGAGGAGGGGGAGCAGGGGGCGGAGAGATGGGATGCGGATACGTCGGGATCATGCTTAGATAGTTTCCTTTGCTTGCGAGGTAGAGAAGCCGAGATGCTGCTGCTAAGCAAACCTTTCTTCCTTGCCTTTTCCTTTACCGCGCGCGCCCGCGCCCGCGCGTGTATGTGGGAGAGAGCATGTATGCACACCGTGCAGGACGTTGCATGCCCTTCATCCCACCGGCTCATCTCGGCCCTGGGTCCTAGTCCCGTCACTGGAATCTGTATCTCCAGCCCTACCCACCGTTCCTGATAGCTATCAGCACCCTCTCTCACATTGTCCTTGTCCTGGCATAGCAACCCGGCTAAGCCCGAGGTCACCTTTTCGCGCGCGCGCGCGCGGACGTACAGGGCTCCCCCAAGCCTTCCTTCACATACAGCATGCGTTCAAAACGGAAAGAGAAACCTAGAAGACACAGCCCTGAGGTTGAAAGCGCGCCGAGGACGGTACTGAAGATGGCCGTGGCATCCCCCTTCCTCCCAATCCATCCATCTCGGTCCCGTCCATTGCTTCTGTCCTTCTAAGAAGGGAATCCCGAGGGGGAGCTGTGAGGGCTTACAAATGGTTACTTGCTCTGAACGGGACATACGTGGTGTACGGATTCCGACGTAAAACCTGGCATGGCTGCTACCTCCACACCGGTCTATTCGCCTCTTGCCCCATCTCTACCCCTTGCGCCTTGCGTACCTCTTCCTTCTGCAGGGCTTGTAAGGATACAGGTTGTTCGTCTGGGTCCTGCATTGCTTTTGTCAGCCACGGTGGGAGACGCAGCGCGTTGATGCTGTCCCGGGCGGCTGTCCAGCGAGTCAGAAGCCGCAAAATCCCCATGAGAAGAGAGGCAGGAAAGGGGAGGGGGAGGGGTGGCTTCCAACGGGGGGTAGCTCAGATACCCTTGTGGCATCATGGACTCATCTCCTTAGTTCGCAAAGTATGTTTATCACAGTATGCCTATCACTTTACACAGCCACTCCCCACTTTGGTTCATGAACTTGTACTTCGTTTCCGATACTTGCCACGTACAGCATCCTCTCGCTCAAGCACTTCCCAGTCGAAAGAGGATCACATTCAAACCGTGGCCTCGCGGGACCAGGGGGAGATATAGAGAGAGAGAGAGAGAGAAAGAGAGAGAGGAGAGGGGTAAGAGAGTACCGACCAGAACAGAGCAGACCATCACACACTCAAATGCTTCCATCTGGGAGGAGCGGCAGCGGCAGTTCTTTGGGCCCTCTGCTACGACAAGAGGAAGCAAAGCAACAGGGAAGGGCAGGTAGGATCAAAGGAAGGGGGGGGAGAAAATTTGTCTGGCCCAAGGCTTGGGAGAGAAGTCAGGCGGGAGGATTTCAACCCTTGCCTTCGTCGAGAAAGGAGGGGGTGGGGGGTAAGGCCAACTCCATGAGGGATAGGGCATGACCGGAGGCGACGTAGCATCGGCAGCGGCGGATGAGGGATTCTTGCTCATCTTCGCCTGTCCATTTCCCTTTTTGCCGTTCCGGGTGGGAGTGGGGGGAGGTGATTGATCTGGTCAAGTTCAGGGTGGGCGAGACGAGACGGAACAGCATCCGGCTGCCGGACGAGAGAAGGCCGCGTCGAGATACCTAACGAGCGGAGCAGCAGGCACAACGTCGATATGGAAGACAGTGATTGGTGGAGGTAGGTCTTCCCTGCACTCGAATGGTGACATTAATGCCAACATTGGACTCGACAGACCAGACGAATACTGGATGAAAGCAAGATGCACAGCAAAGAGTGGACATGCGGGTATCCACAGAGATGTCCTCCTGGTAACCCTCAAGGAGAGGATACGAAAGCTACGCGGTGAATTTCGAACTGCTATTTACAATACCGTCGAAAGTAACGAGGAAAGCAGTTGGCAAAACCTCTGGCACCAAGTCGAAGACCTCCTTGACCCCGGGATGTCGATACACCGGAGACTGTGTGACTGTGACCCAGTGGCATCGAGGAGTCCGTTGGTCGTGAGTTCTCACCGTGTGGCACGCGGGAGTGCCAAGACTAGCCAGGCTTGATGACGATCACGGGTAGTAAGAGAACATCGCTGCGACAAGGCCAGAACGAAGACCTTAGTTTCCCCTTCCCTACAGCAAGAACCCCATCCATTTCTCTGCCATTCTTATCCATGCTTAACAAGACGGGTAGACCGTTCGGCCGAATCCAAGCCCGTCAACTAAGAGCTTCCAGGGGCGGGGGCAAGAACAACGTAATTGTGATCCTCCTAGTCGAACGGTACGGCGGAACACCAAGCAAACCCTGCCATATCTGTCCGTGTCTGGCGTCTCAATGGCCACGTTCAGATCCTTCCCTGATCTTCTTCCCATCTCATTATCGGGCTCGCTCCGTCCTTCGATTGACGCGTCGGCCGGCCACCGATGAGGCGGGGGAACCAAATACCAGAGGCAAGGACGTGGAACCACAGCGTTGTACCGAGCCTATGCCCGCCCGCAATAGAGACGACTCAATCTGGGAGCCTAGAATCTGTCATTGCGCCCCCCCTTTCAACGTGTGGACGACGCCCAATGGTTGGTCTACGAGGGCTGAAGGATCGGCCTCCCTGCTTGGCCACGCACACCTATACCTGCTGGATGTCCCAGCCACAGCTTGAAGGATCGCCCGCAGGCCGCTCCAGCCACATCCCCGGACCCAGGGAGAGATGAATAGTGTCGAGATTGGTCAGACTGGGATGGCTGAGGCGAGAAGGCGAGGCTGAATTGTAGATGCGATGACATCCTCCAATGGTATCCGTCCAAGGGGGCTGATTTTCGTCGCCCATGATTTGGTCCGTCTGGTTCCTCGACTAGGAGCTGTCCAAAGAGTCTGCTTACGCTAGATGACGAGAACACGTTGCTGTGTACCAGACCGCCGATACGAAAGTGTCCAGAGATCGGATTTTCGGGGCTAGCACTAAAAGTGCGCTTCTCTGGAGTCGAGACATGCCAGTAGTCCACCATCGTTAGCCACATCGCCTGGATCGATTGGCCTTACAAGCCGTGCGCCGCCGTCCCCCCTTATCCAATTCCCCAAACAGCCATCTGTAAGTCACTGAACGATTCCAGAAGCCTGGCCACGAGGTCGAGCACCGAAAACATCTAGCGGGATGTAGGTAGTTCTGTATGTGAAACCGATGGTGCACATGGGTTGGTTACCTTTGGCTGTCTCGACGCAACGCTCAGGAGCATAAGACGCCTCCCCTTCTTCCATTCCTTCCTGAGACAGTCTCTTGAAATTCTCAAGTCTGTGTCTTGCCTGGAAACAGAGAAGGAGCAGTTCATCTCGGCAGGTCATTGCCGTCTTGTGCTGGCATGGCAGGAGCCATACGTCCTTCTCTATTAAACGGTTGTTGGAGCGTGCGGGTAAGCGATGAGATACAGATCACGGCAAGGGGGAAGAGGTAGATGCTCCACAAAAAAAATCGTTCCACGTAACTGCGGCGCGAGTGTGGACGGGAGCAGGACCGCTGCAAGGACGACGGCCTACATGCACCATTTCAACGGTTCTCGACGCCTTTTTGGCCAATCTCTCCATGTACCACCACAAGGGGTGGGGGGTATATCTGGCAGTTCTTGGTCGTAGCCGTCTCGATGCGCTCAAGGCAAGACGGTAAATCCTCCCGATAAGCTAAATGTCCATGCTTCGTGGATCCCAATAATGGCGGCGGCGGGATGGATCGCACCGTTGCATTCCTCGGCCGTAGGCACCCGGTGTTGGGTTCACAATACTGGTTGCCATTTGTGCGGGGTTGACTGGTAAGTGTGATTGGTAAGCTCTCGTTGTTCATCAAGTCATCCAAGAGGGAACGCAAAATTATACGAAGCCACTTGGTAAGCATTCGACTGACAGTAACCATAATCGAGGGGATGAGGAGGCCAAAAGGTCGATGGCTGGTAGGATTCTATCTGTCCGTGTGCGGCGCAGCAACGGCGTCCAGAACCGTAGGGCAACCGGATGTAACATGCCTGGCCACGTCGAGTGTGCAGGTGACGGCCCTAGCTCGAGACATTAATTTGGGCCGCTTGCTTCAGCTCGCCCTTTCGCAGGGAGGGGGGGCTCTGTAAGACTGCCGGGCACCCTTCGGTTGTAAAGATGGACAGGCGGTCACTGCACCGTTTTGGAACCTGCCGCTGCATGTCAGACTTTGGGGGCATTCCAAGACGCAGTCGGCGGGGCGGTTGGTCCCTCGTAGGGCTGGGAGGAATATCAGGGGTGGCAGCGGAAGGATTCTGAGCGTGTCGACTGGTGGGAGGTAGATGAGTGTGTACGGATACTGACAGATGGGTTCGCCTACACAGGTGTAAGTGTATGAGAGGCTGAGTCGAGGGCGTGCAGCCATGCATCAAAAGTTCGCCTGGTTCAGCCACGACGTAATGAAGCACGCACGAGTGAGAAAGCGAAAGGAGAGAGGGGAGCACCAAGTAAACAACAGTCTGCACAACCGACATAACGTCACAGGCTCTCATGCCCGTGCCCGCGTCTGTGGGCGAGAGTCCAAAAAGTTCGTAGGTGGTGGAAATTAGCCAGGATGAGACCTGTGAGATGCAAAACAATGGCGGGTCGTAAAAGCGCCGTATAAGCAGCCTGAAATCTGCAATATGGGGGAGCCTGTGTGTGTGTGTGTGTGTGTGTGTGAAGATGACGTCGTAGAATCGTTCTCTCGCATCTTCCACCTGTGAATCGGCAAGGACAACAGGCCATGTTTTGGCGTGCGTGCATGTGCCACACACAACGAATAGACAGAAAGAGATAGCTCAACCCTCTTCGACATGCACTCTGCCGTCCGGTGTGACCTAGATGCATCGTCCAAGCCAGCCCTTCGCCTTACAGGGCCAGGTACATGCACATCGGCCCTCGCTCAGTGTGTGCAAGGTGGCATGGCGGATTTCTGACCGTCTGTGAAGATGCGACAGTTCAAAACTGCAATTGATCCCAATGTGATGGGATATGTACGTAGGTATGTCGACCCCTTAAGTATGGCATTTCTAAACTACTGACATGTTCAGTGATGAACGCCCGCGGGATTCATTGGAATACCGGTGTGTTGACCGCGAAAGTGGTCGGGTACCGGCCGAGGGTCACGAGATCTTGCTGATTAGCCTGGTAGGAGGGTCGAGACAGTTGCCTTGGGAGACAAGTGGAAGCTTGATGTTGGTTTCCAGATAACAAGCCGAGCTATGGCGAACAGTAACCGAAGCGGAGATTCAGGGAATGCCTCGACAACGATTGACATCGGCGGGTGAGCGGCCTGGGGTCAAGCCGGGGTGATGGGCACGACTTGGCGTATGCAAGATGTGTACGGATACTGGGGGAGCGTTGCACAGCTTTCCCATCAAGCCCTAAAGGAAACAAGCAGTAGAAGATGCTCGAGTCGCTATCAAGAGTCGGCGACGCTAGCAATGGCAACTGCGGAAACAACTGGGAGGGTTGCTTACGGAGTAGTGTCTTGCGTCGGCTGCCAAGTACAGTCAATCGTATCTCGGTGAGCGTCCGACTCATTGCGAGTAAGTTGTCGGATTGGATATCGCACTCGCTTGTCGCAGCATCCACAGGAGGGGCGGCGGCTGTCAGCGTTGGATTGATGGCACAGCGAACGCCCCGTTGTCGCACATACACCACACACCTACCTGGGGAAAGCGGTGTCTAGGGCCGTTGTCCTAGCGTTCATCTCTCATTGCTGCGAGTACGGCCGCCGGTCCGATAGACACTGACGAAACGTCCGCCAGGCTGTCCGACCATGTCGTTGGGCAATCTTTGTCTCGGTGTTTAGTCGTCCTCGTTCGTGACCTGGTTCAAGGCGGCCCCGGCCGTATGGATCCCCCATTTTGATAGGTAGGCATCAGCGTCGCAGCCAGTGTTGTTGGTTACCAGGAGGAGGTAGGCGTGTAGGTATCCTTGAGTGGGATGCCAGCCGGGGGGGTCACGAGCAGCTGTGCCGCTGCGCGTTCAAGTAAACTGGTCTACGTACACTACTGCCGCACCAGTATTCCTCGTCTGCCGCTTTCCCCAAGCTCATCCACGAAGAAAGAAAATGATGATGTCAGCAGGCACTCCGTAGTGTAGATGCCAGCGGGGGTACAGTTCGGGGGGGGGGGGGGGGGGGGTCAAAAAGGGTGGATTGCTTAATTAGGCCTAGCGTGAAGTGCGATTAGTATGAGGATTAGGAATATACTAAGCATATACTAAGTATATACTAAGTATATACTATTTACTTTCTATAAATATAGGGCTCTTTAGGTATATACCTTCTATAAGACCCTTCTAAAAGCCTTATATTTATAGAGGGTATATACTATAATCTTAGTATATACTTAGTATAAGCTTAGTATACTACTATGCTGAGTATATGCTAACTACTTAGTGCTAGTAATAGTAGGAAGGCACTAGTGGGCAGGCGCTAGCAGCAATAGTGGGCGGGCGCTGGCAGCAGGGCACAGGTGCTAACAGCTGGCTGCCAGCTACGTCAAGTCACGCACGGTGCGACCCTAACCCTGACTTTATTCCCCCCCCCCCCCCCCCCGACCGAACTGTAAGCCCGATGCCAGCCGGCTACCCTTGGCTGCATCGCATTGTGGCTATTGCCGATCCGAAAACCTATGTGGAGACGAGGAATCGTCCGAAGCCCTGCGGCCTTTCCCCTTTGGGAAATTCGTATATCCAGCCAACTGATTGGCGCCTTCGATCTCTCCCGTGTGCTTTCATCCTACCGAATCTCACACAATCAGTGACGCCTAAGTAGGGATTGGCCAGTTCAACGAGAGCATACCGCAAGTTGATGACAGCTGAGCCTGCAGCATCCGCTTGTTTTGTGGGCCATGATATGTCTAGATAGCATGTCATCTCTGGTGCTTGACAAAGTGCTCATAGCTCAAGGCAGTGTATTCCACACACGCGCCTAAAATGACACTAGATATGTAAACAAGTAATATTAGACAATACACCCCTCATTGAACCTGCTACACGCCCGCTGCTCTTACCGTTAAATGTTGCTGACAGACGACAAAGCAAACACATGACTTGATGGTCGGGGTGTGTGGCCTAGAGATGAGGTATGCTGTTGCCATATCGGATACTATCCAGTTCCAGCTAGGCAATCGATCGGACTTGTTGGTGTGATGTGAGCCCCGAACAGCGATACGTTAGTGCGAGCCAGGTCTAAGCCTTGTGGACCTCTGGTATTGACAGGGCGGGGGAGCTTCCTGGCCACCTACTAATACTACTACGTTGGGTGGTGAGCTGCACTGCACTGCATACGCCTTCAGTCGCTTGTGGTTGGGTCCGGGGTTCAGTCCAAAGTGTCAGTCGGGACATGTCCGCTCGGAGTGTGTCCCTCCCTGGCCATGAATCAGCCAGGGTCTAATAGTCAATCCGCAAGGGCGAATTGCGTGGTCGAAGGCAAGTGTTTTGACCGGACCTGCGACTCGTCCCAAGATTGATTTAGAGCACTGACGGTTCTGAGAGCCCCGAGGGCGGCGATTGCGGTCTTACGTCCCAAGGCAGCAATGAAAAGCACTTGGACCGATTTGCTTTACACCAACTAGTCCGTCCGTTTAATTTAGAAGCTGCAACACACTCAAGGACGCCAACTCATAACTTGAGGTGCCGCCAGAGATCAGGTGTAATTAGGCCACGACAGAAGCCGTACTACAAAAGGGAGGCGTCGGTGTAGGTTGGAGAACCAATGAGCCTTGAAACAGCGAGAAGCCCCACGATGCTTCTCCACGAGTGCGACGGAGCCAACCACGAGAGTAGAGAGGGTAGTTGGTGGGTGAGTGTGCAAATGAGACAGGCGCGAGGGGGTGTTCCAATAAGACAGCGCGCATGGCAGTTGCAATGGGCGCGGTAGGACTACTGCGTGGTCCCAAGATTATCTGTGAATCAGAGTCGTCTAAAGAAAAGCGGCAGGTGGTGCCATGCGGTGTGAGTTTCTGATGCATGCACTATTTCTATTTTATACAGGTGCATCGTCTGCTGACGGACGACGTATTTAGACGGCGACAATCGAGCGAATAGCAGGGTTTCCACATGCCCGTCGGCACTTCTTCCATGGACGTATCGCCGATACCAGAGGGTGGGAAAAGGGCGGCTGCTTGCTCCATCCCCCGCAAATCCGAGATGGTGGCATGGTGTCGACGGATGGGGGCACGCAATTCTGTTGGCTGATGAGCGGCAGAAGCACACAGACAGGCAGCTTGCGACACCGCACTCTCCGAACGCCCGCAACGACGACAATTGGAGATTAGAAGGGCAAAGCCAGGCCCGCGTAGCCGGGATGAGCCCTATCCGTCTATTAGTGGGCTTTTGCGTCAAGGCGTTTGAGAACAGCAGCCGGTAGCGCGGCAAGAGATGCGGCGCGCCTTGGGCCTGATGTCCAAACCCCCAGCCCTAATGGGCGTCTAGGTGCAAGCGACGGCATCATGTGCAGTTGCTAGCGGATCGGGAAGCGGCCGCAACGATACAATCTGAGGGCAAGACAGACGAGAAGGAAAGCCAGCCTTCAACAGTCGAGGGGCAGGCTGAAGCAGATGAAGCGGCATCCGCCGAAGGACGAGGTGATGGGCTGGCCAGATCGAGTTGACGAGCGGAAGCGCCAGAGTTGACGAGGCGCAGGAGGATGAAGCGCGGCCAAAGCAGGACAGAAAGAGGCTGCCTGGAGGCTAGACAATGCGGACGAAGTTTAATGGTGATGGGCAGTGCAGCGTAGTCAGTCGCGATGCGGTCAAGACGGTCCGGATCGGTGTGGGTACTGTTTTGCAAGGCATTTTGAGAACGAAAGGAAGCCTTGCACCTGCTTAAGATTTGACGACTGCCTAAGGCGCCGCCGTGCCATGCAATACTAGATACCATGCCTATGCCCCCCTGGGCTTCTTGTTGTTCTTGCCAAGGGGGCGGGGGGGCAAATGTTGGGCGAGTGCTCGGAACCGAAGCGGCCAGCCACTGAGGCGCAATTAGCAGAAATTGCAAGGAAGGCGACACGGACAGAAAGTGTGAAGTGAGCGTCGCAAGACTGGCGACTACCGTAAGTGAGCCCCAAAGCACGCACCTGCTGAGCAGGTAGTGGATCGTGCTTTCCCCCTCTTCGTCTTATCTTTTGCCTCCGACTCCAGAGCAAATGGAGAAGGAGCGGCGGCGGCAGCAGGCGGCAAGCGGCAGACGGCAGACGGCAGGCATCTCGAATAGCCGGGGCAAGAAACACCTATATGCGGGTGGGGTGATGAGATGGCTCTGGCTCTCCACGTGTAGATACCTGGGTAGGTAGATATTGTAATAATGGTGACCCATGATAGGTACCTCCTTAATAGTGTACGGATAGTATAAATCGAAGTAGTCAACTCATACCTAGGTAAGTCAAGTTCTTTCTTCGTAGTGGTGATGACTGAAGTCTGAAGCAGGTCGGTCGAGCACGGTTCACTCGAGGGACAATGGCCGTCCGAGAAAGACACTTCGTGCCGGGGGCTGGGTTTGGGCTGACCCGTCAGACAGGAACGTACAGCGGAGTGTACCCCGTAAGACCTAAGAAAGCAACACGCATTTGCCTCTGATCGTCCAACTTGGTAACTCTGGGAGCAATGTGAGGCATCCACGTCCACTAGAAAGGGCAGAAGGAGGGGGAGTAGTGAAGAGCAGAGCTTGGCAGAGTGCGGGTAAGACGTAAGATCACTCGAATAAGCCGGGGCGCGTGGAGCGTTTCCATCACATCACCCACAAAATTAGGAACATGCGCACTCAGCAACCTGGGCAGCGAGCATTTACAGTGTGGCGTCCAAGCCGGTACAAAACGAAGGAGTAGAATCAAACTTCCTGCGTTTTGCCGTCTACGGTAGTTTACTTGTAATGATTTTGAAATAGGCAAGCCGGGCTAGTTGCAGCTAAACTAGAAGGACAAAAAAACCGCCCTTTCGTGGAAGAAATGAAAAACAACATGGAAGCAACCCCCCCCCCCCCCAAAGTGAGAGAGATGGAGAGAACTCTCTCTCTCTCTCTCTCTCTCTCTCTCTCTCTCTCTCTCTCTCTCTCTCTCTCTCTCTCTCTCTCTCTCTCACTCTCTCACTCTCACTCACACACACACACACACCATGCACGAAAACGCCCGTCACTATTTGTCGAGACATCCAAGACACCACACCACCTAGCTAGCTGCTGTACTCGGGACTCGGGCAAGTGGGCAACAAAAAGCCTAGCGCATGTCACTGCGGCCACCCTGACGCAGGCTTCTCACACGCTCATCTAACCTTCTAAATTGAGCCAAGATAGGTCCTATTTGCCGCTGGGTGCCTCATGGATCAAGCAAAAACAACAAGGCAACGGGTATCCGTATTTGTTCATAATGTCGTGGCAAACCCCGCGTGGCCATATATATGTAAATTTGACACGGAGCTTTAGTGTTCGAGTGGGTCTGGACTTCCACTTCCGTGTCCGTCCCATAATACGGACTCGGAGCTGGCAAAGCATCACCACACATCCGATATACATACACTACACTACCTACCTACCCACACAATGGCACAGCAGAATCCACTAGTCCTCCATTTAGCTAGAGGGGTCATGCTCGTGCTCGCTCGACTAGGATTACCCGTCTTGGTGATGACGGTAAGAATGTAGATACAGACCTCTGATTGATTCGCTGTGATATCTCACTCAAGAGTCAATCCATCCATGTGAGAACGGAGTCCGTAACCGTTTGTAGAGAAGATTCCAAGCTTGGGAAAAAGCAGGGTTGCCTCATTTCTGTGCTTTTGCTCCCTGTCTGTCTGTCTGTCTGTCTGTCTGTCTGTCTGTCTGTCCGTATCTTCTTGTAGTAGACAGCCCATACAGAATGCCTTGTCGTGCCTTCCTGACCTTGCCGTTCCGTCCGTACCTTGATTCGTACTTGTACGCTTCCTGCCTTGCAAGACGCTAGTTCCGAATCGAATTAACGTCCCCGAAACCGCCCGGTACGTACTGATGTATCTCGTAGAGAAGTACCTAGGTATCTACCTAAGTAGGTAGGTACCTACTCTATGCTCTTTCCGATCTCGACGAACGGCTCCACTTCTCTAGTTCCTCTTTCCTTTTTTTTTTTTTTTTCCCTTCCCCCCAATATTCCCTTTCTCTCCTTTCCCCATTTCTGGTCTCATCAACCACTTTGCTCGCATTTTGACTCCACCATACACCCGAGTGGGCCACAAACGACACAAGCAACGACAGGGGGTTTGATCCTTTCTTTCGACATAGGTATAGAGGGTTTCATGCAGTTTTCCTTTACCACCTCCCGCGCCTGTTGTCTCGCTGTCAATCTGGCCTGTATCCGTACCGTACCCGTGCGTCCCATCTCCGATTTGGCGGGGTGTGCTCTCTTCGCAGGCAATCTCTCTGCTGAACGCCGACGGTCGGCGTCTCGATGGAAACGACTAGGACCTAGGCCGTTGGATCCCGTCCCCTCTTGTCTCTCCGCACTTGTCTTCACCTTACCTATCCAGTCATCATGCTGTGCTGCGATACAGCAAGGGCTAGCTTAGCATCATTCGCGAGGGAGACCGTCGGTCCTGGACACTACTGCCCGAGCTGCTGTTTCCAGAAGCTAATGTTCGAGTGGTTCGTCAAACAGGCTTAGTTTTTTCTGCCATCAACCCTTCTTTCCATCTTCAGCAGGGATATCGCTGCCGGTGCTCCCCGGCTCCTTGTACTGCCTTCGGCGCTGCCAAGGGAACAAACGAAGTGAGGAAGCATGAATAAATCAATCATGTTACTACAGGAGTGTACAGTCGCTAGTATTCAGCGGACCAAGCAGCCTGCCACCCGCCACCCGCATGGTGTTTTGCCCTGGCCAGTGCCGGGCTAAGTTCGCTACACAAACCGCCGTCCCGACGTACTGGCTCCCGGCCCAACATTACCATGCTCTGGGGTCCAATGTCCGCTCGACCAGGAAGAGGGCTTACGCACGGAATAATAACAGGACACAAGCCAAACCACCATACGCTTAAGCTGAATCAAGTCTCGTTCGTCGTCTTCTCTACGCGCCTGCTACGAATCCTCTGGCTCACTCTTTGCTTGCTCTCATTCTCAATTGTCGGCTTCTCCTAACCACAGGCATGAGCGAAGGGCGGTCTCATGCTGGCTAGGTACTGGCCCCTAGGGCCTGGTCGAGATCAAATCCGCTGTTCCCCGACGGGTAATTCCAGGTCGCCAGCATTCGCCCGTGTAGCAGACAGGCCCCGGGCCAAGTGGCCATCCATCTGAAGCGAGTAGCCAGCCAGCTAGAGCTCCAGCGATGTCATCCGTCCTTTCTGATTCCACAGCTATTCCACCTTGCCTTACCTTACAATGCCCTAGCGCGCGCGGATTAGCCATCGCCCTGCAGCCATCCCAAGCAGGGACGTTGAGGGTACCGACTGGGGCGTCTTCAAAACGGCTGCCAATGCTTTTGCAGGAAATGCTGGAGCCTATCGATCCCTTCCCCGTCCCCGCCACAGCCCCATGTCTTTCTTCACTTGTCGACTGTGCCCCCCATCTGCCCATCATCCCCTCTCCAGAAGCCTCACTCCCCCAGGTCATCATATCACCCTCGCAGTCTTACGCAGCGCTCATTCTCTCACGCACGTAGCAAAATACCTCCTCTTTACGCTCTCTCGCTCTTCCACACCGCACTAGTCTCTCGCCCACGCTCACCCGCGTTATCACCCCCCCCTTTGGCCGTCGCTCCAAAAGGTTCTCATCCACGCCTCCCCCTTCTCATACACACACTCCCTCACACACACACACACACATCCTTTTCACTCCCCTTGAACATCCCCCCCCCTTCACATAATGGGCGCTGGTACCTTACTCTCTTCCATATCCTGGTTACTCAATCCCATCTCCTCTTACCTGAACCCCTGCCCGCTTTTGGACTTGCCTCCATGTGGTGTAGCTTGTCCCCTCGAACATGCTCGTCTCTCGCCTTTGCCCTCTTATGCACTGAGCGAGTACATCAAGAGGTCGGGATCTGGGCTGTTAACTCCACCATGCCATCTTTTTCACTGCCCACCTGCCATTTATAAGACAGTGCCCGCCGAGACCTGTGAGGCTGAGATCTTGAACCTTCTGGTGATATCCAAGTTTAGCATCCGTGATCTCGTTGAACCAAAAGCCTCCACCCGTTAAACAAGCAATCCTTTCTTCTCCAGTTCTCAAACTTGTTGCCTGATCGGATTGGGTCTCGTTATAAGTCCATCTCGGTCTCCGGCCCTTAAACTTCGTCACTGGCTTGATACCCTACATCAACCTGTGGACGACACTTGGATATATATACAAACTCGCAACAACACAACTCGACTTCGACCTCACCCAACAAGCTCGCCCGTATGTGCCATCCAGAGTTTCTTTCTAGTCCTTCTTCTTTAGCAATGGCTTCCAGCTTTTCTGAGCAGGGTTGCGAGGACTCTAACTCACTTCCGCCCAGATCCAGAGCAGGGAGCCGCGTATCAGCCACTGCTGCTCAGTTCGCCGACATCCAACTAGCCGATTCCCCCAGAACGCTACCGTTAGAGTCCAGCCCCTCGGTCAGGTCTGAGGCTCTCCACTCCTCTGGCTATATCAGTCCCAACCCTCCCAGCTCGGCCACCTTCCTCTCTTCCCCCAACCCACAAGGATACTCTCCCTTCCCTCTGCTACCCCCCGAGATCTTAAATGCAGAGTGGAACGAATACGGAGCGCATCAAACTTCGGATTCAACACCTCTCGTTAGAGTAGACCCTGCCCAGGACTACTCCTCCAACCAGTCCTCTCCGCCACTTCTGACCGAAGCAAGCATGAGGTGCGCTGCCAGCACTGTTTCGCGCTGACTTATAAATCCATTCTAACATCTCTTTCTCTCTCTCCCAGTGCTATTGCTATGCAATTCGACCCTTCTTTCACTATGGGAAGTCGATCGTCCTTCACCTGGCCTGGTAAATAAACTCCTCTGTCTCTATCCCCATGCACTCTCGGGTGTCCTAACACAATCGACATGAAGGCCTCGATAATAACGGATCGAGCGGAGCGCTACTCGGCCACAACCTCTCATCACTCGGGCACGTACCAGACACTAGCCTCACACCTCCCAGCGGATCCAGATCAGTAACAGCGAGCCCACCGCGGGGGACTCTGACGCCGGAGCAGCGAGAACTGAAGAAGCAGAGGGACATGGCACGCCGGGATTCGAAAACATCACAGCGTGCCAGGCGGACGGGGAGTAACCCCTATGTCCACTCGCCACCGCTCAGCCTGCCAGACGTATCATCGACAATGGGAGTCCCCATCTACACAACAGCACCGGCGCCGATCGCTTTACTCGCGGAACCAACAACGACAATGGGGTCATCATCGTACCTACCGTCCTACAGTCCGCCTTTATCAGACCACGGCTACCAAAGCGGGTACCCCCCCATGGCCTCAGCCTATAGTATGGGTGGCATGGACTACTCGTCACAGTTCCAACAACCAACACATTACGGGTATGTCAGCCGCGAGACGGGTAAGGGGTGGGAGGCCTGAAACTGACAAAGAACCAACGCAGAAGCCGACCGCAGATGCCCGTTGGACAAGACCCGAGCATGATGTACGGTGTGCCACCTTCGATGGGCGGCGGCCCCGGAACCCCGGACCAGGGACACGTCAGAGTGGTGCAGAGTCGTCCCAAGCCGCAGTGTTGGGAGCACGGCTGCAACGGGCGCCAGTTTTCGACCTTTAGCAACCTGTTAAGGCACCAGAGGGAGAAGTCCGGCCAGGCTACTAAGGCGACGTGCCCCAACTGCGGAGCCGAGTTTACGAGGACGACGGCGAGGAACGGGCACCTCCTCCACGACAAATGCAAGCAGCAGCAGCAGCGCCGGAACACGTAGATATTGGTTACGAAAATGGCGCCCGACTTGGGAACCAACCGAGCCAACCATGCAAACAACAAACGAGCAACGACTACCAAAGTCCCATTTACAGTCTGCTGCTGCTTACTACAGGGGGTGGGCACCCTTGCCCCCCTCTCAACCCGTCATACCATTCGACATGTACATGTTAGAGAGGAGGTATTCCTCTTTTTTCTTCCCCTTTCGGTAGGAGGGACAAGGGGACGAGGGACCACAAAAACAACGCCGACGCGGCGATGGAGTCACATTATAGTATTGTCCGAACCGGTCTCGACATTCGGCATATCTTACAGAAGGAGTTCTTGCCGTGATTTTTCAATTGCTTGATTGCTTGTCCTTCCATTGTTTTGTTGCTTGTTTGGTTATACATTTTATAGCTTTGGATTACAGGGGCGGCCTTTTTTTTTTCCCATGTTCATTTTTTTTCTTAAGCGCTGGATGGATACAGTACTTTTGGGGGCTCGTCCCAGAGTGCACAGCAACGATTACCAAAATTACAACAATAACAACAACAACAACGGCCGGAGGGGGGAAATTTCCTCGCCACCCAAAGTCGTCTCGGCTTTCGCCATTCTGGAAATATACCCTTTCACTAGCGTTGCAAAGAAACGCCTCTTCAAATTTTTTTTTTTTTTGGGGAGGGGGGGGGGGGTCTATGGTTCTCGTCACACTGGTGGGACATAGCGCTACATACTATCATCTACGACTGTTACAATGGAACATATCCTGCTGCCTTGAAGCAATAAGATTACAATCTACTACCATGTCTCGTATATCATAATAAAGGAAACGCACTTTCCCGGGCGACACTTTGGAAGAACAGAATAACATAAAATGACAGCGGGAAAAAGAAAAAAAAAACCTTACAGGAAGGATAGGAAAAGCTCGGGCACCCGAACTCCCCTCCCCGGCAATCTTAAAATTGAATTGAATTACCCGCACGCGGTAGCCCGCAACGCCTGCTTCGTATACCGCCCAGGAAAAACCACAAGTCAAAGCCAAGGCCGCGGGCGGGCTAGCTGCCATGCCAGAACGATGGGAACACAAGCAAGTGGGCAGGACAGGGCAGGAGGGCATCCCGTTTGATGGCGGCCGCCACAACGCCGGGTCCCATGTTCGAAAGGCGGGACGCCAGGGCACACACACACACACACACCCCTACCACCCCTTTAACACAAGGAGGGAACAATAAGCATCCATGAGAGGAGTTACGAGATTTGAACAAGGGAAACCCGATTATGCGGTACTCCGTAAATGGCGTCCGGCGGAGAGAAAGAGGGGGGGGGGGGGGGGGCTGCTCACACCACCGTATCGCTGCTCTGCATCCGATGTCGTTTGGATCTTTTGGTAAGCCAAAGAGAGATACGACGGGCTGTGGAGGGTTGCATGTCGGATGGCCACAGTTTGGACGAAAAGGGACGGAACGAAAGAAAGAGGCGTGCGCGCGCGCAGGGGGGGGGGGGGGGGGCTTGGTTTCCAGCGACACACAAACAAGGTCCTAGCTCGCGGAGTATCTATTCGTCTATTGGAGAGGGACGCCTGTTGCCTACATAGTAAGCGCCAGCGCCAAGTGAGCCATGAGCCGAGGAGGGCTCGTGGTGATGTCAAGATCAGTCTGGCGGAGTTTGGGAGGAGCAGACCAGGCGTGTGTGCCTCATCCGGTTATTGCAAGGGCAGCTGGCAGAGAGACCCAAGGGGTGACCCCAGTTCCTAGCAACGGAGTACCACGGATCGTGGGCCCATCATGCCAGAAGACCGGCGGCGGGAGTAATATATAATCCACGTGTAAGTGATGGCATCTGCTGGGTACCCAGCGCAGCAGGGCCGTGTGTGTATACTCACTATGGCTTGCCATTAACCAAGGATCCAAGGCGGTCGATGATACCATGCGATATTTGAGGTTCACTTCCTTGTTACTTGTACAAGGGGCCCGTCCCCTTCACCCCGGATGGTCGCGCTGATGCCGGGCCAAGAGGGCGCGGAAGCCAGCAAGGAGCTTGGATGTTCTCGCAGACCTCATGAACCCAGGTCTCTCTCATGACTGGTAAAATCGTGAAAGCGCTCCATCTACGAATCGCATGTGCGAGAGAGCGAACCGGCAGGCAAAGTGACAGGAGCAACGTCGTCGTTCAAAAGCTCGCTCCAATATGCCTGCCGCGAAATGTCGTGGAGCTGTGGAGTCGAAAGATGGTTTACCGGCAGTATGTAGGGACGAGATGAGAGCCGGACGCCCAGATTGGATGCTGACGATGCGGCGTGGGCGCTCTGCTCAGTCCCCCCCCATTTCGCTCCTTGGAGGCTTTTCTTGCCCTACCGATTGAAGTAAAGGCACTGGATGTTGCGTCAATCAAGGTAAAGGTGACAGAATCGACGGCCATGGAATCCCGAGAGTCAACTGGTGTGCAGTCCGTTTTGGGTAAGGTGATGCATGCACTCGGTGAAGAACCGGAAGACGAAGCGAATGGGCGGGAGATGAAGGCGTGGCGACGGGGGATGGCGATTTGCAACTTGCCATCTGGAACGGCCTCAAGAGGGTGGCCAGACGATTCGACCCAACCCTCTCGGGCCTAGTCCTCGCGGGCATTTGAGGATCCGCCTCTCATGGTAACGGACCTGGGACCTAGTGTAGCCCTGGTCCTTAAACCTGGGACTTGGGTACCTGGGACCCGGGCTCAGGGCCCAAGGCTCTCTGGGAGCAACGGGTAGCGATCGTCGCCGCAGATAATCCAGGCTCGGTCGAGGCAACTCTGGTCTCCTGCAGATGGGTTGTTGGGGCCCCGCTGAAGCCAACCAGCATGTCCAAAGTCCCATCGCTTCAAAGTAGACAGAGAGGCACAAGTATGGCCCAGACAGAAAGAGAGGGGTCCATACCTCGACGCTCATAACAGAAACTTGTTCGGCGCTAGCCGGCGGGCCGTACGACGAAGAAAACAACAAGCAGCGTGAGGGCAGGGGACGTAAGATGGGAGGAGAGAAATGTACGCATGCACCGGGCTTGGTCCTGTACACTACTCAGAGTCTGTGTACTGGTAACTCCCCACCTTCCGACGCACCCCTCCCCGTTTGGACACAGCCGCGATAGGAATAGGACGGGGTCTTAAGTCGTAGAGGCCCTGGGGGTTAGAGCGCCCTAGATGAGAGCCCAAGGCAGGTTCAATGTCCATCAAAGGCTTTCTGACGATGATTGGTTTCGGGGTTGCGGGGGATGCGCGGGGCGACCAGCCTCTATGTAGGCATCGAAATGAGGTCAAATCAACAATGTCTCGATTTCTCGTGACTGAAATGAGAGCTGGTTCCTTTGGCACTTCTTGGAGGGCTCAGAGCTGAAAGAATGCCTGGGGCGAAGGGGAATATCATGTCGGCGGTGGCGGCAGCTGTGGTGGCGGGGCATGGCGGCTGTCACTACTAGTGGCAGGAGTCTTCCGTCCTTGAGATGACGGTGATGGCAACCTCGTCGCTTGTTTCTCCGCCACGGCGCTGCTTCGCTCGCTGGTCCAACGGCGATCACGCGTCTCCTCGTGGGCACCCGCGACAGACTTGTGCATTTGGGTGAGTTGTTGCTGCGTCAAGGGCGTGTCATCCTTGATGTCTCCCTGCATGCATACACGCAACGCAGCGTGGGATTGAGGAGCCCGGCTGCAACGTGGTGAAGTTGAAGACCGCGTGGGTGCTAAGGTGTCACCTGGTAGGTGTGCAGGCTGGAGACGGTTGGTCGAGATGGGAGCTGGAACATGATTGGTCGGCCCGGACTGAGAGCGGATTCTCATCCGATAGACATGGGAGGGGGGAAAGAGACAGGGAAGGAAAAAGAGAAGGAGAAAGTCCTACCACTTGGAGGTTGAGTTGCATTGCAGTCCACACCGGTGGGGTGGTTAACGAAACGAAGCGCAGATCCGCAGAGTACGAGACAAGTACAGAAGTTCTTTTCTGCTTTTTTTTTTTTTTTTTTTTTTTTTGTACCGGATCCAGATGCAATGCAAGCAGTGACCGCTTGACTGACGGACTGACTGAATGAATGAATGAATGGATTGGCAGCCAAGCAACATTGGAAGAACAAGAAGAAACAGCGGTATTCCCCTTCAATCACACAACATTGGTCTGTTTTCTCCAGTGCTAGCTACTTCCAACGGGAGATGTGCATATCC
Organism: Colletotrichum sublineola; assembly: GCA_020631755.1. NCBI lineage: Eukaryota > Fungi > Ascomycota > Sordariomycetes > Glomerellales > Glomerellaceae > Colletotrichum > Colletotrichum sublineola. The sequence goes on from JAHSQG010000013.1 coordinate 1,463,368, forward strand.
ATCCCATAGACTCGAAAACCCCATATTCTTTACCGTTCGCTTGGGAGGGGGAGACATTCCAGCCTTCGGTCCCAAGCCTTCGTCCGAATCCCTGCTGGCTTCTGGCTTCTGGTTTCCATCGATGAGCCTAGCAAAGCCCCCCTCCCCCCCCTTGACCTTGTTTGTCGGAGTCTCTCCGCCCCCAAACCCACACTAAGAGAGAGAGGGTGGGAGGTGTCAAGTCGCTACCCGAAACTCTGGCAAGGGCCAAATGCTGGTACCTATTGCAACCTCAGCTTTTGCCAAGCGCCTAATGCTTTCGTCGAGTCGTAGCAACGCCACATCACATCGCTCTTTCTCCCGAACCCCGACGCCGGACTTAAACCAGGCATAATCATCCGGTGCTCTTTTCTGAGACTTGTTGAGGAATGCCCCAAACCCCTGGCCCTATGAGGCGCATGGCTTGCAGGGAAGCGCTCCGGGAGGGCAAAGCCGGTAGCGTGGAGATAAGCGGCTTTTGCGGGAAGGGCTGGTGAGATCTATTGGTTACCCACTAAGTTAATGCGCGTACTACCTAGTAGGTAAGAGACAGAAGAGGCGAGGCAGCTAGCTGATGGAACCAGAAATTGTCTCTCGCAGCTCACCTGTATCGAGAACCAGGCATATGCACGCACCACAACATACCACATCACTGGACCAACAAGCGAAGTCGAACATAGTACATAGTAAGCCGCGCGCCCGAATATCGTGACTGGATTTGTTCTGCTCAACAATCAGTCAAGACTTGAGTTGCTTATGCTGAAACACTCTGTTCAGTCAGCTGTAAGCAAACACGCACCGGATCTTCGGGTTGAATTCACCTTTCTCCTAGGCAAGCAAGGGAAGGGCAACCCCCCGCCCGAAGCTTTCATCGAATTCCCGAAAGCCAAACCCGCCACGTCGGGAAATACACTTTACTCCTCCATAGACTCGGCGAGCGAGCCAGCCTTCTCCTCGCTTCCGCTTGAGGTTCGCTAGTTAAAGATCTTCTTTCAACGGGGCAGGGTGAACGATCACCAGCAACAGACTCGCCCGTACGAAGGTACAACAGGGGTATGGTGGGAGAAGTGGGGGTCAGTATCAGCGAGAGGGAAGAAGTGGTCCCCGATGAGGTCCCCGAAGAGAAGCAAGAAGACAGGTCTGAAGCAGACAGAAATGGACGATCGTTCCCCGTTTTCGAGATCCAGTCTCCCATGTTGTTGGGATGGTGATGTGATACGCATGGTCGGGCCGTCTAGCCTTTGCGGATGATGGTTAACATGCACGCCTCCACCTTTAGATGCCGTTTATCGATAGAGAATGCTACACTGGTCTCGGCGGAAATGTCTGAGGACCGCTCGAGCTTCGTTGTACGCGCAGTGGGGGAGATTGCAGTCATTACAGAATAGAGTGGCATCATGCTCCACGTGGATACGTCGATGGACCCAGTGGGTTGCAGAGGCCTAGCCCCGAACGGTCTTGCGTGGTCGGCCACATTACGCCCGTCGGGCAATGTCTGCGAAACGGGGGGGACTGGGCCATGGAAAACGTCGGGCATGTCGGTATTCTCATCCGGCCTTCATCTTGTGCGGCCTTGTTCCTCGCCCGGGGGCTGTATCCGCAGCCACATCCGCAAGAAATAGCCCGAACCCCTGACGCAGTCGGGATTCCCAAGACTTAAGACTGGCGTCGCAAATGAAAGATGGAGAATAGGCCCCGAGGGGGTTACAACTCAGCAAACATGATAGACTTTTCTGCGACAGGCTAAGGACCCGTCGACTACCTAGGTGTTTAGTGTAGTGAGTAGGTACCAAGGTATGAATCCCGCGTCGTGCCCCTGGGTAGAACGGCCTCATTAATCCCGACTGCGAAGCTCATACTGAATTGGAGCTAGGATCCACCTTCAGAATGACCGCAGCCGATGTTCTCGGTGAGGCTGACCCGCAAATTTACGCTACGATTGCTCACCAAGGCGGCGAGCGCATGAGCCTCTCCCCGACCGTTGGTCGCAGATCGGGGGCCGAGATTCAATTCGTAACATGTACATTACATAAGCTGTCGTCGGCTTCTCGCCTGTCTGTACCGGTACTCCCTACGAAGTACGTACAAGCTACGACTCCAGCGACCCGGTAAAGCAAAGATCCTTCCCAGGTTGGGGTTGCATCGGGATGAACCCCCCCCCCCGACTGCCCAGTACCGTAGGTACCTACCTATGTGGGCACGACAGCTGGTCGTCCCACAAGAACAGCTCTGAACTTGGTCATACATCATTGGTTGGAATACTCGACGGCGTGGTCTATCTTAATCCCCATTGGTTGATGTGCGAGCTGCAACCTTCGAGACTTAACCTATTCGGCCGACGATAGCGAAGAAGGCGCAGCAGTTTGAGTGCGAAGCGACGCTGCTGTACCAAGTCGGCTTCGTATGTATTGCGTCGTCCTCTACACAGTCACGATCCGTCGCACACTTTTGACATAAGAGTTACAGTAACCGTCGGACGATTTCTTCATGTTTAGAACAGGCAGCTGTCGTCAAATCAATTATCAGTGCTCCGACTCACTCTGGGCAAGTCAGAATTCTATGCGTGCCGTTATCACCGCTTCTCATCAGAAACGGGTCGGTATCCACTGGGTAACCCCAAGTCTTAGACGTATCTCGTAAGGAGGGGCGAAGTGTACCAGGCGTCCAAGAGGGAAGGGAATAGCCGCTCACCGATTCGCGCTTCGCACTCGCTAACCGTAACGAGGCTGTCGACGCAGATGGACCGAGACGCACTCCAGGCAGCAGGATTCCCTCATATCTCAGTCGAGTGGTAGAAGGCGGACAAGGTTGATAACTTGGTTCACTGCCGTGCCGACCGGGAACATCCTAGGTATCGGCCATCCACATCGGCCTGACTTGCTCTGCCTTCTATTCTAGTCTGGCAGTATAATGAGACATGAACACATTGTCAATGTCACTTGGAAGGATCATGAAGCAACGGTCCCTGCCGACGGCTAGTGACACTTGGAGAATAGGGACAGGATCATCAGGTGCTAATGGACCCCGCCCCCCCCCCCCCCCCCCGCATGGAAGCTATGGAAAACACTGCGCCTCCCTCGAATGTGCATCATCTCGTCCTCCGGGATGATAAGATTTGTGAGCGGGCGTCGAGGGAAGCCCGCAGAGTTGCGACCCCTACTGTGCAGGCGTACGAATCGAGATAATTGCAGGTATGCAATGTGTCAATCGGTACCTGGGCATCGTTTGGTCTAGCCGTTTGCTATGTGCTCGATCACAGTCGTTCAGCGTGGTGATGATGGAGTTGCTTTCACCGCAAGAGATTGGCGGAGCAATGTCATCTCGGGTCTGGCCCTCTGCGCTTGGCGGCCAGACTGCGGACTTGCCGAGTCGCATTCCCCCGCTTGGAGGAGGATGGAGCTTGATGTCCCATGAAGCTATGATCAATCATTGTCCATTGAAACAAAAGCGTAGCAAGTCGGTGTTTGAACCACTTTTTAACCGACCTTTCTAGGCCTCGATTCGCTCGTTGGTCGCTGGCCAAATTTCGGCAGATAGCAGTCGAGCTGACAATGGGCGATGTCGAGATGCAGAGACACACGGATGGCGCGACTGTGCACTGGCCTGAGGAGCTCACGTCTAGATACGAAACGTAGTTAGTCGCCAGTAGTCCGTTAGACAAGTGAGGTACGTGCTGGGAGCCCAGCCAGATCCTAGGTATTCTATGATACGTTGTGATGGGCAAGCAGAGGCGATATGCTGTGCCTGGACTTCGCACACTCGTTGTAGGGATGGTGCCATTTGAAGACAGTGAATCTCGGCTGCGGGCAGACGTTCGAACCACGATGGGCTCATAGCAACGCTGCTGAGGCGATATTCCTTACGATCGTCAAGAGAAGTAAGTCCGCCTTGACGGAATGATAATTCGGTGTTTTCTCTTCAAAATGTTGCAGGCTCAATGGGGGAGGTACAAGGACAAAGCAGGGATGCCGGGGAGGGGTCCGCAGACAGTGTATCTACCTACCTTAAGGAGAGGAGGGAGTGATTGTAGGCAATCGACATGGAGGGCGTCGGTTTAGATTATGGGGTGTCAATAGAGCTTACTGGGCTGATGTACTGTGCGAGAAGCTTTCTGACACATGGCGAATGAATTCCGCATGAACCAATAGAAACTGCGCTAGCCTCGCTTCACTTCTTCCGCTTCAGACGGCGTCCCTTCCAGTCTGTCATGCGGAGCAGGAAGCCGCGCTAGCGCCAATCGTCAGCTGCCAAGAAAATAAGCGCGTCGCTGTGATAGGCCCAGGTCTCCCCTCCCAATTTTGAAGCATCCAACACACACTTTAAGCGCAGCGCTTAATCGGACCCATCCATCACCACCATCACATCACACAGCCAGGCACAGTAAACACCGTTAACAACTCGAATGATCAAGCCAACCTCCACGGCCACATTGGAAGACAGACAACGCGGACACGAATACATTACTCTTCCCGCATTGAAACGTCGCATCGTCGTCGTCAGCGTTGAAACTCCGCGATGAGACAGGCCTTGAATCCTTCTGCTTGAGCACATCCAAATGTGGACATCGCGCAAACATGGTCACCACCACAATGAACGCGTCCTCCAGGTGGAACGGTAAACGACAGAACGTCTTCAAGTCTGTTTTTGACACGGAAATATTGCAGCCCACTCCGTACTCGACTCCATCTCAGAGGTTCACCTCACAAGGTGATTCATTGGGCGATCTCCCGCCACCGCCGCCGTCACACCATCAATCGCCTTCGCGCGCACACTTCCCCACCAGTATCAAAGTCTCGGACACTCAGAGCTCACCCCAACCAGCTCGCTCGCATGCTCCTTCTTCCGACCAGTCCAGCGACCAGGTTAGGTGGGATCGAGCATGGCACGTGGTGACGACTCGTATCCAGCTGCCGCCATCCGTGGCCGCCGAAGACTCGTTTGGCACCCTAGCATCCGAGTCTCAGGACTACGACGCCGACTTCTACGACAGTCTTAACCTGGTGCTCTATCCAGGGACGCATGCTCAGCACGCTACCACCACCGAAGACATCCTCTCCTGGCATACCCAGCAGGTTCGCCATCACTTTGCTCAACACGTCCTCCCCCTGCTGTCTGCATGCAATACCTACGGTGACCAGACCCAGGTGCTCCTTGGAAGTATACACACGCTGGAAGCAGCTCACCGTCAGTATCTATATGGACTATCACTCATCGTGCGGGGCCTCGACGACAAGCGTGCAGACATCGCCGTTGACAAGTTTCGGCGTGATCTACACGCAGTCATTGGCAACTCGATGTCACAATCGCTTATGGAATCCCTTCGAGCTGTCTTGGGTCGCTTAACGAAGGTCATTTTGGGCATGCAGGTCGGGCCCTCCTCCAGGGCATCTCGGGGAACCGACTTGCAAGGGGACAATCAGGCAGCAGCGCCGTCACCAGCACCGGCAGCAGCAGCGCGGCAAGAGCTCTTGCAGTTGATTGAGGCGCTACACAAAGTAGGCCTTGCCGGAGAGAGATTTCAGATACTGTTTGCCGAGTTGATGGACTCCATGATGATTGAGCATGTAAAAACATCATTCGCCGGCGTCTGGACACAGCCAAAAGCAAATGGCGGGAAGGATGTTCCGTTCGCCTCGTCAGTTTCTCGTGCGGCGAAGCTTGGCACACCTTCACGCTGCATCGCAGCACTATGTGATTGGGTCGAGAATCACTACTCGCGGCTGGCGGTCGAGGTTTTTGCTCGTCTCGGCAGCGGGGATATTGCCTGGGCTGACGTCGAAAAGTGGAAGGAGATTGCAGTCGGACGCTTGGCTGTCATGCGCATTCATGAGCTTTTCGACATTGTCCTACAGTGGCCTGAGAGCAAAGGAGCTCTGGATGACCTCCGCATGGCTATTACTACACCTCAAAGACGCTTGCAACTGACGGACACGTTCTCAGCGGCACTTCAGAAACGTCTGCTGCACCCAGGGAGATCGACGCTCGATATACTTCGCGTATACATCTCCATGATTCGAACGTTCCATGCTCTAGACCATTCCAAAGTGCTTCTGGACCGTGTGGTACATTCGCTCCAGCTTTACTTGTGCCAGAGAGACGATGCTATCCCTATCGTTGTTACGGGGCTCCTATCCAATCCAGACGACATCCGCACCGAAGCGGGTAAAACAAAGCTTGTTGAGCTAGCTGTTTTGCTCAACGATCCCTCACAGCAAAGGCGTCCTGCTACGGACGAAGAAGAGCTGGACTGGAATGATATGGAATGGATTCCCGATCCTGTGGACGCCGGTGTGAACTACAAACGTCCCAAGTCGGAAGACGTCATTGGTACACTAATCAATGCTCTGGGCTCGCAGGACATCTTTATCAAAGAGTTCCAGAACATCATTGCAGAGAGGTTGTTGTCCACCCAGGTCGACTTCACCCAAGAGATCCGGGTGCTCAACCTGCTCAAAAAGCGGTTCGGAGATAACGCCTTGCAGAACTGCGATGTCATGATCAAGGACATCCAAGACTCGAAGAGGGTCGATTCGATCATCTCCAAGACTGTGAGAGCAGGCCATATTGGGGGACCTGTCAGGAAAGTCAAGGAGCTTCCATCATACCATACGAAGATTCTTTCTCGGCTGTTCTGGCCAACGATGGACCGGGAGCACTTCATTCTTCCACGGCCCGTCGCAGAGGTGCAAGGATACTACGATGGGGAATTCGAACGTCTGAAGACTTCTCGCAAGCTAACATGGCTTAATAACCTCGGAAATGCTACGGTCAACCTCGAGCTGGAAGATAGGACAGTGGAGAAGGAGTGCAAGACGTACGAAGCCGTCGTCATCTACGCTTTCCAGGAAGACGAAACCTACGATGGACCGCTTCCTGTGCGCCGCACCGTCGACCAGCTTGAAGAGGCTCTCCAGATGGACGATGATCTTATCCGGTCTGCCATCTCCTTCTGGGTGAGTCAGCGCGTCCTTCGTGAGATAGAGCCAGGCACCTTTGCCGTCCTCGAGAAGCTGGACGATGATGCTAGTGACGGGGCCAACACTGCTGTATCTGGCCCGGATGAAACCCCTGTAGTCGAGTCAGGCGATCTCTCGACCAAGAAGCCCAACGGGCTAGATGCCAAGGAGCAGGAGCGGCGACAGGTTTACTGGCAGTTCATTGTCGGTATGCTCACGAACTCGAGCCCGACTATGCCGCTGGGTCAGATTGCTATGATGATGAAGATGCTGATCGCGGACGGATTCCCATGGAGCAACGAGGAGTTGCAGGAGTTCCTCGCGGAGAAGATGGCAGAAGGAGAGCTGGAATTGGTGGGCGGCAAATACCGCCTGCTCAAGAAATGAGCGAAAGGGCGTGTGCTGCCCCCCCCACGTGGGAGGTTGGACCATGGCGGGCGGTGTTGGTTTAAGAGTGTCCGAGGGAATGATGAACAAAACAATGTCGGAGCTTCTAAATGTCCAAAGCCTAGAACCGACCACGGCACCCCCGCATATATGGCGGCGGAGGTTGCCAGCTCCAATACAAATTAGATACCCGCCGTTTCCCAAGTCTTGCTCGAGTTATGATGAAGTGAACGCGAGGCCTAGAACGCCTCACAATTTCGAGCGAAGCAGTCCATTTTCTGTCTTGTTTTCCTCCGGCCGAGGGGCAAGTAATGTGACAACGGGTTCTGACGATCCCAAGGGCGGTAACCTCGGCCATATCCCGTTGCCTTCTTGATCCGCGTGTGACGCATAGTCTTGCGCGTCCCGACCGCGGATTCCCCTCTGCACACTGGCATCGCCGTGTCGTCTTGCCCAGGGACATTGTGCCTGCCTTGATGGCCTTCGTTGGCTTGGGAAAGCAGTTCGTTGGCTGGGCTCTTTTCGCAGATGTTGAGCGAATGGGGGGTGGGGGGGGTTCCGAAGCTACGACTTGTGCCAGAGGTATTCCGCTTAGTGAATACGGACAAGATCACGATGGTGTTAGAGAGTAGACGGCTTTCGGGCAATCAAAACGCAAAAAAATCTCAGTCAGATCGCGGGAGGAGAATGGACCAGCCAGGAAATGCTCGCGTCGGCGATCTAGAGGGCGGACAAGAGACTCTCGGCGTTCCGTTCGGATGGAATATGGCGGAGGGTCTGAATCCTGCTATGGTCTTTTGTGTCTATTAGGTCAACGATTCCAGCCTGCCCTGCTCTCTCGCTTCCTGCATCAAGTGTCTTTTTCAGCTATCCGCCGTGTCCGCTTGTACTTTCCCACCTAGCCTCAACAAGGCACTCTAATTGTGCCATCCATGCCCGGGATGTTCGGCTGCCACCCCAGGATTTACTTGGACAGCGAGATTTCGATGTGCTGCAAACTACGAACTATACGCTATCGAGATGATGATATTGTCGAAGGGCCTCTACTAAACAAGCCCGAGCAGGATGTCTGGTGTCTACAAAAACCACACGACAAAGACATTGAGACATGTAGATTTCAGGGGTGGAACTGGGTCTCCGTGGGCCGGTGAAGGGCTGGACGGAAATTCCATGGCCGGTCGCACGCATGACTTGAAGACCGAGTGATGACGGGGCCGGGAAGAAAGATCAAGCCGTACAGCCGTCCGACAAGAGTCCTCTACATCGGCGTTTTATTCCGATGAGAGCCCCGGTGCGCGGAGCGCCATCAGGCTCTTGAGAACAACCGGCCTCCCGGCTCGGTCGTGTCCGGTGGTAGAAACCTCTCCGACCCAGACTAGCCATCGGGAGAAGGACCGGCGAGTCGCTTTGTACAACATGCTTCCGAACTCAGTGTACGCTCAGCAACACGGGACAAGGTTCTGATATTCCTACATGATCCCAATGCCAGGGCTCAACTCCAGGACCAAACTCCAACGAGAGAGTCGAACACAGGTCCGGGTCTTGGCCAGGGGCCTAGAGAAGTCGCGCATCATCCCCTCCCGCCGGTGGTGTTGTCGACCGCGAGTTGAGTCTGTAGCCTCCCCGACGGGAGCGTCTTTTCCCCGAAACCGTCATATCTCCCGTTTGCAATATATAACAATGCGATGCAAAGCAAAGCTTTGCCAAGGACCATTGGCAGTTCCTCCCCTTTTCTCGTGCCAACTGGCCTCGTTGCGTGAAGCCGTATAATCGAAGCAGTCGCCAGGGACTGCACATACCGGCGCTGGGCTAGGCGACTGCGGAATTTCGATGGTGAGAGAGTACTCAAAGTTACAGCCGAATAGCCCGGGATCGGTCGTGACAAGCCCAGACCAACGTGCAATGTCCTGTCGCCTCTTCAAACTACCCTCCAGGCCTAGTTGGAATAGCCCCGATCACTTTTCCCGATCTGCGGGTGCGGTACGATAGGCCAGCCAGGTCCTTCGGCCCCGAATATCACAAAGCGAAAGCATGCGATCGTCTTCATCGTCGCCAGCAGAGGCGGATGACAAGGGAGGAATACGCCCTCGTGGGCATTCAATAAACGTGCAATTCTCACCGTATATCAAGGTAGTCGAACGGAGGGTAGAGCGGTCCTTTCACAAAAAGAAACACATACATGACAATGTGACTGTGAGCCCGGCCATCTTTGGTAGGTCAGGATGCGTTACTTGCCAGAATAGGTGGAGAATCAAGTGCTTGCAGCAGCAGCAGCAGCAGCACGAGGACGACCCCGGACCTTTGCCGGCCATGGTCCAACGTCATCGTCCGGGGTTTTCTGGCCGGGGCCGGCTTCGCCATTTCTGCTCTTTGCATCGCCAAGCGCTATTTAAACATGGTTCCGAGTCAGCCGCCGTTATGACTGCCGTGGCAGTCGCCGCCGTCGCCGCCGGCGGTCCTAATATAATAAGAACCAAAAGGAATGTGAATATCGAGCCCAAATTAGCCGATAGCTTCGGGGGCATAACATCCCTGAAGCTTGCTTGTTTGCATCTGCGTTCAGTATCAGTACGTATGAGGACGAACCAGTCGCTGCCAGGATGGGTTTGATATTAGGGCTGCAAGCTCGCGTGTTATTGTTTTTTAAAAAAAAGAAAGACAAAAAAAAAAGGCGTGGGCAACTAGATTAAGCTTGAGCTAACTCGGCAGCAAGAGTACCAACAAGGTGCTCGCTCATTCGGCGGTTGACAATTTACAAGCAAATGCCTGACCTGGCAGCTTGTGCAATACACATGTATAATAATATCAGAGCAAGGTCAGGGCAACGATGCTTTTTTGTTTGCAAGGGTTTGTCGAGTAATCAAACGGCGGGCCAACTTGCCACATTTGTCGCGCAGACCCGTCGTCGATGATAAAGATAGTCGTGAAAATAGTTGGTCCTCAATATCAAACAACGTGTTGACATGTGTCGCGTTGCCCAGCATTGTCTGAAAGGGGTGGTGGTTGGCTTTGGAGGTTGTGCGAGCGATGTTCGTAGACCACCGAACAGGGGCCAAGGACCGGGAAGAAAAGGCGGTGATGGGACATCTTATTAGGAACGTTGCGACATATTCCCTCTCCTAAAGGCCTCAAGAGAGGGAGCGACATCGACGGCCGACAGCCAGCGCTGGGTGCTGCCGGCAACCTTGTGCGTGACATTTTTGTTTGCGGCCAACGGCCCTCCTCTCCCACCTTGAGGGCGGACGCCATTACCAGGGAGCATGTGGGCTAAATTGGTGTCGGAAACTTTGCGAGCCAGGGTCTTTCTTTTCTCTTACTCCCCCTTTCTCTCTCTCTCTCTCTCTCTCTACACCTTTTTTTTTTCTTTCTTTTTTTCCAAACTGCCGTATGGAGATCAAAGTCGGCATAAGCCCGGAAAGACAGTCCGACCTGACCACCGACGGTGCATGGACAACGGGGAAGTCGGAGCTGATAAATAGTAGTAGAGGACGGCTGTTTTTGGGGGGGGGGGAGCAAAGGAAGCCATGCTAACAGTGCTCGGCTGGCTTCACGACTACTTGTACCTCATATACTGACTGACTTTACCTTGCGGTTGAAACCGAGAGACTGAACTTGTTTCAACTGCGTGGCGACAAAACTCAGCCCGACCGGTTTCGAACAGGTCCCACCAGATAGCTGGAGCTTGATCATGCCGTTTCGTGCAGCAAACTATTGCCGATGGAAAAAGTTTGCTGGTTGTGAGGACGAGAGAGATACCTACCTAGGTAGTGAGAGAGACTGCCGAAGGGGTGTGTGTATGTGTTCCACCAGTGTGGACAATAGCGCAAAATAGACAAGGGTTGGCACGCCTGGTGGCCGACGGCGTTCCTGACTCGACTCAATAGTGCGTGCCATGGTGTGAAGTGATGCATCCCAGGGGACATGGCGGAGCCCTGCACAGAACGTGATATGAGACGAACGTCTCAAGCAAAAGATAAAGGGCGCTCGACGGTGTGTGTGTGCTACGTACACTACCTAGGTAGGTAGGTAAGCCCGCGTACGAGAAAAATGAGAAGAAGAGGCTCGAACGGCCAGGCCATAGCCCCGAGTGGCAGCGAGGTGGGAAGAAGAGGCAGAGAGAGACAAAGCAGCGGGCAAGAATGGTGGTACCGATAGCGTCGAGCTTGGCCGGTGTATGTGTGTACCCTACACTATCTTAGCGCGAACCAGGGTTCTAGAGATCGTCGCGGGGATGTCGCTGCATCGAAAAGCGAATGGGAGACGAGTTTGGCGACCAAAAAGGCTTCCAGCCAATCGATAACTGACCGTCCTTTCTTTGGAGCTGTGTCGTCTCGAAGCAGGGACACACGGCCGGGGGTCCTCTCCAGGACAAGGCCGCGGGGTCTCTGTCCCCCTCCCTCGTGTCTGGCAATCCGCTTCTTCGGAGAGGGAAAGGAGGGGAGGGGGAGGAGAGCTGCTGGAACCTGTGATGACGTATGCTGCCGGCTGGGATGCTAATGTGATGGTCCGCAAAATGCTGCATGTACCTGGTTCGGACAGTGAGTGTACATTACACTAGATATGGTATAATAATGTAGGCTGGGTAGGATAGGGATGCTCGAGTCCAGAGTCCACCGGCGGTGAGAGGAGAGGCCATGTGGTAGCTGGCTGACTATGATAGGTGATGATGGCTGCTGATACGGGCGAGGCAGCATGGCCGGAGGCGGGTAGTACGTCTCCGATATGTGGTGGCAGTGGCTGGTTGTCAAAGCGCAAGCCGGCGGGTCTGTAGCTTGGGCGGCCCGGCACAGACAGACGCTGGGATAGACGAACCCCGCAGTCTTCCGCCGTTTCTACTTCGCCTACGACCTGTTGGCGGTCTTCCTTGAGGGGCGCCTGAAAGGGAGGAGAGGAAGGAGGAGGAGGAGGACCCAGGATGGCGGTGCATGGGATTGAGCGATTGCCGTGGTGCTGAGTTGGCGGCGGTCCTTTGACTTGAAGACGGAGAGGACAGCATTGAGACCAACGGATTGAATTTGGGGAGGGGGGGTTGGAGAGAGAGGGAGGACGGCGGCATGAAAGGTCATTTAAAGACGGGATGGCTTGGGAGACTGAACACGTTCACGAACAAGGCATTTCAGGAACGACTGGGTTCCGGACCGGATGTACGATGTAAGTCCAGGGTCTCTCCCTATCGGTCAGATTGAGACAATCCATCGGTTGAGGGAAGCGAGGAGAGAGGAGAGAAGACTCGACTCCCAACTACAGATATGACACGGATACTGTATCGACGTACCGATACAGCACCTCTGACCCAAACAAAGACCCTGTATCCATCCGTAAGGCAGGGCAAGGCGACGTCGACGACGGCTGGCCAAGAAGCTCCGATGCAGCCGTGCCCGTGTGTCGTTGGTTGTTGAAAGCAGGGCTTGCCGTGAATACGGACAAGGGTACATGGAAGTGTTAAGACGCTCGCCATATCCAACGAGCCGAAAACATGCTGGTGCTGCGAGGTTCTGATGGGATCCCCTTCCTGTGAACTAACACCTGACTGACAATGACAAGCCTGCCTTGATTATGTGCTGGTCATACCTTCGCCCGTCCTGGCACCACCGCCGCCGCCACAGAGAGGCGCTTGCCCGCTCGGGGTGGCATTACACGAGGTCCCAGACACACACTCCCGCACCGGAAGCGATACCGCATCGGGCGCAGCATCCTGTGAGAATTCCGCGCGCTAGCGTCCTTCGCCGTCGAATGGCGTCTCCCGAGAGGCTGGACGAGAGTCCGGCTTGCGCTTGGGGTGCTACCAAAGGAAAAGACGAGACACAACAGGGCAAGAACAGGTGGACGGATGGATGGTTTGGGGGCCATAAGTCACTTTCCTCCAGGCTCGGCCAGCCACGAACTAGCCACGCTGCCGTGCCGTGAATGAGGAGAAGGAGAAGAAGCAGAAACAGATAGAGAAGAAGCCAGTGGGAGCGAGCCCATGAGCAGACTCTAACCAGTAACAGTCAGTTAGCCAGGTTGAGGGCGCAGCAGGCCGCAGTAGTAGCAGCAATAGCAGCAGCAAGCGAGAGAAGGCGGACGTGAATGATAATGGGAGTGCCTAAGCATGAGCCATGGATGAACGGAGGGGGGTGGCATGGGTTTTGGATCGTATTTAGTTGCCGATTTGCTCCTCCGTTTACGTATTTGGGCGGAGGGGGTCCTAGGACGGAACATGTCTATGTTCTGTGTCTTACCTGGACCGGCCGAGTTATTTACACTATGTGAACACTTCTGAAATGGGCCCAAGCCTGCTTCCTTGCTAGTTGTTTTAGCTCAGCACCACATGCAAATGTAACCTAGGCTACTACCAACCATGCCCTCATCGGAGACTCCGTTTGGTATGCTGCATTATTGCGTTGAGTGAGTGCATCGTGGACGTTTGTTTTCCACTTTACCTTGCCTGATCCTGGACGTCCTTTGCGGAGATGGAGAGCCGTCAATGGAACCTTCTCGGGCTCAACATCAGAATGTTTTGTTCTTGAAAGTCAAGCCTCACACAGTATGATAGTCGTTGGTCCATGGCGGAGATGATGGGGAGGGGTGATTCTCTTGTTTGTTTATCCGTTTTCTGTGGTTTTACAAACGAGTTTTACATTGGGGTGGCTCTGTCGGTCTGGTCGGTGGGCGGCCCTGACGCCGGCTGCTTTCGGCCAAGAGCCCCGTAGACAGGCCGTCGGGGTTCGAAAGCATCGCTGGTGTTGGTGCACACCATGGAAACTGACTGACAGTCCGTCCAGGTGGCATCTGCATCCGTCGCCCACTCCCGGCCGACTGCGGATACTGGATTGACATGGTAATCATGGTTGATGGATGGATGGATGGATGGTCCAAGGGAGAGAGCGCAGACCTTTCTGGTCCCTGGACGTGACAGGGCAGGGCAACGCAGGGCAGGACAGGGTCCCAAGAAAAGACTTACCATCATTATTATCATCATCCATCGTAATCAAGACGCCTGCCCACCGCCACCGGTCACCCTCTCTTCCAGCCCTTGTGACCAAGGGCTGGGCGTATCACCCGTTTGTCTCTCGCCGGCGGACCTCTGGGATTCGAACGGAAGGTGCCTTTGCCGCCGACTACCATCATTCGGGCCCCCTCCGGCAGATCCGAACAGACTCCATTCGTCCAAACGCACCCGTTGCCTATCCGTGTCCGGTAAGCTCGCTCGTCCCTCTTCCACGTTGGCTTCTCACCGCAGACAGGCAGACAGCAAAAGGTTATCCTCAAGGCTTCGAGGGGAGGGGAGGGGAGGGGAGGGGAGGGGAGAGAGGGGAGAGGAGAGGAGAGGAGGGGAGGGGACAGGACGGGGGGCCAACCTACCAAGTGACTTCCAGAGCACAGCGGACTGATGTCTTGGCTTGTTTTTCTGCCTCCCTGCTGAATCGACAGGCAAGGGCCTGCGCATTTAACCCTCGCCCAGCGCAGTTGATGTCGCATAGCCTGCCCCCTCCAAAGAAACGGAGCCACGCATCTGCTGGGGCCGAGCCTGTTTCCAAGTGGAACGTTGACGTGGGAGACAAGAGACCTCTGCGAACACTTTTGTCCAACACTTTGTACATGGGAGGGGTTATCGCACAGGTAGGTAGGTAGTAGGGATTCCGGTGCACATTAATTGCCTGGCCGTATTAGTAGACCGGCATCCGCATCCGCATTAACACAGACACCTTGCCAGCCAGCACCTGCACAGCTGCAACGACAACAGCAACAACAACAGCAACGGCAACCGCAGCACCAACGAACCGCATCAGCTTCGCTCTGTGTCGTCAGACGGCGCCGGTCATCTCCACTGCATCCGCCCGGCCAGGCCAGGCCAGGCCGAGCTCCCCTGGCCTGCGATCCGCTGACGCTGCCTTCACCATTCGGACCACCATCCTTACAAAGCCAGCCAGCCAGCCCATGTCAGTCAGCCCCCGGGGTACGTTGCTCATTGTTATTTTGCACGGATACAAGGTGCACTGTGTACTGTTCTTGTTGAGCCTGGGACTCACCTCACTTGGCTGGTTGGCTGGCTGACTGGCCCGCTGGTACCCGGGTCTCGTCCCCTTGGATGAGCTGTGGTGTCTGGTGACTGGTGAGAGAGAAGAGAGACGGGTGAGCCGGGTCGCATGCAGCAGCATGTCAAGCACAAGTGCAAGCTCAACATCAAATACGCAGGCTATATATGCCTCGCTGGGTGGAGTCTGCCTGTCCGGCTCCGATTCTGACTCTGGCTTTGGGATCGGCCTGATCTGATGATATGGGGACTGGTCCCGGGTGTGCATGGCCCTGCAAATATGGTCCGCGCTCGCGCTCATCTCTTGACTCTGACTCTCTCATACCTGTAACCTACTACACTCCCCCCCCCCTAGCGTGCGTAAGATGTCCTCTCACGGGAAGGTAATCCGTCCCCCCCAATGGTTCCCAGCCCCTCCCATTGGGTCACGTCTGCCGTCTTCCCAGATGGGCCGACGGACGCATTGCTATGCTACAACGCCCTGCCCATGCTATGTGCTCTGCTGCTGCACTGTACTTGGCTTTTACGGCACCTTGCTTCGCTGTCTTTGGCCCCGAATGCTCCAGTCCACTCTAACCCACTCTACTGTATTCCAATCCAATCCGTTCCTGTGCAAGCAAAGGCAGCACTCCGGGCCCGGTCCCAGCTCACGCGGTTACGGTACGTATGGTCAGTCATCTTTCTACCCTGTAAGGAACGGCGTGGCCATGGTCATGACCCTTTTTTTTTTTTTTTGTCCCTCCTCTCGGGAGTACCAATGTGAACAGTAGCAATTAGTCTCAGTCAGCCAGTCACTTCAGTTCCGCCGGAACGATACAGTCCAGTCCAGTTCCTGTACCTATTCGGTCTCGTCTTGCTTGGTGCATGCCTTTACGGTTACCTCTCTCCATCCTGCTCTGCCTGCACATAGACGCTGTATTCCACCCCCTCCTCCACCCCCCCCCCCCCCCCCCCAGTGCTAGTCTTGCTCCTCCTCCCTCCTGAGGCCCAGGTGAAGATAAGGAAGGCCGGTCTTAGGTGGGCTTTTTTTCTTTTTTTTTTCCTGGCTTTTTGGCTTTTTGGCTCTCTCTCTCACACACACTCTCTTACACGCACACGCAATGTCAATCTTAGTCTCACTCTCACTCTCACTCACCTGGCTCGCCGTGCCTTCGCCTCGTTGTCTTCTCCCCCTCCAGGCCCCATCGATTCTCTTTCTTTTCCTCCACCTCTCGCCTATCCACCGGGTCCAAACCAGACCTTACCCTGCCTGATTGATTACGCCTACCTTGCAATACTTGACCCGGCTTTCCCTTGCCTCGCCTTACATCACCTCACCTCACCTCACCTCACCTCGCTTGGCCTCCAGCGCAGTGGTGCCTGGTGTCTGGTGTTTGGTGTTCCCCAAGGTTCCTTCCTCCTGGCCTGCGACGAAATACAAAACCAAGACGGCCTGCCCGCCCCTCTTTCTTTAGCCGCTGTCCCCCGTCGTCTTTTCTTCTCTTCTCTCCTCTTCCACCTCCACTCTCTCGACTTATCGTCGTCTTACCGACTCCTCCTCGACACCCATCGACGGCTGTTGAATCTTCTCCCGCTTGCTCAACTCGATTTCACTCGACTCGACTCGACTCAACTCGCATCTCCTCGTCGTGTCGACCCCTACATCCCCTTGCTCGACGGCATCGGCCTCAACGACGTATGCGGCCTGGAAACATCCAGACACACCACACACACCCCCCTCTTTCGGTCAGACAGTGGACGCCTATCCTCCTCACTTGACCTCATTATCCCCCTCGTCACTCAATAATACTCGACAATGCATGCCACATACATACCTACATACATATAAGGTATTCTCTCGGCCCCCCCCAGTATTCCACAACTCTCACGCACAATCCTCTTACACGCTCCCCCTTTCATCCCTACTCTTCCACCACGCTGCGACAGCATAGCGAATAAGCGGAACAGAGACACAGACCGCCCTTTGGCAGCTTAATACGACAGAGTGACTAGCCGTCGTTCATCTGCATTCCGTGCAGCATTGGGAGTCTACCACTTTTTACCCACGTCGCATCTTACCCATTACGGCCAGCCGAGACGCCTGTATCCCACTATTTTGCGAAACCCCGACCAACTGCTGAATGCGGCATGATCCAGCGACCCAGCTCTGTGTCTTAGCAGTGCCCCCTCCTCCCCTCCTGACTCCCTGACTCTTACGCCTCGAGTTTGCATCACTGGTGCACCGAATCTGGGATTCAATCTTCTCAGCTTCTTCCCCCTCCCCCCTGCGACGACCCTCTGTGGAGGACCAGACCTATTCTGCAGGGCCTCGATGGGCAAGCGAAACGACCAGGTCTTGAGAGCTTCCTCGTATCTGATCACTGCCGACCGGTAAAAGCAACGGCATCTGCACGAACCCCCCTCCGTTCACGCCAGCTTCACCCACACCTGCCCCTCATCGGGCCAGTCCACAAGAAAGCTGCCATCAGACTACAACCATTCTGGCTTCCCACCACTGTGACAACCAACGCATCTTGGTGCACTGCTTGTCTTTCTGACACCGCCGCTCTTGCCGATTGCACGAACAAACACGCCAGGAGAAAGAAGCAAGCAAGCAACGCCGTAAAGCTGCATGCATACAAGGGGATTCGGTCTATGAAACAAGACTGGCTTCTGGGTGAAAGAAAGGCTGTGGCTATCCGTCACAGGCAGCTGTGACTTGACCTTGAAGTTGAGGTTCTGGATACGGCCCATCAGTCTTTCTACGACAATAGTAACTGTAGTAGTAGTAGCCTTTATCGCCATGGACGAAACTATGGATTACGCATATCACCACCAGGAGCACGCCCAAGGCCAGGCGCAGCTTCCCTACTCACAACAGCGATCCAGGTGCCCCTACCTCAACCGAAATGAGCATCATCAGCAACTCCCCAACCCGCCGCCGCCGCCGCCACCGCAGCAGCAGCAGCAGCAGCAACAGCCGCAGCAGCGCTCAACAATGCACTATGACCCCGTTCATGCTTCTGCGAACTACTGGCATTCACCAGGACAACTGCCTCCCTACCACTGGCAGTCTCACATGCTGGGTCACCGGCCGCAGCTGGTGCCCCAACATCGGTCTTCCACCTCAGCCTCGGAACCACACTTCTACAACCAAGGACCAGCCTCAAACTTTAGCAATGGATTGGGTGGCTATTCGGGTGCTCCCCCCAACGAGATGGGAGGCCCCCAGACCATGCATCCGTCCTTCGCCCATTCACAACTTCCTCCCCCTGTAAGATATGGTCATTCAACGCCCCTGACAACCAGTCAACCGGCCGCAACTCAGCCCTTGTTCTCTCCTGAAAGGGCATTTGGGCAGAATACGACATCTCGCACCGGTGCCTTCAACACGCCTTCACACTCTTTGAACACATCAACGCCGTCCCTCACCCAAGACCCTTCAGAGCCAAGCGCAGAGGCTCCACGCGCAAGCCAGCCCACAACTACAGAGTCCACAGGTACTCCAAACCAAGCGCCTCCTCCCAGTACCAGCATCCAGTTTGGATCTGCTCCCCCTTCGTCTGCACCCCAACACCATTCGTCCTTTCCCCTTTCGCCATACAGGGCCCATCGCTCTGCCCCTTCAGGTGAGACGAACGCAGCGGCAATCGGCGGCCTGTCATCTTACCATACTGACGCTTACGCAGGGCCCTCCTCTACCTCAACCAGCAACTTTGTGCCTCCGAACTTGCGTCGAGCCCCAGGAAACCCCCGTCGTACCATGTCTCGAAGGCAAAGTCCGCCATCGGATGGCGATATGGACTCGGAACGAGAGCTGAGGATGGTGGAACAGGTCATCCACGCAAGTGGCAGCGCAGGCCGACTGATGGACAGCGACCACCAACTGGACCCCGTTCGCGCAGCTCAGTTCTTGCGGGGCTCAGTCACTACAAAGTACGTGGCATCGTTATCGGCCATACAGTCTCTACAGAGCGTGCCGATTTCCGATCTGCCCGAGAGCGAAAGGAGTAAGTTTGCATGGTCCCCGATGTGTAACAAGGACTAACCTTACCGGCCAGCTTGCGTCATCTGCTACAACGAGTTCGGTGTGGAGACACCAGAAGGCGTGAAAGAGGCTCCGTTGCGGCTGCCGAAGTGCAAGCACATCTTTGGCGACCATTGCATCAAGAAGTGGCTCGAGGACTCGGACAGTTGCCCCTATTGCAGAGATAAGGTGCCGAACGAGCCCCGGATCACGTCAACGAACCCCAACGTCAACAACATACTCCGAGCCCGTAGCCAAGTGACCCTTGGGGGATACGCCGGATTCATGAGAGAAAGGGATGCGAATCTGTCACAGGACGACTCTTCTCGGATGTCGGCAGCCGCGTCCGTCCATGGCGAGCGCCGCTCGCCTCCGACAGACAGTGGCGAGAGCCGGCGTAGGATTCGGCCCCGGCATGGCACCCTCCGTGGACCCGGCTCCCCGCCTTTCTCCGGCGGCTCGCGGCCGGGATTGTTCGGTGCTTCCTCCGTCGCCAGCCATGAAAACAACCGGAGATCGCATGCAGCTGCCGCTGCGAACCGGGCGTACTTGTCGAACACGAATACACCAACCCGGACGGGCCACGGCTCTGCTGGGCAGGTCTCTTTCCCCAGAGGGAACACGTCCCCGTACCAGGTCCCCAGCTTCGGCTCCATTGACCCACCATCATCGGCAACGCCATCGATGCCGCCATACCTGCAACAGGGAATGCACCACGGCAACTCTCATGGTGCACCCAGCGCCAGTTTCCCAAACCCTCTGAACCGAAGCTCCCTTCCGGCGCCTCTCCCTGGTGCTTGGGTTTCCGGACTTCCTTCTACAACTGACGACTCGCACCGACGTATGATGCCCGGTGAGGGCAGCGCTCAGCTTCAGGCTAGCACCCAATGGGGGCAGCAGTAACAGTGGTCTCCGCAACGAGTGAACGCTCGGGCCGACGATGCAACTTGTTCGGTTTTTATGACGGCCATCTTTTTCTTCCATACGATAATTCAACGATTTGGTATAGTGGTTTTACGGCGGGTTTGGTTTGGCATTCAGGAATTCTCAGATCCCTCACGGCGTTTTTTTTTTTTTTTTCCACCCCCGTCTTTTGGCAGTGATTGGCGTTTTGGAGCACGAGGACAGCAGCATCACCATCATCACATAAGATGGTTTGATTGAGAATTTTGATTTTGACAAGATCACAGCGTTTGGAGGGCGGAACCTGTTCATTTTGCAGGCAGACGACACAAAGGATCCGGCCTGTTTCCAGATCGTCACCACACATTTTCCCGGGGGAGGACCGGCGAGCAGATGTCGGGCTTCCGAGCCATAATTCCACATGGGCAAATTTGGCGCTGCGAACACGGCAGGAAGCGGCACGGTATGCTAGTCCAGATAGTCAGCGGATGAATACATGGAAATATTCTACTCGCCTACGGCGCCATACTTTCGCGGGGCGAGGCCAAGTGTATCTACGTGGGAGCCGCCACCTTGTCGGAAGAAATGAGCTGAACTCTGTAGTCTCGGGACCGTGACAAACTCAGGGGGGGTCAGGGCCAAAGTAAAAGGGAGGTCTGATGCGTAGCAGTTCCGAAGTCGTGACTCAACGGAATCAACCAATCCAGGTTGCCTGCCTGCCTGCACGAACGGCGTCAGGAGTTACACGGATAGATGAGAAGAGAAGGGCGGAATGCAGACGGGGCGGGCGCAGGAACAATAAGAGCTTTTGAGTACTTTAGACATGGATAGATGGACAGAGAGAAGGAGGGTGTAGAGTAGGCGCCTTGGTCGGGGCTTTGTGTTGTGCCAGTTGGGAAGAGGAGAAGAAGCTGACGAGGGCCAAGCCGTCCGGAGTTGGATGACCGAAGCGAACTGGCTACGCAGGAGGATACTTGGGATTTCCGTATCTAAGAACGGAGCAGCAACGGATTTTTTTTTTTTTTTTTTTTTCATCTCCCTGGCCACCTTCGGGTGAAGCGAGCGCGACCTGACCATCTCGTCTTTATCCTGAGAGGGACATGGTCCGGGCTGTTCTGAAGGTTGCGCGTCAATCTGCCCCTAGAGAGAGAGGTAGGAAGAGCAAGCAGGAGAAGAAAAAAAAAAAAGAAAGAAAGAAAAGGCAAAGCGTGCGAGGCTCACGGATCATGAGTAGAGGGAAGGAAGGACAACTGACAGAGCGACATGGACGGACGGCGCAGGATGGCCAAATCGTACCTATGTATAGTTATCCACTCTCCGCCGCGGATTGGGTCTGCTGCCGCTTAGGATTCGCATTCGCTTACACGATAGTCGACGGCGTTGTCGAGCATCCCCAAGTTGAGGGGGGTGGGGGGTGGGAGATGGATGACAGAAACAACACCGAATCCTCGGGAATGACGGCAAAGACAAGAGAGTGAGAGAGTCTTACTTCGAACCCTTCCCCCCCCTCCCCTCCTGGGTTAAGAGCCACCCGGCTTGCAAAAAAACAGGCACACTTTAGAGCCCACTACCATAGATACCGTTAGTTCACCTACCTTACAGCAATTGTATACCCATCAGTTTCATAGAAATCTCACACGGATCAATATAAATTAATTATAAACTTTCTATACTTCTAATAAGCTATTTTTCTTTAGCATTTGGTATGTGCTACCTTGTTGTTCTTAGGCCATTGCCTCAGTATGTTGAGGTGTGCCAGGTTTATTGCAAGGCGGGTGAGAGCTTCGTTGCTCTCGGTTCGGGGGAGATTTACCCTCACTAGCGTCGGATTTGCGGCGGGAAGGATTGGGGCAAGGAAAGAGGGGTAGGAACGGCACCGATTGGTGGTTATCCCTGGCGGTTCGTGTACGATGTAGTTTGTTGTTACCTTGCCACAGTTTCCGGGGGGGGGGGGGTAATAGGCAAGCACTTGGGCTGTCTCTTTTTTTTCTTTTTGAACCCCCAACTCACTTTGTCCGTATCTTGTGCTCGGTTCGAATTCTTGGGACGACCAAGACAAACAGACTCGGGTATACAGCGGGACAAGCTTTGCGCGGAAAGCTGGTCATCTTTAGCATCATGTGGTGGGAATGACGAGGTGGCAAAAGAGAGAGGGGGAGAGAGAGAGAGAGCACGACGCTCACTCTCAGACGCAAAGACGGAAACAAAGGCTGTCGGACAAGCTGCGTGTGCTCGGTAGTCGAGGACGGCCGTGACTTTGTTTAGGATCGGGGTGGCGGAGCCGGTGGCTGGGTGTTTCTCAGCGTGTTTCCAACATGCCGTCACGTTGTTTGCGTTCTCCCCCTCCTTCTCCTCCAGGCTGCTTTAGCGGTCCGGACGGGCTCGACTTAGCCCATCAACAAGACATCTCGTTGGAATACAAAAAACAACAAGATTGATCACGAATCAAGAAAAGGGAGCACAGTCCACACGGTTGAAACAAGGATAGGCCTTGCGACTCGGGGGGATGAGGCGGAAGGAAGCACATACTCAGTAGGTATTCGTACAGAGTAAGGATGGAGGCGAGGACCACGCTGTGCCCTTGGTTGCCGTCTTGGCCGTCGTCGAACCCAATCGATGGCCTTTTGGGTGTTTGACTGTCGGCAGCGTGTTGGGGTATTGCCAATTACGGTCATCAAGGCTCAACAAGACTCGAGGTCAGGATTCTGGAAGGCATCCAAGCCAGAAACCCCCCGCCGGGCTAATAAGTTGTCCCAGGGGTCCGCTCGGCTGGGACGACGACGTGGGAGATGGACCCCAAAACTGGGCCCGTTCTGCGCCTACCGAAACCCGGCGGCAGAGTCTAGTACAAGACGGGCATGCGATTCGAGCCTTTTTGCACGCCATATCTGTTTGTCCTTGTCATCCTCCATCCCAGTTCCGTTCCCGTCCCATGGGATCTTAATCCCGTCTTGTCATGGCTTTGTCCCAGCACTCCGTGAATGGACTTTCAGGCAGTTTGAAGGCCCCCCTTCCGGTACGCGCGTCAACACGATACCTAACTAGGTATATAAGAACCCCATGCGATCCTGTTTCGCAACCGAGTCAGGGGGAACCAGTTTCCAATCAACCCTTCAATTAATTAGTATTACACAGTCGCCCGGCCTTCGGAAGCGTCGATAATAAGGCAGGCAGGATACGCATTGCCTAGAACTGGTGGTCATTGGCATACGGTTTCTCGACTTCTGCCTCTCCCTCGTCTACAAGGCACTTCCCTGTCGCGCATGTCGTAGCGACCTCCACCGACCTGCAGGAAAGCCAAGAACCGACGGAGCTCTCTGTCTGTATCTCTCGGGAAGGACCAACAGCTGACGAGCACATTGTCATCGCGAACCAGCTTTTCCCCGGCACTCTCTCAACCTTCATCGGCGTGGTCTCCGCGCATCTCCCTCGACGGTTTCGGGAAATACATGCCGTCTTGTCATCACTATCTAGGTAGGTATTAAAAAGGGGAGTCTCCCAGATATACCTAGATAAATCTTGCACTGGTCCATCAACGAGACAATTCGTTCCGTTGTCAACCCGACAAGCGAGCAAAACACCCCTTGTCCTTTGAAGCCCTCACTCCACCCAGCGATACTCCTATTCTAGGTAACTCCCGTCACGTCCCGTCTCATCCCATCTCCGTCTCCACCGTCTCGAATTCTGTCCACGTTCAACCCCCAAACAGGCCCGCCCCCTGCCCTGTTCTATCCACAGAAACACTCACAACAAGAGCGACCAGACAAAGGACAGAATACCCAAGAGTCAGCTGCAGGGCTTGCGCAAAGCACAACAGTGGTAGCGGCAGCAGCAGCAGCAGCAGCAGCAGCAGCACGCCGACGGGGTGGTGCATGTGCTGGCGATGCTTTGATTGCATGTTTGCGCCCCCTTACGCATGAAACCGAATCAACCCGGCATTACTGATCCCACGCACGCGCACGCGGGATCTACCTCGCTTCGCAGATATGCCCACCGTCCCTCAATCCCATTGAAGCTTATCATCCCCCCCCCCCTCCCCGGAGCTCTCCTTCGTCCTTGCGTTACATAACCTGACCCTCACCTTACTTTGAACCTAAAGACCTCTTTCTGATATTTATTCGCCGGTTTTAGTGTCTTTACCGCTGCTCGTTGGGTTTCTTATTCTCGCTCGCGTGGAACCTGAGGGCATAACAACGAACACCCTCCCAAAGAGAAGGAAGTAACGCCACCAGCCCATAGCCTTCGTCGACGTTACCCGAACGACACGACTCTGGCCGACCCATTGCAGACTGGACCATTGTTATACCCTCACGTCTCTCCCTCTCTTCGCGACTACGCCAAAAGAGCCGTTCCCTCGAGATAAGGAAAGACCACGCACGCACAGCAACCCCGGACGAGAGGCCAGCTAATTAATACACACCATCATGGCTGGTCCTCCGTGGAGAGCAGCGCTCATCAGCTCAGCGGCGGTCACCGTCTTGCTTGCACTGCGCCAGCCCGTCTTCTCGAGATGCAACCTCCTCTGCACCTTCGTCGGCGCCTTCATGCTCCAAATCATCTCGTGGGCCGTCTTCGTCGTCTTCCTGTTCCCTCAATACTTCTCCACCCTCCGCTCGATCCCGGGGCCCAAAGACGACCATTGGTTGCTGGGGCAGTATTTGAGGATCATGCGCGAGCCGACCGGCGTGCCCATGATTGACTGGTGAGTTCTTCAACACGACCCCTGCCTGTTAGTTGGCAAGGCCGGCCTCGATCGAACCCGCAGCCGTAGCGCGTGTGGTCGCGACGACGGAAACACTCACTAAACGAGCGCCGCAGGATCAACAACATCCCCCACGAAGGCATCATCCGCTACCGTGGTCTTTTCAACCAGGAGCGCCTCCTGATCACGTCGCCCAAGGCCCTCGCCGAGGTGCTCGTCACGCACAACTACGATTTCCGCAAGCCCGGCGCCGTCCGCTCCTCCATCGGCCGCATCCTCGGCATCGGCGTGCTGCTGGCCGAGGGCGATGAGCACAAGGTCCAGCGCAAGAACCTCATGCCCGCCTTCGCGTTCCGCCACGTCAAGGACTTGTACCCCCTCTTCTGGAGCAAGGCCTGCGAGGGCGTCCAGGCCATCACCGAGGCCGTCCACGCCGAGGCCGCCAACGGTCCGCCCGAGGGGCTCACCGACCCCGAGAAGGCGGCCCTGGCCCCCGACACCGCCGTTCTGGAGATCGGTGGCTGGGCCTCGCGCACCACGCTCGACATCATCGGCATGGCCGGCATGGGCCGCGACTTCGGCGCCATCCGCGACCCGTCCAACCCCCTGGCCCAGACGTACAAGCAGGTCTTCAAGCCGAGCCGCCAGGCCCAGCTGCTCACCATGCTGGGCATGCTCCTCCCCGGCCCCCTCGTACACCACCTGCCCTTCCAGCGCAACGGCGACATCGCCAAGGCCGCCAACACCATCCGCACCACTTGCCGTGAGCTCATCCGCGAGAAGCAGGAGAAACGGGACCGCAAGGAGCTCACCGACATTGACATCCTCTCCGTCGCCCTCGAGTCGGGCTATTTCACCGAGGAGAACCTCATCGACCAGATGATGACCTTTCTCGCCGCCGGCCATGAGACCACGGCCGCCGCCATGATGTGGGCCGTCTACTGCCTCTGCCTACACCCGGACGTCCAGGCCCGCCTCCGCCGCGAGGTCCGCGAGCGTCTCCCCGCCCCCGGCACCCCCGGCGACATCACCGCTCTCGACATCGACCACATGCCCTACCTCAACGCCGTGTGTAACGAGGTCCTCCGCTACTATTCCCCGGTGCCCATGACGCTGCGCGAGGCCGTCGTCGATACCGTCATCGACGGCAACAAAGTGCCCAAGGGCACCCGCATCATGCTCTGCCCGTGGGCAACCAACAAGGACGTCTCGCTGTGGGGCAGCGACGCCGGACGCTTCGACCCGGAACGCTGGCTGGCCCGCGACAACGACGACGAGACGGCCGCGTCCGCCGAGAGGAAGCGCTCGGCGGCCAGCGGCGGCGCCACGAGCAACTACGCCTTCATGACGTTCCTGCACGGCCCGCGCAGCTGCATCGGCCAGGGCTTCGCAAAGGCCGAGTTCGCCTGCATCCTGGCCTCCTGGGTCGGTCGCTTCGAGTTCAACCTGCGCCACAAGGAGGAGTATGACGAGAAGAACCTGGTCATCAAGGGCGGCGTCACGGCCCGCCCGTCAAAGGGGCTGGACGTGTATGTCAAGGTCGTCGACGGGTGGTGACGGCGGCATGTTTCGGGTCGAGCGAGTGACGACGGGCTTTTGCTGTAATTAATGATGTGAGCATGGACCGGCCCGGCTGGGTTTCCTGGTGTTGGAACGTCGGGTATATACATGATGACTACGCGATATACAGGAAACAATGAAGAAAAAAAGCACATGGGGCATCGAATCCATACCGACGCAGGCCGACGGCCTGTTTGGGAACCCCGAGTGAACCCTGGTCGCATGGCTTTCCTGGATTGAATGACAATTTGGCAGTGAGGGAGGGATGTGGGCCATACGTGCTGCTGTATGAATGAGGGGCTGGGGATTTTTTTTTTTCTTTTTTTCTTCTTCCCCTATTTCTTCCCGTGAGACTTACATTTGCCCCTCCGAGCTGTGTGCGTCTTTTCCCAATCTCATGTTTTCATTATTTTTTATTTTATTTGTTTACTGTGAGGCCCGTCCTATGACAGCGTCGTCGTCGTCGTCGCCAACCGCCGGGACGCGACGCTGGGCAGAAGCCGATCGAGGTGTGGAAGGGTTGGCCCCGTTGACCCGGGACCAGACGTCAGCGCCTGCGCCGAAGCTGACCGTTCAAGCGCCGCCGTGCTCGAGGTGATAGTAGGGTCTGACATGGGTTCTGTAGGCCGCACCTGCTCAGGAGGAGGGGGAGGGTGGGGGGTTCATTGAGTAGTAGTCTCATTGAGGACACTCCTGATGTGCGAGGGCATTCCGCTTGAGGTACATATATATGCCGCTACGCGTCGCGCAAGGTAGAACAATGACAGGGTTGACTTATACCGTTTCTTTTGTGTCTACGGCACGAATGGCCCGAGCACTGGCGGTCACACCCTGCTTGTCTTACTCAGCCCAACTGAGGCTGATGATGGATCATGCAAATCAGCAGAGGCGGTGGGTATTTATTGAATATAGTCGTTCTAGGCCTCCGCAAGCGGTCCTAGCCCAGTTCACACAGTATATGAATATCACGATACGTATAACCCGACACGCTGCACCTTTGACCTGTGCCACAGCTGAGACGACGGGGGTAATTGGTGAATGTAAAAGAGTCTATATGCACGCTGCTGAACTTGAACTAGACTCTCTTGCCCTGCCTCAAAAGGTCGCCCACCTTGGGCGGCAGCACCAACGCGCTTCTATCGTTCCGTCTGTAAAAGTCCACCACCGCCAGTGCCGTCTTCTCTGGCAGGTCTTCCTGAATGAAGTGGCCCGCCTCGGGGAAGACCTGCAATGCGTATTTGCCTGGTTTGAATTGTCAGTCAGCCTTTTCATCACATGTCAAGAGGTTGCCATCAACTTACCCTGCATCTGGCCGATGGTCAGCTCCGTGTCCAACCTGTCCGTGCCCGCTAGCAGCAACAGTTTCCCACCCTTTGCCTCGAGAAACTTCTTGCTCAGCCCGACAAACCAGCCTTCCCAGAACGGCTGCGTCGCTGAGAGATCCGTCCTCCACCTCCACGGTCGCGTAGGGTCGACCGAGTCGTCGTAGACCAGGAGGGCCGGCACCGATGTCCGCGCCGAAACGGAATTGCGAATGGTGCGGGAGCGGATGTGCCAGTCGATGCCCGACTGCAGGCTGGCAAAGCCGGTGGGCCGGGTCGACAAGTAAGTCAACATGCTCTGCAAGGCATCCATCGCTGAGCCCTCCACCACGTCCAGCACGCCATAGCCCAGGAGCGAGGTCCCCAGCCTCCCCGACTTGGCCAAGTCAGTAACGACAGCACCGCCCAGCGAGTGACCGATGAGGACGATGGGTGGAAGTTCCGACCACGACATCTGCGCCTTGGTGAGCTGGATGACGCTGAGCAGATCTTCCGTCAGGATGTCGAGCTCCAAGTTGAGCTCCGTGCCGTTCGTGACAACCGTCGAGCCGTGGCCCCGGGCGTCAGGAGACAGTATTCCGGCCGAGGGAAGACGCTTCCTGATTTCCGCCGAGAGGGCGGCGAACGACAGACCTGAGGACCCGGCACCGTGGTGCATGACGAAGAGGGGACCCTTGCCGACAGGCGAGTTGAGATAGGCGTGATAGGTCACGGTAGACGAGCTATCGTTTCCGGTTGTAGGCTTCAAGAACAGCTCCCGCTCGAAGTAAGTGGTCCAGGGGATCTGCTCCAGCGTGCGGCCCCGCGATACACTAGAAGCGAATCAGCGTTCTGCCAAGTCGCCTTTTCTCTCCTCCAAGCGGGACTGAAGGGGAGGACGGAAACCCAGTGCATCTTACCCTTGCGGCCGAGCGAACAGGTTTTGGCTCGGAGATGGGATGACGGTGCCTGTGGATGAGGCCGAGGAGGCTGATGAGGCCGAGGACGAATCCCCGTCATCCATGTGTTCCGGCAGTTCGGGGAGTTGGTCTACCTCCGGTTCCTCGTCGAGGTCGTTCAGCGGCTCCGGTAACGGATGCATGGGGTCAAGCTTCCGCTTGGCCCAGGCCCGTTGCAACTCACTCATTTTTGGTCGGTTATCTCAAAATGCAAAGCGTCGGAAGATGGCGTTTCTCCTTCAAGGGCCTTGGAACGAAACAGGAACTGGCTGTGCGCCGCACGTTCTCGCCGGCCCACTGGAATGCCAAGCCTAGCGGAGGAGTGCAGACTGTAGAGATGATCTGGGCCGTGTAACAAGGCGGAAGCAAACGATACTATTACACGGCAGAGAGCGCAGCAAGGCTGGGGCTACCAGCTGGAAAAGGATGGTGACTTGACTCGGTGGTGGGTGTAATGTGAGACCAAGTTTGAGATGCCTTTGTGTGGATGACGTTCAGTGGGGTGATGAGGGGCAGCGGAAGTTTTGGCACTGTAGATACACGCTTGTATCCGTCACAGAGCACAGTGCTAAACCCGCACCCAGCTGCCCCTCTACATCGCTGCAATCGATCCCCTAAGAACTTCGCTGGAAGGGGAAGGAAGCCCCGTTATCCCCTTTCTTCCTCACAAACTACACGACGACACCTGGAACCAACATTTTAGCGGACTTGACCGTAGCTTCATCGACAGCATACCTAGTCGACATCGTCAATATCTTAACTCGTGCCATTGGGGATGTTTGTGGTGTATCGATTGTGAACTCAGGACAACCAACCCCCTTTGGTGGAACCCAGACGAACGCCACGAGAGAAAGCTCGACTGTGTACGGTTGCTGATTGCCGGTAGCAATTGGCAGGTTGGATGTCCTGCTCTGCACGATGAGGAGAGGGAGCAAGCCGACGCCGGGAAATTGGCCTTCGAGCAACCACCCACGAGGAGAGACGCTACATGCAATCTCCGCGGCTGCAAATAATCCAGATGCGCCTACAGACGTTGTGGGAGTGAGAATGCTACGCACACCAAGACTGGAGTTAGTAGACTTTTGGCGACCCAGGAAAAAAGAAAGGAAACAAAAATTAAATAAAGAGAGAAGACGGGACACGCCAAATGAGGTCGCAATGATTATCAACTCTAGAGGGGAAAAGTCAGTATGTCTGGCGGGCTACGTATAAGGTACGCTATTGCGGGTTTGGAGGCACGTCATGCAAGGAACGCAACGTGATGCCAATTGGCTCCGGATCAGCGTGCATCTGACAAAAGCACAGGGCTACCTACTGCTGCATTTACGGACCGCCAAGTGAATCATACAAAGTAGGATCAGGTCAACTCAGGAGGTTGGCGGGGATCCGTCTGTCTGGCCAAGTCGGCTGTGAGGGTCCCGTCAATTCATTACAGTTGCGTTGATCTTTCTCCCAACCCGGCCGGCGCGCCATACCTGAACGAGCAGGGGTACGGAGCGGACACCACGGGTTTTTTTTATTCCCGTTTTTCTTCTTATTTCACCTTCTTCAACTGTTGGACATGTGTGTGGGGTGATCTCAAGGGCAGGGCTGTGTCAAGGGAAGGGTAGATTAGGCAGATTAGCTCAGAGAGCATACATAGATCAGGCCAGGCCAAGCAGACGAGTGGAGGCAATCGCCAAAAAGGAAAAACAAGACGAGGTGGTTGACTCGGTTGAGACAGCACAACTCGAAAGCGGGACCCTAGCGAACACGCGAGATCGAACTCAACAAGGGCAGTAAATCACACTGAGTCGAGTCGAGTCGAAGACAAAGGGTACGTCAGTGGCCTAGACCTTCGACACGATGACCAGGTTCCACGTCCCTCGACGAGAGTCGGCTTAGACTTTTTGTTAATGGCGACGATCAAACTGGCCATCAACACATAAACCATGGGCCGGACAAGGGAGCTTGGGCCAAAAATGCAGGTCTAGACCTTGATGAGCTGAGAGAGACAGCAACAAGGTCGTTCTAACACTGGACGCACGTCGTCGTCACAGGGCCGTTGATTCATATTAATTTTCGAGTTCCAATTGTAGTATATAGTATCCCAGGTCCATTTCGCTGCTATGCGCCCCCTCCTTTGAACCCTTGAAAAAAAAAAAAAAAAGCCTTGCGGTCGTATGTTTACATATCCTCAAGATATACAGTACGTGGCATGTCTATGTAAACAACTACAATGGCTCTTCTTCCCCCTCCCTCCTACCACCAAGGAAGGGAAAACATATTTTGAGCAATAGAGAGGAAAGTCAGATCAAAGCAGCCGTCGATATCATGACCGTGTTTTGGAAGAGGTATAATGTTACTGATGACAGAAAACTGAAGAGACGCAAGGAAAAAAAAAAAAAAAAACCGAGGTTTCTGCTCGAGTTATAGAATAAGATATAAGGAAAGGATAAATAGGAGGATATAAAGTGGCTTCTTTCTGAATCTCTGAAAGCTAAGAGAGATCCACAATGTCATACATTTCCACACTTCTATGTTCATTCATTCAGGGGCCACGCCCGGCCACCACGTCGCGTAGCGTCGTGTCGCGCCCCAAAGCGCGGAGGACAGGCGTCCCCCCTCCCGTGCTTTTTTGTTGTAGTTGATCGTTGTAGTTGTATTTAGCGTTCAAAACTTACTGGTACGCACCCCGGTAGCCGCCACCGCCATATCCACCTGCGTTGTAGTCGCCACCCACGTTGGGCAATGTTGGCTTCCTGTCGGCGATGGGTGCAGCGCCGAGGACGAGGTTCTCGTGACTCGAGTTGGCGTGGTTGTATGGCGTGTTGGGTGTCAGGGGGCGGTAAGGGCCGCTGAGACCGGCACCCAGGTAGGAATCGGGGGACTCTGAGCGGTTCTCCTTCTTCTCAGGGACGCTGGACATGGAAAAGGTGGTGCCGTGCTCGGGATCCTTGCGGTCCATGAGGAGGGAGTTGCGGGCGTCCAAGGGAGTGAGAGTGTCCATATCACGCTGCATCTTCTCTGGATGGGAGGTCAGTGATGTGCTAGGGGTGTGGGATGGTACGAGAGCAAACTTACCCATCTCCTTTCTGCGCTTGCGGTGAGGGTTCTCCTTGCAGCAGGCGTTGATGGCGTTCCACATGATCAGGATAGCGAGGATGCCTGTCAGTGCGGACTGGACGGCAATCAAGACGACACCGGTGACGGTTTGGGTGGTCTGGGAGATGCCGAACTCCTCGACAAAGACAAGGATACAGGCGACAGAAAGCACACGGACGACCTGGATGGTGATGTTGATGACGTTGCCGGACTTGCGCTCAAAGGGGCGGGCCCACAGTAAGAGGCAAAGCATAATACCCTCGACGATGAGCTGGGCGGAGGTCTGGGCCATGCCGTGACCGTCACCAGCGGCGAGGATGCAGCCCTTGGTGAACAAATAGAGGATGACCGGGACAAACATCCACCAGTAGTCCTTCCTGTAAGATTCGTAGAACAAGCTGTACTTCATCCAGTTGGTCTTATCGTCGTAGAGACCGCTGACGTCGCCCTCAGCCTGCTTCAGCTTACGGGCCGTGACCCAGATCTTGTATGAAAAGAATGCGAGGATGCCCGTGAAGATACCCAGACTGACACCAGCGAGGACCTTGGCGGCCCACGAGTCACCGTTGGTAAACTGGAAGATGCAGTACAAGACCCAGATACCGTAGAGCAGCATGATGAGCGAGGTGACGGCGCGAGCGATGGATCCCCAGTAGTGCTCACGGAAACCAGAGAGGCTCTTGGGGAAGCTGCCGAAGAGGGCCCAGAACTCGAGGATGACCTTGACGAGGAGAATGCCGACGATGATGGCAGCGATGACGATGGCGACGATCAAGAGAACGGTCATGAAGGTGTTGGACTTGGGCACGCTGAGGGTGTTGACGAAGGCCGTGATGCCCTGAACCTTCTGCTTGATGGTGGTGATGGGGTCGTCAGAGTCGCTGGACCCGGATGTCGTTCCGTTGACGCTCGTCTCGATCTCTCTCAATACAAGCGAGTGGAATGCCTCAATGGCTCGCTTGGTCTTGAAAAGGGCGCTACCACCGTCGACGGTGGAGCCGTCCGCAAGGATGAGCGTGGTGTTCTTGAGGGTTTGGACGCTGTCCTTGCTGAGGTCACCGCCGGTCATTCCACGGAAGTTGTCGATGGCGATCTGCATGTCGGTCCAGGGGATGATGCCGGTGGAGAAGCCAAAGTTCTTGACGAAGCTGCTGTAGACGGGAGGGTAGCTGACAGAAAGCATGCCGTTCATGGCCATGCCTTGGAACCATCCAAAAACCTCAGTGAAACTAGGGCTGATCGTGCCTGCACCACCGGTGCCGCTGCCGCCGAGAGCAGCACTACCACCAGCGAGCGCGGAGCCGGCGGCTGACACACCAGTTGCAACTAGAGCGAGGCCGGCGACGCCGGCGGCGATGTACGAAACAGCAGCAACGTTGGCCGTCTTGCCGTTGGTGACCTGGGACGTGATGCAAGCCACTTCTTCATTGCCACCGAGAGCCTTGAGCTGCAGCTTGGCCTGGGCGGCGATATCGGGAACGGCGAAAGCAATAGCAGGAACCAGGCTAGCGTACTGTTCGGGGATCTTCTGGGTACCACGGGCAGAGAAGGTACCGGCGGGGACTACGACATGTTAGTACTGCCGTATTACCTTGATCATTTGCAGGACTGGCACATACCAGGACAGAGCTGTTCCACGTAGGTTGCCGCCTCGCAAGGGTTGAAGGTGTTGGAGTAGATGGCGTTCCCGTAGGCGGAGACGTCGAGAATAGCTGTGACATTCTGGGACTTGGCGCTCGTTCCTGCTACATCGAAAGTGACGGTCTTGTCGTCGTTGTTGTACTGAATGTCAACCTTTTGCACGGTGACAGCGGTATCGTTACCGCACGTGGTGAAGCTGGTCGTCTTGAGAATAGAGTCGGCGAGGGTTCCGGTGGCCAAGGCGGTGGCCAAAGCCAACAACCTCTTCGGGCCCCAGGTGGGAGCAGACGGCGTCATTGTATTGTTCTGATGGTGAAAAATAAGATAATAAAAAAGGTATGCTGAAAAACTCGTTCTTCGTCGCTCTATGGGGAATCCAAGGTGATTCCCAAGGTCGTGTGTTGGGTGGTATATCCAAATTCTATGCTTTTGAGCCTCTTCTGGCTTCTTTCTCCTGTAGTCCTAACGAGTAATCTGGTCCCTTTCCCAACTATAACAGATTGGTGATATACGCTTTGGTGAAGATTTGGCGAGAGAGGGGATTGCTTTGCTCGTCGGGAACCGGTTTTGAGTGTTTCCTTGGTAAATTCGGGGGCGATGGTGTTCGAGTCGTCGTCGCGTCGGGGGGGTATATTGCGAGAGTCGTAAACCAAAGGAAACAACAGCTGGTGTGTACTAGTGAAGAAGAAAGATTGGGGGTGAAGAGTTGTAAGAGGCCGACAAGCAAGCACAGCTTTCCACAGGACAGTACGAAGACGAAAAAAGGGGAGAGAAGCAAAAGAGGCCGAGGATCAACCTGGAAAGAAGGAGAAATAAGGCCGGCAACGAAGTGCCTTTGCAGAGGCCGGAGAATGTTGTTCGGATGAGCCCGTATGAGACTGCTTGTACGCCGAACGAGATGGTGGTTCTACGGATGAAGGCAGAGACAGCGTCGTGGTGAGAGGCGGGCGTCGAGGGTTATGGATAGTTTGAGATAGAGAGAGGAAACAGTGAGTGTAGAGAGACAGCTTTGGTATACAAGCCAGAGACGGAGGAAGAGAGAATCAGTGGCTGAAAAAAAAAAAGAGGCTAAAGTCGTCGGGTAGGTATGTGAAACGAGCGAAAAGCGACGATGTGAGAATGCACGTCGGTCAGGAGGTGTTGGTGGAGTGTGTGATGTGTGAGGGAGGAGGGAGCAGAGACAAGACAAGATGCAAGGCACGAGAAGACGAAGGAGGAAAAGGACGAAGACTAACGGACGAGAAGGGGAAGCGATTGGCGATCGATGGTTGGCGGGAGACGGGGACCCAAGCTTGGAAGCGACCTCAACTTCGCCTGTTCTCGTCCACGGGCCCCATGCAGGTAGGGACAAGGACCCTGGGATAGTATGGATGGGGTGGGAACGGACGTCTGCAAGTCTCCAGCGAGTCCTTCTCTTTCTCTCGCCTCTCCCACGCGCCCTCACTCCATTCTCGAAGGAGGGTCTCTGTCTGGTTGGAGAAAAGAGCCAGATGACCGGCCGAAGAGTTGCCTTCACACACACACACACACACACATCCCCGGTCGCCTCCACCGGGGCGCAAGTTCAATTGGATCCTCGTCCCTGACTTGTTCCTTGCCTCCCAAGCAGCGCCAACCAGCCCAAAAGCCTCTCATACCCTTGTCACGAAGGCGCTTGCCCCCATAGGCCCCACCCCTTGGCCGGTTCGTAAGTCCAGTAGTGTATCCGTAGTGTATGCGTGAAGTGCAGTAAGTTACGGATACGCGTAGCAGTCAATACCTACCTACCTTACTACTCAGGCCAAGGATTGGTTCGACCCACGCCGCGGCGCTGACGAATTGGGTATGAACGGGGTTGTTCTGGAGCCTGGCTGCACCAGTCAAAACGGGCTCTTGTCTGGTCCTTGACGGGCTGGCGCTCTTGTCTGGGCGGCACCGTAGCGCTGTATACTTACTGTACCCCGTATACGGATACGTACTCCCGTAAGGTACACACGTATATATGGCGCAGGAGATAGAGATAACAGCATACCATGCTGCGGCTTGCATGTCGCTGGTTTTCCTACCCATCTCACGGCGCAACGTGCCCGAACGCCAGTGGCAGGCGGGATACTAATGCACGGAAGAGGGGAAGGGGGATGGAATACGACCAGCGGACGGACAGATGGGCACAGGGCATCCAGCCCGATGTTGGAATACAGAGGAGCCGCAGCAGAGGCGAATAAAAAAAAATGGGTGAAAAAATGATGGCGTAAGTACAGGACATGTGTGGATCGTAGTAGGTACATTACCCGTCTGCTGTGCGACCCAAGCAGAAAAGGCGCCTCTCTGTGAGTGTCTACCAACTAACCTACCCTACCATGTAGGTAGTGTGCATGTATGTACATAGTACGATGTACAATACACTAAATAAAAACCGTGCCCCATCCATGCCCCCGGCTGGCATCCGTCCAGACCAGCCCGCGGCGACGTGTGGCCGAGCAGTCCAGAACGGTCCTTGGATCCCTGACGTCCTTGCTGATGTTAGGAAGCAAGAGATTGAGGGCCCGGGATTCGAGCAAGGAATATATTGCTTGAGAGGAAGGGAGAGAGAGAGAGAGATGGAAGGATACGTATCTTTGCTTCCTGCCTCGCCATCAAATTAGCTATTTGGGTAAGGTGAAGCCACAAGGAAGCCACGCCTCGTCTCCAGGGCCACCTCAACCGCACCATAGCAGATAGACGGGTGGTAGATGCCGCACAGCCTCCAAGCTCTCCCAACGGCTGGCACATGAGGGCGGCGTGGCTTCATTTGTGTCTCGGGTGTAGACGGTCGCGTCTAGCACCGTTTGGGGACGATGCACACTTTTTGTACCTTACCTACCTAGGTAGTATACACGCGGATAGTGTGTACCTACTAATGCCTTAGTAGTCCACACTGAGTTGTCGGTATTCGTGCGAATGCACTGCATAAACCACGCATGTGTTCGCCCATTCTTTCTGGTGGATGCTGATGCTGACGCTGAAACAGCGCCTCGAGGAGTCGAGGGAGGGAGGCATCGGCAGTCCCGCGCCGCCCGCCCGCCCCCCCCCCCCCCGAGACCACGGGCCATGCGACGACTGGTTGAATCATAATTCTTCTTCTGTATTCGCAGTTTGCATTCACAGACTTTCCCAGCCTCCAACGTTTCCGAGACTACCAACATAATATTACGCTTGTTGCATCATCAGCAATCGCCAGCAAGCTCTAAAGCCTCCAAAGCCAACACTCAGGGGCAAACCGGTGGTGTACCGAAGCCTCCCCCTCCATCCCACGGACGGTTGTGTACCTACATTAGTAGCAAGGTGAGGTATCTACTTAGGTAGGTACCTAGGCAGTGTACCTACCTATCGTACGTGCAGCTGGTGACCCTCCCCTGCATAGGCGTCAGGGGTCGGCCCCCCGGAAGACTCGAGCGAAGGAGGGGCTTGGCTGCGAGATCGACAGGGGATTCCGCCTGGCGCAGTATGGCAGTGGCCTCGAACCCATTGGTTCCCGCTGTTCGAAGGGGAAACCTATCCTGTACAATATGTAATGTACACAGGAAACTACCTACCTACACTAATCAAGTACCTACCTTATCTCGTTACAGTACGAAGTACATTACAGACCACTAGGTATGTATGAGAATATTGATAGGTGCTGCCCGCGGCGCCACGGACGCGAAAGGACGGCAGGTGAGGCCCACAATCGCAAACGAAACCGGTCCCGTACCCCGGCCTGACTTGAAACTGCGCCATCACGGAGATGGAGGGGGGCCGCCCTCATTTGCCAATAGAATTGTCCAGTAAGCCAGAGTAGTCTTCACGGGGTGAGGAGCAGAGCAGCAGCAACAGCCTTGCGCGCTTCGCCAGAGACAACGAATGCCAATCGGTGGTATCTTCATCCACCGCGGAGTATCTCGCGCGCGATGCGATGATTGACGGGTGAAATATGAGAGATTATGTAAACAGGATAGGGCACGCGCTACGGGAATTTCCTAACCGCTGCCATGTTCATCTGCCCTTTCAGGTGAGTTCAATCTCAGGAACCACACTTTCTCGGCTGGGGTGAAGGGGGGGTGGTAGCCGACTTTGGCTGATGGTAATTTGGCGCTGCCATCCATTTCGTCCCTCCTTCCGGGGAAAAAAGGGTTAACGACTGGCACCATCCATCCATGCGTTGTTGAACGGCTCGTCGGATGTCGATTGATTTCGCTGACACCCTACGAGATTAACAAACCGAATTAAAAATAACCGTCCCTCTTCTCTTCTTGTTGTTCTTCGGTGCCCGTTTCCCACCACCTTGCCCAGCTCTTGTACATGTCCCCACGTCACACTGCAGCCTCTAGTACCCATCGCTGCTGCTACCGTGGTGCCTTTTCATATCGCGATACGCTGCGATGAAAAGTGCACAAGACACCTATCCAGTCTCTAATCCGAACCGACAGGCAGGCTTTCGTACCGTACTATGTACACCCACTCGCACAGCCTCTGCACTTGTCGGACGGTGGCACGATGCAATACCAGACGGCAACAAGGCAAGGCAATTCTAATATGTACAAGTATTTGGCTGCCCACGCGGACGGCTCCATAGATCCCCTTCACCACGCGTCAAGAAGACTCCGGATCGCCCGCTTCGTTCCCGCCCCAGCCCCCCGTGCCACACAACCCACAGACTACCCATTCCCGCGCCTGGTGGGAGGCCTGCCCAGCGGGACAGAGTCCAAGCTGCGTTGCTGTAGTGGTGGCTACCTGCTTGAGTGCCGAATCCATGAACTCAGGATCCCAGCTACGTTAGTTGACTTCGAGCGTCACTAGACTACCTACCTAGTGTACAGATACACTTTCTGCCGAGAAAGCATCTTGGTGGCCACCCAGAAACCCGTTTCCACGCTGCTGGGATCCATCTGGGTCTACCTACCTAGCTGGATCTGCCCATCTTTCTGGTCCAGCCCACACTTGTAGGCAGCCTACTAGTAACCGGTATCACAGCACTCTGTGGACACGGACCCCAAGGTCAACAGAAATCCGTCCAAGATAGCTCCCATCACCATTTGGGGGGGGCACGCGGTCCACGTCTGTCCTCGCACTATGTCCCTTCCCCGCGCGTGCCACAAGCAGCTTTGGCAGCAGCGGCAGCAGCAGTAGTGCCATCGTCTCGTCTCATCAGCTCCCTCGCCAACACCCCCTTCTGTGCGTTCTCTTCACAGGGCCGAGCTTGGATACCCAGCTCGACGCAACATCACGCAACAGCTCGCGCATCAGAATCCTTGGGGGGGGGGGGGGGGGGGGGGCAAGACAAGCCGTCGAGGTATCGCCTTATTTTACAGATACCTACACTCTTGTTATTTTCGTCCAAACTCGAGGGATTGCAGTTACCACCCTTCTCGTCGGAAACCCAAAACCTTGGTTTTTTTCTTTTCTTTTTCTTCTTCGTCCTCATCCACACACACCCCTGTAGGTGTCGTCAAAGAAAAAGAATGCAACCCTTGGACGTCTTTCCTCGAAGGCCAGCTACCCCCTGGACAATCTTATCGTCGAACGAGTCTGTTGTTTCCTACCCTCTACTCTTCCATCACAAAACGTCACCGGAACCTCTCCCCCTCCTTTTCGTCTCGCCATCCGTCGTCCTCGTAATCCCTCGGGCTGAGGTGCCGTGTGCGCTCGCCTTGGCGCCAACCCCATCTTGGCTTGTCACCGTGTGTGAT
The DNA here is from genome assembly GCA_020631755.1 of Colletotrichum sublineola. Taxonomy (NCBI): domain Eukaryota; kingdom Fungi; phylum Ascomycota; class Sordariomycetes; order Glomerellales; family Glomerellaceae; genus Colletotrichum; species Colletotrichum sublineola. The sequence goes on from JAHSQG010000013.1 coordinate 1,502,589, forward strand.
TGAAACGACTCCGGGAGCATCACCACTGGCCCAGGGCGCCTCGCCTCCACGATGCTGGCTGCCGCCGACCCCTCCCCCCCCGGACGCGTTAACTCTGCTTTCACGCCTCCTGTCCCAGGCTGCTGGGAGCTATCGTGACTCTCCTCATGCTAACCGGCTCAATCGCAAGATCCCAAACACAATCCACATCATGCCTATGCGCCTTCTGGTCAGCAATGCTCCTAGTCCCAGGAAACAAACCCGTGACAGCATTTGACCACGCTACCCCCGCCTGTTCTTATCTAGCATCATGCCTCTCTCCATCCGTCCCTTAACTCCAGATCCTCGTCCCACGGCCTGTCACAGATTACCGGTGACGGAGCAAGGCCGCGGTCGGAGCACATTAATAACCACGACCTATTACGAACGCATTTCATCTCATCCTCACTCAGAAAAGGTCTCCGAAGGAAGCAATGCAAGTGATAAGGCCTCATCCCGCCAGCTCGGCAACCTTTGGATCTCCCTCCAGCCTTGTTTCCCTGCTCTGCATTCTTGCGCTTCGCCAACAACCCTCATCCCCGAGCCACTCGCACGGTCTGCGCGGTCTTTGCTGCAAGATGCTTCTTTGCTTCTCGTAAAGCTTCGCCTGGCTGAACCCGCAAGCCGTATTTACACTTTCGCTAGCCGTTCCGTACTAACCTCCCGTCGTGGTCCAAACGTCATGGGACCACCGCAAAAAAAAAAAAAAAATTTACAGAACGCTGATTGGAAGCCCAAGTACCGACTCTCGACATGACTCTCGACAATCTGAGCACTCACAGCCCCGGGCACTCTCCGTCACGTCGCCGAATGAGAAGTTGATGAAGTCACCCAGCTCTCTCCGCCCCTCTCTTTTATTTACCTCATGCAGCGGTTCCATGTAAGATGGGGGGAGAGTATCCGTACCGACAATCAGGTACTGATCTAGAAGAATCTCCGTCCGTCCCAGGTCCCCGTCAACCCGAACGAACCCACTCCGAACTCTGTCTCGCCCGTCTCGCCATCACCAGCAAGCCATCCCTTCCTTCCTTCCCTCCCTTCCTCCTTGCCCGTCCGGACCTGTTCCCAACTTTGACGGATAAAACCAATGCACTGAGCGAACAGGGAAGCCGTTAAGAAACATGTTCATGGACGGCCGACCGCCCACACTTGCGCATGTCACACGCGCGCGCGTCACGGTCCGGTACAAATTTTGTGACGTTTCCCCCCTTCCCCTCCCTCCTCCCGCGGCCCCGCCTGTCACAGTTATCCCATCATCCCCAAGTTGTGAATCGTCAGCGCCGTGGAAAAAGCTCAACGCTATAACGACCTTGGGGAGGGGAAGAGGAAAGGGGAGGGTAAGAAGGAGCGAGAGGAGGGCATTGTGCCTCGTATGAAGCGGGTCCCTCCATCTCTTCCATTGCCCCCCTATTCTTCCAATCTCTCTCCCGCTGTCGTCTGCCAGCCCAATATCCTCTAGAAAATAAGGAAGGGGAAAAAACAACAACAACACACGACTACAACGTTTTACCTTGGAATAAACTGTGGGCACGGCGTTACATCGTCCTGCCACGACCTGGTTCTTTCCTTACTCTTGCTATTCCTAACCGCTCACCCGACGGGCCCGGTAATTCCTCCTCGGTACTAATTACTGGGGAGAACCACAAACCTCGCAAACTGCACGTACACGCACACGCACACGTTCTGATTTCTTGCCGACCCTGTCCGTAGAGCCTTTCTTGGCAATGGGGATGCAGCCGAAGCGGGATGCTAAAAATGCTTCTCCGGTGGAGTGCGCGGGTACGCTGGCTTCCACCGCGCCTCCCTCCCTCCCCTCGAGAGCGTAGCATCGCGCATGCCTTGGTCCGTCCATCCCTGGGTGTGTGCACGCGTTATCGTACGTGCGTGCGTTCGTGCACTGCCGGGTGGGTTGGGATGCCAATCTAATATCAATGCCTTGTCTATTCGAACACTATTTGATTCTTTTTTTTTTAATACTTCCCTGCAATGAACACGATTTTGGTAAATACGCTAGGCGGAACATCTGTCTGTTGCTGTGCAACACATATTCTTCCCTTCCTTCTAGAGGAGCCCGTCCAATTGAAAAGATAGCCGATGCAAAAAGGGGAAAAAACCAGATCCATATCGGTAATATTTGAAGTCGAGCTCAAACTCGTGCAAGTCTATCTGTCAAAGAAATACACCACACCGGCCGACCTGAGTAACTTAAAAAAACCAAATTCCATTCGCCACTTTCACCGCCCTTCGCACGGGTTTCATGGATGCTCTGATGGCTCCGAGTCTGTTATCGGCCGTAACATGAATATGTCGTCAGAAAATGAAGCTAAACAGCTACCTCTTACTCGACTGGAAAGAGAGCTGGGACGGACTGCTGTACAAACAAAAGGGGGTATCTAAACACGTCATAGATCCAAGTGAATATTCGGCCCCCTGAGAGGCCATGCATAGATTGCTGCATGTCTCTTAACGAGCAGGATAGAAACCCAACCCGTCTTGGAGAGGAGACTGTGAGTAGGGCGAGATCGATCCCTGAGAGGTGTAATGATTCTCGTTGAGGTTGCCTGTCCCCATGAGCCCATCGTAGCCCATCGACACGCTCATCACATCCGGCTGGTGCAATCCCAGAGCGTTGTGGTCCAGAGATGGAAAGGGTTCGGTATCCTGCGCTCCCGGCATGTAGTGCTGCTGTGTTCCCATGTACGACGAAGCGGGCATTGCCAGGCCGTTGGCGTTGTGATATTGCTGATTGAATCCTTGGGGTGCTTGGTTGACGGGCGGCATGCCCATCATATTCTGGGCCACGGGCTGGCCGTTCGGAAGCTGTGAAGAGTACATGTAATCCTGGAACTGCAGGTTGCCCGTAGCACCCGCGTATCCAAACTGGTTTGCGCCGTGATGTGGTCCGTTGCCTAGCGGCATTATGCCCTGAGGTTGGTAGGTTGACGGCTGCGCAAAGTTGGAAACCCTAGAGCGTTCGCTTTTGATGAATGCTTCATCTGAGGGTTCACGTGTGAAGGGAGCCCTTGGCGGGGGGTCCTGCACGGGGCTGATAATGGTGTCTGGCTCCAGCTCCTTGGCCGCAACTAGTCGGAGGATGGGCAAGCTGATATGTTCCATGTGTTTGGCCAGGTGAACTGTCAACTTCTTCCATGTCGGGAATTGTTTCCCGCAGAACCGGCAAGGCTCCTCCTGTGGCTTTTTGGATGTTTCGTGACGGCATTGTTCGACCTTTTGCCATGTTGGATCAACAGCGCCAGCTTTCTTAATAGCGGCCTTGGTCTTATTTTTGGGCTCTATAAACTTGTGCTCGCGTACGAGATGCTGTAGGAAGTTGTCTCGACGGTAGCAAGTGTGACGACAGTCCTCAACGTCGCAGGTCCACCACTCAAGATGACGGTGGCCTTCATTCTCGTGACGCACCCAGTCAGCCTTACGCTTGAAGATCTTGGGCTCACGGCACCGGTCCCAGGTGCAGGTGAAAGGCTGAACATCCTCGTGTACGTGCTTCGTCCAGTCGGAAGGCTTCTTGGGCTTCTTTAAGGTGAAGCAGAGCTGACACTCGAACTCGGCCGGAAGAGACTGGGTTGGCGGCATAGGGATATCCCGTGGAAAGCTATCTTTGGTGATGGCGCCCTCAACAGGGGTCGAATCGCCTTCGCCGAAATCGTGACCTGTGGACAGCGGGTCGAGGTCTCGCAAATCTCCCCTCTGGTCGAGCAGGACAGACCGTCCGCCACTCGCCAGACAGAAGGCCCCGCAAGAGCAGGATGTACCGAGTCCGAGGTGCTTCACCTTGGCGTTGAGAAGACTCTTGTATCGCACAACTTGTTGGTGGGCGATGCGGTCAACCAGATAGTTGTTCGTGGTTGCCAGATCCGGGTTGAGACGGAGCACATGCTGCTGGAAGCCAGCAAAGTTTGGCGAAACACCTTCAATCAGCTTGCTGGACTCGGCATTCATGTCGCCATCCTCGTAAGGCTCATCCTCATCTTCGTCGTCGTCGTCTACATCGATGTTTGTAGAGTTCCCCTTTGCAAGAACAGGAACTGGTGGACCGCCAGTTTTTCTCCACATGCCGACGAGGTTCGAGTGTGTCTCCGCCGCGCTGGCCTTTGGCAGATCCGACTTGCTTCTGGGCCTTCGAAGAGTGTTCTTGACTTGAAGGCCAGTAAATGGGCTCAGCGGACTCTTGGGTGATGTAACTGTTGCGCCGCCGATCGACCCGTTGCGGGCATGAGTGGTTCCGATTGAGGCCACTCTACTACCCATCGACACCAGAGCGGTGTTGATACTAGGTGTCTGTGTCTTTGGCTTGCCCCAACTTCCCGTCCGCGCACTAGGTAGAAGGTGAGGCAAGCTCTCACGTTTCTCAGGGGGCGAAGGCTCTGACTTGATGTTGTCATCGCCATGGGTACTGTTGGACCGTTTGAGTCGTTGGCTACCCGACCTACTGACTAGACCACGTAAGTCCTTGAGAATGCTGGGCCGACGGCCGCTCTCGCCTCTGCTGATGGAAAGCTTTTTTAGCAAACTTCCACTGGTAACGTTCTCAATGTCCATGTCCATGACGCTGGGTAGACTGCGTCTGCGCGTGCCCCAAGTGGCCGCCTTGGAAACGATGGATTGGTTGTCGCACATCTGTCTAAATCGAGCCATGGCAGCTTGCGAAGTCTCTGGCTGGTATCTCTCTGCACCTGGTCCACTGATTGGGTGTGAGAGGGGCGAGTCACCCCATACGCGGTTGGAGTGCATAATGTGTAAGTCTGTTGCTGTCATCTCGCCACCGCGGGCAGTGAAATAAGTCTGGCCGGGTTGATAACGATTCTCGGTTCGGTCCCCGAAACGGATGTTATCGTCGCCAGCTATGGGTTCAGGACTAGTATGCAGGTTAGCCGCTTGCGAAGGCGGCGCTTCGACCGGGATATTATCCAGGCTGTGAGACAGCCATTGATCAACCTCCTGGTTCTTCTCCTCGATCTCACGGCGAGTCACCATTTCGTTGACGCTGGCTATCTCGGTGGACGGCCTGCTGTCCGGGTCTAGACCATGACGGGTGACCGATGAACGTCTCTGGGGTGGACCGGTTGCAGCTGGTTCCTGACTGAAAACCAAATCACCCGCGGAGCTGATGCCGCCATGTGCGGTAGATGGTTTCTCGTCATCATGCGTGAAAGTGCGCTCGATCGACTGTGCCGGCACTGAGGTATCTCTGCCCCACATAGACACAGTCACACGCGGGCTCTGAGCAGTCATCATTGCGGGGGATGGCACGGCGCTGTCCTCGCTGGAACGGCCGCTCCCGCTCGTGTTTGGCGTCAGCTGTGGTGCAGGTTGCATGGCGGAGGTAGAAATCGGGTGTGGCTGGAAAGGCTTTTGGAGCTCCTGAGGTGAGATGGAAGTGGGCATTCGACCCGGCACGGACCTAGTAGTCGCACTTCTATCACAACCAGGTGAGGCTGTGTGGAGCGAAGCTTGGTCAGGGGTTAAGGGATAGATTTTGGCTTCAAGGGCATTGCTACGTGGCTGCGAACTGCCGAAAGCCTGGGAGATGACGGATTGGTCGAAGCTGTCGGCACGGGTTGAGGAGTCCAGAAAGGAGGGTGTGCCAGCTTCCATTGTGTTGAAACTGACGCCGAAGAAAGGGTCCAGTCCATCATCAATATCACTGTAATCGCTCGATTGATACTGGCTGAAGTTCGAGACGGACTCGGCTGGGGTTTCGCCACAGGTGGGCGAAAGCGAGCTGCTCTGGTACTGTGACGAGGGCGAAAGATGGCTCGGGTCAAATGAAGTGACATTTGGTCGTAGTTGACTGTTATTTGGCGGGGAGGAGTTGCTGGGCTCGCTCGCTTGCCCATTGCGGAACGAAGCGGGAGGTACAGCGTAAGTCGAGGCCATGGTGACGACGACAAGGCATAGGCCGACAGCAAAGCCTGGAGTTGAGGTCTTTCAAAGGTGCTGGCCCGTCTTGGCGTTAGGCAGGCGATGAGGTGTCAACGAGATGGATTTTCTCCCAAGAATCACAAGGCGGCAGACTCTGTCATGTTCTGGCTTGCGTAGCTTGGGTTGGAAGCGACGGGACGAGCTGGCTGAATGCGGGGTGGACACAGGATCGCGATCAGGCTACGAGACACAATCGGCCACGAACTGAAGGTCTGTGAAGGTACGAGACCGCCTGGCAGAAGCGACGCAGTGTCAAATGGTGAATTCTGTTCTTTCAGAGATGTGTCGGCGGCAGGCTAGGAAGAATCCACAAGAATATTTGTTCCAAAGTGTTGGAGGAAAAGCGATATGGCAGCCTGGAAGGGATGGTTGGGTTGGTCGTGTCTTTTGACCGGCGCTTACTTGGGGCGGTCCCCGTCTCCGTATGTGTGACGCACGGGGCAGCTAAATCAAGTAACAGGGGGTAGATAAGGTCGCTTGGAAGGCGAGCGCGGTTGTAAAAACTATTGAAAGAGGCAAGCGGGTTTGTTTGCGGCGTCTAGCGCTCCGGCGAATTCATAAATGTTGGTCGCGGTGTAGGATAGCCAGGATGATGGCTGGGGGCGCCAAAGCGGGATATGCGACTGAGTATCAGCGATCTCGTCTAAAGAAGCTGAGGCTCTGTGTCAATGGTAGGTAGAGCAGCAAGAGACTCGACTCGATGGGCTCGTGTGGAACCGAGAGAACGAGGCGAGAGAGAGCCTAGTGGATGCGGTAACGACTTGATTGTGGCAGAGTCGCAAAGACCCAACGATAAGGGAGGGAGAAGTTGTTTGAATGAGTGTGAAGAGAGAAAGATGTTATTGGGATGACGAGGGGAGGGATGAATTAGGCGTGGGCGGTTGGGGTGGGGGATGCGAGTGACAAGACAAGCGCGAGACAGGACGGAAATCAATCCAGGGTGGTTCTAGCGTATGTAAGTAGTACAGTACTTAAGCCAGGTACGTACCGTAAGGCAACTTAGCTTACAGCGCACTAAGGGAGCGGAAGTCAAGTCGGGTGGACACACTTCCCAGCTGCCTGATGGTGTTGGTGCTGTTGTACTGGTGCTGGTACGAGGTGTTTCGAGGTAAAGGTACTTTTCTACCTTGGATGCGAATGGAATTAGGCATGATGTGAGTCGGTGGTGTCTGGGGCATCCAACAATTAGCTTAGACTTGGGAGCTAATCAGGGCCGGCGATCTGTCTGCTGTTTGTCTCTGTTCGCGACCGACCAAACCGACTTGCTTCTTTCTCCCTCGCCAACTTTGCAGCTTGCCAGCCTGATTTCGAGAGTCTTGGTGAAGCGTGTACTTTGCGCAGCAGCTCGCCAGAGCGGCAGCGGGAGTGCGCTGTCTTGTCTCCGTCCATGGATTATCCAAGCACATAGTGTAGGTGGACAGAAGACAGAGGAATACATGGGTCACGATATGTACGTGGATGGGTACCCCAGACGAACAAGAGAGTCCGTGATGACAAGATTTCTGGCTGGCTGGCTGGCTGGCTGGCGCGTCTGTCCGCATTGTTAGTTCAGACCAGTATGTTCGGCCGAAACCTGTCGAAAACCATCGCGCGCCTTGTCTCTGCTTCCGAATGCCATCGCGCGCATCGACCGATTGTGCCAAAACTACTTTGCTGTTTCTATCGTGGCCATTTCACTTCCCGTTGACCCGACTGCTTCGTGATGCACGAAACAATGACCAGACGCAGCTTAGAACCGTGACTAAACATTAAATGGCGAATGCAACACAACTTTCCTTCTCCATTGAATTCGAAATGTACCTGCCCGTACGGATACTTGCGCACTAATGCTCCTTCCTCGTTCGACGTTCCGCGGGTCCACATGCAGCCCCCGCTAACTCTGCTCCACCCCTGTGGGTCCTAGGTAAAAGTAGGTATATTATGTGGTACAGGTACAGAAGGGAAGGAGCGTTTGTGGATGGGCGACGATGCACCTTCCATAGGCACACTCGCTCGTAGGGCAGAATACCTGTAGTACCTTAGATAGTTAGGTAGGTAGGGACCTGGGCGAACCATATTTTCTGAAAAGGGGACGACCCGAGACACCAGCCCGCGCCAACGAAAGACCGAGGTATCGTCTAATTCTTCCACTTACACGAGGCGTTCTCTGTCGTTGGCCCCTCCCCCTCTGGCACCTGAGTTGGGCGCATTTTCCTCAGCCCCAGCACCACCCCCATCAGGCTCTTTCGAGACTTGCCAATCTCAGGTCCTCCTCGCCCACCGCTCCGCCGCCGCCGAATGGGGTCCCACTGCCCGGCACCCAAAGCACGTCACAGCATATCCTCGCACGGGTTGTGAGCTAAGCTTACCTTTTTGGTCGCTGGCAGCCGCACTTTCATATCCCAAGCCAAGTTACAGAAGAACCAGCTACCACCGCACCGCCTCGACCTTAAGATGACCACGAACTGAATTGTCGGCCCGTACTCACCGAGCCAGCAGATGATCCTCCATGTGCGACCGTAGTCGGCATGACCATCACAGATTCATACCGTATCGTCCTAACGTCGAAAGAACCTTGCGAATCATATGTCGGACTTGCAGACACTTGATGTCATCGGTACGGCATCACGATTTGGCTTGACCGTCGAGCCTAGTGAAGTTTCGCTAGGGAAGCGAGGGGTAAAACATTAGGCAGGCACCAGTCTGCGCAACCATGTGGGTTGTCGCAGATACCGACAATTATTTCCCTTCATCTATGTCCTCCGCCCAACGCGAAACACGCAGCAATGGCCTTCATAACCGCTCTCGCTTTCACTATTGAGGAAACCGAACATCCCCATGGTCGCTCCGCATCGGTCACCGGGGAAGCGGTATACTTACTATCTATTTCTTGGTGGGGTCTGTGGCACTATTGTGCACAGCCGCAGCCGCCGTGATGGCGTTCTAGGGAGGAGAACCCTGGGGGGCATTGGTGAAGCAGACAAGGCTCTTAAGGTTGACTAGGCGGTGCACCACGCCGACCGCGGGCTTTGAAACAAGCGGCATCGAGGCTGCGCAGCGCCACAACAGCCCCCCGCTGCTTACCGTTACACGTGGACGATCACCTTGGACTGCTCCATGACGAGCCGGCAACTCGATGCTCGCCATGCTGGTTAGCATGCAGCCATAGCAGGCTGTGATGATGCCCGGTTTTCCGTTTTGCTTCTCAGCTTCTGCATACGGCCAATCATCTCCCGATGCAGAGGCTGCTCTGGCGAATACAACCATCCTGGTCACGAACACCAAGGTCTTTGGCGGCTAATATAGCTATACGGGGAAACATGTTGGCACCCCAGGACAGGCGCAGCAGCCGAAGAACGGTTGTGTCACAGCACCCTAATAAACAACCAAATTGGCAATTCTCTAGGCACCTTACGTATGATCTCACAATCAGGCACAGAGTGAAGAGACGATGCTCTGGAGATGGTCCTGCAAGGTCACCCATGTGCGGCTTATCTAATCTGCCGCACCCGATCTACCCCCGTGTCGAGCACTAGGCCACCGCCGGCTTGAGCCAAGCAATGGTGGAGATCACATCCCCCAGGAACTCTAAACCTCGTCCGTAAAAGCGCAGATCCGTCGACCTCCGGCCTGGAGAAGACTCGACGACAACATCCGCCGCCCGAACCGTCGTTGAAACAACCATTTTGACGAAACGCCATCCACGCTTCTTGAGAGCGGAATCTCCCGGACCGTTTCCGTGCTTGCTTTGAGCCAAGACATCAGACGGAACCCACGCGCTGCAGAGGCTCAGCCGTCGACCATGTTCCAGGTCCGTAGTTCATCTCGTCCCTATGCCACCACGTAGCTGCCCGGTCACAGCTGTCGGCATCACGGCGGATCGGCGACTGCCCGCCGCTGTGGCCCCGGCCCTTAGACGTCAGGTTGCCGTATCCTCTCAGGAGAGCCGTATCGCTCACCGGCGTGTTCATCGCAGCCAAACCCCCAAGACCACCTACACCTGCGCCTGCACCGGGCACGGTCGGTCGTACTGACCGCAGAAGAGTAAGCGTGCCCCTTCATCGCCCCTCACTCACCATAAACGTTGGCCAACTCACCTCTCCCCCAACCCCCAGACTCGTCGAGATCCGTGCCGTCCAGCGCACCTTTGAGGGCGCCTACATGCGCACCGCCCTCTCACAGTTCTCCTTCGCCCTTATCATACTCAAGATTTTCACATCCGAATTCTACGCCATCGGTGCTCTATTCGCCGTCTACGGCGCCGCCGTCATGCTCGTCGCCATCTTCCGCCGCCACGAGGGCAACCGCCAGTTCTTCACCTCCCCGAAGGCGGACGAGCGCGGCGCCGTCTCCGTTGTCCGCAAGTTCCGCACCTCGGGCAACAGCGTCACACTACTCACGTTGCTGAGCCTCGCCGCGTACGTCACGCTGCTGGTCCTCACGTGGCAGCTAGTCCAGTAAGCGTAGTAGCGTGGCCGAAGACGCGGGGGGGGAGGTTACACGGCGGTGTTTTATTTATTGGCTCATCTATCCCCTCCGCGGTGGGCTATTCAAGTGTCAGTTTGACATGCTGGCTTGAGGCACGTAGATCAGGTTCTGCGGTGTCGTGCTTCAGAGCTCATAGGAGATGCCCGCCACCCTGGTTTGACAAGTGCAGTCAAGAGGCCCAGTCGTACGGCATAACCCGCCCGAACGAGCATCGTACTCGATACCGAAGCGACTGCGGCTTTTCCAAAAAAGGAGATCTGAAGTTCGCCGACGGTGCCGAATCAACGACCCGGTTAGCGTTGCGCAAGCCAACGGCGTGTTCCCACCGGTTATGGGATGGGTACACATGCAAGGGTGGGGGACTTATTCCGGAAGCAAGCGGGCTGCTTCTGAGAGATGGAATGAGACATCATGCACAGCAACCGCGCCTCGTCATCCCGCGGTCATTCTCTGGTCATCTCGAGAAGTCGCGCTCAGCACCACGTATCAGGGCAAAGGAGGCAGACCCGCGCGCAGGGAGGATGAAAGTAAGGAAGGGGAAGGAGCTCATCTCGTCGTTGCCCGTACCAGCATGTAGCAAACCAAGATGGATTCCTCCCACAGAGACGTGACGAATGAGTCCCCACGGCCACCGAAAGGCCGACTGGCACGGCAGCGCGAGGCGTTTGAAGGAAGAACAAGAAGAAGAGGAGGAGGGGGGAGAGGGAAAAAAAAAAAAAAAAAAAGAAAGAAAATAGGCCCCTGTTGCCCTTGAGGCTTCCCAAATCATCGCCAGTGGTTCGTTCCAATGACGAATACAGATGCAACCGAGGAGAAGACACAATATCCGGGGGTCAGGGTTGCGGGAGACGACGCTAACGTTCCATGTCAACTCTGAACGAGATGGTGTAATCTACGCGGTCGTCAAAGTGAGCTAAGAGGGAACGACGTGTACATCTATCTATTGTGTGTGTATGCATGTATGAAAAGACTGGGCGGGAAGAAGGGGGAAGGGGGACGGGGGACGGGGAGGGGGAGAGGGGTGATAGGTAGTAAAGTAGAGAAGAAGAAACGCGGGGTGGAGAAGGGGGGGGGGGGGGGTGAAAAAACGGTAAAGCGGCGGAGAAGAAGCCTTCGTAAAGATATAAAAATGATGACCCTCTGGTATATGCGTGTACCCTCGCGAAATGCCAGATGCCGTAACCCCTTCTTTCGTAAACCGCCCATTGACCCTGGCACGTTGCTACAGGCCACATCCCGATCCAAAAAAGCCGTACCGTGGAACTCCCACGTAGCGATCCCGGGACACTAACAACCGACCCAGTCACACGACTCACACACACACACACACACGCATACACACACACAGGCACACAGGCAACAATCCCTTGGCCAAAGCGGGCCTCCCATCCCAACGCCCGGGCCGAACGACGCCCTCAAAGAAGACAAACCCGCCCGAGACAAGCGTCATGGCGAAACCACCCCCCGCTCCGCTTGTCCGGCACCCCGTGGCGCACCCTCCCTTACGGCCCCACTCCCCTTCATCCTTCCCGTCACAGTGGACGCACCTAAATCCGACGTCTCTCGGTGCCGGGATCGACTTCCCGAGCGGCCCCGACTCCAAAGGCAGACAGACGGCCCAGAAGCTGCGGGTGTATGTATGGTGTACTCCTGGTGCTTGTCGCGGTCGAGTATGCTTCGGCGCGCCTTTGCGTCCCCCAATAGCCTACCAGGGGCCGCCGTTGCTTTGCCGAGCACGAAAAAGCTTTGCCAAAAGTTTCAATGTTTGTTCCCCTTTCAGACGCGCCCCCCCCCCCCCCCCCCACCGCAAATTCCACGGATCGATGGCTTGGCGGGTCGTGGGAAGCCCCTGGTTGCGGACCCTGGCTTGTCCGAACAGCTAAATAGATGCTCATAGTCGCAAAAATGGGGTATATTATTTTTACGTGCTCCTAGATCCCCCACATAGATTAATCCGTACTTCGCTTGCCTTTGTTCTGCTATTAAACCATCTTTGATTAACGTCATTCCCCGCTCCCACTCACTATCTGACTTTCTTGCGCAGCTAAATGATATTGCTCCCAAGGCGAGTCTGGCTGAGATTCAGATCGCAATGGTTCTGTGGTTGAGATACAGTTGCTGTCTACATCCCTCTACCAGTCGGTTGTGACGAACGTGTGTATACTACTTGAGCTCGAGGCGGCTTTGTGTGGCACCTCTTTGGAGCTGAACAAGTTTGACGAAAAGTGTGACGTCCTGAAACGAAAGATATGCCCCGAGGAGAGGCCGCATTCGATGCCAGCCTCTTATTCAAATACCTGATTTCCCTCGTTCTCCTCGTAAGTCCAGCCCTGGTAGCCCCCGTGCGGTCTGGCATAGGTATAGGGCGGCTGTACCCAAGACCCATAATCTGAAGGCGCGACCGCGCCTGCAGAGAGCGAGGCGTTGTTTGGACCGAAATCTGGGAACTGCGTCGCTATTTGTGTTGGGTAAACCTCCTCTGACATCGTCGATGACTTTCTTTCAAACTGCCGGTTCTGCTGTGGCGCCATGGAGTACTGAGGCGGGAACGGCGTGTTCCTCGGGTAAGTCATGATGCTTCCCGGGGCGAAAGAGGAGTAACCCATGTCTCCAGGGGCGTTGGGATCTGCGTTGCTCCAACCGGTAGACGGGGGAGCCTGGGAAGTGTATGGCGAAAAGGACGGGGTGATTGGAGACTGCCCGGTGAACGATCTCCAGGTTTCGTTGTGCTCTTTCGGTTGCGTTGTAGAACTAGGACTGAGTTCTGGCGACATCCAAGCTACTGACTGGTTCGTAAAGCCAAAGGCGCGAGAGGACGAACCTGCGACCACGCCTGACGACACTGCATTCCACCCATCAGCAAGTCGGCAAGACTTTGACGATGGCCGGGACTTACTTGTAGCCTCGGTTCCCAGGTTTTCGATGACGGATGGTTGTTTAGGAGGCGGTGGCATACCTGTAGCCGGTTGCATCACCCCGGGACGATATTGCTGGTGTTGTGAGACGTCAAGAGACTGCATGGCAGGTATGGCGGGAGAAGACGAGGCGGAAGCGGTATTGGGCCCAGATGAGGCCCGCGACGACGCTTTAGGGCGCGTCGCAGTTGCCTGCGGCAGAGGCGGCTGGTCTACAGGGAAGAAGCTGCATTCTTTCTTCAGCCTGATGCAGTTGATGCATCTACTCTCTCCCATCGCGGGCGATGCTATGCACCGAATTTTTCGTCGACGGCAATGTCCTTGACGATTATCTCCATCAGTACCAGGTGAGCAAGACCCTGGTGCTCTCCGAGCCAACCAGAAAAGGGGAGGGCAGTTACTTACCACAGGCAACAGAGGTTCGGTGGTAGCCCAGCTTGTTTCTTTTCTTGTCGCTGGCCAAGCCAGACTGATTTGCATCGGACGTGCTGGTCTGCCGTGGTCTGACATTAGGCGTGGACATGGACCGTCTTAACTTCGAACTCGCCTGTGAGAAGGATTCTTTACGCTCCTTGAGACTCTGCTCTTGGTTTCTAGGATCCATCGGTAATGGCATCGGAGCCGGCGCGTCGTAGTTGGGCGCGTAGCCAGGATGTGATACGCCCATCCCAGTGCCGGAATAAGGTAGAGGCTGAGGGTATTGGTACGACATTATTGGTCCCATTAACTGAGACGAGTAGCAACGGGGTGCGCGGTAGCTTTCAAGGCACAAAGATTGTTTATGAAAGACCAGACAGGTCTTAGTGCCACGAGGCAGGCGGGCGCGGGATGGGCGCGGCAGCAAGACAACTCCACGAGTCCGAGGTATTTGGGGAAAAGGAAGGGGGGGAGACGTGCTACGGGTTGATGATCTCCCTACACTACCGACTCGCCACGATGGTTAAGGTTGACGTCGACTGCTGAATGCCGATGCTGTGTGGCTTCAATCCCAGGGTGTTTTCCAGAGGCGCTGGTGATGAAGACGCCGCGCGAAGAGATATCGATGGAAGTGTTGACGAGTGAACTTCTAGGAAGCAACAGGCCGTGCCTTGCTGTCGATATTATGCTTGGTGCAATGAGGAGGAGCGAATACGGTCAATGCGGGTACCTTACAAGGCGAGGGACCAGGGGCGGACCAATCGAGGCGAGTTGTGCGGTCCAGCCCAGCTGCGAATGCGGCACTGGCCAGAATGATGTATCAGAGTTGGTTGGCTTTTGAGATTGCCTGGCGTCAAAATTGGGCCGGCTTGCCCCAAGTCTTTCCTGCTCCCCGTGGGCTGATTACTACCCAACTTGGGAGATGGCGGAGAGAGTGTTCTGACGGAGGCAGCTGCAGCGGGAAGATTATGGAGTGTCCTGCGATGCGATGTGCAACGTGCAGATGCGGCAGCTATAATCGGGGCGTATCGTATTGGCAGACGTTGGGATGTCTGCTACGTAAAGGTCGTCGTCGTGGACGTGGACGTGGTCGTGGTCGTCGGGGCAAGAGACTGTCGAGCCCAATACTGAAACCGGTGAGCTGTGGACGGAGAAAGAAACCAAGCCATAATAAGCGCATATTGGATTAAGGCACCAAAGCCAGGACGGCCAACCACAAAAGCGATGGAAGAGCGCATGGGGGGTGGAGGTGACGGGGGTAAAACTTGAGAAAAGAAAAGAAACTAGGCACGTACCTCGCAGCTACGACTATGCAAGATAGGGACGTTTTGCCTCTCCGAATTCAGGACCACTCGCAGGCGAAGGACCTAATCAGGCGTTGGAATTTCTCGGGCATCCAAGTATTTGGTCGTATGATCGGCGAGGCATCGACGAGATTTACCTGGTGTTACTGGCTGCAGCGAGGTTGCGGACGAATCTGGCAGTTCTTATGTTGAAAGTCAGCAAGTGCCTGCCGGGTTTTATGAACCTTGGCGTCCGTCTTTGATTACCCTTACCCCTGTTGCCAGCTTTCACGTCCTTTGGGAGATGAGGAGCCTGGAAACTATGGGTAGTCTTAGCCAGTGCTTTTGATTAACTCTGCTATGGACGCTCAGGTCGAGGGCGCGAGACCTCGCCGTTTAAGAAGGTCAAGGAGCAAAGTAAAAAGATCAGAGAGGTCGCAAGGGCCGTCATGAGAGTAGCCAGCCAGCAAGCCAGCTGGTTAAGACGTGAAGAGCATTGATACGTCACGTACCTTGGCGTCCGGCTGAATTCAAGGAATGCCCAGATAGCAAGTGTGGATACGCTGAGGCGTGGGATAAGAGCTTTGAGGTTCTTCGAGAGGAGCAGCTGCTTGAAGGAGTCGCACGCGCTGGGAAGCTCGAAGTTATCGTTGAAGAGTCGAGGTGGGAAGGTTGACAAGAAAGATAGTGCGAGTTTATAGAAAAGTATCGAAGTGATCTCAGCGGTGGCGAAGGTTTCGCCGAGATCTTCTGGCTATTGGTTGGTGCCGAAGGGGGCCTTTTTTTTTTTTTCTTCTGAAAGAGAGAAATCTTGTAAGGATATAGCGTGGTCAAATACAGACGCACTGGGCCTTGGGAACCTGGTCTGGTCTTGTGTTGCTTCGCTTCACCCTGGCATCGAGTGTTGCCCGGCCTTTGCTTCTTGGTCAGCCGAGTGAGAATGGAAAGCACCAGAGCACTTAAAACCAATCTCTAGAAGGAGCACAGCAAACCAAGGAATGGCAGGGGGGGGACGAAGGACAAGGGAGGATGGCGAGGAGACGGGCAATCAGATGGAAAATGAGGATATTTCAGATACAACCACGAATCACGACGTGCCAACAACCCTGCAGTTCCAAGTAAGATCGGAAAGAAGGGAGATGGACAGATGGCCTTCTTGGGTTCCAAGCATAAGCCTGAAACCGCCTCTTGAAAGGTGATGGCTCAAAAGGGTATCTCTTCTCCTCTTCTGGGCCTTTGCGGGATGATATTTTTGCGCCGGGTTATGTACCATCGTGGTTGATCGCATTGATAAGCGCCGGGTATCGAGGAAGCCATAGAAACCAGCAGGCGTTCTACCTGCCGCCCCCGCCCTTGACACTCACTCCCTTGTAATATTCACTGTCCGTGTGCGCATCAGAGAGCCTCCAATGCCAGATGGTGAACCCTATGGAGGGTACCTTGGCCGGCAGGCGCTGGGTTTCCAGGCGTCTCATATAAGGCAGATGACTATTGAATGGGTGTTCTCATTCTCCATTGCACCCCATCTCTCATTCCGTGCTCATCTTGGGAGCTCTTGTTCAGGTTACTCGAGAGGTCGGGGATACGGAGTACGAGCCGTCAAGTTGCGCCAAAGCGGCCCTCTCTTCCCATCCTTGTCCCCTGCAGACTGGGGTCTAGGAATTGTGGGAGGGCATGGAGAGCCTGGGCAACTAGGGTCGGTTGGAGGGGCCGGCAACTACAGATGACAGAGCGGAAGGTTGGATGCCAGTCTGCTGCAGAACGCAGGTACGGAAAACACCCGCTTGTTGAAATCTCGGACGCTCGGCATTGGCGGGCACCGGTCTTGAGGGAAGCGCCTGCCAGGGGGACAGAACCGCTAGGCAGCAAGGCGAGAAGAGGTTGTATCCCGTCATTGCACTGACAATTTTGACAATGTGCCATTCAGTACCTTTCGTTCCTGCCTTGGATAAAGAGACCTGTTGAGGGTCGCGCCGGGCCACATCCGTTGGCATCCCTGCTTGACCAGTCGCGTGGAGGGATCCTGGCGAGAAAGGCATCCAAGCATCCTAGACATGGGACGAAGGGAAAGGGTGTGGGAGCTGTCCTGTTGGTTCCCTGCTCATGTCATTGTACTAGGTACTATGAATAACAACAATCTCTCGACTGTTGCCACGCGTCTCGATGAACATCGAAATCGGCGCATTGTAGCATCGTAGGCTGATGCGAGCAGCATGTAAGCGTGGCCTGTGCTTCCCAGAGATATGAGTTTTGCAAGAATCCATCCATCGATTCTGTCGACGCACAGACCTCGAATCGGTTGCAGGACAATAAGCTTGCTCGCTTGCGCCATTCGGCGGTCAGGTGGTTCTTGACCGCTGCCCCGAAAAATCCTGGCAGTTCTGACGCATCTGTCACCATCCCCAGAGAGAGAGAGGGATATATGTGACCGAGTATTGTCCGTTGTCCACTGTTACTGTAGTAGACGGGTTTTGCCCAGTCGAGGAAAGACAGGTTGCCGATGGCGGGTTGCAACCTCACCACGTTCGTGGTGGCCCTTGCGTTGCCAAAAAAGCTAGGTAGGCCCGTCCGTCCGTGACGTGACCCCCATTCCCTACCCGTTACTAAAATGTCCAAAGATTTCAGGTGAAAATCGACCTGTCACCCGCTGTGCCTGTTGGCTCAGGGGCTGATCGCCAAGTGTCTGTCGTTGTTAGACATATCAGTGTTCTGGACCATTGAGGTCCCAGATGCGTAGCTAGCAGTGCGCCTGCCTCATGACCGATGGATTGAATGACCCTTTCATCTCGCTTTGGATCTTCATGCAGGCTTTTGAGTTTGTCTCCTCTGCAGCAGTCAACGGGTTGCAGGGCTAGCGACCCGCGGTTGACGCAGTTGCCGAGGGGTTCCGTTCCAGTTGCATGGTAAGTGCCTGAACCATTCAATGCCTCAACTCGTCCACCTGTTGACGAGATCATCCGATTATGCAATCGGCCACTATAGTAGCACTGGGTCACGACTAACGTGAGAAACTGCAACATAACTTGTCGGGTAATTGAGGGACATCAAGGTTGGAAGCTGTATCACTCCCCCCCGGCAGGTCGTAACAAGGCAAGGAGTCCAAATCCGACCTGAAGAATGACGTTGGCGACAGTGATCTGTGCTACCATAGCACAACACGACTTGGACGTACGGATATGGAGAAGACGAAGGGGATGTCAGTCTACTTCTCGGCATGTAGCGCTACAACCTTAATCTCTAGGCCTGGATCTGCGCCAGGCGAGAGCCGGAAACTGTCACCAGTAAGTACCACCACCAACCATCACCACACGACTCAATGTGCTTGGGCGTTCGAGAAGAAAGACAAAAATAAAAAAAAATAAAAAAATAAAAAAAAATAAAGAAAAAGTTTGTATCTTGGTACATGCGGCATCAACGGAGAGTTGAGACGAACTGGATCTGATAGGGTAAGAGTGATCATAGAGCATCCTGCCGAGAAATGTCATGTCTTGACATCCGCCTTCAGCTATGCAGGAATCGATCTGGCATGATGTGCGACTGGGGTATGCCGTCAAAAACGTTGCAAAAGCCGTTGGTGCTTTGCCCCCAGTGTGTCCTGCACCCCGCATTTCATTCAGTTGTCGTTACTCAACTCCTCCGTTGCCGCGCACGTCTCGGAGCATCGTCCCTTAAACTGCTCGTCGATCAAACCGGATCTGAATCATCCCAACGTATTCGGAACCGACAGACATCAGACAACCGAGTGCCCCTGGAGCGCCGAATAGGCAGGAAGCAAGAAAGAGAGAGAGAGAGTGAAAGAGAGAAAAAAAAAAAAGAAAGAGAAAAACCCCGAACTGGATGCAATGCTATTTTCCTCCAATCGTCCCACATTTTTGTGGAGCAAATCCCATGGCATCAGTGTCAGCAGCGTCTGCTTCATGCAGCACTTTGACTGTTCTTTTCTAACCATCTCCAGAGGGCCCCTGGTGTTGCCAGCCAGTTGGACAGTGACGCATTGATGCTGTTGTTCTCGTGGTCCTGGAGGCTGCTCACCTCGGCTTGCCTAGTCATCTACAGATGTTGGCGGGATGGTCGAACCAGACGTGGCCACGTCGTTTGGAGAAGAGGCAATCCCCAATCACTAGTGCATTGTTGGGAAGTCCTGGGCAACGGTTGAGCTGTGATCACCTTTCAAGATCTCCGGATATGACAGCCGACAGGGCTTCAAGGTTGTCGATAGAAGACGCTCAAATTTACCTTCTTGAAGCTGACTGCCGAACAAGGGAAAACCCAACGTCAGTGGCAGCAGTCCTCGGTACCCGTAGTCGCGGCTACTTTGATCCTAGCTCAAGTGAGCCAGGCTGCTGGCCACAACCCCGAGGGCTTACCTACCTAGATGGGAGAAAGGGCCGTTGCACTTGGTCCGTTCACCCGTCATCCTCATGGTCGAGTAGCGATCTGCCGTCCGGTCGTCCAAGACTACAGAGGGATCGACGTCACCTCGTACACATTCAAGAAGCCAGAACGTCAAAGCTGTTGCTGATCTAGCTGCATGGACCAATAGTTAATGGCGCACCACGGATTACAACGCCACCAACCACTTAGTCATCTCTTTTCGCGCCATCTCTGAGTTTGCCGTCGCAGACCCCGGCATCCCTACCTAGGGTACACTGGGAGCATTCGGTAGTGGACCCGGGCCCATCCACCAGATGGATTGGTTCATCAGTGCCAACGGTCACTGTCAGTCTTCAGGCCTCCGGATAGAATCTTTCGAAACCGTCAGCACATTCCGACTTCCCCGGAAGACCTGCTGCAGCTTCCGGGCAGGCATGTTCCCCCATTGGATTGGAGACGCGTCGGCGCCGCTCGAGGGCGTACGTAGTAATCCCCCACTTCTCCGTGGGCGTCCTGACCCGCGCTGCTGACAAGGGGAAAAAAAAAAAAAAAAAAGAAGAAGAAAAAGCAACCTCCCTCTACTAGTAAGCAGAGACCCTGGTCTCACTGTGTTGACGGAGTTCGGAGTGAGGTCCGATTATGGTCTAGAGGCCTTGAGACTCTGTGTGGGCCGTGATCACCCGTGCTAATTAAGTCGCCCTTGGCGATGGTTGTACAGGTATACCTATCTGACGCGGGCGGCTGTATTTTGAGCTCGGATTCGGGTTCTGGCATCGCGAGGCCTTTAAAATCGTATCGTGATAGAGGTGATAGGGCTCTACCTGCATATGCGCGAGGTAATACCGGAGATGGTCGCGTTGGGCGATGGCTCTCAAGTTGGTGGTCTAGATAGGAAGTCGCCAGCAGAAGGGCGTGATGCACTAACCAGGCTGCATATGGTTCAGGTTTGGTCAATGCTGGGACGCATGCCTGGGTTCGTGCCTGTCTGGACATGGCTTATCTTCCTAATCAAGTCTGTCGAAGAGCAAGAGGCCGGTTTGGGGGAGCTTTCGAGCTGGATGGGGGCAGCGATTCGCCACGTTTTCCAATCAGAGTGTTTAGTAGACTTCACAGAGCTACTCTGTGTTCATTGCGCAGCCCAAGATCTCGGCAGGTTCCCCAAACGGCCTTTCGACACGTTGCCAATATGGATCCTGGTGTTGTTCATTGCCCGAGATGGCAAGGTGAGGTAGAGTGGCGATCAGGCACATGTTATGGGGTCCATGCCGCATTGATGTCGGGCGAGCTCCGAGGTTCTCCGGCAGATCGGTCGAGAGGACTGATTGGGATATAATTTCTTCTTCTTCTTCTTCTTCTTCCTCCTCTGCTTCAGCAATGGCCGCGGCAGAAAGACGTGAAGTCGCGACTTTGGTAACCTTGGTGATCTGATCTGATCTGTCCATCCATCCGGCTTTGATATGTTTAAGTAGAAGCCGAAGTAAGTCACCCAGGAAGGTACCTGGGCAACTTAGGTGCCTAGTTACCTATCTACCTGCCTTAGGTAAGATAAGTAAGTCAATAACGGAAGGAAGCGACGATTGAGCTTGCCGGGCGCATTAGGTGGAGTCGGGCAAGCTCTCCGAGGACGGGAAGGGGCTCATGGCCCGCCCGGGCTCCTTGTCAAAGCAAGAACTACCAGGGCTGAGGTCTGGCAGGAACACGCGTAAAAGAACCATAAGATAGATACCTAAGGTATAATAGGTATAATAGGTAGGTATAATAGGTACCTAAGCACGATATAAATACCTCAGGTACCTAGCTAGGTATGTTCCTGAGGTTCATACCTAGATATCATTGTGTATCTATGTACCTACGCGACCCTACGGGGGAGGGGGGGCGCCTTGTATATGTACCTCGCCTTAGGTCCTGACTTTCGGAAGGCGTCTTACAGCCGTACGCTCGAGTCACTCCCCACACCTTGCGCTCTCGAGACCAAATTCAAGGCAACCAGCCAACAGATCAGATTTTTAATCCTAGCGGCCTGGCCTGATGAATGGCAAAGATTACCACGTTCAACTTATTCACGCGGACGTTCATAACTGGCTGTTGGATATAGCCTACAAATAAAAAAAAAGTGAAGAAAAAAGAAAAGAAAAACCTTCAACATAGGTCTGCCTTCACCAGCCATCGGACCTTGCTGCTCGTGGAACGGTATAGGTACACCGGCCACCAGTCACGGTGAGAGCCGCAACCATATACATAAGTACCATAGACTTGGTAGAAGTTTCCTGTATTAGTGACGCATACTACGAGCCCCTGAGAGAACTTGCGACTTCTGCTGTAGGTCGTCTTCTCTGTGTACAAGTAGCGTAGCAGCTCCCCTCCCCTCCCCTCCCCTCCCCTCCCTTCTGACTGCATTCATTGGCCTTCGGCGGCACCATATCAAAGCAGAACTTCCATTCGCATGAATAACGGAGAGCCGCTCGTATTCTTCCGGCCTGCCAATGACCTTTATACGCGAATGCCGCTTGCTAATGGTGCGCCACGGATGCCAGGCCGGTACGGTTGGGTGGCATCTGGATGCATACCCCCCCACAGTGTGTTTGGACGGGCAAACACTTTGACACGCATGATGAGACATCCCAAACAGCCGAGAACGTGTCGAGGCTTTGTCGTAAGCCAGATAGCGGACTCCTCAACGCATCATTCAATCCTGTGGAGCTGCCGCCTCAATGGAGGAGGTTGTTTTGTGGTCATCTCTCTGTCCCTTGTGATGTTGCACCCGCTTGGTAGAGCGCCATTCTTGGTACGAAAAGCACAAGGCGGCACTGTCCAGAAGTGCTTGCGGCGAGTGACCTGGAAACCCAAATGGCATTGCTTGAGGCTTTTCAAAGCTTTATGAGCACGGCGAATCAGAAATGTGGCATCTGCCCGAGGGAGTGGGAGCCGTTTTCACAGTTTCGTCGGCCCACGATATAGTTAGAGGACGAGCTTTCTTGGAGAGTACACAATTGACTTTCGGTAGCTTAGACCCCGTAAGGTAACGATCGAGGCGGATTAGTTCATAGACAGAGGAACAAAGGCTGACGAGGGCCTTTGATGCCCACACTTTCACTCATCTGCTCGTGCGAGCCGAGACTCTACACAACTTCTTTTTCCATGATTGCTGGCATATCTTCTGGAAACCCTATCTAGGGGAACGGCTCATATCTTCGGAGCAACATGGCACTTCAGGATTAGCCAATCGTCTCGGAGGGGTTCCTCATCCTATAACGACCGGCCGAGTCACGAGCGGGCGAACTAAGACCATGCGCAGGCTGCCCCGTCGTGCGCGCCATGCCAACGACCTCGCAAGTAAATGCACCCCCCATCCCCGAGACCACGAAATAAAGGAACGAGTAAACTCTGAGGCCTGCGCCCGCCGCATCTGTGCGAGTACACTGAGTGTGCGGGCGTCCGAACGGGGCCGTTGATCGCGCGGAGCTTGGGCGGGGGTTCGTGGTAGGCACACGGAGCAACTGGTGGTTTCACAGGCTGCCCGTGTTGGCCGGGTCATACCTACATAGTAGTAAGTATGGTGAATTCTCACGCCGACAAGAATGGATGTCGATAAAAAAAAAAAAAAAATCTTAGATTAAATTGGTCATCGACGTCTTTCGGTTCTTTGACTGCACAGGCTATCCTGCCCGCCGACCCCCGGTTGGTTCGGTGCTGTTATTGCCCCAGAGCGGAACTAGAACGACCCGAACCCGGGCCGCTGGGGCGCCGGCCCCACAAGGCTTCTCTCTGTGCGCCCGTCGGGAGGGCCCGGACGCTGGACGGCACTAACCGTCTAATGGGCGAGACCTCTTATGAAACCAGAACAAGCAGTGCCCTGAGCACCGTACCTTACGCTTGATGGCCGGGCGTCATCGTCGGGGTAGCGATGGGAGGACGTCGACGAACCATTTACCCCGGACTCCAAACTCTAAGCGGCGCCCTTCTGCTGCGCAACTGCTGAAGCGGCAAGCCTAGCCAAGCCCTCCACGGACGTGGGAAGGAGGCTTTCCCCCACAGTCCGCAAACGGGCTTCACGTCCACCAGGCCTTGCCAGGCCAAGATAAAACCTCACTGTTAGTCATCCATGTCAAACAGCTGCCGCCATCATCGTATCGGAGACGACGGATCGCTAGCCGTAAATCGGTAGCAGTAACAGCCGTCCGCAACCCTGCTGAACTCTCAACAAAAATCCCGTCGCTGAGACACACGCGGTTAGCTATAGCAGTAAGCGTGTTTTCGTGATTGCCTCGTAGAGGGGGGTTATACATGGCCTCTCCCTACCGGCGTAGTAAGACAGGCAGAAATGGCCACTTCCCGATCATTAAATCCCCGCCGAACAGCGAGCGATCAGACTTTTGACAAAACGACGAAAGAATGGAACCTTTGAAGCCCTTCCACCCCCCCTTCTCTATCTGTCCGCGGCGGCCTAGGGTCGCTTCTGTCAGGAAATCTACGTGCCTACCTCACCGGCTCCGGATTATACCTCCCTTCCCCCAAGCCTCTCATCGTCTTTCTACCTTCCGTTTTAGCGTTGTCCTGTCCCTATCAAGAAGTTGCACAAAGCATGAAGGCAACCACCCGAGCAGCCGATGCGTCGGCGCGGGCCCTTGAGGAAAGCATCCGCAGCCTCTCCGGAGCGCAGGCGGGTGGGCAGACATACATTTGTTTTGTTTTACTTTCCGAATTACTCGTTCCCATCCATCGCCTTTGCAACCACGGTGGAACCATACAAGTTCTAGCCGACCCGAGGGCTTCAAATTGACCACCCCGACCAGTACAGAAATTGCCTTTGGTAGGGTTTGACTTCTGCCCTAATGCACAACACCGGTCAATCGAGGAGGGGGGGGAGGATACCGATCTCTTGGGTCGACGTGCCAGTCGATCAAACACGTCAAGGTTGTGTGCTTGCCCATCATTCACATGCTGGCTCGAACCTTGAGCTAGGCTTACACCCGCAAGCGTTGCCCTATCCGAGATTACGCTTTCACAGTTGGACTGAGCCAACGTCCATGTGCAGTGGTGAGGGAGTTTTTTTTGATTCTTTCTTTTCTTTTCAAACGAGGATAATTTATGTGATTCTTGGACTAACCTATGTCGTCCTGGTATCATCCCATACTTTGATGAAAGGCGGGGGGTTGAAATATGTACAGGTAATTAAAGCCCCGTTTGCTATTGTCCTTTGCTGTACGTAGCCCTCTGCTCATCGGAAGACCTCTCGTGCCTACAACATAGACTCTTGGTGTCTAATCGCTAACTCAAAATAACGCCAGTTGCCATGGGTGTGGAAGCGTTTTCGCGTCATTCATTTCATGCCAAAAGTGGCCGGAAAAAAGAAAGAGGAAAAGAGGCAGGTGCTGCTCAGAGCACGAAGATGACGGCGGCGAAGCCCACAAGCATCAGGTAGATGGATGTGCCCTTTGTGGAAGCCGCACCGGGGAAGGGCACAAACGTCGGCGAGGCAGTAGCAGTGGGGAAGCCGCCGGTGGGGCCGACGGTCGAGGTGCAGTTGTCGTGGGTGTCGGGCTTGGTGATGAGCCGGAAGTTGGCGCAGCTGATGCGCGTCTTGTTGGCGAAGTGGAAGACGAAGCTGCGGTTGCCAAAGAAGGAGCCGGGGCCCTCGACGATGGAGAGGTAGGGGTCGACGTAGGTCTTCTCGTAGTCGGCGGTGACGGCGCCGTGCTTGCCGCTCAAGTCGCCGACCTGGCACGTCTCGGGCTTCGAGGCGTCGCAGGGCGTGGCCTCGCCGCGGATGAAGGGATCTTGGTGGGCGAGGGTCTTGGTGCAGTTTCCGTCGGCAGGGACAGGGTCAACGTGTATGTGGTAGGCTGATCAGGATGGTTAGCATGCCGGTCGAGAAGATGTCGCCTTGGATCTAGAGACTTACAGAAAGGGCCTCCCTCTTTGGGGAGGTTGGAAAAGCGGACCTTGAACTCAACACCCTTACCGTCGGGAGCGGTGATGGCGATGATGGAACCTTGGACGTTGCCGTTCAACGACCCTGCCTTGAAGAAGGGCTTCTCGGGCAAGACGGCCTCGTACACAACACCAGGCGGGTTGGACACGACGGTGGCATCACCAAGCTCCTACATCAAAGCAATGTCAGTCAACAGCAAAGTGTCTCCATTTGATGGATGAAGGCGACATACACCGGTGCTTTGGGCCGCAACGCGGCCAACTGCCGCAGCAGCAATGACGGAGATGATAGAAGAGGCCTTCATTTTGTGATGTTGCAATGCCCTCGGGTGCTGAGAGACGGGCTTGGGTGGGTGGAATGTAGCAAGGCAAGAGCAGGAAGGCGTTGATCAAGGGAGAGCATAGGAAGCGGAGCGGAGGTCGAGGTGTAGGTCGGTCAGAGGGGTTGGAAGGTTTTTAAAAGAGCAATAGACTGTTGGGTTGGGATGCCCAGACCAGGCGACGATCGATCCGATTATGAGCTGGGGATTAGTGACTGTATTTTAAAGATCGAAGGCTAATGGTGATCTGCGAAGGGCAAGTAGGAATCAGGTCGCGATCCTTATATGGCCCACACCACATTATAAGATGTGATGAGGATGGGACCAACCAAAGACCCCCCAATATCACCCGCAGCTTGGCAAACATGGTGGCAGTCAACTGCAGGGTGAACACACACCCACACACACACATACACAAACGCACACACGCCCCCCAGGTTTGCGCTAAGCCTGGATAATCAAAGAAAGGAACGCAATCTGAGAAGGGGGAGTCTCAATATCGGATGCTTTGATCCATCGTGTACATGTGCTACCGGCCAGATGGTGACAGCAGGTATAGCTGGTGGCGCCTGCACATAACTTTACCCACACATACTACATACAATACCTCCTCACCTTACCTACCGTGGGTAGCAGTAGCAGTGTGCAGGTGAGGGAAAGAATGTTTCTTGCAAGGTACGTGTTGAACCTTCCACCTCATGGATGACCTTGTAGGCTCTGTGCGACCAGGGAGAAGAGATGATTGTGGACAGGAGGGGGGGAGGAGGGAGCAGGGATCGAGAGGATGTCAAAGAGACGAAAAGTTTGCAGGGCGCCCAGGATATGCCTCTGTGTAGAGTTGTGACAGGTGAGGGAGGATTTTGAACTCAATGACGGCGCCGGCCTCTCCGCCTCAGTAGCCGGCGGACCGTTGCTCTCCGGATGCTTCGGTTACGAGCGCTCACCCTATCCCCCTGTGTATTTCACAAACATTTTCTCTCTTTCTCATTTTCTCGACCCCCCCCCCCCCCCACACACACTCAAAAGAGTCCTTTCTGTGGTCAGAGGAAAGCTAAGCACCAACCTCGGGACTTTTGGTAATTGAAGCTGCAAGTAGAAGGTAAGGAGGAAAGGAGCCCGCAGACCACAGAGGACTAAAACCCCTGATTGGCTGGCTGGCTAGCAGCTTGCCCCATCTGGGAGCCCAGCTGGGCATAGTATCCCCCATATTGGGGGCTGCGTGCCATGTATGGATGGCTCAGGGGGATCTGTTGGCTGCCACAGGGCAGACAACACTGGGGTCGGGTGGGTTCTGGGCTGCATGACCTTACTGCATACTCCTTCTCTGTAGCTGCAAAGGAAACAAAAACAGATGGCGGCTGGTAATATCTGACTTTGTTTCCCAATGTACCCATGCACTGCGCCACCTGAGAAACGACTAGCAGTCCCGGCCACGCAGAAATATACATGGCAGGGCCTGGACGAAACAGACCAACAGTCAGCATACAGCCAACAGCTCCCGGATATAGATGAGTGCGTGTTTCGGGACCGCATGCAGACGACTGCCTGAACAGGCGAGGTAAGGCAAGGCTGACTGACCAACGAACCCAAGGTGATGAAGAAAGGACAAAGGCCATGCAGTCAGTCAGTCAGCCAGTAGTTCTGTTTTTTCTGTAAGCCAAACCAACAGGAGGTACCTATCTAGGTAGACGACGTCAGGAGCACGGGAGCCCAACCTCGACGACGTCGCTTAGACGCCGCGGCCGCATTGGGCGTGCGGCGGGGCTATGTGATGGGATGCAATAATGATGGGATGGATGGTGACGGTGTGTGTGTGCTCCATCTTCAACAGTATGATCTACCTACTATGGTAGAGTGGGACGTGGAGGTGGGGGTGGAGCCAGATCCCGGGGCGTCGCTTCAGGCCGCTCTACCTATACCTACCTACCTACGGAGTATACGATGTAGTAGTGAACGGCGCGTCTCAATGCTCCCCTGTCAGGGCCAACCAACCCATCCTCATATCTATCCGCCCACACAAGAAAGCGCGTTGTATCCCGAGGAACACGGTATAGCAAAAAGAGGCCAGCATCTCGACTGCCCTGAGGCGACGACTGATTGACATGCATGACACTTGTAAACTAGCTACCTAGGTAGCCAAGGTAGGCAAACTCGGTAGGCCGGATAGGCGAGCAGCAGCTGTCGCAACTGTGCCGCTGCATCCAAGCGCGCCGACTTCTACGCTCAGATGTGCCCGTCACCTGTCTCTGCTGCATAGAATCCCTTGGATGAGTTTCAAATGACAACGGCTTCCACGACGGTCACGTATTCGTCTTGTCTGCCGGCATGCTGTTTGTTGCCTTGTTTATGAGCAAGGGGCCAACCGCAGCCCACTACCCTGGGCGGCCCCCCCTCTGGTGTCAGTCTAGTTATCTGCACAAAGGGGATTGAAGCTGGGATGGGCACAAGACACCCTGATGTGCATCTTGCCGTCTCGATTCCAATAACTCTCCTTGCAGAGGGGAGGGCGTCTACCTTTTTCTTTTAGTTGCTTGGATTAGCTGGGAAGCTGCATCGCTCAACCTTAGATTCTTGCAAAGTTGGTACGAAATCATGTTGTATTGTCCACACGTTTCCAGGGCTACCGATGCTCTCTCTCTCCATCGTAACGGTTAAGTACCAAGTGACACGCAATCACCTGTCGACTGCCGCATCAAGTCGTCACCATCCCTATGATGATGGTTCCGTTCCAAATGCTCCCGACGGCCTGCCAGCAGCAGAGCCCCCGGCTTTCGTTGTCACGCCTTGGCCAGGCACAAAACATCCTCCGCCAGCCATTTGACGGCGCAGAGATGCCGTGTGAGTGCGACTTTTGGGGCCACCCTCCCATCTGGGTTGGTTCTGCCGATGTTCCGTCCCTGTGCCACCCCGCTAATTTGTTTCCAATAATTACATGTCGCATGCTAATTATCGACGACTCGCGAGGTTTGAGTTCCATTCCGAGCCAGGGGGGGGCAGCGTTGCTAGCGCTGACAAGCTGGGAATCCTCGGCGCCAGTGCCTTGCAGATCGCTTGCGACTCCGCGAGACTCGATTGAGCCGTCCGGTGCCATTACCGCCGCTAGTACAACGTTGTTCCGACAGCCGAATTGGCATGGAAACCACAGATGGCCACGTCCTGACTTGTGTTTTGAGAGCAAGCCCGCTTGTTATGGGCATGATGAGCACTAGCTAACGCACGTATGATTTACTTTTTTAACAGATGAGATGTTGAGGGAACAGCGAAAATTCGGTTGGCAACCTCTGCAAAATGTCCAACTCCCAGGGAGCCACTCCTTCGTCCTATGCTGTCGCGGTAGGGGCCTGTCCTTTCGTCATGCAGCGTTGGCGGCTATCGTCCGGACAAACAGTCGGCACCTCTGTGCCATCGTCATCAGAACGTTGACCTGCCGACATGACGAAAATCGACGTTTCGGGACATAATCGCGGAGCCGAGTGGGGCGCGATTTCTCTTGGGGGAAGGGAACCCTTGGAGAGGCTCCAAATGGCGGCTCAACACCTACCTGCTTCCGCGTCGAGAGATGCTGTGCACTGTCGGCGTTTCGTCAGGGCACGTCTTGGGCTCGAAGCCAGGAAGGTTCCTCCGTCTGGGGAGATGGGCCACCCGCCTGGGTCAAAGACGCTGTTTCAGCATGTCATGTCACCGCCCAAGCGACGAACTCATCAGTGACCCTGCCCGACTGCTCTCACCAGGCCCGTCCAAGGTAACAGATGCCGCGTTCAGTTTCCCGTCAGGCAAACTGCCACACTGAGTGTCACTGCCACCTCTCGAACGGTTGTTTCTTGGCATTCGCTCTCTCGCGCTCGAACTTCCCCTTCGTCTACGACCCGTTTCCTTTGGTGCTTGTGACTGTCGGACGTTGGAAAAGCCTCCCGTTAATGACATGGCACCGTCCGCTAGTGTCAGGTGGCGGTTGGCCCGTCTAGCTCAGACAGGCCTCGGGCTTCGACGTTAGCGTGCTAGACCTCACCCGCCCGTCGATTTCCTGCATACTTTTGACGCTGTGTCCACTCGGAAGAACACTTTATGATGAGTCCCTGCCTGTGGTTTTTATACGTTCGTATTATCCAAGGCTATTGCAAGACAGGCGTGTTTCAGGCCTCAAGGATCTTGAGCAGACGAAACTGCTCGCAGGCATTCCGGACGTCAAAGTGAGTACGGACTGCGCATGTCTTATACCGTTTGTCTGGACCCGAAGTGGTCAGGGACCGTAGCTTCTGGAAGCTTTCGTGTTGTCCAGCCGTAAGATGCATCCGTATAACGCTGCAGTAAACGTGGTTGCCAGCATGGGAATTTACGAGTTAGCGGGGACAGTCCCCGATGCACCCACCTTTGGACCTGCAAGGGTTCATCTTCGTCTGATTCGTCCTGGCGAGGAACTCGAGCGCGCTGGATCGAACATCGTCGGCCTGCCACGGCATGCGATCCTAAATTTTAAGACGCTCAAGTATAGAGTCCACTTTGACGGTAGCTGCACAGTGAAAGCTCGGGCGGGAAGGGCATGGTCGGAGCCGTTTCGGGCGGTAGATGGGCCTCATCAGCACTTTCGGGGAAACAATTTCCCGCTGCATCGGATATGTGGCTGGAGCTCCCCCAACCTGTGGCTTGTCCTTCAATACTCCGGCCTGGCCATTCAGGCACAACAATTGGACGTCACCGAACTGGTGTGGAGCTTGGCGACACAGCAACATCATCGCGAACGCTACTCCTCGAAGATTACATATCCATCACGACAAGCCAAGCTTGCATCTCCGGCACATCACGCATATCAACAGAAAGGCAAAGCCTTGGCAGAAAAAAATCCACAAAAATGAAGCCCGTCGTGAGCGCCATGCAAGCATGGCAATGGTCCGTCCCCTCCCAAGATCGAAACCCCTTGGGGGGATACTGCAAATGCTAACTGCTCATCCATGTCCACAGCACCGTCATCTCCGTCTTCGCCATTGTTATCTTGGGAGTTCTCGCTGTCCTCTTCAACCAGAACCACCCCGAGCTCGTTGGCAGCGAGGATGACCCCAAAGATGGCAGCGCCGTTGCTAGCACCTTATTTGTCTCTGTGCTTATCTACATTGTACGTCCACCCAATCTTGGTGCACATTCGTGCACGGAAATCCATTGGAATGAGATCCCGCTAATCATGCTGTGTAGGGCTTCTTCCTCTTCTGCGGCCTGCAGGGCCTTCTTCACGTCCGCGAGAATCGGCGAGGCGCGATCGCATTGTAACGATATTAAAGAAAGGAAGAGGAATGCATGGCATCAAAAGACATAACGGTTTCCTG
Organism: Colletotrichum sublineola; assembly: GCA_020631755.1. Classification (NCBI taxonomy): domain Eukaryota; kingdom Fungi; phylum Ascomycota; class Sordariomycetes; order Glomerellales; family Glomerellaceae; genus Colletotrichum; species Colletotrichum sublineola. Next base: position 1,533,575 of record JAHSQG010000013.1, read on the forward strand.
GCGTTCGGCATCATGTTGGTTTTTGCGCGGGTCGACTCGAGTCCGCATTAAGTTGGGACGGCCTTCTGCGTCTGAGGAGGGTGAGAGATAGTGTTATCCAGGGGAGGCTGGCCGAGGTCGCACTCCGGGCAGGGCATACTGCATCGTTGGTTGACGACATTGGCTTCGATGTACGAGAGAATTGTGCTTAGAGGCTCGTGAGGAGTCGGGTATATAATAAGCAATCACGAGATCTATCAAAGTCCATCTCCACGAGCCATTTGTTCATTGGTAAGACGGCTCTATATCTTCTCTGATTCATCGTTGAAGCGCATTGAGACTGATGACATGCTGTAGGCTTCTGTACGATATGTTGTTTGTCTCTGAACCTTGCAAGCTGCCGAAAAATCATAATACCATTTCGATTTTGTCTCCCATTCGTCTCTTGCTCAACAAAGTCCCCAAATGCCATCAATGCTGGGCCCCTTCGTCTTTTTGAAGTTCTTGTTTTCTCGGTCTCGAGGGAATTGTATTGCTACCGTCCTACTCTAGTGTTTTGAGCAGATCAACTGTTCTTCCCAACTGACCGGCGTTGAGACTTGTCGAGTGCTCTGTAATGTAGATGAAGATGTATGTAGGATTTCAAGGCTTCGTTCAACATGCCAGCCGGACTAGAGGGTGGGACTTATATAATGCGGCAGTATTCGAGGGCACTTAAAAATGGGTTGCCGAAGCGTCATGTCCAATATCAGTCATTCCGCTGCTCAAAACCTATACCAGTCTCAATCGGGCTGTTGAATCTGGACTCTTTGGTCTGTCCCTGGGGTAACTCACATACTGTGCCCTGTAAAATACCAGTGGATCGCAACCAAAGAGGACGTACGTGAGGGCAACGGCCTGGGCCATTGCAACGAAGTACGCCAGGTGCGGCACATATGCGCCACCGGTAAATGCTAGTGGCGATGAACAGAAAGACGGTGAGCTTAGGTAGGTACTTGATCCACCCCTTCTGAGGTCGCACAGGTACATTATTGTAGTAAGACAGTCGGAAAACCACAGTATGAGTAGTATGCTCAATACTCAATACAATTAAGAGAACGATGGTAAGCATCATCACTCTAGGCCATGAGTAACCATAACAAAATGACGGGATCGGCAGACCACTGAGTCAATCCCAGTAGCACGACGGACGTACCGCAGATGTCCAAGAACGCCACCGAGACGTCACAAGCCACCTGCACGTACTGAAAGAGCCTGAAGAGAAGGACGGCCGGTGGTTGCAATAGAGACGGATACTTATACCAACAACACATAAGCATGTACTCCTCCAGTATGGCGTCAAATAGCCCGCCGGTGCAAGATACATACGTCCGTAAGGTTCTTACAGCAACCTGTCGCATGAACATCGCCGAAGATGAAACACCCTAAGACAGCGCCAAATTGCCATCAAATAATCCAGAAGTAGATCTCGAGTCCCCTCCTAGAGGTTTTAACACGAGCTATGCAGTATCATGGGGCTACGGCCAGCAGCATTTTGTGGGAGTCCTCCGCCCAGGGCGACCTCATGGAAGACACATGTTGCCACGCTGCTTCAATGTCGCTAGAGATAGTGGTTTGGAGTAATTGTACTTTCATTGCGTTTGGCACTAAAGGAAAGAAAAAGGAAAAGGAAGGTAAGGGGGTGGGGGAGGGTATTAACAGGGTTATCCAGCGGGCGTGGCGGGAATTCATCGTATTGTTTTTGGGGGGGGGAGGGGGGCGTTTAGAGGAGTGACGTGCTAGCTCTTTCTCCAGATATCGTTTGACAGTGAACTATGCGCTTCTTATGAGTAAAACGTCATAACTGCCATGTTTTGAGTTAGAACGAAGTTGTTGTGTCTCTGCTTAGTTTGGAGCCTTCCTCTCGAGCACAGTTTGGTATGGTCCTCATACGAATCGGGATGTCTGAGAAGCTCCTATACGTGTTGATAGAATCCTGGAACTGTCACTGGAAATAAGGAGAAATAATCAATGTTGTCACAATTGAAACTCGGGAGTATCTAGATGTAAGAACGGCCTTGAAGGGCTTGATCCGGTTTGCAGTACAGGTAGGTCACTGCCAATGCGATAAAAACCCCGTTTCACTGAACATTTCATAATAGACGGAACTTATAAGTTGATTCCCATTCAAGTCATTCTCGGATCGTCAATTCGTTAGATATCATGGCTAAGCCAGATCAAGCTACCTGGCCAGGACACGTGCGGCCACCACTGCCCCAGGACGGTACACTATCAACTCCAAAGGTCCCCATTATATAATCCATACATATAGGCAAGACATATGGGAAGAGACGCAGCGCACCCGCAAAGCGGGATATCAACTGCGGGGCGCCATACGGCCAAGGACGCCTCTGCGGCCTGACTTCCCCGCTTCCTCGCCTGCCGAACAGTCGGTCGGCGGGATGGAACAGTCATTAGATTGCGACAAGACGTCAATAGTCGTCCGGACCTTGATCACAGGCCTATTGTTTGAAGTCTGAGGCTCCTGTGGGTAGTCCCTCTGCTCAAAGTCAAAAGACGACTGCGAGCCGTTATGCTCGTCGTCCTCAGCTCTCCTCTCCTCTCCCATATCGTTCTCCACTGTCTTGCGCAATTCAATATCCGAGCCCGTGTCGGGCAGGGTTTGATCGATGTCGTAGGACGTCCGTTCCGTGTAGTTGGAACTCTCTGGCTTTCCCCCTCTGGCGTTGGGGATTGCTGGCTCCCTCCTATCAGAGGTTTTGGACCAACCTCGCCCCGAAGGACGGGAATCCTTTCCCTTGCTGTTCCACCCGAATCCCCAATTCTGGAAAAGCGGGCGCAAGCTGGTCACCGAGGCCGCGATGATTCCGAGAGCGGGCTCCATGACACTCCAGATGGCGACGTCGCTATCGAAATGTCATGGTCAACAAAAACAGCCGGTTGCGGTGCGCTGGGTCAGAGGGGCTTACATTGTCTCGTAGAGAAAGTCTGTCGAAATCGCCAAGTGTTTTACATAAGGAATACGGACTATGAGGGCGACACCGGCGCTGCAACAGCATTAGAAAAGATGTTCAAAGTGGGATTACGTCGAGCAGGTTCAGCTCACATCATGCCCATACTCAGGAGGACGGCAACCAACGCCTTGGTCCGTCGGTTGAGTTGGACGTTCCACAAAAGAGCGATGGGCAGCAAACCCATACACCAGTCTGATATGGCTGAGATAACGCTGTGGGCAATGGTGGCGTCCGGAACGATATTGAAGTTGATGCATGAGCCCTTGTCCCCGTACAACTGTCTCCAGAAGTAGGATGGGGGCATGCACTGGAATGTCATGATGAAGAAGAAGGCGATCGAGATCATCCAGATAATGACCATGTTAGCGTAGATAATCCAACGGTGGTATTTGTTGACAGCGAGCCGGAGTAGCAGGAGGGCGATCGAGGTCCGAATCGCCAGCGTGATTGGGGAGTACATGACTTCGCAGATGTACCAGCCTCTCAGAGATATGGCAGCCTCCTCGACGGTGAGATTTGCGGCGTGCTTCCCGGTGGCGCCATGAGCGACTCCATGAATAGCCACGGCCCCGTATCCCGCATAGCCAATCTATCTGAAGGCGTTAGTCATGAGTCAACAACAGCTTGGAAGGGTAGACACTGGGCACTAACCATAGCGCCAAAGATCAGCCAGTCGTCTACGGCTATGTTCTTGACGATGAATATCTTGACATACGCTCTCGCCAGAACAAACAGGCCAGCGATGATGACGAAGACCATCTGAACGACATATAGCTCCATGCCCCGGTCATCGGTGTCTTGGCGATCTCGTGTGTGTAAAGCGCCGTCCATGTTGCAAAGTGCCAATAGAGTTATTCAGTCGGAACGACAAGACAGTTCTCAACGCCTCATGACGGCCGATGGCTGGAACTTATGTACCAGCCAGAGCGCTCACATAAGGTCGCAACACCATGTCACGCCAACCATCTGTCAGGAAAAGAAATGTTCCCTTAGTGGGGTGTGCAGTGGTGCGAAAAAGAAACGCATTCTTATGGCCCTGCTTCTCCACGTTTGAACAAAGTCCACAGAAGTATCTTATTCTGTTATATCATACCGTTTTTAATTTAAAAAAAAAACTCTGGGCCGTTAGCCGCCGACGCCATTCCGAGATTCAGTTTATCGGACACGGCGCTTTGACGGGAATTTCGCTAGTCACACTTTATTCTTATTAACAAAACCGGCTGTCGTGGTCTAGTTGCTGGCTCAATGGGTGGCATTGGCAAGAGGGGGGGGGGGAAGGTTCGCTATTTTCAGAGACGACCAGAAGAGAGGCAGGCGTCGCTGCCGGGCAAGAAGTACCGGGGGGGTCGAACACAAATGATGAGAAACATTTATTTTGAGCAGACGGAATCAAGGCAGGTGGGCATTACTGTAAAATTCTGATATCTGACGAGCTCTTCCGTGAAGTGAGGGGAATTTGAAGTTGGTCTCCACCAATCCTTTCTGTGTTAAAGCTGTCCTAACGAGATAGCCTTGCTTGCCGGGGAAGCTGTTCGAGCCTTCGCATGCAACGCCTCATTGTGCAAAGCGGCCGGTTTGCAACAGAGCGGCAGAGGCGGCAGCCCGAAACACGTCCTGTGCCCGATCTCCGTGTTGGACACGGGAACTGCTGCTCAACGACCCAAGCCAGGATTCATCAATTGTATTCGGAGACGGAACGACACGGGGGCTCTTGGCCAAGGTCGATGCGGTATGTATACCATACAAGCTTGTAGGCACCTTTCTGGTGGAGTATATAGAACATGGGGCTCTCAAACGACCTCGGGCTTCGCCAGTATACATGTGCAGGTATGTATTAGTCACTTGGACCGAATTTGGAGAAAAGGAAGGGAAAAAACTTGGTCTCTGTAACAGGCCGCAGACCGACATGGATAGCGGCCGTTCGGCCGCTCAGTCCTCGTTTGTGACGAGAGCTGTAACATCTGCTCGCGGCAAGTACGATCCCCGTACCGGGTCAGCATTGATCTGCGAGCGATTGCGCACTGCAGGTAAGCTGCACATTTTGGCCTGCGAGATTTGTCTAGAAGTACATTTGTGGTTGTGATTCGTCTAGATCACACTGGGATATCGGGGCGCCCTGCAACGACCCCTATTGGAAATTGCACAAGATCATCTACTGGGATTCGAATCACGGACCTCTATCAATGGGCACGGCACGTATGTCGTACGATCAATTGCAGGGCAGGAGAGCAAATCCGTTGACGTAAGGTACAGTAACATGGGCGCCGGGGGGGAAGTCCTCCACAACAATGACTGTAATAAGTGGATAGCCGTGGAAGTCCTCTCGTTCACAATGGCTGCATCCGTAGGACGAGCCACCCACTGCCCAGCTCAGACCTTTCCGCGGCGGGATCTCCATTTGCCAGGACATGGAGGCGAGGCGAGTTTATCGGCCGACGACCGACGAACGCGATCGCGGAGCACGTCTGCGGACCACATAAGCCCCACGGAGAAACAGACCCAGACTGTGTTGACCATCCGACCCGGGCGACAAAAAACAGGATACGTTTTTCCCACCACGTCGACCACCAAAAGATATGCTGTTTTTTGTCATTATTTTTTTTTTTTTTTGCCACCCGAGTGCCGACGCAGCTTGGCTCGTCTGCCAGCCCAGCTGGCAGGGACGTCTTGAGAGTATCAGATGCAGGCATTAAGATATCAAATTACCAAGGGTGGGGGACAAAAAAAAGGAAGTTGAGGTAGGAGGATGAAGTGGAAGATGGGCAACAGAGACAGACCACTTACCAGGGTGGCACAGGCGCAAAGGAGGCGTTGGCAGCAGGGGTCTTGGCAGGACTTGCCAATCAGTGAAGCTCTGGCGAGATGCTAGGCGGTTCACTACAGCCGGGGCACAGGTGCAATGATTCCGGACGCTTGAGTACAAATGCCGGACAGATATTGTGGAGTTGTTTCAATTTAATGCATACTGAGTAGTATCTGTCAATGTCAACAGGCTCACACTGACAGGTCATGTCGCATGCGAGAGCCGGCAGAAGTATTCATGTGTACCTTCTTGAGTAGCACGGAATGGAGCTTGTTGCCCTTCATCTCGTGCCATATGCAAGACGCATGGGGCAAGCGGCGGCAAGATCAACCTGTCAGATCGTCTTAGACTGGCCATGGCATCCAGGACGTTTCTTTTCTTCAAGTCTTGAGTTCAAGCATGACCAGTTTGACAACCGTTGGATGGAGTCGTGAGGATGCATTCAAGGAAGGTGACAGATGATTTGTGAGCAGTTTTGTGGCCCCAGACCTTTCTGTCTGTTCTGATCAACCGTCCACAGCCTTTTTTTTCGGGCTTACGCCATATGCAGCTGTTGATGTCTCAAGGCTAATATTGTTCGGGAGAGGCTTGCCAGCCACTTTCGAGACCACCCCAAGCATGGCGGGAGTGTCTCACGCTATCTTACTGCAGGCTCGCATCAACAGGATGTGACGTTTCCGAGAGGAAAAACGAGAAAGTGCCGATTGGGCATCTATAACCGCCGTCTCTATGACCAGTTAGGGTCATTTGCCGCGCCCATAAGCTTGAATGCTCTCGAGAATCCACACACAGGCCTTTCGACAGTCAAGCAAGCAATACATCGTACGTAGTCAAGGCGGTTCCTCTCAAGGTCTCGAGCGAACGACACCTATGATGGCAAAAACAGTTTCCGGTTATCATTGCTGTCGGTGTGTCATGGAAACAAAATTAGCGAGTTCCAAGGTTTGCCTTGAGAAAGAAAAAGAAAGCGCCTAGAGAGGGTCAGATTATTTATGGCGCTGCTTGCATAAGCAGTATCTTCTGGCTCCTGTGTCCGGGAGGGGGAAGGACTAGAGCCAGCGTGGACGATGGGTTGAGTGAAGCCGGGAACGTCGTACCGGATAAAAAAGAAAGGACAGCCCGTCAGGGTCATTTCGGTGCTGTAGGATCCGTGTCGGGTAGGATCCCGTCATCATGAGATACCACATCGGCGCGAGACAGCGGGACTTGAGTAACAGGCAGCCGGCGATGGGGTGGGGTCAAAGTTACCGTACACGGCATGCACAGACCACAAAGCCCGTTGCCTCCGGATTTATCGCCGCAGTCACGTGCGAGCCATCATTGCTTGCCATCAAAGCTGTGTTTCTGACTTGGGCTGCTTATCGGCCGAACCAATCTCAACGGGATTGGCATTCAACCGACAGTCGGTGAGTTGGAGCAGGCAATATTGCCTGGTACACTACAGTGCGGGCTGTCTCCCGTAGCCAGGTTGGCCAAACACGGGCCGCCGGGTGGTTAGGTCCGGACTTTTGAATGCAATGAATCGAACTGTCGTGTGCGATCAGATCATAGATAGCTGCATTGCTCCTGCATGTCTCCTCATTCTGCAGGCTTGGCCAATTATCTTGAGTCGTCATGACGGAGGGAAGAAGCAGCGGCTGGGCCCAGGCCTTGTGATGCTATCTATGATTGCGGTCACAATGACGTCGTTGATGAGGTAGGTAAGTGGGTAACTTGTCTACCTAGTGTACGCACTCGTTCGCTCGATTTGACGACATATACTGACAGCAACTTATTTTTTCTGTCCTAGCTTCGATCTCCATGATCATTAAAACCCTCCTCGCCCATCCTGAACCGAAGCCTAATCTTTGACTCTTTTACCACCCACCACAATCAAACATACCAAAAACATCATGACTGACAAAGGACAATTCGAAGCGGGTATGATTCTCCCTGGCTTCTCAGCGACCGCCTCAAGGAGATAGCATGCTGACCATCACAACGTAGGCTACAAGGTGCCGGTAACGGACCAAGATTTCCCAGGCAAGGAGGGGAAACTACCTGTCACTCCCCTGTTCGACCGAGTACCGACGCCAGATGGCGGCTCCAAGTTGTACCAGGCTGCGGGAAAGCTCGAGGGGCTGAAGGCTGTCATCACTGGCGGTGACTCTGGTATCGGGCGTGCCACAGCAATTTTGTTCGCTATGGAAGGAGCCGACTCGTTAATCGCATACCTCCCCGACGAAGAGAAGGACGCACAGGAGACCAAGAAGCGTGTCGAGGATTACGGCCGCAAGTGCTACCTTATCTCGACCGACATTACTGATCGCGCCAACTGCCAAAAGATTGTCGACACCGCACTGGAGAAGCTTGGCGGCATCGATATTCTGTTCAACAACGCTGCATACCAGATGATGGTTGAAAACATCAAGGATTTGAAGGAGTACGTGTACCATCAGTCTTGATATTAGAGTCGAAGCGAGGCGTGGATGCTCGTTGCTAACAACACCATTGAAGGGAGCAGTGGGTTCACACCTTTAACACCAACATCCACCCAATGTTCTACCTGGCAAAGTACGCTCTGCCTCACATGAAGAAGGGGTCAACGATCATCAATAATGCGAGCATCAACGCATACATCGGCCGACCGGATCTTCTGGACTACACTTCAACCAAGGGCGCCATCGTCTCCTTCACTAGAGGACTGAGTAACCAGTTTTGCGACAAGGGAATCCGTGTCAACGCAGTCGCCCCAGGCCCGGTCTGGACGCCGTTGATTCCTGCGACGATGAACGAGGAGGCCCAGAAGCAGTTCACGAGCCCCATCGGACGGCCGTCGCAACCCTCGGAGATTGCGACATGCGTTGTCTTCCTCGCCTCTACCGACAGCGCAAGCATCACCGGCCAGACCATTCACTGCAATGGAGGTGTTATTGTCAACGGTTAATCGAGCTCGATATCGGAAATCTGTGGCGGCAGAAAGGCATGTTAACAGTAGTAATTAGCTGGTACGACAAGTAGGACAATTAATGCATGACGATTGATGCTGCGTATGATCTCAGGCCGAGTCTCAAACACTTTGCGCCGTGGGACTGTGTTGTAAAAATTGCCCGCCCAGTCAATTCACATAGGGGTGATTGTTACTTTGATAGTCTACCTACCTACCTACCTACCTCCTACCTACCCTTAGCAAACATCATACACGTGTCGAGCAGTTGTTTAAAATCACAGAAAGCTCAATAGCTCTCGAGCAGGTTGTGGATAAGTAGGTAGGTGGCACCTACTGCGTACCTAAGTAGTAGTGTATGTTAGTACCCACCTACCTAGCAGCCTACCTAGGTAGGTAGGTGGTGTACTGAGTAGGCATAGGGCTAGACCAATCTAGGGGAACCCGACGGCAACGCTAACCGCAAGTGATCAAGACGCATTGGTGAAACAGGGAGCATGGTAGGAGGTGGAGCCAATCACGGACAGCTGAAGGGCTGCCACAGAGGGGCAGAGCATGCTGTGCATGAACTGCATTTCCCATGTGTGGTTCTGGTGATGGTGCATGCATACCCGTCGAGATTGAAGCGAATTTCTTCTACTGGACCGACTGCCCTGAGTCCATGACGGGTAGGCATGTTTGTTTGTAGAGCCAGACCAGATGAACGCCCCTCCACTTATACTCCTTCTCATTATATCTGTTTGGTGGACAACACGACTCTCGGCGGGGCAAACCATGCCGCTTCCATCGCTATTTACCTAAGGTATCGGTAGGTATGTGATCGGCGCCGCCAACCAATGTCTGTGTGGCAGATCTGGCACCACGTTATGTTGTCAGCACAAACACGAGTGACTTTGTCGCGTGTGAACAAACCTATGTTGAATTGACGGCGAACCAACCATTCTCTCTCTCTCTCTATATACATACAGATACAATGCTGATCCGGGACCGCCGCTGAGAAACGACGGCAACGGTCGCCTTGGGGTTGAATCATAACCGGCCCCTTCTCTGCGACGCCGGGAGATGTTGGCAGGTACCAGATCCTTTGTCTCTGGGTTGGGTCTTTTGTGTACCTGGAGAGCTAGGCAGCCAATGACAAGCTAGGTAAGCCAAGTCTGGGGGTACCTGATTCCCCAAGATGTAAAGTAAGTCACTACATGTGTACCTACCTTGAGGAGGCAAACCTTACTTACCTGCCTACCAGGTACCTACCTAGGTAACTGTGTACGCCCAGATCCCACGTTTTGCTCACACATTCTCTAGACTTGTCGGAGTATTGCAAGTACTCACTACCTCAATCCTCCCATCCACAAAAGACATGTCGCGCTTTCCCCTTCCCTCCTCCCTGTGACCCTGTCGCAGGCCCCATCCCTTCATTTTCCATTCTCCCCCTTCCAAAATACCTAACATTAACTCGTTCAGTCGTCTTGTTTTGGGCTGAGCCACCCACATGTTCTCCATCTGTTGTTTTTCTTCTTCTTCTCTTCCACTTCTGCCTCAAACGAACCTCATCCAGTTGTCCAGGACAGTCGGTGTCTCTTCTTTTTGGCTTCTGCTGAGCTTTCCTTTTTCCCTGACAGCTTGAACCCCTCCAGCCGTGCATATTAGCAGCTGCAAGGACCCCTCCACCAACATTGAATACCTAAACAAACAACCCATTCCGCGCCGCATCTTGTCGCATTCACAAGATTAACCCCTGGCTACGATGGCCGCTACGTACAAGCAGTTCCTGACTGCTCCCAGCTCGTCCTTGCTCGCTCCGAACGCGACTCTCTACTACATCACCACGACCACCACTTACAGTGGCCCTACCGAGATCATCAAGCATCTCAACACCCTGCGCAACCAGGTCAAGAAGAATAAGGAGGAGATCTTGGATGTCGTTGAGGGTCGCGATGCTATCGCCGCCCAGGTAGACACCACTCTGGAGTTTGTCACCAGCGGAGGCGTCTATCTGCCCGGCCTGGATGACAACTTCTTGGCCGACCGCATTGTCTACCTTCCTATTGTTCGTACTGCTCCGGTCCCAAGACACCTGCCACCTGACCCAGCTGACACCTTGCCCAACAGATGCACGTTGTGAAATTCGATGGCGACGGCAAGATTACACAGATCAGACAGACTTGGGACCAGGGCGCCCTCCTGAAGCAGTGTGACATCATTGGCAAGTCGGGCCGCAACTGGCCCATCCGGGACGGCACCGAGCAGATCAAGCTCATCACCAGGGGCTTGAAGGCCACTGGCAAGGCCGACGCTGCTCCTGACACCAACGAGTTGATCAACCGCACACGCGGCAGCTCCACCAACGCGCTCCGCGACCCGCACGCCTCCCTCTCCTTGTTCGCGCCCAGAGAGCAACAGGCCGAAGAAAGCCCCCGGGCTGTCGTGTCGCCTTATGCAGGCACACGACCGCATCAACGGTCTTTTACTGATATCCTAGGCAATGAAGAGCTGGAAGAGCCCGGCTCTCCTAGCGCAGGCCGTGAGCGCGACGCGTCGCCCAGCAAGGTCGTCGCTCCAAAGAGCGGTGCCGGCAAGAATTTTCAGCCCAGTCGCTTGTTCGACGCTGACGAGCATGCCCATGTGCCCGACAGCCCCGAGCAGAAGTCCCCCGAGCGGTTCTACCGGCCGAATCCCAAGAAGTTCCAGCATTTTGACTTCGCTGACGGCTCGGACCCTCAAGACACCCCCAAGCCGGCCGAAGGCCGTCCCAAGGCCTCCAAGCATGATAGCAGTTGGTCTTTTGACGATTTTACAACCCCGCAGAAGATCAAGCCTGGCAAGACGCAGCGCGCCCAGGATGTTCGCCACTGGGACACCGACATCAACAACTCGGCAGTCAAGCAGACTCCAATTGCGCGGGTGGCCCAAGTCAAGGGCCGCCGTGATGCCGAGGCCCATTTCGACTTCGAAGACGACGGCCCGGCGGTCACTCCCCGACAGCCGGGACGACCCAAGGGCGCTGGACACAACGAAGGCCTCCACCTTTACGAGAATAACCTATACAGTGAAGACGGCAAGCCTCTTCCTGCCGATTCGGACCGTGCTCTGGGCAACATCACAAACCTGAACCACCGCCAGAAGGACTTCGATCCTCATTTTGCCATGGAGGATAACTCGCCCAACCAGGCCGGTCAAAAGGGGCGGGCAGCGGTCAGTGACTCTCGCAAGAAAGCGGTTACCCAGATGAACTCCAACTGGGAATCATACGACGAGTCTCCCGCGTCTCAGAAGGAGAACAGGCCTGAGGCGCAGAAGGGGCCCGGCGGCGGCAACGGCATTCACATTGCCGGAGACGGCATGGGCTCGAAGAAGACTAGAGACAACCAGGATGCCGAGTCAAAGGGTATCCACATTGCTGGCGACGGCATGGGCGGGAAGAAGGGCGCCAACCGAAATTGGCTCTACGGCGATGTCGACGAACCCGAGGAGCCTGTCAGGGCCATTCCGCCCAAGGGTTCGAGCATGACGGCAGCCCAGAAGAGCTTCTGGGACTTTTAAGTGCGATCGCCGCAGGCCTGCGCTCGTGTTGTGGCGTGGTATTCAACACCTTGCCAATGCGGGACATTTCTTGATTGTTTTGTTATGACTACATGTCTTTGACACGCTGTCCATGAATCACGGGAGCGACTTACTGCTGCTAGATTTCTATCTGTTCTTCTTTCACCTGCGGAGCCAGCACGCCCGAACGATCGAAACTGGCTCTGGAAAGATGATTTTCTGGCTTGAAACACCTGGATGTAACAATGCTGTGCCATCCGCCGTGGGCGAGATGGTAAGAGACAAGCACTTTTGGATTATGGGCGAGAGGAGAGGGTGCCAAGGAAAGAACATAGGTTCCTCTACTATCTTGTTGTGTACAAAGCCCATGATATCCAACAGACCGAACACACATTTTTATTTGCTTGATTTTGGCCGCGACAACTCTAGTAGATATTCGGTGCTCTCTGTGAATAATGCGAGCCTTGTGGGACTGACTGTTGCGTGTGTTGCGTGCTGTCACAATGATGTAGCCAGCCACCATGAAACTGGCTGTCGGCGAACAAGAACATTGGATCGGAGGCCATGCCGCCTTCCCTCAAAAACAGGTACATGGCCGACGGCTGACAGAGTACAGGGTCGCGAACTAGGCCAGTCAACGGAATGATACGAGAGCATTAATTGTCGCTACTCATTACCTACCACGTCTGGACACGCCCTGGAGCGGCAGAGGCCGGCGACGGCCCCGCCTCGTCTTCTATATATAAGCATCTCGTTTCTTGCAATCCAGAGAACTCGCTCACTTCCCCACACCCGTTTTCCTCCATCGAGACAGGTCCAACAAGTATGCAATCCGTTCACATCCCCCGAATTCGAAAATCACAAGAGATATACCCAAAATATTCACCACCCGGTCGCCCAAACGCCACGCTCACTGTCCATCGCTTTATCGTATCACCCAAAGGTAGGGAGAGAAAGGAAAATGAAGAAGGAAAGGGGGAGCAAAACAAAAATAAAAATAAAAGGCGTGTTGTAGTTTGTATATTACTCGCCTCTCGGGCTCCTCAACACAAGAACTTGTAGACCCGTTTCCACCTGGGCCACGACCGCCGCTCCTCCTGCTCTTGGGTGACGAGGATGCCGAGGTTGAAGTCGCGACGGCCGGTGTCGACGTCCATGTCCTTGACGCGGACGATGGTGGTGCGGAAGTAGAACTTGTGGACGACGTACATGAATACGACGATGGGGAACGCAGCGTAGCGCAGGAAGAAGTTGCGGGCGACGGCCTCGGGCTCCCACTTCTCCCAGCCGACGGGGAAGGCGCCGACCCAGAACTGGGCGACAAGCACGAGGATGTTCATGATGAGGCCGCACCAGGAACCCACGATCCCGACCTGGGAGCGGAAGGCGAGCTCGTGCAGGCCGTGACCCTTGCGGGCCCAGGCGCGGCGGAAGCGGATGTGGCAGAGGCAGATGGAGGCCCAGGTGAAGATGGACGAGAGGCCGGAGATGGCGAGGAGCCAGTCGAGGACCTGGTCCTGCTGCTTGAGGTCTGCGAGGTAGGCGATGAGGCCAACGCCGGCCGAGAGGCCGGTGGCCGTCAGGGGGCGGCCCTTGCGGTCGACGTAGGAGAGGAAGCGCGGGGCCTGGTGCTGGTCCGCCAGAGCAGCGAGGGTACGGGAGGAGCCGAAGACGGCCGAGTTGCCAACGGAGAGCACGGCGATGAGGATGACGGCGTTCATGACGGAGGGGAGGACGTCGATGCTGGCGTTCTCAATGGCGATGACGAAGGGAGACGTGGTGGCGTCGACGGAGGAGGAGGCGCCCAGGAGGCGCTCCTCGTTGTAGGGGACCAGCAGGCCGATGAGGGTGAGGGCGACGACGTAGAACAGCGTGATGCGCCAAAATACCTGCTTGATTGCCGTGGGCAGCGACTTGCGCGGGTTCGCCGTCTCGGCTGCCGCGAGGCCGACCAGCTCGGTGCCTGCGAAGGCGAAGGCGGCCGTGACGAAGACGCTGCAGAGGCCCTTGAAGCCGTTGTGGAACGCCCCAGGGTTCTGCCAGTACTGGCCACCGATGTATCCGGAGTCGGGGGTCCCCCCGCAGTTGAGCACGATCCCCAGCAAGCTTTCGGACGGCAGCGGCGTTAGACGCGGAAACAAGACAGACAGACACGGGCCGGAGGGCTAGATAAAGACTCACATGAAGCCAATCACCGCAATGATTTTGATAATGGAGAAGATGAACTCGGCCTCTCCGTATCCCTTGATACCAAAGAGGTTTATGGCAATGATGCCGACGAGGAAGATTGTGACGAAGATGGCCTTTGTGATGTTCGGGTCCCAGTACGTTATCGTGATGGAGGCCGCAATGATTTCTAGGGGGAGGACAATCAACCACTGCAAAGCGTAGCTGTACACATACACAAAAAACAGACAGTCAGCCGCATGCAAGATAAGGCAGCAGGCGGGTTGCTACTACTCACTTCCAGCCCATGGCGAACCCCCACGAGGGGTCCAGGAACCGCGTCGAGTAGGCCGAGAACGATCCGGCCACGGGGAACGCAACGGCCAGCTCGCCCAGGGCCTGGCAGGTGCAATACAGCATGGCGCCCACGAGCGAGAAGGCGATCAGCAGTGACGCCGGCCCGCCGACCTCGAGGGCCTGCCCTGATGCCACAAACAGCCCCGTACCGATGGAGCCACCGATGGCGATCATCTGCAGGTGCCTTCCCTTGAGTTTCCTGCTCAGCAGCGTGTTGGAGGTCTGTAGGTTCGCGAGGCGGATGTCGTAGTAGTGAACGCCGTTGAGGACGCGCTCGTGGCCCGGCTCAAGGTCCATGGACGAGTTGCTCCTCGACCTCCCCCTGTGGTGGTGGCGGTGATGATGGCTCATATTCTCCGTCACCTGGCCCGGGTCGCGCTTGAAGCTCTCGAGCACGCGGGCGAAGACGCCCGGCGCAGGGCTCGGGTCGTAGACGGGTTCGCGCCGCATGCTGTAGCTGCTCCCGAGGGTGAGAGAGTCCTCCTTGACCTTAATGGTGCTGAGTTCGACGTCTTCATTGTACGGGGCCATTGTCGGTTTCGCAGTTCAGGGAAGCGGCCGGTGTTCTTCGCACCGCTGGTCACACCCGAGAGGAAGCGGCACGGGTTTTTCGGATCGTATGTCGATTGGCCTGGGTGGGTTGACGGCAATCGGTTCGCAAGAAGGAGAGACTCAAAGGCCGTCTCGCTCACTTGTTCGGTTCGGGAAACCGCTCTTTAGGTGTCGGTCAGCTCTGCAAAGGACTGCATGCCTGTCCGTCAAAGGATGTTCTGGCGTCGCAGCGTGGTTGGATGGGTCGACGACGATAAACGGTTGGGCAATCGGGGGAAGCGTTGCGTCGGTGGCGGCTGGGCGTGGTCGTCGATGATGGGAGTGGTTTCCAGCAAACGGCGGTTTTATCTATCCGTATTTTGCAGGGCAGACGGTCGTTGCGGCGGCGAAACGATAATCTTTCTCACCGGAAGGGGTTGGCCAACTCGTGGCGGAGGGAGAGGCCTATCAGGCTGGATCCCCGACCAGAACCAGCAGCAGCAGCGCAGTTTGCCGCATTGGCGTGTTCGAAAAAGTGACGGGCGGGATGGGATTGGGGGTAGACTCTATCTTGTGACAAGGATGTTCCGCTGGCTACACCACTTTCGATCCCTTCAAACGTGAGGTCGGTCCCTCTACCAGGCAAAGGCCGGGCTGGACAGGACAACGGGCGAATGAGGAGGGCGATAAGCTATGGCTGAGCCTCGAATCCTGTACCCCCAAACGAATCCACTTTGCTATCTCTCCCAGGTCAGCAATCGGTGCAGGCATGTGCTTGTCCGGGGTTCTTCGATGGGGGTGCAACAGGCATGACATGGGCGCTTGAGGGACATGGGAGATCTCCCCGCTATTGAGGATGCCTGGTTTCTCAACAGCACTGTTTGGATGTCCGCCTTGAGACCTCTTGCAAACCCACATCGTATCTTGTCCGCTTAATTGCGTGTGCCCTTCGCGAAATATGTCGAATTGACTTTGGCAGAAATTCAAGAATGATGCAAGAAAGTGTGCTGTATCGTCTGTGCTCACTCCAGCACTGCCTTTCTGATAGGTGCACAGCCCGATCTGGGCTTCCACGCCAAAGTCATCCCATATCCTGGGCAGTTGACGGTTGGCAAATATCCCAGCTGCGTCGTCGTCTGTGTTTGCGCGTTTGCGCTTATATCTTGCGTCAATTCGTATCATATTGTATCCTGGTTGAGATGTGCCAGCCTTGCGATGAAGAGATGTTTTATCCGCCTGGGCCAGATGGAGCATAGATATATATAAAAAAACAATCATGGCTCCCACAGTATGCGCTTCGCTGACGGGTTTACGCATTCAGGTTTGATTTGCTAACAGATAAACGCTTGCTAGATTACATCTCACACCTGACCCTCGTCCTCGCCCATCTTCACCGTCCTCACAACCCACGGGATCCCCCACATCCCCCCAAAAGCCTGCACCGCCGGCTCCATCCACTCCTGCTGCAGCCATCCGTCATCCATGGTCGCCATGCTGATATTAACCACCTCGTCCCAACCGCCCGCCGGCTTGTCCATGAACCCGTACAACTCCTCTGTGATCCGGTAAGCCTTGCCAAAGTGCACCCCGCACCGTCCGCAGAACACCCGCGCAGCATCCGGCATGCACCCGGAGGCGTGGTAGAACCTGACCCACGTCTCCTCGTCCCCGGACGCGGACCCGGGCTTGAACACTTCGGCCGCCGGGCGAAATTCCGCCTGCCGCTCCCCGTCCAGCTCCACGGCCGATTCACGCGGCGCCAGCGCGGAAAACCCGCCCGTCCCGACGTCCTCCGCCTTCTCGGTCGACTTGACGGGAAGAGCCGAGATGGAGACCATGTACGCGGCGCACTGCGCCATCGCCGGCACCACGCTTCCGAAGCCGCGGCGGCAGCTGGCGCAGTGGCACACGGCGAGGGTCGGCAGGCGCCAGTCTTTCTGCGCCTGCTCGGGCGAGAGGAAGAGGGGAACTTTCATGTGCGTGGGGGGCCGGTCCGCGAGTGCTGGTACGGATATTTTGTAGCGAATGGCACTGCAGTTGCAGCCGCCCGTGATCGTGAAGGCGTGGTCTGGTAGTGACGGCATATTGCTTGTTTGGATACCCTATTTGAGGCCGTTTAAGAGAGGATACTGGCCCTTTTGCCTGGGAGTCACGACCCAAGAGCGTCGAGAGGAGAAAGTGTGCCTGGGCGAGGTGCAAAAGTTGGAATTGACTCCCAGCAGTACGGTTGTTTTATATGCTAGCTGATCTTGTCGTCCACATTTTCTCCTCATCGACCAATCTCCAAGACTTAGTTCTGACGTGAGATATACAGCTAAGCTTGTGGAATAGGACTAACCAGGTTCTTTCATAATCCCTCAATCCTGAGGACGGCGCTCTGACGTGAGACGTGAGACCCAGCGCATTGACATCTCGGCTTTTGTGAGCGCAATTTCACTTACAGGCTTTTGGTGTCAAAGCGCTCACTAAAAGTGGAGGCACCCCCATTTTGGAGATACTTTGGTTGCTGCTAAATACTCTGGCTACTTCGACATTTGGTATGCTTCACAAAGCAAAGCAGGAGATTTTTGCCTTTTCGCCCTTCTGCACGCTTTTGTTCATCCAGTCTTGCTCTGCTAACGATCAAGACACTAGTAGCAACAGATTACGGTGTGCCTCCAGTACTCCCTCCACATCTTATTTGGAAAGCATCGGGGTGCCTCACCCAACCACACACAATAAACAGCAACGCACTGAAGGAGAGTGAATCAGACTTTGGGTTCATGCAGTTGCTTTTATAAGGACCTAAATTACTCCCCATACAACGCCAGACCGCGCCATTTGGATTTGACAGACTCCAAAGACACGGGACATGCTTTTATATAAATAATACCTCCCTGACGGTCATAACAGGGAAGGCCTCCATCAATGATATCATGCTTGCTCGACAATGATCTTTCCGTTGGCGTCTCTCGGCTTCCGCTTCCAACCGGTCTTGAACAGCTTACCCATGTCAAAGCGGGGAAACGGATGGGCCTCGGTGTTGAAAACAACCTTGTCCATGGGCAACAGGTCGTTGGGCGAGAACAAGAGGTAAAAGTACTTTAGCGTTTCGGCCTGTGATTCTCACATTAATCAAACGATGCTTTGTTGTTGTGTCCAGTAGCAACCTACCATCCAGAAGCTTTCCAGGTTGTCTCGCACAACAGGAGGGATCGTGTTGGCGTTGCTCAAGCTTGTGAACCCGCCACCTTCCTCAACCGCGGTGTAGTTGACGAAGGATTTGAACATTTCCCATCCCCACTCCCTGTAGATGGGATCGCCGGTGATCCTCCACATGTAGAACAAGCTCTCCACGGACTCGGGTCGCTGCAAGTTGTGGACATCATTGGAGTGGACATTGTAGTCCTGCCGCCACTTTGCGTGAGGATCAGGGTCAAAATCCTTGGGCGGATGATGCGGGGCTGTGGCAGGCGCCGGAGGACTGTCGATATTGAAGTAGGTGATCTCTCCAGCAAGCCCAGTCGCCATCCACTTGTACATGCCCCAGCAGGTCTGCATGAGCTCGCGAGCCAGCTTCATGTCATCGTCCTTCTTCTTATTCCACGTCGGTAACCGTCTGGCCTCCGACTCGGGGATACCACCAGTGGCAGCTAGCGCAATTGTTCCGGGCATGAAGCATACGAGATGGTCCATCTTCGGAGACAGCTCGTTATTCAGGCCAGAGGGCCGTTCCCCAAGCACAGTGAACCCAGAGGGCTTGCTGTAGGTGATCAAGTGCTTGCGCACGCCCTCGAGGGCTTCGTCCCACATCTCTTGGTAGACAGGTTCCTGCTTGTTCGTCTGCAGGTACTGTTTGATCAGGTACTCATAGTACGAGTCACCGCGGGAACCGAGGCGAATGTTGTCGCCCCTGAACTCCCCCGTCGTGGCGTAGATGTAGATGGGAACGAGGCCGTCCTGGGCGCCATTGTCGTCGACAACCTGCATGACTCTCTCGACCTTGTCCCAAAAGTCCTTTTCGCCGGTGAGTTTGGCCAGATACTTGAACTCGAGCTGCAGAGTGGTTGTCTCGGCAGTCGAGGAGGCGCCTCCGTCGGCATGGGAGACGATACCCTTGAACTCGGCCAGATTGACGCTCGCGTAGGGAACTCCAGAAGGTGAATCAAAGGCACTCATCAAGCGATCGGCCAGGTCCTTAGCCTTTTCCAAGTACAAATCCTCACCCGGCGCACCTGGGTCGTCGTCCTTGATCGGGGCCAGTTCAGGAAACTCGGTCGACAGGTAGTGCGCGGAGAGGAGACCGCCGAGCATCCTGATGGTGGTTTCGAACGTGTTGATATCCTGGTTCTGATCCCATGTCAAATCGGTGGTGAGCCATTGTCTCGCGTGGGTCAGTCGCGATGTCAAGTTCATTAGCATCATGGTGTCCAGCGCGTCGATGATGATCCAGCCAAGACCCTTGGGGGCCATCTGTCTTCCGGTCTTCGCGATGGGGTGGTATTCGTCGTAGCCTGCTCGCAGATGCGGCCGTTAGTCTTCGAAGATAATTATCATCAAACAGGTCGGTTGGCAGAGTCAACGTTACCCCATGCGTAGCGCTCGTAAGCATCCCAGCTGAGCTCAAAGGCCTCAACCACTCTCTCTCGCCTGTTGAGCCAGTCCACCTTCTTGCCCGCGGGCTCAGAAGCGCCCAGCCAACTTGTCCATGTCGATGCCGACGCTCGTGCCTTGGAGCCTTCTGAAAAGAAACCGAAGAACCACAGGCCCGAGAAAAGGAGCAGCAGAGTGACCAGGATCGATCTTTTCCTCCGCCATAGAGGACGAAACCTCCGGCTCGCGTGATGGGCGTAAGGTTTGTCTTTGTACATTGGCAGCTGGCCCCTGGTGCCGAGCAGGTCTTCGACTCGTCCTTGCACGCCGTGGAAGATACCGGAGTTCCCTCCACGGCCGGATCGGTTGTTTACGGCAGAGGCGCCCCAGTAGCGATCTTCGAGGACTCGTTGCGGGTTGTTAAAGGAGGGGACATTCTTGGGCACATTGAAAGCCATGTCGTTCAAGGCAGTGGTTCCCACCTCGACCGCCTTTTCTTTTACGTTCTGCGCAGCTCGGGACGCCGTCACTTTGAAAACGTTGAGGGCTGAGTTCCGGTGTAGGTTGAAAGGGTCGCGAACATTCATATTACGCTCTCAGCATTGTCGCAGTGTGGATACCAGCGGTTTCGAACAAACAAGGACAAGGACGGGACGAACAGGTAGCCAAAAAGCCAGTAACGCCGAAGGGGGGGGGCAAGGTGCGGAGTTCAACGCCCAACAAGAAGCAACAAGAATGATGGTTGTTGCAACGGTGGGATATAAATTGGCAGACGGGGAAAAAAGGAAAAGGAAACAGAGTCGGTAACGAAGACCAAGACAGTAGAGCACGCGAAATTCGATGATGTGGACTTTCCGCGTTAGGAGCGAGCTACCCAAGACGTCTTCGTTACCGCGGAGGCGTTGACCAAGCTAACCCGTGGATCAGCAACCACTTTACCCGCCAACCCGCTGTCATGCCTTGCACACGCGTCCACTATCGGGCTGTTCGGGGTAGTCGGAGGAAACACGCTCAGTTGGCTTGGCCTTGGCTGACAATTGAGCCACCCAGCCACCCCTGGACACTGAGAAAAGGCCACCTGTAAGTTGTGGGAGGTGGCGGATGGAGAAAGCATCCTGGCACGCTGATAATTCGATGCATGATCTTTTTTGGTCGGCGCACAAACATACCGATCCTCCAGGCACTACCTACCTAGCACATCTAGGTATTTGGGGAGGGGGCATTTAGGTACTTACCTAACCATCCGTCTAGCTGGCCGGTCACAACCTTAATTACCTCATCTGCTGGCACCCAAGCACCCTTTGTGACTAGTAATCCGGCTCGGTGGGGGCCTGGAAGGACACAAAGACGGCAAGCATCCGATCATCTCCAAAGACCGGGCACCGCCCCGGAAACCTAAGGTTTGCCGCTTCAAGATCTCTGAATTCGAGTCGGTGCAACTCCCGAAACGGCCTTTAGAGCCCTTAGTCAAGAGGCGCGTGTTGCCAAAACACCAACCATACATTGCAGCAAGAGAGCCACTTGGAATAAAGCGAATGAGTCACTCAGGGATTCAATAAGATCCCCATCTCCACACAGTCATAGAAGCCGTTGATCGCAGGTGTCGTTTTCATACGTTTGGATGCTTTCTCGAAGACGAAATCCCGTACCTCACATTCACTGCACACAGCCATCATCAGCACCATGTCATTCAAGGACTTTCCTTTCTTGACCCCTGATGAGTTTTCCGAGGTGTGTCATCACTTCGACAGCCAATATTGCCGTGCTACACTGGGTCCATTGCGCCAACGGTTCAAGTTGAGAGTATGCACTGCACTCGACACGTCGTTTGCGTCTGGAGTCGAATACACAACGTACTTGCAAATTATCCGGCCGCTTGAGGTCACGCTGGATTATGGGGATCTCTCCTCAGTTCTGGACAAGTTTTCTTTCGTAGAAGGCAGTTCGGAAAGAGATGCACCTGGGCTGGACGATGAGGATATGATTGATGCCGAGGAATCTGACGAGGTAATGTTCTCGAGGTTGTCTTTTTGTGGCCAGCTGCCTGACCGGGTGACACCATAGGCTGCTCTCTCCAAACCCCGGGCACTAGACTCCGGATACGTCGTCTATGAAGTGCATCTACATCCCACATATCGGATGCCATGCTTATGGTTTACGTTGCACGGACTGCCAGCTGACGAGCCGGCCTTCAATCTCGACACTGTCTTTCGACGGCTGGTGCCCGATCAGTTCAAGGATGCCCTGAGGGGGACAAGCAGCATCGGAGGGATCTCCGGCGATGTAAGTGCCCATCAGCTGTAAACATGTCAATTACAACTTCTGAAGGAGACCCATCTGCAGGTCTGTACTAACACATAAGGCTGTAGCACCACCCCCTCACGGGACTACCTTCGTTTTTCATCCACCCATGCCTTCTCGGGGACGCCATGTCGGGCTTCAACTGTTCCAGAGAACAGTATATGATGCTATGGCTCGGCCTGGTCGGCGGATGCGTGGGGCTCTGGGTGCCCAAAGAGATGGCCATGGAGTCGACCGGCTGGAGCACGCCCCCCTCGGCCTCCCGTCATCTCGCCACTGAATGAACTAGTTCGCAAGACCCTTGAGGTGATCAGTCGTCGTCGCTGTCCTCTTCCATGGCAACATCACTGTCCTCATCTTCTTCCTCGTCCCTCGTCCGCTTCTGACCCCTCGCATCGGATGCCTGCGCGTCGCTCATGGGCTGGTCACCGCCGGCCGAGGGCTTCGCCGGGGCGGTGCCTGGAGCAGCGCCAGATGCGGCACCTGGTGCTGGGGCATTAAAGATGCTCTTCTGGAGATCCGTCACTTCGGTGGTGGAAGCTCCAGCTGTCGAGTTCGGCATCTTGTATGTGCCGTCTAGCTTGGCGACAAAGTCGGACTTTGACTTGGCGTACTGGATAGTCTGTTCACTCTGTCGGTCAGCAATCGTCGTTTGTGGTCTAGCATTCTCGGTGAAGCGTACCAAAGGGCGGCCAAGAAACTCAAAGCCTTCAAGAGAGCGCATGGCTTGAGTCGCTGTTTGTACATCGCGGAAGGTTATGTGCGCTTGCCCTCGCATCTTCATCGTCTTCATGGCAACGATATCAAGAACGGGCCCGTACGTCGAGAAGAGCAGGTAAAGTTCGGTTCGCAGGTCTTGTTTTTGGATCTTGTTGGACGGCAAGTTCGTTACATAGAGTCTATAGACATCAGAAAATGCTTCAGTAACGCGATAATCTCAACTCACGTCTGGTTTGGGGGAATCGTCGCGACTTTGGCTGGTAGTGATGCGTTTGGCGCAAGGCCACGAGGGGGGGCGACAGCCGCCATTGTGCAATTCCAACGTGCGAGAAACGCAGACGAGAGTATTAACGATCTTAAGATATGCCGTCTGAATCTACGAATTTGATTCAATTTCGTGATGGTCTCGGGGTGGCGCGCCGTGGCTCTATCGTGTTACAATCGTCGCGGTCTGAATTTTTGTATCGAGTGTCCGGCCACCAACAGGTTAATTGCCTGAACGTCTTTGGGGAGCTTCGTCGCTAGCGCCGACGCTCTGTACCCATCTGCCCCACCACGGTGCACCTCTCAGGCTGTACATAGTACGTAAGTAATGTACCTACCTACGCAATGCATGCACATTGCGTATGTATTGCCCGGGATTGGTACCTTGCTTTGCTTGGACGAGGTCAGCCAGCATCTCCTATCACTGCCCCAAGGGTCGCAACTTCGTTTTCTGACATTTTCCTTTTAAACTTCCCTCCCCGTTAACACATAGACCCGAACCGAACGAAAGAGTGATAGTAGAGAGCTATACTCCTATCGCGAAACATCTCCTCAACATGGCGGCTCCCCAGGTTCACCACCTCTTCCACGCTCCCATCGCGGACCACTCGTTCTCTGCCGACCGTCAGACTTTGGCCATCGCCCGCGACTCGACCATTGAGCTATATGGACAAGCCGGCAGCACCTTCAAGCTCAAGGACGAGCTCAAGGGACATGACAAGACCGTCACGAGCGTAGACATTGCTCCCAACAGCGGCCGCATTGTATCCTGCTCTCAAGGTACGTCAATGCGCGCAGCCGCTGTCTCCGCCGGCACCGGTTGAATACAGTACCTGACTTGTCACGATAGACCGAAACGCCCTCGTCTGGGAGCCCTCGCCGACCGGATACAAGCCTACTCTTGTCCTCCTTCGAATCAGTCGCGCCGCGACCTTTGTGCGATGGTCTCCCTCAGAAACCAAGTTTGCAGTCGGCTCGGGCGACCGTGTCATTGCCGTCTGCTACTTCGAGGAGGAAAACGACTGGTGGGTGTCGAAGCACTTGAAGAAGCCCATCCGAAGCACCATTACATCTGTCGCATGGCACCCCAACTCCGTTCTTCTCGCTGCCGGATCGACAGACGCCCACGCTCGTGTTCTGTCCAGCTTCATCAAGGGCGTCGATGCCCGCCCGGAGCCGACTGCTTGGGGTGAACGCTTGCCGTTCAATACCGTCTGTGGAGAATACCTCAACAACTCTGCCGGTTGGGTGCACTCCGTTTCGTTCTCGCCCAGCGGAAACGCTCTGGCATTTGCTGCCCACGACAGTAGCATCACCGTCGTGTACCCCAGCGCTCCTGAACAGCCTCCCCGGGCCGTTGTTACCGTCACCACCCAGCTCCTTCCCTTCATGAGCCTTCTATGGAGCTCGGAGGACGAGATTATCGCTGCAGGCTATGACTGTGAGGCTTTTCGATTTAAGGGTGGCGAGGACGGCTGGAGCCTGGCAGGCACCCTCGAGTCCAAGGGCCGCCCTGGCCTCAGCGATGCCCGTGAGGAGTCTGCCCTGAACATGTTTAGGCAGATGGATCTCAAGGGTAAGGTCAAGGACGACACTCAGCTCAAGACGGTTCACCAGAACACCATCTCTACCCTTCGTCCCTACGAGTCGTCAGGCGGTAGCGTGTCAAAGTTCTCATGTAAGTCTTCCAACCTTTGTTATGTTGATCTTCAAAGCTGATTAGACGTGAAGCAAGCGGCGTCGATGGAAGAATTGTCATTTGGAGCACTTAGGTTTACCTTTCATAGCGAGCTTTCAATGCAATACCACAATGTCTCATACTTCCACTTCTTGGTCCTGAATCTGTAATTCGTCGGGGTCTAGTAATCTGGCTTATGGGCGATTCTTTCTTTGGAGAACTTGGGCGAACGCTTTCGATAATCCGCCATCTACTTATTAATTGCCCGCGAAATCTCAGCTTAGATTGCGGTCCTCACATCAGCCACTACGTCGCCGCGCTGTACGTCAGCATGGAGCACCCTGATTCTCATCATTCGACCAGCGGGTTCATCTACGATCTCCCCATCAGACAACAGAGCACTGATGCCGATGCCACGGACACCTCATCGACCGAACCACCTCCTGCGCCAAGGCCTCTCCATGTGCAACCGCCTTGTCGTTCGCCGGTGGCCTGGCTTGTTACTGGGAGACGAAGCTCTCGTGCCAGCTCATTTGTGCCGATAGTTGTGCGCGTTCCCGTTTCAGAAGCTTCGGCTATCGAGCAAGAGCTCGCCGCCACGGATGGCAGGGAGACTAGCCCCATGGACACCGAGGTTGCCCCAGAAACTCGACGATCGGAACGCTCAATGTCGATGATGGCTGTTTCAGTAAGTTCTCCCCGTTTGGTTTACGATGTTTACGGCGTCCGCAGTCACCCATCACGACCGCAGCTGCACAATGGTAACTCGAGAGCTCAAGACGAAGGTGTGCAAAACACCAGTTCGCCGCAAGGCAGAGAGACCCTATCATACGAGGCAAAGGTCAACCGCGTCCATGAACTATGTCTCCAAGCAACACGGAGATATCTCGAAGAACGACGGACGAACCTACGGATGCGAGTGGCGCCAACTACGATGTATCATTTCAGCATGCATCACCAATCTCCGAGAGCTTCGTTCCGTTTTTCCCCATATACCAACTCCCGCCAAAGTCTTAGAAATTTGTCCTCCACAGCCTCTGAGACGAAGACCAGGGTTGCGGAGGCCTCAACCGAGTCACTGCTGGTCAACATCGGTAGAATTTGCGACGGGGTTTGGGCGCAGGCCCAGAGGGACAGACTTCATGTCCCAGGCACAGAGAAGGCTGCAGTGGTAAACATGAGGTACTTGCTGGACTGGGCCGAGACAATTTCCAGCACCCCACGAAGTCGGGCGCACATTCGTCAGGTTTTTACGCATGGGAAGAGCCTGTGTGCGTGGTTGGGCGACTTCGATGGAAGAACCGAGATCGACCGGCTGGGTTTGTAGGCTCATATCGGCGGGCGTTTGGCTATCGCTGTTAACCCCAGAGTCGTGTGCGTGATCTCTGTTTTTGGCCGAGCCCGGTTAGATAACTTATCATGTTAGAGAGGCGGTCAGGACATGGATGTTGGCTGAATGCTTAGGCAAGTTGCCTGCAAACCACCATGATTAGCCTGCCCTGAGGGTTACATCATAGTCCTAGAATGAAAAACTTTGGTCAGTTCTGTTCCAAGAGAAGGATCGAAGAGGATTGTGATGGGATTGCCTGCTCGACTTTTCTTTTACGTTGTGATCCTTTCCTTAAGACGTTTTAGAGTGCGCAGGTCCAACGCATCTACCTACACGCAGTCACCTGACACATGAATAGAGCAATATAGGTCGAATTAGAATCGTCTCGGCCAGTTGGCTCGAGTCAGTTCTCTTGTCTTTAAACCAACTACCTCTTTCCAAATGTCGCTTCGTAGGTCTTACATTATGGCCAAATCTACAGAGAACCGATGGAAATGACATGGCATATGCGGTTATGTAGGTAGGTAGGTAGGCAAGAAGATAGTGATATCTGCTAGCAAAGAAAGCGCACATACCCCCCTGCAACCTCTCGCCCAAACGTCTACCCGCTGATCTAACCCACCTGAACCACCCCACCAACGACACTGCGACATCCACTTCAGCCCGGCACTTTAGCTACGTATGTAGTTCTGGCGTCCAACTCTGTGACGATTGCCGGGCCTTGAACAGCCATTTCTTTCCAACACCAACATCGCAGCCACGTAGACCTGTCGCTTCTTTTGAGTAGAAGACGTCACCGCCATTGCCTGTGAATATCTCACTGGTCCATTTGCTGTAGGTTATCTTTTGTCAGCTTCCATTTGTTCTGTTTTGGTCTCCCTTCTGAGTTCCCTCCACAGTTGGCCCAGTATGGCTCAGATTACTCACCGCATATAGACAGACGATCCGCCACCATTTGCCTGGGAAGACCCCGCCGGAGCTCTCTGCGCAAGACGTTTATTGCTTTCGTGGTGGCGATTACCAACAACCTCTATCCTACTTGCAACCCCTACGCACCCGCGCCTTATTTTCCCCTTGACCGACCAACCTACCGAGGCTTCGACATAGAGGTATGCCGATAGTCATGATCGAGGCGTCATAATGGAACCTACCATGTCAACTCAAGAGCGCCAGCTCTGCGAGTTTCTCAGAGACCTTCCTGCAAGATGGAACTACGAGTACGACGACCAAGCACACCATGAGCTGCTCGAAAGTCTCTTCTGGTCGCTGGCAGGTGGCGAGCGCTACATGCCCCTCTTCTTCCCCTCCGGCCGACCTTCCCACAACCACAAGCTCCATGATGCCCAAGGCGCAGTCGAAGGCGCTGAGTACACCGAAGCCGCCCGAGGCAAGCGATGCGGTCACATATTTAAGCCCGGAGAAGCCTCCTACTCCTGTCGAACCTGCAGTACAGACGACACGTGCGTCCTGTGCATGCGATGTTTCGACTCGACCGACCACGCCGGCCACATGGTCCGCATCAGCATCTCGGTCGGCAATAGTGGTTGCTGCGATTGTGGCGATGACGAGGCCTGGCGACTCCCCATGTTCTGTACGATTCACTCCGAGACGGATCCGGAAAAGGGCGAGGGCAAGGGGAAGGAACCGGCTGGTCTCCCCGAAGACCTAGTGCAGAACATGCAGATGACGATTGGTCGCGTCTTCGACTACATCTGCGATGTTATATCGTGCTCACCAGAACAGTTGCGACAGGGCAAAACCGCAGGCTCGATCCAAGCCGACGAAGAGCTCTCGCGCCTGTCTCCAGACATTTACGGAGAGGGCCCCTCTGGACATCCCGAATATGCATTAGTTCTCTGGAATGACGAAAAGCACACGATGGAGGATGTGCAGAACCAGATCGCGAGGGCTTGCAGGACAACAGAGGCCCAGGCTTTGCAGCGCGCTACAGAAACAGACCTTATCGGTCGCAGCATCCTAAAACGCCTCGACGATCTAGACGCCCTGCTTGAGATGGCCACCAAGCTGGAGCATATCAAGGTGACTGTTACCATCAGGTCATCGCGGGATACGTTCCGCGAACAAATGTGCGGGGCCATGATTGAGTGGCTCAGCGACATTTCTGGATGCAGCGTCGGTTCAGACCATACCATCTTGCGAAACATTGTCTGCCAGGAGATGATGAAGCCATGGCGGAAGGGCAGCCCCGGAAGCCATGCCATTGTGGGCAAGGACGGCATTTACGACGAAGAGAAATTTCTGAAAAACCTCGAGCAATCCCAGTCTCTCACCCAGCATGTCCTGCTGCAGATGCAGCGCTTTGCAACTCAACAGCAAGCCCGGGCTGTAGACAGCGACGATGAGGATATCGACATGGGCAGGGGAAATGGCACGCCTGACAGTGACGCGGGAGACGACGACGACGACGACGACGAGATTGATGATGACGATATCATGATGGTTGACGTCCGAGCCGACGGACCCGGAGACATCGGCCTCGAGTGGCGTGGCAACGACCAAGCTTTGGAAGAAGATGAAGCTACGATGGCTGGTTACCCGCCACCTCCGCCCCCACCTGCCGCTGCTCGGCGGGCCACCAGGGACCGCGACCTGACGCCCTCCGATTCCGACACGGCCGAACCGCTGATTGCACCTGCGATCTATGCCAAGGCCAACCTGGAAATTCCAAAAACGCCTGGGCAGGGTGAGAAGGCGCCATCACCGAAGCCCGGTAGATACTGGCTTGAGACTCCTCCTGGTTATATGAACCGAGAGAACGTCCCCCCCGCAGAGGATGTCTTCCAACGAGTCCGCCTCGATTGGCTCATTCTCTTCGACCTCCGCATGTGGAAGAAAGTTCGCAACGACCTTCGCTCTCTCTACATATCAACTGTTGTTTCGATACCTGAATTCAAGCGCATCCTAGGCCTTCGGTTTGCCGGATTGTACACAACGTTGGCTCAACTATACTTGATTGGGGATCGAGAGCCCGACCATTCCATCATCAACTTGTCGCTGCAGATGCTCACGACGCCATCCATCACTGCAGAGATCGTTGAACGGGGTAACTTCATGACGAGCTTGCTCGCCATCTTCTACACGTTTCTCACAACGAGACAAGTGGGTTATCCATGGGATGTCTCGTCAAATGCAGTTCTCGCATTTGATTCCGGTTCGGTGACGAACCGCCGCATGTACCACTTCTATCTGGATCTGAAGTACCTCTTCGGCTCGCCACAGGTTCAGGAGAAGCTTCGGACTGAGGAACGGTACCTTTTACAATTCCTCGACCTAGTTAAGCTGCACCAAGGCATCGGACCGAATGTTCGCGCTGTCGGAGAACACGTTGAATACGAAACAGACAGCTGGATAACTGCCTCGCTAGTGACGCGCGAAATCAACAGACTTGCCCGGCAGCTTGCCGACGCTTACAGAAACGTACCTGATAACGAGGCCCACTTCGTCGCTCAGGCGATCAGACTGACAGCCAAGGCTGTCATTCTTCATTCTGTTGGCGCCGAACGTCATCGCTTCAAGCAGGCCGAGATCAAAGAAGAGATCAAGTTCAAGACCCTGGGCGATTTCGAGTTCGACAATGAGTCGACACGGTACGACGTCGTCAAGTTTACGGTCGAAGAAGACCCCATTAGCTTCCATCATGCTCTGCACTACACCCTTTCATGGCTGATTGAGTGCGGAAAGTCCCTTCCTGCTTCAAGCATGAAAGCCCTCTTGAGCTTCACTACGCAAGACTTGAAGCTGCCCCCGCGCTCCATGGGTCGCAAGGTAATGCCGCGACGGGATAACTCCCCAGAGGACAACCTCATGGCTGCGTTTGACTATCCGCTGAGGGTCTGCGCTTGGCTGGCGCAAATCAAGGCGAACATGTGGGTGCGCAACGGCATCAGTCTGCGGCACCAGGCGGCGACGTATCGCGGAGTCAGTCAAAGAGATGTGTCCCATCACCGAGACATCTTTCTCCTTCAAACCGCAATGGTCGTCGCTAATCCTAGCCGCGTCCTCGCGTCCATCATTGATCGATTCGGCATGGAGAAGTGGGTTAAGGGAATATTTGAGCAGAAGTCTACCGCGCAAGACGATGCGCAGCATCTGGATGTCGTTGAGGACATGATTCATCTCCTGATCGTGCTTCTCAGCGACCGCACTTCGCTGATTGCCTCCGAGGATGAACCCAACGCCAATGTTCTCGCTATCCGTCGCGACCTCACCCACATCCTATGCTTCAAGCCGCTCTCTTTCAACGAAATCTGCAACAAGTTGCCTGAGAAGTGGCAGGAACAGGAAGACTTCCATCGTGTCCTTGACGAAATGGCATCGTTTAAACCCCCTGAGGGTGTCTCAGACGTCGGTACATTTGAGCTGCGGCCTGAGTTCGTTGAGCATATCGATCCTTACATCGCCCATTATAACAAGAATCAGCGAGAGGAGTCTGAGTTGGCGTATCGGAAGAAGATGGCTATCAAGACTGGCAAGCCATTGGAGGAGATCGTATACGAGCCCAAGCTTCGGCCAATCCCTTCGGGCCTCTTCAAGGATCTGGCCGCGTTCACCAACACCGGTATGTTCGGCCAGATCATCTACTACTCACTTTTATATCCGCTCGTTGCGTCTAGGCTCACGCCAAGCGTGCCTACGACTCGAATCGAGACCTTCCTCCAGGTTGTTCTCCACCTCATTCTTATCGCGATCTCTGAGGACAAGGCGGACGAGAGTGACATGACGGAGAAGTCGCTCAATTCGTTTGTTTTTATCGCTCTCACGCGAACCGCCCGAAGCAACTTCATGCAAGAAGCGCCGAATGCGAAGACTATCGTTGCGCTGCTCGACATGATGTCTACCAAAGAGGAGTTCAAGGCATGCCACCCCAAGATTGGCCTTATCCTGAAGAGAATGCGGCAAAAGCGGCCGCGCAATTTCGAAAATGCCTACGTGCGGCTTGGTGTCTCCGTCGACCGGATTGATACTGCTTCTCCAGCGAATAACTCCGCAGAGGAGGAGCGGGAACGCAAAAAGAAGGCGGCGCTGAGCCGGCAGGCAAAAGTCATGGCCCAGTTCCAGCAGCAGCAGAAGAGTTTCTTGGAAAACCAGGGCAACATTGACTGGGGCTCCGATCTCGAGGACGAGGAGGCGGAGCAGACCGGTGATCGGAAGAACAATTGGAAGTATCCAACAGGCACCTGCATTCTATGCCAAGAGGATACGGACGACCGTCGCCTCTACGGGACCTTTGCTCTCTTCAACGAGAGCCGCATCCTCCGACAGACAGATCTGCAGGACCCCGATTTCGTGCGGGAAGCATTCCACACGCCCTCGAGCTTGGATCGATCTGCAGAGGACATTCGCCCCTTTGGGGTCGCCCACGAGAACCGGCAAGAAGTCACAAAGGTCAACGCCAAGGGCGAGAAGTTCGTTTCTGAGCGTCAGACGATAGGCAAGGGCTTCCCATCGAACCTTTCCCGCTCTGGGCCTGTCTCGACCGGCTGTGGCCATATGATGCACTACAGCTGTTTCGAGATGTACTTTGACGCAACCAACCGGCGACATCATCATCAAATCGCAAGACATCACCCGGAAAACCTTCGGAGGCAGGAGTTCGTCTGCCCTCTATGCAAGGCTCTTGGTAACGCATTCTTGCCTATCATCTGGAAGGGCCAGGAGGAATGTTTCCCCGGTCCCCTTCAGTCCCAGCGCATTTTCGCAGACTTCCTCGATATTCAGATGAGATCGGGCTACTACATTCTTGGTGCAAACCGCCCACCTGACGAGGTCCAGTCATCGTTTGCCAACTACACGGCAGGGCAAGTCACCGGCGCGCTAGCGGAGAACGCACCTCAACTGCTGGACGAAGCCTGGACAGCTGACGAGTCTGGTTCTGACTCTGTAGTCGCTAACACACCTCTGACATCTCTGTTCCCCATGGCCAGCACGCCAATCACCAACCGTCGGTCGGTACAGAGTGATGGTTCCACCCTCATGGGGGAGTTGGCCAGGGTATACCGTCGTCTTCGCGATACTGTACGGTCGAATGGCTTTAAGACACGCCATGAAAAGCGTAGCCTTGAACTGCGAGAGAGGAACGAGCTTTGCCATAGCGACGTTTTGTCAAAGCTGGTTGGTTATTCTGTCTCGGCTGCCGAAATCCAGCAGCGGGGCACTGAGGCCCAGTACGGCATGACGCTCTTGGAAAAGATTCCTGAACAGAGCTTGACACATCTGCGCATTCTAGCAGAGACTGCGACTGCGTACAGAGCTGTTGGCGGTCTCAAGGCTGGCGGTGATAACTGGATCGAGGAAGAGTTCCGGCTGGACAGCGAGCGGCAACACGTCCAGCTCTTCGTTTCGCAATACTTCGGACAAGAGACAGAGCATGTCAGACGACCAGTCGACGTCTACTCGCCCTTGCTCAGTGAGGATGCTTTCATCTTCCTCACAGAGTGCGTCTTTGGCCTTATTCCCGCACAGAATTTCGACGTCACGCACATCCTGAGGCTGTGTTATCTCGCAGAGATTGTCAAGGTCGTCTACCACATGGGGCGCAACATCCCGGTGTCCACATGGGTCAGTCATCTCCTCAATAGAGAGACGCAGGACCCTGCATTGAAGAACTTCGCCGAGTTCTGCCTCGCCATCACCAAGGTCGGCATGGAGATCAACGTGTCCCACCGCGAGATGCCGACAGATCTAGGCGACAACCGGGGATTCGGACAACCGGAGCTGGATAACCTAGAGGGCTACTACACCTTCGTGAAGAAGTACGCCTTGACTTTCCTCAGGAAGAGCGTCGTTCTTCTCTATGTCAAATACGGCATAGACTTCAACAGCCACGTCTCCCCTCAGCCGGACGCAGACGAACTAGATCGCCTTACTGAAGCCCTCCGAGTGCCGACATTTGACGAGATGTGTGCCTCGATCACTGATCTTGGGCCCACTTGCGGCTGGCCAGCTTCGACCACGAGCCTGGTCAGTGGCTGGATCCGACACCAGATCATGTGGCCCGGTGACGACACGGACAAGCTCCCCCGTTCTGCGCTCCTCAGTCACCCGGGCATTTTCGAGTTGGTTGGGCTACCGAAGAACTACGACGCACTCATCGAGGAAGCCACCCGACGCAGGTGCCCAACGACAGGCAAGGACGTCTCAGACCCCATGATTTGCCTGCTCTGTGGAGATGTTTTTTGCGGCCAGGCTGTATGCTGTCTCAAGGAGGAGACATCGCCTGGCGATCGCGAGCCCCAGAGGATTGGCGGCTCGCAGCAACACATGCGAAAGTGAGTTGAAACAAATACGACAACAGCAA
Organism: Colletotrichum sublineola; assembly: GCA_020631755.1. Taxonomy (NCBI): domain Eukaryota; kingdom Fungi; phylum Ascomycota; class Sordariomycetes; order Glomerellales; family Glomerellaceae; genus Colletotrichum; species Colletotrichum sublineola. The sequence goes on from JAHSQG010000013.1 coordinate 1,567,074, forward strand.
TCCCAAAATCATATGCATAATGATAACATTTTCGTGTTTAGGTGCCAGGGCAACATTGGCTTGTTCCTCAACATCCGCAAGTGCTGCATCTTTTACCTTTTCCGGCTATCGGGCTCCTTCAGTAGCGCGCCCTACATCGATAAGTACGGCGAGACGGACCTGGGTCTGCGCCACGGACGACAGCTGTTCCTGAACCAAAAACGCTACGACTCCATGCTGAGAAACACGTTTCTCAGCCATGGCATCCCGAGCTTTATTAGTCGTAAGCTGGAAGCGGAGATCAACAACGGCGGCTGGGAGACGATTTGAGCGTGGCTGAAGGAGAACTGACCGGGTTGGTCCGCCGACGACGAAAGGGAGGCGGTGGGTTTCCTCCCGACGTGAGCTGCCTGATTACCCATGGAGCGGACTAGAATATTGCATCTGCATTCCATTGCTTGTTTATTGTCAGAACACACTCATCATTGGAGAGCGGGGCAGAAGAAAGGAGTTTTCCAACAGGTCGGCAAGAGTATTTCTGAGTACCTAGACAAGGATGAAGCTTTTATAAAGGTAGAACCACATTCCGCAAAGGCATTTCTGTAGTCCTAGGCTTAGCAACGCTCCTGTGTTTTTCCTCTTCTTTCTTTCTGCGGTCTAAAAATCCCCGCTGTTTCCTACGTGCGTGCGTAGTTTTTTGGTATCAAAATCTCCGGCATATCAGCTTCCCTCTCCGGATAGCTTTGGTCTGTATCTCTCTTCCGTTGCCACCCCGACTTTCCCCCGCGTGACATGTCACTTATGTTCCGCCCATGTCAACGTCGTCTTCCTGTTTTATCGGCAGCTCCACGTTGTTGACATCGTCCTTGTCTTCTTCCTCTTCTTCCTCCGCCGCACCCGTTGCGTGACCGTTTGTCGCCGGCGCCGTGGTCTCTGCCGCTGTCTCTGCCGCGGTAGTCGAGCCGACGCCAACGCCGTCCTCGGCCCCTTCCGACACTCTCTTGTATCGACGAATAGTCCCGTCCTGCCCCGCGCTAACCATGACGTCCCCGTGGACGTCGACCCAGAAACACACGCTGCCGCCCCGCTTGCCGCCGTTGGCGCGGTCCTTCTTGGAGTGGGCGGGGATCCGCTGGACAACTTCCTTGGTGACGACGTCCCACAGCACAATCTCGCCGTTCTCGCTAGCCGAGGCGATAAAGGCGCCCTCGCCGGGGACGATGCCGAAGCAACCGCCGATGGCGAAGCGGCTGTTGGCGTGACCTTGGTACGTCTTCTTCACAGATCCGGCGACGTAGTCCCACAGACGGATGCTGTTATCGAGGTTGAAGGCGAGGACGAAACGGCCGTTCGGCGCGAAACAGACGGACGTCACGGCCGGGTTGTCCTCATGGACGAGAGTGCGGAGGCACTGGCCCGTGTAGGTGTCCCAGATGCGGCTGTTATGAGGAAAGGGGCGTTTGGGTCAGCGAATCTTCGGGAAGAAAGAGGAGAAGAGGGAGAGAGGAAAAAAAAAAAAAAAAAAAACTCACATCAGACCGTCGGTCGAGCAGCTCACGACCAAGGTGCCGTCGCCGCAAAAGTCGATGCCGCCGACCGGGTCGCTGTGCGCCGGCAGGCTGCGCATCAACCTCCCGGCTCTTACGTCCCACAGGAAGACGGCCTCGTCATAGGACCCGGACGCGAGGATGTTCCCCTTGGGCGAGAAGGCGAGACACATGACATAGTTGTGATGGCCCCGCAGTGGTGGCATCGGGCGAGCTGAGGGCGGCGCAGCGCCGTCTTTGGCCAGGGCGCCGACCCCCTTGGCCGTTGACTTGGGCCGCCCCGTGACCCGGTCCCAGAGGCGGATCGCCTTGTCGTCTGACCCGGAGGCTAACGTGCCGCTATCGGGGCTCCAGGCCACGCAGCTCACGCCTGCCATGTGACCCACCAGGGTATCCATGTGTTCGCCCGTCGCGGCGTCCCACAGCTTGATTGTCCCGTCGGCCGAGGCGCTCGCGATCCATCTCCCGTCTGGAGATATGCGCACCTGCGACACGGGCTTCCCTGCGTGCCCGCTCATGACCTGCTGCTCCTCGAATCGCGGCCGCACGGGGCCCTTCTTCGTCGGCGCGGGCGTGACAGGCGTCGTCGCCGAAGCGCCCGTGTCCGCACCGTCACCATCCCCGTTCGTGGATGAGAGCCGCAGCCGGCGGTTGACGGCGCCGGAAAGGCTACGCGGAGAGCTGCCTGCTGATGTGGAGGCCGGCGACTGCGATCGCGTGCGGGATTCGCTGCGGGAGCGGGAGGGCGAGGCAGTGGGAGACCTGGGCGTTCGTGTGCGCGAGCGGGAGGGAGATCGGGATCTTGACTGTGAGCGGGTGCGGGAGTGGGAGAAACGGGAGTAGTACGCTTCGTTGAGCTCGTCGTCGCTGGGGCTCCTGCTGGGCGTCATGCTAGGACGGCTGCGGTGGGTGGCTAGGCGGCGGGGTTTGGCTGTGCGTTTCGCCGCCGGTATCGTCTTGACCCCGCCGGCTGCGGAAGAAGCCGTTTTGCTGATCGAGATCACGGCGGGGGAGTTGAGCTCGTCGGGGGAGCTGGATCGTGGGGTCGCGGTGGTGCTGTGTTCGAGGACCTTGCGACGTTTAGGAGGCGGTTCGGGAAGGGGCGTCGCGGCTGCTGAGGAATTGGCGTCTGACATTTTTGGCATTTCGTTCGAAAAGAGGACTGTAATTAGGTGTCGTTGCGTAGCAATTTGTTTTTAATAAGCCAGTCGTATACGACGGACGTTGTAAGTTGAAGATTGGCGTGCGAAACCGCGAATGGGGCTGAACGAAGAAAGGAAAAAAAGAAGAGAAAAAAGAGAGAGAGAGAGAGATAGATGGCAAAGCGAAAGTCGACCGTCGAACTTTGGGACCCCAGATATCCGTCCGTACAGGGGATGCGCTTCTCGACGTCTGTCGCTTTTTCAGCCTCGTCCCACTGCACGGATTGTCCTACGGCTCCTGTGCTCTCAGCTGGATGGAGACGCTAAGATAAGAGGATGACGGGCTTATAGTAAGACTGCCGATTGGCCAATGGCAATCTATGTGGGTCCATCATCCAGCTGTAGAATCAAACTGACAAACGCATCCCCCAAAGCTTGCCAGCAGCAGAAGAAAAAGCAAACGGAGGACATAACGTCACCGAGTTCGAGCCTCGCCCCAAGGGCCGTGTACGCTTTCTCATCTCATCTCATGAGACGCCCACGCTCCAACCTCACCGGACCGGCCCTACAATGCAGCCTGCTACGCTTGCTCTTGATGGAAAGGTCATTTGAAATGTTGGCAGTCGGATACTTACGCCTGGTATGCCCCTGAGTTTTTTGTCCGGAAGCTTCGGTGCAATCTTGAAGAGAGGACGTGTCGTCCCGTCCATCCATCTTACACGAACGATCAGTCTTGACTTGGTATAAGACCAGCCAAAACTCAGATCTTATTGGCTGATACCACCAATACCTCTTTGTACACTACCTATTACCAGTCATCTCATCAACGTTCTTGTCCTCGCGTCCTTTCAATACCTGGTGTCTCGTAATCCTCGACTTGATAATCCCCCCAACTTCCTCCCATCACAAAAAAAAAAGCAAAAAAAAAAAAATGCAGGATCCCGCCCTCCCAACCGATCTCCGCCTCCTGACCCTCAACTGCTGGGGTCTCAAGTACATCTCCAAGCTCCGCCCCGAGCGCCTCGCGGAGATCGGCCGCCGCATCGCCTCCTGCCCGAACCCGCCCCACGTCGTCGCCCTCCAGGAGTGCTGGGTGACGGCCGACTACGAGGCCATCCGCGCCGAGACCCGTCACATCCTGCCTCATGGCAAGTTCTACTACTCGGGCCCCTTTGGCGGCGGCCTCGCCATCCTCTCTCGCTGGCCCCTTGAAGAGAGCTCCATGCTCCGCTACCCCCTCAACGGGCGGCCCACGGCCTTCTGGCGCGGCGACTGGTATGTCGGCAAGGGCATCGCGTGCGCGCGCATCCGCGTCCGCCTCGCAGACCCGTCCTCCTCCTCCCGCCCGGGGGCCGGCAAAGAGCACACTATCAGCGTCTTCAACACACACACACACGCTCCCTACACCGAAAACCGACCCGACGACACCTACCTCGCCCACCGCCTTGCTCAGTCTTGGGAGATGGCCAAGCTCCTCCGCGGAGCCGCCGAGCGCGGCCACCTCGCCCTCGCCATGGGCGACTTCAACATGCGGCCCCTGAGCCTCCCGCACCGCATCATCACCGCCCATGCTCCCGTCCGCGACGCCTGGCGCGCGCTGCACCCGGACTCGTCCCTCGGCGCCGTTGACGACCCCTTGGAGGTGGCCCGCGGACGGCCCGTCCCGACTGCGGACTTCAACCTCGAGGAAAACGGCGCCACGTCGGACCACGCGTACAACACCTGGCGCTGGCCCAAGGAGCAGCAGAGGAATCTGGGCAAGGGGGGGGAGAAGATTGCCGTGGCGCCGGACGCGCCGGACAGGAAGGGGAAGCGTCTGGACTACATCTTCTTCAGCAGCGTCCCGTCCCGGAACGGCGAGGGCGGGGAATGGGTGGTCCGCAGTGCGCGTGTGGGCATGGTCGACCCGCACCCTACGCTGGGCTGCTCCCTGAGTGACCATTATTCCGTGGAGACAACACTGTCGTATCGTTACCCCCGTAGTGCTTCCGGGGACGATACCGTTCCCGAGAGGACGCCCCACCTCCAACATGCATCTGGCAGCTCTCAGCCAGAGTTCCTCTTGTGCACCAACTCGGTCGAAAGCACGTCACTCCCCGTGCCAGTCTACGACGATATCCTCTCCGAGATACGACGCTATGCCCGTCGGGAAGAGAGCCAGCGGAGATGGCGCGCAATGCACTTCTTCGCCTGGCTTGCCGTATTGATAACCTGTCTTATTGCCGTGTGGTTCAGCCCACATAACGCTGTTGCCTTCATCCTCATGCTTCTGAGCAGCCTCGGTTTGGTCGCCGGAGTCGTGGACGGCCTCATGTCACTCCTCTTCTTCAATTCGGAGCTCAGGGCCTTGAAGGAGTTTGAGTGGGAGGTCACCAATGCCAGAGAAATGGCGAGTCGTGCTTCCGGAGAGGTTCAGAGGGTAAAATCATCTTGAAGTCAACCCAGCACATGCATCTTGATGCAACGAAATGTTTCCGTGGAGACCTTCACTGTCGTGATTTCCCACATACCCCGATTGGAAGCAATCAAGACGAGCAATAATGTTTATCTCTATTCAACGCCCCCGTTTCCATCTCTTGTTCCCGCAGCGTACAATATTCGAGCGTGGCCCATGCTTCCATCAGAAAGCTACCGCTACGATTGTATCTCCGCCATGCACTTACCCCACACTCTTAGCGGCGCCGTTCCATAACAGCAGCCTCTTAGGACATTGTAGGAAGGTGTTCATGGACGCCTTGACGGCGTAGAGGGCTTTTGCACCGCCATGAATATCCCAAGAACGCCGTCTGCTTTCTCATTTGAAGAACCTCGTCCTTTACCCAAGGATCCCTGAGTAACTTGTCTCTCGGACGTTTGCGTTCCTTGTGACCGGCTCGTCTGGCGTAACATTTCAAATATTCCTTCTGGGCGTCATCCAGCTCCGAGTGGTTTCCAATGTCACGGTCAAACCGTTTGAGCTTCGTCGAATCATAGGGTCTGGCAGTAAAATCCTTGACCAGAGCCTGTACATCGTGTCCAAAGCCAAGTTGCAGAAATGCAGAGTCGAGGTCTGTGGGATCTTCTAGTCCTTTTCCTGTGTCTGAGTCCACCGACTCGGACCAGTCGCTGATCGGCTCGTCTTCTCCAAAGTAGTGAGCGTCAGCAAAGCTTTTGATATCTGGGATCCACTCTGGCTGGACGAAACGCATCTTCTCCCATGGAACGCCCCGAAACCATGGATGTGCCTTGATCTCGTTTGCATCGTTGGGGAAAACGTAGTTACGTGGGGTTTCCGGGTGACCCAGAAGCTGTTGCCGAGCTCGTCTGTCGTCCTGCTCACGGTACTCTGGCGATGAGAGGCGATCTCTTTTGTCTTGAAGCAAGTCCCTGATCAAATGCCGGCACATATTTGAGACGTGGACTCCATCAACAGGGAACACTAGGGTCGTTTGGTAATTCTGTGTTTGGCATTAGCATATGCCTATTGTCTCCTCAGGTGAACTCACGAGAATGTTTTGCTTGGTGTAGTGCCGGCCCTTGTCCGAGAGGAACGGCGTATACCCGTACAAGCATTCGTACAAGATTATTCCGATACTCCACTAGTCGCATCTGCCGTCATATCTATCACCCATCACAACTTCAGGAGCCATGTATTGGCTTGTTCCCACAACGGAGCGAGCATATGACCGGCTTGTTGCGGCAGTTCTCCATCCAAGCAGTGTGTTGATCATCGGAAGGTCGGTTTTAGGCAAAATTGGAACTGCCGGGGGACCGTAGAATGCGTTGGACTGAACGATGTCAAATGGAGGGGCATGCTTTGAGGATCCCGCCTGAGATGATGGCCGCTGTGGGTTGCCCCCACCGCGGGCCGCTCTCCGGTCTTCGCGGTCTCCGTCAAGCCTGACACCCATCAGAGAAAGCAGCCACTGCCTATGCCATTTGTAGTAGGAAGTGTCATGAGACCAGTGGTCATCGAAGGCCAGCCCAAAGTCCGATATTTTCAAGTGACCGTCAGCGCCGATGAGGAAGTTGTCTGGCTTGACGTCACGATGTATGCACCCAAGCTTGTGAGCCTCTTCGACGCACAAAACCATCTCCGCGATATAGAAGCGAGTCCTTGACTCAGTCAAGATGTTTTCGCGGATGAGCAAGCCAAGAAAGTCACCCCCGGGCATGTAGTCCATCAGAAGGTAGAGGTTGGTAGGATCTTGGAAACTGGCTATCAGAGATACAATCCTAACGACGGATGTTAGCAAGAGCAAGTCAGTAATACTAGGGCACCAAAGGGGTTCTGCATGTACCATTGAGAGTTCTCGGAGGCAGCCAGGAAGTCCCGTTCTGCTCGCAAATGCCCTTCTTGGCAGCTCCGAATCATGTCCGACTTTCGAATGACCTTCATGGCGTAAACCTGCCGATGTGAACGGTTCCAAACGAGCTTTACAACGCCGAAACTCCCTTTTCCGAGTATCTGGAGCGTTTCTAGGTTTTCAAGATCTGAACCTCGAGTAGTCCCAAGGCCAGAAGTTGCAGACTACGCAACCCTGCAGCCATGTGCTTTGGCGATTCTTTGCTTGCGAAGGTGGTCAGTCTCTGTTTTAAGGTACCATTTCCAATACTCCTCCCTTTTCCATTGATCAAGGTGGTGGATGTTGCGTCGGAACCGAGCCATGCGCAGTTCGCGCGGTGTCAAACCATCACCAAGTACCTCCTTGTAGTACGTTTCCAGGTAAATTTTTGCTGCGGCGGCCTTTTCCACCGTGAGGACCCTCTGTTTGTCTGATATGTGGCTCCAAATAGGCTGTTCCTCGAGTTTCATCTTGTTGGGAGGACGCTGGGGGCTTAAATCCGGTGAGGTCACAGGGGAGGGCGGGCCAAGAGGGTGGTTCATGATAGGCTGGGTGACTGGATACCGCAAGCCTCGAGGATGTACCAATTTGGAAGCTGGCTTTGCTATATCCCTGAACCTGTGGATTATTTTTTGGGTCGTGGTACTGCCTCTATTGCTCCCTAAGGACTTTGGTTCTGCTGTCGAATTAGCTTGTGCCAGGTGGCATCTGCCTCAGCATCCGTACCTGGTTGACAATGATTCCTGCTCTTCAACAGCACGTTTGATTTCGGAGCAGGAGAGCGAGTTGGGGGACTCCAAAGACTGTGTCGAGCCTGACCATCGAATCCGGGACTAAGGTCGGTTGAGAGAGTGTGTGTGGCGGTGATGCTTGGAGCGACAGGAATTGGATATGAACGTGAGATGTCGCCGCCGCGGGAAGCCTGATGCATTATGATGATGATGAGCTCACAAAAACGGGTGAATAAATAATATTGCTGGTGATTCGGTTTGCGAAGAACGCGTAGTCCAAAAGAGGGACGGACTGGGCGTCCAGCTATGATAGTGCTCAGTCTATTGGGATGTTTTGTGGAAAATGGAGTGCGTCTCCTCGGAATGTGGGAAAAGCAACAGTATGGTCACTCGAGAACCAGTGGCCTTGGAGGAAGTCACCGGAAGAAAGTGTCAGTGGCCGGCAATACGATGGACTGGTCGGCAAGTGATACTAGACAGGGGCAGGGACTTGTAGGATAAGACCTACCGCGTGTGTAGGACACATGGGCAGAACATTCAGACACGGACATACGAGCAGATAGCAGGAGCAATTGCCATAAAAAGGGGTAAGAAGTAAGGAGACGATCTTTTCGTTAAAGAAAACCGGAGCTAAGCACAATCCGACCGGACGAAACCATCCATGTCCGGTGAGAAAAATTCCTACATCAACAGAAAAACTCTTTTTATGGTACGCCAACCAATGCAGTGTAAGTCCTCGCCTCGTCATCCCATCAAACAGACTCTGCTTCTCGCAACCAGAAAGTGGTTGCGGATCTTCGCAGATAACCACAGGTCGGAGACTATCCATTGCGGCACGGCGCAAAGCGCGACATGGCGATTCCTCTTTCGCCATCACGCATCATTACAAGGGAAAGTCGACGTCTGGGACGTCAGGGCTGGGCCAGTCCAAGCCATATCTTTCATGACAGACTCGCTGGGCAAGTGTGTAGAATACAGTGGGAGCATCCTGAGTCGGCGTCTCGTCGCCGAAAGCGGTGGTGCGGTTCAGCAAATCGACGTTTACTTGATCTCGAGCAGCTTGACGTCAAAGGTCAGGGTGCTGTTGGCGGGGATGCCGGGCAGGCTCTTGGAACCGTAGGCAAGATGGGCGGGGATGGTGAGGCGGCGCTCGCCACCAATGGTCATGCCGAGGACGCCGATGTCCCAGCCCTTGATGACCTGACCCTTGCCAGCCTTGAAGGAGAAAGGCTTACCCTTCTTGTTGGCTAGAGTTGAATGTTAACAGGAAGAACGGATAAAGCCCTGTGCGGATCATGATAACTTACCATCGAAGACCTTGCCGTCATCGAGCTTGCCGATGTAGCGGACACCAACGGTGTCGCCGTTCTTGACAGCGCGGCCGGAACCAACCTTCCGGTCGTCAATGGTGACGCCCTGGACGACTCTGACACCGGTGGCAGGCTTGCCAGCCTGCTTGGCCTTTTCGGCGGAGCCGGTAGGGCCCTGCTCGAGGTTCTTGGCGAACTGGACCTTCTTGTCGGACTTAGGAGTGGTCTTCTCCTCAGTAGCGACAGCCTCGCCCTTGTTGTTCTTGAGCTTCTTCTTGTCCTTCTTGGAGAGCTTGGAGTCATCGGCATCAGCCTTGATGAGATCATCGAGGCTTTCGGCAGCGCGCTTCTTGCCCTTCTTGCCGGTCTCAACCAGCTTGGGGGCTTCCTCCTCGTCGCTGTCGATCTCCATAACGCGGGGGTCGGCGGTGTCATCGAGCTCGTCGCTGTCCTCGTCAGACATGCCGTCCATGCCGTACTCAAGCTCATCGGGAGACAGGTCGTACTCGTCGTCCTCATCCTCGTCATCCTCGGAGCCCTCCTCCTCGTCATCGATAACGTAGTTACCGGTGAGGTGGACGGTGTGAGTGCCAGAGACGACGAAGAAAACCTTCTCGCCCTCCTGGACAGTGATATCAAGGGGCTGCTGGTAGTTCTGCCGAGCTGTTAGCGGGCATTGTCGAGGGCTTGAAACGCTTTGTGCAACTTACGCGCTCAGTGTCGAGAGTGCAGAGGACGAAGTTCTCGAGGTCCAGACCTTCGTCGTCCTCGTCTTCGCTGTCCTCCTCCTCCTCCTCGTCATCGTCGGAGGCCTTGGCCTTGCCCTTCTTGCTGGACTTGCCATTGGGCTTGGCGTCGTCCATGTCCTCATCAGACTCCTCCGCTGAGACAGCCTCAATCAATTTCTTGAGGGACTCGGCCTGCTTCTGCTTCTTGGAAGGATCGCTAGGGCCACCGTTAGGCTCGTCATCGTCGTCGGATGACTCGTCGTCGCCGGTGGCGGCGAGCAGAGACTTGAGGTAGTCCTCGTCGATCTCATCGTCCTCGTTGGCCTCGAGGTCGTCGCCGAAGCGCTGCTTGACAAGGCGCAGGGTAGAGCGGGGGACGGCGGGGATGTTGCCATCGGCATCAGCCTCAGGAGCCTCGGTGGGATCGATGGCGGCCATGGTGATGCGGAACTAATGATATAGGGTTAGTCAAGCATCCACGATTGCGAATCGCGCGCCCCGCGCATGCTGCTGATTCGATCGCAGGCTACAAGAAGGCATAGAGATGAAAAATCACGGCATGATTGCACATACAGTGGCAGGAAAGTCGGGTGAGGCGGGAATGAGAACTTCGCCGGGGGGGATCTCGAGCCCGTAGAGGGCAACAGGAAGTTGGGTCATTTTGCTGGAAGTGAGGGGTGTGCGTGGAAAGAAGGAGAAAAAGGTGGTGCTCTTGCACTTGATAATAGGCTTCAAGGAGGTCGAGCTGATTAAAGGCCTTCTACTCCAAGTTTGGGTCTGGGTATGGGAGGGATTGAGGAAGGAGGAAGCTGGGGTGGGATAGGGTGTAAGAGGGATGTTGTATAGAAAAAGGTGAGGTCCTCGAAGAACCTTTGCCTGAAATTTTTTTTCCCCTTGACTGACGAACAGACGGCACCGAACTTTTTTTTTTTTTTTTTTTTCCTTCCTGGGCTCGACCCCACCGCTGAATCCGCTAGTGTTCCTTATCCTGTCTTATCGCTCTTTTCCGGCCATGGCAACCGCTGTGCAACGACAGGGAAGGTGTGTCTGGGGAAAGAGCTGCATTGGACCCTTGACCAAAACCACTGAAAAAAGTTGGATTCCAAGTTAGAAAGCCTGCGCTTCTGTGCACGGTGAGAGCGCCACCAGGCCACCGAGAAGCATCCATTCGTACACCGCTTTCTGCCTGAGTGCACCGTCTACCACCCACCCAGCGAAGAACAGAATTGAGGTGCAGCTGCTGCCTGGGCCCACTTTCGAGATTGGTTGGTTCTCTTGAATAGCCTTTTTTACCTGGGTGAAGTGGACTTGACCGTGATGGTTACATTACAGTCGATTAACTGATGACAGATACCGTGAAGTACAACACCCGCCGCCACCTGCTCAGCTCCAAGTTTGAGCTCGTGGTCTCCCTAACTCACTCATGAAGTCTTCCACTCTAGACCTCCTTTCTGCGTGTCCCCGTGCTCGGCTTCCCGAACCAAGCCTTGACAATCTGCCACAAAAACCCCATGAAGAACCTTGTCTGCCCTTGCTCGTACAACTGCGACCGGTCCCCAACATCGGCCATCTGGCATCCAATCGCAGCAATTGCTGCCGGGAAGTGCTTCTTGCTGCTTCGCGCGTACGCCGCGACGAGGTCATTGCCGTTCGTGATGCCGCCTATCGTGAAGTCAGACATGGTCTATTTATCCTGACATTTAGCTCTCCAGGGCGTCCGCTCTTTAGTGGTACGGGTCAGAGTAGAAACGGTCAACCCAAGTTTAAGGAGAAGAGGGGGGGTTAGAAGAAAAAGAAAACAAACATACCGCAACTCCAAAAGTTCCCATCCTGGAACCATCGATACTTTTCCCCTACGAACTCGGCTCCGGGAAACCTCTTCCTTAATACATCCTGCAAACCTCTCGGTCCACAGACCATTCTCCCCTCCAGCACTCCCGCGGCGCCGCACAGGAAGACGCCCGTACAGACGCTCAACACATCCGTCGTCTCCCTTTGCTCAGCGTGGTCCTTGAGGAACCCGAGCACGTTTTCGTCCCAATCCGTCGTACTTGGATCTGGGCCGGGGACAAGGACGATGTCCAGCTTGCCCGGCTGCACGTCCGGGTGCGAGATGTCGTGCGTGGCTAGCATCTTGGCGCCAGCTGTGAGCCGCAAGGTATTCAGAGGGTGCGGTTCGGCGGTCTCGACGCTGGCTGCAGCCGGGGCGGTGATGTAGAAGAAGGTCATACTGGGCGCCAACGCCGGGATGTGCTTCGGCAACATGGGCAGCAAGCCGAGGTACTCCTTGGACATCATAGCGAAGACGTCGACACAGGCCATGTCGAGGAGCTGGCACTCGGAAGGGATAAAGACCCCGACCTTGACTGTCTCGTTGTTGTTCGGCATCTCCGTACTATAGTTTCTGTGCAAGCTGCGTATGCGCCGCGACCTGCCAACGTGACCAAGTATCTCGCGAAATGACTAAAATGACGCCCAAAGTTGGCTCTGGTGCTTGAAGCCGAGAAGCTTCTTTGGGGTATTGTTAAAATGCGACGGTCCATACCTATCCGAAGCAAAATCGGGGGGATTTACCTGTTACCTCCCTGCGTATATATACCAACACACCTCCTGCAACCATCGAGCATCGGCTCAAAAGAAAACTTACCTTACGGCCGCCTTCCACCCCATCACGGGCCCGGATTAGACCTGCTCGAAAAAGTGATCGGAGTCTTGCCAAAGCCAGAGAGAAAGGGACCGCCGATGGCTGATGCACCAAGCTCTGATTAGGTGTGGTTGATATAACTTCCGAGGGGTCTCGGGGTCTACTGGCTCTCACCCGCACATCTTGCAAGTTACTTGGATCCGGTCCCTGATCCGTTACACAGGCTTCCAAGCCTTAATGCTCTTCGGTATTCTGTTGCTCACCGTGGTCACTGATGGAACTCTACTACTGTACGTGATTCAAAGCCTTGCCGCGACTGAACAGGTCGTAATGCCACGCACTGCAACTATGATACGGGGATTCGGCTGGACCGCGCCACTCTCTAACGTCATCTCACAACCTCAAGGCTAGCATGGAAGTCAGATACTGGAATGAAGGCATTGATAATGTAATTCACATCAATTGTATCGTCGTGGCAACGTTTTCCTATTGACCACCGTTCCGATCCACGTCTTAGCGTCAGTTGCCATGATCATGAATCGTTCTATGTACACACAAGATTAGATATTATAGGACTGGTCCATATTAATGGGTTCCGGGAGGTGTTGTGGCGTCGCCTCCGTCTTGCTGTTGGAACCCACTCTCGGCTATTCCTGCTGGGCTCGTCCTTTCCCCAGCGGGTGCAGTCGTCTTTCGTCTCCTCCTGGCAACCTTCTGCCACTCGTGGTTGAACCTCGTCATGTTGGCGTGGATATGTCCTACCCGTTCCTTCCCTCTCCGTCTTTCGTATAAGCGAATGCACTTGGACGGCTCTCTCGATCGTCAAGTTCCTGCGTGTTGCTCCGAGAACTCCGGTTCGAGGCCCCATGAATCCCCAAAAATCTCTAGAATGCCGATACCATGCCATGCCATGCATATCAAGAATGCCCTCATCTATTTACACATGAGGCTCTCGGGAGCCCCAACTTCCTCAAACACATAATCGAGTTAAAGAAAAAGAAAAAAAAAAAGAAAAAGGGAGAAAAAACCGCCGCTTGTCGGGTCTTGCTGAAATTGGGCTGTGCGTCGAATCGAAGGAAATAGAGAGGAGCGGTCGCAGCTCGCGCGTAACGCGCAATGGCGAGGTCCATCGAAGAGTAGTAAAAGATAAAATGGAAGTCAATAATTGTCGTTACGCAACATCAGCTGCAGTGAGTGATTTTGCTCTTTGCCGGGTAACCTTCTTGCTGACAGAGTAGACAAGGTCTAGTGTCCAGAAGTGGCACAGTTGCGCTTGGGCGCAGGGGATGGCGCCGTAAAGGGGCGCAACCAAAGGAACCATGGCGTAGTCAATGAAGTTCTTCTTGACGGAACGGTATGAAAAGTTCATACCGTCGGACAAGCCAGCCTCAGTCATTTCGCGCTGGCGAGATTTGACGCAGATGCGGTGGAAGCTCTCGTACAAGAACAGGTAAAGAGCAATCTCCATGAAGCCGAATGTGCGCAAGATGTTGCAGACGTCGAAGATCCAGCTCAGATGCGCCACCTCCTCATTGCCTTCAGTGACCCAGACGTACAAGGTCGAGGAGATGACGAAAATAGTCATCTGGAGGGGCAGGAAATGAGCCTCGAAAAGACGGTGAAACAAGGAGATAATGCGCTCCCAGTTGGGTGACTGCAGAGTGTCGTGCGTGACATCGGAAAAGACGCCGCTTTCTCTAGGCTGCTCAGGATCCTGTTGGTCGAGCGGCTCAGGAACGTAAACGTCCGAGGCATCGCCCATGGAGTTGTGCAGTGGACGGAAAGCCCGCGACGTGTGCTTCCTCTCCTGCCAGAGCTCCACAACCTTGCGAAGAGCGTATCCAGAGTCGAGAGCACCCCACATGTGTCTCATTGCCTGCTTGTAACGAGCCTGCATGTCAGAGTAGATACCACGGAGACCCTTAGAGCCGTTGCCGCAAACATTGCTTTGGCTAACGGGGCTAACCACAGTCCTGACAGTAAGATTGCCGTTGAGGGCGAAGAAGCACTTCAGGTACATGTGCAAGTCTTCTCCGATGGCTTCGTTGTCGCAATCCCAGCCACCGACGCGGTCGACAAGCTCCAGGGGAACCGAGTAAACAGAAGTGGGGGGTGCAATGGTCGAGCCGGAGTACAGTCCTGACATACCACCGGCACCCCAAAGGATGTCGGCAACACGGACGATAGCAGGGACGCTGTGGGCGTTACGGTCGAAGATGATGGGAGCCGCATACAGCGTGGTATTGGCTGTTTCGGGGTAGGCCAGGTGCATCGTAGTCAGTAGCGCAAAAAAGTTGGCAGAGAGATGGCTATCGGCTATAGGTTCCCCAGTTTTTGTCAGCAATTCGTCCTATATCTCCAAATTTTGGAAACGCTGGCTGCGACAGATTTCCAGAATCCGACATGCGCACGTACCGTCAAGACCCGTGATAATAACATCCTTGCGGGCAGTCATGGAGTATTTCGGGCTCAACTTGCGGGCTGCCCAGGCAACATTGCTTCCCTTGCCAGCGGATTCTCCAGGGATGTCGGACGGGTGAATGGTGTAATCGATGCTGCGGAACTTCTTGACAAACTCCTGAATGAGGGTCATGGCCTTGAGTTCAACGTTGGGCTCCCGCTGTTCCATTCCCAAGTACACCTTATCAGAAGGGTTAGCGATTGTTGTTGATGACGGGGCAGTGCACGGGAATGCGCCATCCAACGCCTTGACGATCATTGCCTTGATGGGTCAAGACCAACGATTCCGGACAGCAAATACTAAACAGGAAATACTCACGTCGTAGCAGCTGCGGGCCTGAGGATGCGAAGCCAGAACCTCGAGGGTCTCCTTTAGCGTGTCCATCTCTTCCTTGTAGTTGGGAATGATGATGGCGTGTATGACGCGATCGGATTCGCCATCACCGTCGGCGTAGAGTTCGGGCTCAGTGTCGCCAGCCTCGCTGCTGGATGCAGAGCAGCCGTGGGAGGACGTCAGGGTCTCCGAGCTCGACAGGGAGGTCGAGGATCCGCGACGGCGGTGAGAGAACTTATAATCCCGCAGGGTCTTGTTACGAGCGATCTTCTTCAGCTGGCGGGTCATGTCGAAGACGGCGTAGCAGCATCGAAGAGGGAAGGCGAAGACAAGGATGTGGATGAACAAGCAGTAGTAGGCGTAGATGACGGTCCAGTAGCCAGCGCCCTTGGCCGGAGTCGAGAGGCTAAGGCTATCTTGATGCAGATGATTGTAACCGTGTGCGGCGGCAGCTGATTCCTTTGATATGACCCAGTAACTCAGAGCCAGTAGGCCCAGCATAGCCAAGCCGCCGACGCGGCGCGAGGCCCAGGCGAAGATGGACATGGCGATGACCGAGAGTGGTGTTTTCTGAGGCGCGGTGCCAGCGAAAGATTGATCGACAGGAGAACGACAGTGACGGTTCGCTGACAACGAAAGGCGACGTTGTCTGTCTGTCAAGGCGAGCAGCCGGGAAGGAGAGGCTTGAGGAAAGAAACCCAAGGTAGGTGGTGCTCGAGGGAGAGCGAGACCAACAAGCTGCAGGCAATGGGATGGGAGAGGGAGAGAGGAATGGAGAGGGAAGTAGGGCGGAGGCGCAAGAAGCATAAAACCTCGGAGCCGAAATTGCGAATGGCTACCTGTCAAACTGGAGCCCTACCCAAACAAGTCGATGGTGGTGGTCTCTTGCTCTCTCACTCTGTCTTGGGTATTGGGCGTGTGGAAGGGGGAGAGGAGGGGAGATGGTGACAGACAGGAGGCGGAGGGGGAGAAGAGAGAAGGAGGAAAAAGGGAGGGACCGAGAAAAATTAGAGTGCGTCTTGTCGGATGATATTCACGAGAAGGATGGCGACTAATGGATACAGGCCGGAACTGAGGAAGAGAGAGTGAGAAGGAGGGAGAAAGTGCAAGGTTGAGAGTGGATGATTTCTTGGATGTGGTGGACACGGTACAGAGAAAAGGTACAATCCAGTCAGGCAAAAAGGTGCGGTAAGGTACCCCGTCCGCTAAGGTACGATGGGGAGGTACCGCTTTCTCTGCTCTGGGGTCGGTAGGCCAACGGGGAAAGGGGGCGGCGCGCTTTCCCTCACTCACGCTCTCGTACTCTCTCACACCCTCATACTGGCCCATTGCTCACTTTCTAGGGTCTCCCACATGGAACGTGCTACTAGTAGAGTCTTTTCCTTGGTGGTGTGCTGTCTGTTGTGCTGGGTCAGACGGCACTGGTTCCAGAGGGCTAGAGGGGGAACGTGGAGAGGAAAAGGGTCTGAGGTACATCCGTCAACACAGCGCCAACGCCAAAACTGGGCGTGGAAAGGCCGATGCGCGAAGTCCATCCCGTCCCATGTACTGCTCCGTTTCCTTCTTTCCTTCTGCCCCAAGCGTACCGAGTATCGTCAGTAACATCTTATTTAACTCGGTAACGCCTATCGGAGAGAAGAGACTGGGCCGAAATCATCGTAGGCGAGCTAGGTAGGTACTAATAGGCCAGCCTGCAATGCAAGACGAGAGAAGACGTGCAGACCAGAAGCAAAGAAGCGTGGGCGGGGGGTTGGCAGGGGTGAGAGGCTCTTTGAATTGGCGTGACGACGAACGAACTAGGGGCTTCCTCGCACTGGTGATGGCAGCCGTAACAGATTACTGAGGTACCTTGGAATTGAAGCTTCAAGCAGTAGCGCTGGGCAAAGACAAGACGATGAATGAAGGTGAGGGTCAAGATGGTTCCAGTGTGACATTGGCTGGTCTAGGCTGACCCTGGTTGGCGAACTGGATCAGGATTGGTGCAAGACAGCACACAGTCCCGCTCTCTCTCAGTGGTCCATCCATCGTCCGGGAAGGGACTTGGGGGGTGTGCCGTGCTGGGGCTAGTGCGTCTGGCCCGCTCGCCTACGGTGGGCTGCCTCTCACCACTGTCTGTGTCTCTCGCGTACCTACTTTGTAGTTGTTCTTCTCGCGCATCCTCGGCCTCAATAAGTGGGTTGGCAAGAAGGAGAAAAAGGAAGGGGGTAAGGGGAGGAAAGAAAAAAAAACTAGCGACTGGGACTGGGATGTCACAGGCAGACAAGCAGGGATTGGCTGCGCTGGGAATTTTCTGCGCTTGTACTGAATCGCCCCGCGGGAAATGAGACGTGGGAAATTACCGAGTAAGCGGTCAGTGTGCAGCACTGTGTGTACTTTGGCCCCACTCTGAATACCTACCTACCTACTACTATAGCTCCTAAGCACTTAGATAGGTACGATATGCTACCTACCTAGGTATGCTGCTGACTGAGATGAGAACAAAGCCTGCCCGCATGCTATGCTTGTCGTTTGCTTATTGTCTCTTGTGGTTATGGCTTCTCTTCTTCCGATAAGTGACCGATCGATAACAAAGACACTATCAGACACGCATGTCGATCCGTCTTTTTCTCTTTGGCGATTGCTGCTTCAATTGTCGACTGTAGCTGGGACAGAATATCTGCCAATGTCTGCTATACCGTGGACTCTTGTCAGTACTACTACCCTGACCCGGGCTTGTTCTTGGCCAGGGAGCAGAAAGGTCTCAAGTTCCCGGGTTACCTCTTTTTGTGCGTCTATCTAGTTCTCCATGAGACGGAGATTTTGTCATGTCTATCTGGGTTGGTGAGCATCGACATCAGGCCAAGCAGAACAACCCGCCCCCCCTCCCCACCATCCCAAGTCCAGACAGTCGCTACGCGGCATCGCATGAAATCTTCACGTATGTTAACAACCATATTGTTACCTGATTTACAAAAGGGATGCATGCGTGCGACCGCGTCATCGGTAGGTAATGGACAATAAAGTACAGTTGATAGTTTACTACGGTACACCTTAACTGGTAGGTAGGTAGGTGTCGGTCGGGCACAGCACCGCCGCACTTGGCGGATGGGTGGTGGCTTGACCAGCATTCCCTGTGAGACTTTTTACCTCGATGAGTCGGTCGGCATGATGGATAGGCCTTTGCTTGCTTCCTCTTCTCTTTTTACTTGGTTCTACAATGATCTCTGTCTCCGTTTTACCCAGCCTCATTGGCGTCAGCTCTTACTTTGTTTGATAGACTCTTGGGTCCATGGGCCATAACAGTCCGCATTCATCAGTCTTGGACAAAACATGCGGTTACATAATAGACCTTGTGTCGTAGCTGGGACGTAATTTGACAGAGACCCGCACAGTGCACATACCAGCTGCAGCAAGGCCCAGGTAAGAGGTCAAGGACCGCCTGCTGCCTGTGCTTCACCCACGCTAGGGGCGCTAATGTGCCGTAAGGTCGCTCCTCCCGCTCTGACGGGCTGGCACGCCGAAACGGGATATCTAAGAAGAATATGGATGCCCTCCCCGACTAACAAATTTGCAGTGCTCGATCTGGGGCGTCACAGTGCCAGTGCTCCTCTGCCTACCTATATCGTAAACTACTAGTGTAGGTAGTTTATTCCTCTTATCGCTCTCCACCACTCACCAAATAGTACCACTGTATATATGTATGTACCTACCCAGGTGTGAATATCGTACGTTATCCCTACGGGTATAGAGCGTCTGACCGGCGCTGGGGGCCGCGGACACGGAAGCAACTGCGGAGCATACGTATACGATGTACGTACTATGCACACACACACACATACAGGGGCTGAGCCGAATTCGAAAAACTCTCGCTCCATCCAAGGCCTGCGGAAGGAGGCCCAAAGGATGGGGCTTGGGCGTTTGTCAGTCCATTATCATCTCGAGCTCATTCGGGGAAGAGAAACCGGCCGGGAATAACGAATTAAGCCTGTGGATGTTCGAGAAAAGGAGGCGGAGGAGAAGGATTTGATACGCTTGCCAGGTTCCATTGCTTAGCCATCTTTACATACCTAAGTGCAGTGCATACTACGTAGGTAGACTACATAGCTAGTAATTACGCAGTGGAGGTAGTACATCATACTCTGTACGCTAGAAGGGAAAGTTGCTAACTTGGGCGGACGGGCGGTATCGTAACCCAGTTGAAGCTTAACCACGCCTCACCAGTCGGGCCCCTTTGGTCTAAGGTTCAGTGTTTCCAGCCCCAATTCTCAAAGGAAGCTTCTCTCGCCTTACCTTCCTCGGCATGTACCATATCGGCCGAGGCGAGTGCCACACCTGCCTGTGTGACGGGAGAACAGGCACGGGAGGGAGGAAGAAAGGGCGCATTTCAGGCTCAGTACCCCGTGAGATAGGCACACTTCTCTGCACTCTAACCAGGGCGGCTTCCGTCTCGAGGACACCTGGAAACACCGGCCAGGGCATTCAAGCCTTTTAACTACCTACGTTGGACCCTTCGTACCTTATCCTTCCTGTTCCCCAACGTCATCAGCCCAGATTGTCTCTTTTCGCTGAGTTCATTTCCGATCGCTGACCGACTGGCCTGGCGGAGCGTCTGACGAACAACGCCGTCTTGTGAGAGCAGACCGGCGTGCTTGTGTTCGTGTCACCAAAGCCTTGGTGGGCATGGCGTGGAAGATTGGGGAGCAGCCGCAGATGCCCGTTGAAACAGCCCCGGCGCACTCGCGTTCGAAGACCTTGATGTTCGATAAGACCTTTTCGGTACTTGACATTTGGACGCATTAAAATACGGTCAATGATTCTACTACAAAAAAAGACGCCGGTGCGTGGATCCTTCGGTCGAGCATCTGCGCTCTATTCTCGGAAGCGTTTGCTGCCCGTAACCGCGTTTGCCAGATCGACGACTAGCAGGATTGTTATGCGCCACGGACCATGAACACCGCCTTATGTGCCACGGAACGACGAAACAAAGGCGGTATCCAAGGCTATCCGTCGTGGCTAGGCCTCTGCCATGCGTGCGTGCGACGACGAACCGAAACACGGTGGGCAGATGCTCTCGCCCGTACCACCCTATCGCAGAACAGCAGGCGATGCTTGAGGTTTGAGAGATTCCCTCTTACAGAAGTGCAGTACATCTCACCTCCCTACCTACGTAGTAGTAGGTAGTCACCCGGCCACATGCACTGCAATCGGTACGCGAAGCGGAGCGTGGCTCGGTTGAGAAAGGAGAAAAGCGTCCACTTGCTTGTTGGCTTCTTTCACACCCTTACCAACACTCTCTATTGGTCTGTCCATACAGTCGCTTCTACAACACACCGTTGAGAGGCGTGCTTCAAGGAGGTGGGGGCTTGGTGCATGGCTGTGGCTGTCGTCGTCATCCACCGCAGCTATACTGCGGCATCGTCGTCATAGGGCAATTTGATCCTACATAGTAGTACCCTGAAGAAATGAGTGCCAAGATGTTTTCCTTACGCGGAGCGCATCCACGCAGGCGAATTGCATACGACGACATACGCATTAGCAGACAGCACGCTTACCGACATGTCATCCCATGCCCATGTTGACATTCGACTTCGCCGGGGCGCGGTCGCGGCCGCTCGCGTTTTCGGTTTCCTTGTGGTCGATTAATGATCGTGTACCCTGCAAAACACTTACTTAGTATTAACCTGCAGCCAAGATCCTACGGGGACTATCATGGCCCTCCCACCATCACCAAACCTTCATTTGGTACCATTTTTTGGCCAAGTCCGAAATCTTTCTCCTCCAAATTCAATCCAGTCAGTCATTGTGAGTTCCTCCTTAGGGGCTCCTGACTGGGCTGGTGATCTGGGCCAGGATTTCATGCTGTACTGGGATATCGTTGCTGTAAGAGTATGGGAGGCTGAGACCCGCTATCCAGCTCTTTTTGTCTTGTTCCTCATATCTCTTACGCGTTGGCAAAGTCGCAGCGCTACTGTTATGGAAAGTCTTTGTGCCCCAAACTGGCCAGAAGAAGAAAACACCACCTATTCTCTGGCCAGACCTCCACCGGGGACCATGCTAATCACCAGCCGCCAATGTCACCTTGCCTGTCAGTATTTGCAACGGTAGTAGCGACTGGCAGCCGGAGCGGAAAATTTCGACCTGCATGCCATCTGCTTGGGTATCCTGGCCACACTGCCCGGCACGAACATGTGCCTGACAAGCGCATATCACCCGCTATTGTGACTCTCCAGTCTCCCCATGTGCTCACGGACTCGGACGGGTGAAATTGGTCAATGCAGGCTCGGCGTGTGGCATCAGGAGCCGCATGCGCATGGTCGAATAGTGAGTGCCGTTGGCTCTGGTGAATTTCACCAGTCGTAGGTACAGCGCAGTGTACCCACCGCCGCAGGCCAGCTCGGGTATCCGTGCCATGAAGAGTAGTATTCATCTCAACCTCGAAGCCTATCTACTAGTGCCTCCTCTTTGGGCTTGGTCTGGAGCGGCAATGAAGAGGCATGTGAGATCAGACGCCCATCATGGATTTAGCACACAAAGTAAAGAAAGACTGCAAGAAGTATTCGTGTACGACACGAGACCGCCAGCGGCATCTCAACTTGGCCGATGCTGGCGAAGAGGCGCTTGTCGGGCTCAAGGGGTAGGGAAGGAAACGAACGGACCACGCCGACTATCCTTCCAACTGACGACCCTTGTTCCTCTAAATCGCGCGTTATGCTGCATACATAGATGACCTTGCTTGACGCCGGTTGATTTAGCGAGGCTCTTTAGCTGTGCTTCACAGTCACAAGCGAAGACATGTTTTCCGCCATACTGAACAATGCGACATGTCACCTTCGAAAGGACCGGACACGGGTTCTGGGTACCACTGCCGTTGACTCGCATCATATGCACTCTGGACACATATCCTGTCTCAATACCACGCTGCAGCATGTATATCGGACCGGACGGACACTTGCTGCCCCTCAGCCCCGAACCCCGAGAAAACATCTTCCCATCTCCGGTAAATTGGGGAATTACACGCAATTCCGCGCAGAGGGGGAAGGCTAGTGAACGTAAAGGGGCTCTGCTTACGGAGTAATGCCGTGGCCCTCAACCTTTTTTGGGGGGGGGATGCGATCCAACAATGACACAATCAATTCCGCCAGCTGCCAGCATATGGGAACAAGGCCATCGGTAAGTCCCAAAACTATTGGGCGTAAGGGGAACACTACCGGACGGTGGGGACAAGCAAGCCCTTGGCGGGCCGGCGTTTGAGATTGAACGTTTCTGGTGCTCCGAATCTGACTGGCCGGCCCAACCGGCCAAAGGCAAAAGAGATGGAGTGCCAGGTTTCCCTGTCAACCAACCAACCACCCTCGTCGAAACCGCCCGGCTGCCAACATGATCTTTTTCGCCCGGTCCGCCTTCCTGGGGATCGCCCGTCACCGTCTTGGTTAGCGGAGCGTTTCCTGGAAGAACGAGCACCTCGCCTAGCCGTTGCTGACCCTCCCGAGGACGACGACGCCGCCGCCGCCGGGCGCTCCAAGCTTGCTATCGCAGTGCCCACATCGACCCGCATCCGCAGATCGCCATATCTAGGTAGTGCTGTATGTGGTCTCCCATGTGGACTCAACGGCGGGCATTTGGAACAGAGGAATGCAGCTCGCCCCCCCGCCCCGGCGTTCTCGCACACCTTCTTGGCGGGCTTGGCCCCATTCATCCATCATCACCCTTGTACGATGACAATTTTGTTGATTCTCGCTGCCTTGGCGAGTCTGACCCCGTCGGTTCTGGGTTGGCGACGCTCGCTGCCGGTTGCTTATTGGTTCAATCCCATTGTTCTTGCTGCCATTTGAGATTAAAGTTGGAAAACTCGAGCTTGAGTCGGGAACCGAGGCGGGAACCGAGGCTGTCACCGCGCGTATTTGGGTTCCCGACACGTATTCAGCACACCATAGCACGTTCGACGACGTCGAGGGCTCGCAGCCCAGGAGTCTGAGGGTCTCCAACAAATTTCTCAGAGACGCCAGCTAATCAGGCCGGCCATCTGGTGTTGGTCAAGCTTCCCGGGCCTTGAACACCCATAGCCATAATCTTTCGATAAGGGTGTGCTCGGCCGCGTGCCCAAGGCCAAGATTAGTGGCCAGGGGGCATATCCGGTTGCATAACTGCCTCTGAGGGATATCCGGAGCTACTATGCCTGTAACAACTAAAAAGTCGGACTTATGTAATGTATCTTTCTGAATCCCCCGTAACTTACTACTAAAATAAGGAAAGCGTGTTTTTTTCTGCTGTTAGTCTTCGTATTGCTAAAAGGGTGGCCAGCGTGATTAGTAGCCAGCAAAGAATACGTAAAACAACGACTACGTTCATTCTTATGAACCCTCAACTATTCAGGCAAGCGGTCAAGTGGCAGTAACTATACCCACTTTGGCGGTACAACAAGCATGAAGTTAGAGTAGCCAGGTATAAGAAAGTCCCCCCTGGCCACTAATCTTGGCCTTGGGCACGCGGCCGAGCACACCCTAAGTCGCATGTTTGATGGTTTTGCCCACGAGACTCTGGCTGTCAGTGGCATGTATCGGCATAATGTGCAATTTGAAAGCTCGCCCCATGATATACCCAGGACAACCCCAAAATGGCCTGCTAGCAGACGGCCGTCGGGCC
Source organism: Colletotrichum sublineola (assembly GCA_020631755.1). NCBI lineage: Eukaryota > Fungi > Ascomycota > Sordariomycetes > Glomerellales > Glomerellaceae > Colletotrichum > Colletotrichum sublineola. The sequence continues at coordinate 1,590,896 of JAHSQG010000013.1, forward strand.
CGTCATGTCGGCCGACGGAATCCTACTGCACTCTAAGGCGAGAAACAACTGTGAAACAAGCCCTACAAAGGCCACCGAGATGGGCGAACCTTCGTCTTACATGACGCATGGCGCAACCATCACAATTCTGGGTAATGTTGCGTCAGCAACGAGATGAAATAAGGGACCTTTGGAGCCTCAGGGACCGACTGCGGTATATTTCCAAGACGGTAGCCCGGCCGGGCCACCTGCTAATGACACAGCGCTTTTCTTTCTTCGTCTCCTGCCGCCCACCCACAACTGCAAGCGGCCGAACAGTCAGTGAATGCCTCGACGACAAATGACCGGGCCCTGGCACGTCGTCTCATAGATTCAACGGACGTTTGGGCTTGGCCGTGGCCGCTGAAACGGGATGCCCCAGACGCCCCTCAAAGCCGGAAAAGAAAGGAGGAAGAAGAAGAAAAGGGTGGGGGGGAGGAAAACCTCTCTCTGCCCAAGATCTTAGATAACATCCCTACGCGAAGAACCACCGATGGCTGGACGGATCGACCCGCCAGTCGCATCGCGGGGACTGACTGACTGAGATGTCGCATCATCGGATCCGGGGTGAGACCTGTGGCTGTCCTGTGCGTGCGTACGCAACCCGATGCGCCATTACCTCTGCCGGTCCGATTCGTCGTCGCCCCGGGTTTCGTCCCGGCACTTGGCAGCCGGCGGGTGGTGAAATTGAATGTCCGATCGGGCAGCCCCGTCTGGACGACTCTCCAGCAAGCGACGCACTCCGCGGGCATTGCCCAAGGCCAAAGACTGTCACTGAAGCATGGGTCTCGTTGATATGTGTTTGTTGGTTCCATGTATTCCTGTACCTGCAAGGGAAACGACGCACTGCGGTTCTTCGTGATAGCGGCCATCTAAGATGCTATAATACAGGATTAGGTCTCCATCGCGAGTGTCGGACCGCCCCATAGTCTTCATGTTTGTCCGTCTCATAGACAGGCCCCCTTTGCCCCATCGGGAGCCCGGCGCTGATGAGTGAGCGTCTGTCATCAGCTCCATTGGGCCACAAAGGCTTGTTGTGGTGCCCATGGAGGCCAGATGCCGAAATATCTTCGGACTGTTACGTCCTACTTCTTCACTCGGCCCAGCCCGGAGATGGGCCGGCAAGATTACGTCCTCCACTGAAGGCGAATGAGCTAGGCTTTGTTCTGTCCAGTCACCCCCGACACCCCAAGAGACAGTTTTACTTGCGACGCATTACGAGAGTGGTGCGTTTGTCCATCGCTACTTCGCACTGTAATCTGAGTCTTCGCGGCTTTGGAGTACTACCGCCTGATGCTGAGAGCCGAAGAGGCATATCTTCTACTGGCGACGATCTGCGGGCCATGCGTGCCAAATATGTATCCAGTAATGAGATGCCAGAGCACTGGAATCTAAAACAGCTCAGACAACCTTCTCGAAGAGTTCTTGGATGGGTTTCGCAGCCTGTATCGACGGGTCAGCAATAGTAACGCGTACACCTCCAACAGAAAAAGAGGGGGAGGGCGGGGGACAAACATCAATAAACTTTTCAAGGTCCTTATCGAGGTTAGCCAGATCATCTTTTCGTTTCTTGTTGTCCGCGATGAGCTTCTGCTTCCTCCCGACGAGCTCCAGCCTCTGCTGCTCAAGAGCCTCGCGCTCCGCTCTCTCATGGCCAATTCTTGCAATCATCATGGCGTTCTCGTCATAGCCAGCGTGCTCGGGGTGCAACGCGACAAAGTCGTCGACGGAGATGAGGGGGAGCTTTTGGTAGGTATGGCTAAGGACACCCGACTGTCAGCGCGCGCACGTTCTCTCCACGTCCAAAAACCGGTCCACCACTGGTGGCGCAACATACTCGTAGGACTCGCACGCCTCGATTTCACCCTCGAGGTGCCTCTGCTCGTAATACAGGTTCTGCAGCTGGAGGTGCAGACGGTCGACTTCGTGGCGGGCCTCGGCCGTCTGGGCCTTGGTGTCCCTAGCGTCGAAGTTGGCGGAGCGGTGCAGGCCGCGCAGGTGGGAAATGTTTGTGAGCAGTAGCTTCTGCTCCTTGGAGAGCGTCGCCTGCAGCTGCTCGACGTCGCCGCTGGGGCCCTCGGCCCGGGCGATGTCGGAGAGGAGATGCAGAAGCTTGAGGGCTTGGTCCTGGGCGTAGCCGGAGGTCTGCAACACCGCGCCCAGCTTCTTGTCCGATACCAGGTCGTTTACGGCCATGGCTGCGGGATCGGGAGGCGATGCCGACACGGGTTCGATACGAGAGATTATTGTCCAGCCGAACTGCTTGGCTGAAATGCAAACGCAATCTGTCGGGCAAGGTAAAGCTTGTGATGGCTGGCGATCGGAACGCGAGGTTCGTCGAGAATGTGTCGGAATGTGAGTTTCGTACACACGCACAAAGGCTGAACAGTGGACGGTGCAGGATCGGTGGACAGAGCAAGACCGACGGGCGGTGCAAGGAATGGCTCGGGCGTCCAGGCGAGAGAGACGGGTCAAGCGTAATTCAGTCGTTTATGGCGGTCGATGTTTTTTTTTTTTTTTCCCTCCCTTCCTTTCTTCTCGTCGAGCTCGATCAAGGCTTCTGATAGTTACAGCATCGATTGGTCTGAGGGGCCCTATTGGCTGCAACATGGCGGACGGTGGAAAATCAATGCAGCCGCGGGGGGGGGGGGGGGGGGGGGGGCCGTGCTTCTCGCGCTGGAGGCGACGGCGTCCCGTCCCACTAGAGACTGACTCCATCCAGTAACCTACTAAGAGTATCCGTAGGTACTTTAGGTATGGTACATATTCTATCGATCATCCAGGTGTTGGGGCAAGTCATCTGGCAAAGACTTGACCGTCAGATCAGTTCTCAATGCTTGGGCCAACAAGAGTGGGCAAGACACGGACGGCCCGTATCAGCAGGAATGCACCGCGACTCTGCCGGACCATTCATCGCAGCTCGAGGGTATGCATGAGCATGAGCATGAGCCTGAGCAAGGTGCCCTTCGCAGACACACTACCTTTTCCATATCCCACTAGTTGAAAGGCGTTATCGCATGGCGCTGCTGAGAAGTCTTGGGTCGCCATCACAAGGCACGCTAGGGCGGGTGATTTTGCGGCATTCCTTGGCTCGCTTGGCTCAGCTTCGTCGAACGTCATTCTCCAAGCGCTGTTGTTGCCGACTGCCGCGGCTAGGGAGGGCTACGTGGTAGCTGGAGCATGAGCATGAATACGACGAGCTCCGGAGAGGAGAGGGTGTCACCCAGAAGAGGATGAGAGGCAGGGGATGGAGACGGAGATGGATAGAGATTAAAAGAGAGCATGTTTCGTGGGTGGGCTTGTACACATGACACATGATGGCGGACATGCCCTCGTCCAACTAAGATGCCCCGAGCTTCCTTCCTCATGCAATGTGCTGTTCGCCAGGGATCTTCGAGAGCTTGGGCGGTGTATTCTCGCCGGGAACGAACGCCCATGTTGGAAGCCAACCTGAGACCGTTGACGGGTCTCCCGGCCCAGCTAGCAGTGTGGCAGATACAAGGCATTGACAGTTGCTGGGAACCAAAACCCGCCTATCCTCTACAGCACTTCTGCAGCAATGCCGGTATTGTCACTGATGGTCGTCATCCTAAGCCTTTTTTGTCCATGTCTATTCGTACGGACGTGTCGCCAGGCAAGACCGGCAACCGGCTGCATGTTTTGACATTGGGGATTTTGCGGTAACACTTCTGGCTGCGCGCCTCAGAGGCTCGGGTTCACTGACCGATGGTGGCGGCGTGGGACGTGGGACGTTGCCCTTGTCTGTTCTGGGTGTGCGCCCCTTGAGGCCCAAACTTTACCGGCGCGCATACAACGCATTACCCACCCGGAACGGCATATGCGAGTCAAACAAAACACAAAAAAATTACAGTCTCTGGTTGCTTGTCACTCTTGTAAGACAATGCGTGGGGGGGTGTTGAGAGAGGATGGGGGCAAGTCCCAGCTCTCGGGCCAGTGACATTTACTGTGTACTCCATCCGTGAGGCAGTTTATCATGTACCTAATTTCAAACCGCTCGACGTTGGCAAAAGCGTGTCCCAGCTTCCCCATTCTTCTTAGTGTTGGATTTTGCCTCCACAGTCTCTACTCCCACTTTCTCCCGATGGGCGGATCTCAGGTCCCCTACCCAAGATGACAACCCCCCCGGTCGCCATAGGTAAGGCATCTTTTTTTTTTCTCTCTTCTTCTTTTTTTCCCTCGGCAAGCTAGCTTAGGTACTGCTCACTTATTCGTAGTCCAGTCGAATTCCCTTTCTCCTCCTCTATTTCCCCTCTTCTTTGAATGAGCAGACGCCCGACACACTGGAATACTCTGTGGAACAAAGCATTCTTCCGTCTCAAGAAATTTGCCCCCTCCGCTCTGTCCATCTTTGATCTGCCAAAGTCTCTTATATTTTGTCTCTCCCTTTGACAACGATCGAGACTAAGGAAAGACTAAAAACACAACTCCAAACGCACGTGCAAGGAAACAGCCGTCCGTCAGCACCTCACTGGCTTTTCTTTTCTTTTTCCTTTCATTTTGTCGGAGCAGCTTTCCGCATACCAATCAAGAGCTGGTCGCGGCCGCAGCGAGATTTGCCATCCTCCTCTCAGGGTCCAGGTGTTCTGTCGATCTGCACTATACCGCTTGGCCCGGCCAATCCAGTTCCCGCATTGTTGAGATCCCGCCGCCCGCTGCCCAAGTCCCTCAACAGACTAGAACGTTTTGTTTTTATTTCGTGGAGGTGCCCGTCACCTTTACCTGTCTCTGACGGATCGGTCTTTGACTGGACTGTTTCTAGTCCGCTCCACACTCTCTCGTTATCTGTCCGCCCTGACCCCCTCCACCCCTTTGGTGTATAAGCCAATTGTTTCCCTCGCCTCCCTCCCGTGGTCTTATCCGTAAACATCGACTCGTCCGGAACTACAACCATAACCCTCTCTTTCACCCCTGAACAGGAGAGTCGCTGCATATCCTCGGTGTAACACACCCAAAACCACAACTACGGTACCATATCAGCACGTGCGAACAGTACGATTAGGAACAACGCATACGATAACCAAACCTCAACCCGACTGCGGTCCCTCCAACCGCTGAGCCCGAGCAATTGACGTTCGGAGCCAACTACGTTTTTCGTTGACTTGAAAAAAACAACGCTTATTTGAATTATGGAACCTCTCGCCAACATGACTTCTCTCAAGTCACCCTGCAGCGGCGCTGCCATTCAAGACGACGAAGACTACACGACAGCTACGACGTCAGGCGCTCAGACCGAAGGCACTGAACTCGCTCGGAAAAGACGACACTCTTTTATTCCCAGGCGCAAGTCAATTGTCAACCACATCATGGACGGGGAAGAGCACTTGCTACTCAAGGTAAGCTCACATGTCTTGATGGATTGAACCGGTCTCTTGTTGCTCTGTTGTCCTGTGCTTTCTACACCGGCAGAGTCGGATCAAGATAAGATAACACCCCAAAGAGAAAACAATGGACGGCTGACATGTGCTCGTGTCACCCAACAGGTCGACCTTTTCCTGACCGAACTCGAGCGCCGCCTCGAATACCTTGAAAACTACGGCGAGCTCACCTTCGACTCGAGCATTTCCCGCGCCTTCTCCACCCTGCAGACTGTCCGCGCACGATGCTCCCACGCCTCGGAGGAGGTCCTCGGCGCCGGCCGCAGGCGTCTGCATATCATGGTGGAGACCCTCGAGACCCGCTACCAGGGCGCCCTGGCCTCGGCTGAGTCTCTCAACGAGAAAGCCCGCGTCGGCATCGAGCTGCTCGATGACATGCTATCCGAGTTCGAGAATCGCGCCTACAAACTGCGCGAGCAGGGTCTTGCCAACGCCGCCGACGCCGCGGGTGCCTTCATGAGCGAGGGTCGCCGTGTCGTCGATGGCGGTATCGAGCTGGCAAGGGAGGTCGTCGACGAGGGAATCGAGAGGGCGATGCGTGCTGCCGAGAGCCTCGAGGAGAAGATTGCCCTGGCCGTTGCGCGGGCCCGGGAGACGAAGCTCATCGCGTACGACGACCTACCCATGCCGTGGCGCATCAACCCACACATCCGCGAGGGGTACCGCTTCACCGAGTCCAAACTCGAGTGCATCTGGTCGGCCTTTGGCCTCTCCAACGAGCTTGTCAATATCTGGTCGCATGCCATCGGCCTCTTCATCGTGCTCGCTGTCGCCCTGTACTTCTACCCGCGCAACGCCAATTTTCAGTTCAGCACGAAGACGGACATTTTCATCGCTGCCGTCTTCTTCTTCACTGCGTGCCTGACGCTCGTCTGCTCAACCATTTGGCACACCATGAACGCCGTCGCCGACGTTAACGCTATCTCCATTTTCGCTTGCGTCGACTACACGGGCATATCGCTGCTCATCGCTGCCTCCATTGTCACGACCGAGTACACGGCCTTCTACTGCGACCCCGTGAGCCGCTGGCTCTACATGAGCACCACGGCCTTCCTTGGCATCGGCGGCGTCATCCTCCCATGGCACCCATCCTTTAACGGAGCGGACATGGCATGGGCGCGTGTCGCGTTCTTTTGCGGCCTCGGCGCCACAGGCTTCTTGCCGATTCTGCAGCTGTACTTCTCCCACGGGCCCGAGTTCGTGTGGGAGTTCTACACCCCAATCGCCAAGAGCATCTCTGTCTACCTCCTCGGTGCGTTCGTCTATGCGAGCAAGATTCCCGAGCGGTGGTGCCCTGGTATGTTTGACTACATCGGCGGCAGCCACAACCTGTGGCATCTGGCAGTCCTGGGCGGTATCTTGTTCCACTACACGGCCATGCAGTCCTTTTTCGCGAACGCCTTCAGACAGGCGCAGGGAGAGTGCTCCATCTTCTAAGGCCGGGGTGTAAACGCGCGGTAGCCTGGTTTGCTTGACGCGGGTCTTGGTCCCCGATAACGTTCTACTGAAATGGTACGGAGGGTCGGATGCCTCAGCGAAGAGCTGCTGCGGACGTACTTGAACCCGTCCCCCCTCTTGGGGAGAGAACCACTCGCCAATGCCAAAATCCAGATAGCCACGATGGCTTCAACTAAGCAACAGCAGCGCCGCGAATACCATACATAATACGTGGCAACTTTTCTAGCCCCGTAGTTGCCGATCGGGAGTCACCTCAGATTATGAACGCCCTGCCGGATTTAATCTTGGGCTTGGCGCTTCGCTGTCAACGCGTCAATGCTAGTAGGTGTCGGCCTCGAAGCTGGCACAGTTCTGTTCGTGGAGTTGTGCCTCATCGAGTTTTTGGCATGGTTCCATCGGACGCGCTTCAGCGGCTTGGAAAATCGAGGGTTGCACGTGAACCAAGACAGATACTCCCTTTTGACCAACGCCAAATCTGGCGCTCCTGAAGGCACGATAAGGCCCGGGTCGAGTCTGCGTTTTGCCATACGAGCCGTTCGCAAAGGATGGCTGTTATCCAATAATGATGCGATTCCTCAGGTGCACACTCGTTATGACTATCAGATAGATCCCGTCCACATTAACTCGCTCCAATGCCTTGACTCATTCTAGAATGGGTCATAGATTAGACCTTAGTCTTGTGCAGTAGAATAAGTAGAAGCGCGGGGAAGAGAATCCCCGGATAGAGTCGATACCCATCTGTTCTAAATCTTCATTACCAGTCGCCGTTTCGCTGAGTGGTGAACGCCATGAGCTATTGCATGATTCTCCTGTTGTCAGTCAAATTTCAGTGTTCCTTCGTTGCAGATGACGGAGAGGTACATGCGTCAGCTTTCGTATTTCCCTTCCCGTGCAGTGCCGTGCACTTTATCATGCCTGTCTTTGGACGGCCCTTTTAGGGCACTACTTACCTCTCGGGTTCTGGGAGAGGAGAGCGGACGCTGTAAGGCTACATGCACTTTTCTGTTTCTATTACCTTGTATTCGCATACTTAGGCGCACACGTTGACCTCTGTCACAACCCAGTGCCTGTCGGTACATGTCATATATCGGTTTCCGGAGCGGCCTCCGTATGGATCCACAACCAACGGCTCCGAATGGTGTTGACACCCCGTGTCCGCCCCGCTCCGTTTCGGCAGCCATGCACTCGCGATCTTTGCCGCCAGGTCACTATGGGCCTTCCAGTAGTCAATAATGCCTCTTAGATACTCGCCAACCCGTCCATTGAGCCAAGTATCAGCCACGACGGTCTATCCTACATCGTATCTAGAATGGAATGCTACCGGACCCTGGCGGGTCTCCTCCTTGGCGATAAGAGTTCCTGGTCGGCCTTGGAAGGGCTGCGGAGTCAGTTCAAGAGGCATATTTTCCAGCTATTCCAGAAGCTCCTCTTGTACCAAATGAAGAACGTCTGCTTCTAACACCGGGATCTGGTCGCCGTCTTCGTTGGGGATGTTGGCAAGCTGGACGACCGTTGCAGGCAGCTCGACGACATCAAGAACCCCGAGGCCGCTGTACGGAGCGATTCGGCGCAATATAACTCCTAAAAAAGCTTGAACGCTCCCAAACTTCGATCGCTACTGCGAAGCCTAAGCACAAGGAACTTCAAGGTATGGTCTCTGCTATCCAGGACCAAACCAAGAAACAAGAGGAAACGCAACATCGGGATGACAAGCATGCCTGAGTAACCTCTCGCAAACGGATCCACGCAGTACCCACGGCTTCTCTTACCCGCTTGAGACATAAGACAGTGGTGGTAAGTAGTGGTCTAATGGCCCGAACGCCCAGGATGTTATTATAAAAGTACTCAAGGATAAACGGCATGCTCCCGAATTATATGGCGTCCACTCAATTGTCAATACCCTCGATGAGTCTGGGATGGGTTGCCAAAAGCTTCTCAGCTTTTATTACCAGGATATTTACTTGTTCCAAGTGGCTCGTATCAAGGCGTAACTGGCTGGATATTGAAGAAACAAGATAGCACTGTCTGCAGCATCGCTTTTATCCTTGAGTTGAACGAAGAGTACCGTTCACCACACACACACACACATATATATATATATATATATGTATCTTCAAAGAACCGAAATCTCTACGACGGGCGATCGATACATCACCCCTTGTGAGCCGCTCCTCAAATCCAAGCGACAGGAAGCAGCGGGACGACCTGCCAAGTACCCCAACAGGAGCACCACGAGGATACATCGCAATCGAGCTCTGCTTTGCGGTCCGAAATCAGAGACTCCCACGGCCACGTCATTTTGCAAATGTGTTTCCAACCCTGACTGGCCATTAGCGACCGTCAAATCAGAAACATTGATTAAGCGCGCTCCTCTCGTAGAAGCAGCTCTGTGACAGTGTACATCTACCCTCGAGCAAGAAAGCAACGCATGTACAGTCAATAAGGATAGAGACAGCCTATCATCGCAAACTTCCCCCTGTTCCCTCCTGTTTCACTTACAAGGGCCTGCCGTCAGACACAGCCCCGTACGGCACCTTTTCGATGCTCCCGTGGCACGCCCTGTCGTAGTCCGCCAGCTTGGGCATGTCCTCCTGCACCTTCAAGAACGTCTCGAACTCGCACCAACCGTCCTTCCTCTCGGCGTCACACTCAGGGAAGCTCGCCCCCAGCGGCACCGTCCGCTGGTTCAGGATGAAGTGGACATACTTGGTCTCTCCGCCGTCCTCGTCGTAGCCCGACCGGTCAGCCTTGAACGGCTTCGGGGTCTTAATGATCTCGATGTCGAGGCGCGCGCCAAACGGCGTCAGGTGCGAGACAGTGAAGTTGTGCGGGCCCGGGTACTCGGTCGGCTTGAGCAGTTGGGCGAACTGCTTGAGCCCGAACGCCGTAAGGATGGAGGCGATGTTGGTGTCGTGGGAGAAGTCAAAGTAGAGGCTCTGGTTGAGCGGGAAGGTGACGGTATTGTTGTCGAGCGTGACGTTGATCTGCGAGCCCGAGTAGCCCAGGGTGTGGTTCTGAAGGCGGGCTATGACTTCTTGTTGGTATCCGATACCCACGGCGCGCTGCAGCGAGTCAATACCGTTTCCTCATCCTATCTACACGGAGAGGAAACTTACACCTGCGGGGTTCTGGAAAGCATTGTTGCCAGCGAACGCGAGGTCGATAGAATAGGAGAACCCGACCCACTCATCGTAAGTGAACAAGTCGCAGAATAGACTGAAGCCATAGGCAACCTGATGTGAACTAGTCAGCTTGGTCCCGCTCATATTCCTCGCAACAATGCTCACCGTCTCATAGGGGCACATGGTTTGAGCCGCGTATGTGTCGTCGATGGTCCAGTCATATCCATCCACCATATCCCGCAGGCGTGCAGTAGCTGAAAAACGTCAACGAAGTCCATGTTAGCAGCAAGATAGCGTACTGACCATTGGCTAAATAGTTCGAGATCCAGAGCTTGGCGGCATCGTCGCCTCCGTTCTGCTGGCGGGCATTGGGACAGTTCAAATACCCAGCAAGTGAATTGTTGGCCTTGTCTTGTTCGATGATCACCTCGATGGTGGCGTTGTTGGTCCTAAGGCGAAGTCAGCCATGGGCTTCTTATGAAACACATCTTGTTGAAAGACCCCATACCACTCAAGACCAAAGAAACCAGCCAGCCAGTACTCGGCCGACTTCAGCATGCGGTCTTGTGTCTATATGGTCGTAAGTTGCGAAACAACTCGGGCGTGCACGATGCACGGATTCAGCTCACAGTGGTCCGAACGATGATCTTGCTGTTGGGGTTGTACAACGATGAGTACATGTAAGAGTGCAAAATACCTACGAAAACCCAGTTAGCATTGAAAAGTACTGGGCTCAAGCCGAGATGGTCTCACCAGAGTCGAACAGTTCCTGACGTCCTACAACCCGCGTTAGCACCGTCGTACGGATCAAAAGCCCACAGGGCGCTTACCCTTGGGAACCAAGATCTCGTGCCCAAGCTGATACTTCCAGTCGTTCAAGAAACTCAGGGCGCCCTTCGCCTTGAGCTTGCCACCAGCTTTCGCAATGCGCTCTCCTAAATCAGCAACATTGGACCCCAGGGTCGGGTATCTGGAGCCGTGTCGGGAAAGCATCTGAAACAAAAGCATCCATCAGTCCATCGCGTTCAAGCCCACGGCGGTCCGCCAAACAGAAGTGGGGTCTTCTATGGGCATCGCAAGCATACCTGAACCTGGACAATCTCAGCTCCAGCTGGCAGGGCGTACTCATCCACTCCGAACCCAGGGCTCGGCTGGTACGGCGTGAGATACCTGCGCGGCAACGTCAGCAGTGCTCACCCGGCTGCGTGTGGCCAAGGCGCTCACCCCATCATGTTGAAAACGCTCTCGTTATTGCTCCTCATGCCCTCGATCGGTATGTCCGTCTGCAGCGGCTGGTTCGGCACAAAGGTCCCTGTCGGCAGGACCCTCGTCTGGGCCATGAAGGCGGGCCTCCCCGTCGCCGTTGGGCCGGCCCACAGCTCGGGGCTCGTCCGGAAATACTGCGGCACATTGTCGTCCGGCAGGCACGGGCAGTCGCCGGCGTGCTTCAGGCCGTCCAGCGCGCCGGGACCCCTCCGCACGCCGCCGTTGTCCCAGGCGAGGCCGAGGACGACAAAGGCCAGCATGCACCCCACGACGGCAAACGCCAAAGCGATGACGATGGCGGCACGGCGACGACTGCTGGGCGTGCTGGCGATGCCGCCGTCGAGGCTGAGGTCGACGTCGACGAAGCCCACCGTGTGGGTAGGGGTCGACCCTGGAAGGGCCGGGAGCGGCTTCTCACTCGGCAAGGGCTTCTTCCTTCGGTCGGCGGAGCCGGAGCGGCTGCGACGGGGTTGCTGCTGGGGAAAGTCCTCTTCTTGTCCGGGGACGCGGAGGTAGCCTCCCTGACGAGGCGCCATGGTCGCCGTCGGAAGCTAAGGAGAAAGACTCGGCACCTGGTATTCTAGACGGGCGGACGCGGGGTGAAGACTCCGGGATCGACGGTCCGTTTGAGGCCGCCGTGCAACTAGAAGAAACGAAAGGCTGGCCGTGTTGTTCGGTACTCCACACCACTCTCACTCTCTCACACACTCACACACATGCACCAGCGCACGCCCACACAAGGACAAGCCTCTGCGTAGGAACAGTGATGGGTTACCTCAAGTTCGTCAGGGGAGAGGCAAGTTTCACATCCAGGGGTGCTGTTGCATCGGTCGAGGCTGTATTCGTAGGTTGCATGCAGCTTCAAGAGCGGGTAGGGGCCGGGCAAGCAGAGGACGCACGTGGCCGGGGGGGGGGGGGGGTGCGCCTTGCAGGTATGTTAGGTGGATGAAAGAATGAATGGCTTGACAAGTCGAGAAAGAGGCACTGGATGTCGCTGTTTGATACAACGGAAACGAGAGAGAATCTTCTTTGGAAGCCGCAACTCGGATCTCGTCGTTTGGAAAAGGGGGGGGGGGGTGTGGTTCAGGCGCGTGTCCTTTCAATTTCCAATTGGCCGCTTGGATGGACAATGCAATGCGAGGCTACTGCAAAGCGGAAGGCGCGGCAAGAGCCGGGGACGAAAAGCAATACAAAACTGGGGAGGCGGGCAAACGGCGGTCAGGAGCCGCTGAGCGAAAGACAAGGGCCCTCAGCTGGCTGGATAAATCAAACTGATGATGTCGTGACGGAGGCGACGTTCAATTCAGGTGGCTGCATAGAGGCTTAGTGGTAAAGGGGGCAAACTTGACGACGTTGGGAGGGAAGCTGGCCTCTTACCGGCTTACCTTAGCTTGAGCGGGACCATGGATCCGGCCCCCGAAGGTGCAGTAGGCCTGCCAGCCAATTGGATCAGCTGGCGTTGTCACCCGAGAATGTGGTCTGTGCTCGCTCTCACTTGTCATTGCACGTGAGAGAACGCTAGGGCCGCAATACCGGTATGCACCATGGGCTTAGCTCTTCATCGTCAAAGTGCCTCATCCAAGGAGAAACCACATCGATACTATCGCTACAGAGGAACCCTCGGCCAGCGGTCGGTTGTAACCCGGCAGTTCCTTACTTTTTCTCCCCTCGAGGCGGTAAGGCTTCACTCATCCAACCACCTCTCGCTGGTGACAGCCTAGTCTCTTTAGCTACCGTTCCAGACCTTAGCCACTTACTGCGTGCGTACCGAGTTTTTCCTTCACTTTCACCAAGACGGGTAGTATCCCGAGTGGTTACGAAGCGGTCTAAAAACAGACTCGAGCCCGTGCCGCAGTCCAACGACGATGCGGCCATCAGATCGTAGTCTAACCGCGAAACCGGCCCAGCAGACCGCCGCCTCGCAAAATGAATCCATCGGTATCCTTGACCGCAGCGGAAGCGCCGATTACTGATCCCTCTCGAATTGAGGCAGCCGAATCCTTTGGACATTTTTACCTGTTTGAGTGTCTTCGTGTCTTCCTCCCTGTCTGTCTCTCCCGTCAGAATTGCTTTTTCTCTCTCGCTTCAGGACTCTGATTTTGCTTTTTTTTTTCTCCCCCTCCCAATGTCCTCTTTGATTGACTCTTGGTGTACCGGATGTCCCTAATTAGAAGTGACGCAGTAGCGTGTACATGCACCCCGTGTGTGGCTCCAACACTCGCTGCTAGGTCTCCCTCCTGCACTCAAATGGAACTAACCCTCGAGAGGCACAAATCACTCCACTTTTAGCCTTCCGATCGATCTTCCACACTAGGGGCATATGACAAGTCCCTATCGATGTAGGTGTACAGGCACGTGAAGCATGGGTTTTCTTGACGAAGGGAAAAAGAGAACAAACAGAACCCTGGCCTGCAATAAGCAATATAGAGCTCAAAGCGGGGCCACATGCAAACCGGTAGCCCTTCCGCCAAGATGTCACTCAACGATGCCGACCTCGAACCAATGTCATCTTCCCACCATCCTGGAGCCCCGTTCCCGTATGCAGCTTAAAGAAGCAAGCGGACCGGCATGAGCTCCCCGTAGCAGTCGACTAGTCGTCTTCCATCTTTTTGCATGGTGTTCGTGCCATCGCCCAAGCCCCATTCCCGACAGGTTTGCCCTTGTCTGGGGCCCAATCAGCATGGTTCTTGTGTAGACACACACCCGTGGAGAATCTTTCGAATTGAAGACATGGCAGAAAAAGAAATGCAACATAATACTACAGCCCGTCGTATGGTTCTTGAGACCGATCCGGTAACTCGTACAAAAGTTCCCGCACTATGCCAATCCCCCTCGCGCATACTGCATAGGTAGCGATCCTCCCTTGCAGGGAAGTATGGAATCACACCTTGGTCCCGCCAAAGAATCGGTTTCGAAGCTGACCCTCGTTGAATGCTAAGGGGGGGGGGGCGCGCTTGGATTGCTGCAAGCGATCCGGCAAGCTCATGCACGGTCACTCAACGAGGGAGTGCATTCCCCATCGGCCAGTTTGGCAGCCATGTCGTGGTGCAGGCGCCAAACGCAGCTTGACCTCTCTTCAAGACGCAACCACACACTTACTCGCCTCTCTCATTGGTGGTCTTCTTGCATGGTTGACAGAACGTCTTTGTCGCTCTTGGCCTGTACACTGTACTCAATGACTATCTACCCTTGACTCTTGATATAACTGTCATTGCCGCTCCGGCATCTACGGCCCACTAACCACCCACACGCACGGGCATACGTACCTGTTCGATTCATCAGTCAGCTTGTCCACCGGCCTGACTGGAATCCACAATCGTCTAATGCTAATGAATCGTAAATCCGTTTACCATTGAAGATCCTTGACACCAATGTTTGCTTCTCTCAGTCGTTGCTTTTTGATCAAACCCGAGCATGCGTATTGCAATATCGTTCGAAATGCGGATCAGGGTCCGTCGTCACACGTGCGTCTTCATGCATTAGATCCCCAAGCAAAAAAGAAATCTCAGTCTGCAAATAGAAGAAGCGGTCACTCTTCTACGTTTCGTAAGGTTATTCTGCCACATATTCAAGAGCCAGTTAGTTGGAACGACCATGTCTTTTTTTATTCTTTTTTTTCAGGTAGGTCTGAAAAGTGGCACCAGCAGCAGCAGTTGTTACTGGCTGATCAAACTTGACCAGAGGAAAGTACAGGCGTGTATGTATGTATAGCTGCTCTCCGTCCTGGTATCATCTCTTATGCCCAGGTTTCCGCGGCTTGAGGCCCAGGTACCCAGATTACAAGCGACTTCCGGTGGCTCAGATCCCGAAGAAAGAAAAGGAAAGAGAAAGGGTGCTTTGGAGGGCATCTTCCGCGGCATGGCTGCCGCACACCGATGTCTTGGGATCGTCCAATCATAGGCTCGACTGTCTGACCGGTCCGCCATGCTTGCAGATTTCCAACGCCATGGTCGTGCGATCTAGAAATGTCTTTAGCCCAAGCCACGCGATTGGCCGGTAGGCCGTAATCTCAAGTCGTCTCAAACTCAGCTTTTGCAACATCGGTTCAGCCGCCATCTGCTTATGTCAAGACCGCCCATTCAATCATCAGCACCAGGCAGCCCAGTAAAACCATAGGGGTATGATATCATGTGAAATCAATTATTCGTCTGGTATTACGTGTCAACGCCAAGTTGGCGTCCCCCAATGTGTATATGCTTTTCCCCGCCAGTTTCTATTGTTCGAAATCCCGCCGACTCCGCGCTTTTCCGACACTGACAAAGAAAGGTAAAAAAGCTCTTTTGGGGTACTAGAATGCGGTGAGGGAAAGTGCATAAAAACATAATATGTAGTAGTCGGTCCCATACCAGGATCAAGCAATACAAGCCCCAGGTAATGCAACCATGACGCCTCAACTCCCGTTTTGCATGGTTTTTCAACAGGACAGTGAAGGAAAAACACATCCATAGTCAGTTGGGGTATTTTCTCAAAGGAAAGAAAGCGTCGGGCATTGGCTCTAGGTGCCAAACGCGGTCGGCAGGCTTCTCGAAAGCGTCGAACCACTCGCGTTGTAGCTCAGGAGGGATCGACCAGCCGAGCCTATCGTTGCGCACACGCATCCGGACGAGATGGCGCTTCTCAGTGGGGCTCTGTCCGTTAACGAACGCCTCGCGACGATGAAGGATGGCCAAGTTGTTAATGAAGTGAATGTCGCCAGCTCGAGTCTGAATTTCCATCTGGGTTGCCTTAGCAATGCTCTCGATGGCGTCAAGAGCTTCGACTTGGCGAGGCGTCAATGACGGGAAATGAGCGGGCCGCGGGTGGGTAGGGTTTCCCATCAAGGGGGTACGTCCAAAGTTGACAATGATCTTCCCGTCATGGTAGAAAAGAATCGGGCGACATTGAAATTTAGGTCTTGACCACAGTCAGCAAGCAATTCCATTGTATTCCTGCCAGGCACGGAATCCTCTCGACGGCAGAGTGATGGATATACTTACAAAGCAAAGGGCCAATCTGAGCGGGACAGAGTACGGATGATATCTGGTCGAGTGGCTGCGAGCACGTTGTACACGGTATGGGCAGAGGCAATGATGCATTTGCCACCAGCCGCGGCAGTGTTCCGGGTCAACCAGCTGACCACATCGCCTGATTCCTCGTTGTGGAAGGTCTACAGCCAGGTTAGTCAGTAATATAGTTTGGGGAGATGGGCAGGATCCTTACAATGGCCGAAGTAGAATGGCGATGGTGATCAGCCTTGACTTGGCTGGTGTTGTCGGCAACGATGTGGACTGTTGTCGGAGTCAGCCAGTTCGCCCAGACACAGGCTATATATCTCAGTCACGTACCAAGCATGTTTCCCTTCTTGTCCTGACGGCCATGCTGGTTGGCAATGTACCCTTGGATACCAAGATACATTACCGTAAGATCCTCGACTGAATACTTCTGGGGATCAATGCCGCGGACCACAGCGAAACCCTTGCCGCGATGAACATCATTGGCAATGCGATCTAGGGTGGCGCCAAGGATGGGCAGAGGGAAGTTGTCCTTGTTCACAAGATCACCGTCGAGGCCCAGCGCTGGATACGTATCCAAAGTCAGATGTTGTTGTGTAAAGCTGAGGCCAAACATACCTTTGAAGTGCTTGAGGGCAACCGCCAGCTCCTTATGGTCCGCATTAGTGAGGTTGTAGGTGTATTGAGACTCATTGGTGAATTGCGGGCCGGTCCAGGCTGATTCGTCGACCACTGTCTCGGGAAAGCCAGTGGGGAGACCAGGGACGTCCGCGACTGGAGCGTGGCACTCGATGTGATGGATTTGGTGGGCAGCAAGTGCCGCGGCAGCACCCACGACCGGACCAACAGCACTAGGCGCCATCTTGCTGATGTGAGAACTGAGATCGAACTTGTCAGAAGACAAGCACGGCCAACATGAGCAAGCTCTAGGACAGGGGCAGGCGAACCTTTCGATATTGATTGAAGATTGGGTTGTCTGCCGTGCGGCGTCAGATGTAGAGGAAGGAAACGGGTCCGTACAGAACGCCTTGGATCAGGTCGAGGCTTAGAACGGCGCCTTGGGAGAAGCTATACTGTGGCGAGATGGATGTGTGCTCGTAGAGGTGCGAGGACGGGACCGTTCTGAGCAACGCTGTGCGTGTGTGGAAAAGATAGACTTGTGCAAAGGCTTGTTGAAGAGAACAATTGACGAGGGAGAAGACGCGGTTGGGGAAGAGGTCTCGAGACTCTGTCATGATCAGGCAGATGCCTAATATATCCGTAGACTTACGAGTCGGTGAAGAAAGAGACTGCAGTAGGAAGTATCAGGGGTCAGGGCCAGGACGATATCGGTGGCAACGGGCAGGTACAGAAGGCAGGATGTCGCTTGTTGTATGGGACCCTTGAGTTAGGTAACTACCCGGCGTTGCACCTGCTTCCGTAGGAGCTTGATGGTGACGAAGTCGATTCGGTACAAGGAAACAGCAGGCGAGGCGCGGCGCGGTTCCGTAGCTACTTTTGATTCTCCCGTGGAGTGATTGACCCTTCCCATCGATGGCTTAATGCGTGCGTGGGTGTGGATTAGGGCAATATGGGCGTGCGATGTCGAACAACCAGCCGCGGCGGCAGGAGGACAGTTCGCGAGAGAGAGCAGCAAGGGCAGCAAGGGCAGCAGTTGGCAGGTAAGCCAGGCCGTTATGATGAGACTGGGGGGGGGGCGGGGGAAAGGAGGTGAGGTGGTGACGCGTGAAGTTTCCGTCGAGACAGCTTTAAGTCATGGATGGGGACAGTCGCGAGAAGGAGAAGAAGAAACGGCAGTGATAGAACAAAGCATGGAAGGGAGATTGGGATGGAGCCACCCGACCTCAGGTAAGGCATGTACAAAATGAGAATGAAAAAAAAAAGGTTGAAAAGGAAAAAAAAAAACCATGGGAAAAAAAATCAAGTGACAGACAGGCAGAGCAATGCAGGGCAAGGCGCATACAGTAGCAAGTCAATCTGGAAAGCGCTGCACGGGAATGGAAAGGCGACTCAAGAAGACAGGTCCAATGTAGTGCTGCAGCAGGGAAGGTACACGTCGCCGCTTTCCTCTACCTTTTGCTATCCTCGCCTTACACATGAATGAATGACTGGTACCTCTCGACCGACAGGTGCTGCACGCGATGCCATGGGTGTTTCCAAAACGGATGCGAGGACGGGGAAACGAAGAAGAAAAAAGATGGGGATTAGCAAACTGCCTTTCCCCGACTCCATACCTACTCTGTCGGCTCCTTGCAATGAATGGTACTTGTTCCTACAGACAACGGCCGATGCGAGGAGTGTCGTCTCGAAGTGGCCATTCAAACGACTTGGTGCGACGACGTGAGATGACAAGCCCTTAGTATTTCGCCGGGTACCTGCGAAGAAGAAACTATAGGAAAGGAGCCTGGGCTGAGCTGAACCGTGGTTGAGATTGAGATTGACCACCTGAACGCGGTGTGACAGGCACGCGTACCCGTCCCAGGGGCCATATAGCTTCCCTTTGGCTATACCCTAACCGTGGTTTTCTCGCCTTGCCTGCTTCTTCTTGAAATGGGAGAGGGAAGATACAGACAAGGATCGAGTTGATGGATTATCGCTGTAAAAAAACAAGGGAGTTTCTAGTTGATTTACTCCTGCGGCCGGGGGGAGACCCATCTGGGCCGGAGAAACGGGATAGAAGAGGAGTGTCCAAGTGAAGAGGGGGTAGGGTGGATGGGGGTCAAGCAACAACCATACGTTCCGTTTGCGCTGCCACGAGGGAGACCATTTTTCGTGACCCTGGTTGTGGCGAGGGATGGATGGTGATGGCCAGGAACGCAAGAAACCGACAAAAAGATATGCAGCACGCGTGGTTGCAAAGTTTGCCGTTGTTACAGAGCAGATCAGAGTAGTAGTAGTAGTGTAGACAGATTTCAGATCGGACTAGTCCAATCCCACATGCCGCCACCATGGTCTGTCAGTCTGTCTGCATATGCATGTATGTGGTGCGTTTACCTTATGCGACCATACTAGGTACGCACGTAAAGCGCCTGTTGGCAGGCTCTGAGAACGGCAGCCACGCAGTCGACTGAGATGCATAGGGAAGACAGAATCGATCATCTTTCGATTTCCCCCAACTATTTCAATATCGTTGCAGAGCAGGCAATTCTTTGCGGGATGAGTAGCGACTAGTCGACTGGTGGGACTGTGACGGTACATTGACGACATCGGAGACGGGTAGTGCGTGGTGTTGTAGAATGAGTGTGGGCGGGTGGGCAACCAAGGCTTCCATGCAGATACGTGCTCAGATGGTGGATAGGGCCAGGGATTGGCATTGTACAGTAACCACCAAGAAGTCTGGAAACCTTGTATCTAAGATGCACCACATAAATCATTGCCCCCTAAGTTTCCAAACTTATTGGTAGTGACTGTAGCAAACAAGGCCGACACTGGATGAACCTGAATCACCAACGCTCAGCTACGGGAGGGAGTGTGGTGCCTAGGAGTGTTATGATGCTGGTGGGGAAAAGGGCGTGTGCGACAAGATGGATGGCGCCGCGAGAGTGGAACCACGTTTTGTGGCAGCCGCCTTCAACCAATACTTGGGGGATCGTCAGATGAGGCAGCGTGGGAAATGAGCGAAATCAGAAACGCAAATGGGCGAGAACCAATAGGCCAGAGTCAAGAAGGGAAAAGCGACTGGACGTGGCACGCCATTACCACCCCGGCCGGAGCTTTGGTTGCTCCTTGTGTACCTAATGAGAGAGAGCCATGACAAAACACTAGGGGCGATGGCGGGTGCGCGGGTGCTCGGGAGCACTAGGAAAAAGGCAAAAGGGAGCCTAGCTGACAGCTTCCGTCTTTCATAGGCCGTAGGTCGGACATTGCAGTTCATCTGTACACCCCGAGGATATGATCGGGAACGAAGACCGATCCGATCTGTGTGCATGGGCTTCGTGTTGCCCTTTGCCGCCGGGGCAAAAGAGTGGGTAGCGTACGGCTATCTGAAGCTGAGGTCCACTTTGCTTCGCGGGCAGGGACCGATTCAGTCGGTCCTGCTGCTGTTGGTTGCGCTGCTTGTCAACTCATGTTCGATCTCGAGAAACTAAAAGAGGTTATGGGCATCTGGCGTGAACAGGGGCAGATCGTAAATGGGTGTGAGGGGGACTCGCATGGTCTGTAAGGGTCTGAGATGAAAGAATGAGAAGTGGGTAGGATGAGGACAACTTAATGATGGAATGGCTCATGGCTAGTGACTCAGACGCAGTACGAACAAGCTAGCGGTTCCAAGTGGGCCAATTAGTTGACTTACTGGTCAGATCGAAAGGAAAATGTGTGTGTCTGGGCTGTTCATGCCCAGAACGTGGAGTTGGCAGCTTGGGCAACGTAAGTTGTATCCGGGAAGAAAAGCAATGAAGATATTCCCAGGATGCGTCCGCCTTACATCTCGTCCTGTGGTTTGTACACTATACGTGGTGGGATGGTACTGGTACTGGTGTCTGCAGTCTACATCACTGGGGCAGCCAGTGAAAGGAAAAAGGAAAGAAAAAAAACAATTTGGCTCAGAGGGGAACGAAGGACGGGCCAGTAAAGAGAGGCGAGGTGGGGGGAGAGGAGAGGATCAATCCTCGATGAGGTCGAGTCTGCCGGTGACGAGGGCAAAGTGAGGTGGAACGTCCGTGTGGCTCGCATACTACGTAGTATAGGTAGTATACCTCGCATGGTCCATGCACCTGTCCTTTATGATTTCTCATCATGCTTGATTGCACTTAGCCCATGTAGAAATATGCAGGTGGCCGAGGAGCAGGCGAACGGGACAGACGAGCCGCAACCCCTGTCACCGGTGGTGGGGCCACTCGCAGTCCGTTCCGGCCGCAGCTACTATGTGTACCTACATTGCCTAGGTACCTACCTAAACTACCTACCTACCTACCTACCTACCTGGGTAGGTGATTAGATACCTTTCCCAGGTAACTAGGTAGGTGGTTCATTCATCACAGTAACGCATTTTCCATCGAGGGAGGACCCTTGCACAACAAACCCCGGCGACTTCTTGTCGGGACATCCATATGGGTCCCGAGAAAGGGAGGGAATGTGGGACCATCCGGGTACGTATTGTCCAGCTTCCGCCCAGGGCCCCACCACTCCCAATCGAACCTCACCTCATGTTGCCCCTTGGCGCTCCGCTGAACTTCGACCTCAAGGACTAGGTAGGCCCTGTAACGCGACCTGACCGATGCGATGCAACGCGATACGAGTCCATTTTGCGCAGATACCCGGGTGTCTACCCGTACCGGTGAGCCAAATTATTCACTCAGCCAGGACTCGGACGGCACGGTTGGACGAAAGAGTGAGTAAGTAGATGGACCCCCGAAAGGTGGAATTCTCTTTCGAGGTTGGCGTTTGTTGTGCGCTCGTCCTGGCTCTGCCTAGTCTTTCCTTTTTGATCCATCCATTTATTTCCTTGTAACCAATGCTCACGCGAGAGTAAAAACCACCTTTCAAGACGTTGGACATCAAGTGCAGTCGGGGGGGGTTGTGCTACATGTCTAGGATATCCTTCGTACTCCAACCCTTCTTTACACTAATTAGGTAGTGTAGTTGACATGTCCCGGTAGAAAATTCGGACAGACCGCAGCATTCCATGGCTCCCCATTCCCCAATCTCCCATCTCTCAAATACAGCCTCGGGATCCAATTTACGTTCCGATGGTGTCGATCTTTTCAGATTACCAGTCGGCCGAAGCACATTCCCATATCTGGCACAACCATATACGCATGCACAACGAACACCGCTTACCGTCTGACTTCTGATATTATCTAGTGTAGAATGGGAATTAGCCTTTTTTTTTTTACGGCACTGGCCCGGCCCGCGAACCAAAGCTGCAGATGAAATCTGATTGAAAGGCGGGGCTGCATTCGTCGGTAAAGGATTTCTACGAATAACACCGCACCGCCTCCATACCTCTGACCGAACACCCGTCTACCTACACCACTTCGTACAGGTACATTATAAAGACATTTGGTGCTGATCGACATATCCCACCTCACAAACACGCCACCCGCCGTCAAGACAATGTCTTCATACTTTGGGAGTGGAATGCCTGCCTTGTGGTCGACGATCTCGGGCTTTGCTATGTAGTATCCAAGACATGCACCGACCTTGATCTCAGTGGGTAGAAGGATAAAAAAAAAGGTTTCTGATGTGTACATTGCCAAGCTGGCAGATGATGCAACCTTTGGTTCCGTTTAGCCTAACCCCCCCCCCCCCCCCCCCCCCCCCCCTTCTTGCGATCGAATGTATACTGTGTTCTCGATCGTCCCGAACATCCGGCTTCATACTTCGCATATGAATTATACCTCCACGAAGCCGTTGAATCACTCGATTGGACTAGATATGCTGGCCGCACATGTACTTGTCAGCTACTGCAATGCGCAGCGAAGGAAAACAGATGTACCAAACACATTGACTACACAAACAGCACTAGCTACGATCGTAACAGCATCAACGCTTTTCCGTCCATGCTCGTTCTCACCGCTCCGTCATGATCGTCGACTTCATGCCACCTCCGCCTCGCCCTCATCAAGAGCCCTCCTGTCGTGTTCCTCAAAACAAAATAAAAAGTTGCCGGAATGTGTCCTCCCGTCCCTCTGTGATACAAACAGAAACAAGCAGACCCTGGTGAACCTACAGAGTGAAGGCCTTGGCCAAACCAAGAGAACACGTTGAGAACAGAACGACCTGCTTGGGGGAAATAAAGGAGAAGAAGAAGAATGAAGAAGAAAGGCAAGGGAAAACAACTCTGATTCCCATGCCAAATCCTCAAAGCCAATAACTTGTCTTTTTATGGTCTGCCCACATTGCGCCCCTGCACGTCGCCAATGGTGCATCCCTGCACTCCCAAAACAATGATCCAAATGGAAAGTATCGTCTCCTCCCTTCCACGTCCCGACGCAGTTCCTCCTCCAGCTACAACTTCGACTAATATGCCCACATTTGGGGCTGCCAATCTCGCTGGAAGAGCTGGCTGACAAAAAAGTATGGTTGCTCGTACTGATTGGCCTGCTGGACCTCTTCCCACTCATGCTCTATTATCAACACATTAGCCACTAATCCCATCCGTCATTGCCAGCCGAAGGGAGACTCTCAGAACCATCCACCTCCCTGCACGTCAAAGGACTCTGAGATATGGACAGGCTAGCTGCGCTTTGGCCGCAAGGGAAAGAGTGTTAATAACTTACTGTGAGCCATAGCCTGAGACCGTGTCCAGTGGATAAATTGTACCGCGTCTTCATCCAGCTGCGCAAGCGTCCGTAGATCTTGGTCTCTGCACTCTTCGGAGAATGGATAGATTCCTTTGTTGCAGTAGTGGAAATACGCCAGGAGAATCGTGCCTCCTGTTTGTCAATCTTTCGTCAGCGTGTCTTACTCAACAGAACGAAAAACAAACGAATATGGGGCGACCGCGACAGATAAAACATCGCCCTGGCCCACCATTTTTCTTACCCAGGTGATATTCTTGAACGTCCGACTCCCGAGCAAACTTTTTCTACAGCAAATGCAATATCAATGGTCAGTAACGCCTTCCTCGAATAGCGCGTGCCCACAGGCAGTCTGGTTAGGGGGTCACTTACACCCATGCCATGCTTCTGTGCGTAGGAAGCATCATGATCCGTAACGAGCGCGATGTTGTGCAGCAGCATGAAAGTCACCAGGTATGTGGTAAGCCACGTCTTCTGCTTATTCTGAAGCGTCATCTTCTGCAGTTTCTCCAGCATTTCTCGCCGAAGCCTGGCCTGTATGTTGTGGATGAGAATTAGATCCAACTGAGCTCCCATTACTGGCGGAAGAGGGATGCATCCATGTTGAGGGCTGCTGCTGTCGAGTATGTCGCGGTTCATGCCAAGCGTCTCATCGCCTACAATCTCGATTGACTTTGTCGTTAAGCGTACCGCCATCCAGAGCTCTAGCGTTTGAAGCAGAAGGTCCCGTTCATCTGGCGGCGTGCTGACGCTCTGCGACAATTCCCAGGCTTTGAGATAGGTATTGTAAATCAGCTGGTCCCGAACACCCATCTGTACACTTATCACACTCTCAATGACTGATTTGAAGCAGCCAACAACGCCTCTCTTTATGTAGTCTTCGTAGGCTGCCTGTGCCTCGTCGAGGTTCGTGATGGCGTATGTAGGAATCGCGACTGACTTCTTCACGCCTTTAGCGACCCAGGTTCGCTCCAGCTTGTCACCAGGTTGCGGGATGAACTTTCGCACGTGCAGTTGCACGCACATGTCGGCCGGCGTATATCCTTCCCACAGGCGGATCGTCTTCACCTCACTCGACGCCCAGTTGTTGATGTTGTCTACGATGCCGTTGCCCCAGCGCCGTGTCCACTCATAGCCTGGCGCCTGGCCTCGCTTGAAGAAATTGCATTCTGTGATCTTGCGACGCACGCATGGCTGTCGGAAGAGTTGCTTATGGTGATTGTTGGTCGTTTTCGGCTTGCACCCAACACATGGACCCTTCGGGTCGTCTGGATCAGTTTTACACTAATCTCGTTAGTAACTGTGTCCAGGTGCGCCCGATCCACAGGGAACTCCACGTCGCTTACCCTGACCCGTTGCATTTTACAGCGGATGCAAGACCCATTCTTTCTTGTTACAGCCGTCTCCTCCCGCGCCTTTTGGTCTTTGAAAGGGCCACGTTTGGAAGCTGGCGGTCGTTGGTGAGGGAACACAACGTCGAGGCTATTGCTATGAGCAGTCATATCCGCGTCCTCAGTTTTCACGCACGGCATTGCATAGGTAGGGGCTAGCGCAAAGCTGGTCACGCGTGAAGGGATAGATGAAGTCGGAGAAACCGCACAAGACACAGCCATGCCCATCATGTTGTCGTCGAATGGGCCTGGCATACCTTCTCCCGTAGAAAGATGACGATCGGCGTTAGCAAGGTTAGGAAAGTTGATGGCATCATCACCTGGGATACCTGATGTGTCAGAATAGTACACGGACGTGGGCACATCGACCGGGTAGACGACAGATTCATGTCCGGAGTTCTGGGGTGCCATGGTGTGGCTGGGAATCTCTTGTAGAGGTTGATATTGTGGAGCGTACGTGCTCACCATGCCGGTATCTGTGGCGGGGAAAGCATTTGATACACTGGAGGCGAGTGTAGGAGGAACATAGACTTCTGGCTGGGAGACTTGCGCCGAAGGTGGTTTCTCAACCTCGTATGGCCTATTGAGGCTGGTCCCGTAGTTGTAGCCGTTGGTCTCGGTTCCGGAGAGCGGCTCGTAAACTACAAGACACATCAATTCAACGACTCGTGAGTGGCTTGGCTATCCATAGTACTACATACCGCCATTGGAAACGCCGCAAGGGTTCCAGCAGCTCCGGCACATGACAAGCGCCATGGTCTGTAGTCCTTCGGTCAATCCGTTGAGACCCGGACCTTGAAAGCCCGGAGGTAATTGCTGCGGACCAATACCGTCGAAGACATGATGACCATGGTGTCCAACAGGTCGGGACTTGTCTTCGAACTCCGGAGAAAGGGAGCCGTCTTGGTAGTGAGGCGACATGGAGTAAGAATGCATAAGCCTTTGCCTTTTGAGATTGTGCTGGCTTTGCATCAGGTTGTGTGAGAGTAGTTGGTGAAGTTGAGCACCAGGGAGATCGTAAAGGGTCGCGACTTGTGAGATGAGGAATTGGGTTTCAGGCGAAAGGTTAGAGAAGTCAGGGTCGAGAAATAAAGAAAATGAAGGGTTCTGCTGGGGTGCCAGCACTGTGATAGAGTCGTCCTTGGGGCAGGTAGCCCGGCGCTTCCTGGGGTTATTATTCTAAGACGAAATCAATCCACCGCACATTCAGAAATGGGGATAGGGTAGACGGGGGAGGATGCTGATCAGCAAATATGAACAAGCCGGGGCCAAAGAAGATATGAGGGAACGACGTGTGTGTAATGGTGCGGGTGGTGGACGGTAGCTGGGCGCGAGTGATAATGGGGAAGATCGGTGATATATCCCCATGCACGCTGCCGCCAGCCGGGAAGCAGGGACATCTCTTACCATGATTGATGCAATAAGAGAGGGTGTGTTGGACAAAGCCTAATAGCAAGACCAAGTACCACAACCAGTAGCATGTATAAGGTATGCAGCAGAGACAAGCAGTAAAGCAGGAGTGAGCGAGCCGGCACAGCGAAGCACAAGGGGAGCGTTGAAAATTGCGCCTCACCGGGAGGGGGTGGGGGAGCTACGGTCTCACGAGAGCCATTGCCACATAATGGCACCCCTTGTGCGCGAGTGGAGTACGGGAGAGAAGGTAAGGTAGGGGAAACGAGAGGAGGGTTGATGACTCGGCCAGGACCAAAAGGCGGAGTGAAGAACAAGCCAGTGTAGGTAGGTAGGAAGCAGAGGAGTGGAAATGAAAGTAGGGAGTCGGGCTAGAATGGGGTCGTGAAGAGAGACAGAGGCCCTGCTTGATAGCAGACACTCGGCCGAGACTGGGGGGGGAGGGTAGAACCAAAGAGACGGCGATACTGCGTGCGTCTGTGGGCTTGGATATGTTGCTCTGCTTTTTTGAGAGGGGGGGGGGGAGGGGTTGATCCTGTTGCTGCCTCTCTTTCTAGCTTTGCTTGAGCTCTGCGTCGCTCTTGGTGCTTTGCTGATGTCGCAGACGGTCGCTGATGCCCCGTGGTCTGCTGCTCGTCTCGATGTTTTTCCTGCTCGGTGCGATTTTGCGACGCTGTTACTCTCGTTGTTGGCTCGCGCGATGTCTCTCTCGCAGTGGAGCACAGCGTTGCGGCGCGCGTTGACAGGCTAAGATCAAAAAGCGTGCCGATAGAAAGTCTATTGCTGGCGATTGGCGTAGCCTGTGCTGGTCGGTCAGTCTGTCGAAGGAGTCGAGGCTGGAGTGAGAAGACTCGGTGAGAGGAAGTTGAGGAAGTGGGCTGCACCCGTGCTGAATTGTATTTCACCGGTCTGAGGGGTACTCTTGAGAGGACAGGGGTTCTTGAGACCACGCCACGCGAGAAGAGGAGCCGAGCATCTTCCCGCCCCTGCCGAGTGGATGGATTTCAGGCTGCCTGTCTGATGGGAACAGACTGACAGGGGTGGTGGAAAAGGTGCCATGGTACCCGGACGTCGTGAGCTCGGCTGATCCCTCTTCTGGTCCTCTGCTCCGTTTTCCCTTGTGTAACCAACAGCTGGTCCACTGATGCTCTGCCTGTTTGTTCCTCAATATCAGTTAACAGTTATGTCGTTTCTGGCTAGGTAATGTGCAGAGAGCGTCAGAGCACTGCAGTCGGTTGATTTTGGGGAGCGGAAGGCTGCCCAAGGCTACCTATCTCTGGATATGTATGCCTACCTACTTATTGGTGAAGCGTCATCATCAATGATACCATGCAGGAGACAACGTGATGGAAGACTGGGAGTCACCATGGTAATCCCGCCCCGCTTACGACGTGTGCTGTGCCACCAGTACGCCGAGGCAGCCAACCAACCACCACGCGGGGGCAGTCGTAGCCCCCCCCTCGGGTGTCTGGCTCACTCACTTTCCTGCCTGGTAATCTGACCCCCAAGTTCCTTCTCGACGTTCCATCGGAAAGCGCCACGGTACCGAGAGTCAGACACCGTCTACCAGGTTGCTTACTCGCCGAAGGTATTTCGCCTGCACGGATAAGGCGAAGTAGGTGTCCGAGAAAACTCGGGATAGCCGCGTTGCTAAATTCTTTTGGGGAGGTGCACCCATCTTTACCCAGGGACCGTTACCGCTCATCCATAAGACTGACTACATCCAAGGGATATTATTCATGTGTCAGTCAGAATACGATACCCTCACATACTGGCCACGTGTTAGTACAGCCAAGATGGACATGATGAAGATTCCCAGTCAAAGTCAGAGCCGGTCAGCTGGTTCTCATTCGTCTGTTGATTGGCTCAAAACAACCGTCATCTGTCGGCCCATCAATCAGTCGATAGTGCTATTGCTCACACATGATTGGGAAGAATTGGCATCTGTAACCATTGACATACAACATACCTAGCCGCTCAACTCCAGGAACCGGGTGAACATCCACCGCCCCTACCATAACTACCTCATCCGAAATGGCTTCTCAGCAGTCCTAGGGCGTCTTTTAGGTATGCTGTCAAGGGTTCTGCTCGGCCGGTTATGAGAAAGTGAAGCTGGCAGGATATGTCACAGTCGCCCCATGTTTGCCTACAGGCCCTTGACCGCCTTTGAGGTCCCCACACCCCCTCCCCTCCCTGCTAGGTCTTTGTGTGTGTATAATTACCCCGGGGCGGACGGTCGCTGGACCACAAGAGAGAACCGATCAGGCTCCATTACGGAAAGCTGACCCAGATACCTGGAGAAGAAATTATGGTATTGTGACCGGCCCACTCTTAGCAGGGAATATTACATTCCTTGTCCAAGAAGGCATGGCCGTTCCCAAGAAATCGCATGTGCCATCTTAGCGACGGTCGAGAGGATGCAGGCTGCAGTGGTAAGCGAATCAGTAGCCCGGCAGAGTGCAGACTTTTGTGTTTCCCCTCCTCTCTCATCTTGGAAAAATATGTCGGTCAACGTATTCGGTCATTTCCCTGACAAGGATACACAAGGGCGTCTGTCGAACGCATACCCTGCAGGGGCGACCGCTGCCGCCAATAACGACTGCCTCAGTCGACGCAGCTGACGAGGTCAGGGAGTCATCCTCTGACGGCCTCTTACCAAACCATTGTACAACGTATCTCTGCAGCCCCCCATGTTGAGCAAATGAGGCGGTGCGAAGCGCTCGTTAGGCGGTGGCCGTCGAGCGGGATCCCTGAATCGGGCCTCTCTCACTGACGGATACGGTTGTGACTTGCAAGCATGCTCCCATGAAAGAGACCCCCGGAAGGCCGATGATGTTGGGGGGCGAAGGAAACGGTAGCTGACTTAAGCTCAAATAGGCGACCGGTGAGCCGGGAGCCTCCCAAGGCTCTCGGAGGGATGCGCGAAAGTTGAATGGCGATATCTATTCGTGTACAGTGCCCACTACGCTGTGCTCATTGATGCATGGCCCACTTCTGTTAGCATGTGAATCGCCAACGAAGTGTTAAGGGGAAAACTCGCTTGCCAGAAGAAACCCGCAGGCTGAGAACGAGCGAGCAGCTAACAATATCCGACTTAACTAATATTCGGCGATACGCCCCGCCTCCCATATCTCATCAATTGCAATTGACCCGACAACTCTGCTTTGCGGCTTGGATCGATACCAGGGCAGCCCCCAAAGCATAATGGACAAAGCCGTGGTGCCAGCGGTGCCCACGCCGTCTTTTGCTCTGGAGTTCCGGGCGCTGAATTTGGCCAAGGTAGGTCGCAGTCCGCAGACAAGCGGTCGTATCAGGCACTATGCAAAGCGGCATCAAAATAACCTGCGGGCAAAAAGAGCATGGACCTGAGACTTCCAGTCAGTAATCTTTCGTTGGCGTCTGCTTGGGTCGATTTAACCTATCCGTCCGGTGTCTCGTTCATCACCCCATGTGCATATAGGTACTTCGTACACCTGCATAGATCGGTGGTTACGGAAAGAGCTCCGTTGTTCTAGTCTTAGCGGAACAAGGACATCCCTGCACATCAGTTGAGCCAAAGTGGCCGGGCGGATGGGAAAGCCGGGTACCAGCATCGGCTATAGAGTGGATGTATCCGTCCGGTGAGGATGAGGGTCCGAGACTGCCAGGCTCCAGCAGCCAGCTTGCGAATGAGTGGCGGGGAGACAGCGGCTCTCGTCGTTTTGTGAAGATCGTGGCAAATAGTCATTTGTCTACTTGGATTTGGTGAAAACAGGAAAGCCGAGGCCTGCACTGCGGACAGCTGCACAGGCTCCAACGAGCAGCAGCCTTCTTGCCGAGATGCAGAGGTCCTCGGCGTCTGAACTTGTTTTTGGTGGATTGTTGAGGGGAGTGTGCAAGGATTGTACCTGCGCCGTCGGCCAGACGTGAAGGCGACGGGAACTCATCAAGCCGTGGCGGTACAAGGTGTTTCCGAGCTAGCAGGATTCTACGGCAAGCAGAGGTAATGCAGTGAAGGTGGTGGATGTTCGAGATGCAACCCCCCTCCTCTTTTCTCAAGTCCTTCGATACGACCCCCCAACGACTGTGCTGCCGGCACTGGTTAGAGCAACTAGAAGAAATGTGTACCCCCACAGAATCTGCAAGTCAACACGAAGAGCGAATGAGTGGTTTGTTGGGCTGGCGCCGTGCAGCGAGGAAAGAGCACCGGGTGATCTTGGGTCACAAGATTTGACAGAGTAAGAGTCGAGAAGATAGAGGCAAGGACGAGGCCCGAAGTCCAGGTCTACACGTATTTAGAAATGAGACGGAGGTGCCTTCTGCTTCTCCCTTCCGTGTCAATATGTTCCTTGCCGTCACGTGGGGTGCACCCCCGGTTCCGGATGAGTGGCCTGGGTGCAGCGTCAAAGCTTCCTTCCTACTATGTATGACAACGTGGAGCACCATAAGACGAGAGGAGAAGGAACAAGTGCGTCGTTAGCGCGCGAGTAGCAACAACGTGGAAGGCAAAAGTGTTCCTGGCATTTGGACCCGTCGACGAAACAAGCCCCCTCCCCCTCCCTTCCCCCCTTTAGCTAAGACAATTATGTATGGCTTGGAGACCTGGAAACCTGGGGGGCGGAAAGATGTGATTGCACTGGAGGGATGGGAGGCCTAGGTACTCGGGGGACAAAAAAGAGGGCCGTTGCCATACAGTAGTGGTAAGGAAAAGCGGCCCTCATTTTTGTCCCCCAAGTGCTAGGTAGGTAAGTAGGTATGCTACGTACGGCTGTAAAATGTCGAGAGGATCTCAAGGTAGGTAGGTAGCAAATGATATACGACTGGTCAGGATCGCAACCCAGTGTGTAGGCGGCGGGTAGGTGGTAGGCAGGTAGTATATACCCCTAGTTAGGACAGGCACGTTCCTTCTTGATGAGACGCTGCGACGCCATAGGTACGACGAATACATACACCACCATCTAAGTGGATAAGGTGGGGGGGAGGGATGGGTGGCTCGTCCCGTCCCTTCCCTTCTTCCTGTTCCTCCTATTTGCACTACTTCCATCGCCTTTAGGGTGCAATCTAGGAATGTCTCGCCGACGAAAGGACCAGCAAGCATGATTGGCTAGATATGTCTGAATGTCTTACCCTGCCCCTCTGGAGAGAGGACTAAGAACACACCATGACCGATTCCCGGTTAACCAGTTTACATGGGCTTATTTGGCTGTAAGGCACCACCAACCTGCTTAGACCTGGAGGCAAGGTGCTGAGCCTAATAAGGGATCGAGTTACCTTCACTCTACCACCCTTGATATACTGCCTACATAGTAGTGCCTGCCTAATGTATACACTCTTCTTGCTATCGCAGCCTGTATCAAGTAGGTTCACCCGCATGAGGCATTCCACATTCTCGATCCGAATATCGTTTGTGGTTGTAGTGGAGGCACCCATCTCGAGCGTCTAGCGGATGCCGACCTGGGCTGCTTGGTCGCACGGCCGTAATCACATATCACCTACCTCTACACTACTACCTCGCAACATGCCTGGCGCGCTTTCGACATAAATGTGTTTGGTGAACTAATGGGATAAATGAGACGAACTGGCTTCCTAAGTGAGAGCCCATGCAGCTCACTCGATTTCGCCCTGTGCTCGGAAACGGTTGGCTCCTCCAGCAACAACAACAGAAGGTGGGGGAGAAAAGAAAAGAAAGAAGGAAAGAAACCGACCTTGCGCCGTATTTCGGAGGCTTATCAGATGAGGTTCACCCTAGCAAGACGGTCAGAAGAAGAAAGGAAGGGGGAAAAGCAAGAAGCGACCGAGATGGGCCGCTGGGGCCAAGGAAATGCCACCGAAACAGAAAGAGATGTGGAGCGGCATCTGGGTCCTGGCTCTACACAGGTAGGTAGGTAAGGTACTCTATACTGGACACTGCCCGTCTTCTCATGTAGTCTTCGAGTCCGTCTCCAGGCCCTTCTTCTTCACCGAAGAATGAAAAAACAAAGCAAGCAGGTGGGAAGGTGCGGTTTTCCTCCCCGCCTGCATCCGTACTTCTTGCCTATCCCTTCCTCTCGTGGGCCGCAAGGCATCCGCAACGGCCGGTGCAAGCAAGTGGAGGAAAGCTGATGCGGCTCAGAGGGCGGCGGCTGCCTCGGTAAATGCAATTGGTCTATCTCCGAGGATGATGAACCAGAAGAGGTATAGCCAACATACCTACCTACCCAGCAGCAAGTCACTCATTGGTAGGTATGACACAACACGTATCTGCCTGCTTGCTGCTGCCAGTCATTCGTTATGACACAACATGGGCTTTTTATCACATCTCTAATTTTCCTACCGCAAACAGCCCTGTTGGAGCCAACCAACATCGTTCTTTTCTCCCCTTCCCAGCCTCGACAGCACCGTCAATCTTTCTCCTTGACCAATTGCGCGCTGCTTTATTCCCGACCAGGCGCATCTCGTCTCCAGCTGCGGCTGCACTGCACTGCACTACCTGCATGCAGGGCAAGAGCGCAACACACAAATTGGAACCCAGCAATTGTCGTACGAAAATCCCACGCCCACGGCCACAGCTCAAACCCCCAGAGACCTTGTCAATGGCATCAACAACTTGAACGCATAAGCCTGGAACCTTTGGCGTCTTGGGCAACATCGCCCCGCTGCCGGTCAAGCGCTTGCTTGCCAGTTATTGAACAACCAAGACGCCGATCGGGGTTCTGCTCACATCCTAACCGAACTACCACGACTCCCGCCAGCTCCCATCCTTTACCGCCTCTGCATCACTTGATCGCCTCGTCCTCCCCCTTGAACCACCTGCCGCTTTCCCGAGATACCTAGCGTAGCCTTCCACTAACCTCTCTTCAATGCTGTGAAATATCTTCATCACGTGACGCTGAGCGCCATTGGACAACCTGGTCTCCCTACGTTACCAACCTCTCTCCTCTCACTGTTGTCAAAAAGGGGAAACAAAATGGAGTTGGGGTCGGACATAATACACGATATCGTTCATCCCACGGCTGCTTTCTCCGAATTCATTCAGGTTCGTGCGAACCATGACAATGGCGCCGGTTCGGTTCAGTTGCCGCCAGCGGGTTGGGAGGTTTCCCAGCTGAATCCCAAGAACCGCGTAGACAGCCTCGACTCTCTCCCAGATCCTCTGTGGCGTATCGATGGCTGCACAGGGCTGGGGACTCAATTCTACGTAATTCCGCTGTTTCTTCGCTGCGTGCCGCCCATGCGCATCGATGCCTTCATTCCGGAACAGTCAACTCAGCCGTATGAGATCCGACAGCTGCTCGACTTGGATGTGGCCTTCCATACCAAGGACCGAGCTCGGGTTCAAAAACTCAACATATCCAAGCACATTCTCCGCGCTTTGCAATTTTGGACGAAAGCTCTACCAGAACCCGAAGCAATCTTCAGCTCCGTACCATTCGGGTCTCGTATCGTATTCAAAACTCTGTCTCTGGATATCAGAGCCATGGAAATTGACGTTGCACCAACTTACTACCTGGAACGACAATTGCTCTCGGCGTTTACCTTGGCTGACATGTGGGGTACTACAATCCAATTGCCAGAATGTGTCGACATCTCCGAGGTTCATGTCGTCGAGCAGATCCATGACAGTGTGTGTCTTGTCCGATTTAATGGCCGCCTTTGGATTCTCAAGACTTTGACCAGTTACACCAAGTACTTGTACCACGAACTCAAGCTACTGCTGTCAGCGAAGCCGCATCCAAACGTTATGTCACGGCCAGCCCACCTCGTCACGAAGCAATGCAGCTTTGGCAGCAAAATAGCCGTCGTCGGTTTCACGCTCGAGTATCATCGTTATGGTACGATGAGAGACATCGTCCCACTCCAAAGAATTCACGATACGTTTTGCCCCGTTGAGCAGTTCAAATGGTCCATACAAATTACCTCGGGCGTGTTGCATCACCGCAAAACCTCTGGCACATTCTACCCGGACCTTCGTCTCGACAATGTCGTCATGTCCAAAGATAGAGATGCCATCATGGTCGACTTTGAGCAGCGTGGGGTATGGTGTGAATTTGCTTCCCCTGAAATCAATGCCATCGAGTACATTCGTTTGTTGGCAACTGACGAGGACATCCCGGACGGCGTCAAGGATCGGTACGCCCAGATACTGAGGCGTATGTGTCCTGATTTCGAGGCCCTTCAGAACAGAGAGGAGTACACGAACCCTACTGACGGCTATAACATTTGTTGGGTATGCCTCAGTCGGAAAGAGCAGGAGGCCTCGGAGGTGTACATGCTTGGAAGGGTATTGTGGTGTATCTTTGAGGGTGCTAGTGCTCCGCAACAAGCTGCTGTTTGGCAGTCTTATCGATGGGAGGCCGAAGTCGACTTTCCAGCCTACCTGAGGACGCCGCCAAAAGTAAGGTCCCTCATCGACCGCTGCACCAGTGGCCGTCGAGCCACGTTGGGGAGCCAGATTAGCAGAGATGGCAACAGGCTTATCTTCAAGGATTGCGGAACGATTGCCGATCCGGGAGACATCCGTACGGCTGCGGCGACTTGGTGGAAGAGAGAAATATCGTGGGCAGAATCGTTCCTGGCCATGAGAGAGAAGTCAAAATCAAGAGGGGAGTGGGATGAGAATCACTTTGGCAGACCAAGCCTACAGGAAGTATTGGATGAGCTTAACAAGCTGCGCAATGACTACCTATACTGGGCAAACGGTGCAAGGGGACAGCTCTAACTATGTACAACCAAGAGAAAATCGTGCATTGTGTCTAAGATGAGAAATGGTATTGTTTTGTGGATCAAGTGGACTTGAAAGCTCCGAAGCCGTGATGCATAGCCAGATGTATATCGCAAGGCGTCGCTTCAAGGAGAAGAATCTACATGGCGGGCGGATGCTCTAAGAGAGTACAGAATGAGAAGAAAGTATGTGGAGAGAAGAAAAGTGAAGGAGAAGCAAAGCAAAGCAAAAGCTTTATGTATGGGAAAGAGTGTCACAGACACCCAGAGGAAGTCGAAACCAGGTGGGTAAAACCCATACTCGCCATACCCGGAGCATTGGCCCGGACCGGCTCTCCCTCGCTGCCTCGAAGGGGAACCTATATTGGTGACTGACTGTGCAATGGGCCGGCTGCATCACTTTATCCTCTTGGATCCCCGGCCATATCCGTGACCCTGACCTTGACGCTTTGAGCCCGCGCCCGTCGAGGAAGGGGAGCCGTCACCGAAGCCGCCGCCAGCTCTCCTCAGACGAGAGATGAGAGAGCGGAACTTTTCGATGTATGAGGCCGGCGCGCCGTTGATGCCCAGTCGGTCCAGGATGTCCTCGAGGCTATGCAGGAACTGGGCGGCAGCGTCAGGCGGCAGGAGGTTCAGGACGTCGAGGACGAAGTTCTGGTCGCAGTCACCCACGAGACGGAGGTAGAGGTTCCTATCCCGTCGAGATGACGCGGCGACCATCGTTGCCCCCCCGGGGCCCACGAAGTCGCGGTTGCGCTCGACGACGGCGGCGAGGATGTGGACGAGGGCGCGAGCGGCGCTGGTGCGCTCCCAGGGCTCTAGGGGCCGGTCGCGCTTCAATATTGCGGTACGGATAAGGCCTACGACGCCAGTGATGTGTCGGGCGGCCCAGGCCACGTCTGGAGGCCCTTCCGCCGACGCTCCCGCGACCGGGAGTGACAGTGAGGAGGAGGAGGAGGAAGAAGGGGAGGAGGAGGAAGAAGGGGAGGAGGAGGCCCAGGTGTCCAGCTCGCGCAAAACACGGTCGACGCGCCGGGCGAGCTTGCGGAAGGGGTCGTTCACGGGGTCGGTGGAGCGCATCTGGGAGAGGAAGTAGTGGAAGAACTCGTTGTTGTCGATGAGCATGCGGAAGATTGTGCCCTCGAGGTCGTGACGCTTCACGCACTCCTTGCCCGTGTGCGGCGGATCAGAATAGAGATCTGGCCGTTGGTCTTCCGGAGGGTAGGCGGCAATAGTAGAAAGAAGTTCGCGGACCTCCTGGACACGGTGCGGGTTTGAGTGCTCCTCCATGTCGCCGTCAGAGTCAGGGTCAGAGCCAGAGTCCTCTGAGCCCTCTCCTCGCGAGTCCGGAGTAACGACATCGCAGCGGAGGCTCTCCGCCAGGACGTCCAGGTGGAAGTCCGAGATGGTCGAGAAGGGATCGCCAATCTCCTCCGGGTAGCCTTCCGTGGTCATGGTCAGTGGGGAGGTTGGGTCATGGTTGTACAGCGTCTGCTTCACGAGCTGGTCCAGAAGCCAGAGGAGGTGTTTGCAGGGGGCACTATTCTTTTGCTGCTGTTCACGACAAGAGCAACGGGGCGTCGCGAAAGGGCTGCCGGGGGCTCCTATTCGGATGGAGCGAGGCACCATCTCCGTCATCTGGAAGGCGTAGACGTCGTCCCGGAGGCGACAATACTGCAGGGAGAGCCGGGGCGGGTCCCTAAAGGCCTCGCGGACGCGCAGGCGGGAGTCGGCGGAGAGCTTGTAGATCCTGTAGATCAGTCGTGAGGGGGATAGGACGACGGAGGGGTCATCATCGTCTATGAGGGAGGAATCCGAATCTGTCTCGGGCTCGGAACTGGAGCTGTCGGAAGCGACGTCGCCGAGGGACTGCCGGTGCGCCTGGGCTCTGGTTGTAGTAGGCATTCTTTTTCCGAGAGAAAGCTCTCTGAATCTTGATACAGGAGCGGAAGGTGAGGAGGGAGACATTGATCAGGCGAAGGAGCAAGATAGTCCTAAATGTTTCAGGGAGGCTGCGAGTGAAGAAGGGGTCTCTATGGTGATATGTCATGGTTACTTATAGAGCGCAAGTTCAGATGGTAGGGGGAATGGAAAGGGGGGCGGAGCGAGGCCAACGATGACCAGACCTGGAGGCCCAGAGATCCATGGCGAGTTGGCGAGGTTGAATATGGTTGGGAAACAGGGGTAGGAATGAAAGAGAAGAAGATGAAGCTGAGCAGGGCCCGGCCAAGTTCTCGTTCATGACTGGCGGACATCTAAGTCCCAGAGGGTGGGCTGTTTGGAGCATGGATGGAAGAGGGGGGAAAGGGTGGGCAAGCAGGAGGAAACCATGGAAGCAAGAACAGCTGCTAGCCAATCTAGCATCCACAGACTTGTGAAGGCTGGTCAGATCACCTTCTAGAATCAATCCACTTTCCATCCTCATTTGCCTTTGCGCCTGAACCCTGGTCCGGGGACCATCGTCTCGGTACCGTGCGAGAATGGGATGGGATGCGGGAATGGGCGTGCGGGAGGTCGCCCATGCAAGTGCCGGTTTAAACTGACGCAGCTTACACAAACGACGTTATCTCAGAAGGAGGCGGAAGCTGGCTAAAGTTGGGAGGGAGAGTTTGGGATTGGGAAACTCTACATTGGGGAATAACAATACCTAGTTGAACTTCAAAGCTCACGCAGCGAGGTCTTTGTGCAAGGGGCAAGGGTCTGGCAAAAAGCTACGACGCATGAGAAAGGCCGGAGAGCTCTTCTTAGGCACAACTCATAGGGCAG
Organism: Colletotrichum sublineola; assembly: GCA_020631755.1. NCBI lineage: Eukaryota > Fungi > Ascomycota > Sordariomycetes > Glomerellales > Glomerellaceae > Colletotrichum > Colletotrichum sublineola. Next base: position 1,628,634 of record JAHSQG010000013.1, read on the forward strand.
CGTACAGGCGGGGTGGAGAAGAAAGGCTACGACGTTGCGGCTGTCAATAACAACTGGCCTTGCGCTCCAGGCTTGTGGTTCGCCAGGGTGCGATAATTCATAAACTCGTTGGTCCACGATATGGAGCGAAGTCGAAGTTGACTACGTAGGAGAGCAGAGTTGCGGTCGGCGATGGACACCCCTCCCTCTCTCCCCACCCTACAGCGGATGAAGAACTTAATGTGGGGTTATTTTCGAAGACCGAACCCCCCGCACGGTCGTCGCCGAAAGGATGTTCCCCGTTGCACCCCTTGCCCTCCATTTCCTCCATCTTCCCATCTTCCACGGCTCGGTACCCATTCATTCAGCCTTCTTGTTGCCAGTTCGCCCACGGATGGAAACATAAGCCATCGCTCGCAGCCTCAGCGCGCCTCTCATTGGCGAAAATCCGCAATGACGGGTTAGGAGTCGGACGGCTTCCATGACTGTTTCCTCTGGGCCGCGCAAACGGGCCGCTGGTACCCCACCAGAACTACACCATAAAGGGTAATCACAGCCCTCGAGTTGGCCGCCGAATGGGCCGGCCGGCTCTGCGGCCGCGTCCCGGATGACTCCACTTTCAGGATGATTTTAAGAAATCAGAACCTCCTCTGGACGTCCACAGCCTTCCTCGGGCCGCATCGTGGGCCGCATAGAAAATGAGGCTTCTTTCACCATCGTTGCTATAATTCCTCCGGCCGTCATAACCACCTCGCGAGGCTTTCTTCTCTCTAAAGACCCAACCTGTTGGCTATACCGCTCGGGGTGCCTTGCTTCTGGATGCTAGACAACGGTCTGAGGAGGCCTCTGGACGGTCTGATAGAGAAAAAAAAATCGAGCTAGTCGCTGCAACCTGGACCCAATAGCCTCGATCGACGTCATCAACCCAAATACCCCCTTCGGCGTGCGCGGCCATCGCCCAATCAAGCTGGCCGGCGTCGACACTCAGACCATTGGATTTTTATTCATGCTCTGCGGCCGATGAGTGCAGGGACCTCGACGGACCAACCGGCTGCGCTTGACGCAGCCAAGCTTCAACGGTTCCTGGGGGCAGACAACAAGGGCAAAAGGGGCTGTTCCGGGTCATTGGCCAGAGACTCCGTGCGTGTGATGAAAGGGCTATTCATAGTCCCGTCTTAAGTACTCTTGAAATGGCTGCGAGCGCCGAGTCATCGCCAGGGCGGGCGGCTATCGCGCCTGTGTCGGCCTGTTCTCGAGGCCCAGCAACCTCCGGAGAGGATACGAATGTGACGCACCATGCCATGGTATGATTTGTGTCTGTACGAGGTTGCCTGTTGTTGGAACAAGTGACTGATTTTATATCACATGGAAGACTTCTGGTATTTGGCTGTCGACGCCTTGCGTGTTTCCGAGAAACGGATCGAGACTATGCCCTAGTTATTCTACTTTGCATAGCCAGGGAGGATGACTTCACTTCTCACACAGGATGGCCCTTGCAGGGCCAATTCGTGACAAATTTCCTGGTAACAGCCACGCTAGTTTTCTGATTCGAGCAGCATATATTACACGGTTGTCAAAGGAAGTTAGGCAGAAGTTGATCCCATCCTCTCAAACCCCTCTTCCCTATCCTGCCAGTCTTGTGTGGTTTTACTCTCGGGGCGAGACAAGGCAAAAGTCAAAGACACCGAGAGAAACGACAGCGTTCAATGAAGTGAGAGAATAGACCCGAAAGAGAACGCCGTAAAAGTGTGTGGTGTCGTGACTGCCTCCGCGTTTCCATAGGCCGGATATTGGTGGTTGTCACATGTAACTTGAAAATTCATGACATTACATCGAAAAACGAGATCTACGCTCAGCTCTATATACAGGCAAAATCGTAAGAAATAGCTGTGTGCCTGATCATGACTGCACCGCTTTCCTTTTTTTCCCCCCACGTCATATCTACGTAACAAATATTGTCCCATCTGGGGTATCAATCGCTAATTATATGTCGCAAACCTCTATTTAGTCACTCGAGCTACTCGGACTCTTGGCCCCAGCCTCGTCATCGACGTGATCTCTACCCTCGCTGTTTGCGATGGCACTCTGCAACGCGCTTGTTAGGTCGACGTGGAACAGCGGCCTGTTAAGACCGTGAACAACAACTCCCCTCCGCTTCGGGCCGACATCTTTCTGGGAGCTTGAGGAGACGGGGTCGATCTGATCGTATGTACCGCCATCCTTGCCCATTTCTTCGTCCACAGCTCTTGAGGACTTGCCGTGGGACAAGGTTTGCTTCTCGTTGGCCTCCTTCTCCGCCACAGCGGCGGCAGAGTCCGAGCCACCAATCTCAGCAACGCTGAAGATAGATTTCCACTGGTGCTGTAGGCCGTCGCTACGGTCAACGGGGTAGCCGAACCCAGCGGCGACAAGCGCTCTCTTGGTCCACCTGTTGTTTATGCAGGCAATGTGCCAGTTCACCTTGTCCGGGGCGGCGTAGCGATCGAGCTGGTTACGAACATCGATGAGCTGCTGGATTGAAGTCAAATCAACGTTATTGACGGAGCTAAAGTCAAGGATGATGGCCTTGAGAGTCGGCCTGTTCGCCTCCTCGTGTATCTGAGCCTGAGCCTTCTTTGCCTTGCGCGATGGGCCAGGATCGTTCCAAGGGCGATCACCAAGGCGCCCATAAGCTTCCATATTCGTCCTGCGGGTCCGTGCAAAGACGTAATCTGTCAGGTATTCGAGAGAGTGGCTGGCATTGGGGTAGTTGAAGCCCTCAGAAAAGCGGTAGATGAAGATGCCGGGGTAAGGGCTGTCGAGCGTGACTTCGGGGTTGGATCCATCGCCATGATCAATAGGTAAGAATACGTTGCGTGCCGCGTTATCGCTAGCACTGAAGGTTCCGTACTCGCCAATAACTTGCCTGTGATCCTCGCCGATAACGTGGTCGCCTACAACGGAGTGGATTTTGACCTTGCCGAGGAAGCGTCCTTGACCTCTCAAGATACGCCAGAAAAGCAGCACAGCGGAGATGCAGACGGTAGCATAGATGCCATTCTCGATGGACGAAAAGATGGTGACGAAGACACCGATGAAGAAAATAACGACTTCGAGAGGAGAGACACGCCAGAACTGGTAAACGGTGTTTGGCGGCGTGATCAAGTCTCCGACGGCATGGATGATGACAGCAGCAAGTGAAGCGCTGGGAATGTAAAAGAACACAGCGGTCAAGGCGTAAATGGCTAGTAGGACAATGAGACCGGTGATGACACCGGCGAAAGGAGTCCTGACGCCGGCTTTGGACTTGATGGCTGTACGACTGAAGGAGCCCGTAGATGGATAGCCGCCAAGGAAGGGAGCGATGACATTCGTGACGCCGATGGCAACGAACTCCTGGGAGGGGTTGATGGTGTAGTTGTTAACACGACCGAAGGACTTCGAAATGGCAACATGCTCGATAACCAAGACGATGACACTGGCTGGCAAGAAGGGGAGGAAGGCGCTGATCAGGTCGGTGTCGATCTTTGGAGTACCAACATCTTGGAAACCTGGGTGACTAGTCAGTCAGGGATACATAAACTTAATTCGTCACGAAATTTACCGCGAGGGACATTCGACAGGATCTTGAACATGGGGTTTGAGCGCCTGTTCCTGTTGACCAACCAGCTGATCATAGTGTAGAGGAGGATAACGAAAACCGTTCGCAGAGTTGAAAGGAAGAAGAAGAGCTTCGACTTCTGGGGGTGCCGCTTCGCGAGTGTCGTGAAGATAAATCGAAGAAGGTAAAGCATCGTAAGGGCGGTGAGTCCCATGACGGCATCCATTTTCGTCTTGGGTAGATTTTTGAGAGTATTGATGAAGACGAGATAGGTGGCTTCTCGAGTGTTGACGCCCTTGATGCCCATCAAGGTTACTAATTGGCCGACGGCGATGCTTATGGCAGAACCGGTCATGAAAGCCGACAATGAGGTCAAAGAAATCAGGTTGACAACCCAGCCCATGCGGATCAGACCGATGAAGAGGATGATGGCGCCGGCAACGATAGCCAAAGCTGATGCGATCTGGTGACCTTGATACTGTGGAAACTCTTGTTGTACATCTGTGATCAAGTTGCCCACGACAGTTGACATGACGGCCACAGGCTGCATGGTGTTAGCAAAACATACGACTCTTGTTTTTTCGAGATGTTAACGTACGCCGATGGTGATATCCTTAGACGTAGCAAAGAACCAGTAGATGATGACGCCCATGAAAGACGAGTAGAGACCGAATTGAGGCTCAAGCTTTGCGAGCAGAGCATAAGCCATACCTTGGGGCACGACTACAGCGCCAACGGTGACACCGGCAACCAGATCGCCAAGGAACCACTGCATGTTGTAGTGCCCAATCCAGTTAAGGAAGGGAAACAAAGAGCGGAAGTAGTCGAGAACTTGCTGGCCGTCGGGCAAGAGCTCAAGAAACCATTCAGCGGTTGTTGGCTCCTCCTCAACAAACGTCTCAGATGATTGGACCGAAAGGACAGATTCGCCGCGGAGCATCTCCTCATTCTGGGGTTTCTCGAGCTTGATGCCCAAGACCTTGGCCAGGCCATGGCCAATCTTGGTGCTTGTACTCGGCATTGTGGTTGAATGGGTTGAAGAGAGTTTGAAACAATAACAATTAACACCCAAGGTGTTTCCTTCCCCTTTTTTCGAGCGCGCGGCTACAATCGCAATCCAGGGTCAAAAGCTGACTCTCGGGCGAAGGTGTCCAAAGGATATATAGGAGTCGCCGAATTAATTACCGTGCCACAAAACTGGATCCAAACAGGATTGGGTGCTCGCCGGTGGGTGATAGAATAAGATCCAGGGAGGTTGCTGATGTTGCCAGCGTTGACTAGATTTCCAGTCTACGAACCTCGACGGGGTAACGATTCGAGGCAGGAGGCGCGAGGTTGATACTGCCAAAGAGAAGAAAAAAAAGAAAAGGAAAAAAGCCCTTGCGAGATCGCGCAATCGAGCGAAAGGGCGCCAATTGGTCCAAGGCCGACTCGATGACGAGCTCGCCAGGATTCTGGGGTCCGGGTTGTTGCCAGTGAGATGGGTGAGTTGTGCGACTGAAGCAGAAGCTCTTCAAGACTTTTGAAATATCTTTTAAGCTCTTTGAGGCTCTCAGAAGCTCTTAAACGCAAGACGAGAGAGGCCGGCAGACAAGCTTTTAATTGACTACAGAGACTTCGGCAGTGGAGTGCCAAGAGAGACTCTTTTACTCCTGCTGGGCAATAAGATGGATCTCGTGGGCCAAGAGATGTGGCTCCGGGATGACGGCGGCAGCCAAGAAATGAGCGTTGCAGAAGAGCCGAGGAGACGACGACGGCGATAAAGAGGAAATCCTGACAGGGTGTGGCTCAATCCATGAAAGTTAGACCTCTAGGGGCCAATAGCGTGGATTTAATAGGCGGCAATGCTGGTGTCAGTCAAGAGACCTTTTGTTGGTAATGGCATCCGCACTCCTCCAGCAATGGTATGTTGCGTACAGATAGAAACGGGGGCGATGTCGCCATCGAGTCTTTGCCTTTCAAAGCTTAGTGGGGTCGGTCGAGGGATCGATTGCTGCGAGCCCAATTATCTTATACCCACACAAGGAAGCAGGGGCCTGCACGTTTGGGTTTATTTGATATGTGAATGACTTTGGGACGGCACCCTCATGACAAAAAAGATGGCCCACCTTAATTTCGTATACCCGTCCACCCCCCCTTTACAAAGTTCGGGACTAGAAGACACAAAATGGCCTGGAAAGCTACTTTAATTGTCACGATTCCCCAGACCTATCGCCTATTAAGAATTACTAGCAGCTACCTAAAGAACTCGTATAGCAGTATTTATATTAGTCAGAGGGCGAGGTTACAGAGCTAGTAGTTAAGGGCTGGGGGTAGTTATCGTAAGAGGCGATTAACAATTAGGTTAATTTAATACTAACCTAACTATAAGAAATAATTAATATGGATAGAAAACGTACACGATAGTAGATAGAACTGCTTTATATAGAATTTAATTGATTTGTATGGGTATATTTGAATTTTAATGCTGTGCTGTTTGCAATACATAGGTGTGGTTTTTTAAGGTGGGCCATCTTTTTTGTCATGAGGGTGGACGGGATGACTGCAGAAGCTTTCCAACAAGCGCCATGAGCGAAGCATGCCGCATGGGAGAACGGACCATGTGAGTTGCGGTCTCGGATAGATAGTCGCATGCCCTTTTACTCTCCTGCACTTGACTCAACTCGCGATAGATGACGGCGCTATTAGCGATAGAGTAGAGGAAGGAGAAAGCTCGGGTTTCGCCTGGCGCAGGACTTGCAAATTGGAAAATGCCAACACCTGCATGTCGTCAGCCATGGGGCCGGAGCAAGAGCTGCCTTGTTGCCAGTCATGGTATTATGGAGATGGTGAAAAATCAGAACTCAGGAAGCTGATGGTTACGTTAGACAATGTGTGCACAATACAATACTGTGCGAATGTTCCCAGTTGTGCAACACATATTTCCATGGCGGAGGAACGAGTCCCCAAAGAACTACCGCTTTGGGCCCAGTACCTACCAGTCTGACCAGTAAAATTCAGCTTCGGCAGCCTGGCGATGGTGCAATAGCACCCTGGTTTGAGGTGATGAAGTAGTGGGGTGAGAGGGTGCGGAGATGCGCTACCTGGTTGGGCCTTTCCTGGAGCGGCTGCTGATTCTGACGGCGGCGGCCAAGCGTGGTGCAAAGATGATTTTGCTTACCAGGTTACCCCTTGATCTTCCCAGAACAGATACGTAGATGGCCAAACCCTGCGGAGCGCAGTGTGTTGCAGCAATTGTAATGACCATTGTGTAATCAAAGGATTTCTAAGCATAGATACAGAAGCAACTCGTCATACTGCGTACGAATACCTAGGGAGGCTAGCTTAGATCAACAGCCAAATACCTAGGTAGTTCACACTACACTGTCAAGACGCACCCATGACGACAAGGTTGCGACATGCGCTGACATAATATTATTTCCCGTCGTTGCATAGATTTTCCGTCCCGATTCAAAAACACTAGGTAATCCAGAATTCGGAATATCCAATCTCAGGGCCCGTGTGGCTTGCATGCTGCCTTGTGGCTGAAAGCTTAGTTGGAGTATGGCGCAGTAAGTGAATCTTTATCCTCTGATCCCAACTTGTTCATTCAACTGGGTCGAGGATTCTGTCATTGGAGGGGGGGAGGGGGGGGGGGGGGCAGTCGTTATTATTGTCAGTTTTTATATTCTTGATTAATTTAGGCTGACTTCACATTGCTGCCACGAACAAGATGCCGTTGCTTAAGAGTCCTCCTCTTTTTTCAGCCTTTAGCCAGCAAGACTTGGGCTCTCACACCTTCAACTTTGATGAACGCCGAATGAATGTAAGTTGAAGCTGACAAAATGAGTGCGTTAGGCCAGTCGGAGTGGGCGAGTGGCCAGGAGGATAGCGCTGGAACGCGGAAAGAAAAAAAAAAGAAAAAAAAAAGGCGGTTAGCAGTCGCGAGCGCTTCCCGGGCAACAGGTGCGCCTTAGTCAGAAAGCAACACCAAGCCACCAACACCTACAATGCTTGCAGTTGACACTACCAAGACCGCAATCACCAACCTCCTCTCTTCCCTTGCCCTGGGCCAAAAATAGTAGCCCACGAGGTGTTCGACACCTCGCTACGCCTATAGTCGCCCCTTTTCTCTCTGACCCCCTTTCTCTGTCTCTATCTCTTGTTCTGGTCTTCTTTTGATCCCTTGCCTTGCCCTGCCGTTGTTTGTTTTTTCTGACTTTTGTCGTGTAATCGATTGTAATCCTCCAGACTTTCGTGCCTCAACAAAGTGAACGTAACCGTTGCCCTCCCGCTTCTCAGTCGCTAAGATGCCGTCGAGTCCAACAATGGACCCATTCGACGCCCCGGCGCACGCCTTTGTGCAATCGCAAGCCATGACGACCGAATTGCTCCCGCCGCCCTCGCCACGAACGCATCGCCTGCGTAAACTGCAGTCGGCGCACAACCTGGGTTCCAAGGCCGTCCTCCAGCTGCAGCCCCAACATCAACCCTCATTGATTGCCCAACAGCGCTTGACACAACGAAACATTTCTCCGACGCGCCGAGATCCAAGTGCCTCTTCCACAATGGCTCGACACACTCGAGGACGATCCAACAGCGATGCACCGGCTCCAGTGGCCCATCATATGACTGCCATGGCTTCCAGCAAACGTAGCATGATGGGTATCAATCCTAAGTATGCCACCATGTCTCTTCAGCAACTCATAAAAGAAGGGCCGCCCGACGGGGATACCGTTGAGGCCCTGGGAATGGCTCGCCGTAAAGTTCTGAGTGAGGGCATCAAAAGCGATAGCGACGGCATGGTAGATCACTCCTTCCATCCCTGCTCCCCTCTTTTTTGCACCTTTCCCATGTCTTGAACTAACACGGGTTCGCGCAGTCAACTTTACGCATTTATGTCTGGCTGATCCTGCTGGATACTCCCATCCTTCCAACCGACGACTACCTTGGTCTCATCCATCGTGGTGCCTCTCCGGCCTACTCCAAGATTCGCAACGACACGTTTCGCACCCTCACGACCGATCCTCTCTTCAGACGACGTGTCAGCGAAGCCAGTTTGATTCGCCTTCTTAATGCTGTGGCATGGCGCCTACATGATTCGCGGGAGGAGCAACGGAGAGAACGGCCGAGCACCGGCAGAAGTTCTATATCGCAAGACAGCTCGACATCGACAGCAACCGCCCACTCGCAGAACCCGGCCTCGTCGCCCAGCGCCAGGAACCGAGCAAGAGCTCTAACATTGACGACAGAAGGCTCCGAAACCAGCCATGCAGGGGAGCCGGGGACATACGTCCAAGGAATGAACGTCCTAGCCGCGCCTTTCCTATACGCGGCAAGGAGCGAGTCTGAGGCCTTCATTGCCTTCTATACCCTGCTCACACGTGAGTGTCCGGGCTACATACGCGGCGCTATGGACGGTGTGCATAAGGGTTTGGCTTTGGTTGACAAGGTTCTCGCAACTGTCGACTCAAAGCTTAGCGGGTATCTCCACTCCAAGGGCCTAACGGCTGAGATCTACGCCTTCCCCTCAGTCTTGACCTTGTGTGCTTGCACCCCACCGTTGCCCGAGGTGCTTCGCTTGTGGGACTTTCTCTTCGCGTACGGGCCACACCTGAACATTCTTTGTATTGTAGCCCAGCTGATGGGCATGCGGGATCAGTTGATGAGCTCCCCAAGGCAAGGATCCCCATCAAGTTTTTGTCGTCGGTTGTGCTATACTGACTATGCAATCAACAGCCCTAACAAGCTGCTCCGCTCATTCCCTTCGCTGCAGGCCGATAAGGTCATTGAGCGCACTCTCTGGATTATAGAGAGAATACCGGATGACACTTATGCGGCCATTGTTGCGCACGCACACTGAGCCAACGCGGCGCTAATGAGGTGGTGCAAGGCCTGGGAATCCATCAATAGCCAGCAGTTGATACTGTTTGCCACGGATAGCTGGATCTATCGTACGAGACCTGGGCCATTACCCTAAGACAACTACATCTCCAAGCTCGTGGTTTAAAATTATCGACACGAACGTACGAATGATGCATGATGCAAGACGCAAGACGCAAATAAGCCGGTGCCGCTCCAAAAAGGAGCCGGGTCTTCTATGAGGGGAGGAAGCTTGACGAATATGGAATGCATTGTATTTGTACGATATTGGGATTTATGACTTGATGATTGACAGCACGCAAAACCGGGAAACAAAGCAAAAGCATGGTATCGTGAGCGCCAGCTATGAGTTAGACGGGAAAAAAAACCCCCATGATGACATGGCTTCTGGAAAAGCATAGTAAGATACAGCAGCATGTGTTCGCCGCCTCGTACTTAGTGACCGACCTAAAGTAATGGAAACTTCTGTTGTTTGGCGGACAAGGAGGACTAGCTTGTGGATGTGCTATCTTTACTGTCGTGGATGCGCAATGCTAGCCCGACAATGGGGCGGGAATGCCCAGAGCCATCTCTTCTCTCAACAGCTAAGATCTACGCAGACGAGGCGGCTTTCCCTCCGGTTCGACCAATACATGATTGGCTGATTGTCTATCATCAACCTGCTTGCTCATCGCTGATTGCACTGGTACTCTTGGGGCCTTCGCCGGTCCCTCTTCTGGTATTCGGAGCCACCATGCTACCGTCGTCCATTCTGAGGGGAAAGTAGTCGTTCCTCAGGGAATCCGGACTGCCGGGTAGGCATATGGCGGCGCCGTTCCATGGCCGCAAGCGGAGCTCGTGGCAGTCTGCTCCGTCAAACGAGATTACTTTGGGCTCCTGCTTCTCGGGCTTTTCCGGATCAGTGGCCGCGGCTGTTAGCTCACCGTCCGAGTCCCCATTGACAGGAGACTCGTCGTCTTCGTCGCTCTGAGGCTCAGTATCGCGCAGAGATGGCGACGGGCTATCGAAATTTAAATAGGCCAACCTAATAGTCCTCTACGCCGTCCGGTGCGCCTATCAGAGGACGGGCCGGTCGCCCGGGGGCCCAGAACTCGTCCACTCAGCGATCGAACGACGGAAGTATCGGTCGTTTTTCTAGCTGGGTGATGGTGTACAGTCCACGGCAGGGCGGCGTACTGGGAATGTCCCTAGGGCCTTTGCTTGGTCCGTCCGGCTGCCAAGTCTTTGGCTGTCTGGCCAGACGATACAGAAAGGCACCACAAACACCGAGGAGGACATGAGCCTCGAGGAGAAAGAACATATGCTGAGAAGGGGTCTCTGAGAATGGCGAGAGCAGGTGATTTTGTTCAGCAACGTGGCGAGGGTCCTTGGACCCCAGGAGGGAAAACTGCTTGTCTCATGCACGAGTATGAAGACAATTTGAGGGTAAAGATGGACTCACAAAACTGTTTAGAAAGCTCAGCTTCTTGTTTTTGTAACGGAAAACGACATTCATGTTGCGGCAAACATTTTTGAGCCAAGTTCCGAGTCCTTGAAATGTCGTACATCAGTACTGGTCCTAAGAAACCGGACCGGCATAATCCCCCGTTGCGAGGCATGCCGAAGGAGAGCACGCCATTCATGTTTTTCCTGAATAACATGTTACTATCAGACTCGAATGCCTTGAGGAACGCCTTGGCAGAAACATGAGAATCATGTGTGCCTCCTCTGATAGCTCACCTGCTTGAATGCAAGACCGCCCAGAAAATGATAGAGGAACATGAGCGGACGCCGCTGTCGACAATCACATGCAGTCCTTAATCAGTTTTCTGTGTTGCATCCCTCGATGACTTATTGATCTGAACCTTGTTGTATCCCCGCAGAAATTTCAAATCCACTTCTCAACAGTCACCGCGAACTGGTGATCACAGAACATGATGGACTGTGACTGTAATCATGAGATGCAGCACAACAGACAGTTGTAAGCACCTCCGGGGTCGTCCTTACATGATATACCGGTTCACAACGAGATGTACTCGGTTCCAGATAGAACAATCCTTTGACTTGGCCTCGTCAGAATTGGCCAGTACTGTAAGCCGATGCAGGCTGCAGCATTACTTACTATGTGTAATCTTGTGCTCAGCACACGACAGTAAACATCAGCGTTAGTCGTATATCGTTGCTAGGCCACCTTATATAATAACTTTACAGTTGAACGTGCTGAAACCAAGCTTGTACAACTAGCCAACTAGTGGTGGTCAATAGGCGAGCTAATGCTTTATTCCGGATATAAGCAGAGTCTAGATCGTGATCAAGGGTGCCTGCAGAGCAACATACTCTTTCCGACCGCCTGACTCCTGGCCTAGATGTCTCTGTCGTTCCTCTGGGAAGGTAAATGGTTCATCCAGGCCTGCTCTTGTTCGATACGGCCATATAAGCGCGAGTAACCCGGCTTACGAAACATAATATATTTCGAGCGCATGTCTGACCAAGAATATATACATCAATTTCGTCCTATTCACTCTGAAAAACAGAAAAAGAAGAAAAACTCTTGTAGTCACTTCAGAGAAGTCACCGGGCTACACTTGACAGGTGCAAAACAAGACTAGCCTACGCAGTAGTCTAGGTAGCAGGGCTCACTCAAGAAGGCTTACTCGGCAGACGATTCGCTTGCCGTGATTGGATAGTACAGCTGTGACAAGGTTACTCCGGAGTCGCCGCCATCGGCCAGGGATACGGTAGAGAAACGCGACTGCGCTTGCTTGCAGTCGGCCAGAACCATGAATGACGTCGAGTGACCATTCACGATGACACTGGCCACTCAGCACAACCATCACCAATGCAGCGCATGGCAGATGGTGCATCGAGGCGCGCATACTCTTCGCTCTCGTTGTTCGCCGCTAGTTGTACGAGGCCTGCGCGCCATCGAGCCAGATGACTGACTGGCTAATGACGATGAGCAGAAAGAGGGTACAGGTTTGGAAAGTTCAGGTGAGCATAGAAACGTTCAGCCCGCGTGAAAGTAGAGAAGGATCGGCGGCAAATGGCAGTGGCCAATGAATGTTGACAGGCAGGGGGGAGGAATGCTGTGGCTACCTAGGCCATGGTCAGCTGACACACCGTCTCGGGGGATTGTGTCAGTTGCTATCTCTTTCTCGTTTCCAGGTAGGCTGAGGAAGGAAGAACGATAGCGGAAAGCCGCAAATCAGGCGCGAGGGAAGCGTGTGTTTCATCAGATGTCACCTCTGGACGTCGCGTGGCAATGTCAGCATTAGTCGACATCTTCTATAGAACTGTGGCCAGGCTCTTCACCACGGCAGTCGAGATGGGTAAAAAAAACGACACGAAATGGCCTTAGACGTTGACATAGGTCATTTTGCGCCGAGGTGTGAGCGACGGAAGGGAGAAGCATGATATCATGGGCCGGGAACGATCGTGAGATCGGTCTGCGGGACTCTGCAGACCGTAGGAAAGAGTCCGCGCGCCCCAGTCGTTGTGTTTGTGTTCCTGTGCCTGTTTGGATGGTTCAGCCACATTTGGGTAGCATCGTCCGCGTCTGCCAGTGAAAGAATGGAGTGTCGCACGAGGTGTCCCAGTTCAGGCGACTCGGCATCCAGGGGCTACGAAATGGGCACTAGCCCAGGTGGCTGGAGCATGGATGGCCGAATGGGACGGACCTGGTTCCGTTGTGATTTGTTGCTGGATGAGAGCTGACCAAAAAAAAGAAAAAAAAAAAGTTGAAGTGTAGGCACCCAAGGCGGCATCAGTACATCGTATGGTACGGGACGGAGACTCTCCCAATTGTCCATTGGCTGAAGCAGTCATCCCCCGGCACGTCTGTTTGTCCGTCCCCTGGGAGCTGTGGCGAGTGAATAGTTGTTCGCGTGGGGGAGAAAGGGGCCGCAGCCACGAGAATCTTGAAGTCCGCCATAGATCGACAGACCCAACAATCTGTGTCTGTTGAGACGTCACTGAAGGCTGAAAGACGAAGCACCAATGGTTGCTGCTTCACCCTTGATAATGAATGTGCAGTTGTCGCAGTACGTATGCTACAGATTGCGGACAGAGTGCCATTGCTCCTTACATGAACGCGCACCCATATGGAGCCCAGCACAGCAAACTTGCAAGAATGGTAGGTAAAGACTAGCCTGTGAACAAATGAACCAATAACAATGTTGGTCAAGTCATCCGTAAGCTGGGAGTGTGACGGCTCGCGTTGTAGAACAAAAAAAGTTCAAGCAAGGACAGCAGTCGGGGATGTCACGGACAGACAAAGACGGGTCAACCTATCTGTCTCATCACTTGCTCATATTCTAGTGCCTCACTTGCTCATATGATAGATGGCCGGAACCACGGCCGAGGCAGTTGTTCTCATCCTAGTTGGTGTGCTTCGATGCAGAAGGTGATGGATTGGGTCGGGGGAGATGACGAAGTGAGATTCAACAGTGAATTAGGTAATGAATGGTTCGACTGGAAACATGAATCAGCCCAGAAGTGATATCGTTCTAATTAGCGTCATGTCCGGGCGAAGGCCGGATGTATCTGACGCAAGTAACGCGAGTGACGGCAGAAAAAAAAAAAAACCAAATGAGTGAGTGCTATGGTAACAAGCCTACTGCAAACCAAGGAGGTCGTATCCTACTTTCAAAATCTTATCAGAAACCGGTGAGAGTAGTGGAGAGCTCCTGATAAAGTTCACAGAAGACTCCGTCCCGCCGATGTGCGTCTGCGTTGCCGCGGGGAGTCAATACATTACAGGTCCATAGATATTCGGTACGGTACCAGAGAAAGCGACCATAGTCTGTCGAGAAGCAAAGTATTGGGAACTTTGCATGTCAGTAGTGGGATGCAAAGCCACGTCGGGTTACGAGGTGCAAAAGGAACTCCAGCGGGTGTGCCCTGCTTGGGACTGCCCTGGTGGGTCCTGATGGAGACGCAATCGGGAATTCAGCCATTCATGTGCGCCAGCGAGAAAAAGAACTCGAGGAGGGAGAAAGATGGGAGAGGCTGGGGGCTGCTCTTGCCCACAGTGTTCTTAGCACAGCCACCGCGGGGGCTGAAAAGGCCCCTGCTTTTCTTCGGAAAACCAGGCTCCATTCCCTCAGGTCTCTCCTCCCTTCCATTTCCCTCAACCCCTCGACCCTCGTCCGGGCCCCCAGGGCGTCGTATTCCATCATTGGCTCTTTCATCTCGTCCTCGGTAGCCTTGGTTAACATCATGAGCCACATGGAAAGGCACACCTCCCCTCAATTGTGGCGGCCTTGCCCTGCTTCTGCTTCAGCTTCAGCGTCTGATTGCATGGCTCTCGAGACGGATCCCCGGGGGGCGGCTGTGGAGTCGAAGGAGCTGGAAGTGTCGGGATAACTCAAAAATACATACTGTATAACTAGTTATGTAATGTACAGAGAGCGTGGCGTAACCCGAATGCTGGAGCGGCCGAGAGAGCGAGTACAGGTACAGCGAGTGTGAGTTGACTGCGGCGGCGACCGTGCCTGTGCCTGCCTGTGCCTGTGTGTGGGCGTGCGGCTTTAGATACTTGTTTGCGCAACGCTCGGCGCACCGGATACATCTGCCTGCCTAGTGTTTATTGTGCAGGGTGGCGCCCCTTCCTCCTTTGGGGCTGATAGGAAGCCTCTGCTGGATAAGAGCGAGATGGATGGGCGATGTATCGGGTACGTACAGCCACTCACACACGGCCACAAGTACCAATCGCGTTGGGGAAATAGAGTACCTGGCCATTCAGCTTCTGCGTAACGGGAGGTTCCCTTTCGCAGATATCTGCACTGCCTGTAAACTAGGTACCTAGGCAGTTGTATCTTCCCTATGGATTTCAAAGACCCGTTGCTGATGCAGCAACTGGCAATAGCAACGGCAACAGCGGTAACAAGCAAGCATGGAGGTTCACGGCTGGTTCAAGTTCCGCTTGTGGGTGGAAGCTACCTACCTAGGTACTGAGTGAGTGTACCTTGAGGCATGTACCTAGCCTCCCACCCCAGATTCCTGTCCCTTGCGTCCTGTGTCGCTGTGTCTATCCGTGGCAGTTCAGTTGTAGCCTCTTGCCTAAGAAACCAATTCACGCTGTAGTGAGGTAGGTAGGTAGGTAGGCAGACAAAGTGCGCGGGTACCTAGTGCTTCTTAGCGTGCCGCCGCCCCAGTGTGCGTCCGTACCTCCCGTCCGCCGCCGCCTGTTGTGGCAGAGACCGCAAGCCCCAACACGCCCTCATTCGCAGACACGCCGTCACACCTCTCACTCACTTTCTGACCATTTTGCCTTGCCTTACTCTTCCTTGCCAGCACCCGCCCTCCACCCTTCCCTTTTCCTTCCAGCTTCTGCCACACTTGGACTTCACTTCTCTTTTCCTCTCTTCCTCGACGTCAACTTTACCAGCCGGGTCTAGTCTCGCCACGGCTTTTGCGCACGTTTCCAACCCTCCAAAAGGCCCCTTGCGCAGTCGGCATTGAACCTACTTGCGTCGGCCATATTTCAATTCAACTGTTGTCGCTCCCGCCACATTCCACCGCGACTTGTCCGCTCGTGCCGTCAATTCGGGGTCCTGAGTCCGTCCACCAAAAGAACCGCCACCTGTGGCTGAACGACTCGAAGCTCCCATGAATCGTCGTTGATCATCAACAACGACGCGGTCGCATTGGAGCTCCCATTCCCATAACAAAAAGCATAACTCTTGCGTTTGATGCTTTCGTCTGCCCATGGCCTCGGATAACGGTCCTATCGCGACCGAAGCCCCTCTTCTGGCAGCGACGGCACCTGTCGCATCAGACGTTTTCGCGCTTGGAGGAGATCCCACTCGCACCAAGTCGCTCAAGAGGGCGCGCGAATCCACCCCAACATCACCAACGTCCGTCATTGATCCCCCAGTCGACGGCGCTGTCCCAGTCTCTGCCGCCTCTGCCGACTACCCCTCTCCCACGAAATCCGCTCGATTTGCCTTGGCCTCGTCGCGCCGCTCGCCGACGCCCTTGACAGCTGCGGCCGCCCTCGAGCATCTCGAAGAAGAGCGCAAGCGCGAACAGCGCCTTAACCCGCCTGCCTCAAGCGACAATCCCGGCCATTCTGTTCTTTCTGTCCTCGCCGGCAGTGTTGCTGCTATGAGTCGAGCCGACGACGCGCCACAAGCTCCTACGGCTTCCATGGAGGCCTCTACAAAGGCGCCCGAGGCCGTGCCATTGCCACAGGCCGGCAATGCGCCAGCGGAGGCTTCGGAGGCCGGCCCCCAGGGCGTGACGAATTCGGCCAACATAGCAAGCGCCCTTATGACGACTAGCCCGGGCCCAATGGATGTTGATTCTAAGAGCAACGAGCAACATCACCAGCAACAACCCCAGGTCCAGCTCCAGCATCCACCCGAGAATCAAGTCGAGCACCAGCCAGAGCTCCAGCATGACCATCAGCCGGAGCACCAGCCGGAGCACCAGCCAGACCATCAATCTGGGCATCAGTCGGAGCATCAGCCCCAGCACCAGCCGTCGCACCCGGCTCCGGTTCATGACGACAAGAATACGCCTGGATCGCTATCATACCCAGGATCACTTCAAGCCGCTACTATGATGCCTGCACCCCCAGCACGCGGCATGAGCTTTCCCATGCCGTCCCCAGGGCACGATTCACCTACACAGTCGGGCAAGAAGCACAAATGCCCGTTCTGCGAGACCGAGTTCACACGCCATCACAATCTCAAGAGTCATTTGCTCACGCATAGCCAGGAGAAGCCATACATATGCCAAGAATGCAACATGCGATTCCGGCGCCTTCATGACTTGAAGCGCCACAGCAAACTTCACACTGGTGAAAAGCCTCATGTGTGCCCCAAGTGCGATCGTAAGTTTGCTCGGGGCGATGCACTGGCCCGACACAGCAAAGGTGCTGGTGGTTGTGCTGGCCGTCGGTCTAGCATGGGTAGCTTTGCCGAGACGGATGATATGGATGGCACGAGCATGCACGACGGCGATGACTCGATGGCCGGCATAGTTTATGCAAATGAGGAAGATATGACAGAAGAGGAAAGACGTCTTAGCCTGCCGAGCATTAAGGCTCAGCACGTCGCGGGAGGACAAGGCAGCATCGACGGATACAATGCTCATTCCAGGACGTACCCGCCTGCAGGCCCTAGATCTGGAACAGGCGGGCTATACCCACCGAACGTTGATCGAGGCGTGACGAGTTCAAATACGTCCCCGAGCATGCCCAATAGCATTGCCGGAGCTCATACGCCTAACACAAGCGTGTCTTCGGTGCCCGTGAGCGGTGCTTCTGTCTACTCACAAAGCGGTATGACAGAAAGCCCGAAGCCTCTGAGCCCTGGACACGACACAAACAACATTGCGAGACAACGTTCGCCAAGCCTCACCCAGCAGTTTCAGCAGCAACACTATGGCCGTAGGCCTTCAGACAGACACACCCCACCAGGTTGTTATGCCACCTCTGCAGATTGCTTACTGTTATTCTTTGAATCTATGCTAATATCAATTTGTAGCTTTTGCTGCTCCCACAACACAAGCTGGTGCAGCCCCGGCCACTGCCACTCTCAACCGTGGCTCAAGCGGAACGCAGCCCTTGAGTGGGGCCGAAAACGGTGGCAACATGTTTGCTACTGACCCCGGTGTTTGGGCGTATATCCAGAGCCTCGAAGACAAGGTCAAGCAGCTATCTGACAAGGTCACGGCGTTCGAGAAAGCAGAGAGCGCGAAGCAGGCACAAATAGGACTGCTCACGAGCGAAGTAACTGGGCTAAAGAAACAGCTAGAGGCCCGCGACGCCGAAGTGACAGAGGTCAAAGCATGAAGCAATACACGCAGGTACAGATGACGGCACTCTCCAGCCATCTGCGCAACCTATCACCTATGTAACAACGACGAAACGTTTCTGGTGGGGAGCAAGACGGAAAGAGGAACCTTATGCTGCGGCAGGAGGACGAATCGGCGTTTTCACTCATTGTCGGCGTCTTGATTTCTCATCTCTCTTTTGATCTCACCGATACTTCTGCCTCTTCAGCCCATTACTTGCAGGACATCCGTCCCGGGGGGAGGCGTTTTCGGGGGCACTGGTAGATGGTGCGACGGTGGGCCTCGACAGGGAAAAAAAAGTTTCTTGGCTTGAGAAGTCATACATGACCTCATCCGTACGTAGTAGCAACTTGGGGCTTTTGTCACATCGTGAGGCATACCCAAGGCCGACACGACGGACATTTCTCTTATGGTAGTTTTCTGGAGGATCTTGTTATCGGGCCATTTCCCTCTTATTGTATTATAGCGATCGTTGGCAGAAATGTTAGCCCCCATGGCTGTTGGTCTTCCTTGATAGGAGGCGAGAATGGTAAAATTTACCTGGCTTTATAGACCAACTGGAGAAGACGTTAATGTACATGATGTCAATATTTCTTGGTTCATGTATCTGTCCAAGTTGTCTCGTCAGCTTCCCACGAGGCGCACCGCGGGTCATCTTGGTATTGCTTGCTCTCTCGGTTTTTTAGACAATACCAACCAGAACTGGCACTGGGCAGTTCAGGTTTCGAGCTGCTTCGAGAGATCCCTGAGGGCCGTGCATACCTTTACATAACACGAAGAGTTTATCGTATTGGTAGACCTGGGCATGTGCATTGACTGCGCCAGATAAAAGGACTTTTCCACCTGTATCGAGGGATGGGACGTTCCGCCGAATAGTCAAAGGGAGAACTCACTGCCCCCCTGGCTTGCGATCGTAGCGATTTCCTTCATACAGCGGGGAAGTCGATCATACGATGCCATACGTTATTTTCATAGTCAGTCTTTTTTTTTTTTTTTTTTTACTGTCGTGAACGAGCCAACTTCCTCTCGTCAGAAGTTGCGGCACCTGCACGAAGCCAAACTACTCGCCCGTCATATATATAATCAGGTTCAGCGCAGACATAACTGGTATTGACTGACAGCGGCCGTATGCAGAAACCGTTGAAATGTTCCTGAGATGGTGCTGTCCATTATCCGCAACTGCACCTAGGAGAACTCGCAAGGAGATAGACTTTATCCACATTAGGAGCGGTGGGAGCTGCTGACGTTGGGTATCATTTTGTGCGGGCCTCAGCATTAGAAGTCCAATAGGTAGATAGTTCAGCCTTCGTGAAGGACGCTCGTAAGATAGAGACAATGGCACGCAACAAATACCGCAACGGTCATTCCTTGTCCCGAGAGACACCTCCTGTTTCTGCGTAATGTCTCGAGTCAAAACAACGGCGGTCCAGTCCCGCAAGGCTCTAGAAGCTTGTGGTTGGGAGGGTTCGCGTATTGCAAGGCCAAGCTGAGCGAGAGATAAACAGCAAGGGACAACGGAATGGATATTCGATTTCGTGTTCACAAAGCATAGGCAGACCGGTCGGATACGATTCTTCTGGTCCTGGCGACCAAGCGCTTAGTGCGTCGTCCCGTTGGTATGGACCTGGTGCGCCGCAGGAATGTTTTCGACTCAGGAAAAGGGGCGATACGCCGGTTGCCTTGGGAAGACAAGAGTTGAAGGTCCGGCTGAGGTTCAAGAATCTCCAACTTCCGACGTGGGGGATCCTGCTGGTTTCGAGAAGTTGGTAACATGCTTCACGGCGCAAACCCCAACTAGCCGTTGAGCGATCACTTTTGATGCGAAGTGGGGAGACCGGATTGCGTAGAGAGCGCTGTCGCCGTCGCCGCGGCCACGACATGACGCTGAACGCGCAACGGTGCAGGCCTGGACCCCCATAAGAGCTGTCGATGTTTCAACGTTTCAGGTGGCAAGGCAGTGGCTGTGGTCATTGCTTTTTGCCTTAGCGCAGATCGATCGTATATTCCGAAATTGGAGTGTGGATTTGCGGACGTCATGGCCGAAATGAGAAGAGGGACAATGGCACGGCCGGGATACGTAGGTGGCATCTAACGGCCAAAGGGGCTCTGCATCCTAGACGAAGGTGACTCTGGAATCTCTACGATTCAGCGGCTCGGCGCATGCATATTGCTGTAGCCGGGATGAATGCTGTCGCTATGATCGAGCATTGGTCAGGTACCCATGTTTAACCGTTTCTCTTGCCTTGGCGATCGTGATTTTGGCGAGGAACGATGGGTCAGGACGCCGTTCTGTCCATTGTTTAGATGGATACCGGGTGACGGGCAACGCGTCTGAAACCGTAGGCTTCGTTGTCCAGGAGTGTGCAGTCAGTTAGTTAAGTAATACAATGTATATCCCATCGTCGTCGAGAGCACAGCCCAATTTGTTACTGTGGCTGCCGATGTTGTCGTCCGTTGTATTTTGTGGCTTGCCCGTGGGCCGCGGTGCTCCGAGAGACGACGTGCTGGGTACTCTCCAGGCGAAATAAGCGAAAGCCCGGTGACAAGCCGAAATCCCTCCTTTCCCCCTCACCCCTTTATTTCCGTCCAGGACTGGGGGAGACAATGATACTGAGCGATTTGGCTGACTGACGCCATCACAATCATGATTAAGATTTGTCGCTGGGTTCACTTAGCGAATCATGAATGAAGCTGGAGTTGGAGCTGGAGCCGGAGATTGGCAACAGCACGCGGGGGTTGGCTATTTGTATCCAGAGACCTCGAAGGGTCTGCCGCGGTGAAGCGCCACCATGAGACTGAAGATCCATTACCAGCTAGTTGCTTCAGCATCTAATCGCGTCAGGATTCTCTAGACTAGACGACGTTGATGTGTACCTGCACAGAATGAGGGTTCATCGCGGATCTGTTCTCCGCCCCCCTGGTTGACGGCGCTCGCGTTCTTGAAAGCCTCGCCTGACGGTGGACAATGGGTGTGTGTGTGTGTGTGTGTGTGTGTGTGGTATGACTGGGGTTCACAATGACATCCGCCTCCGTAGCCGCTATTATCGACAACGTCGGCCGGAAGCCCAAGCTCGTTCGAGTGCTTAGCTTAGCTAGCGTCTAGCATGCTGTGGTAGAGCATTGATGGAAATGGGAATTAATTGAGTATGTACCTCAGGAGGGTATGAGTTCGTTGGAGAAAAAGGAAAAAGGGTACCGAATCAAAATCAAAATCAAAAGGAACCATGGTTGATCAAAGAGGCGGCTAGCCGTTAGGGGGCGCTATCGGGTATTGCTACTCCTCAGCGAATCGAGATATGAGGTAAACACAACAGCGGCTGGCGGCAAAACCATTGTCAACCAAGCGCCAAGGATATGGACCTGGGCTCGGGGGAATTAGACTTGTGGACTCATGGGCTCATTGGGTGAAGGCACTGGACAGAATACTGTCACGGCGAGGAGCATGGAAATTGAGCAAAGCTGTCAAAAGCCAGCCCATGGTTCACACAAGCAGGGATTGGTTTGCTCATGCAGGGGGGTTCTCTAATTGTGCCAAGGGAGGCTGGTTGTACAAGTCGATGAGGGGACATGGATATGGCCTAGATGGAATTTACACTAAAGAGCCGTCAATGAACACGGCGGCAGGCTGAATCGTATCGAGACAGGAGTTCCGAGGAATCCATTTGGTAGTCGAATGCAATTCACTGGCAATAAATAGCGATCGTCATTCGGCCGACCGCGCTTGTCTGTATCTGCCTCTTCACCGTTGGACGGCATATCCGCGTTTTTTTCTTTCTTTTTTTCTTCTTTCGCAGCCAATTTATGCCCAGTTCATACATGTGTTGTGAGCAACCCACGTGTCGCCAGAGGCAGAGAACGAAACATGCATACATAACGGGTAAGAGAAAAGGGGTTGACAATGCTGTAGTAGGCGAATAGCCTAGCACGCGATGGCGGGTTGGCGGTGACGGACGCTAATCGTTACTGTCGTATGTGGGTGGCGCCTTGTATAAACCCGAGTTTTTTTCTCCTTCTTCTTTGCATTCTTCTCACATGTAGGTATTCGTACGGATAGATGTCCTTCTTCGGCACGAGATGAACTTGTAATGCCACTTAGAACTTACCTTCGAAGAACCTGAGCAGAGGGAAGCCAAAAAGTATCGGATGGCAGCAATGAGGAGCATACGGCACCGGCAACGGCACGCAGGAAGACGGGAAGGTTGGCAAAGTCTCGTGCACCCATGTTATGCCCAGGAACAGAACACAATTCTAGGTGTAAGTTGCACAGGACAACTACTGTAGTATCCCCTTGAGGACCAGCAGGACTCTTTTAGTCTCGCACGGACCAAGTAAAAACAAGCTCAAAGCGGTTACTCTGAAAGGAAGTTATATAAGCAGTTTGCTTATGTCATTGGCTATCAGCCCTTACTATTCCCTGTGGCCGCCAAGGCACTAAAATAGGTAGCGCTGGTCCTCAAGGGGATGAAGAAGAAGAAGACGACTTGATCGTCTTAAGTCGCCATTGCCACTGCCACTGCAACGTAACGCGGCGCAACTCAGCGTAATGTAAATGCAATGTAACGGCTGCCACACTTTAGTCTGTTCTCTCCGAACTGGAAGGGGGTCACCACCCCCTGCTCGAGTTTCCTCGTGCAACCCACGGTGCAGGGAACAACGAGGGGGAGGAGGGATTTACCTACAGTACTTCCTCCAGGCCCGCTCTTCCCCCCAAGCGCAGGCTTCAAGTGCGTCCATCTTGGGTGGCTCCAGGGTCCCATGAGCAACAACACAAATGTGAGAGATTGCGAGTACCACAGTACAAGTAGGGTGTACTGGCTCGTTGCCAACTATCTACCTCCCACCTACCTAGGCTGCCACCTGCGTGGGCCAGACCAGACCCATCCACGTTGCCCTGCGCGTGCATGTCAACGCAAATAACTGGTCCAGGAACCACTAATTTTAATGATGCGCTAGTCCGCGTCGGGAAGATAACCCCCTTTCCTTCCCTTCCTGGGCGCGCCTGTCTCCTGCACAGCGACGGCACACTAGGCGGTGCCCTCGCGAGCGTTGCAAGCCCTGGCCACCGTACCTGCAGCGGATCGCCAGCTTTCTGGTAATTAGATAGGTAGGTAGCGCCTAGGGTACGGCGTATGGTCTTGGGCTTTGGCCCCCCCAAGGGTGGCCTGTATGGCTTGGTACCTGTCGTCCCTGGCCTTCCCTGGCCTACCTAATTTCCCAGGGGGGTCCTACGACATGGCTTCTTCACCCTGTTTTCCTCCACTTCACCCTCTCCTTCTCCCTCTTTTCACCCACTCTCTCCTGGTCATCGAGCTCTTCACTCTCGTTCATCGTGTTGATTCTTCCAACTAGAGAGTTCGCTCTCACTTACACTCTTTTGAATCCGAGTCAACATTCATTCGTTATCCTACAAACTAACTACCTACACGAGTTCCGTTTCGAGCCCTCTCTCAACGACAAGCGTAAAGCGATACATCGAACGATTCTCGACTTCAATTTGATCACTCGCCAGAATAAGGGTGAGTTGTGCGAGAGGCCCCTCTCCCAATCGAGCGCGCGACGCAAAGCGTGGAACACGATTCGTCGAGTGGAAAGATGCAAGAACAAGCGGTGCCAAACAACACAACCTCTCCCACCTCGATTCATGTCCCAATGGCATGGCGCAGTTCGCATGTTGCTGTCGCGTAGCACTCGCTCTGTTCACGACATTATCTCCTGCTGCCTGCGACGGAGTGCGCTAACATGTATTTCAGAACATATATAGTAGACAACATGAGGTCCATCACCATCGCAATCGCGGCTTCCCTTGCCGCCGGTGTTGTCGCCCAACCCCACAACCACCGTCACCGCCACGTCAAGAAGGATGCCGCTTCCCCTATTGATGAGCGAGACGTTGTCATCGTGTACGAGAACGGCCCGACCGTGACCACCTACGAGCTTGGAGGAAAGGCCATTAGTGAAGAGGAGGCGAAGAAGGGTATTGAAGACGGTCTGTACGTCGTCGTTGGCGAGACCACGCCCACCTCGAGCCCTCTTCCTCCTGCCTCGACCTCCAAGTCCCCCCAGCCTTCGCCCTCGAAGGATGCCCAGTTCTTCGAGGCAAAGGTTGAGAAGTCCACCACCTCGTCGACTCCGAGCCCGACCCCGACCCCGACCCCGGCTCCCTCTTCTTCGAGCTCGGCCCCTACCCCCGCCAAGTCCCCGACCGGAGGCTCCGGTGGCAGCGGCGTCAACTCCGAGTTCCCCAGTGGCACGATTCCTTGTTCTCATTTCCCCTCCGAGTACGGCGCGGTACCCGTCGACTATCTCGGTACCAATGGCTGGACTAGTATTCAGAGAACTCCCGACTACAGCTTCGGTGATGCAGCCATCGCTTTCATCGAGACCGCCATCTCGGGCGACGGTGGATGCACCAAGAAGTCGTTCTGCTCGTACTCTTGCGGCGTTGGCTACCAGAAGACCCAGTGGCCTTCCGCTCAGGGTGCGACCAAGCAGTCCATCGGTGGACTCTACTGCAACAGCGACGGATTCCTGGAGCTCTCCCGGCCCGAAAAGAAGACACTTTGCGAACAGGGCGCTGGCGGCGTTACTGTCCAGAACGATCTCGACCAGCAGGTCAGTGTTTGCCGTACCGACTACCCCGGTAGCGAGTCCATGGTCATCGCCACTGTTCCTCAGCCTGGTCAGTCGTTGGCTTTGACCAACCCGCTCTCTTCCGATTACTATGTCTGGAACAACAGCCCTACCACCGCCCAGTACTATGTCAACAAGGCCGGCTACGGCCCCGAGGACTCCTGCGTCTGGAAGAGCGCTAAGGACCCTCTTGGCGCTGGCAACTGGGCGCCTATCAACGTTGGCACTGGCAAGAGCTCCGACGGTAACACGTACATCTCCATCTTCAACAACGCGCCTACTTCGACCGACAAGCTTGACTTCAACGTTGAAATTATCGGCGGGAACAGCAAGTGCGCGCTCATTGACGGCTCTTACACCGGAGGTGGCACTGGCTGCACTGTAAGTTCACACTCCTCCATTTTGTATACATGTATGTTGTACTAATGTTCATCCCACAGACGGCCATTTCCGGCAACCAAAAGGCCATCGTCCGATTCTTCAAGTAAAAATCCACAACTAGACGACGCTTGGTGTGGATTTTTTGGCTTCTATTTCTCGTGAATACCTCTAGAATTTCGACAGATCGGCATGACATGGCTACCAACAGCCGACTGATTGACTTCCGCTCACGATCTGCGATGGCCTTTTTCTAATTTGTGTGCATACTATTCAAGCCGTAGAGACGTTTGGAGAGGAAAAGTTGGAGCGATTGGTGGAAAAGGGGGATCAACAGCTGAAGGTCACAACGGCCCGAGGGCTGCAATCGGAACTACCTTGGATTCGCAACGAGTCGGAACAGACATTTCCTTTCTATCGGCGACACTCGGCCCATGTCAGCTCGAGCCACGATCTGCGATGACCGCCTTACGATTATGAGGCGTTTTCTTACGCGGGGAGGCACCGACCTGCGCTGAGGGGAAACAACGAACTTGATAGGATGTTAGAGATGAATACTCGACTCGGGTAGTTTGCATCAGAATGGACGGGAGATTGGGGAAGGACCGAGTTTGAACGGCAGCCCTCGCTGGCACATTGTCACCTTGACGTATCGTTTCCTTTGTCTATCGCTGTTTGCCTGTCATTGTCCTTGCACTGTTTTTGCGGGTGGGCCTCACAACAGTTGAGCGAAGCCCGCGGGCGTTGGGGGTACCCTTATAAACCGCTTCGTGTATTGCCGACACAATGTTAGTTCTTTTAATTCATTGCTCACGATCAACCTATCTAGTCAGTGTAGCATCGTACCGAGTTGGACCGAGATTTCGAATACTGAGCGGCAAGGCGGTTGCTAATCCAAGCTCGAGGTTGAACCTCTCCGGAGTGTGTTGAGGCGGATGCCGCCGGTCAGCAGCCGTTGCAAACCGCAAACCGCCGACGCCGATCGGGCCGGAGGTAGAATTATGTAACAGAGTACTGGTGGAGGCGTCCAACGTGATGTCGACTAAGATGCAAGTCAAGGTAGAGGTACATCAGGTAGTGGGGAAGTGGATGAAGAAGAGCGGGGGGTGATGGCACCGCGCTAATGTGTGGAGCAGTAGATTATCCGCTCTCCCGCGCCGGTTTCATTGGAAAATGTCTCCTACCCGGGGGTATTAGTCAGGCTGGCTGCGCTAAAAACCCCCTCCTATGGAGGGGGCGAAAAAAGAGGGGTTGCACGAGGAAAAGAGGGGTTACAGCCTAACCCACGAATAGTAGTACTTTTACGTGTTATATATATAAATATTAACTATTTAATTCAATAACCTATATACACTATAACGCCATGTAATAGCAAGAGTTATATTATTTAATAGCCCTAAATTAGGGCTATATAATAGTACCTTTTTTTTCCTATTTATATAAAAAATAAAAATTTATAGTAGGAATATAACTAAGCTATTACTTAACCTATTATATATAATATACTACTACTCCTTTCTTAGCTATATTAGAGGTAGTATATATAAATTATTATCTATTATACTAGTACTTCTCTAGCTATCTATTTATACCTTAATAGAGTAGTATCTTAACTTATATTATTATAGTAGCTATAATAGTATTACTTATATTACTTATATTAATAGTAAGGGTAGTAATAATAGGACTTTACTATTATTATTATCCTCCCTAGGTATATTAACTAATTTATTACCTAAAGCAGCCTTATTCCTATCCTCTTGAATAGGGTTATTAATATCTTTAAAGTTATCTAGATTAAACTCTAGCCCTACTACCTTATAGGTAGTATCTACTAATACTTAGTTAATATCTACTTAACTAAGTAGCCTTACTATATAGTTAAAGTAGTTAAGTATATAGTATAGATAAAGGGCTAGATTAAGGTTAATAGTAAAATTTAGTACCTTTTCTTTATGCTAGTAAGAATCTAAGGGGTTAAAAGGTATAAGGAGATCCGTAGTAGTCAGCCTAGTAGGTCTTAGCAACAGGTCGCCAAGCCTCTAACAAGCCAGCCCTACTGTAGAGTTTTAACAGGTGGCCACAGCCACACTAGAGGAACTTAGCAAGCTTAAGTCTTACAATACACTAATACCTACCATTAAGCCTCACCTAGTTAAGTGCCCCTAGCTAATACTCTTATAATTCTTAAGCTTCTTATCTCTTTAGAGTAACTAGCATAGGTAAGATAGATCTAAACAATAAGATACACCCTAAGAGCTTACTAACACTCTAGTAATACGCTACTAGTATAGATAAGTTATAACTATCTATAGTAGAGTACCTATAGCATAACACTAAGGATTAACTACCCTTAATAATAAGGCCTAAGTTATAAGATAACTATAAAGAAATACATAGAAGAACTTTATTAAGGGAGTACTCTCTAGCCTCCCTAAGACTAATAGATAAGGCTAATAAGGCGTTTATTACTAAGCAATTATAAAGCCAGCTAAGTATAAGTATATATTATAGTACTAGTATAGCTACACTAGGCTTAAAACCTATAGACCTTATATAGGTAATAATATTATATTTCTAAGAGACTATAAGAGCTATAGTTAAGGAATACTATAAAGAGAGGTAGTATTATAAGTACCTTTTATAAGAGCTTACTAAGAGACTAGTATAGTATCTTAGTAAGAAGGAGTATAAGAAGCCCTTAGTTTATAATTATAAGACTATTAGAGAGGAATCTATTAGTACCTAAGTAGTAGACTAGATTATTATAATAGAGGTAGTAAATAGGCTCTACCCTAGGAGTACTATTAAATAGTAAGTTAAATAGGCCCTTTTAAAGGTATCCCTAACGTTATAGATATAGTAGCATAACTATAAGAGAGGCCTTACTAAGCCCTTAAAGTAGGAGGACTTCTTAGCGTTTATTTACTAATAGCATATTAACCTAGAGGCCTAGGAGAGGGACTACTAGTAAGAGCTAAGGAGGAAGTATATAGGTAATAGTTAGACCCTATTATAGTACCTTACTAAGTAGTTAGTAATATACTATAACTTAGGAATAGAGGGTATAAAGGAGTTAAAGGCTAAGGTATATTAGTACTTCTTTAGCCTCCTAGCCTTATTATAGGATGAGATAATTTACTAGAAGATACCTATCCTCTACCTAAAAGATATAGCATATAAGGTAGACTACCTATAGTTACTATATAACTACTAAGGGGTTAGTAATAACTTATAGAAGGATAGTAAGAAGTATCTACTACCTACTAATAATTAGCTATAAAGGCTAGTACTATTTTAGTAGGATTAATAGAAGGAGACACCTAAGGACTTTAAATTATAAGAGTCCTACTATAGACTATTTAGGGGTAACTAATATAGTAGGTAGTTACTAAAGGATTAGCTAGATAGAATCTAATATTATACCTATTTCTAGAAAGGGTATATATCTATTATATACCCTAAGAAGAAGGCTAGTAGTATAAGTAATAGTAGGCTATTTAGTTACTAATTAGATTAGAAGGCTGCTATAGTATAGTAGGTTAGGATCTACCTAAGAGTTACTAAGCTTAACTTATTAGGAAATAAGTAGGTATAGGTATTACTACCTAGATATCTATACCTAAGAAACTAAGGGTACTAGTAGGACCTATTACTAAGGGTATAGTAATTATCCTATAAGGGGACATAGAGAAGGTTGTTAAAGTAGTAATAGATATATATTTAGAGGTAGACCTTATTAGCTATAGGCTAGTATAGCACCTAGGCCTAAAGCCTATAAAGGCTAAAGCCTTAGTATTAAAGTTGTTTACTAGTAAGACTATAAGCTAAGGGGTGGCTTACTAGCTAACCTTCTTCCTAATTAACTAGTAAGGTTAGCTATAAAAGATTTAGTAACTAGTTACTAAAGCTAACTATAGAAAGGGCTAAGTAGATATCCTTATATTAAGATAGTCTATAGGCTAGGAAGGTATTTAGATTAATATAGCTACTAATAAGTAGTACTATAAATTAATCTTAATTACTAAGCCTAAGGTAATAGCTTATAATATTATTAAGAATAAGGAATATACATATATATTATATATCTCTTATAAAGTAGGGCTATAAAAAGAACCTCCTTAGTTAGAAGGCCTTCTAGAGGAACTTTAGAGTAAGGTAGCCACCTTTAATAAAGGTTTAGTAATAGGGCCTTAAGTATATATTAAAGCTAAACACTTAATAGACCTTATACTAGGCGTAAAGCTGCTATATAGTCTAATATACCTACTAAATAAGAAGCAGTTAAAAGAGCTTTACTAATATATTACTAAGAACTTAGTAAATAGTTATATTATAAAGTCTATTAGTAAGGCTAGAGTACCTATCCTCTTTATACTAAAGAAGGATAGTACTATATAGTTATATATAGACTATTAAGGCCTTAATTAGGTTATAATTAAGAACTAATACCCCTTACTACTAATTAGTAAGCTATTAGATAGGCTTTATAGAGTAAAGTAGATATCTAAGGTTAATATCTATAATATATACTACTATATTAATATTAAGAAGGAAGACTACTAGAAGACTATATTCTAAACCTAATATAGCTACTTTAAGTATATAGTTATACTATTTAGACTAACTAATACTCTAGTAATATTCTAGGCATATATTTACTAAGCACTTAGCAAACTACTAGATATATATTATATTATATATATAGATAATCTTATAATCTACTCTACTATAAGGGAGTAGTATACTAAAGATCTTAAGAAGGTCCTCTAATAGTTATAAATGTTTAGGTTATTTACAAAACTCTTAAAATACTTATTCTATTAATAGAGGGTTAAGTTCCTAAGGTATATAATCACCCCTAAGGGTATTAATATAGATAAATCTTATATATAAATAATTACTAAGTAGAAGGTACCTATATTAATAAAAGACATCTAGATATTCTTAGGATTTTATAACTTTTATTAGAAGTTTATTCCTAGATACTTAGGTATTATAGCACTAATAATAAGGCTACTAAAGAGACATAAGGATACCTTATATATATTTAAATAGACTAAAGAGGCTAATAATACCTTTAATTAGCTAAAGGTTGCCTTCTTATTAGTAACTATCCTCTCATACTAGAATCCCTAGTAACCTACCTATATAGAAATAGACGCTTTAGTTAAGGCTATTATAGCTATCCTATCCTAACTAGTAGAAGGATAATAATAACTAGTTACTTACTAGTTATAGAAGCTTTTAGATATAGAATAATAATAGGCTATAAGGTAGTAGGAGCTATTAGCTATTATAAAAGGATTAGAGTATTAGGCTTATTACCTTCTAGGGCTATTAGAGAAGTTTATAGTCTTAATAGACTATTAGGTACTAAAGGGAGTTATTAGCATACTAGTATAGGACCTTTATAGAAGGCTTACCTATTAGGTATATAAGTTATTAGTATTTAACTTTAATTTAGAACACTAATTAGGAAAGACAAACCCTATAGATAGTCTATCTAGAAGGCTAGACTATATAGAGGGGGAAGTACTATATATAGATATCCTCCTAATATTAGTAAAGAAACTATAGCTAGTTAATAAATTACTACTAGAGATATAGTAAATAATTAGTAACCTTAGAGGAATAAGTAAGACTACTAAAGCATATATCTAGGTAGTAAAGGTATTACTTTATAACCCTAGCTATAAGGTAGATAGCTCTTAGGGTAAGGAATCCTCTCCTTAGGACTAGTAGTAGGCTATAAGGCGTCCTAGTTATTTAGTAATAATTACTACTATAACAACCTAAGGCTAGAGAGTAAGGGAAGATTTAGTAAATACTTAGTAGGAAGTCACCTAGGTAACTAAGGGGCCTAATAGAGCTAGGGTTGCTATACTAGAGTAGTATATCCTATGTTAGGTTATAAAGGAGCTTATACCTAATAAAATAGTATTAGTACTATACTAAACATATAAGATAGAAAAACTTATCTAAGGACTATAGGCTAAAGATAAGTTTTATCTATTATAATTAGTAAGGGTGTATAGTATAGCTAGTAAGTTAAAAACGTATACTATTAATAACATAGGCACCCTATTCTTTAAGGGAAGACTAGTTATTCTATAGGTAGAGTTACTAAGGACTAAGATCCTTTACTAATACTATAACAACCCTAGGGTAGGTTATATAGGAGTAATAAAGACTCTTAACCTTATCTTAAGGAAGTTCTATTAGGAAGGAATTAGTAAGGATATATAAGAGTATATTAAGGACTATAAGTACTACCTTAGCGTTATAGTCCTATAGTATAAGCTATATAGGTAGTTATAGTTACTACTATTACTATTATACCTATTTTAAGAAATCTTACTAGATTTTATTATAGGGCTATTACTAAGTACTTATAATAATAGTACTAAATATAACTATATTTTAGTTATTATATATTAGATAACTAAGTTTATAATATTTATTCTAACTAAGAAGATATTAAATGTAGCGTAGATAGTAAGGATCCTATATAAAAGGGTTAAATATAGGTTTAGGATGCTAGAGGGTATTATAAGTAATTAAGATAAGCTGTTTACTAGCTCCTTCTAGGAAGAGTTTATAAAGGAGAGGGTAATATATTACTAACTATCTACTATATACTACCTATAAACTAACAGTTAAATAGAACAGACCTATTAGATACTAGAGAGATACTTATAACTATATACTAAAGGCTTGCTAAGTTATTAGGTAGTATAGTTAGATAAAATAGAGTTTATATATAATAACAGTAAGTACTTAACTATTAGAGTATCTCTATTTATAGTACTCTATAGGTATAACCCTAGATTTATTAAGTATATACCTAGCTATAAGGTAACTATATAAGGAGTATAAGAGCATATTAAACATACTACTAAGGTTAGGAGGTAAGTAGAGTAAGCCTAGGTAAAGGCTATAAAGTCCTAGGCCGCCTACTATAATAAGAGGTACTAGCTAAAAGAGTTCTATTATAGAGAGGTTATTAGACTATTAATAAAGAACATAAGGTTTAAGAATAAGAAGTTAGTACTATAATTTATTAAGGTAGCTATTATAGAGAGGATTAGGCGCTAGGCATACTAAGTCTATCTACTAGAGTAGTATAGATATATATATAATATGTTCCTAGTATTACTACTAGAACTATAGACTATAAGGTAATAAGTTGCTAAAGGTATAGTAGAGCTTCTAGAGTTAGACCTTAAAGATAATATCTAGGAGGTTAAGGAAGTTATTACTTATTAAGGTAGTAGTAACAACCTTAGGTATCTAGTTAAGTAGGCTAGATAGCTAGTTAAGTATAACATATAGGAGCTACTAGACTACTTAGAGGGTACTAAGGAGGTAGTTAAGAAGTATAAGAGATAAAGGAAGTAAGTTTATAAGAAGTAGGATAAGTAGAGTACTATTAGTAACTATTTACTAAACATAAGTCTATTATAAGACTACTTAAAACCCTTCTTCTTTTCTCTACTAAATGCTACTTATAAACCTAAGAATAATACTAATAATATAGAAGGATTATAAGGTAATTAGTAAAGAGGCTATATCTAGGCGTCTAGATTAAAAGGGTTAGATAAGGGAAGCTTAATAGTATAGTAAGTATTAAGCATAGTAATAAGGAGGTTATTATACTTATTAAGGGTGGTCTTCTCCTTATTAGTTAAGTCCTTAGGACTAGCCTATTTACCCTTAGAGTAGCTAGAGTAAAGGCACTTAGTAGTATACTAGATAGCTACCTAGTAGGTAGTAATCTTTTAGTAAGTAGACTCTATAAGAGGATACTAAATATTATTATAAAAAAGAGAGAGAAGGGTGTTCTTAGTGTTAATAGCTATAGTAGACATCTAGGTAAATATTAGTAAGCTATTACTAATAGGGCTAGAAGGGCTAGAAGGGCTAGAAGCTATGTTAGGGACTATAATAAAGTCTAAGCTTACTATATATATGTCTATATTAAACGTACTACCCTAGGTAGTAACCTTATTCTCTATAGTAATAAGGGTATTATTAAACTTTTATAGAATGTTTACCTAAAAGGTAGTAAGGGGGTAACTAGCTACATCTAAGTCTATAGCTTTATAAACTATTACTAAGAAATTAGGATAGAGGGCCTAAAGAGTATTAATAGTAGAGTAAGTTATAGAGTCCTTACTAACCTTATAGCGCTTAGTATGTAACTTAGAGGGAGAACCCTTAAGCTTAGACGCCTTAGACTTAGATGTATTACTATTTAGGCTACTAGGAATATAAGTAGTAGTAAGTAAGTAATGCTTACTAGGAGTCTAGGTACTCTAACTATAACTAATAGGACTAACGCTATAAATAGTAATAATATAGGTTAGGATGTTATTTACTAAGTACTTACTAATAAGTTTATAAAACTTCTTAAACTATAGGAAGTTAGTAATACCCTTAATAGTAATACTAGGCTTAGCCTTAATATTATAAGTTTTAAGTAAATCTATTACTAACTATAGCGTATAGGTATAGCTATTATTATAGAGGTATACTAGCTAGAGGGTACTAAGATAGTTCTAGATTTTATCCTTATTATTAGTATTAAGAAGACTAGTCTATAGTATAAGTTAGTTATAGAGTAATTATAGAGGGGTTAATAACATACCTAGACCTAAATTATAAGGGCTATATACTTATAGTTAGACGTAAGCTCCTAAAGAGTTACCTACTTAAGATAGACCTTATAACTACTAACTAATAGGTTAGTAATATAGTTACTAATATGCTCCTAGGTAGAAGCATAAGTAGTAAAGGTAATAAGGATATAGCTATAGTTAAGGTTACTAAGCTTACTATCTACCTCCTTCTAATAGTAGAATATTAATATATTCTAAGTATACTATATAGTACTATAAAGCTCTTAGGGCACCTAAAACTATTAGTATACTTATAGAGTAATTACTAAATAGGTAATAACTTATAGTAGAATATTTCTTCTTATCTATCTAATAGATAACATACTTAGTTATATAGTAACTAGTAATATAGATAAGCTTATTAACGTTATAGTATATACTAGTAAGGTAGTAGATATATAGAGTACCCCTAGTAAGGCTAGTAAAGCTAATATATAGATTATATTTATAGTTAAGAACTATCTAGATTCTTAAGATAACTAATATTTTAGTAATAGGCCTATAATAGTAGGGTAAAAAAGAAGAAGTAAAGAGAAGGGAAAATAAAGTAAAAAAAGTTAATTATAAGGTAATTAAGTTAGTAAAGAGTTACTAATATATTACTAAGTATAAAGAAGAGAGGAGGAAAAGAGGAAAATAATTAGCTAGTAGAAGAAAAACTTTTTACTAGGTAATATAACAGCTAGGAAAAGTAAGCTAGAAAAGTCTACCTAATATATATTTACCTTACTATTATATAACTATCTTTTATCTAAAGAACTAGTACCTAACCTAGTAACTAGGTAGTAATATATTACTAAACAATAATATAAAATATTAAGAACTATAATAATAATAATAAGGTAGCTATACTAGTAATAAGAAGGATTCTATAACATATAAAGCTATTAAAGGATATTCTAGGCTAAAAGGACTATAGTTATTATTAGTGTTATTTATAATATTACGTAATAACTTTAGGGGTAAAGTCTTAGGGGGAGGAGAGTAATTATAAGGAGATCTATAGTAGTTAGCCTGGTAGGTCTTAGCAATAGGTTGCTAAGCCTCTAACAAGCTAGCCCTACTATAGAGTTTTAATAGGTAGCTACAGCCATACTAGAGGAACTTAGTAAGCTTAAGTCTTATAATATACTAATACCTACTATTAAGCCTTACCTAGTTAAGTACCCTTAGCTAATACTCTTATAAAAGGGATGTAGTTATAAGCTTCTCTAGTATAGGCTAGCTACTATTTAAAGGATAGTTACTTTATTAACCTATCTATTAGTTAATATTTTATAGTACTATATCTTATATAGACCTTTTTTTTATCCTTATAGGCTATCTTTTTAATTATTACCCTCTACTACTATTACTCTACTTAGGTTACCTCTATTATTTACTTCTTATAGGCCTTATATATATTAGTAATAGTAATACTAGTTATAAAGGACTATAATAGCTTTATAGCTTACTAGGTTTGCTTTTTTTACTATAATACTACTAGCCTTATTATTAGTATATTACTAGGTAGGTAATATAGTTAACTATACGTATTAGTAGGCAAAGTGATAAATAATAGGGGGTAAATACTATAGTTTAATTATACGTAACTAGAAGAGAATTATTGTAGGTTCTACTACGAATAGTTAGGTAAATAACCCCTAAATCTATAGTAAATCTGCTAATAGATTAATAGTTAATCTACAGCTGGTTATTAGGGTTACACCTAATAAGTCTAGTAGGATCCATAATAGTTAATATTATAATACTAGTAACTTTCTCTTAAGGAGAAATTCGCTATGGATTTATAGTACTTTGCTAGTTAACTATAAAGGGCCTAAATATATAATAAAAACAAAAATCTAAAAGTATTATATTCTTTTTTATATAATAAATCCATTACGTGTGTAAAACCTATCTATTTATCTATATCCTTGCTGTGCCGTTACTAATAAGCTCCTCTAGCGCCTTATTAGGTAATAACTTGATAAATCTATCTGCTAGGTTATTATTACTATAAATCTATTAAATCTTATATATCTCTTAGTACTTATATAACTACTATAAAGCTATTATATTAATTATAAGGTACTTCTCCTTTATGGTGCTAAGTTTTATAAGGTACTTATAGAGGGAGTAGGAGTTAGTATATATAACTATTAGGATTTATAGGTACTTAAGGCGGTTAGTAACTATTACTAGCATGGTAGTTATTATATAGGTAATATTAGTACTAGCAACTATTATATAGATCTTAGAGGCTAACATACTCTATATAACCCTTTTATACTTTATTAAGCTAAAGTAGATAATATTCCCTTTAATAGTAAATTTACTAGTATTATTAGGGGTTTTTATAGTAGTATTATATTTGCTATATTACTTATTTATAAGAATAATAATAAATCTAAGCTATAAGGTAAGATTGCTATTATTAGTAAATAATCTATTAATAAAGATAAAGAGCTTTATAGTCGTAAGGTTAAGTAGTTAGAAATAAAGGCCTTAGTTAGGGTTCTTTATTTACTACTTAATTTATTAGTTAAGCTCTTTAATATTACTTATATCTAGTAATTAGTACTAAGTAGTAATAGAGTAGTTAAAGCATGCCTTAGGCTAGTAGATTAAGGTAATTGTTGCGATATCAACTATCGCGGATCCCATCGGACTTATCGGGCGCAACCCCGATAACCGGCCGCGGATCAACCATTGATCCGTCGGCGGATCCACCGTGGATTCAGGGGTTATTCACCCAACCATTCGTGGCAGAACCCACGATAATTCTCTTCTAGTTACGCATAATTGAACCACGGTATTTACCCCCTATTATTCGTCACTTTGCCTATTGATACGTACGGTTAACCGTATCACCCACCTGGTGATATACCAACACTGATCAGTGGTTGATTCTTACCATTGGTTGATTTTCACCACTGTAGTAGTCATCTTTATTGATTCCTACTTCTGCGTGCGAATCCCGCAGATCAGCAAGGTATCAACAACAGAAGAGACGAATTGATCGCAACCAAACACACGTTTAACTACGTCCCTCCTGCGGAAGCGATCAATCCGTGCTTATCGCCGCGATACCGAGGAATTTGACCGTCAAACAGGGTTCTTCACCCTGCTTACGCTCTATTTGACACGGTATCATACGGCTGATCGAAGGATAACAGAGTAGGTTACGCACCGGCGTAATCGAAAGTCACCTGAGATACGCGGCCATCCCGCGAACAAACCCGACTTCGTCGCGCTTTGAGAAGTCACCTCTCGACTGCGAAAAACACCTCACTTCGCACACCAACCGCCAAGAAGCACCGCGCATACCCTGCGCGAAGAAAAGGCCTAATCCAACGGGCACCGCGAGTATCGCACCAAGAAGGCTCAAATCGACGAGCAACGAGTAACCACGCGAAGAAAGGCTCAACCCGACAAGCAAGCGAAATACCGCGTGAGGAAGGCTCATTTCGACGAGCGATTTTTTTCCCTATCCACCGCGCGAAGAAAGGCTCAATCCGACGAGCAACGAGTACCGCGCAAAGGCTCACTTCAACGAGCAACGAGATCCCGCCATAAGTACGAGGCGAAGTCGCGAATCAACGCGAAAGTGCCGTGAATACCCCACGCGAGTTGTCTGCTGCCTGTACCACCGGCGGTAAATCCTCTAACGTACGGATACGCCTTCCGGCCCGCCGGAAGAAACGCACGTGTTCGAGGGGTAGTTAGGCCAACGGAGGGCAGCAACAATGACGCCAGAAGAAGAGGTCGACCAGATTCACCAGCACACCGAGGAGGCCGAGGCGATGACGCAAGAGAAGGATGAGATATACGCGATACGGAAGGAAGATACACTGGAAGCTGGAGATCTCATGGATCCATACCCTGTGCCGAAGAACTACGCGAAATACGTCAATCCGCGCGTATGGGGCACCGTCGATATTGAGGAATTACCCCGCGACCTCAGCCCAGCCCAACGCGCCCGCGCGTTGGATACCGCGGTGGTCTACTTCATGACCAAGGCTCAGCACAAAGATTTTTCCTCCTGCCGACTATGGAAGGAAGCCCGCGAAGAGTTCTACGGCTGGGAGGTGAAAGACTACGAAAGCCTCGAGAAAACCATCCTCATCGACTTCCGTGATTTCCTGGTGGACAACGGTGTATGGGTGGAATCGCACCGACGAAAGATTGCTCCGTATATTTACGAAGCAATCGAGGCCGATGAGATACACGTATGGACCGAGCAAGAGATCGAAAGAATAGCGAAAACCAGCGAGCGATTCAAGGCCCGAATCGCTAATCCCGAGGTTGTCGACATCATGATGGATAGATTAGTCCTTCCATCGCTAAGACGCAGGCACCCACCAACAACCAGCCGCGAAGTAACTGCTGAACCCGAAGCGCGCGAATGGCGTGAAGATACCCAAATTCAACGGGCTTCTTCCTATCGTAACCCATCGTTCAAGTTGCCGCCACCGTCGAGCGAAAACTCCGCCCGGGCAAGCCCAATCCCGATGACAGTCATGGTCAAGAGATCACAAGACCGCGAATCCACCGCGCCAACCGCTCAATTCAACGGTGGAATAGTGCCAAGTAACGGCCCAACTTCACGACAATTAACCGATCTCATCAAGCTCTACTCTGACGATCCTACGTCAAAGTACACGGGCGGTCAATACGAGACGATTGATTCGAAGCTTCCCACCTTCTACGAGCTCTGTGACCGCGTTGGAATCCCCGCCAGCGGGTACAGGGCCGCGGTGATGATAATGTTGAGCGGTGACGCCCGAGAGTATTACTCCATCAATCTCCGCGGATTCACCGGTGATTTTAACGCGCTGATAGCGAATATCAAATCGGAATTCGAAGGCGATGAGGTCCACAGCGCCAGGATCGCAGAGCTACGCCGCATTACCTTTGAATCCATCGCGCGTGACCACCCAGGGAAAAGCAAACGCGAAATCCTTGATCTGCTCATCAAGAAGGTTACCCAGCTGGTGCGTGCCGCAACCCGTAACGGCATGCCAAAAGACGAGGAATACCGCAATACCCTCATCGACTGTTGCCGAGGAGTACCCGAGTGCGCCGTGGCATTACTCAGCCCACCCGCGACGTATAACGCACTCTGCGCGCAGCTACGCAACGGCGTAGCCAACGCCGTACTTTTCCGTGAACCACGGGCCCAGCACTACGCCGAAGAATACCCCGGCGACGACGAGCAATACTGGGTTGACCGCAAGTATAACGGCAACCGCAGCCGTTACTCACGGCCGAAAACAGACCCGCCGCGTGGAGACCCGAGAAATAGGGGCAACTTCACGGCCAAGAGGTGCTTCGTCTGCAGGAAACCCGGATGCTGGTCAACCAAGCACACCAAAGAGGAACGCCAATCCTCTTTCCAGCGGTATAAAAGCGCGTACTTAACGGATATTTCACCGTCAACGTTTAACCACTTTCTGCTTGACTACGAGGGGATAGAGAGCACTGTTGACTTCGAAGGAGCCGAGGATAAACACGAGCCAGAGGATGGCGACGGCCCCTTCGACGGTGATACCTTCTTTACATCTACAGCCTTTTACGGCAAAGACGGCATCAACGGCCAGAAAGTGTTCACTCAACTACGCAACCAGGCCACACTCCACGCGATCACAAAGGACGATCCGCGTGAAGAGGAGACCGCCGAGGAAAAACCCGCTACCGACGAGGTATTCACCTTTGACGACCGATACTCTGCCGCAACTTTCCAGGGCATTATGCCAGATACGGGGGCAGCGAGAGTATCTACGGTCGGTCAGCAGCAATACGCCGCGTTGAAAAGGCACCTCAACCGCGAGCTTCCGCTAGATACATCGCGCGCCGGCGAAGCAACAATTCGCTTCGGCAGCGGCGATCACTTTGAGTCGACGGGCACCGTAGAAGTCCCCACGCCCGTGGGGAATCTCACCTTCCACGTGATGGACTCCAACACCCCATTCCTCTTTTGCTTGAAGGATATGGATCGCCACGGAGTGAAATTCGACAACCTCACCAATACGCTGGTGAAGGGCGATACGATCGTACCCGTTGTGCGAAAATGGGGCCACGCATGGATGCTACTGGAGCAACCCGAGCGCACCGTTGCCCAACACCACCTAACCGATGGCGAATTACGGCAAATACACCGCCGATTCGGCCACCCCTCGGTTCAGCGCCTTCACAAGGTGCTCCAACGCGCTGGCCACGAGACGGCAATCTCCGATATCGAGGAGATCA
Source organism: Colletotrichum sublineola (assembly GCA_020631755.1). Lineage (NCBI taxonomy): Eukaryota > Fungi > Ascomycota > Sordariomycetes > Glomerellales > Glomerellaceae > Colletotrichum > Colletotrichum sublineola. The sequence continues at coordinate 1,668,756 of JAHSQG010000013.1, forward strand.
ATAAGTTCTGCCGCAGCTGCCAGTTGAATTCAAAGGCGCCAGGAAGGTTCAAATTCACCCTTCACGACGATCACGAGTTCAACCATGAGATCATCGTAGATGTCATGTATCTTGACGGTAACAAGCCGGTTTTACACGTCGTAGACGCAGCAACCGCCTTCAACGCCGCAAGATTCCTCCGAGCCGTTACCGCGGAACACACATGGGAAGCACTGCGAATGTGCTGGATTGACGTATATCTCGGCCCGCCGGATTGGATCGTTACTGACGCAGGCCTCAATTTCCACGCGGCCGAGTTCAAGCGCGCCGCCCGCGCGTTATCCATCGACGTCAAGGAGATACCCATCGAGGCCCATAACAGCGTCGGAAAGGTTGAACGTTATCACGCTGCACTCCGCCGAGCGTACGAGATATTCCGCGCAGAAACCGATGCGGAACCCGAAGTCGCGCTCCAAATGGCGGTAAAAGCGGTAAACAACACCGCTGGCCCGAACGGCCTTGTGCCAACCCTGTTAGTCTTCGGAGCATACCCGCGAATTAACGATAATTCGCCACCAGCGCCGTCAACCGTCAAAAGGGCAGAGACGATGCGAAAAGCCATGGAGGAAATACGGCAAATTCACGCCAAGAGACAGGTGAATGACGCGCTGGCAACGCGCAACGGCCCGGATACTACGGCCACTGCCGCACTGCCTCTTCAATCTCTGGTCCGCGTATGGCGAGAAAAGAACGGCTGGCAGGGCCCATTCCGATTACTCTCCAACGACGGCACCACTTGTACGGTCGAATTGCCGCAAGGCCCGCGGAATTTCCGCGTCACTGTGGTGAAGCCCTACTACCAACGCGAGGAGGATCCCAACGATACCGCGCAAGCGCAAGATACTGGCGCTGCCGCCCCGCCCTCTGAGCTTCTCGACGGGCAAGGAGGTGAAATACGCGAAGGTATCGTGGTCGCCACGGAACAGCCGCAGCGACGGCGCCGCGGCCGCCCGCGAAAGAACCCGGCAGAGACATTCACCACCGAGACCGATCTGTTAATAGCTGACTGCTTCACGGCGAAAGAGGACGCTGACTACGCGCTCGCCGTCGAACTCCGCAAGAAAGGCGTGATAACCACGCCTGGCAAACCATTCGAGCAATCTGACCGCCAAGAGATCGAGGGATTGATGGCCCGGGACGTGTTCCATATCGTCCAGTACGACGAAAAACACCATGGAGGCATCCGCGTGTTCAAGTCGCGATTAGTGCGCGAAATCAAGGGCAAAAACGAGATCCCATACGAGAAGTCAAGACTCGTTATCCAAGGGTACGCCGACGATGGGAAGGCTGCAATACTCACCCAGTCACCAACTATCCAACGTATGGCCCAACGCTTGATCCTCGCCATCGCCCCATCGTTGTTGCTCGAAAACCACCTTTTATGGCTGCGCGATATAACGCAGGCATATACGCAATCGGCAACCCTGCTTAACCGCGTGATTCTCGCGAGACTACCCGTTGAGATCCGACACCTTCACGATGCCAACGCGATAATGGAGGTCAAGCGACCGTTATACGGCATACCTGAGGCCGGAACCCACTGGTGGGCAACGTACAACAACCATCACAGAAAAGCCCTCCAGATGGATACTTCGACCTTCGACCCTTGCCTACTTATTTCAGCGCAAAACAACGAAGATTTCGCGTTAATCGGCATGCAGACCGATGATACCATCGGCCTCACGGATAAATCGTTTTCCAACCGCGAAGATACCGAGTTGACGAAAGCGACCTTTACGGCGAAGCCGAAGCAATTCCTCGAGCCCGGCAAACCCATCACCTTTAACGGCGGCGTGCTTTCTCTCGACGATAACGGTGATATTCACCTCCGCCAGAAGGGACAAGGCAAGCGACTGCAGCCCGTCAACCCTGATTCGCCGGAATCACACCAGCAGTACGTCGAGCAGCGCGCCCGCGGCGCGTATATCGCCTCAATCTGCCAGCCCGAGGCGTGCTTTGACTACTCCGTCGCTGCCCAGCACCAATCGCCAGATACGAGCAATATCAAAGAGCTCAACCGACGAATCGAGTGGCAAATGAAGAACCCCGACCGAGGCCTTCGTTTTCAACCACTCAACCTCGCGACCGCGAAGCTCTTCGTCTTCGTCGATGGATCATTCGCCAACAACAGCGATCTCACCTCGCAGCTCGGATTCATCGTTATTCTCGCAAACGAGCAACGCAGCGAAGACGATACCACCGCGAAAACCCCCGACGATACCGGTGAATTCACCGTCAAAGGGAACATCGTCCACTTCAGCTCGACGAAGTGCAAGAGGGTTACACGGAGCGTGTTAGCCTCCGAGATCTACGCGATGGTCGCCGGCGCTGACATTGCCCACGCGATAACCACCACACTGGCGATGGTTACCGACCGCCTCAAATACCCGCGAATCCCGACGGTTATATGTACCGACTCCTACTCCCTCTACGAGTGTCTCGTGAAACTCGGCACCACGAAGGAGAAACGCCTCATGATCGATATAATGGCGTTACGGCAGTCATACGAGCGCCGGGAGATACACGAGATTCGATGGATCCATGGCAACGATAACCCAGCGGACGGATTCACGAAGTCGTCGCCCAACAAGGCGCTGGAGGAGCTCGTCAGCAACGGCGCAGCGAGGATACGGATGAATGGATGGGTTTCACGCACGTGACGGATCCGTCACGTGAAAAGTATGCAATACTTTTGGATTTTTGTTTTTATTGCGTTTTTGGGCCCTTCGCAGTCAACCAGCGAAGTGCCACGAATCCACGGCGAATTTCTCCTTAAGAGAAAGTTGCCAGTGTTGCGATATCAACTATCGCGGATCCCATCGGACTTATCGGGCGCAACCCCGATAACCGGCCGCGGATCAACCATTGATCCGTCGGCGGATCCACCGTGGATTCAGGGGTTATTCACCCAACCATTCGTGGCAGAACCCACGATAATTCTCTTCTAGTTACGCATAATTGAACCACGGTATTTACCCCCTATTATTCGTCACTTTGCCTATTGATACGTACGGTTAACCGTATCACCCACCTGGTGATATACCAACAGTAATATACGTACTGTAGGCGTGCTACTTAACATACTACTAGTATAATTCTAGCGAATTAGGGTTAATAGGCTATAGTTGCTTGCCTTATCCCTTCTAGTAGAGGTAAATATTACTATTATTATTAAGAGAAAGCATGCTATTGTTAAAGGTAATAGGTTTACTAGGCTTAAGGAATTACTTTAGCTTTACTATAAAGGTTACTTTTATTAACTTAGTATCTTTATAGTTAGAAAATAATTTATCTATAAGGCTAATAGTATTATTAGTCTATATACTAATTAATATAAAATCTTTATTGTTTTATACTAAAATAAGTAGGTAAGGGTTAAAGGTTAAAGTATCTATCTAGAGGGCTTTTCTATAATAGTTATTATAAGTTACCTACTAGTAGGTTCTAGCCTTAGGTATGCTATATAATAGTTACTTAACCTCTATTATTATGTTAGTATTATAAAGGTGTTAGATCTTAATAGGTAGTCTTATAAGAATTATATAGTTAAGTAGTGTTGCTAATTACGTATATGCCTATATTATATTATATAGCTATAAAAGGTGGTTCTTATGTAATAATAATAGGGTGATAGTAAGAATTAACTATTAGGCTATTTACTAGATAGTTAGTAACTAGGTAAGTATTATAGCCTTCCTATTATTAGTATACCCTTAAATAATAAGTCTTAACTTCTTATATAGGGTCTTATTTTTACCCTTAATTTTATATACTAATTGTAACTTAAATATATAGATACCTCTATGGTGTTTTTTATTATACTAGATAATATAGAACATGCCTTAGGCTATTAATCCCTTAATCTCTTAGTAGTTAGATTATTTAAATAGTTTACTAGGCGTAGTTATTATGCCTTTCTTATAGAGTTTAATAGTAAGTATATAGTTAGTATCCTCTTTTACTATAAAGTATTTAGCTATTAATAGATTAGTCTTAGTAGTAAATATCTCTACTAGGTTCTTTTATAGGCGGCTGTAGCGTTATTGCTATAGCTATTCTATAGTAACTATAATACCTTTACGTATTTCACCTCCTTACCTATTAAGAAGCTTAGAGGGTAGGGTAGTAGCACTAGTATCTTATACTTATATAGTATTGTTAGGATCCTCCCTATGTTAGTAGTAGGGCTTTACTATAGTAACATAGAAGTTCTATAGGCCTTATAGTAATTTAACTATATAAGTAGTGCTATTATTAGAGAGTAACTAGAATAGGCCCTACTAGCTGTTCTTTTCTTACTATATATAGACTAAAGATTAAAGAGGTAGTATAGTAGTAGCTATAGTATTTAGGCTGTTATGTATTACTAGTATGTTATTTACCTATCTCTTAGTATAAATTTACTATATTTCCTTTATAGCTTTTTATATTATCTCTACCTTTTTAATAGTTAATAGTACTAGTAGTAAATTATTATTAATTTATAGGTATACTCTAAAGACTAATAAGGTTAGTATAAGGCTGTTTAGGCTAGTAGTATTATTTACTACTTTTACTACTATTTAGAGCGTAACTTTAGGTTCTATATAGGTTTCTATATGGAATATCTTATATACTTAGTAGAGTATAGCGTAATAATATTTAACCTTTCTAATATTATTATAGGCCTTAATAGGTATCTCCTTAATGTTAATAGATAACATATAAGTAGCATACTTAAACTTAGCTATATAGAAATTAAGGCCTATATTAGTAACAATCTAATCTAGTAGGCTAAGATATATATTAATCTAGTATATTTATAGTACTTCCTATATATGTTCTATAGTAATAGCTTAGAGGAATCTTATAGTATTAAAGGTAGTTATTATGTCTATAATATATAAAACTAGCTTATTACTATTAAGATATATAATATCTATAATAATCTTATAGTTAAACTTATAATTATTATAAAGGGCGAATTTAAACCTTCTTAGTACCTTTAAATTTAACTAGTAGCTATAGTAGAACTTATTAATCTCCTTAATATTAGAGATTACTATCTTATAGCTAGTATGTTAGAGCACCTTATGAAGGTGCTAAACTGAGGGGTGGCTAAATTAGTAGTGTATTTACTATAATTTGCTATTAGTTAGGTAGTATTAGGTAATAGTACGCTTAGGTTACTCTAGTAGTATCTATATGTAGCCCTATTTCCGCATAATAGGTATAATTATATTACCCTTTACTAGTATATTAGTAAGGTTATTAAATTTCACTCTGTGGTGATCTATATCCTTTAAGCAAAAGAGGAATAGGGTGTTAGAGTCTATTACGTAGAAAGTAAGATTCCCTATAGGCGTAGGGACTTCTATAGTACCTATTAACTTAAAGTAATTACCGCTACTAAAGCAAATTATTACTTTACTAGCACGTAATATATCTAGTAGAAGCTTATAGTTAAGGTGCCTTTTTAATATAGCGTATTACTACTAACTAACTATAGATACTCTTACTACCCCTATATTTAGTATAATACCCTAGAAAGTTATAGTAGAGTAATAGTTATTAAAGGTAAATACCTTATTAGTAGTATGTTTCTCTTTAGTAGTCTCCTCTTTATATAGGTTATCCTTTATAATTACATAGAGTATAGCCTAGTTATATAGTTAGGTAAATACCTTCTAGCTGTTAATACTGTCTTTACTATAAAAGGCTATAGATATAAAGAAGGTATTACTATTAAAGGGGCTATTACTATTATCTAGCTTGTATTTATCCTTAGCTCCTTTAAAGTTAATAGTACTCTCTATCCCCTTATAGTTAAGCAGAAAGTAGTTAAACGTTAATAGTAAAATATCTATTAAGTATACACCTTTATACTACTAAAAAGAAGATTAACATTCTTCTTTAGTATGCTTAGTTAACTAACATCTAGGTTTCTTATAGATAAAGTACCTCTTTGCTATAAAGTTACCCCTATTTCTTAGGTTTTTATACGGCAGGTCTGTTTTTAGCTATAAGTAATAGCTATAGTTACTATTATACTTATAGTTAACCTAGTATTACTTGTTATTACTAGGGTATTCTTTAGTATAGTACTAGGCCTATAGTTTATAGAAAAGTATAGTATTAGCTATACTATTATATAGCTACGTATAGAGTATGTTATATATTGTAGGTAGGCTAAGTAATACTATAGCATACTTAGGTACTCCTTAGTAATAGTTAATAAGGGTATTATAGTATTCCTTATCTTTTAGTATGCCGTTATAGGTTATAGTACATACTAGCTAGGTAACCTTCTTAATAAGTAGATTAAGGATTTTATATTTACTTTTCCTAGGGTTGTTATACGTAATAGATTTAAAGGTAATATAGTATAACTCTATAATCCTAGTGCTATAGACCTTATTGCCTTTAAATTCTAATTTAATATTTACTATTAGTATGTTAAAATTACTAGTAAATCTATAGAGATTAATAGAGTAATACTCTTAGGCGTTACTACTTAGTATTATTATTACTATAGCCCTATACCTACTAGTAGGGATTCTAACATAGTTATAAAGCTTATAAAAGGTAGGAAGCTTTAAATTAATTATCTTATATTAACTACCTATATACTTTAATATAGGATTATTAGAGTAGAGCTTAATAAGATTAGTTAATTATTATAAAGTTAGGCTATTACTTAGTACTACTCTATTATTAAATTAAGTAGTTAGTATAGTAGATTTATAGTCTTATAATCTCTTAACTATAACTATTATTAGGGTTAGGCTTACTTAGGTAGAGCTTTTACTTAATAGTAGTAGTAACTTAAATAATAGGTTATAATAGGAAGAAGCCTATTAAAACTAGGTATCTTTATGCTATTTATATGTCTTAGGTTTAGCTATAGATTTAAGGTTAGTTAATAGTAGTTACCTTACCCTTAGTAATAGGTAGATCCTATAACCTAGCAGCCTATTAATAAATCTAGGATTTACTATCCTTACTTTAAACCTTAGGTTAGTTCTAGCTACTTTATTAATCTCTTCCTTAGTCCAGACGTGTATATTATTAGCCTCTAATACCTTATATACATAAGAAGCAACCTGCCTCTAGTTTAATTTAATCTAGATACTATTATTAATTAGGAAGTTATAGAATTTAAGGAGGACTTCCTTATTAATACTATTATAGTCTTTAACCTTCTATTTATAGAAATAATTATAGGCCTATTGCTATAGTTAATTAGCTATGAAATCTTTATGTTAGGCTTTTGTTATAAAGTATATAATAGTAGTGTCTAGCGTGTAGGCTCTATATTTCTACTTAATACTACTAGGTATCTTCTTAATATTAATAATACCCTATAGCTATAGGTTAACATACTTTATATACGCCTATAGAATAGGGTATAGGTCTATAGTATCCTTAGCCTCTTATATATCCCCCTGCCGTATTATATATATTCCCTCCTCTTTATATTAGCCTTCTTATAGTATTTCTTTAGCCTCCTTAGTAGATTAATAGACTATATTAACTTCTTCTTCTAGCGTTATTATTACTACCCTTTATTAGCCTAACTACCCCTTAAACATATGTGTTTCTTCTAGCGGGCTAGAAGGCGTATCTATATATTAGAGGATTTACTACTAGTAGTATAGGTAGTAAGGATTTATAGGGTATTTATAGTACTTTTATGTTAATTTATAACTTTACCTTAAACTTATAGTAGAAACTTATTACTTATTAAGGTAAGCCTTTATGTAATACTTATTGCTTATTAAAATAAGCCTTTTTTATATAGTATCTATGTGGTATTTCTTAGCTGTTAGTATATAAAGTAAGGTATTTTTTATAGTTAAGTAGTAATTTCTTAATACGCGACGAAATTAGGGTTGTTTATAGGATGGCTATATATCTTAGGCAACCTTTTAGTTATGTTAGTTTATAACATACTTCTACTAGTAGCCTCTAATTAACTATATAATATAGTAATAAGCATAAATACTTTACCATAAGGGTAGTAAAATTTATCTCTTCTAGTTAGTACCTTACTAATCTATAGAGTTTATACATAGAAGTAGGAATTAATTAAGATAACTACTATAGTAGTAAAAATCAACTACTAATTAGTATTAGTATATCACTAGGTAGGTAATATAGTTAACTATATATATTAGTAGGTAAAGTAATAAATAATAGGGGGTAAATACTATGGTTTAATTATGCGTAACTAGAAGAGAATTATTGTGGGTTCTACTATAAATAGTTAGGTGAATAACCCCTAAATCTATAGTAGATCTACTAATAGATCAATAGTTAATCTACAGCCAGTTATTAGGGTTACGCCTAATAAGTCTAGTAGGATCTATAATAGTTAATATCACAATACTTATATTATAGTCTTTAATATGTTATAACCTATACTTATTAGTAAGAGTACCCTTACTAATTACTTACTTTAATATCTTATATTTATTCTTTAAATATAGGCTCTATTAATACCTATACTTTTACTTAATATATTTAGTAGTAAGTATTACCTTATTAAAGTAGTCTTTATATAGTAAAAAGTATATAAGGTAGGATAGTATTTTAGCCTTACTTTCTTATATCTTCTTTACTAGCTAGGTAAGTATAATATCTTTACGTATAGGCTAGATACTTATTTTCTTAAACCTATTTATAATATTTCTCTTTATAAAGGCTATATTTATTATAGTTATAAGGCTACTAAAAAAGTTACCTTAAGTAAATATAAGGTTACTATCTTATATATAGTTATAGAGCACCTACTATTAGGCCTTCTATTAGAAGTAAGAGTATTCTCTAATACTCTTATACTTCTTTATCTTATATTTCCTCTATTATAGAGATTTATATATAAGATATATATATATATATATATATAATATACTAAACTAGTAGATTAATATATATATTAATTACGTAAGTAGGTAATTACGTAAGTAGGTAATTACGTAATTACAGCCTAATGCTAGAAGATTCTATAAGGAGTAAGATTAGCTTTACTACTCCTCTCTCTAACTATCTAGGTTATCTCTTTAAGTTAGGGTTATTTAGTTAGGTTTAAGTACTTACGTGTTATCTAGTTAATTTCTAAGTAGCTTATATAAGTATAGAATATTCTAGTAAGCTAGATATAATTATATAAGGATAGGAATCTCCTGTATTCTTAACTACTATCTTTATCTCTAAGTAAGTAACATCTTTAGTAATAATCTAACTATTATACTCTCTTTATATCTTCTATCCTTTTAACCCCTTATATTCTATATATCTCTACCCCTGTTATCCTATATTCTTACTTCTATAGGATATATTCTTATATAGGATATCTACTATCCTATATATCCCTACCTATAGTTCTAATAGGTTATAAGCCTAGGTCTTTAACTTAGGGTATCTACCTATACTATAAGAGATAGTATATCTCTTTAGTAGCCTATTTATCTTTATATCTATATATTCTATAGCTCTATTTATATACTTTATTATAAGAATAATAAGGTAGAAAGAGTAAGCCCTTATTATCTCTTATAACTAAAGAAATATAAGTATCTATAGAACTAAAGGTAATATAAGTCCTTTTTAGCTATAATAAGACCTCTATACATCTGCTTTATATATATATATCTAAGAGGTAGAAAGAGTAAGACCTCTATACTATTCTATAGATCTATATATATCTATAGAAAATACTAGTAAAATACTAGTAAAATTGTCATAGGCTAAAAGGGGCGCCTTTTAGCTACGACTATAGCCTCAGTCAGCCTAGTGGATCCCCCGGCCCGACTATCGGCCTTAGCCCACTTAGTCCCACCTGGTGCCAGCCTATATAACCGGCTGCCACCAGCTGTAGCCTAGTTAGAATTAATCAACCAATTCATTCACCTCTTTTAGCTATGTCAAGTAGTAGCACAACTACGTTAATCTAGACCTCTACGTCTAACTAGGGTATTCACCCTCATTAACAGTCAAAGGGCACGATAGGCAAATAAGCAAAGCAGACAGATAAAGCTATTCAGAAGCACCAATTAAGCCAAATACGGATATCACCAAAGTCGCCCATATGCGTACGCCAGCCACCTTTTTCGCCAGCGGCCAGCCGGCCCGACCCACCCAGCAGTACCGTGAATCTCACCGCCAGAGCCGCCATCCCTCCGGCCACCACTTTTAATACCCTTCTTCTCTACACTCTTTTTCACCCTCTTTTTCCCCTTCTATTTCGTTAAGTCTACCACCAGAGCTGCTATCAATTAAGGCCCTTAAGAAATAACAATAGCAACAGCAACAAAGTTGCCGCCGGCCTGAGCCCTACCAGAAGTATAGAGGTAGATTCCCCTCTAAGAACGCGTTATTCTGCCATATATTTATAAATAACTATAGCTAGCAATTTTGCTACTAAATCTACCGCCACGACTTCACATCTTAGAATGCCCTCTTTCGCCACCTCCAAGCTGGTTGCCAACCGCCTGCCAACAAGCCGGTCACGCCAGTTAAGGCAGAGCCAGCCAAACCAACAGAGCTGGTTACACCAGCCCACGGCAAAACCCAGCAGCCAGCCCGCAAAGAATCCCATAACGCCCCAGCCTGCCCGCCCACAGATGAGCCCATAAGAGAACTCTCGCCACCGCCGTTCCTTTCATCACTGTTTTCAGCTGCGAAGATGAACGTTGCTATTGAGGCACTACGCGCCACGGCATCGGCCCTTAAGAAGGCCCGGCAATGGAAAGCCCAAGCACAAGAGCCGCTGCCGCCAGCCCAGCCAGCCCAGCCAGCCCAGCCAGCCCAGCCAGCCCAGCCGCTAAGATACACCCGGCCGCCGCCACCAACCCCACTACCAGCGTATATCCAGCCCGTCCAGCCTGTCCAGCCCGTCCAGCCCGTCCAGCCCGTCTAGCCTAGCCAGCGTATCTACTTCTACCTAGCTACCCTACCTATAATAGGGGAAGAGAATACCTACCTAACAGTATATAACCCCTCTAAAGGGGTATATAACCACTATTACCACCGGGACTATAGTTATCACTAGGGAATACCTTATTAATTATCTAGACCCCACTATAGGCCTTCTAGCTAGCCAGGCTACTATAGGCTAAAGGATAATAAGGAACCCTTAGGTATACCCTATCTACCTAACTAGAATAGCGTGGTAGATACCTAAGGCCACAGCTAATTAGTTAATTAGTCAACCTATCAGCCCTACTGTTATATCCAACAGGATATACGTAGATATACATAGATAGGGGTTTTCTTTCTTTCTTTCTTTTCTTCTAGTAATTGACCTACAGCTAATTACTCTTTATTAGGGGGCACTTGTCACAGGCTAAAAGGGGCGCCTTTTAGCTGCGACTATGGCCTCAGTTAGCCCGGTAGATCCCCCAGCCCAACTATCAGCCTTAGCCCACTTAGTCCCACCTAGTACCAGCCTATATAACCGGCTGCTACCAGCTATAGCCTAGTTAGAATTAATCAACCAATTCATTCACCTCTTTTAGCTGTATTAAAAATAGTAGATATTATTAAGGCTACTATAGGCTGTATAATGCCTATAGAATAACGTCTCTAGGGTACTAAGAATTAGAACTCCTAGATAATAACTATCTATCTCTTCTTTAAACTACTTAATATTAGTAGTTATTTTAAAAAAGAAGAGGAATATAAGGGGATATAAGATTAATAAAAAATATAAGCCCTATTAATAATAAGGTAAAATCTATAAAAGGAACCTTTATCTCTTATTTTTAATTTAAAGGACCCTAAAGAGGCTTTATTTATATTAAAGTCTTCCTATAAGGGTATAGGCCCTATTTAAAGGTAATAGTTATACTTAGAATTTTATACTATTAAACTAGAGGCCTATAACTCTTTAAATAAGTTTATTAGCTCCTTTAAAGGTTATATCTCTAAGTTAAGTAACATAGGGGCTAAAATAGAAGATATAGACTAAAAAACAGTCTTTATAGCTGCTTTAAGTAGCTATTTTCTAGTATAGGTAGAAAGGTAAAGAAGTACTCTAAGGACTAAAGAGCCTCTATCTCTATAAGCCCTTATAAATAATATATTAGATGAAAATAGGCGGGATTTAGATACCCCTATGTCTAATAACTATAATTATCCTTCTAAGAAGGATAATAACCCTAGGGATAATAACCCTAACCCTAGGGGATATAAGAATCCTTTTAATAAGGATAAGCCCTATAAAAGACCTAAAGGAAAGGTCTATAAGCCTGATTTAAACCTATAGCCTTAAAACCATACTAGAAAGGTTAAGGTAACCTTTATAACTAACTAGACTAACTATACCTCTAAAGAGGTTATCTAGAAAGGAAAAGAATATACCTATAAGGCCTATTCTTTCCCCCTATCTTATAGGGATTAATAGCTCTATAATATAGGTTTAATAGTTTAAATTTCTAATAATAAGGACTATTTTACTAAATTAACTATAGAAAACAATATACCTATAGTTAATATAGGAGTAGGCCCTATTAAACTAAAAGGAATAGAAACTATTCTATTACCTATATAGTTTAGAGGAGAAATTAACTATATAAGGTTAAATAATACCTTATATATACCTAAATTTCCTATATCTATATTTTTAGGCCTTTTATACTATAAAGGGGGTGGTTTTCTAATAAACTAGAACCTCTATAATAGTAATAAGGAACCCTTTACTAATATAGATATAGTAAAAAGGGGGTTTTACCTTAATATTACTAATAAAAGACCTATTAATAGTAGCTCTACTATTCTAGAAGATAATATATCTCTAGAAGAAGAAGAGACTATTAATATTATAGAAGATAATAAATCTTCTACTATAGAAGATAATAAATCTTCTAATATTAAAGAAGAAGTCTTCTCTTCTATAACATAAGAATAGTATAAAAAATTAGGCTATCCTTCCTACCCTTATTTAGTTAAAACAGCTAAAATAACTAAGGGTATTCCTTTAGATAAACTAAAGGAAAAAGACCTATATTATCCTAACTATATAAGCTCTAAGTTAACTAGGTAATAGCCTAAGATTAACTATAATAGAGCTACTTTTCTATTAGAAAGGATCTATATAGATACCTTAAAAATAACGCCTACCTCTATTAATAGAAATAAGTATGCTATACCCTTTATAGATAACTATTCTAGCCTTAGAGATATAGAATTCTCTAAGAATAAAGAGGATATAATTAATATCCTTAAGAATAAGCTAGAATACTATAAAAATTAAGGATATAATTATCCTAAGAAAATATGCCTAGATAATAGTACTAAATTTAATATAGGGGAATTAACCCCTTATATTAAAGAAAGAGGGATTATATTAAAACCCTCTATACCTTATATACTAGAGTAAAACGGTATAGTAGAAAGAACAAATAGGGCTATTCTAGATAAATCTAGGACTATTATAGTAGTAAATAACTTACCTAAGTTCCTATAGGATATTATCCTTAAAGAGACTACTAAGTTATTAAACTATACTACTATAAAACACCCCTATAGAGGCTTTTCTAGATTATTTTTATCCTAATAAGGATAATAAACTAGATTTATCTAATATATATAAAATAGGCTCTAAAGTATATATATATACACCTAGAGAAAAGCATATATAATCTAATAAGTTAAATACCTATATAGAAGAAGGTATTTACTTATCCTAAGAAGGAAATAATATATATACTATATATATTCCTTCTAGGCCTTATAAGTCCTCTATAGTAAGGACTTTATATATTAAATTTATAGAAAGTACTATAAGAGAGGGAGAAATAACTATTCCTTTTAGTACTTCTATAAAATCTCCTCCTCCTCTTAAGCCTATAACTAATATAGAGGTTAATATACCTTCTATATCTAAAGAGGATAAAAAGAAATATAAGGCCTATTCCTCTAAAGTAGAGGATATATACTATAATTATTAGAAGGACATAGTATAGGTTAATATATTAAGAAACTAGTGGTTTAGGAGGTATTAGAAGGTATATATTGTCTAAGTCTAGCTAGCTAAAAGTAGCTAGTTATATAGACTTCTAGGCTGCTAACTTATACATATAAATTATACTAAATGCTATTCTAATACTTATAACTTTTACTTTTTGTATGTGTGTTAGTAGAACCTTACTTTCCTTCCCTTAACTTATAACCTTTATTTAAAAGATATGTCCTTTTGCCCTTTACTGCCCTTAGCTAGCTAGGTAAAGAGTAGAACTATTGGTATGTAATCTTTCTGGATAATCCTATACGTATGGAGGAATTATTAGATTTACTAGATAACTTTAGAATCTATTTGTATGAATTATTCTTTTGTAGTGCCTATCTAGTAGCTTAACTAATCCTTATAGATATTATAGTTGCTAATTACCTTAAGGTATTCTAGGTAGCCTTAGATAATATCTTCTAGGTATTAGATTCCTAGGTAGGTCTTATACGTAATAGGTTAAGAGATTTAGAGCTAGTTAATAAGTATGCCTTTATCTTCTAGAGAGTTCTCTAGAAGCTTTATAGTAGTAGTAACTATAATTAGCTAATAAGGAGAATAGTTAGGTAATAACGTTATAGGTCTATGTGTTAGTCCTTTAAGTTATGTAAATAGGTGTGTAATTAACGCCTAGAAAAAGAAGAATAATTTAGGGGGTGATAACATTATGAGAATAAAAAACCCCTTTCTAGAAGCTAGTTAGAGGCGCCTATTAATAGTAATACTATTACTATGATGCCTTTAATTCCTACTTATTCTTAGCGTATCTATACGTCTTATATAAAGTATAAGACGTATAGCTGCCTCTTCTTCTTAGTTTATCTATACCCTTAGAGGCATTAATTAATATTAAAAGGATATAGTATAGGTTAATATATTAAGAAACTAGTAGTTTAGGAGGTATTAGAAGGTATGTATTATCTAAGTCTAGCTAGCTAAAAGTAGCTAGTTATATAGACTTCTAGGCTACTAACTTATACGTATAAATTATACTAAATACTATTCTAATAATAATATTATAAATTATAGTATAATACCTATAGAGCCTACTACTATAAAATAAGCTCTAGAAGGAAAAGAGAAAGAAAAATAGCTAGAAGCTATATATAAAGAAATAACTATAATTATCTAGTAAGGTACTTTTTAAGCTGTTAACCTAAAGGAAGCCTATAAGTCTTCTAGGGTACCTTTAACAGCTAAATAGGTCTTTAAGAAGAAAATTAATATTAACAGAAATATTAATAAATATAAGGCTAGGCTATATATAAGAGAATTCTAACATAAATATAGAATTAATTATTTCTAGACCTTTACTATAGGATCTAACTTAACTACTTATAGGGTCCTATTAGCTCTAGTAGTAGTATTAAACTAAGAAATCTAATAAATAGATATAGTTAGAGCCTTCTTATATAGGGATTTAGAAGAAGAGGTCTATATAGATCCTTCTAATATTCCTCTAGCTAATTTCTTTAAGAAATATCCTAATTTAAATACTATAAATTAGGATAATAATAAAGAATAGCTTATTCTATTAAAAAAGGCCCTATATAGTCTAAAGTAAAGTCCTAGGTAGTAGTAACTAAAGATAAAATTAATATTAGGGGATATAGGTTTTATACCTTTAAAGTTAGATAAGGCTACTTATTATAACTAGGATAAAATAAATCCTACCTATATTATTACCTATGTTAATAATTTTCTTATACTTAATAAAGATATTAAGTATATAGAAGATATAAGGGGTAAAATCTCTAAATATATAGAGATATAAGACCTAAGAGAAGTTTCTAAGTTTCTAGGGCTATATATAATAAGGGATAGATCTAAGAGATCTATAACTATCTCTTAAGCCTATTATATCTAGTAACTTCTAGAAAGATTTAATCTTCTAGATATATTACCCTCTAATATTCCTATATCTCTAGGAATATTAAATACCTCTTTAGGTAATAAATTAAAAGGATATATACCTTCTAAGGACCTATTAAAGGATTATTAACGCCTAATAGGATCCCTTATATACGCTATATTTATAACTAGGCTAGATATTACCTATAGCGTATCTTTTACCTCTTATTACCTATATAACCCTTTAGAATACCTATTAAAATAAGGAAAAGGTATACTAAGTTATTTAAAAGGGACTATTAATTATAATATTACCTATAAAGGTAATATTAATAGCCCTAATATACCTTACTTAATAGGTTATACTAATTCTAACTAGGCTAGTTATAAAGAGACTAAAAAATCTACTTCTAGTTATCTCTTTACCTTATTTAGTAGTCCTATAAGCTAGAAATCTAAAAAACAGTTAACTATCTCTTTATCTACTATAGAAGCTAAATTTAATAGCTTATAGGAAGCTATTAGGGAAGCTATATAGATAAAGGGTCTATTATCTAAAATAGGGTATAATATAACCCCTATACCTATTAAAATAGATAATAATATAGCCCTAAGCTTAGCCTATAACCTAGAATATTATTAAAGGACTAAGTATACTACTATATACTACTACTATACCTACTAAGAGGTTGAAAAAGGTAATATAGAAGTAGAATATATACCTACTTCTACTATGCCTATAGACAGCTTAATAAAACCCCTTCCTAAGGTTAAATTTTAAGAATTTATTAAGCTTATAGGCCTATTTAATAAGGATATGCCTATATAATATACCTATATTAATAGTATATTTTTCCTAATATTTTTAGGAATTTCTATTAATAAGTTATTAAGTAAGATAACTTATTAATATTTTAACTCTAAGGTAACTCTTTTACCTTAGAGGTTTTTTCACCTCTATAATAGAGTAAAAGAGGGAGTATTAGAAGAGTATTCTCTAATACTCTTATACTTCTTTATCTTATATTTCCTCTATTATAGAGATTTATATATAAGATATATATATATATAATATACTAAACTATTAGATTAATATATATATTAATTACGTAATTAGGTAATTATGTAATTACAGCCTAATACTAGAAGATTCTATAAGGAGTAAGATTAGCTTTACTACTCCTCTCTCTAACTATCTAGGTTATCTCTTTAAGTTAGGGTTATTTAGTTAGGTTTAAGTACTTACGTGTTATCTAGTTAATTTCTAAGCAGCTTACGTAAGTATAGAATATTCTAGTAAGCTAGATATAATTATATAAGGATAGGAATCTCCTATATTCTTAACTACTATCTTTATCTCTAAGTAAGTAATATCTTTAGTAATAATCTAACTATTATACTCTCTTTATATCTTTTATCCCTTTAACCCCTTATATTCTATATATCTCTACCCCTATTATCCTATATTCTTACTTCTATAGGATATATTCTTATATAGGATATCTACTATCCTATATATCCCTACCTATTATTCTAATACCTTCTTAAATAGTTAGAAGATACTAATATCTATTAGCTAAAGAAGATAGGTAATATAAGGTAGAAAAAACCTAATAATAATATTATAGTTAATATAGTATTCTATAAGCTTTATACCTATATAGCTAGTAAAGCTATTAAGAAGGAGTATATAATATAGCTACTTAGATTCTTCTATAGTATAGTAATAATTATAGTATAGCCTATACCTAGTAGTTAACTACCTATTAGGTAGGTTATATATAAAGGTATAGCTACTATAGCTATATATATTAACTCTAAAATAGTTACTAAAGGAGTAGCCTATATAGGTATACTTAGCTAAATATCTATATAACTTAGTATTAAAGTACTATATATAATCTATTATAGCCTCTTAGCCTAAAAAGCTAGTAGTTAAATAGGTAAAGTAGATACCTTCTTAAATCTAATAATCTACCTAAGTAGTAATTAGCTATATTTTAAAGATTATATATACTAGTATACTATTACTAACTATATTACTATATCTTATAACTATATATAACTCTTAGTTAGATAGATTAATAACTTTAGGCTAGTAGTAGTACTATAGCTACTTAAGTATTATTATATAGACCTAGCTATTAATATAGCTAATATAGTAGCTAGATTTATTAGTATTTTATATCTCTAAAGGCCTAATAGTATAGTTATCTATAGTAGCCTAGAAGTAGGTAAAGAAATTCTTTATAGGGGCTAGGTTAAGCTCTATACCCTTCTAGAGGACCTCTATTAGCTTAATGTTATAACCTAACTAACTATAGGTAATATAGGCCCTACTAGAGCCCTAGAAGTATAGGCGGCACAGCATCTTATAAGAAACAGGCTTATAGAGTAAGGCAGAAGGATAACTCCCCCTAGAATAGAAGAACTATAGATTAAGTTATATAATAATAAGAAGGACTAATATATAATAAGTAGTCCTAAGATAGGACTAATATATCCTATATAGTCCTAGGATAAGACTAATATTCTAGGGATAGTCTAGGATACTACTAGGATATATAGGATTTATATATAGGATAGACTAAGTCTAAGACTTAGGATAAAACTACTATAGCTCTTTAGTAATTAACTTATAATATATTCTTTAAATACCTTTTAGACCTTAATATTATATTTACTATTATCTAAGCTATATAAGCTACTTTTTAACCTATTAACTACCTAACTAATTACTAAGTAATTAATAGACTAGTAAGCTAATAATACTATTACTAAGTATTAACCTTAGCTATACTTCTAGTAGAAACCTACTATTAGGAATCCTAATTATAATACTTTAATTACTCTTATTAAGTAAGTTAACCTTAATACTTACCTAATAGTAATATAATAATATATCTATAAAAAATACTTCTACCTCTTCTAACTTTAGCTCTAAGGGTAAGAAACCTACCCCTATAGTTACTAAGAACTTAGATAAAGAAATAAAGGATATAGAAAACTAGTTAGATAATAATAATAAACTTATGTTTACTAAAGAGGTCTATAAAAGCCTATAGAAGTATATTAAGAAGAATAATAAAGATATAGCCTAGATATAAGGTATAATTAATAAGGTTTATACTTAGTTATAAAATAAGGATAATAAAACTAAATAGCTAAAGGCTATAATTAATAAGACCCTTACTAAACTTAAGATTAAATTATAGGAAGCTAATATACTTAGGTAAGAAGTTAAGACTCTCTAAGTAGCTACTAATATTATTATAACTCTATTAGATAGGTATAAGAAACTTAAGCTTAACTCCTTTAGAACTTATAATAGTACTTAAGAATAGCTTAAGGGATTCTTAATCTAAGTATATACCTACTAGATGTTTTATACTTATTAAATAGACTCTCTCTTATCTATAAGAGTCCCTTATATATAAGGGGGTAAATAAAATATAGGGTAAACTAAAGATATATTATTTATAACTATCTCTCCTAACTATAAGATAGCTACTATATAATAGTTATATACTTAGTTATAAGGCTTAAGTTAGTTTAGTCTAAGTTATATACTAGTTTATACCTAAGGTCTAAGTCTCTAATCTAGTAGCCTTTATTTTTTATATATAACTTAAGGGTTTACTATATAGTTATATAAGATTACTATTCTAATACTTATAACTTTTTCTTTTTATAACTATATACCCTTTATCTAATTAAATCCCTTAAAATAAACCTATAAATAGCTTTACCTTCCCTTTAGCTAGTCCTACTAGCTAAATATATAATAAAGTTATTTACTAGGTAAAAAATAAACTCTAAATATACCCTTTCTAAACTAAATAAATAGGTAAGGTAAAAACTCTTTATATATATACCTTCCTTATTATAAATAAGTTTAGTAGGTATATATATAAGCTCCTTCCTTAACTTTACCTTCTACCTATACTACTACCTAGAGGGTGCTAATTAGCCTTTACCTCTAGTAGTATATAAACCTCTCTTTTTCCTACCTTTTTTATCCTTTTCCCTTTTCTTCCTTATACTATATTAAACCTTTTATATACTAATAATATTTATATATATTATTAATTCTTCTAATATATAACTTTACCTACCTTCCTTACTATTATTCTTTTCTTCTCTATATATCTCTTATATGTTTCCTTTCTTTCCCTTCTTACCTATTAATCTACTAACTTTAATAGATTAATTATATACCTATTATTATATCTCTTATCTATAACTAGCCTTCTACCCTTAGTAATATTACTATCTACTCTAAAGGTAGTATTTACTAGTTAACTATTCTAATATTAACCTAAGGTAACTATAACTTTATAGCTACTCTTACTCTTAATATATATTACTTTTTCCTTTTTATACCTTATTTATATACTAATAATCTTTTCTAGGATAAGGAGTATTATACCCTTAATTACCCTTCTTATAATATTAAGATCTAAATAACTACTAGAATATCTATCTAAGAGTTTATTACTTTAATTATATAATAGTCTTTATATATAGTTAGAATTATTATTTAGTCTTATAGATATCCCTATACTACTCTATATAGTTACTACTCTACCTATAGTTAGAAGTACTTCTATAAGTATTATTATATAGCTAACTTCTAAGGTAGAGTATATACTAAGTATGCCTAGTAGTTTAAGGCTACTTCCTATATATATTATAGTTATAAGTCTTTAGATAAAGATAATAATAGTAATAGTAGTTCTAGTTTTAGTTTTAGTAGAGGTAGTTTAGATAATAGTTTAGAGGCTCCTTCTACTAAGAAGGCCCTCTCTACTCCTAAGGCTAGAGCTTATAAGTATGTTATATCTTACTAGCTTGTCTACCTTAATAACTACTCTTCTCTATATATTATTAACTAGGAGTAAAAGGTATATCTAATCCTTATATATATTATAGTTATAGTAGGATAAGGCATATAAAGTAGTAATAGTTATTCTATTTCTTAGGGTTATATAGTTCTAGAGTTAGGGTTTTTAGTTCTTATATAATACCTAGGTTAGTTAGTATTTACTTATAGGAAGTAGATAGCTTCTTTATATAGGTAAGTATATAAGTAGTTATTAATTAGAAGTTACTTCCCCTATTCTATCTATATATACTTTAATATATATCTTAAGTATATTATATAAGATAAGTTATTAAAGTACTAAATTTAGTAATTTCTTAGTAAATATATCTATAGGGTTATCTTATCTATTAATCTATCTTACCTCTAAGATCTCTTTCTTTTTATATAACTTATATAGGCTTATAATATCTATTATTAACCTATTTTTATCTATTATACCTAGTTATATAAGGTATTTATATAAGGAATATAAATTAAAATATACTACTACTAGTATATAAGGTATCTAAAGTATATAGAGTATCTAGTTAAGTATTATACTTAAGGTAATCCTACTATTAAATCCTATAGTTATACTATATAACTTACTTACTAGTATACTTTATATAACTCTTTTATATTTAGTTAAACTCTAGTAGAGGATATTACCTCTAATTTTAAAGTCCTTATTTATATAAGTAATCTCTTCTATAAGTATAATTATAAATCTAAGTTATAAGGATAGGTCTATATTATTTATAAAAGACCTATCTATAAAGATATATATCTTTATATATATAAGGTTAAGTAGGATATAGGTAAGCCCTCTTTAGTAATTATCTATCTACTATTTTAGTTATATATTTAAGGCCTAGATATCTTTATTATCTAGGGCCTTAACCTAAGCTATAATAGCTAGGTTATATAATACTTCTAGTTAGTAAATAGAGGTAAGATAAGTACCTCTTACTCTCTAAGATATATATTATTATTATATATCTTCTACCTTAGTATTTACTTACTAAAGGTTAGTAGCTTAACCTTTTAAGGTAAATATAATACTATTATCTTTATATAAGTAAATCCTTTTACTATTAAAATTAATATCTTAATTAATAGTAAGGACTATTTTTAGCTTTATATAAAGTCCTTTTACCTATAGTACCTCTTCTTCCCTTTCTAAGAATGCCTTTATATAGAAGCTTAGGGTATTATCTATCTATATTACTATAATACTAAAGGTTTCTAGATCTTTAACTATATATAGGAGGTATAGGTTATATATTAACTCTATTATACCTAAGTCCTCCTTATAGTATTTAGAGTAGGTCTTATACTAATAAAGGCCTAACTCTACTAATCTATATAGTAGCTTAGTAATATATAGGAGTATATCTAGAGGATATCTATCCTTTAGTTCCTTAGGAAGTTATATAATAATAGTCCTAGTAAGGGTGTTATTAGATTAGGTATATACCTAGGTAATATCTCTAAGTTCTCCTTAATATTAAAATATTTATATAAGGGTAGGTCTAAAGGTAAGGAGGAGTCTTTAGCTTATCTTCTAGATAGTAGGAGCTTATATAAGGAGTATCTCCTTCTCCTAGTCTCTATAGCCTTAGATAATAAGTCTAGACTTCTTATATAGCTTAGTAAGTAGGTTCTTAACTTCTCTTACTATCCTTATTTTATAGATCTATATAAGATTATATATTACTAGTTTATAGTATATAAAGGAGAATACTCCTTTATTAATAAGGGAGTTAATCTTAATATTATTAGACTCTTTATATAGTACTCCTAGAGTAGTAATAATATTATTACGTCTTAACTTTAGGGCTAGCTTATAGTAATCCTTTTCCTTTTGGGATAAGAAGGCCCTTAGTAATTATTATATAGCCTTCCTCTACCCTTTCTTAGGTCTTCCCCTCTTCCTAGGTTACTACTAAGGGGTTAGTTATATAATATCCTAGGGATCTTCTAGTAGTATCTCCTCTCTAGAGTAAGGCTTAATATATATTATATAAAACTAGGTAGGACTATTAACTATATTAACTATAATAGTATATCCCTTTATTCCCTAGATTTTATATAGTCTAGTCTATCCCTTATTTTCTCTTTATATAAGGACTTTACTCTAGATAGGGAGTAATAAGACCTAGTAAAGGTTAGGGCTATTCCTTATGTTAATTATATAATTAACTTCTACCTTAGCCTAAATACCTTAGAGTATCTTTATAGCTTTTTATATAGCCTTAGCTTACTAGGTAATATTATGTAATAGAGGTAAATCTATATTAATCCTTAGATATATCCTAAAGATAAGAAGGGTTAGTATAATACTATATAGTCTAGTAGTATTATTTAAGGCCTTAATTACTATCTAAAGAATAACTTCTTTATCTATATTATATCCTAATTCCTTATAGAGTATTTTATATATACGTCTTAAGGGTATATATACCCTTTTAATCTTACCTATAGCCTAGTAAGCTTTAACTAGTATTTCTTTATATAATATACTTATAATCTTAATATTATTCCTAAATTCTTCTAAAGTAAAGTTTATACCTAGGTTATATATAATATAGTCTAGAGGACCTATATATATATTAACCTAGTATTTTAGGAGTATATTCTAGGTGTCTTATATAGATAGTAATTTAAGAAATATTACTCCTTAGAAGCTTATCTCTATATTAATAATATAAAGGGTATTCTTATCCCTTAGTTATATAACGTCTAAAATAATCTTATAGTTAAAGTAATTCTTATCCTTAAGTAAGAACTTAAATCTCCTTAGGGCCTAGTTATATAATTAGTAATAATAATAGAACTTTTAGATCTTTTCTAGAATATTAAAATTAATATCCTTATGTCTAGCCTTCTTTAGGAGGTAGTATAGGTAATCTATATAAGGATATCTAAACCTCCTATAGAGTCGCCTTAACTAGGGTTTAGTAAAGAATATCCTAGCTTCTATATAGCTTAGGTTAAAGAATAAGTATCCCTATTTTTATATAATAGGTATTAGTTTACTATCCTTTATAATAATAGTATTTTATATATTATTAAAATAGGCTTCTAGCCTATTTATATTATATAGTAAGAATAGAAATAGTATTAGTATATTTAGGATGTAATAGGTAACTTATCTAATTTAGTTATCTATCTTTATTATCCTAATTAATATAATAGATTTACTTCCTCTAAATTATATATTAGCTAATCCTAGCTTCTATATTACCTTTATATATAGGTTTTCTTATAAGTATGCTATAACTTATAGCCTTCTAATAGTAGAGAACTTAACTACTCCTATGTCTTATAACTCTCCTTAGTATATAGTACTATATAGGTCTTATAATATAAAAATCTCCCCTTCCTCTAATACCTATTTAGAGAAGATATCTTCTCTAGTTATATAATAAAGAAATAATATTAACAGGAGGTATTAGGAAATATCCTAGTCTTCCTAGTATTTATCTTTATTATATAAGTTATCCTCTTCTTCCTTAATAGGGTCTTCTCCTTCTACCTCTAAGAGATATAGTAAGAAATCCTTATATAGTTCCTAGTTAAGTATGTTATATACCTAGAGGTATTAGGTCTTTATATAATTACGTTCCTCCTCTAAGTAGTTAGTTAACTAATATCCCTCCTTTTTATATATAAAACATTTCTTAGTTATATTTATATAATATAGTCTAGGTCTATTATTTTAAAAACCTTTACTCTTATAGAATAGTTAATATAGTAGTCCTCTCTTATATAAATATTATTATTATTAATCTTTATAGTTAGATATATATCTCCTATCTATAAAGTATATGTTATATAAGGTAGTCTTCCTATCTAAGGCTACTTATAAGGAAGCCTTAAGGTTTAAAAAGAACTCTTTATATATATAATATGCCTTAAGGTTACTAAGAGCTGTCTTAAGTTCTAGCATACTATAGTAGGCCTAAGTGACCTATATATAGAGTATGATTTCTCCTTAGAATCTAGATCCTAGTGCTTATTATATAAGGGGTAACTTATCTAGAAGTACTTTAAGTACCTCTATAGGTGTCTTATCTAGGTTCTCTCTTTTAACTTATATAAATAACATAGTAGTCTAGTTAGTCTAATATAGACTATAGTTAATACTAGTATTAAAGTATATATCTAGCATACTATATATCTTATCCTATTGTTATATAGGGCTAATATAGTATAAGAGGGCTATATGCTAATAGGACATATAGCCTAATAGGAGTACTTTAGGTATTCCTTAGCTAAGGGTTAGCTAAGCCTTACTAACTTAAGGCTTAAGGCTAAAGTTAGGAACTTAGAATCTTTAGCTTAAAGTCTTTATGCTTAAATAGACCTACCTTTTATACCCTTCCTAGTTATAGCCTATAGCTATACCCTTATAATTCTTTAAGCTTTATAAACTAAGATAACTAGTATAGGATAGAATATTAGGTTACTAATTAGATAGTAAATATTTAGTAATCCTTAGGTAAGATAAAAGCTATAATAAGCTATAGCTACTTAAAACCTATAACCTAGTACTACTAACTACTCCTATAGGTAACTACTAGGTATTACCTTACCTCTATAATATAAATCTTAATAACCTTATTAGAGAGGAGTAGTAGGAAGCTAAATATAGGTTAATATATTAATACTATAAACTAGTAAGAGATATCTCTAGGGGTTATACCTAATACTAAATATATAGTAAAGGATTAGTATCCCTATTAGTAAAAAGAGGTTAGATATATAGGCTATAAGAGGACTTAGAATAGAAACTAAGTCTAATTAGTATCTTATAAATATTCTAAATATAGTAGGCTAAAATATAATATTAGAATATAGAAATATAAAGATAGAATTAGGAACTACTTTAAATACTTACTAAATATATATTAATAAAGGACTAACTAAAAGAATATAAAAAACCCTTAAACTATAATTATAAGGTACTTAATAAAGATATTATAATAGCCTAAATAGATAATTAGATAAAGGCTATTAAGGAGGTAAATAATCTAAAAGTAGAAGCCTCTATAAGGTATAAGATTATATAGGCTTTATTTAAAGTAATAGTATTAATATAAACTTAATAGAGAAACTACTATATAGGCCTAAATAAGGATATAAATTAGGATAACTTCCTTATGTTTATCTACTAAATATATATTAACCTTATAGCCTAGGAAAGAGAATACTATTATACTCTTTTTAGTATAAGGAAGAAAATAGGAGATTTCCTTATAGTCTTCTTTATAGAATAGTTAGTAATTTATAGTATACTTAGGAATAAGATTAAGAAAGATAAAGAATAAGTATTTAACTTTTTTTTTAGACTTCCTATAGTACTCTAAGAAGAGCTAATCTATTAGAAGGTAGAAATTAAAACCTTACGCTAAGTAGTATAAGAAGCCTAAAGATATTAGGAGTTAAATTATAAGTTATATAGTAACCCTTTATAAAATAACTACTAGAAATAACTAAGAGAAGATATAGATATAAAATAATGCCCTCTACTATTCTAGAGATTAACATCTTAAGTATATAGCTAGGCCTCTTCTACCTCTATATTATCCTTTAGGTTTAGTATATAGGGGGTATTAAGAGGTAGAGGATAAATAGCTAACTATAGAGTAAGTACCTTATAATAGGGTAATATTATAACTACCCTTAAATATTATAACTATAGGATATTTAGCTATATATTAACCTCTTATAAGGAACTAAGGAATAGTAATAATATACTAATTAGTTAGTAACTAGATGTCTTAAAGGTAAGAGTAAATACTATTCTTACTAAGATAAGAGTTTAAGAACTTTATAATATAGGAAATAAATAGGTAGGGTTAATACTCTAGATTACCCTACTAAGAAGGATATAGTCCCTATTAGAGAAACTACTACTAGTAGAGTAATTATTCTATAAGGATATACTAAATATAAGGTTAGTATAGATATAGATACTTATATATAAGTAGATATTATTAGCTTAAGCCTAGTAAGATAACTAGGCCTAAAAAAAGTAAATATATTATACCTAATACTTATAAGATTTAATAGAAAGGAAATAAAGCTAAAGGTAATATATTAGGTAATATTCTTCTTAATTAACTCCTATAGATAGCTATAGAAGATTTAGTATCTATTTACTAAGTCTAAAAAGCCTAAAGGGTCTAGTAACTTACTATTATTATAGGAATCTATAAGGTAAGAGGGAATTATTATTAATATAACTACTAATACCTAGAAGTATAATTATATATTACTTACTAAACTAGAGTAGATTATAATAGAGATTATTAGGAATTATAAAAGGGTATATATTATATATATCTATAGAGCTATACTAGAAAATAAACCTAATATTATCTCCTTAGGTAAAAAAGAAAAAGAAAGAAATCTATAAGCCTTACTATTATAATATTAACTATTATAGATCCTATTAGACTTATTAGGCGTAACCCTAATAACTAGCCGCAAATTAACTATTAATCTATTAGTAGATCTACTATAGATTTAGGGGGTTATTTACCTAACTATTTATAGTAGAACCTATAATAATTCTCTTCTAGTTACGTATAATTAAACTATAGTATTTACCCCTATTATTTATTACTTACCTATTAATACGTATAGTTAACTATATTACCTACCTAGTAATATACTAATACTAATTAGTAGTTAATTTTCACTACTATAGTAGTTATCTTAACTAATTTCTACTTCTATATATAAACTCTATAGATTAGTAAGGTACTAACTAGAAGAGATAAATTTTACCGCCCTTATAGTAAATTATTTATACTTATTACTATATTATATAGTTAATTAGAGGCTACTAATAGAAGTATATTACAAACTAATATAACTAAAAGGTTACCTAAGATATATAGCCATCCTATAAATAACCCTAATTTTATTATATATTAAGAAATTACTACTTAACTATAAAAAACACCTTACTTTATATACTAATAGCTAAGAAATACTATATAGATACTATATAAAGAAGGCTTATTTTAATAAGTAATAAGTATTATATAAAGGCTTACCTTAATAAGTAATAAGTTTCTACTATAAGTTTAAGGTAAAGTTATAAATTAATATAAAAGTACTATAAATACCCTATAAATCCTTACTGCCTATACTACTAGTAGTAAATCCTCTAATATATAGATATGCCTTCTAGCCTACTAGAAGAAACACATATGTTTAAGGGGTAGTTAGGCTAATAGAGGGTAGTAATAATAACACTAGAAGAAGAAGTTAATATAGTCTACTAATCTACTAAGGAGGCTAAAGAAATACTATAAAAAGGCTAATATAAAGAGGAGGGAATATACGTAATATAGTAGGGGGATATATAAGAGGCTAAGGATACTATAGACCTATACCCTATTCTATAGGCATACATAAAGTATATTAACCTATAGCTATAAGGTATTATTAATATTAAGAAGATACCTAGTAGTATTAAGTAGAAACATAGAGCCTACATACTAGACACTACTATTATATACTTTATAATAAAAGCCTAACATAAAGATTTTATAGCTAATTAACTATAGTAATAGGCCTATAATTATCTCTATAAATAAAAGGTTAAAGACTATAATAGTGTTAATAAGGAAGTCCTCCTTAAATTCTATAACTTCCTAATTAATAATAGTATCTAGATTAAATTAAACTAAAGGTAGGTTACTTCTTATATATATAAGGTATTAGAGGCTAATAATATATATATCTAGACTAAGGAAGAGATTAATAAAGTAGCTAAAACTAACCTAAGGTTTAAAGTAAGGATAGTAAATCCTAGATTTACTAATAGGCTACTAGGTTATAGGATCTACCTATCGCTAAGGGTAAGGTAACTACTATTAACTAACCTTAAATCTATAGCTAAACCTAAGATATATAAATAGCATAAAGATACCTAGTTTTAATAGGCTTCTTCTTATTATAACCTATTATTTAAGTTACTACTACTATTAAGTAAAAGCTCTACTTAAGTAAGCCTAACCCTAATAATAGTTATAGTTAAGAGATTATAAGACTATAAATCTACTATACTAACTACTTAATTTAATAGTAGAGTAGTATTAAGTAACAGCCTAACTTTATAATAATTAACTAATCTTATTAAGCTCTACTCTAATAATCCTACGTTAAAGTATATAAGTAGTTAATATAAGATAATTAATTTAAAGCTTCCTACCTTCTATAAGCTCTATAACTATATTAGAATCCCTACTAGTAGGTATAAGGCTATAGTAATAATAATATTAAGTAGTAACGCCTAAGAGTATTACTCTATTAATCTCTATAGATTTACTAGTAATTTTAATATACTAATAGTAAATATTAAATTAGAATTTAAAGGTAATAAGGTCTATAGCGCTAGAATTATAGAGTTATACTATATTACCTTTAAATCTATTACGTATAATAACCCTAGGAAAAGTAAATATAAAATCCTTAATCTACTTATTAAGAAGGTTACCTAGCTAGTACGTACTATAACCTATAATAGCATACTAAAAAATAAGGAATACTATAATACCCTTATTAACTATTACTAAGGAGTACCTAAGTATGCTATAGTATTACTTAGCCTACCTGTAACGTATAACATACTCTATATATAGCTATATAACAGTATAGCTAATACTATACTTTTCTATAAACTATAGGCCTAGTACTATACTAAAGAATACCCTAGTAATAATAAGTAATACTAGGTTAACTATAAGTATAATAGTAACTATAACTATTACTTATAGCTAAAAACAGACCTACTATATAAAAACCTAAGAAATAGGGGTAACTTTATAGTAAAGAGGTGCTTTATCTATAAGAAACCTAAATACTAGTTAACTAAGTATACTAAAGAAGAACGTTAGTCTTCTTTCTAGTAGTATAAAGGTATATACTTAATAGATATTTTACTATTAATATTTAACTACTTTCTACTTAACTATAAGGGGATAAAGAGTACTATTAACTTTAAAGGAGCTAAGGATAAACATAAGCTAGATAATAGTAACAGCCTCTTTAATAGTAATACCTTCTTTATATCTATAGCCTTTTATAGTAAAGATAGTATTAATAGCTAAAAGGTATTTACCTAACTATATAACTAGGCTACACTCTACATAATTATAAAGGATAATCTATATAAAGAGGAGACTACTAAGGAAAAACCTACTACTAATAAGGTATTTACCTTTAACAACTAATACTCTACTATAACTTTCTAAGGTATTATACTAGATATAGGGGTAGTAAGAGTATCTATAGTTAGTTAGTAGTAATATACTATATTAAAAAGGCACCTTAACTATAAGCTTCTACTAGATATATTACGTGCTAGTAAAGTAATAATTTGCTTTAGTAGTAGTAATTACTTTAAGTTAATAGGCACTATAGAAGTCCCTATACCTATAGGGAATCTTACCTTCTATATAATAGACTTTAATACCCTATTTCTCCTTTATTTAAAGGATATAGACCGCCATAGAGTAAAATTTAACAACCTTACTAATATGCTAGTAAAGGGTAATATAATCATACCTATTATATAGAAATAGGGCTATATATAGATACTACTAGAGTAACCTAAGCATACTATTACCTAATACTACCTAACTAATAGTAAATTATAGTAAATATACTACTAATTTAGCTACCCCTTAGTTTAGCACCTTTATAAGGTACTCTAATATATTAGCTATAAGATAGTAATCTCTAATATTAAGGAGATTAATAAGTTCTACTATAGCTACTAGTTAAATTTAAAGGTACTAAGAAGGTTTAAATTTACCCTTTATAATAATTATAAGTTTAACTATAAGATTATTATAGATATTATATATCTTAATAGTAATAAGCTAGTTTTATATATTATAGATATAGTAACTACCTTTAATGCTATAAGATTCCTCTAAGCTATTACTATAGAATATATATAGGAAGTACTATAAATATACTAAATTAATATATATCTTAGCCTACTAGATTAGATTATTACTAATATAGGCCTTAATTTCTATATAGCTAAGTTTAAGTATGCTACCTATATGTTATCTATTAATATTAAGGAGATACCTATTAAGGCCTATAATAGTATTAGAAAGGTTAAATATTATTATGCTATACTCTACTAAGCATATAAGATATTCTATATAGAAACTAATATAGAACCTAAAGTTACGCTCTAAATAGCAGTAAAAGTAGTAAATAACACTACTAGCCTAAATAGCCTTATACTAACCCTATTAGTCTTTAGAGTATACTTATAAATTAATAATAATTTACTACTAGTACTATTAACTATTAAAAGGGTAGAGATAATATAAAAAGCTATAAAGGAAATATAGCAAATTTATACTAAGAGATAGGTAAATAACGTACTAGTAATATATAACAGCCTAGATATTATAGCTACTACTATACTACCTCTTTAATCTTTAGTCTATATATAGTAAGAAAAGAACAGCTAGTAGGGCCTATTCTAATTACTCTCTAATAATAGTACTACTTATATAGTTAAATTACTATAAGGCCTATAGAATTTCTATATTACTATAGTAAAGCCCTACTACTAACATAAGGAGGATCCTAATAATACTATATAAGTATAAGATACTAGTACTACTATCCTACCCTCTAAGCTTCTTAATAGGTAAGGAGGTAAAATACATAAAGGTATTATAATTACTATAGAATAGCTATAGTAATAGCGCTATAGCTACCTATAAAAGAACCTAGTAGAGATATTTACTACTAAGACTAATCTATTAATAGCTAACTACTTTATAGTAAAAGAGGATACTAACTATATGCTTACTATTAAACTCTATAAGAAAGGCATAATAACTATACCTAGCAAACTATTTAAGTAGTCTAACTACTAGGAGATTAAGGGATTAATAGCCTAAGACGTATTCTATATTATCTAGTATAATAAAAAACACTATAGAGGCATCTATATGTTTAAGTTGTAATTAGTACGTAAAATTAAGGGTAAAAATAAGATCCTATATAAGAAGTTAAGACTTATTATCTAAGGGTATACTAATAATAGGAAGGCTATAATACTTACCTAGTTACTAACTATCTAATATATAGCCTAATACTTAATCCTTACTATTACCTTATTATTATTACTTAAAAACCACCTTTTATAGCTATGTAATATAATATAGGTATATATGTAATTAGTAACCCTACTTAACTATATAATTCTTATAAGACTACCTATTAAGATCTAATAACTTTATAATACTAATATAATAATAGAGGTTAAGTAACTACTATATAGTATACTTAAGGCTAGAACCTACTAGTAGGTAACTTATAATAACTATTATAGAAAAGCCCTCTAGATAGATACTTTAACCTTTAACCCTTACCTACTTATTTTAGTACTAAATAATAAAGATTTTATACTAATTAGTATATAGACTAATAATACTATTAGCCTTATAGATAAATTATTTTCTAACTATAAGGATACTAGGTTAATAAAAGCAACCTTTATAGTAAAGCTAAAGTAATTCCTTAAACCTAGTAAACCTATTACCTTTAATAGTAGTATACTTTCTCTTAATAATAATAGTAATATTTACCTCTACTAGAAGGGATAAGGCAAGCAACTATAGCCTATTAACCCTAATTCGCTAGAATCATACTAGTAGTATATTAAGTAGTATGCCTATAGTATATATATCGCCTTAATCTACTAGCCTAAAGTATGCTTTAACTACTCTATTACTACCTAGTACTAATTACTAGATATAAGTAATATTAAAGAGCTTAACTAATAAATTAAGTAGTAAATAAAGAACCCTAACTAAGGCCTTTATTTTTAACTACTTAACCTTATAACTATAAAGCTCTTTGTCTTTATTAATAGATCTTTTACTAATAATAGTAATCTTACCTTATAGCTTAGATTTATTATTATTCTTATAAATAAGTAATATAGTAAAGATAATACTACTATAAAAACCCCTAACAATACTAGTAAATTTACTATTAAAGGGAATATTATCTACTTTAGCTTAATAAAGTATAAGAGGGTTATATAGAGCATATTAGCCTCTAAGATCTATATAATAGTTACTAATACTAATATTACCTATATAATAACTACCATACTAGTAATAGTTACTAACCACCTTAAATACCTATAAATCCTAATAGTTATATATACTAACTCCTACTCCCTCTATAAGTATCTTATAAAACTTAGTACTATAAAGGAGAAACGCCTTATAATTAATATAATAGCGTTACAGTAGTTATATAAGCGCTAGGAGATACATAAGATTTAATAGATCTATAGTAATAATAACCTAGTAGATAGATTTATAAAGTTATTACCTAATAAGGCGCTAGAGGAGCTTATTAGCAATAGTATAGTAAGGATATAGATAAATAGATAGGTTTTATACATATAATAGATTTGTTACGTAAAAAAGAATATAATACTTTTAGATTTTTATTTTATTATGTTTTTAGGCCCTTTATAGTTAACTAGTAAAGTACTATAAATCTATAGTAAATTTCTCCTTAAGAGAAAGTTGCTAGTATTATAATATTAACTATTATAGATCCTATTAGACTTATTAGGCGTAACCCTAATAACTAGCTGTAGATTAACTATTAATCTATTAGTAGATCTACTATAGATTTAGGGGGTTATTTACCTAACTATTTGTAGTAGAACCTATAATAATTCTCTTCTAGTTACATATAATTAAACTATAGTATTTACCCCTATTATTTATTACTTACCTATTAATACGTATAGTTAACTATATTACCTACCTAGTAATATACTAATACTTACTTCCCCTAGAGTTAGAATCTAAGTAGGGAATATTTAATAAAGAAGTAGTAAAGATAATTAATCCCCTTTCTAATACTAAATACTCTATTAATCTAGTAGAGGATAAGAAACCTCTATTTAGACTAATATACCTACTAAGTAAGTAATAACTAAAGGAACTATAGTCCTATATTACTAAGAACTTAGTAAATAGTTATATAAAGCTATTAGTTAGTAAGGTTAGTACTTTAATCCTTTTTATCCTAAAGAAGGATAGGATAGTATAACTCTATATAGATTATAGAGGACTTAATAAAGTTATAATTAAGAATAGGTACCTATTACCCTTAATTAGTAAGCTCTTAGAAAGGCTTTACTAAGTAAAATAGATCTTAAAGATTAACCTAAGGGATATATACTACTATATTTATATTAAGAAGACTAACTAGTAGAAGATAGCCTTCTATATAAGATATAGGTATTTTAAGTATACTATTATGCTATTTAGATTAACTAATATACCTATAATGTTTTAGGTGTATATTTACTAAGTACTTAGTAATTTAGTTAATATATACTATATTATATATATAGATAATATTATAGTTTATTTAGAAACTAGGGAATAGTATATAAAGGATATTAAGAGGGTTCTTATAAAGCTTTATAAAGCATAGCTATATATAAAACTTAGTAAGTATTAATTCTATATAAATAAAACTAAGTTTTTAGGATATGTTATTTTGCTAGATAGTATCTTAATAGACCTAAATAAAGTATAAGTAGTTACTAAATAGAAGCTACTATAGTCTATTAGGGATATATAAGTATTCCTTAGGTTTTATAACTTCTATTAGAAATTTATACCTAAATACTTAGGAATTATATCTCCTATAATATTTATACTTAAGGGGAGTATTCCTAAGTAAGAATAAGAGTTTAATTAGACTCTAGAGGTATAGATAGTATTTAATAAGTTAAAGGTTACCTTTTGTTTAGTAACTATTCTATAATATTAGGACCCTATATAGGAGTCTAAGGTTAAGATAGATATATCCTAAAAAGTAATCTTAGGGATCTTATTCTAACTTTTAGATAGTTAATAGTAACTAATTATATACTTTTTATAGAAGCTATTTAATATAAAGTAGAGATAGGTAATAGAATAGTAAGAGCTCCTTACTATAGTAAAAAGCCTAGACTACTAGGTATACTATTTATAAGGGATATCTAAGGTCTTTATAGTACTAATAGACTATTAGGCCCTAAAGGGTGTTATTAATACCTTAGTATAGGACCTTTATAGAAGGCTTACTAGATAGGTCTACTACTTATTAGTATTTAACTTTAAAATATACTACTACTTAGGAGTAATAAACCCTATAGATAGACTATTAAGAAGACTAGATTATATAGAAGGTAAAGTAGTATATAATAATATACTCCCTACCCTCTTAAAGAAGTTAAGACTAGTAGAAGAACTCTTATTAAATAGCTAGTAAACTATTACTACCCTAGAAGGGGGGAGTAAAATAGTAATTACTTTTATATAAGCTATTAGAGCTACTATAAATAGGGAACATTCCTTACTCTAAAATCCCTATAGGACTAGAGGGTCTTAGGGTACTACTATAAAAGTTATAGCTATAGAAACCTATAGCTAAAAGGGCTAAGAAGAATTATAGAATACTTAGTAAATACCTAAAGAAGGGGAGGAAATACCTAGAGCTAGGATTATTATTCTAGAGTAGTATATCCTATATATAGTTATAAAAAAGCTTATAGAGTATAGAATAGTATTACTCTAATAGCTATTAGATACCCTAGAAGATTTTATCTAAGGACTATAGGCTAAGGATAGGAACTACTAGAAGTAGGTAGTAAGGGCTTATAGATTAGCTAGGGAATAAAAGGGGTACTACCTTAATAAGAAGGGGACCCTATTTTATAAGATAAGACTAGTTATTCTAAATAAAGTATTATTATACTTAGTAATTATTTACTAATACTATAATAAGCTAATAATAGGCTATATAGGAGTAAATAAGACTTAAGAACTTATTTTAAGGTTATTCTACTAGCTAGATATCCTTTTAGATATATAGGATTATATCTAAATATACTAATAGTACTAAGGGGTTAAAATACCTAGGTATAAACCTTATAGGGAACTCTAGTTATTACTAATACTAGTATATCCTTTTAAGGAAATTAGTATAGACTTTATTATAGGCCTATTACTAAGTATTTAGGATATTAGTACTAAATATAATAATATCCTTATTATTATAGATAGGATAATAAAGTTTACTATATTTATTCTAATATAGAAGACTATTTTAGTAGCATAGCTTACCTAAATACTTTATAAAAAGGTAGAATATAGATTTAGTACCCCTAGGGGTATTATTAGTAATAGGGATAAACTCCTTATAAGTAAATTCTAGAAGGAATTTACTATAGAAAGAGAGATCTAAAGCTAACTATCTATAGTATACTACCCCTAAACAAATAGATAGATAGAGAGAATAATCTAGATACTTAAGAAGTATCTCTAAGTATATACTATAGGATTAGTAAGTTAATAGGCAGTCTAGCTCCCTAAAGTAGAGTTTATATATAATAATAGTTACTATATAACTACTAGCCTATTACTAATAGAAGCCCTATATAGGTATAATCTAAGGTATATTAAATATATCCCCTCTACTATAAGAGTTATAGTCTAGGGAGTTAAAGAGAGACTTATCTATATTAGTAAACTCTAGGCGTATATATAGCTTAATTAGGAAAAGGTAATAGGTACCTAAGTATAGGGATATAATATAAGATATACCCCTAAGGAGTACTCTTATAGAGATATTATTAGACTATTAATAAAGAATTTTAGGTTTAAGAATAGAAAATTAGTACTAAGATTTATTTAAGTAGTAATTATAGAAAGGATTAGCCCCTAAGTATATAGAGTATACTTACCTAAGAAGTATTAATATATATATAATATATTCTTAGTATCTATAATTAAACTATAGAATATCTAGTAAGGGTATAGTAATAGTTAACTAATCCTCTCTAACCTTAAAGATAAACTAGAAGAATAGGAGGTAGAGGAGATTATTACTAGTTAGGGTTTAGTAAAGGACTACTAATACCTTATTAAATAGGTAGGGTAGCCTATAGAATATAATATCTAAGAACTAAAGGAATACCTATATAATATATAATAGAAAGTTACTATATATAAGAAAGCTATAAGGAGGAAACATAAGAAATAAGATAATAAATAGTATAGAATTAAGTTATTATTACTAAGTACTTACCTAGTTATAGGTAAAAAGAATAGTTACCCCTATTAAATTAGGTTAGAGGCCTACCTAAGGTATCTTAATAAGAAAAATAAAAAAGTAAAAACTAACTAAGTAGAGAAGAATACTAAGTTAATAAAGCTATAGGTAAAGGGTTATAGAGTATATAATAACTATTACTACTAACTAAATCTTAATATTATTATTACTAGTATTTCTACTACTATTTCTATTACCCTTATTATTATTATTATTACCCTCTACCTTAGAGTTTATAGGAGACTACTTATTACTAGTAGACTACTATTCTAACTTATAATTATATATAATATTATATATAATTTCCTTATCCTTATTATACTTATTAATAAAGGCTTAGTTAGTATTCTTTATATAGGGTATATATCTCTTAGCTTTTAGTTTATAGGTATTATACTCTTAGATTAATAACTACTTAGTAAGCTTTTAGTAAATAGTATAAATATAGTTATAGTAGTTTTTACTAAGGTTATAAAACTTATAAAATATATAAGGGATTACTAGAGGGTTAGTAACTTATTTATCTTTACCTTTTTTCTTCTTAGCTTCTTCCTTATCTTAGTACTTCTTCTCTATAACCTCCTACTCCTTATAGATATAAATAGCTTCCTTATATATAGCCTCCTCCTCCTTATACTTCTTCTCTATAGCCTTTTTCTTCTTATATTAGTTCTAAATAGTAATTAGAGTAAGACTACTTAGTAAAGAATTATTATTAGTAAGAATATTAATATACTTATTATTATTACTATTATTATTACTACTTAAGATAGTAATAGTAACCTCCTTACCCTTACTCTTATTATAGTAATGCTTTATAGAGTTAGTAGTAGTACCTATAAGCTTATACTTCTTCTAAGGTGTCTTAGTACTAGTTCTATAAGTAATTAGTACTAACCTTATAATATAAATAGTATATATAGGTATAAGGTTATCCTTATAATTATTAACCTTCTTATAGAACTTAGCCTACTTAGGGAAATATTTAAGTTCTCCCTTACTAACTAGCTTATTAAAGTATTTACCTTAGTAACTATTAAGGTATTTAATAAGTATTTATAGACCTTTTACCTTAGAGTTATTATAAATATATATAAGTTAAAGCTAGTTTAATTAATCTATAATATTATTAGGGGTAATAATACCTACCTAAAAAAATAAGTTAGCTAAGGTAAATACTTAGTAAAGAAACTATAATAAACCTAAACTTAAATTATTAAGCTTATATATTTATAATTAAATACTAACTCCTAGATAGTAATATATTAGAGCTAGAGTAGGTTTATACTATATAAAGGATTAATAATATACTTACTAATTTTAGTCTAAGTATAGGTAATATACTAAAGAGACTAGTTAATATACTAAAGTTTAAGAGGACTAAGTTAATACTTAGTAACTAATTAGTAAAGGTATATATAGTAATTCTAGGTAGATTATATAGTACCCTAGAGTTCCTTTAGAACCTATAGAAATAGATTAGAGATACTAAACTCTTAGTAAAGGACTAGTAAAAACTTATAGTAGAATACTTCTTTTTATTAAAATAGTAGGTAAAATAGTTTATAATATAGTTAGCCTAATAGTAAATAAACTTATTAAGGTTATAATAAATCTATCTAAGATAGTTAATATAAGGAGTACCCCTCTTTAAGCTATTAAAACCCTTATTTAGGTTATATAGTATTTAGAGGATACTAGTAACTTAGATAATAATACTTATAATTAGTAATAGGTTAGTAAGGGTATAATAAGAAGGGGAATAAGAAATAAAATAGATAAAAAGAAGAAAAGGAAATATAGTAACTAATTAGTATATAGTTAATAAAGTAATAGTAAGAAAATAGGTAAAATAAGAAAAGTTATTAATAAAGAAGTATAGTAAAAGGTTAATAATAATATAGTACTAAGGAAAAAAAGAAGAGAAAAGGAAAATAAAAACCTTACCTTAGGGGAAGAAAAGGAAGATAAAAAATAAAAATAATAATACTACTATATAATAATAAGGGCTTAATAGATACTTACTAAAAGAAATAGAACTATTAGTATAATAATAATAAAGTAAGGTAAAGGTAAGGTAAGTATTATTATATTAAGTAAAGCTATATAACAAACTATTAGACTATAAATAGAAGTACTTAGTTTAAAAATAGGTAGAGTTAAGGGAATTTTATTTTAACTATAAAGGAATTATAGTAAAGAGAGGCTAAAGGTATACTAGGATTTATAATACTAGAATAGATCCTATTATCTAATAAAGAGGTTAATAAAATAGCTAGGGTAGAGGGTAATTAGTTAGTAACTACTTAGTACCTAATACTATAGTCTCTACTTATCCTTAGGGACTAAGGATATAAAGAGGGGGGTAATTATAAGGGGGCTATATACTAATAGGATATATAGCCTAATAGGAGTACTTTAGGTATTCCTTAGCTAAGGGTTGGCTAAGCCTTACCGACTTAAGGCTTAAGGCTAAAGTTAGGAACTTAGAATCTTTAGCTTAAAGTCTTTATACTTAAATAGACCTACCTTTTATACCCTTCTTAGTTATAGCCTATAGCTATACCCTTATATATAGTATAAGTAAAACTCTTCTATATAATCTACTAGGATGTCTAGAAATATAGTATAGTATTAATCCTTAGTAATCTAGAGGTATTAATAGAAACTAATAAAAACCTTAGCCTTATTATATAGTATATTATATAGCTTACCTATATAGTTCCTATCTTTTCTCTATCCCTTCTAGAAAATAGAGATTATATAAGGCTTATAAGGTCTATTCTATACTATTTATTTTAGTAGAAGGTTATAAATATCCTTCTATAGGGCTAGTATACTATAACTTTATAATCTTAAGAAGCTCTCTACTTCCTATATAAATCTTATCCTAGGTAGTACTATTTATATATTAAGCCCTTTAGTCCCCTAAGCTAGTAGTATATTCTAGAGTTTAATTAACTCTACTAGAGGCTTAGCTATATTCTACTAGGTAGTAACTTTAGGGTTCCTAATAGTAGTTATTAGTATATTAATTATATAGGAGGGAGTAATTATAGTAGTATCTTCTATGTCTTCCTTATTAATCCCTTTAATAAAGTTTATAATTTATATAGAGGCTAATCTTTTCTTACCTTTTAGGAGTTAAATTCCCTATTTAGCAAGTAGTTAGATAAACTTATCCTAGTATATATAACTAACTCTTAACTATTAATATAGTAACTAGTCCTTAAAGTCTTTATATAGTTAGTTAATAAAGATTTTATTTAGTAGTCTAACTATAATTATATTTATTATAATATATCTAATATATATAGTAAGCTCTACTTCTATTAGGGTAGCTATAATATCTAGTATTTATATCTAGAATCTTAGGTTAGTTAACTTCTTCTAGATACTAAGGGGAATACTACTCCTCTTACTTATATCTTTATATATAATCTAATATTTATCTATATTATTATTATTCTACTAGATTTCCTCTTCTAGTTAAGAGGCTTCTATTTCTTAAGCTAAAGCTATAGTTAGGTAGTAGCTATTTTATCTTATATAGTATTAGGTTGTTATATAATATACTATAGTATATACTATCTACTAGTAAAGTATATAATAGGTTTCCTACTTAGTTTTAACTTACTAGAGTAGATATAGGATGCTTTCTTATATAATATAGTAATATTTAGTCTTCCCTACCCCTACTATCTAGTTCTAACTTACTAGGTAATAATAGTAAGATTAGGGCTCTTAGTATAAGGTAATCCTCCTAGATTCCTAAGTCCTTATCTCTTTACTCTTACTAATCTATAATTATATATAGTAATTATTTATAATTACCTAAGTAACTACTAATTAATATTAAATAGACTCTCTCCTATCTATAAGAGTCCCTTATATATAAGGGGGTAAATAAAATATAGGGTAAACTAAAGATATATTATCTATAACTATCTCTCCTAACTATAAGATAGCTACTATATAATAGTTATATACTTAGTTATAAAGCTTAAGTTAGTTTAGTCTAAGTTATATACTAGTTTATACCTAAGGTCTAAGTCTCTAATCTAGTAGCCTTTATTCTTTATATATAACTTAGGGGTTTACTATATAGTTATATAAGATTACTATTCTAATAATACTACTAATTTTAGGAATAAAGTTAAATATATAATTTATATAGGAACTTTCTTATAAGGGAAAGTACTTACCTAGTTTAAATTATTCCTAGAAGAATTCCTTATATATAATAAAACTATTAAACTATATTTAAGGGAGACCTAGTTAATCTTTAGAAGTATAATAGGCTTTAAATATACCTTAAAGTTATTATTCTAAGACCTAAATAAAAAAGAATAAGCTAAATAAGATCTTACTAACTTATAGTAAACTAAGGTAGTATCTTACTATATAGTAGAATTTAGACGCCTAGTAGCTAGACTTAATATTACTAATAAATCCTTAATCTTTATGTTTTACTTAGGACTTAAGGAAGATATTAAGGATAAACTAGCTAAGATTATAAATACTCCTAAGGATTTTCTCTTATATATTAAACTTACTATAAAAATTAATACCTAGCTATTTAAATAAAGAAGAGAATAAGGAGAGAACTAAAGACCTACTACTAACTTAAGGAAATAATATAACTAAAGTGTTATAATTAGGATTCCTAATAGTAGGTTTCTACTAGAAGTATAGCTAGGGTTAATACTTAGTAATAGTATTATTAGCTTACTAGTCTATTAATTACTTAGTAATTAGTTAGGTAGTTAATAGGTTAGAAGGTAGCTTATATAGCTTAGATAATAGTAAACATAATATTAGGTCTAAAAGGTATTTAGAGAATATATTATAAGTTAATTACTAAAGAGCTATAGTAGTTTTATCTTAAGTCCTAGACTTAGTCTATCCTATATATAAATCCTATATATCCTAGTAGTATCCTAGACTATCCCTAGAATATTAGTCTTATCCTAAGACTATATAGGATATATTAGTCCTATCCTAAGACTACTTATTATATATTAGTCCTTCTTATTATTATATAACTTAATCTATAGTTCTTCTATTCTAAGGGGAGTTATCCTTCTACCTTACTCTATAAGCCTATTTCTTATAAGATACTATGCTGCCTATACTTCTAGGGCTTTAGTAAGGCCTATATTACCTATAGTTAGTTAGGTTATAACATTAGGTCTCCCCTTAAAAGGTCTTACCCTTAAGACCTATAAGTAGGTTATATCTCTTAGGTTAGGGAGTTATTAATTATACTTCCCTATTTTATCTATAATACTAATACTATATTAGGTTATATAGTAAAATTAAAATTAAAATTAGAAAAGATATTACTAAAAGATTATAAACGCTAGGCTCTCTTATCCTATATAGAGTCTTAGTCTATTCCTCCTAATATACCTTATACTTATTACTACTATATAAAGGTTACTTATTACTTTAGTAAGGGGTCTTTATAATATACTCTATATATTAAGAAGAAGAAGCTATATAATAGGGTACTTATAGCTTCTACTTATAGGTAAGGTAGTCCTTTTATATTTAATTAGTTACTAACTTCTTTCTATAGTAATAAAACTAAATGCCTAGCAAAAGGAGTAAGATAAAAAAGAAGAGAAGGCTAGTAAAGAGTTTATAGCCCTTTATATATAGCTAGCAAAAATTTAATTAGATATAGCCCTAGCTACTAGTTAATTATTATAGATTTATAAGATCTATAAGAAGGTTTATAAGTATTAAGAGGAGGCGTTTTATTAGGGTATATAAGAGTTAAATAATAAAGACCTTCTTTATACTTTAGATACTTATAAGTAGGGGGTAGTAGATAATTTATAATTTATTAGTATTAATAATAATATTAACTAGATAAGTTTTAGGATTAGTAATAAGTTTATAGATCTAGGTCTATTAGTAGAGGCGTCTAGTTTAGGAAGTTATAATAGTTCTAGAGAAGTTGTTAAGTATGTTAGAGGTTCTTAACTAGTTCCTATAAGTTTTCTTTATATCTATAGCCTTTCTATTTAATAAGGTATTCTTCTTAACTATTTTCTATTCTATAGTTAATAATTTATTTAACTTTATATTCTAGTTTATTAGATTTAATAATAATATAGTTATTAGTATTTAATCCTCTTAGTACTAGTTTAAGTAGTAAGATATAAAAGACTAGGTATATTTTTATTATATCTAGTAAGTTAAGTTTAAAGTTAATATCTAAAATTTTCTTAAGAATTTTAAATAGTCTAAGTTTTTTATAGTTAAGTTTATTATTTAGTTATGTTATCTTAATATTTTAGTATAGTAGGTATATACTATCCCCCTCTTTAAAGGTTAGTCCCTTAACCCTTATTTAGTTAGTATATTTCCTTATTTATTGCCTAATAAATTCTAGATCTAAAGATATTTTACTCTAGATTTCTTAGAGTTTATTTATATCTACTATAGCTTTTAGAGCTTATAGTCCTTATTAAGGTTCTCTATATATAGTTAGTTAGTATCTAAAGTTAAGGAAAAATAGGGAATTCTATATGCTTTCTCTAGTAGTACTATTATAGGTAAATTAGGCTATTAGTAGTAGTAGTACCTAATTATCTTAGTTATAGTTAATATAATACCTAAGATACTACTTAAGTATCTAGTTAACTTATTCTATTTATCTATTAGTCTATAGGTAGAAAGAGGTTAATAGTTTGTAATCTACTCTAAGTTATAAAATTAGAGATTTCTAAAACTTAGATATAAATAGCTTATCTCTATCTAATATAATTTCCTTAGGTAGTCTATAATTACTAATAACATACTTTAAGAAGGTATAGGCTAGTTCTTCTATATTACTAGATTCTAGATATAGGATAAAGTATATATACTTAGTAAGCTAGTCTATAATAACTAAGATACTATTATAGTATGCCTTTATAAGTAGTTCTCTTAACTTTAGTAGTTTAATAATAAAGTCTAAAAAGATTAAGTACTATACTTCTAGTAGTACTAGTAATAGTTAAATATACCTATATAGTTTATAAGGACTATTCTTACTTTTCTTATATATATTATAGTCCTTAATTACTAAAGCTACTTCTTCTTATATAACTTATATATTATAGTATTATCTAATTTATTTAAATATCTTTATAACTCCTTAGTGTCTATATACCCTAGTACTATATATCTTATAGATCTATTCTAGTGTTATCTTATTAATTAAGTTAGGATAAGTATATATACTAATTATAATAAGTTTCTATATAGGTATAAGGTTTCTAGTATTATTATTCTTAAGGATAACATAAGTTTCTTTTAGTACTTTAACTTTATAATCTATTCTTTAGCTAAGAGTATTAGCCCTTCTATTTTTAGTTCCTTTATAGTAAATAATTTTAAAGTTAAATTCTAATAGGAATTCTAACTATCTAATTTATCTTTTATTAAGAACCTTTAAGGTAGTAAAGTATATAAGGTTCTTATAATCTAAGTATATAAGAACTTAGTACTTAGTTCCTAAAAGTTAAGGTCTCTATTCTTAAAATATATAGATTATT
Organism: Colletotrichum sublineola; assembly: GCA_020631755.1. Lineage (NCBI taxonomy): Eukaryota > Fungi > Ascomycota > Sordariomycetes > Glomerellales > Glomerellaceae > Colletotrichum > Colletotrichum sublineola. The sequence continues at coordinate 1,713,241 of JAHSQG010000013.1, forward strand.
ACTATAAGTTCCTTATTATAAATTTAGTAGTTTAATTCTAGTCCTAAGAATACTTTAGAGAAGAATATATAGGGGTATAGTCTTCTATACTTATCTTATTATCTAAGTTATCTACCTATAGTAAAGTTAGAGGTGTTAGCTTCTACTTTAAATTATTTATCTAGGTTAGGTATCTTAAGGACTAGTTCTAATATAATAATTTCTTTAATTTTATTAAATACTTCTTAGTATAGTTAAGTCTAGCTAAATTTAGTATTATTTCTAGTAAGTTATTATATTAGTTATATAATATTACTAAAGTTGTTTATAAATTTTTAGTAAAAGTTAATATAGCTATTAAAAGATTAAATATCTTTTATATTCTAAGGTATAGGCTAATCTTTAACTATAGCTACTTTACTAGCTTATATATAGATACTTCTTAATATAATAGTAAATCTAAGGTAATTAACTTATTATTTATAAAATTTACTTTTCTTTAGTTTAACTAAGAGTTTTACTTCTTAGAGTTTCTAGAGTACCTAGTATATATATTCCTTATGTTTATTAAGTATTTTAGAAAATATTAGGATATTATTAAGGTAGTAGATAATAAAGATATCTAGTTTCTTATAAAGTATATAGTTAATTATTATTTAGAATATTACTAGTATGTTAGTAAGTCTAAATAGCATAATAAGTGTTTTAAATAGTCCTTATTAAGTTCTAAATACTATTTTCTATTTGTCTCCTTCCTTAATTTAAATAAGGTTATAAGCTCCCTTAAGGTTAAGTACTATAAACTAGTTAGCTCTATATAATAGGTTTTATAGCTCTAAAATAAGTAGTAGTAGGTAACTATTTTTCTTAGTAATTTTATTAAGCTTATAGTAGTTAATATATAGTTATAGTTTTCTATTCTTCTTAGGTATAAAGAGGATTAAATACCCTACTAGTAATTCTAATAGTCTAATATATCCTTTCTTAAGGTTCTTATCTAGCTATTTATTAAGTATCTCTCTTTCTATTAGGTTTAGTCTATAGATAGGTTTAAGTTTTAGGTACTTCCCTTCTAGGAGTTAAATCTTATAGTTATATAGTCTATATTCTAGTAGTCCTATTTCTAGTTCTTTAGTAAATAGTTTTACATATTATTAATATTTAAGAGGTACTATATTAAGATAGTCTTCCTTTAAATTATTATTTCCTTACCCTTCTAGTATATACTATTATTATATTATTTATTATATAGTTACTATAGACATAAGTTACTAGTCTCTTATAGGCTTAATCCTTCTAATATAGGCGACATATTAAGTTAGTCGCTTAGGCTTACTTAGGGGTTATAGCATATAATATATCCTTATAGTTAAGTCTCTCTACTAGAGTTAGCCTATTCTCTAGTTTATATTAGGGTTATATTTCTATAGCTATAACATTCCTAATATTATATCTATATCTCCTATTACTATTATATTAAAGACTAGTTACTAGTATTAGCCTTAGATAACTATAGGGAGGGGTATAGTCTCCTTATTAATAGTTCCTTTACTATATATAACTACTTCTCCTTTAATAGTTTATAGGTAATATAGTTATTCTTTTTCTTACTATAGTATTTTTTATTAATTTACTAACTATAGTAATATTAGGTTAATATAGGCTCTACTATTAATTATAACTCTAGTAGGTTATCTATTAATAGTAATATTATAAATAAGGTGTACTTTATCTTCTATATTTATTATATATAGGGACTTTATATCCTATCTTACCTCCTATAATCCCTTTATAGTTAGTATTCCTTATTTTTTAGTTTAACCTAGGAAGTCTTTACTTCCTTAATTTTTTACTATACTTATACTTCCCCTTTATAGTAGTATTTATACTTATTATATAGGTAGTTTAACTAATACCTTCTACTACTACTATATAAGAGTAGGTATTCTAGGTTAGGTTATAGGTAGAGTTATTATTTATAGTAGCTTTCTACTATCTAGGTATATAGGTCTTAATCTATATACATATTATATAAGGGGTATTAAGGGGTAATTCTTTATAAGAAGAATATATACTTTTCCTTATTAACTAGGTATACTAAATATTTATTATAGATATAATTAGCCTAGAAGATTATATAATAGTATAGGTTTATAGTATAGAGTAGTTTATAATCTCTAAAAACTAGTTCTTCTTATACTAATACTATAGGTTAGTTTTTGATATTTATATCTTCTATTCTATAGAAATAAATAATCTAGTTGTTATTATTTCTTTATACTAGGGGTTGTTCTTTAAGGTACTTTTATTCTCTCCTCCTAAGTTTAGGGGCATCCTTATATACCTTATATTTGTTTTATATATCTTAGGGTACTAGTATAGAGTTTTAGTAAGCCTACTACTAGATATACTAGGATTTCTTACTAGTCTATCTAGTTATAAGGGTTATTTCTCTCTCTAGTTCTACTAGTTATTCTATAGCTAGTTACTTAACTTTACTTTAGGGAGTAAATTTATCTATAGAAGATTCTAAGTTAGAAGTATTATAGATATTAGAGGATGTTCCTAGGTACTTAATTATATCTTAAGGTATATATTCCTAGTATTAAAGTCTTAGGGGTATAAACTATAGTCGTTTAGGTTCTTTTCCTTTTCTTACTATTATAATAGTCTTATACTATATAATTTCCTAGGTAGGCTCTAGTCCTTTCTATACTTCTAATTAAAGTCCTTAGGTAAGTTCTAAGACGTTAAGGGGGTCTATAGGCTTTTCTTCTTATCTATACTACTACTTAAGTACTTTATAGAGCTATAGGTAGCTCTATACTAGTTGTTCTAGGTCCCCTTAGTCCTTCTTCCTTTATTTAATTTATTATTACGTATTATCTAGCTAGTATTATAGGTAGTATATAGTCTTATTTATATTCTAGATTACTAGTTTATTATACTTACTTAGGGTTTATATAATTAGCTTACTAGTATAGAAGATTAGTTACTTATAAGTAATTATAATAATCTTTATAGGTTGTATTCTAAGCTTTATAGATTTAAACACTATATTTTTAACATCCTATTTAAGCTATAGTTACTTCTAGTAATTACCTTAGGCCTAGATATGCTTTTCTAGTTATTTAGTAATAATATCTAGGGTGTCTTTTATATATAGCTTATTAAGTCGTTCCTATATAGTATCCTAGGCCTAGATAAGTTCTCTAATAAGTTATTAGTTCTATTATTTAGAAGCTTATTCCTACTAAGGTTGTTATTTTCTAGTAATTATAATAGTTTTCTCTTTTAGTTCCTTAAGGTACTATCTAGCTTATTCCTTACTATCTTAGTAAATAGTACACTTATTATAGTAATAGGTAGTCTATAAGAGTAACCTATAGGGAGCTTCCTTATAGGCTATATTAGCTTTCTTTATTCCTTTAGGTAAGGCCTTATATTATAGGCATTTAGGTTATTAATAGTCTTATATATAGTATCTTATCTTTTTATAGTTATAGTATTTAACTATTTTAATATCTTATAAGGCCTTATTATTTTATTTCTAGGTAATACTTATATCTATTAGTCCTATATATTACCTATAAGAGGTACTAGGTATGTTATAATATAGTTACTAGTTTTTATTTTACTAATATAGTTTAGTTAGTTATAGTCCTTAGTTATATTATTTCCCTAAGTTAGCAGTAGGTATTTAGTTCTCTCCTTATTCTCTTCTTTATTTAAATAGCTAAGTATTAATTTTTATAGTAAGCTTAATATATAAGAAAAAGTCCTTAGGAGTATTTATAATCTTAGCTAGTTTATCCTTAATATCTTCCTTAAGTCCTAAGTAAAACATAAAGATTAAGGATTTATTAGTAATATTAAGTCTAGCTACTAGGCGTCTAAATTCTACTATATAGTAAGATACTACCTTAGTTTACTATAAGTTAGTAAGATCTTATTTAGCTTATTATTTTTTATCTAGGTCGTAGAATAATAACTTTAAGGCGTATTTAAAGCCTATTATACTTCTAAAGATTAACTAGGTCTCCCTTAAACATAGTTTAATAGTTCTATTATATATAAGGAATTCTTCTAGGAATAGTTTAAACTAGGTAAGTACTTTCCCCTATAGGAAAGTTCCTATATAGATTACATATTTAACTTTATTCCTAAAACTAGTAGTATAGAATATCTAGTAGGTATATACTTAGATTAGGAATCCCTTAAGCTATCCTTAAGTACTATTATAAGTTCTAGGGGAGTTAAGCTTAAGTTTCTTATGCCTATCTAATAGGGTTATAATAATATTAGTAGCTACTTAGAGGGTCTTAACTTCTTACCTAAGCATATTAGCTTCCTATAATTTAATCTTAAGTTTAGTAAGGGTCTTATTAATTATAGCCTTTAGCTATTTAGTTTTATTATCCTTATTCTATAACTAAGTATAGACCTTATTAATTATACCTTATATTTAGGCTATATCTTTATTATTCTTCTTAATATACTTCTATAGGCTTTTATAGACTTCTTTAGTAAACATAAGTTTATTATTATTATCTAACTAGTTCTCTATATCCTTTATTTCTTTATCTAAGTTCTTAGTAACTATTAGGGTAGGTTCCTTACCCTTAGAGCTAGAGTTAGAAGAGGTAGGAGTATTCTTTATAGACATATTATTATATTACTATTAGGTAAGTATTAAGGTTAACTTACTTAATAGGAGTAATTAAAGTATTATAATTAGGATTCCTAATAGTAGGTTTCTACTAGAAGTATAGCTAGGGTTAATACTTAGTAATAGTATTATTAGCTTACTAGTCTATTAATTACTTAGTAATTAGTTAGGTAGTTAATAGGTTAGAAGGTAGCTTATATAGCTTAGATAATAGTAAACATAATATTAGGTCTAAAAGGTATTTAGAGAATATATTATAAGTTAATTACTAAAGAGCTATAGTAGTTTTATCCTAAGTCCTAGACTTAGTCTATCCTATATATAAGTCCTATATATCCTAGTAGTATCCTAGACTATCCCTAGAATGTTAGTCCTATCCTAGGACTATATAGGATATATTAGTCCTATCCTAGGACTACTTATTATATATTAGTCCTTCTTATTATTACGTAACTTAATCTATAGTTCTTCTATTCTAGGGGGAGTTATCCTTCTGCCTTACTCTATAAGCCTGTTTCTTATAAGATGCTATACTGCCTATACTTCTAGGGCTCTAATAGGGCCTATATTACCTATAGTTAGTTAGGTTATAACATAAAGACTAAAACTAACTAAACTATATTAGTAAAATAAGAACTAATAACTATACTATAATATACCTAATACCTTTTATAGGTAATATATAGGACTAATAGATGTAAGTATTACCTAGAAATAAAATAATAAGGCCCTATAAGATATTAAAATAGTTAAATACTATAACTATAAAAAGATAAGATACTATATATAAGACTATTAATAGCCTAAACGCCTATAATATAAGGCCTTACCTAAAGGAATAAAGAAAGCTAATATAGCCTATAAGGAAGCTCCTTATAGGTTACTCTTATAGACTACCTATTACTATAATAAGTATACTATTACTAAGAATTAAGAAGTAATATTCCTTAATTCTTAGGTATATAAATCTCTATATAACTCTATAACTAAAAGTCCTATAATTATATAAGTAATTTTTCTAGATTCCTCTTAAAAAATAAACTATAGAAGTATATACTTCTATATATAACTATACTAATACAAACTAATGCAAACTACTATAGACTACTATATGTAAACATATATACCTCTAAGTATTATATATGTCGGCGCTTATACCTATGCTTATACCTACCTATATACATATACGGGTATATATAGGCATATACGGGTATATATATATATATATAAGATATATACTAAGCACCTCTTGGCGCTTAGATATACACTTAGATACTATACGTATCTAAAGGACTTCCTATATAACTAAGAGTTATTCCTCTACTTAGATAGTCTTTTCTACTATAGACTTCTATATGGTTAATATATTAATATACCTTTTCTATCTACCTTTATCTATCTTCTCTACTTTCCTTATAACTATTCTAAATAACCCCTTATTATTCTTACTCTATTTACTAAGATAGTAAGGAATAAGCTAGATAGTACCTTAAGGAACTAAAAGGGAAAACTATTATAATTACTAGGAAGTAATAATATAGTAGGGTGGGGTAGTAATTAGAGATTATCTTCCTTAATTAGCTAAGGATATAACTAGAGGATGCCTAATTAGTAAAGATAAAAGGTGTTATAGATAGATTAATAGATAAAGCAAGTAATTTTTCTCTTCTTTATACATACCCACCTTCTCTTAGCTTATATAATAAGACCTTTTAATAATTTTAGTTAAACTATAATAACATAAGAAACTTAGGAGTTTCTACCCCTCTAATTAGGAGAACTCTTATATTAATTAAAGGAGATTCTTTAATTAACTAACTAAATAACTTAAGCTAATTAGAGGAAGTATCTTATGTTACTTATATAGGTTGTAGTGTTTCTTCCTATAGATTACTATACTATATAAGTCCTTCCTTACCCTATATATCTTTAATAGTCTCCTCTTCTAGAAGTTAAGATAGTAGGTAATAATAATAATAAAATGATATAATCTAAGTAAAAGTAAGTAGCTAGAAGCTAGAAGCTAGATTAATATAGATAAAAAGACAATAGATAATAAGATAATAGATAATAGAACCTCTATAATAAAGGAGAATAGAAGACTCTAAAAACTTAAGGGAGAATTAATTTATAAGATAAAAACAAGTAGATCTATAAAAGGAGGTAGAAATTATATTACTAATCTAGTAGTAATAATATAATTAGGAAGATAATTAGATTAATTAATATAAGGTTAGGGGTAGAGAGTACTAGAATCTTCTATTAAGCCTAGTTAATTATATAATAGGAGCTCTTACTACTAATTAGTATAGCTTAGGGCCTAGAGTATTACCTAATTTAGATAAGTAGAACCTTAGGACTAAGGGTATTTATAAGGTAAGTTTCCCTAATTACCTACTAAAACCTTTAATTAAGCCTTAAGTAGACCTATAGGGAGCTCTTACTAAAATTATAATAAGGAATATAAGATAGCATAGTAGTAACTATATAGGTAGCCCTAATTACTATAATAATATCTATCTAGCTTTTAAGTTAGACTATTACATACCTTATAAAAGTCTATTTAGAGTTAATATATAAGGGTAATATCCTTTAGATACTTAATACTATTAATTATTAACTCTTTTACTTATAGTTAACTAATAGGATATTAGATAACTATCTATCCTTCTCTAAGAGTATAGCCTTTAAGCCTAGATTAGATATTACTATAAGTAATAACCTTAATCCTACTCTACTATCTATCTTAGGTACTAGTTTTGCTAGGTATAGGGACTCTAAGGCGTTAGTTCTATTAGATAATAAGGATGCTAGGAACTCTTCTAATTAGCTAGTATAAAAGGTAACTTAGGAAAGGAAACTAGTTTCCTTACTACTACTAGAAGTAAACGCCTTAATTAACACCCTAGTTAGTATAATTACTACCTAGATCTAGATAAGCTCTTTATAGAACCTTAACCCTATACTTAGAATAAGTAACTAGACTAAGAATATTAACTTTTATAAGATCCCCTTTCCTAGTTAGGATAGTACTATAGTCTTTTAAGGTAACAATATTATAAAGTTTCTTAAAAAGTTTAAGGATTAGTATAAGATTATAAGGGTCCCTAATTAATTTAGATATAAGCTTATAGTATATACTATAGGAGGAGACTATTAGACTCCTATTAAAAATGCTATTAAGGATCTACCCTAGAAGGAAGGAAAAGCATTTCTACTTTAGGAATATAGTTAATAGGATGCTAATTACTTCCTAGATAAGGAGGAATAGATTAAGAAGGTAACTACTAGACTACTAATTTTTAGCTCTAATCTAAATACTATATAAGCTCTTTTTACTAAGATTAATAACATAATTATAAAGGCTAAGTAATAAGACTTATATATAATAACATATAAGAGCCTAATTAAGGTAATCTATAAGAGATTTTATATTAATATTATTAAGGATGCTATAAAGGAATTAGGACTTAGCTTAGAGAAGTTTATTTAATTAATAACTTACCTAACATTTAAGGCTAGACTTCTAGACATAATTGCCTATTAGAAGGAATATAGCCCTCTATTTACTACTAATTAGGGCGTAAAGACCTCCTAGTCCTATCTAATAACCTAACAGCTATAAACATATCTAATAAGCTATTACCTACTAAGATATTAGACTTATTAGGTACTAACAGACGTCTAGATTACTTAGACTTTACCTAATAAGACTAATTAAGAGTTAGCTAATAGTATAAGTAAGCTAAAGATCTACTAGAATAGTATATAGCCTTAAGGTAGTACTTAAGTATTTAGAGTTAATATAGTATAACTAGATTAAACAAATACACTTAGACTATATAATTAGTACTAGTATTATTAGTTATAGTAACATAGGTTTATTTAGGAATATAATTAGTATACCCTAGATAAGGATATAATACTAGTTATCTTAATCTATAAAGCCTAGTACTATAGTAGGCATAATAGTTAGAGTCTAATAAATAATATACTATTTACTATAGTAGAGGAGGGATAGAAGTATAGTATTATAGACTAAATTACTCTTCTTTCCTATGTTATAAACATATTAGTTAATAAAGACTATAAGTTTCTTATAAAGTAGATCCTTAATTACTAGATTAGGTTACCCTAATAGGATTCTCCTATACTCCTTACGCCTAGTTAGTCTATAGTAGTTAAGTATATTTATATACTTTACCTAAATTAGGTAGAGGACTATATAGATATTTATACTATTAGCTATAGTAGACCCTAGAAGGACTACTAGTAAGCACCTAACCTATATTAATTAGATAAGAATAAGGTTAACTATAAGGTAAAGAAGTTAGAACCTATCCCTATAGTTAGGAAGAAGTTAGTTAAATCCTTAGGCAACTTAGGAAGGGTAATAGAGCTTAATAGTAATAAGGAGTAATAAGCCTTAGACCTTAATCTAGTATTTAGTAGGAGTACTTCTATATAGATTAATAATAGACAGGCTAACTTAGTAAAGACCCTTAACGCTAAATAACTATAAGAGCTAGATCTAAAGTAAGAGGCGTATAGACTTACTAAGAAGAAGCTAGACGCCCTAGTATCTCTCCCTATTAGCCTCCTAAGGAAGATCTAGCTAGAATTTAACATAGTAATAGGCGTAGCCTTATGTAATTAAGGATATATTAATATAGATAGAGTCCTAATTAAGGCGCTAAAGTCCCTAATTAACCTAGCTAAGACTAATAAATAGAGGTGGGATATTTAAGGACTTCTTAATAAGTATAATACTATAATCTCTTTAGGATAGGTAAGATTAGCTAAGGTAGTATAGGTTAGAGGAGTATAGCCTATACTAGCTCTTCTAATATCTGTTATTTTAAACGCTTATCTCTAGCTAGAGGTCTATATAACCTTAGTTAATTAACCCTCTTTAGGCAACCCTATTATAGTAATCCTAGATACTAGAGCCTAAGTAAATATCCTCTTAAAATAATACGTTAAAGCAGTAGGGATTCTATATATCTATATAAGCCTCTAGATAAGGACTTTTAAGTCTAATCTAAGTAGCTTAACAACATTTAATAGATTTTATTTTATAGAAGTATAGGTTAATAGGTATAAGGTAACCTTATACTTCTTTATTAAAGATAAAAGAGAGATTTCTAACCCTCTCTTACTAGGATTACCTTTTACCTAAGACTATAAGCTCTCTTTTATATATAGTAATTATTTAATTATAGCTTATATCTATATAGAGAATACCCTATTAAGAGTACTAGTTAGAGTAATTAGGATAAACCAGCCCTCTAAAGTTATAGACATTCTTCTTTATCTTAATTAATATATTATAGAAGTCTTTAATATAGAAAAAGACAGTCTAGTAGTATAACTAGAGATACTATTAGAACTAAGACCTTATACCTAGACCTTAATCTTAAAGAAGGGGATATATTAGTAGTAGTAATTAATAATAAGCAAGCTAAGGATATTATAATAATAGTAGGGTAATTACTAATTAAGCTATATATAGTATAGATTTAGAAAATTGCTATAGTAATTATAGGAACTACCTAGAAACATAAATATAAACATAACAAACTAGACGCTACTTATAACCTAATAATAAAGCTAGTATCTTACTAAGAAGAACAGTTAATTAGGTAATAAATCTAGAAGTACTAGAAAAAGGCTACTTATTAGTTCTAGGAGATAAGGAACACTCTAATAGGACGTACTATAAAAGTTAACATAATATATAAATAGAAGGATTAAAAGGTCTAACTAGTTAATAACATACTATTAGATAGATTAGTCCCTAATAGTAACCCCTACTAGAAGCTTAAGAAGATTAAGGAAATTAAATATAAGCTAGAGGACTAATTAGGACTATATAGTAACCTAATTATACTAAAGTTCTCTAATATTAAGCTATAATTAAGGTTAATAGAAGATTACCTAATAAAGCTACTAGAAGGGTACTAGTATCTATAACTAGTAGAGTATAACCTTTTTATATAGATTCTACTTAATTAAGAGAAGGCTTTAGCATAAGAATTTCTAGAGTATAGGTATATTAACCCTATAGTTATGCCGCCTTAAGTAATTTAGACTATCCCTTATAAGGTATAGTAAGTAAAGGGTATCCTAATTCTAAAGGCTCTTTTACTAAAGGCTTTTAAGGTTATCTATAAGTAGGTAGCACGTAGTATTATTAAAGAAAGCTATACTATATACTAGAATCTATAGTTCCTTATTATAAAAAAGGATAGTAACTTACGCCTAATTAACTTAGTAATAAAAGTTAATATAGTAACTCTTTATAATACTTAGTAGCCTCTAGTAGTAGATAAGTTTTTAGAAGAGTATGTAATATACTAGCTAGTATTATTACTTAACTTCTTCTTAGGTTATAATTAGATCTTACTAGATAAAAAGAGTTATAATCTAACTATATTCTCTACTCTACTTAGTCTGTTTAGATACTATACTCTACTAATAGGAGTAATAAATTTAGTAGTATAGTTCTATAGAATTATAATAAGGATCCTTTATAATCTAATCCCTTAGTATTATAGTATGTTTATTAATAATATTATAGTTAAGGGCCCTTAATTAAGATATAATAATAAAGAGCTTTAGGTATACCTAGGGATCTATTAATTTGTTTATAAACACCTCTATAATATTAATTAAGTCCTAGTAAATATAGAGTTAGCTAGATATATAATATTAGTAGTTAAGTCTTAATAGTACTAAGAGTTAGTAGTAATTATAGGATACCTTTATAGTACTATTAGATATAAACCTAATTAAGCTAAGATTATAAAGATTTTAGAATAGGAAAAGTATAATAGTATGTTAGAGGTTAGATCCTTTCTAGGGATTATAACATTCTATTACTACTAGGTAGAGTGTTTTTTACTAATTATAGCGCCTCTCTATTAGTTACTCCTAAAGAATTAACCTTTTTAATAGAAGGAGCTATAGATTAAGGCTATAGAGACTCTTAAGGTTACTCTTACTACTATACTAGTCTTAGTCCTAATTAACTACTCTCTAAACGCCAGCTATATTATTCTAACTACTAATTTAAGTAGGGATAGGTAGGGTTATACTCTTAGTTAACTTATAAATAGTAAGAGAATAGTTATAAGATATAAAAGTAGAATCTAGTAAGGGGTAGAATTAAAGTATAATTTAGGGAAGTTAGAGATATATAGAGTCTTAATAAGTCTTAAGTAATTACGTAACTATATATTTAGGATTAACTTTCTACTTAAGATAGACGTAAGGGTTTTAGTTACTTAGATTAATAGAGTAGTAAATAACTTACTATTAGCTATAATAACGTAATAGCTTTTATAGATTAGGCTCTTTAATTTTAAGGTTAAGTATATTAATAGTAAGAGGAATATAGTAGCTAATAGGCTCTCTTAGAAGCCTCTAGGCCTATTAGACTTACATAAAGCTAATTAAGAGGAGGATATTAAGGATTTTATTAACATAAAGGTTTTATAAATAAGGATAGCTAGGAGCTTCTTTCTATTAGCCTACACACGTAGAGATAACATAACTAATTAGCCTAGAGAAATTAAAATTCTAATAGATTTACTTAGTAACTACCCCTAGTTAACTAACTTAAAGTAGATTGCCTATTTCCTCCTTACGCTAAAGAGACTACTAGGTATTCTACTATACTAATTCTATAAGTTTAAGTAAAAGGCTACTTAATTTGTTATATAGAATTAACTCCTATTTAGACTAGGGATAAAGACATACCTAGAACCTCTTTATATTATTAATAATCTAAAATAGTAGCTAGATTTAATTAATAAATTACATAATAAATTAGGGTATTAGGGATAAGAGGCGACGTATTTATAACTTACTAAATATTACTATTAGTCTAGGATGTATATATAGGTTAGAGAGCTAATTATAAGCTATAAGGCATACTAGAAAGCCTAATTAGTATAACCTAATAACTACTACGTTTCTTTAGTTCTATATAGTTACCTCTTTTTAAGAGTTACTTTAGATATCTAGTATATAGGGAAATAAAAGGTTATTAAAGCCTACTATAAGTTTATAGGATATCTAGAAGCCTATATCTTAAAAAATACTATATTATTAAATATTATAAAGTTTATCTAGGAAGATATAATCTACTAATATAGTATCTATAAAACCTTAATTATTAATAGGGGGAAGGAAAACACTAGGGTAGTAATTAAGCTAAATTAGTATTATAGAATATACTAGAAGGTTATTTTAGTATATAACCCTTATATAAATAGACTTTTAGAGAAGGGATATTAGCTAATTACATATATACTAAGGATCTAGTTAGACTAGGGGAAAAAGGACATTTAGCTAATAATAGCTATAGCTCTTTTTACTAACTAAATAATAGTTAGAGCCTCTAGTAGCTATATACCCTTCTATCTTAACTATAGATATAATATAGTTATACTAATAGAGGGATAAATAGTAACTTAGAGAGTTTTAGACTAGGACTCTATTAAGACCCTAGAGTAGGAAATATAGCTTTAGTTAAGGGCCTTTAAACAATTAGATAATAATTAGAATAAGGCTTCTTAGATTATTATAAAACGCCATACCCTTAGTTATAATTAGTTTAACATAAAACATATTAGGTAGATAAGGAAGGAGAAACTTTAGGAGGGAGATTTAGTCCTTATCTTTAATATTTAACAGTAGATTAATATATTAATAATAAGGAAGTTAGATTACTACTAGTAAGGACCTTTTAGGATTTACTCTATATTACCTAGGAGCTCTTTATATTAGCTATTAACCTTAGTAGGGGAGCTAATTACTAGTGTGACGTACTCTAGGAATTAATTAAAGAAATTCCTAAAGTCCCTAGATGGCTTCTATCTCTCTCTAGAAGAGGCAGACAGTTAAGGGGATATTATAGTAGATTTAGTAGATCTACTCTTAGATAAGGAACTAACTCCTAATCGGCTAGAGCTATTAATTAAGGGCAGTATTTCTAACAACTTAGAGGACTCTAATAAAGGGGATAAGGATAATATAATTAGCTAAGGACTAAGAAGATCACAGCAGAACCTAAAAGCAACAAGCATGTCTTTATAATTAGGGTTTATCTCTTTAGCTTAATTAAGCATAAAGATATAAGGGATAATAGGATATAAAGAAGAAGTACTTATCTTAATATAATTAAGCTATTAAGACTAAAAAGTATAAAGGACTAGTATGTAAAATACTAAAAACCCCCCCCTAGGCTAAAAATAATAAATTCCTACTTAATTAGCTAAAGACTTAGTAACTACTTCCCTTATACTAGCACTTTAACTTCTTAGCTATACGCTTAGCATCCTTAGTGTTATTCTTAATCTCTAAATGCTAATACACCTTACAATTAATCTAAGGGTGATCCTCTAAAATACTATAGAAACTTAATTAACTAGACTAGCTATTCTTAAGGGTTTTTAACATAGTAGTAGCTAACTCCTAAAAGTTAGAAAGTATTAAAACCTTCTTTTTAATAATTAGGATATATTAAAGAGATTAAGTAAAGAGAGGGAGCTAAATCTAATTAAGACTATTTAGTAAAGAAACATATAGCCCTACTAAAACGCTAAACCTAGCTAAAGAAGAAGCTTAATATTAAGAAGTATACCTAATAGGAATAGGTTAACTAGTTTAATAATCTAGTTATAGAAGTAGCATATCTAACTAATCTATATAGTACTTAGTTACCCCTAAGTACTAAAGATAATTAGGAAGGTTAGGTAAGGCATAATACTAGGATTAAGTAGGATAGTATTAATTAGGGAAAAGACTAGTCTTTAAAGAAGAAGAGTAAGGGAGGACAGAAGAATTAGAGCTAATCGCTATAGGATTATAGTTTCTATATATTAAGGGACTAAAGATAGAAACTAGGGGATAGATATAGTAGGGTAGGGTAGTAATTAGAGATTATCTTCCTTAATTAGCTAAGGATATAACTAGAGGATGCCTAATTAGTAAAGATAAAAGGCGTTATAGACAGATTAATAGATAAAGTAAGTAATTTTTCTCTTCTTTATACACACCCACCTTCTCTTAGCTTATATGACAAGACCTTTTAATAATTTTAGTTAAACTATAATAACATAAGAAACTTAGGAGTTTCTACCCCTCTAATTAGGAGAACTCTTATATTAATTAAAGGAGATTCTTTAATTAACTAACTAAATAACTTAAGCTAATTAGAGGAAGCATCTTATATTACTTATATAGGTTGTAGTATTTCTTCCTATAGATTACCATACTATATAAGTCCTTCCTTACCCTACATATCTTTAATAACCTTAGTAGGAATAAGCTTCTAAATAATAGAACTAATAACTTATTAGAGAACTTATTTAGGCCTAAGATGCTATATAGGAATAACTTAATAAGCTATATATAAAAGATACCCTAGATATTATTACTAAATAACTAGAAAAGTATATCTAGGCCTAAGGTAATTACTAGAAGTAACTATAGCTTAAATAGGATATTAAAAATATAGTGTTTAAATCTATAAAGCTTAGAATATAACCTATAAAGATTATTATAATTACTTATAAGTAACTAATCTTCTATACTAGTAAGCTAATTATATAAACCCTAAGTAAGTATAATAAACTAGTAATCTAGAATATAAATAAGACTATATACTACCTATAATATAGGCTAGATAATATATAATAATAAATTAAATAAAGGAAGAAGGACTAAGGGGACCTAGAATAACTAGTATAAAGCTACCTATAGCTTTATAAAGTACTTAAGTAGTAGTATAGATAAGAAGAAAAGCCTATAGACCCCCTTAATATCTTAAAACTTACCTAAAGACTTTAATTAGAAGTATAAGAAGGATTAAAGCCTACCTAGGAAATTATATAGTATAAGACTATTATAATAGTAAGAAAAGGAAAGGAACCTAAATAACTATAGTTTATACCCTTAAGACTCTAATACTAGGAATATATACTATAAGATATAATTAAGTACCTAGGAATATCCTTAGATATCTATAATACTTCTAACTTAGAATCTTCTATAGATAAATTTACTCCCTAAAGTAAAGTTAAGTAACTAGCTATAGACTAACTAGTAGAACTAGAAAGAGAGATAACCCCTATAACTAGATAGACTAGTAAGAAATCCTAGTATATCTAGTAGTAGGCTTACTAAAACTCTATACTAGTACCTTAGGATATATAAAACAAACATAAGGTATATAATAATACCCCTAAACTTAGGAGGAGAGAATAAAAGTATCTTAAAGAATAACCCCTAGTATAAAGAAATAATAATAACTAGATTATTTATTTCTATAGAATAGAAGATATAGATATTAAAAACTAACCTATAGTATTAGTATAAGAAGAACTAGTTTTTAGAGATTATAAACTACTTTATACTATAAACCTATACTACTATATAATCTTCTAGGCTAATTATATCTATAATAAATATTTAGTATACTTAGTTAATAAGGAAAAGTATATATTCTTCCTATAAAGAATTACCCCTTAATACCCCTTATATAGTATATATATAGATTATAACCTATATACCTAGATAGTAGAAAGTTACTATAAATAATAACTCTACTTATAACCTAACCTAGAATACCTACTCTTATATAGTAGTAGTAGAAGGTATTAGTTAAACTACCTATATAATAAGTATAAATACTACTATAAAGGGGAAGTATAAGTATAGTAAAAAATTAAGGAAGTAAAGACTTCCTAGGTTAAACTAAAAAATAAGGAATACTAACTATAAAGGGATTATAGGAGGTAAGATAGGATATAAAGTCCCTATATATAATAAATATAGAAGATAAAGTACACCTTATTTATAATATTACTATTAATAGATAACCTACTAGAGTTATAATTAATAGTAGAGCCTATATTAACCTAATATTACTATAGTTAGTAAATTAATAAAAAATACTATAGTAAGAAAAAGAATAACTATATTACCTATAAACTATTAAAGGAGAAGTAGTTATATATAGTAAAGGAACTATTAATAAGGAGACTATACCCCTCCCTATAGTTATCTAAGGCTAATACTAGTAACTAGTCTTTAATATAATAGTAATAAGAGATATAGATATAATATTAGGAATACTATAGCTATAATAATATAACCCTAATATAAACTAGAGAATAGGCTAACTCTAGTAGAGAGACTTAACTATAAGGACGTGTTATATACTATAACCCCTAAGTAAGCCTAAGTAACTAACTTAATATATTACCTATATTAGAAGGATTAAGCCTATAAGAGACTAGTAACTTATATCTATAGTAACTATATAATAAATAATATAATAATAATATATACTAGAAGGGTAAGGAAATAATAATTTAAAGGAAGACTATCTTAATATAATACCTCTTAAATATTAATAATATATAAAACTATTTACTAAAGAACTAGAAATAGGACTACTAGAATATAGACTATATAACTATAAGATTTAACTCCTAGAAGGGAAGTACCTAAAACTTAAACCTATCTATAGACTAAACCTAATAGAAAGAGAGATACTTAATAAATAGCTAGATAAGAACCTTAAGAAAGGATATATTAGACTATTAGAATTACTAATAGGGTATCTAATCCTCTTTATACCTAAGAAGAATAGAAAACTATAACTATATATTAACTACTATAAACTTAATAAAATTACTAAAAAAAATAGTTACCTACTACTACTTATTTTAGAGCTATAAAACCTATTATATAGAGCTAACTAGTTTATAGTACTTAACCTTAAGAGAGCTTATAACCTTATCTATATTAAGAAAGGAGATAAATAGAAAATAGTATTTAGGACTTAATAAGGACTATTTAAAATACTTATTATACTATTTAGACTTACTAATATACTAGTAATATTCTAAATAATAATTAACTATATACTTTATAAGAAACTAAATATCTTTATTATCTACTACCTTAATAATATCCTAATATTTTCTAAGATACTTAATAAATATAAGGAATATATATACTAGGTACTCTAGAAACTCTAAGAAGTAAAACTCTTAGTTAAACTAGAGAAAAGTAAATTTTATAAATAATAAGTTAACTACCTTAGATTTACTATTATACTAGGAAGTATCTATATATAAGCTAGTAAGGTAGCTATAGTTAAATATTAGCCTATACCTTAGAATATAAAAGATATTTAATCTTTTAATAGCTATATTAACTTTTACTAAAAATTTATAAAGAACTTTAGTAATATTATATAACTAATATAATAACTTATTAGGAATAATACTAAATTTAGATAGACTTAACTATATTAAGAAGTATTTAATAAAATTAAAGAAATTATTATATTAGAACTAGTCCTTAAGATACCTAACCTAGATAAATAATTTAAAGTAGAAGCTAACACCTCTAACTTTACTATAGGTAGATAACTTAGATAATAAGATAAGTATAAAAGACTATACCCCTATATATTCTTCTCTAAAGTATTCTTAGGACTAGAATTAAACTACTAAATTTATAATAAGGAACTTATAGTAATAATCTATATATTTTAAAAATAGAGACCTTAACTTTTAGGAACTAAGTATAAAGTTCTTATATATTTAGATTATAAGAACCTTATATACTTTACTACCTTAAAGGTTCTTAATAAAAGATAAATTAGATAGTTAGAATTCTTATTAGAATTTAACTTTAAAATTATTTACTATAAAGAAACTAAAAACAGAAGGGCTAATACTCTTAGCTAAAGAATAGATTATAAGGTTAAAGTACTAAAAGAAACTTATGTTATCCTTAAGAATAATAATACTAGAAACCTTATACCTATATAGAAACTTATTATAATTAGTATATATACTTATCCTAACTTAATTAATAAGATAATACTAGAATAGATCTATAAGATATATAGTACTAGGGTATATAGATACTAAGGAGTTATAAAGATATTTAAATAAATTAGATAATACTATAATATATAAGTTATATAAGAAGAAGTAGCTTTAGTAATTAAGGACTATAATATATATAAGAAAAGTAAGAATAGTCCTTATAAACTATATAGGTATATTTAACTATTACTAGTACTACTAGAAGTATAGTACTTAATCTCTTTAGACTTTATTATTAAACTACTAAAGTTAAGAGAACTACTTATAAAGATATACTATAATAGTATCTTAGTTATTATAGACTAGCTTACTAAGTATATATACTTTATCTTATATCTAGAATCTAGTAATATAGAAGAACTAGTATATACCTTCTTAAAGTATATTATTAGTAATTATAAACTACCTAAGGAAATTATGTTAGATAGAGATAAGCTGTTTATATCTAAGTTTTAGAAATCTCTAATTTTATAACTTAGAGTAGATTACAAACTATTAACCTCTTTCTACCTATAGACTAATAGACAAATAGAATAAGTTAACTAGATACTTAAGTAGTATTTTAAGTACTATATTAACTATAACTAAGATAATTAGGTACTACTACTACTAATAGCCTAATTTACCTATAATAGTACTACTAGAGAAAGCATATAGAATTCCCTATTTTTCCTTAACTTTAGATACTAACTAACTATATATAGAGAACCTTAATAAGGACTATAAGCTCTAAAAGCTATAATAGACGTAAATAAACTCTAAGAAATCTAGAGTAAAACATCTTTAGATCTAGAATTTATTAGGTAATAAATAAGGAAATATACTAACTAAATAAGAGTTAAGAGACTAACCTTTAAAGAGGGGGATAGTATATACCTACTATACTAAAATATTAAGATAATATAACTAAGTAATAAACTTAACTATAAAAAACTTAGACTATTTAAAATTCTTAAGAGAATTTTAGATATTAACTTTAAACTTAACTTACTAGATATAATAAAAATATACCTAGTCTTTTATATCTTACTACTTAAACTAGTACTAAGAGGATTAAATACTAATAACTATATTATTATTAAATCTAATAAACTAGAATATAAAGTTAAATAAATTATTAACTATAAAATAGAAAATAGTTAAGAAGAATACCTTATTAAATAGGAAGGCTATAGACATAAAGAAAACTTATAGGAACTAGTTAAGAACCTCTAACATACTTAACAACTTCTCTAGAACTATTATAACTTCCTAAACTAGACGCCTCTACTAATAGACCTAGATCTATAAACTTATTACTAATCCTAAAACTTATCTAGTTAATATTATTATTAATACTAATAAATTATAAATTATCTACTACCCCCTACTTATAAGTATCTAAAGTATAAAGAAGGTCTTTATTATCTAACTCTTATATACCCTAATAAAATACCTCCTCTTAATACTTATAAACCTTCTTATAGATCTTATAAATCTATAATAATTAACTAGTAGCTAGGGCTATATCTAATTAAATTTTTACTAGCTATATATAAAGGGCTATAAACTCTTTACTAGCCTTCTCTTCTTTTTTATCCTACTTTTTTTACTAGGTATTTAGTTTTATTACTATAAAAAGAAGTTAGTAACTAATTAAATATAAAAGGACTACCTTACCTATAAGTAGAAGCTATAAGTACCCTATTATATAGCTTCTTCTTCTTAATATATAGAGTATATTATAAAGACCTCTTACTAAAATAATAAGTAACCTTTATATAGTAGTAATAAGTATAAGGTATATTAGGAGGAATAGACTAAGACTCTATATAAGATAAAAGAGCCTAGTATTTATAATCTTTTAGTAATATCTTTTCTAATTTTAATTTTAATTTTACTATATAACCTAATATAATATTAGTATTATAGATAAAATAAGGAAGTATAATTAATAACTCCCTAACCTAGGAGATATAACCTACTTATAGGTCTTAAGGGTAAGACCTTTTAAGGGGAGACCTAATATTATAACCTAACTAACTATAGGTAATATAGGCCCTACTAGAGCCCTAGAAGTATAGGTAGTATAGCATCTTATAAGAAATAGGCTTATAGAGTAAGGTAGAAGGATGACTCCCCTTAAAACAAAAGAACTATAGATTAAGTTATATAATAATAAGAAGGACTAATATATAATAAGTAGTCCTAAGATAGGACTAATATATCCTATATAGTCCTAGGATAGGACTAATATTCTAGGGATAGTCTAGGATACTACTAGGATATATAGGATTTATATATAGGATAAACTAAGTCTAGGACTTAAGATAAAACTACTATAGCTCTTTAGTAATTAACTTATAATATATTCTTTAAATACCTTTTAGACCTTAATATTATGTTTACTATTATCTAAGCTATATAAGCTACCTTTTAACCTATTAACTACCTAACTAATTACTAAGTAATTAATAGACTAGTAAGCTAATAATACTATTACTAAGTATTAACCCTAGCTATACTTCTAGTAGAAACCTACTGTTAGGAATCCTAATTGTAATACTTAATAGTTACCTAGCTCTCTAGCTCTAGGTAGTTAGTAAGCTAGCTCTAGATAAAGTAGTCTAGGTTAATAGCTAGTATACTATAGAGGCTATAGAGGTAGTTAGCTATCTCCTATACCTAGATTAGCTAGATTAGGAAGCTAACCTTATTAAGCTATATAATAAATACCCTAAGAGCTATATCTTTAGTATTAGTTAATAACTACGGCTGGCTACTATTAGATAGGCTAGCCTAGAGGTTACTACTAGCCTAGAGCTTCTAGAGGTACTAGTAAATTAAAGTATTAGATATGCTATAGTCCTAGGTAAGTTACTATATAGTTAGTATAGTAGATACCTTCTTAGCTAGGCGCTTAAGGCTGGCCTATTATTAGGCGGTAAAGAGTAACTCTACAGCCTTTTTAGTAGGGGTTATATACTTATCGTATTAGTAGGGTATTTTTAGAATATATATATATATATTATAAGTAGAGTAGTTAGTTTATATTTATTAATAATAAGTCTAGATATTTAGTTGTTTTTAGTGAGAATATAATAAAAAGAAAGACAAAGTAGGGATAGGCTGTAACCCCTCTTTTCCTTATGTAACCCCCCTTTTTTCGCCCACTCCGTAGGAGTAGGTGTTAACTTTACCAAAAAACCTACCCACGGGTAGTATACGCCATCTTTGTGCTTCCCTTCGTCTCCAACCCACGTCTTCTCGCAGCTGTAGTTCACACCCGCCCCCGGACCGCTGAGTTCTCGGCAGGGACGACGCGCCTAGCTCAGCAGTAGCGTGAAAGGTTTCCCTTCTCCCTGGTCTTTAATTCAGCATCCGACGGCGGTGACTACTGGAATTTCGCCTCACCTCCCTCGCCGGAGTGACGGGGGACGTTCGATCTGCAACTTCTTCAGCATCTCGCTCAGAAATGGCTATCACGTGTAGGATATCTTACCTCAATGAATCCCGTGGCCCCTCTCAGAGCGAATTGGGAGTCCTTTTGTAGTTTCGCGGTATGCCGCGTTGGGTTGTGGTCAGTCATGCGCATGTGCGTTCAAGGAAGACGGGCCACATGACGGTTGTAGGTATTCCTTCATCCGTTCTTCATTCATCCATCCATGTAATTTGCAAGCCCCGTTCCGTCCTCCCAGCCTTTTACCTATTTGGATCAGGTAAGGACCACCCCCTCCACCAGCGTGCGAGGGGGTATGGCAAGCCGCCGGGCCCGGCCCAGCCAAGCAAGCCAAAGGCGGGGTGAGATGGGTCGAAGTGGGAAAAAAAAAAAAAAGAAAGAAACAAACCAAGATGCAACAGGCCAGCAAATGTATTCGCCAATGATTCCTTAGGCGGTCCGGTCTGGCCTGCTTCTTTCCTGTCATTGGTAGTAAACCCTTGGCAGATTCTCTTCCAACGTTATTCTTTTACCTATTGCCTCCTTCTCATATCGAGTTCAACAGGCAATCATCGGCCTGCACCCATCTCCGTCACCCACTTAAACAGACTCCGAACCCCCCCGCCGATCTCACACATTTTTGCATTGCCACTTGATTGATTGTTCTTCAACCAAGGATTCTCTCTACTCTGAATCCCGTTCCTACATTTTCTTACGCAGGTGGCATTTTGTCTAAATCTAACACCCATCCTCGTTTGCTCGCACTTACGATATCCCCGTCATACTCAACTGTGTGATCCCTGCTGTTTCCTCCGCATTGCTTGAGTCGACATCGATCCCCCACTGCGTGGTTATTCCTGCGGCTCAACCTGGACACGACGGGTAAAAACAGCAAACGTCAACTTCAATTCAAGCAAGCCTCGCTCCTGATCGGTATACAGGAACCTCATCTTGACAGCATTACATACCTGCCTCATATCCATCAGATAACAAGCTCGCCAGCTTCTGTCGACGGGGTGCCATTGGCGAATCAGAGGCCTTTCCGCTAGTGGTCTGCTACTCAACCCCGTCTTCCTATCTAATAGGCCCAAGCCGAAGTTGTTGAAAAGCCGGCTCCTAAATAGCTTCATTTCAGACAAGGCTGTTGCGACGATCAACAGTCGCCACCCCTTCTCAGGACTGCCCCACATCTTTACGGCTGCTCACCTGTCTCAAAAGGTGCCGCCATGTCGCTGAACCGCGTAGCATCCGTCGAGACGTTCCAGTTCGTTCCTAAAGCGCAGGGCCCGAGACGAGGCAGCGATACGTCGAGCCTACGGGCCGGAAGGCTATCCTTCAACCCCCTACCTGACGAGTGGGATCCTGCGGCAAATAAGCCCGATACTATCCTCGCAGTCGGTGCTTTTGAGGTTCCGCAATGGAAGAGAATCCGTATGTTGTCCTACGATCCCCGGCCGCTGGTTGCTGGACGATTCGGCCGATGACTTGCTCTTGAGACCCACCCACTCCCTACGTATGGAGTCGCTAACGCCGCAGTTATATAGTTCAAGTCGTTGTCGCGGTATTCTACTGCCTCTTAGCAGCCGGTGTTGCCTTCGGCTTCGCGGCACTGAAGCCGGTTCTCAAACGTGAAGGCGCCTACGAAGACGTCTGCTCCGCCGACGATCCCGACTCGGCTCCAGACGACACGTGCGTTGAGATCCATCTCAATTTGATGTTCACGTGCGCAGCCGTCGGCACCAACATCGCTGCTCTCCCTGTCGGGGCTCTGCTTGACCATGCGGGACCTCGCGTTTGCGGGCTCATGGGCGCCTTCTTTCTAGTCGTGGGCTCGCTCCTCATGGCGTACGCCAAGAATCTGCCATTCGACGGTTTCCTCATCGGGTACCTCGCGCTCGCTCTAGGCGGCCCCTTCACCTATATCTCGTCCTTTCAGCTGTCCAACGCTTTCCCCAAACACTCTGGGCTCATCCTCGCCCTCTTAACGGGAGCCTTCGACGCCTCCAGCGCGCTGTTCTTGGTCTACCGCCTTATCTACCAGGAGACCGAGGGAACTTTTGGTCACGAAAAGTTCTTCAAAATCTACCTGATCGTCCCGATCTTCATAACCATCGCCCAGTTTGCGCTGATGCCTAAGCAGTCGTATAAGACTGTGGGAGAGCTAGTCGAACTGCAGGAGGAGACCGCTGCTGTGAATGACGCCGATCCTGAGCCTTACGACGACCAGATCGACGAGAATACGGCGCTCCTTCAAGAGGAGCGCCGCCAGCGCGAGACCGTCGTCGCCGACATCGAACAGCTTCTGGGCACCCAAAGGACGGATAAGCAGAACCGCAGTGAAGAAGAGAAGAACGAGACATCGGGCGTCTGGGGCGTGATGCACAACCGTACTGCCTTGCAGCAGATCGCCTCGCCGTGGTTCATACTCATTTGCATGTTCACCGTCATCCAGATGCTCCGCATCAACTACTTCGTCGCCACCGTCCGCGCCCAGTACGAGGCCATCTTTGGCGACTACGACAAGGCTGTCGAGATCAACAACTTCTTCGATGTCGCCCTTCCTGTGGGGGGCATCCTTTCCATTCCTTTTATCGGCGTGCTCCTAGACCACACCAGCACCGTCACCGTGCTCGCCGCCCTCGTCACCATTGCGACCACCATTGGCGTCTTGGGCATCATAAACAACATGTGGGCGGCGTATATCCAGGTCTGCCTCTTTGTGCTGTATCGCCCCTTCTACTACACCTCTGTGTCCGACTATAGCGCCAAAGTGTTCGGCTTCGAGACCTTTGGTACCGTGTACGGCACCATCATCTGCCTGTCTGGCCTGTTCAACTTTCTGCAGTCCGGGCTCGACGTCTTATTCCACCAGACTTTCGGCGGCAACCCTGTGCCGGTCAACGTCATGTTGCTCTCGGCCGGCTTTGCCGTCGGCGTCATGCTGGTCGGGTACGTGGCTGTCAAGGCCCGGAGGCTGAAGCGCAAGATGCTGGAGCAGGAGGCCGAGGCCGTCGCCGGGTTCCACAACTGAGACCACGCGAGAAGGCCTCTGTTACGGGGGTCAGGGGCTTGGGCGGGCGGGCTTCGCCTTAGGTAGGCTGACGATTTTGTATGTTGTTGCTGTAACTTGCATCGCATGGCCTACATGATGTATTGGAGTCTTTGCCGCTTCTGGGTATGATAATTGGGCATAGCTTGTGCACTATCTAGTAGGAATAGTAAATTACAAGAATTGGGGAGTATTCCCCCGTTATCCTCTGAGGTTCGTCTGAAGCTCATTCCCAACATCAAGTATGTGACCTCTGATTGTTCTGAAGACCACTTGTCGACTTTGAAATCCTCGCCCACTAATTCATTCCTCATCCTCGTCAATAGTAGGCGTCTCGAACCTACCCCCAGTCCTGCCCAACCCACAGAACTGGCCCCACCCATCGACCTGCTCGCTCGCGTGCTTCAATACCTCGCTGAACCCCTCGTTGCCGTTCTTGTCCACGCAGAAATATTCATAGTCCGCCTGGTCGATCTCTGCGTCGTCCTGGACACTCATCGGGTACTCGATCTGGAAGACGGGCTTCCCGGCCTCAATGTAGGGCCGGAAGTCGGCGCAAAAGGGTTCCACCTCGTCCGAGGCCCGGGTGCCGAGGCACGTCTCTAGCACAGCGAAGTCGACAACGGAGGAGAGCTCAGGCGCAATCGCAGGTGCGTTTTTCTGTCCCAGTAGGAGGGGCCGGGAGGAAGCCGTTGTGAGTGTGTGTGCGTGGGCGGCGAGGGAGGCAATGTAGGCCGCGTAATCTGAGGACGCAAGACCGAAGCCTGTCGGGTCATCACCGTCCTGTGCGGTTGTTTCGTTGGCCTTTCTCAGCCCGGAAAAATTGAATGGGAACACTAAAGAGGACTCACATCTACCCAGGCGTCAATGTTGTCCGGGTCCACGCCATCGCAGCCAATGTCGACAGCCCGCTCAAGACGTCTCTTCATGAGGTCGACAACGCGGGCGTCCCGGATGTCGAGGTAGCGCTCGTCTGTGTAAGGCGGGTTGAGGGACGAGCCGATGACGTCGGCGGGGAACGCTTCGAGATCTTCATCCCAGTCTTGGACGGCGCCGCCGTTGAAATAGCAGATGATAATCTTGCCAGCTGACTGTTTCGGGTGTCAGTCACTGTGTTGAAGGATGGGGGGAAGGGAGGTGGAGGAATAAGGAAACATAGGCAGGCGGTTTTCCGTGGATTGCATAACTAACCTTGAGGGTGGGGATGATGTTTTCGTAGTCCACTGCGTGTTGCAGGTCAATGTCCCAGACTGCGGCCTCGGCGGGGATAACGTCTGCTGCCGAATGGGCTTTAATGGGGTGGTGAAGAACGATCTGAAAGCTTACGCCGGGCTTCCATTGGCTCCAGTCCACGATGCGGCTGGAGAGGCCGCTGGGCATGATGAGGCCAAGGATGCCGGCCGGGGCCAGAGCCAAGAGGGCGAGCCGTGAAAGGGTCATCTTTGTATTGCGTCGATGGAGGGCCAACCCGTGAACTAGGATCGGGATACCTGGCGTTTTTGAATATCTAGATGTACATGTGTGGGGAGAGTGAAGATCTTTATATGCGCCAATTGGCTTGGATGAGCACTCGGGGTTCTTTTTAATACGGCGCGGGATGTTGTTACTTATGAGAGTGGCACCCCTCCTCTAGGAAAGGAGACATAGTAGTCATGCTCATACAGAAAGGGCACTAAAGGGCAGCGTCGGTTCGAGTTCACTACTAGTGGCCAGATGCGCGTGTATGGCACACTACAACGGCCGTCGTACGATTCGATATTGATTAAGCTTAATGGGAATTGCCATCTCGGCGGTCCTCACTGGTCAATTGGAGGGTTGATCGGCATAGCCCGGCTGACGAAGGAACCCCGTAGCCGGAGATAGTGGATACAGCATTCTAGGCAGCCGGATAACGTCAAATTAGGTGCGCCTGTCTTTCTGATCATCATATTGCAGCAACGTCGCCCCTCCCCTTTTGCATTCGTCTCGCAGAAGTCAGGAAGTAGGTCATGCGAAAAGTAGAGCCGCGAGAGTTTGGCCATCTCTAAGCCGAACGTCTGAGGTATCACCTATTCATTCATCCGGTATGCGACGGACACGATTTTCCTTCTTCGGCCAGTTGACAGTCTTTGTTGCTGCCGGGCCGCCAGAGTTGTGGATTCTGAACATGATGGCAATTCTTTTCTAAAATGACCAGACCCTCCGGTACCGTATCTACTCCACGAACGCCGCTCTTGATAACCGCGCAAACCAGTGGTTCTCCAGGAAAGCCATCCCGCCCTGCATCAATACTCCATAGCATGTCCAGCGGCCTCTTCGCGCTGTTTCCGGACAGCATCGTTCTCAGCCTCGCGCTGTTCCTTGAGCTTGGCTTCGACATCATCTCTAAGGCCGCCCAAGTCGGGCGGAATGACCTGGTATTGAACGCTCGGGGCTGCTTGGACGAACCTCAGCTGTTCCACCACATGTTGGAGCACGTCATCGAGGCGCTTTCGCGTGTTCCTATTCACGCGTGGCTCTCCAAGAGTCTGCTCCAATGTCGGAAACAACTCCTCGTATCTGAACTGCTCTCTCCACGGGGCGTGTGCAGGAATGATCGGGTCAATCTTGTCCTGGCAGCCAATAGCTATACTCGTCTCGAAAGCCCAGGCGCGAGCCACGTTCCTAGGCGTGTATCCGCCGCCTCCAAAAAGAATCATGGGCACGCCGAACGACTTGCAGAATTCAACGCATGCGCCGTGGCCTTGGACTTGAAGGTTAAAGCGTCCAAGACGGTCACCGGCGAGTGAATCGGCGCCGCACTGCAAAGCAATGGCGCTGGGTCGAAACTTCTCCATGCATTTACCGATGACGTTCTCAAAAAGCCATTTGTACTGCTCATCGGTAATCCCGTCGTTGAGAGGAACGTTGATGGCATGGTGCGCTCCGGGGTTATGCTCGTTCTTAGGACCATTGTCGTCCAGGCCGCCGGTGCCAGGGAAAAAGTTGAGGGGGTCGTATTTATGGAAAGATACCGTCATGACGCGGTCTGTAGAGTAGAAGGCTTCCTCGACGCCGTCTCCGTGATGTACATCGATGTCGATGTAGAGTACGCGGGGAAAGCAACGCAACAGCTGCAGAATGGCCAGGACGATGTCGTTGATGTAGCAGAAGCCAGATGCTTCGGCTTTCTTGGCGTGATGTAAGCCGCCGCCCCATGACACAGCAATGTCGGATTGATTAGAGCAGATCTTTCTCGCGGCGTCAAGAGACCCGCCCGCCGACATGGAGCAGTAGTCATAGAGACCCTCGAATAGAGGACAGTCGGAGCCGCCGAGGTTGAACTTGAGATCGGGATTCGCATTGTCAACGTCCCTCGGAACGGGTTCCGGCAGGACGGTCCCCAAAAAGTCCAGATAATCGTCCGAGTGGAAGTCGTTTAATTCTTCGTAAGTGGCGGCTCGAGCGATGTAGTTGTCCATAGCGAAGGACATGCCGTAGGAGTAGATGAGACTCTTGGAGAGGGTGAGCCTCCAAGGCTTCATGGGATGGGTTTGGCCGAAGTGGTGTTTTTCCATTTCGGGGTTGCAGTGGAAGGAAACATTGTAACCCTTTGGCCGTGTGATGCCCGTTTCCTCGGCTATGCGCTTGCATTTGGCGTAGTACTTGGCATTGTCGAGATCGCTAGCCTGGCCCAAGGGGACGTATTCCTCAACAATGTCATCTTTGTCGGATCTGTGTGGTAAATAGTTCGGCTTGGGAACGCGGAAGCGGTATGCGTCTGTGTCCATGATGATGTGCGACGGGTGTCCCGCCGGAGCGGCCGGGATACAGCCTGAGGCCCCTCGATCCTATTGTGAAGTTGAATGGTGGGGTTTTTGAATGGCCGAGTGAGGTGAGTTTTGCTCAGCGGTGAAGCAGCCAGGCGCAAAGCGCGTCAGTACGTCGCAAAATCGGGCCTAGCAGTTGCAGGGGCTACGTTTATCTTCTATGTGGTTATTGGCGAAGGTCTGACTTCCAAAAGTATACGCGAAGTCGTCTGATGTGATTCGAGATGTATTTGGGAGGTTTCATCAAAAGGCTGGCTGCACGATTGGATGAGATGTGAGAAGCTGCCGCTGGTCGCCACTGGGCACTTCAGGGCGGGCACCAAATGAGTCTTCCACAAGTGTGGCTGACTGCAGGTGTAACCAGCCACCGCGGTTCTGAACAACAGGGTCTACCTATGTTGGATGTACGTGTACCCAAGAAAATTAGTACTTACCTAGGTACATAGTCTATGTGGCGCAGTAGGCCCAATTCCCCCCTTCGGAAACTTCCAAGGACAGGACGTTCAGCCAACTTGCCTGAATTGTTGTGCTTTTGCATTATCCCATACATTCCCTTCCCCCCAAATGAAGCGCGAGAAACGGATGGGAATTGGAGGTTGTGTCTTTTCTGGATTTCACCTGCCCTTAGTGATTGAATCAAGGTACCGAAAGCAGCCTCAGCTTACCAGTATCGCTCCTTGACTCCATATCAAACAACCCAGCATCCAATCATATGAACCTTTTGTGCCTGGGCCCAGCATGCAGGAGCCCAGATGTGGCCTGAAAATCGGAGGCTAAAACTCCCGTCTCCGCTTGACTCGCCGATGAGCGTGGACCACTGGCAAGACCAGCTCCCTCCACTCTGTTGGAGCCTCGCAAACTTGCCCGCCGCCAAACCCAACGCGACACAGCACCACGCACACCAGCACAGCACCCAAGTCGACCGCCATTACACAACGTGATTCCAGCCTTTTCCACCCCACCCTCGCGCGTCCCAGGAAAAAAATTCATGTCCCGTCAAGTCACCTTTCCCAGCAGGGGAATTTTCATCGCTCCTTAAATAAAAAACATTCCGGGATCACGAGCAAGGGCCTTTCCGTCGTCTCGACTCGACTCGTCTCGCCTTGCCCACCGCAGTTGGACACACAGAGAGAGAGGGAGAGACAGAGAGCTCTTGTCGACTTTCCCTTCAGCAGCCGGACCGTCTCAAAACTCTTTAGGTGAGCCAAGCTAGTCACTTCGTTCTTTGCGGAGGATCGTAGCCAGGGTCTTTCAAAGTCTCTCCTGTCCAAGGCTCCTCTGTCGTCGCCTTCTACAGGGCAAGTGCAGCCAAGGCATACCATCGCCAGTTGCTCTCTGCCTTCTTCGGTCAGCACCCCGAAGAAGCCCCCCAACAGTAGACGTGACGCGCCGCGCCGCCCCCGTCATCCTGCGTGCCACTATTCCCACCTGCCGCTAGCTCTCTGCTCTCCCATACTCCACGTCTGCCTCTTTTCTGCTTTGCTCCAATACTCCCTTACCTTCCGTTGTTCCCTTTTTATTTTATTTTATCTCGATGATCTTGGTTCACGAGGCCTTCGTCACTCCTCACACGTCACCCCGATCTGCTATCAACGCACCTATCTCGCGTGCTCGTCCTCGAACACTACCTTGGCCGCATACAAAACCTCCTGCTCCCACTTCTTCTTTGTGGTCCTTGCCGAGCACCTTGTCGTTGTCGTTGTCAACAACGTCCGTCCCGTCGCCTGGCTGTTCCCTGCCCGTCAACGAACGCTTGCTTGCCCAGCCGCGGGGCGTTTGGGGAACTCGTCGTTAACACAAAGATGCCTAGAGACGATTTGTCCATCGACTTCGTCAAAAGGATGCCGACGGCCGAGGCCCTCGATCCGGCCATCATCCTCGACGACTGGCTCAACCGCGTCCAAAACCTCCCCGAAGAGATTCGCTTCCTGCAAGATGAAATCGCCGACAGGGACCGTCAGTACTACGACTGCGTTAAGTTGATCGAGGACCGCGACGGAAAGATACAGAAATGGATTCGGGTTAATGGCAGTCACGAGGTAAACCCTCGCGAGGAGACTATGCGGTCTCAGATGCGTGATAACTTCGCTCGTGCCGATACACTGGCCGCTGAGAAAATCGCCTTGACACAGAAGCTGCAGATCATTATGGACAAGCACTTACGAAACCTCGATCAGCATATCAAAATGCTTTATGATCGCGCGGAGCCTGGCTTCAATGACCCCGATGAATGCCCTTCTTTAATCCGGCCGAGCGCGGCGAACCACTCTGCGCCATCGGGTCGATCTGTCAATCCTGCCAGTCACCTTGTGGGAGCAGCCATTACCGCAGCACCTTTAAACCCGATCATCAACTCCTCGAGTCCGACTGCGGCGCGCGCCGGAAACCCTCAGATTCGCAACGCTCAATCTCAACAGCACGCCTCCTCTGCTCCTGCGACACCTGCTGCAAGCATGATACTCAACCGTCAGACGCGAGAGAGTTCGGCAGGTCCGGGAAGTGGCGCGCCGAAAAGGGGACCGCGGTCCATCTCTGGACTAGGTAGTCTGCCCACAACGTCAAGCAATCTGGCAAGGCATTCTTCCTTGGGCCCAGGTACACCAAAAGGCCCCACCACTACTGGACCAAACGGCACTGTACGAGCAGGTAGTGCTGGTCCCAGATCATCATCTACCAAGGCGTCAAGCGTATCTGGCGTGAGAAAGGGGACACCTGGTGCAGGGGGTCGGAAGAAGCCTATTAACAGCAACAAATCGTCACTATCTCGCGTGAAAAAGGCCCCTGGAAGCCGCAACTCACCCGCCTCGACAGCGGACAGTGAGCTGTCGGACGCTGAGAGTGGAAGTGGGGATGACGGCGAACGCAGCCGTATAGACCGTGCTAGCGGCACGCCCACGCGCGACGGCAGGGATGGCGATGGCGACGATAGCATGCTCGATGCTGAAGACGATGAGGCCGGCGACGACAAGAAGTACTGCACGTGCCAGAACGTCAGCTTCGGGGACATGGTGGCCTGCGACAATGAGGATTGCCCCTATGAGTGGTTCCACTGGTCGTGTGTCGGCCTCAAGAGCGAGCCTAACGGCACCTGGTTCTGCCCCGTCTGTACAGAGAACATGGACAAGGAGAAGCTCCAGAAAAAGAAATAAGGACACGGTTTGGGAATCCCGGCGATTGAAGCGTTTATACCCTTTTCTTTGGAGGCTCGGTACCATGATGAGGCTCCCGGCGGTGATCGGGTGTCGGCGTTTGGGCGTATTCCATGATTTATAGTGCAATAATGGCCGCTACCGCCTCTATTCACGAGCATGATGAATTGATAGTTGGTTAGCGAAAATGGACGTGTGCTGTGATGACTTTAGCCACCGTGTCAGCAACTCGGCTATTTATTTCCTCTTGAGGCTGTCCGCAAGCAAGGAACACATGCTAGTGGCGGTAGCGACAACAAGGTGGCGAGCAACGAATGCAGCTATACGGTAGTAGTGCTATTGCAAGAGTCTTAGCGGAACAAGCCAGGGGAAACCAGCAGATGAGGCGGTTTCCAAAGTTGACCCCATCCTTCATGTCTGGTCAATAATACTGATTCGATCAAGCTTCTTGCCAATTCGACCGTTATCAACCGGTTCTTCCTAATCGATGACCAGTTATAGTGTGGTGTGTGCATAGGCTCAAGCGTGACAGCTGGGCTTCTCCCTCCCCCCCCCCACGTGGGACACATTTGAGAGCCTCATTTGATGGGCCTGTTCATGGTTTACCTCATGTCCCGATACGGACTGGGTACCTTACCTGCTCTAATTATGGCGGTGGCCTGGATGATGACATGCACCTCGTTTGTTTCGTTTCGTTATTTCCTCCGGTAGCTAATCAGCGCATTTCAGGGTCTACGGCAGATTGCTTGATTAGATCAAGTAGGTGGCATGGGTCAAACTACTCGGAACTTGGGGAGAGGAAGGCATTATGGAAGATGGCGTCTCGAGGTGCAAATTGCGCTAGCGGTGCGAGGGGATATTGAGCAGGGTGTCTTTCGAGTGACAGCATAACAGCAAGACAGCATCCATCCTAGTTGGGCTGGACGGGCACCCGCAGGCTTGGCTGCCCGGGGCTGAACAACAACTTCGGGATAGTCAGGTCCGGGCGCTGGCCGAAAACCTCCAGAGCTTCATGGCTCATCGCCGCCGACGAGAGACCATCGTATTCGAAAAGTAGGTTGCATCCGTCCTCCTGAACAAACTTGGCCCACTGCATAGTAGTATGTAATCAAACTCCCGACCTGGCGGTAAGGATATTAATGGATCTCCTTCCCTTTGGGCTGGCTGAGAAGTGACTAAAACGAAAGTCAAGTGGGAATTGGCCCGCCCGGGGCGCAGATGCCGGCATCCAGGGGGGAGCGCTTTTGGTTCAACAACTTAACAAGAAACCTGTCATGCATGGCTGGGATCATCGAGGATCCAGAAGAGCGAAGCTTCGGGAAAGATACCGAAGAGGACCGGCTTGACTACTCGGCTCCGACGCGCTGGCTACGGACAGACAAGAACTAAGGATATAGCTCATCTCTGTCTGGAGTGGTGAAGCGAAGAGTATGACGGTTGAAGGGGACAAATAGCCGCCGGGCTGGGCATATTTGCTCCCGATCAATTTAGCGAAGTCGGGAAGTTTAGGGTGGTGGCCAGTTTTTTGCTGAGCGATATGTCAAAAGGTGTGTGCGGAACAGGTTGCGATGCGTAGGCATTTCCCGTCGATAGGCAGTCAGCTTGACCAACAGTACCTCTGGAAGAACGTCGGCGAGAAGCGGGCGGATGTCGGACCGCCTGTGCCCTTTGTCTTGTTATTCCATAAGGAGCGTTGAATAAACGGTGTTCCTGAAGAATGGCTGTGCGCTGCGAAGCACTTGTTGCCCGATCCAGAGGAAGCATTTGCAACAAGCACACCATAATGTCCCCCCCAATGGAGAGCGGGTGCTCTGAGGCAGGTCAACTCAAGGGGGCGAGGTCTCCGGAGAGCCATGCCCAGCAGCAGCTCATCTTACAACTGGCTGGGGGGGCGTGTCGGATGGTGGGGTTGTGATATGTCAGGATATCCATTTGATGTACAGATGTCTGTAGACGGTTCGACTCCGCAGTTGATGGAGACTCGCACCTTTTTTAGTGCATGCAATGCTAGGGAATACCTGCTCCGAGGGCTCATCCGTAATGCAGCACTGCTGATGCTGCACAACGGTGGGTAGGCGTTGATGTGAACTGGAGCGGTAGGTGACCAGCCAGGACGGAACCCC
The DNA here is from genome assembly GCA_020631755.1 of Colletotrichum sublineola. Taxonomy (NCBI): domain Eukaryota; kingdom Fungi; phylum Ascomycota; class Sordariomycetes; order Glomerellales; family Glomerellaceae; genus Colletotrichum; species Colletotrichum sublineola. The sequence goes on from JAHSQG010000013.1 coordinate 1,747,332, forward strand.
GTCTTGCTAGACGGCACGGAATCGAGACCTGCAAATAGGACGAAGCGCGGCAAGAACCATGGTGACCAATCATTGCTTTGACGGAACTCCCGAGGTCGACGGCAGGCTGGACTGTCATTCGTATCCTTTGAGATCTGCACAACCGGATGCGTAACCTGATAGATAAACAATGGAATGTCTCCTGGATGGTTGTTTTTCTTTGCTGTTCGCCCCCCATGCAAGCTAACAACTGCTGCAGCCGCCGCAGCCTCTCTCGTTTAGGCGTCGCTAGTTAACGCGCCACAGGGGTGTGGGAAAGGCGGTGGCCACGCCCGGTGGAGGGTTGCAGTTGAAGGAAGTGAACTGGATGTCTAGTTGGGCTGGGTGATTGACTAGATTGGCGTGAGTGGGAGACATTGGGTACCGCGATTGGCCTTGGGAACTGGTCGTGGGGGGTGAAATTTTGGTTCAGGCCGGTGGTGGAAATACGAGCAGTATATGCAAATTGGATAGAAGACATTCCATGTCTGTGATGCGAATGAAGAGACAAGGCCAGCGAGGCAACACATGCCTCGTGGTAGAACGAAAGGCACAACGGGTATAGTTCTGGCTGGGTACGGACATGGCGAAGCAAGGTAGGTACCTACCTATCGACGGTGACGGTAACTGACCCCCTGGAAGGGGGGAGCAGGTGGGAAAAGGGAAAGAAAGAAAGGGTGAGGGTGGTGAGGCGTGTCTCCTGCGACAGCCCCTCCCTCATCCAGTGCCTCCCCCGTCTCCTCCCTAAGCGTACGAACGGGGAACGGGACGAAATGAAAATTGGCCAGATGCGAATTGCAACAGACCAGGTTCCCACAGTGATATCACCGCTATAAAGACAATTCCCCCGTCCACCTCCTGGGCAACTCTGGTTTTCTTGACGTTTCTCCCTCCCCCCTCTCTCTGCACATAATTGACCTCGCTCGTTGCTTGTTGATATTGTTGTCGTTGCTATTGCTGTAAGTACCACCCTAACCCGCCCGCCCCTCTCCCCTCCCCTCACGAAACGCCCCTCCTTCGCCATATCGCCGATCACCGCACCTTTTGTTCCAAGCAGCGAACGAAAACAACAGCTGCTGCTCTGCTCTTTGGTCTCGAAGCACCTCAGATTGCCTCCCTCCGCCATTTCCTTCGCAGTTCTAGCCGTTTCCCCGCTCTTTCGACCGCTCTGCAAGCTCCGTACCTTGCTTGATTGTATCCCCAATCGTATGGAGAAGCTCACAAATTACGTCAGGCTACGCATATACCACTGAGCTTCCAGCGATCTTTCAGCCGCGAATCCCACGGCGAGTTCCCTGTCAACGTACGCACTACCCCGCTGTCCTCGAGCCTGCCTGTTTTTTTCCCCCTCTCCTATTCCACGCTCTCTTCCCTCAACATAATAAACACGGGAATCCTCTTCAGCCTGAGATCACTTTTTGCTTTACTGCGATTGTTGACACGCTCTCAGCACATACAGTTCTACTTCACGAACCGCGAAACCCTTCAAAACTCCCCTCACAATGGCTCAAGCAATTAAGAGCGCTTTGCCCACTCACCTGAAGTCCCCTTTGGGCGGCCAGGGCAAGAGCGATGAAGCCGAATTCAGCTCCCGTCACCACGGCAAGACGAGGTCTCACATGGTATGCCCCTGACAACCCCCCCCCCCCCCCCCCCCCCCCTTCTCGACTTGTCATTTGCCCCGAGCGAGGCCCTCCGAGGCCTGCGCGTAGCCTTTGCTCCTTACCTCGACGGGTCACTGTGCGAGACATCATTTGTTCCGAACGTTGAGCCTGCTTGCGTCTGCATCCCTCCATCTTTTATCAGCTGGCCGCGTTGTTGCTTAACACTGAGCCATTCGTCGCCCACGGCTTTTCGTGAGCTTCGCAGATGAGGCCAGTTGCACCAACTACCACCACCACCCCGGCTTTTGTACGACGTTCAGCCTGAGGTATCCTGACGGGATCTTGACTGGCTTCGTACGGAGGATGAGACCACTGGCGGTTTAGCAGGTCTCTTTGAACCACTACGACCTCCACAACGCCAATCCGGGGAAGGAGCGAGCCGGTCAAACGCGCAAATTGACCCCGTTGTTGGATCTCTTGACGATGCCTTCGGGATGCATCTCTGCCCCTCTTACCCGGGCTTCTGTCCGAATTTTCATTCTATGCACAAGCAAGATGCTAATATCTCCTCAAGGCTTTCGAGAACACCTCCACCAGCGTCGCCGCCGCTCAGATGCGCAATGCCCTTACCCAGCTCTCCGAGACCGTCTCGGACCCAGAGCAGAAGAAGGTCAGTATTATTAGCCCGGCTTAGCTCATCGAGCACCACCGCTGACAGCAACTTATTATAGCTCTTCGAGACCGAGATGGACAACTTCTTCGCCCTCTTCCGTCGCTACCTGAACGACAAGGCCAAGGGAAACGCTGTGTAGGTCTACACTGAAACAAGAACACACGGCGAGCTTGGGGCTAACGAAGATACAGCGACTGGGACCGCATTGCTCCCCCCGCCCAGGGCCAGGTCGTTGACTACGAGGACCTTGCCAACTCCGAGTCCGTTCAGTTTCTCAACAAGCTGGCCGTTCTGAAGCTCAACGGTGGTCTTGGTACCTCCATGGGTTGTGTCGGTCCCAAGTCCGTTATCGAGGTCCGTGACGGCATGTCCTTCCTCGACTTGTCTGTTCGCCAGATCGAGTACCTTAACCGCACCTACGACGTCAACGTTCCCTTCATCCTCATGAACTCGTTCAACACGGACGAGGACACCGCCTCCATCATCAAGAAGTACGAGGGCCACAATGTCGACATCCTTACCTTCAACCAGTCTAGATACCCCAGAATTTTCAAGGACTCTCTCCTGCCCGTTCCCAAAAAGTACGACTCGTCCATCAACGACTGGTACCCCCCTGGCCACGGTGACGTTTTCGAGTCTCTCTACAACTCTGGCATTCTCGACAAGCTCATTGAGCGCGGCATCGAGGTTGTGTTCCTTTCCAACGTTGACAACTTGGGCGCTGTTGTCGATCTCCGTATTCTCCAGCACATGGTTGAGACTGAGTCCGAGTACATCATGGAGTTGACCAACAAGACCAAGGCTGACGTCAAGGGTGGTACCATCATTGACTACGAGGGCTCCGTCCGTCTTCTTGAGATCGCCCAGGTGCCCAAGGAGCACGTCAACGAGTTCAAGTCCATCAAAAAGTTCAAGTACTTCAACACCAACAACATCTGGTTGAACCTCAAGGCCATCAAGCGTGTCGTTGAGAACGACGAGCTCGAGATGGAAATTATTCCCAACGGAAAGACCATCCCTGGTGACAAGAAGGGCGAGTCCGATATCTCCATCATCCAGCTTGAGACTGCCGTTGGTGCCGCCATCCGTCACTTCAAGAACGCCCACGGCGTCAACGTCCCTCGTCGCCGCTTCTTGCCCGTCAAGACCTGCTCTGACTTGATGCTTGTCAAGTCAGACCTCTACACCGTCAAGCACGGCCAGCTCCAAATGAGCTCTAGCCGCTTCGGTGACGCCCCTCTCATCAAGTTGGGCAGTGATTTCAAGAAGGTCTCGGACTTCCAGAAGCACATTCCTTCCATCCCCAAGATTATCGAGCTGGACCACCTCACCATCACCGGTGCTGTCAACCTTGGCCGTGGTGTGACGCTCAAAGGTACCGTCATCATTGTTGCGACGGAAGGCAGCACTATTGATGTGCCTCCTGGGTCCATCCTCGAGAACGTTGTTGTGCAGGGTAGCTTGCGTCTGCTTGAGCACTAAGTGGTTCTGGTAACTTTTTGTATTTTGAGCAAATTCAAACCAGGTGTCACGATGCTTTGTAGCGTCATGAAATGGCAATCTGAAAGCGCGCTGGGGTAATAGAAACCAAAAATCGTTGCGCCTCTAGCACGCCTCAAAAGGAGGCTTATGCATATCTGCAGCAGTGGTAGAACGGAGTTGATAGTATTGTAATAAAGCAACAAACACTGCATGGTGTTTCAACCATTAGACTAGCTGTTTTAGCTAATCATGATGTGAATCTTGTGCTATGTAAACACTCGTCTTGTGCGACCAGACCGGTCGGCGGGAACTTTGGCCTGCAGTTCCGCGTGGAGAGGTCCAGAACATCCCGGCTGGCCCTGACTAGCGGTGAGACAAAGGAAGAAAAAGAAACTTGGAGAAGCAAAAATATACGCCCGCCTACTTGCATGAGGGTCCCCTGATCCTGGGGCCTTGCAGTGGGTGCGGGATGCTTGCTTTGTTTGTGTGTGTGTGTGTGAGAGAGAGAGAGACTTGCTGGCTGCTGTCTGCCGGGTCGAATATTTATGCCGTTATGTGCCGATCCATGGACAGTGCTGTTGCCGTTCAGGGACTTTACTTACGAATACCTCGAACGAGTTCGCCAATTGAGAAGTCTTGTCGGTCATGGTACAGAGTACATATAACACGAGCTTAATAGGCCAGGTCCACCCCCGTCCAATTCGCTGTCTCATTTCTCTGACAACCGCGGAATTACTTTGCGATCGTGTATCCCGCGCACACAACGACACGAACACACTCGATAAAATTTCTCGGAAAGACTCCCTCTTCAATCAAGTCCTCTCCCCTCCCCTTCTCTCTCTATCTGGTCTGGCTAGTCGGGAGTCACCCAGCCTCTCTGAGCACCATGGGAAGCCTCGTGGAGACTTCGACGCTGCCGTACTGGCAGGTCAACGTCCCGCCAGAGAGCCGCAAGGATGAGTGCCCGGAGGGTCTCCGCAACCTCTCAGCCAAGGACGTGGGGATTCTGCGCACCCCGGATGACGCCTACCGCCCACAGACGTGGGACGAGGTCCGCCGGCTCGTGGCAACCAACAGGCTTGACCTGTTCCAGCGCGTACCATCGGAGCTGAGGCGGTACCGGCTGTTTATTCATCATCTGATCAAAAAGCATGGAAGTGTCATGAACTTTGTCTTGAAGCACCGGCTGGGGTGGCAAGAGCCGCTCGAGGCTGCGGGGAAGCCATTCGAGACGGAGGGGGATTGGAGGGTGCTGTACAACGACTGGCCGTACGGGATCGATACTCGGATCGTACATCTTGTTGTCTGGACCAAGTTTGAGCTTGAAGAGAACCCGGCGACCGGGGATTTGACGGAGAGGGCAAGAGGAGAGATTGAGACTTTTGTGGACAAGACGTTCCGCACAAAGATGAAGCCTGACATGGTGAGTCTATACTGGTTGCTGAACTATCTTTTATAGGGATTTACATTCCGATATCCCTTCCGGCAATGGACTCGGAACTTGGAGCTAAATATGATGTCTAGGTCATTTGGTTCAAGAATTGGCGGAGTCTCAAGTCCGTCCACGCCGTCGAACATTTCCATGTCATGCTCTTTAACCCCGATCCTGAGTTCGTCCGGGAGATTACCAACGGGGATGTCCCACAGTGTGACAAATTTGAGGTATGAATAAAGAGGGGGGGGTGTTGGGGGTTGTCGAGGGTTGTTCGATAGGACGAAACATCAACAACCACGTGCTGGCTGGATGAAAGGTCGTAGCAACAACCAAAAAAAAAAGAAAGAAAGAAAAAACCCCATTCTTCACCCGGTAAATTGGCATAGAATATCAGTCTGTTAATTCATTCTTGCAATTTCAACGGTTTCACTAAGGCTGTGCCTCCGGGAGCTCTCTGTATTCCACACGCGAGGCGGCGGCCATGGTGATGGCCGTCGGCTTCTCCATGACAACCTTAATCACCCAGCCGGAAAGGCCAAACAACTCGCCACGCGCTGCAAGACCTTGTCTGATGCTTCTGGTGATGGCTGGCCCGAGAGCTTCGAGTGTCTCGAAGGACGACTCTTCCAGCGTCTTTTTAAAAACGTCAGCAATAGACCTCTCTTGTGGGAAAAACAATGCGTGAGCCGAGCAGAGGGGACGAAGAAAAGGTAGAAGAACCGGGGAAGGGAGCAAGTAACTAATGACCTCACCTTGACAATGACGGACTCGAGATCAACATATATGTCGTCTTCCCCTGTGGCGTTGCTTTTGTACCCTTCGATCTCCACGTCGGTCTTAACGACCTGTTTCGCCTTCCTCTCGTTGTCATTGACGCCGATGAGCGTGGGCACCCGCAACCAGTGAATACGGAGCGTCTCGCTCCAGACCACCGGCCTGGCGGTCTCGAAGACCATGGCTCGCGAGATACTCACGCCATCGCCTAGAAGCGAACCCTTGGGCAGCGTGAGAGTAACGTCCATGTACCTCACCTTCTCCAGCTGCGCCCGCAGGGTCCCGCCCTGGTGTGTGCGGACGACGGCCTCCGGCGTCCGTTCGCGGTGATCCAGACGGTACCCCGTAAGATGCTCGTAGATGTGCAACAACGCAAACCACAGGCTGAAGGGGCCGCCGCGCTGTTCGGCGAGCAAATTTATCACGTCCAGGCTGGCAAGGAGGGCCTTGGCAAGGTGGCCGTAGTGCACTGTGTCGTCACTGACTGTATCCGAGGCCGAGGCGCTGTTGAACGGCTGCGCCATCGAGAGCTCCGCAGAAATTATGACGGGCTGCGCCTTGTTCAGGCGGCCCCAGGCGTCTGTTCCGGCCTTGAGCGTGCCCTGCAGGTCGCTGACGCGGATCACGGCGAAGGGTTCGCCGGCTTCGGCACGGACCTGCCATGAAGATGTGAATCGGGGCATCGCCATCTTTCGAGGAAGGCTGAGAGATGGACTTGCAGTACAAGAGTCCTTCAGACCAAACTATTTGATCAAAGTGACGGGGCGCGGTTCGTTGTCTTGGGTGTCGGAGTCACCTTGAACAATGAGATATGTATGCCGGAGCGGCACTTGCTCAAGCTTAAGTTCCGCACTGGGTACGCTAGACGTCGACGGCATGGATCCACAATCAAAAAAAAAAAAAAACCCCCGAGTGGTATGTGCATGGGGACAAGGGCAACCACCGTGGCTTTGGATAATGGGAAAAAATTGAAAAGTCATGTTGTTTGTCAATTGATAGCAATTTGCTTATTTTAACATGGTTACTACACCCAGTGGGGTGTTAATGACATGGCTTAGAGGCCCAGCCACTTGCGCAGGTCTTCCGTGTCACGGGAAGTCCATGCAATCTTGGCCTTGATGGAGTCAGTAGACTGCGAGAGAGCTCTGACGAAACCCTTCTTGTCCTTCTCGGCGAAAAACTTTTCAAGTTGATCCAATTGCTCTTGCTTTGTGAGGCCGCTCGTGCAGTAACTAACAATGCTTCCGATCATAGACGACTGAGCAGGGAACTTGGTATAGATATCGTCCCATCTGGTCTGCAACCATTCGAACAGAGCCTCAATGCCAGCCTTGGTTGAGCGCAGACTGCCAATTGGGATGTAAATATCCTGGTCGCGAACCTCGCCGCTGAGCAGAAGATCCAGAGTGCGCTGTCTAAGCTTAGGGTCGCGGGCTTGGCCCAGAGTACGCAGCGCGCTATTGCGCTCGTCGGCTGTCTCGGCGGTCTTGTAGTACTTGAGCACGGCATCGTACTAAAGTCCTGGTTAGGGTGGGGGGGGAATCGAGAGCCAAAACGTAAGTATCAACATACCTCCTTCTCACCGCCAAATTTGAGGACAATCGAGAACACAGAGCTCCTAATGTTAGGGTGGATCGCCGTCTTGTCACCTGCGACAAATTTCTCAAACATCCCATTCGCCGCAGCGACGACCTTCTCGTCACCAGACATACCAGCTGCACTAAACGTGAGGGCCTTGTATTGTTGTTCAACATGACCATCCTTGCTAGAGAACTCCCAGCCAAGCTTGTGGGCGATGTCACTAACGATGTTCCGTTGAAACTCGGTCAACTTCTCAACGATGGCGTCATCCTCGATCCAAGCCATCTTGATTGAGCCCAGACGGGTCAAAATCTGGTCCCACACAAGATACTCGGCTTCGCCCGCATTGCTGAGAGCCTTGAACAAGCTCAGAGAGGACGAGGTCTTCTGATAGCCCGAAGTCGCAAGAGCTGATGTATCAGCCACAATACCAACTCTGTCCTGGACGGAGAGCATCTCCGCGGCGTTGCCGAGCTTCTCAAGTCGGTCAATGGCGTACTTGGTACGGTAAAAACCGGTAGAGTCGGCATTGATCTTGAAGAACGCGACATCGTCAACCTCAAATTTGGCATCACGCGTGGTGAGCATCAGATCCTTGTTGATACCGCTCTTTGTGCGAACGTTCAGGGAGATGGGATAGAGAACCTTGTCTTCCTCGGGCTTGACGTCCCCCGTCGTTAAGAAGCGGTGCTGCTCCACGCTGATCGACTTGCCGGACTCTGTGACGGAGACGACGGGATATCCTACGTTCTGAGTCCAGATATTCATGATAGACCCGACATCCTTGCCGCTAGCTTCGCTTAACGCTTGCCATAGGTCATTTGTAGTGGCATTACCCCAAGCGTGACGCTTGAGGTACTTCCGGACGCCCTCCATGAAAACTTCCTCCCCGAGGTAGGCCGAGATCATGTGCACAACGCAGGAACCCTTGGCATAACTGATGCTATCGAATATTTCGTTTATCTCTTCAGCCTTGTGCACGGGAACCTCAATTGGGTGACTGCTTCTCAGACCATCAAGACCCAAAGCCGCCTGGAGGTCTTCACGGACGAAAGACTCCTTGAGCTTCCACTCAGGAAAGAAGGCGTTCATAGAGTACCGAGAAGCAAACTCGGCGAAACCTTCGTTGAGCCAGAGGGCGTGCCACCAGTCCGGAGAGACAATGTTTCCAAACCACTGATGAGCGATCTCATGGGTAATGACCGTCGAGACTCGCTCCTTGGCGGCAGCACCACTGGTTTTGTCGTCAAACAAGACCTCGACAGTACGGTAGGTAACCAGGCCCCAGTTCTCCATAGCACCGGCGGCAAAATCGGGAATAGCGACTTGGTCGAGCTTGGGCAAGGGGTAAGGGAGACCAAAAGCCTTCTCGTAGAACTCCAAAGCCTTGACGGCGATGTCCAAGGCGTACCGACCTCTCTCAATATCCTCGGAAGGCGGAGCGTAGACTCGAATAGGCACTCTGAAGTCGTTCGTCTCGATGTAGTTGAGCTCTCCGACGATGAACGCCACAAGGTATGTCGACATAACAGGTGACTTGTTGAATCGGACAGCCTTCTTTCCGGAAGGCAGCTCCTTTTCTTCAGCCACATCCATGTTGGAAAGGCAGGTCAGGGCCTTGTCGGCGATCAGAGTAACAGTAAACTCCGCCTTGAGAGCCGGTTCGTCGAAGCAGGGGAACGCTCTGCGGGCATCGGTGGGTTCCATCTGGCTGGTGGCCATGATGCCCTTGGTGCCATCCGGCTTGTTGTAGTATGAGCGATAGAAACCGGCCATCTTGTCGTTCAATTCGCCCACAAATTTGATCTCAAGAGTGCCCTTTTCGCCCTTGGTCAATTTATTCTTGAAGTCGAAACTGTGAGCCTGCTTCGGCTCATCGTAAGTGATGACAGGGTCGTTGAGACTCCTCTGCTGGCCGGCAGTCGACAGAGACAATGAGGCATGCTTGATCTCGATTTCGTGGGTGTTCAGAGAAACCGTGCTGGCATCCTCGGCAACTTCAAAGTCAATCTTAACCAGACCGTCGAACTTGAGCGTCTCGAAGTTAGGCTCGAGAGTGAGATCATAGTGGCGCGGAACAATGTTCGTAGGCAGCAGTTCGCGAGGGTAGTTTAGCGTGCCGCCGCCAGCGGCTTCTCCATGTTTGCACATGTTTCTTTTGAAGGAGCAGTTCCGTGCAGCAGCGACGCGATGGGGGTTCTGTATTGGAATGCCTCGTCGAAGAGGGGTAGCTCGGGGCGCGGAGGTCTGGGTTGCGAAGACGTTGTAGCTTCGTAATTGGTAAGGACTGCGATAGCTGGTCAGCCAATGGATTTCCCTTTGCAAGCAACACTGGGAAGTAGTTGTGCCGGGTCGACGGATGACACGTACATGCGTGCAACAGGTCTCCTTGTTGGGTTGATGATGCGTAAGGTCAGGTCGACCGTACGTTTTGTCACGAAACGGAAAGCCATGAAGGAGGGGGCGGGGGCCAAAGCCGCAAAGGAACGAAAGCGGTCAGTCTGCGTCTGGGGCACTCAGCTGTTGCTGCTACGCGCTACGCACGCCTAAGGGAGGTACATGTAACGGAGACGCGGGGTCCAGGTAGGTAGGTATCCGTAATGGCAAGGCAGGTAATCCGTACTGAGGGGAAGCTTCCGGTCCAAAGCAATCCAGTTTCAGTACTGCAAGGAGGCCGCCGACGCAGGCCGCGCAGGCCGCCGAAATGGAGAAAAACTCTCTCCACATCTTCTGCCTCAGGTCACCGTCTTTCGCTATCTTGTCACCGTCCACGGTGTGGCCACCGAGGCCCACGCTAAGCCGTTTGCTTCCATCCGAACTGGCCCACTACCGTACCGTGCGTTCTAAGCCGCCTCTAGTAGGCCGGGAAGCTACCTTTTTCCCACCAGCCGGCCGGCCCAAGACCGTACGGACGGATTATCTACAGAAGCTAAGACAGTTAGTTCACTTTGGATCCGTTGCTGTCACCATCTCTACATTGAAGGCTCTCTAAGGGCTCAAAGCAAAAGCGACACTACCTGGAAAGTACATAGGCTTCTCGCCCGACTGCACGCACAGCCAAGAGGACGAGCTTCCAGAAAGCTGAGCTTCTGTCCGATCACTGATATTCTTGACCGAAGCACCAGGCATATGACGATCAGTGCTTGTTGAGCTTGACATTGAAGGTACCCAGCGTATTAGGTACGAGGTACCTTTCTTTACGGTACAATTCTCCGGTAGCAAGAAGAGAATAGCACGAACACAAGAAGCATAGCGTCTGCTTTTCTCACTTCGCTTGGAATCCTAAGGGAATGTATCCAGGTCTTGATCAGCCAACAGCACTTGGAGCCTCAAGGGATGTAGACCGGATCGTCAAACCCTGCTTCTTGCTATGAAATCGCCCAAATCCAATTCTCCCTCCCCCAAACAGAGGAAGCCAAAACTAACGACCGCGGGCACAATCGGAGGGCTTGTAGGTCGGAAGATGAATTATATGACTCGAACTCCTACCTGGCTGATTAAGGGACTCGGTAGATGAGTTCCCAAAAACTCGGGGGAAAGCGGACAGAGATGCGGAAGTGGGAATCTTCAGCTAGAACCGGCCGGCCGACTGGCTCTCAAGCTCCACGCCAAGAGCCAGTGCCCGGGACAGAGAGACACGTCATTTGCATTGGACTTCGCGGCAAGAGCTAAACGACACTCTATTACATACAGAATAACTTACCTACACCTGTTCTACCCCGGCTTTGCTGGACGGGGTGACGGGGTCGGGATCCATGATCGGGAAGAACCGCATTAGCACCTGGCTATTCCGAGTAACATCCTCGGGATAATCCATGACGGGCTGCTTTTCCCATACCTCCAGTGGGGTAAGAATGCCATCCTCTGATCTCAATTGCCAATGAGCAGCTCGTCGTTGGACCGGGGTGCCGGTAAAAAGACGTTCTTCAAGATCGGGACGTCGGGTCTTGTAGATTGTCGAGGACGTACTTGGACGCATTTGGTTCAGCCAAAGTCCACTCGACCCCGTCATCGGACAATGGTTGGAGAGCCGTTGCGTGAAAGCAGGCTGGTGTGGCTGGCCAATCACACCGTGATATGGCCTGAATAGCCGACAGTCAAGACATGGCAACGGCGTTTGTTTTGCCCAGGGCCGAGGGCTTTGACCTGAATCACACGGGGGCTGGGAGTACGAAAATAGAAGAGCGGCCCAATGAAGAGAGGCAAAGACAGGAACGTGTGTCTGAATTGACCCTGGGTCACAGCATTGGCAAGGGCAGCATTATCATTGCTCGGTTTGTTGAGAAGCGGTGGCCCTCACCAAGACCGCAGGACATAGCTCGTCCAGCTTTTGTCGTGGATGAGGCGGTGCTAAGACAAGTACTTTGAAACGAAGCTGTTTTATGATATTCTTGGCCTGTTTGGAGCTTGGCATTCATGTACCGCTTTAACAGGGCAGGTGCCCCGCCTCACTTCGAAAAAGAGCGATTGGACGGCGCCTCTGGATGCATACCCCACCAAAAGATTGAAAAGTGCGAGCAACGACAGGCGCACCGGGGCACACCTAACTTAAGTAACTCGAGTGGATATGATACCTTACCTCCAGGGAGGTGCCTCACGGTCCTCACCTCAGGTGGGGTTGGGCAAGGGAAAGGAACCCCTCCAAAACACCTACTCCCACCGTCTGGCCTTGTCTTTTCCCCCTCCTCGTCTCGTCACCATCACTTCTCCATCATTCCAACCTCATTTTCCAACACGCAGACCATTGCTGAGGACATCTCTTGATTCCATCATCCAAAATCCGCAAGTAAGTCGTCTTCATTTCACGGTTGTCCACTGCAGCTCGCCATGGGCTGCCAAAGCAGCTGGGAGCTCTGGAAGCTTGCCCGAGAATCACCCCACCATGTCATCCCACCCTGAGGCAATTCTTTCTGTCCGGTCAAGGAGCGAGTTCTCGCAAGCTTAGCAATCTCCCCCAATCGGTCCTATCACATTGTTGACTCACCCACTTGTCCCTCTTCTCGCCTTCTGCCAATATAAAGCCTTCCCTCCCCCCCACGACTCTCGCTGACATCTTCTCCCCCTTCCTCTGTTAGGAACAACTCCATCATACAACGAGACATCATGGCCATCACCAAGATCCACGCTCGCTACGTCTACGACTCTCGTGGTAACCCCACTGTCGAGGTTGACGTTGTCACCGAGACCGGTCTTCACCGTGCCATTGTCCCCTCCGGTGCCTCCACTGGTACGTCGTCGTTCTAACCCCATCAAGAGATGGCAAGTGGCACAAGGCTGATGATGTTCATGGCACAGGCCAGCACGAGGCTTGCGAGCTCCGCGATGGCGACAAGTCCAAGTGGGGTGGCAAGGGTGTCACCAAGGCTGTCGAGAACGTCAACTCCGTTATTGCCCCTGCTCTAATCAAGGAGAACCTTGATGTCAAAGACCAGACCAAGGTCGACAAGTTCCTCATCGACCTCGATGGCACCCCCAACAAGACCAAGTTGGGAGCCAACGCCATTCTGGGTGTCAGTTTGGCCGTTGCCAAGGCCGGTGCTGCCGAGAAGGTTAGCTCCCGTGTGATAAATTGTTTGAGTTCCCCTGAAGAAGCTAACCACCCCTAGGGTGTTCCCCTGTACGCCCACGTCTCCGACCTGGCCGGCACCAAGAAGCCCTACGTCCTACCCGTGCCCTTTATGAACGTCCTCAACGGAGGGTAAGCATATGCCGCGCCAGTTTCCGGTAAGACATACTGACATGGGCTCTACAGTTCCCACGCTGGTGGCCGCCTCGCTTTCCAGGAGTTCATGATTGTTCCTTCGTAAGTTGTTTCCGTTCTGAGCTGCACTGCAGACTGATCCCTCATCATATCGACTAACACTTATTGTCCAGTGCTGCCCCTTCCTTCTCTGAGGCCCTCCGCCAGGGTGCTGAGGTCTACCAGGCCCTGAAGGGCCTGGCCAAGAAGCGGTATGGCCAGTCTGCCGGCAACGTTGGTGACGAGGGCGGTGTTGCCCCCGATATCCAGACTGCCGAGGAGGCCCTGGAGCTCATTACCGATGCCATTGAGCAGGCTGGCTACACCGGCAAGATGAACATCGCCATGGACGTTGCCTCCAGCGAGTTCTACAAGGAGGACGCCAAGAAGTACGACCTCGACTTCAAGAACCCCGACAGCGACCCCACCAAGTGGATTACCTACGAGCAGCTTGCTCAGCAGTACTCTGACCTCTGCAAGAAGTACCCTATTGTCTCCATCGAGGACCCCTTCGCCGAGGACGACTGGGAGGCCTGGAGCTACTTCTACAAGACCCAGGACATTCAGATCGTTGGTGATGACTTGACCGTCACCAACCCCCTGCGCATCAAGAAGGCCATCGAGCTGAAGGCTGCCAACGCCTTGCTCCTCAAGGTCAACCAGATCGGTACCCTTACCGAGTCTATCCAAGCCGCCAAGGACTCCTACGCCGACGGCTGGGGCGTCATGGTCTCTCACCGCTCCGGTGAGACTGAGGACGTTACCATCTCGGATATCGTCGTTGGTATCCGGGCTGGCCAGATCAAGACTGGTGCCCCGGCTCGTTCCGAGCGTCTCGCCAAGCTCAACCAGATCCTCCGTATCGAGGAGGAACTCGGCGAGAACGCTATCTACGCTGGTGACAGCTTCCGCAAGTCTGTTAACCTGTAGAAAGGATTAGCCATTATGACGATGATCGTGCAAAAGCCTGAGCCCGACGGTATCTTTAGGGACACTAAGGTGGACTGAGGATGCAAAAACTGATGAGATACGCCAGGCGTAAAGAAAAGACGCAACGGGTGGATGAATGGAGGAAGCATCGATGATGAAACTCGTAGCTTACCGTACCTATCCTAAAATGAAAGAAGAACAAGCATTTCCCACGGCTAGGCTTTGCGAATCAGTGACGAGTAAGTGATGTTGAACAGGCGGGTTAATGAGACAGCGTGTTGTGCCGGCCAGTGCCTCATGCTCCGAGTGCGTCCATGGAGATCGGTACATGTGAATGTGGCCGCCTGCGTAGCCCCACTGTCGTTCACCGCAAGATTGGCAGCAAGATACCTATGTACTGATGAGGACTTTTTCGGATGTGCCTTAGGTAATGGACGACGCTGTGGCTGTGTCGAGGAGGCTCAGCTAGGTATGTAGCGATGCCTAGTGGCCACCAGGTGGATGGTGCATAGGGCAGGGGCCAACTCAGCTCTGTGCTGATAGCCTGATAGAAATGTTGAGTTCCGGCTGTTCGCTGACTGCAAGGTCTGCCCATGCTTTTTTCTCCTTGGCTGAAGAAGATTGCTGCATAGAGTAGCCTCAAACTGCTCTGGATCGATGGTTTTCACTTTTGGCAAGATAAGTGGTGGGATGGCCCTACCACCGGGACCCATGACCACGGTCCCCCATCAAGCACAGCACTGGACATAAGTACGAAGTAGGTAGGTTTCTGCATCGCCTCTACACGCCGCATTCTAGATCAGTTTTGCACAGCTCAGACAGCACAAAACAGTCCAAACACAATAGGGATTTGCGTGGCTTGCATGTCGTCATTCATCAAACTCTAGACCGGACAAACGAGAGTCCATCAATCTCGAATATGGACATCCAGTTCTGCCGCCAGACCCCCGAGATCATGCTCCTGGTCCCCTTTCCCTTCCACCGTTGCTCCAATCCGTCGTGTCATTAATTACCAAACAAACAGCGTCTCGTCGCGCATCGCTGCTACGTCCTACTGCTGCCCGGCATCCTCGATTCACCTCGTGACTGCTGATTCGACCGAGCAGCACTCGCATTCCACACGATTTCGCAGATACGCAACACCCTTGGATACCTTACCCTAGACCGTGTAGTTGGGCTTGGGGCTTGCTTGCATTATACCACAGACGGCCATCTTATTTTAGCGCCCCTCCACGACGTGGAGCCCAAACGCCCCCTGTCCCGCTTGATCCACGTCCATCCTGTCCTGTCCACGAATACCTCTATCAACTGATCTCTCTCTCTCTTACTCTCTACTCTGTTCTCTGTTTCTCTGTCGCTCCGTCCCGTTTTTCCAGGCAGCGCCACGCACTGGGTCTCATCGTGGCCCTACCGCAGATCTCTCCAAGAAACTGGACATCTGACATCGCTGTAATTCATGCGCATTTGTTAACCTCCCGCCTTGATTATCTAGCAACCAAACATCCACTCTGGACTGTGGCCCGCGTGGGGGTACCCCTTTCCTAGTTCCCTCCTCCTGCCCGTCAGTCCGACGAGTCTGGCGTCTCGCTTGGTCTTTTGTCACAAACACCGTCAACCTCTCCTGTCAAACTCCCTACGGCCCAAATATTAACTATCCGCACATCAACTGCCTCGGCTGGCCGCAGGACTTAACTTTGGTCACATACCGCATCACGCCTCCCCCTGCATAACTCTCCTATCTTAGCTCCACAACTGACATAGCAACAAGGCTGCACTATGTCGGAACGCAGCCGGCGGATGCGCCTCCAGCTCCCGGAAGAACGACCGCTCTTGCAACGGAACCGCCCTAGCCACAGCTCCCAGGTTCAAGTCCCGCTCTACGGCTGCATGGCCAACCCTCACAGCCATTTGCCAGTCTACACAAACATCCACCGTATCCGACGAGATATCACCTCCATTGTCGAAGACCACCTGAGTTTGGAGCAGCTGCGTGATGTGAGGATCAACATAGCTGTGGTTCGCCCGCTTGTCGACAAGTTGTATGAGCTCGACGACATATCTATCGGTATGTGCAGACTCCCGTCTCCGAGTCAATTGCATCATGTGCTTTGCAGAAGTCGAGATCAGCACTGCAGATAGCGTGGGGGTGGGGACGCTGCGGTGGAATTGCTCAAGCTGACTCTCGCTTGCTAGTTTATTGCTTGCTCGTCAATCGCGCTCAATTTTTGTATGAACAGTCTCACATGAACAACCGGCAAAATGTCAACTACAGTCGCGCAGCACTTTGTGAGCTGGTGGCAACGCGTATCCTAAGGCGCTTCAGCGAAGACAATGAAGGACCCGATGGCTTGGTGCTCCTCGCACACATTCTGGTTGCCGGCTTTGAGCCCTTTCAGATGGCTCCGGCCGGGATTCGTGAGGCGGCGTCAACGGAGACCTATAGGAGCTATAATCGCATGCTTCCCTCGCTCGAAATTGCCATATTGACTGAGAGCAAATACTTCCTCAGTGCTACCCCGTGTCAGAAAGTGTAGGTGTTTTTCTTCCAGAGATAAGATTTGAAGAAGTGCTCAACAGCCCCGCAGTGTCGACGCCATTTACGAAGGCCGTATTGTTTACACCCCTTCGAGCTTCATGGATATAATTCCGGATCACTACAAGCTTAAGCCCATATCGCTGTATAACCCCCGCGAGGGCCCACTGCTTGACCAGTACCGGCTTCTTGTACCCCGTACCCGGAACATCCTAGAGGTTTTCCAGTTTTTGATCCTACTCACTCTTTATCTCTTTGTTATGGCCGAGCGCAAACCAGAAACATTTACTGTTCTGGAAGGCTGCTTCGCCGTTTATGCCTTTGGTTGGTCTCTCGATCAGTTTGCGACCATTTTGGAGCATGGTTGGTATGAGCACACAATGCCTTCTTAAAAAAACGCTAGTGCGCTGACTGTTATAGGCACGTGTACACGCAAAACCTGTGGTCTTTCCTTGATGTAGGCTTCATCGGCATATATATTGCGTATGCGGTTCTTCGTATACACGGTGCGCGTGTTGGTCAGCTTGTCCCTAAGCAACAGGCACTTGACGTACTTGCGATGGGTGCACCAGTATTGGTTCCGCGGTTAGCCTTCAACTTGTTATCGGACAACCTCGTATTCCTCTCACTGCGCTCCATGATGTCGGACTTTGTTCTCCTGACATTCTTATCGGCGTGGTGCTTTGGCGGGTTTCTCCTGTCTCTCCTTTGGCTTGGCGAAGGCACCCACCCTCCAGTGTAAGCTCATCTTGTATGAAGCCTACAGCCCAAGATTACTGACAGAAGTAACAGTACTATCAGCAAGTGGATGCTGTGGATATGGTTCGGGCTTGACGGAACAGGAATCAATGAATCGGTGAGCTGCGCATTAGTGAACTGCCACATGCGGTCCCAACCCTAATGAACTCTTACAGGTCCAGTTCCACCCAATCTTGGGCCCTGTCTTGATGGTGGCTTTTGCCTTTTTGGGCAATACTTTGTTCCTCACCATCCTTGTATCGATGTTGTCCAACACCTTCGGCACCATTGTTAAGAACGCAACTGCCGAAATCCAATTCCGTAAAGCCGTCTTGACACTGGAGGGGGTCAAAGGCGATGCAATCTTCGCATACCAGCCTCCTTTCAACATCCTGGCAGTGTTCGTTCTCATCCCTCTCAAATTCATCCTTACTCCGCGATGGTTCCATAAGATACATGTAGCGAGCGTTCGGCTGGTCAACCTTCCGCTTCTGCTCATCATTGCCGTGGCTGAACGCAGAATTCTTTGGCCGCCGCCACAGCCAGAAAAGCCAAAGTCGGATGGTTTGACCTTGTACCCGAGGGTCAAGCAGTGGTTCTGGGAAAAGTGGCGCATAACAGCCCATCGCGACATCAGGGCCGTGTTTGACCTACCGCCACCCGAGTCCGTAGAGGAAGAGATTGCGGTGGACGACGAGCTCACACATCACCTGATCAGACGGCAATTCACAAGGTCCATTACGAACGACACGATGCGAAAAAAGTCACCTCTTCGGAGAGATTCGACGTTCCCGGGCGTCTCGTCCAAATTGCGCGGGTCGTTCACCGGTAGCGAGGATATGCATGACGTTGGTAGCAGGCTTGAGGCGCTCGAGCAGACGACGCAGAGAATTGAGAGTCTCTTGTCACGATTGGTGGAATCAGGCGACTACTCTGACAACAACTTTGGCACTGGAGAGAGCGGCACTCTTCGTGATGGCGATATATCTTTGACCCAGTCACCGAAATAGCATGTCAACTCGTCTTTTTTCTTGTGTGAGTTGATATAAATGTTGGGCTGAGATCTGACGCTCTGCACTATCGATTAGTTGGAAAACATTCCTGAATACCCATACGGCACCTGCTAAATGCGGCGCGCGCGGAGTTTGCGTACGCATTTTGTGACACTCGGCCAGGCCAAAGTTGCATTAGAACCATGTCACTTCCCATTCAATAGGTAACGCCGACTGCTGTTATTCACTCACACCCCCTCCTTCTTCGCCTTTGCCCGTACAGTTAAATCTTCCAAGGGATTAAAAGTTAAGCCCAAATAATTAGGAAAACTAAGCCAACAACCGAAGAGTTTTTTATCTTTTTTTTTGTGTAAAAACCTTCGACCCGTACGTCGAATTCAAGAACAAGCAAGCAAAAAATGTGCGAGGTCTTCATCTACCAACACGTCAAGTGTAAATGCATCTGGGGCGAGGTCGCTGCCCCCTGCGGTCCGGGCATGGGCTACACGACGTGCGGACAATTCGGCAACGGCATTGCGAAGCAGCCTCTTCGGCTCCAAAAAGCGGAACATCGTCCGTGTCCGACACACGGTTTGTACGGGCTTTACGACCGCAATCAAGTACGGGTGATCAAGAAGATTACACACGGCATCAAGTTTGGGACAGGGCCAAGCAAACAGGACTCCGGGGTCGAAGTATCTTGCTGCGCTGTCATGTGAGGATGAAGCCATGTTGAAAGTGGGTGGAAGTGGGCACCACCCACATGGGCAGCAGGCGGCGGATGAATGAGAGAACTAACGGTTAATTAGCCAGGGCCAAGGCGCGATGACGATTCTGGCGACAACCGGGGTTGGAGAGATCTTTGACGATGGAGTTGATGGAGTTGATGCGGTGAATGGGTTGCTTTGGAGCCTCGGGGTCGGGGTATGCCCTACCGAGATCTACGTCGTAACGGAGCTCCAGTCTGAGGTCTCTCAATTAGTACCCGAAACTTGGGTCGTGCAATCTAAGTTTGTGCGGCATAGTAGAGAATGGAATTGCAAGCCCGAAGAAGTGATGCAAGAATCCTAGGATCCAACTATTTGACTATCCGACGCGGACAGGACGAAAGCTAGGGGAAGAGGGAAGGGGAGAAAAGACTACCTCAAGCTACCTAGGTAATTGCCTGCCTACCCACTTAGCCACCTGAGTTAACAAGCAATTAGTCTTCGCAAGAATACTCGACCGAAGCCGAAGCTGTGTGAAAGCCATTTCCGTATCGTATTTCCGTTTTATCTTTTCTGGTCTTTCTTCGCTCGCTACTCCGCACCCACTCTTTTCCCCGATTCACCCCACACTTTTTTCTGTCATTTTCCCCGTGCGGGGAAGGAAGTCTTGACGTTTGTCTCGTCTCTTGTCTTCCGTTTTCCCGCCAATTTGTTTACCTACATTGCCATTCTCCCCATTGTCGCCCAAGCTCCCTGCATGATTTGGAGCTTTGACAAACAGACGGTTTCGTCTCTAATTGATCCCAACAGGGGTGCAAGCAGCTTCCATTCACCCTAGTTCGGCAAACTCTCTCCCCTTACAGGAATCCGAGCTCTCACTTCCCGTTCCTGATTCCCTCCGCCAGTACCAATTTCTCCGCACTTAGGTCGTTTAGACTTCAAATGAAGGGTCACATCCCCGATGGGCCCTCTGGAGATCCTCGCACGCAGACTGGGTTGGAGTCTAATTGTCACTAGGTACCTGCCTGTGTGAGATCCGTACTGTCACTCCTCCCCACACCCGAGCCATGGCTGAATATGTCGAGCGCACTTTTAGCCTGAATGCACGGTTCCATCGTCGCTACCAGCCCTCTGCCCTGGAGGCCTTCTCATGAACGATGGTAGGATGGGAATCAGCAAGGTCTAAGTCGTGGAAAATTTCCCATTGCTGCGACTTCCGCAGATCTGGGAACCACGTCTGCCTTGACGCGCATGGTGAGGTGGTTTTCTTTCTTATAAGCCAGTCCCCTTCCGATCCTACCTTGGAGCGAGTTATGAAGCAAGTGCTTTTGTAACTGGTTATTCTCGCCAGCAGCACCTCTTTCCACCGGTAGCGAAATCATGTGGAAACTTTTTCTCCTTGCGTCCCTCGGCCTTGTCACCGCCGAGGACGGCCTCGCCGGCTGGTTACGCTATGCCAGGCTGCCCGACTGCAAGTCCGCCGGCGTCGCCGACTCCTTGCCCTCCACCATTGTCGGTCTCAATGCTACTGAGAACGGTCCAATCTCCTCTGCCTTGTCCGAGTTGACAAAGGGCTACCAGGGCATTGTCGGCAAGGAGGTTGTTGTCGGCGAGGACGCTTGCGCTGACTCTTCCATCGTCGTTGCCACTCTCGAAGACTACATGGCGACATGTGGGAGTGAAGTTGTTGAGGCTGACCTCATTGAAGATGGCTTCTGGATAAGTGTCAAGGGCGGTAGTGTCAAGATCCTGGGTCAGAACGAGAGGGGCACTCTTTACGGCGCCTTCGAGTACCTGAGCCTATTGGCGCAGGGAAATTTCACCGAAACTACCTATGCGACCAATCCTTCCGCCCCCGTCCGATGGGCAAACCAATGGGACAACATGGACGGCACAGGAACTCACGGCAGCATTGAGCGCGGTGTAAGTTGCGTCTTCTCTCTCAACATCCCACTGAGGAGCCTTATGTCTGACTTGAGTAGTACGGAGGTGTCTCCATCTTCTTCGAGAACCTCAAGGTCGTCACCGACATGACCCGCATCTCCCAATACGGCCGTTTGTTAGCTTCAGCTCGCATCAACGGAATTATAGTTAACAACGTCAACGCCAACCCCATTCTTCTCTCCCCAGAGAATATGGATGGGCTGAAGAGGATCGCCGATGCTTTCCGTCCCTGGGGTGTCCAGGTTGGCATCTCGCTCAATTTCGCCTCTCCCCAGACTTACGGTGGACTTTCGACATTCGATCCCCTCGACGATACAGTCATTGCCTGGTGGGGCCGCATCACGGACGAACTCTATGCCCGCATCCCTGACATGGCCGGTTACCTTGTCAAGGCCAACTCCGAGGGCCAGCCCGGCCCCCTGACCTACAACAGGACGCTTGCCGATGGCGCCAATCTCTTCGCCAAAGAGCTCAAGAACCACGGCTCCAAGAAGGGCATTGTTATGTTCAGAGCCTTCGTCTACGACCATCTCACCCTGAACGAGTCTGACTGGCACGCTGACCGCGCCAACGCCCAGGTTGAGTTCTTCAAGCACCTCGACGGCCAGTTCGATGACAATGTCATCGTTCAGATCAAGTATGGTGCCATCGACTTCCAGGTCCGGGAACCCGTGTCACCCCTTTTCGCGAACCTCAAAGAGACCAGCATGGCTATTGAACTGCAGATCTCCCAAGAGTATCTCGGCCAGCAAGACCATTTGGTTTACCTGCCTCCTCTCTGGAAGACAATCCTTGACTTTGACCTGCGTATTGACGGCCAGCCTTCCCCTGTCCGCGACATTCTGTCCGGTAAGCGCCTCGGCCGGCCTCTTGGTGGCTACGCTGGCGTCATCAACGTCGGCGCCAACTCGACCTGGCTCGGAAGCCATCTCGCCATGTCCAACCTTTACGCATACGGCAGATTGGCGTGGGACCCCACAGACGACGTTGTTGCTATTGTCCAGGATTGGTCGCGTCTGACCTTTGGGCTGAGTCGCAAGGTCGTCGACACTATCACCAGCATGTCCATGGAGAGCTGGCCCGCCTACGAGAATTACAGCGGCAACCTTGGCATTCAAACTTTGACTGATATTCTCTACGCCCACTACGGTCCTAGGTAAACACTCCTTCAGCCACCCAATCATGCCTGTCATTCATGAGACTGATTTTCAAGCGCAGCCCCAGAAGCCAAGACGGCAACAGCTGGGGCCAGTGGACTCGCGCCGACAGCGACAGCATTGGCATGGACCGCACCGTGAAGAACGGCACTGGCAACGCGGGAATGTACCCTCCCGAGGTGGCAGCCATGTATGAGGAAATCGAGACGACCCCCGACGACCTTCTGTTGTGGTTCCACCACGTGCCCTATACGCACGTGCTGAAGAGCGGCAAAACCGTCATTCAGCACTTCTACGACGCGCATTACGAAGGATCGGCAACGGCCCAGACTTTCGTGTCCAAATGGGAGTCCCTCAAGGGCCTCATCGATGAGGAGCGCTACGAACACGTGCTCTACAAGCTCCAGTACCAGGCCGGCCACTCTCTCGTCTGGCGTGACTCTATCAACAATTTTTACTGGAACAAGTCGAGCATCCCAGACGAGGCGGGTCGCGTGGGCAACTACAGGTACCGGATCGAGGCCGAGCACATGCACCTCGAGGGGTATAAAGTCGTTAACGTCGACCCCTTCGAGGCGGCGTCCGGGTACAAGGCCATTGTGACGACCTCCAATACGACAGCGGGGACAGCCTCAACGGTTGTCGGTTTCGAGACCGGCACGTACACGCTCGCTGTCAACTATTTTGATGTCATCCGTGGCAAGTGCTCGTACGTCGCTTATATCAATGACCAGGTCGTCGGTCAGTGGAGGGGTAACAGCGAAGAGAAGCTAGGCCACTGGCCGTCCGAGTTCCTGGATGGGCACTCGGCCATCCGCATCAACTTTCCCGGCGTCAAGATCACTAAGGGTGACACTCTGAAGATCGTCGGAACGCCCGACGGGCCCGAAGTAGCACCCCTGGACTATGTCAGTTTCTTGCCCAACGGCATCATTGACTGAGCTTGGCCGTCTCGGATGATGATGATAATAATAATGATAATGATGATGCGTGCCGAGCAAGTAACGATAGCGTGTACTTATTAAAATCAATAAATGATAAGTCAATGGGTCGATGCTACTTTCAATACATCAATGGAAATTTGTGCGTGCCTGTCTGTGATCTGTCCGACGTACTAGGTAAGTTTGATCTTTGGTTGATGTTTGTTAGTAAACCCCACATTTTATCAGACTGCATGCAACTGAGAATTTGATTCTCAATCGCTTTTCAATCCTGCCAACTCCCATGCGCCAACCCTTCAAACTCATCTAGAGGGTGGATGGATTTGACTGCCGGTTGCTAAAAGCCACAACGCAGCCTACCCCAAGTGAACCATTGAAGATACCACCAGCGCGGGGGTCCAGCAGGACTGGAAAGTCACACAAAACCCGAGCAAAGCGCACATCGTGATCCTTTGCCCTCTCAAGTCAGTGCCCACTCGGATTGAACACGGCAGAACTAACATCATTCTAGATTCCGACCATGCTCCCCACGCCGGACACATCGCACGTTCCCTTCGAGCGGGTCTACGAGCCGGCAGAGGACTCTTACCTCCTCCTGGACACCCTCTCCGCCCCCTCCGAGACCGAGTTCCTCACCTCCCGCTTCGGCGCATCGTCGCTGCCCACGGCAGTGGCGCCCCTCGTCGTTGAGATCGGTTCCGGCTCCGGCGTCGTGATCGCCTTTATCGCCGCGCACGCCCTTACCCTCTTCGGCACTGCTCACGTGCTCACCTTGGGCATCGACCTCAACGGGCACGCCTGCAAGGCCACGAACTCCACCGTCCTCCGCGCTCGCGCCGAGAACCCGACCACCTCCTCGAGGGCCTGGCTCGGTGCCGCCATGGGCGACCTCACGGCCCCGCTGAGGGCGCAGAGCGTTGACGTGCTGGTTTTCAATCCGCCCTACGTTCCGTCCCCCGAACTCCCTGCGCAGGCGTCCGCCGCGTTGGTCGCAGACGGCGAGAAGACGACATTTGACGAGGACTCGTATCTGCTCTCGCTGTCGTATGCCGGCGGGCGGGACGGGATGGAGACAACGGACCGGCTACTCGAGACGCTGCCAGGGGTGTTGTCAGAGAGGGGATGCGCCTATATCTTATTGTGCGCGCAGAACAGGCCGGAGGAGGTCAAGGCCCGGATTGAAGGGTTCGGGGCGGGTTGGAGGGCCGTCACGGTGGGGGAGAGCGGGAAGAAGGCTGGATGGGAGAAGTTGCAGATCATCAGGGTATGGAGGGACGGAAGGCGGCACGACACATAAACTGGGAATGTAAATCTGATTCGGGCTTCTCATCTGCGTCTGTTCGCGCGTGTGCAAGATGCAGTGCCCTGAACAGGAGTGACACCAACCGCCTCCACTGCCATGCCAGAGTTCTCTTTTATACTCGAATTGTATTCTTGATTTCCCTACCTCCCCCCCAAACGCCTGAAGAGCATCCGGTTTTGTCTTGATGCAAAAGGTACTTTTTTTGCGCGGTAACAAGTGGTAACAAGCACAAGGCCCAAATGTGAAAGTGATTGCGGGTTTCGTCGTATCTGAGGGGCCGCAATGATCCCCCCCTCCCCTTTCTCCTCCAAGTCATCTCCAGCCATCGGCCTTCTCGATTTTTTCCCAGGCGCAATAACAAACTTCCCCGGCGCCCGTCAGACCTCGCATGTGCCGATGCCAAACCCTCTCCCTAGGGGAATGGCACATCCTGCTCGAAGGTAACCCCTGACCGACTTAACCGCGTCCGCGACCGCGGCCACGTCCGCCGCCCCTTCCCCTTCCCCTGGGCCCGCCCCTGCCGCCGCGTGCGCCAGTGCCGCGGTCGGCCTCCTTGCGCGCCTTGTTCTTGGGCTTTGGCGCGTCGTCGATGAGCAGCGTGTCTAGCGGCAGTGAGTCGGGCAAGATGAAGTATCGGATCGTCGAGCCGCGGATGTTCATCGTGTCGAGCGAGACAGCGTCCTGACCCTTGGGCGTCATCTTAACCGTGCGCAGCGCCGTGTTCATTTGCGGCGAGACGGAGGTGATGGTGCCGTGGACGATGGTGCCTGTGTGTTGCGAACGCGTTAGCTGATGCCCAAGTGGTGGCGGCACATCTTGCACTAAAACGCGTTGTTGATAGGCAGAAGAGATGGGGTATTGTTTGCTAACCATTTTTGAGCTCAATTGTCACAGTCTCGTTGGCGCACTTCATCAAAAATCTGATTGTAGAATGTCAATGTCAGCTGGCCTCGATTATGTCGGACTTGGCAGCGAGAGAGCTCAGCACTCGCACCGAGTACGGCGGCAAGCGTGGGAAATGATTAACATACCTGACGAGCTTCATGTTGGCGGCGGCGGCGGCGGCGATATCAGTTCGTCGCGTGTTTGTCGTTCGTTGAAATATGAAGTCGGCTGGATGCTAGATTGTCGCGGCTCGGGCGTAAACCTGACAGTCCCAAGGTCACAGAAGGCTGAAGCTTCGGAAAAGTTCCTATCCCGTATCTGGAAGTGGGGCCATCGCCTGCGAGTGCCGTGCTATCACACGAGCCCGAGTACTGTTCACGTGATCTTCTCGATTGACTTTCCTCCTTTACCAAATTTCTCTAACGTACCTGCATAGCGAGTCGCCACTCATAGCGAGTCGCCCACCTTAAGAAAAGTGGGGTTATTTTGGGTGGGCTGCACGCAAAAGTGCTGTTACATAATTGCTAAGGCGCTCTAACAATTATGTAACAGCACTTTCGCGTGCAGCCCACCTAAAATGACCCCACTTTTCTTAAGGTGGGCGACTCGCTATGAGTGGCGACTCGCTATGCAGGTACGTTACAATGCATGTTCTCTCAAAACATCAACCTCAAATTGCCTTGATCAAACAATGGTAAACAGATGAACACATATCGAAAGTGGCACCCTTCAAGATCGGGGACACGTCACATTACACATTAAAGGGCAGTTCTATGTCTGAGTAGGTATATGTATCCGTATCCGGAAACCTGGGTTTATCTCCTCTTCATTACTCAGCCATAACATGCTTGTAAAGATGCCCTTGACCGCGATGCAACACGAACCTTTCCACTACGGCACCCCAACTTGGGAGTTCCCGCTTGTTCCTTGCCGCTCTCACTTGTGAGCTCGCAACCTGAATGTGTAAGCTGTCAATGGTTTTCACGGATTCCTCAACTCCATTCTCGCCGACAACACGAACTCGAAGGTGCTCCTCAAGGTAAGGCCCGGTGTCCTCGGGATCAAGTCCAGAGATAACTCCCGCCAACACCAGGTGCATCAAAGCGGACGTCAAAGGGACAGTCCCGGACACATGACTATTCGAGTCCATGTTCTTCATCGCAAACACCGGCATCGATCCCACAAAATTTGTTGCAGCTGTCCAAGAACTTGCGTCTTTGGGGGCGTCGTCCAGGAAGAAATGAACAACAAAAGAGCCATTCAGAGCCCCATTCTTGACGTGTATGTTGGCAACCCATTCGGTGTACATGTTGTCTTCTGTAACCACTTTGGCAACGAGTTCTGGATGATTCGAAAAATCCACCACAGGACTGCTTGGAATAGTTCTTTTCAGAGCCAGCGTAAGAGCACTCCTATCCCTCCCCGCGTTGGTTCTTTCTCGCTTTTGAACCAAATTAGAGGGGCTAGATGATCCGTAAAGCCGGTTGATGATTTCTATGAGGCGCGCTTGGTCTTCGGCCAGATCATTTCCAGGACTGGAGCTGACCTCAGCGTACGAGTATCCGAAGGCCAAAGCATCCCTCGCCATTGCCGAATTCCAGAAAGTTCCGTTTACATCTGCATAGAAAGGCTTGAGTTCCGTAAAAATATCTTGAACGTATCCTGGCGGCATTGTGAAAGAGTGCTCCATTGCGACTTGGGGAGATACCCATGACATCGGGTACAAAACTTGCCACATTGCAATGATTCTGTCTACCATCGTATGGTGGAGAAAGAAAACAGGATCAAATGCCGAGTACTGAATATAGAAGAGGTGGCCGCGATTGCCAACCAGGACATGCATGGCATCATGAAGCGACTCTACGGAGTCATATTGGGATTGGTTTGTTGCGGTGCCCCAGTATTTATTGCTGAAAGGGCCGTAGTCCTTGTAATTCGACAAAAGGGTGTACAACCGTTGCTGAAGGGCTGGCCTGGCATGCTCAATTGCGTGTGCAACGCTATGATTGTCCGATGTCTCGAAGGGCGCTCTCATAGTCTCTTTCCAACGCGGAAACTTGTGTTGTCAGTAAACATGCTTGCATACCGGCCGAGTACCATGGCTTACATCGCCTTCAGAAAAGACATCTGGATCAAGCGGCCGGAACTTGTAACTATACAGCGGATTTGCAATTAACTGCCATCCTTTTGGGCCGTTCACTTGGATACCGGCTTCCTCGAATTCGGGTAAATACGTCGTCTCTCCCAGTGGTGGCGGCGTGGCCCAATCCCAGTACGGAATGCGAAAGTCTTCTGCAGCAGCTTGGTATAAGGCACGATCCGTAGGGTCTGGGAACCATGAGGCGATCAACTGAACGAGCTGGAAGAGGACTTGCTGTCATGATGTCAGTGATTATGCCGTACGTACGCAAACTCAAATGACGAGAACAGGATGATATCTGACCTCGTACAATGCAAGATACGGACGGTGCCATGATGGAAACAGAACGGACATGTGCGTGCAATAGCCTCTGTCCTCACCTCCTGCCACCCCTGGAACGCCATTCCAAGGGACGAAGGGAACGCCATGAATACCTGCCAAATATCAACAGTGTGTCTAGTTGCATTGAATCAAGATGTTTACCGGCAATTTGGTACCACGATAGCTCCTCTTCCTGGTCCGTGTACTGTAACATACTAGATGCAAGAAGGAACAAATTCCATTTAAAGGGGTTCTGCTTCATTTGCCTGATCTCTTGCCGGACAGGAACGGTTCCGTTGACAGAGGGCAATTTAGCGACAATAATGGGTTGTCCCCCTTGGCGTTTGACTAGCTTCCTTACGTCGAAGCCATAATCGTACGTTGGAGAATATGGTGTGGCTAGTACGATCGCGGCGATGATGAGCATGGACAGTAATAAGACGATTCGAGACGCCATCGCCGCGCGCCTTTGACGGCAGCCAGCCGGTATGAACGCAAAGGTGTGAGAAGAATGGTCAATTGGGATGTAGCATTCGATCTTGGGGGCTGAGAGGGGTGAATAAAGACTGGATCAAAGAGGGGCGTGCCCTAAGATAGGATGCTCAAGTCAACGTCTTCTCTAGCAACGCGATGACCGGAAAGGGAGTCAGGTCGAATGGAGACAAGGAATATTTGCGGTTTCTGTTCGAGATCAAGGGGAGATTTCTGGTCTTAAAATTCGGCCAAATCCGTCCTTACAGATGCGGCAGGAGCTAAAGACGTGGAAGCAAAGACAGTTGAGAAGGCGGGGAGGATGCTGTTATTGAAAAATGGCAGGAGCCGAGACCCAAAACATTTAAATGGCCGACAAACAAAACAATGAGCGAGAGGGAAGCTGCATAGCCGTGATGAGCTAACGTATACGTCAGGTAGGTGATTTGTTCGTAACCGCTTTTTGATAGAAGACATGAGTCTGTCTTCAGCTAGAAAGTGGGTAGACCAAGAAGTGCCGAAGTGTAAGAATCATGAAGTAACTGGCAGGAGCAATGATGAGTCCAGCGTGTGTGGGAAGGCACAGTTTCCGCCATCCGTAACATGGTACCGGCAACACCAGGCATTGTATGCCTCCCATACCTAGCAAGGTATTAAGTCAATTCTTACAGTAGGTGCATCTTGCTTAAGGCCACTCGGCTGAGACTCACTGAAGGGTACAAGCTGTGGCGTTCACCAAGAAGATCGTGCAATGTCCCACACAAGCGTCATGTGAGGGGATCTATCCATCAGGTAAGAGAGGCTACGCGGTCGCTTTAACTAGCCGTCAAGGAAGGGTCCGGACTGAGCAGGATCTTGTGCCTTAACTTCAGGCGCCTCAGCCTGCTCTTCTCATAAAGTCCTCATCCCAGTGTCGCCCTGAGATGCTAGTGGCGGCAGATGCCCGTCGTACCCAGAATGTTTTGGGGAACCGAAAACGCAATAACACTTCACCGACAAGTATCCTTGCTTATCTGTACACTCTCGAAGGACCATGGCTCTCATGGGTGGGGGGTATGTTAGCACCAGGAGAACAGCACGCTACTTTTCCAGGCCTGGACCGTAACCGATGTTTGAGTTTCATACATCACGGACAGCGACGTTGTTTGCACGACATTAGTCGAAATGAATGTTTGCGAGACTCGGTCACTTGCACTACACAAACGCCCTTGTATCTAGTACACACATATGTCACGTTGCCTTGGCATCCATTCATGCTCGCACCGGATCGCTGTTGGCCAAACATTTCGGCCTTTGGGTTCCAGCTGTTCTTGACGAAACCAACATCTGAGATATATTGTAAACCGTGGTTGGAGGGTGTTGGTCCATCTAATCAAATCACGAAGCAGTCGTGTGCCGAGCTTTTATTCATAGGTGCATGGTCAATCATCATTGAATTACAAAGTGTTCCCCCCACCCTTTCTCTGTTGAACGCCGTCTATCTAAGGTAATGATGACATGGGCTTCAGTGGGCCCTTCCGGGGTGCGTCGCGAGAGTCGACACGGTACTTCAGCTTGACGCCCATAGCCGCTAGTTCCACATCCAGGAACTTCAGCGCACCTGGGACGACGACAACAGTAGTGTTCTCGCCGCCAACCCACTGGTTACCCTGTCCGTCCTCCCAAACCTCGCCCTCAATCTTGGCGGCGCTCTCCGCGTCGCCGGCGTCAATACGGGTTGCGCAATTTCTGCAGCGAACTGTCGTGACCTGCTTCTTCTTACCAACGAAAGGCGAAACCGTCGGCTGAACTGAGAGGAACGAGCCGCAGCTTCGGCAGATCCAGGATCGTGTGTAATCAGAACAGTTGAGCAGACGGTCCTGCAGCAGGAAGGCCGTGCCGTGAGCGAGCAGCGCGTCACGTTCCATTTCTCCCACACGAATACCACCACCACGCTTTCTACCCTTGATAGGCTGACCAGTCGTAGGGACGACTGGCCCCGTTGTTCGCACCTGGTACTTATCGTTGACCATGTGACGCAGACGCTGGTAGTAAACGACGCCGACGTAGATGTCCGCCGCCAGTTCCTCTCCGGTAATACCGGAGTACATGGGTTCGTTGCCATGGTAGTTGTACCCAGCCTTCATCAGCTGGTGGCCGAAGTAGTCGGCAGCAGTGTTCTCCTCGTTGAATTTGAACGGCGTCGAATCCTGGGCGAGCCCGTGAAGAGCACCTGCCTTTCCAGCAAGCGACTCGACGAACATACCGATGGTCATACGGGAGGGGAAAGCGTGTGGGTTGATGATAACATCGGGCTGTATGCCAGACTCGGAGAAAGGCATATCGACGGCCGGCCACTTTTGGGAGGCAACACCCTTCTGTCCGTGACGGGAAGAGAATTTGTCGCCGATGACGGGTGAGCGAGGAATTCTAAGTTTGATGGAGATCGTCTGAGCAGGCTCGTTACCCGTCTCACTGCCAATCACACGCACCTCCTCGACGAAAGCGGTCTCTGAGTCCTTATACTTTTCGTAATGCGTCTGATTGTCGAGGTTGATCAGTTTGCCGCTGTAGTCGGCTGACACTGTGTGCCATGCGCAGAGAACATCTCCTTCCTGAACCAGTCGGCCGACATAGGGCAGACCATCCTCGTCAAGCTGACCACGATAGTGTCCCTTGACAAAGCCACCGGGGGCGAAGCCAAACAGCTTCGAAATGTTCTTGACGGCTCGAGTTCTCGATTCGTCCTTGAGAGTGATTTTCTTTGTCTTGTAAATGGTACCGTGTCCAAATCCTCTTTCATGTGCTGACTTGTTCAGAATCATAGCGTCGTCCATGTCGTAACCAGTGTACGAAATGACTGCCACAACAGCGTTGAAGCCATTGGGAAAGTTGTCGAATCCGTAAGCGTTGTGCAGAGGCGATCGCACAACGGGCGTCTGACCGCTCTGCAGCCGGTACATTTTGTTGTCCGTTCGGTATCGCAGAGCGGTTGCTGGTGTTCCCATGGTTTGCTTACCCATCTGACATTGGTACATGTTTCTGGGGGATTGGTTGAAGTCCGAGAACGGTGTCATATTGGCAAGAATGGAAAGCATGTTCGTGGGTGTGAACTCCACGTGAGTAGACTCTCCAGACACAATTTCGTCCTCAACGACAGCGATGGACATATAAGGCTGCTCATGAGGGCCAACGAAGTCCTCCTTGTCGAGGGGAAGATACTTAACGGGCCTGACCATACGCGCGGGCGCAGACGCCAGATAAATACCAGGGTAAGAGCCGCCATTAGAAGGAGGAACGTATCCAATTTCAAGTTGCAAAGGCACGCCATGAGTACCTTCAACCTTCCAGTAGCGGAGAGTATCTGCAATTCTCAGAGATTCGCGAGGTGTGCAAAAGCCAATGATTCTGCCGTCAAGCATAATGACAACGCTCTCATCTGTCGCGGCGGAGGATGTCTCCACCGCACCCAGCTCTGCGACAAGACCGGGAATCTTGGAGGCATCGACGGCTTCCGTCATGATTTTGCACTTGTGAGCCAAATGATTCAGTAAACCACAAGGAGCGCCATCGGGGGTGTGTACCGGGCACATAAAGCCCCAAGACTCGGGCAAGAGTTTTCTGACTGTTGTCGTCTTGAGTTCCGCAAAGAAGGCACCTCTGTGGATCATTCGAAAATGGCTGAGGAAACGCAAGAAATTGAGCTTTTCCGCGACGACGGTGAAACCGGCGGTTTGTTGCAAGTCGAGACCAGAAGGACTCGTCAGATTTCCCGTAGAAAGAAAGTATTCCAGTCCGTTTCCAAGGTTCTCGTTGGCGTGTCTGAAGATGTTGGCGGGGAACTCCTTGGCAAAGTCTTGTGATGTGAAAGGCGTGGCAGGGTGTCTTCTGGTCCATTCTCGCAGCGAAAGACGAACGGCAGTGGTCAGGAACTCTTCCAGACGCTCTTTCAAGATCATACCATAGAGGAACCCACCCAGCAGAACCTCCTGGTTCTGGACGGCATCGGGGTTGTCGACGGAGCAGTCGCCGGCCACAAGGGCATACAACTTCCTAATCATGAAAAGAAGCATCCGGAACTTGTCGTTGTCCTCCTTCTCAGTGACGTTGATGTTGCCAAGGTGTACGAGGACAATCTTGCGTAAGAACTCAGTACCAACATCGTAGTTGGACATGGTGTCTGGCACACCCAATACCACGCGGAACTTCTCGCCCAGGTAGGCCCTCGTCTCGGTTTTACTGTAAAGCCCGTAGGATTTATAGGTGCGGAGGAGCAGCTCAACACGATCCGTCAAGAAGGTGTTCTTGGCCGATTTGGATCCAGACGGACCAATGAGTCCTTCAAAGATTTCTCGGTCGTTCGTCTCCACCAGCGCCTTTAGAATCATCATGACCGGCACGAGGTACTCGTTCTTCCTCCAGGAGAAGCGGAAAGTCATGTTTCCGTCGCTCAAGTAGTGCAATACGTTGGTCTGAGATGTCTCGTCGGGTCTAACGGATCGAAGGATGATACCGTAGGGGGTGTAGCCTTGGCCTCGATTCTGGAAACTCGGTCGATTGATTGCCATGGGGAAGTTCCTGCGGTTGACTTGCAACATTCGGATAATTTTCTCGATACCATTCACGATAAAGTAACCGCCCAGTTCCTCGGATTCTTCCTTTCTCTGCACTAATTGGGCAGGCGAGTTTCCCTCTAAATGACATCTGTTGGACTTTGGGAGCACTGTCAACACCGCATGCGCCAGATTGAGTGGCGGAACTTCACATCCTTGCTTACCTTTACCATGATGGGCACTTGGCCAAGCTCACGAACAAACTCCTTGGGGTCGCCATCATTGATTCTGTACTCAAAAGTGGCCGAGAGCCTGCCTCGGTACGTGCAGTGGCGCTCTCTGCATTCGGCGGGTAGGACTTCACGATTCCTAGCAAACTTATTCGAGGGGGGGAGCTGAGACTTCTGCAGTGCCACACCCTTGATGCGGATAGACAGGCGGTTCTTGCCTTCGGGACCAGCCCTGTCGTCACCGTCAAGGTAGGTCTTGGTGCCAATGTCCTCTAGACCTCGGGCGAGGAGGCTCTTGCCGTCGGTCCTGAACAAGGCATTGAAGGAATCGATGTGAGGGCTGATGGCCTCTTGCAGGGCAGGGTAGGCCGTATGATCTTTCGGGGGATTGCGGAAGAGGTTCTCGCGGCGGAGAGTGTTGTACTGGTGATCCCACTCGGTGCTGGTCGCTGAAGGAGCCATGTTCGCTCGCTCGCTTGCCTACGACTAGAACAGTTAGCTAGGCAGCGAGATGTCAAGATTGAGTGCAACATCATACTGAAGGCTATGTCATGCAAGTGCAACCGTCGGATGAAAATCGGCTTTCTGTGCAAGACGAAGGCGACAGAGACGAGGTGAGCATGAACTTCTTCCCGCGACGCCGGAATTGCTGGACCGGAGAGAAGAGGATGCGACGGTCGGGTCCCGGTGAAAACAAAAAAATAATTATGGAGCGCTGGAGCGAAAAAAATTGTGACAACCAATCGTGGCGTGTCCTCGGCGGGGTGGCTTACTGTTATCAGTACAGTGCGGGTGCGGGCGTCTTATCGGCTTGGCGGGGCTCTCCTTTGAATACCTAATACCTACCTACCTACCTAGGTAGGTAGGTAGGCAAAGAGGTACCGTAGACGGATGACGGGACGTGCTAGACTGCAACCCGGAAATTGGTCTCGGACGGGGTTGAGGGACTGCGAGTTCATCGACGAGTGGCATCCGCCACGCACCGAGGCCGATCCACCCTCCCGTCCGTGGTCCACTCACTTGCCTCGGGCAAGCTATCGACTGCATTTCACCGGGGGTTGGACAGCTTTCCACTGGCCATTAAGGCAAAACATGGTTCGGCGGTGCAGATATCTAACCTGTGTCACCAATGGTTCGTTATCCCTAGCATGTCACGAGGATTCTGTGACTCCTGAGTGGCCCGGTCTTGGTGACATGGCCCCTTACAGCTGGGAATGAGCAGCGGGACTCGACAGCGCTTCAGGGTCCGGGCAAGGCTACAGCACTCTTGATAGCCCGCCAGGTGGCTGAGGTCGGAGACCAGATAGAGGCAATGGCCTCGATGGACTTGGATAACTGGTTACGCCGGGTCTGGGTCAGGATTCATTGCGACCAAAGGTCGATAATGTCTAAACGCCAGGAGAAACGAAGCTAGCGGCCTCTGGTATGTATTTCTAAGAAGCCAGGCCTGGATATGTGTATGCGTGCATGTATGTCATCAAGGCAATGTAAGGTATTCGTGCATGAAGTGGTCATGCTGCTTCTGCGTTAGTGGCCGTCATTTCTGCCCCGTGGGGTCTCGTTCTCGCCAGTGCGAGTGTCAAATGGGACCCTCCCCTATCATCATCAGTCATCATTCATCCATCCATCCATCCTTCGATAAATCAACCGAGTGGTCTCCCGACGGCGCGACTTGCAACACTGGGTAGAAACCAAATTGAGTTTGCACCATGAGCCAACGGCGACTCCTGATTAGCAGAAGTCACAGCGAGCAGCAAACGACTTGCAACCCAACCTGCACTGGCTGGGGCCTAACAGAATAAGGCGCGCTTGACTGCCTACCTGCACAATTGATGCTCTGATGCCGCGCATCCATACTCGAGGTCTGTATCCGTAGCGTGCATCCACACATCCAGGTAGCACATCCTGTAGGTACGTTCAGCTCAACGGTCGGAGAAAGAGAAAAAAGGAAGGTAGGTGCCTCTGCCCTTCCGAACTTGACATTTGTACATGCTCTGGTCTGCTTGACCTCCTGGTTCCGCTTACTTTATCTGGTCTTACTTCATCTTTGGCCTTCCTCGGGTTCAAGGTACCTACCAATTCCGGAGTATTCTTCCCTAAGGGTGACTACCTAGGTACCTACGAAACCAAACCTGCCCCTAGATGCCTTGGCTGAGGGACCCTACAGAGAGAGACGGGCCACACCTTGACTGCCTGGGCCCTCAGCCTGCCTTAGCCCACCAACTGTCGTATTTGCTAAATACTCGGCGTCCTGCTCTTTTCGATAAAACCTGCGGTTTCATTTCCTTGATCCCGGCTGCATTTCCTCGAGCAACATCTAGGCCCGCTTTGTTTCGCTTTCCTGACTTGGACACGTACGTTTCCAAACCACCAACAAACGCCGTTGTGGCGAGCCGCCCGCTACCAACTCGCAAACAACCGCACCACTCATCATACCTGTCAAACGTCATTATACGCCGCCCGCTCGTATCGACTTTGGTCCTCATCTTCGATCGCGCTGGCCCCGCCTCGGTCCTAAAGCAGCTCCTAGACTAGACGAGATTGTGTCTGGCCTTGTGTCGCCTGCAGCACCTTTACCATCACGCGCTCTTCTTCTTCCTTTCTCGACAAACGCATCTTGATTTAAAGATATCCGTCCACCTGCGACTACCTGAGATACCCTGTTCGCTTGGCCCCTGGGCCCAACAACCTGGTGTGGAGCAGGCCATTGCAATCTTTCCGTCCAACCTTGCTTTGGATACCACGCGGCCCGACTCCCGCGCTTCGACTCACCAACACCGGTTGGCTAGAGCCTCTCTGAGATTTGCGTTGGACTGACTTCTCCATCGCCCAGATATCGCACCGTGTCGCTATCGTCTACCTTTCACCTTCATCTGTTCACAAGCACCGCAGCGAGTACAAACGCCAGTACATCCCGTTCATCCAGTCTTGGCACCTTTGAGCATCTCTGGCGATTTCGGCTTGCGCTCGTGCCCACGGGATCCCAAGAAGCATTGGCCGCTTTCCCCAGAACCTTCGTCACAGGCAAAAAGAGCCTCGGTGGTTGGAAACCCCCTGCCTTTGACGCTGGTCCTTGTCGACTCTATTCTCGTTGCCGCGTTCGCGTCTCATCCCTGCTCCTGCTGCCGCCGCTGTCGTCGTCGGTGCACTACCTACTTCCATGCGCACATAAGGTACATACCCGAGCCTACATACACCCCGTCGGTATATATGTACGATCCGTTCCTTTCTCAGCCCTTTCTTCGCGTCTACCGTTGCAAGATCCACATCAACCTGGTAGAAGCAAACGAATGAAACCCCAGTCCTCGACTTCTAACCGCTGCAGACCCTGTCAACGTGGTTATTCGGAGTCGCTTCCTTCACCTACTCCAATTCCAGCACGGCTCATTCTACAGTTTGTGCCCGAGCAAATACCATAAGCCGGACCCAGACCAGGCCAGGCCAGGCCAGGGTACTCCAGTACCTACTAGAGTAAGACCTTGCACCCCCTCACCATCCCGTCTTTGCTGGTGGGACCTCACCTGTGCCTCCTCCGCTCCAAGGACAGGCCAGGTCAAACCAGACCAGACAAGGTCAAGCGTCACCTGGGCTTTCTCTTCTCTTCTGGTTTCCGCCCACCTACACTTGCACCTGCACCTGCACCTGCACCTGCACCTGCGCCGCTGCTTGCTTGCTTGTCATCACCCGCCAACGAGAAGAAGCGACTCTGCACCTTTTCCCGCCCCCATCATCGCACAAAGCCAACATCCTGCCGCCCATCACCCATCCATGCCCGCGAGACTCGACTTGCGACATTTGGTCGGCTACCACGGTTTGCACGAGACATTTTCTATTCCTAATCTCGAAGGACGCCTGAACGCATCGAATACTTAAGCTTCCCGATCCACGACCCCACACCTGGCATTCTATTCTCCCTCACCGTCTCGCCGTACTTCTTGAACGACAATCACCGTGCCGCCGCTGCCGCCGCCATCAACCGTCAGCTTCCATCGTTGCGCGAGAAAACCTACCGTTGCGCCGTGCCTGTATCAAACACAAGCAACCGTCGACAACCCGCTCCCAGTTGCTGTCCGCCTTCCAAATTCTATTTCCCCTCTCTGCACGCTAGCGCATTGCCATCGCACTCGCGTTCATCATCCCCAACCATGGCGGGGCTTTTCCGGAAGGTTTACGACTGGTTATTGAGAACGTTTTGGTGAGTGCACTGTGTTTGCGACGATGGACAGCGGGGTGATTCCCGGCGATTTGACGGCCCGCGCGCCCTGACCCTGCTCCGCTGCCATCGCGCCCACCCTGCCCCTCAGCCTTGGTGGTGATATTCCGCGTCTGTGCTGATCCATGACGACAGGGCGACCGAGATGGATGTGACAATGATCGGCCTGCAGAATGCGGGCAAGACATCTCTGCTCCGGGTCCTCGCAGTAAGTCGACATATCTGGCTGATCATGCCATTTCCAACCATGCCGGAGCGAATCGCTAACCTTTTGTTTCTAGGGCGGCGAGTTCACGATAGAGTAAGCGACCTTTGCCCTTCCTGATGCCTCAAAAGCGACGAGCGTGCGGTGTTTTGCATGGTTGGGCTCCGCCAACGGCACCTTCGGCTAACTGAGATCTCGTGTAGCTCGATCCCGACGGTTGGATTCAACATGAAGCGGGTGCAACGAGGGCACGTTACACTGAAGTGTTGGGACATTGGCGGCCAGCCTAGGTTTCGAACAATGTGGGAGAGATACTGCCGTGGCGTTAATGCCATCGTCTTTATCGTCGACATCGCCGATGTCGATTTGTTGCAGCAAGCCCGCGAAGAACTCCATGCACTCATGGGCCAAGCTTCTTTAAGAGAGATTCCGCTTCTCGTGTTAGGAAACAAGTCGGACCTTCCGCAAAAGTTATCAGTCGATGAGCTGATTGATGCGCTTGATCTCAAGTCCATAGGCCACCGCGAGGTGTGTTGCTACGGCATCAGCGCCAAGGAAGAGACAAACCTGGACGCCGTCCTCCAGTGGCTCATGAAGTGGGCGAATAGATGAGGTATGATCGCTGTCGCTTGGCGCGAGTCTCGATCCATGGCATCTCGATCCTGTTTCGCCCACTTTGAACACCCCACCGGATGTCAAATAAGCGATCGTACACGGTTGGCGGAGTTGCGGTTCGATACAGGGCCATGAGGCATATTGCACGCGCTGGAGGCCCGGTGCCGAAGAGGTGTTGTATCCAAACGTGTCTTACAATTTGCGAACCATCCGGCGTTGATCGGTCTGCGACAGCATCAGTAGAGGCAGTGAGCCTGCTTGGCCCCATTACATTTTTGTCACCACATCGCAAGCGGGGCTGTCTCGAGCGGTCCTTTGGATGTCGGAAGATATGGCACAGAAGCAAGGCGCTTGCCTTTTGGTTGAAAGTTTTTGTCGGGCGGATAATCTTTTTCCTTGGTTTGAGGACGGCTTCATAACAGAGAGCTGTTGAAGCGCACTGGTGTTACGGCAGTACACACACAGTAGAGAGCAGCTAGCGGAGCGGAAGAGGACTGGGTAGGTGGGTGGCCATAACGACGCTACGAAAGTAGACGAATGAATATCATGACTGATGCGGGATCGCTTGATCATTTGCGTGAAACGAATGGTCGTAGAACGGGGTTACGGCGGAAGTGAACAGTTCTGGTTCGACACAACGATAAGTGCGATGAAGCCCTTCTGAGGCATGTTTGGGGATTGGGGGGAGGGGGGGTGTTCTCTGGTGGTATAGTTTAGGAGGTAGGTGAGACTTCAGAGTTACGGCGTGGAATAAGATGGCGGAGGTCCAAGGGTCAACCGGTGTCCTACTGCGTAAGGAGAGTTGGAGAGAAATGAAAATGGTGGGACAGAAGAGAAGCCGCCGAGAAAAGAAGTGGATGAGTGATAGAGGGAGGGGAGGGAGGGATTCATGGGTAAGATATGTTTTCTGCTTCATCGTCCTCTTGTCTTCTCCCTTCTGCCCATTCCTTTCTGGAGCTACCGATCATGCCGTAGGTAGTGCAGCACAGAGTACAAACAAGGAGCAGGGAAGACCAACTGCACACGAAAATGAAAAGAGAGGGAGAGAGAGAAAAGTGCCAGCGCATCGCGCATCAATGCATTGGCTTCCAGGTCTCCAGAGGGAGGTGCTGCTGGCGCGCCATCATTGGTTGGCCAACCGACTCTTTTCCCATGCACACTGCTCCTGCAGGGCCCCATGTTGGGATGGATGAGAGGCGGCGAAG
This sequence comes from Colletotrichum sublineola, assembly GCA_020631755.1. Classification (NCBI taxonomy): domain Eukaryota; kingdom Fungi; phylum Ascomycota; class Sordariomycetes; order Glomerellales; family Glomerellaceae; genus Colletotrichum; species Colletotrichum sublineola. The sequence continues at coordinate 1,786,701 of JAHSQG010000013.1, forward strand.
GGAGGAGAGGGGGGTGGAAGAGAGAGCGTGTGTGGGGTGTGTATGCGCTGTCTGTTTCTTGGTCTTGTGTCTCGTGTCTCTCGCAGGGGCTGTCTGGGAGGGCGTGTACTATTCAGTGAAAGGTGCGTGACGGGGAGAGGAAGCTGCGATGAAGACGAGGAGGGAGAAAGAAGGGTGGAAAATCGAGAATGGAACGGATAGTGATAGGGAAAAATAAAAAATTATAGGGCATATTTGTGTGTATGGAGATGGACTGTTCGAAAACGCGATGCCACGATTGAGTTGTCAGGGATGGCCTGGTGTCGTTCGGGACGCTAACGAATAATTAATCAATTGCCATGAGACGAGCTGCCAATTCTGTGGACACTTGCTCCCGCTGGGCAAACCCCACATTGGGGTTGGCTGGGACAGAGCTGTGTTTGGGGGGAGGGGGGAGGGGCATGAGGAGAAGACTGGAGAGGAATCTTTCAACCTTGCTTGTTTGAGAACGAGACTTTATTGGGCACACGGTAAATATAGACTTGCCTAGTTGGTAATTATGCTTGCTGTTTCAACACTGCTAACCGCTATCTAGTAATTCTGGTACGTCTGATTCTTTCTCTTGTCCTTGTTGTTCCGCACCCGTAATCAAGTATCATTACGTCCAACCGCGAGCCTGTCTGTATGGCGCTCATGACTCTCTACACTTTTTGATACAAAATCTGGTATATCACTCCCTAGACGTGGGAGTCACTAGACTCGGATAACCCTCAAGATAAAAAAAAGCCAGATGCAACCCTATCAATCATGGATAGTCGGTGAAACCGGCCGAGGGTCCATCACGATTTACCATGTAGCCAAACCTCTGCGGTTGCTCGAGCAAGATGCTCGGCAGGTCCGTGTTATTCTCTAGCCGCACGAACTGGTCGACGTCGCGGCCCCACAGGTCCTTTCCGTTCCTGATGGCCTCGGCGATGCGGTCCCTGTCGCGAAACCTCTCGCCATTCATCCACTCGTGCGAGAAGGACGCCATCTTGGTGAGGAACTCGTCGACCGTCGCGAAGCAGCTCGAGCAGTGCCAGCACGCGTTTCCGAGGTCCGCCTTCTCAAGCTCGTAGAACGGCTTAAACCCGCCGTCACCCATCCGGAGGTTCGCCGGCAGGAGTGTGCGCGAGCCCTGGTAGAAGGTCGCCTGCGGGTGTTCCCATTCTGGTCCCGTATGGAGGAACTGGAAGCTGTAGTAGTAGAACCGGCTGCGAAGGGTGAGGCGGCGGGGAAACCGGCACGTCCGCAGCACTAAGAGCGTCTCGGGACGGGCAATCTCATCGACGTCCGCCACGAGAATGACGTCCCCGTATGCCGGTTTCTGCTTGCCGACGAGCTTGGGGAAGACCTGGGTGTACATGGCGTTCCGTTGCAGGTCCTCGTAGTCCCACGACCTACGCGGGTTAAAGGTGGAGGGAAACTCGAGCTCGTGGTAAATGAGCTTGTCGTGGTACGGCTTGAACCGCTCCCAGTTTTCCTTGATGGTAAGTGCCTTGGGCTTGCCAGTGAAAGTCTTGGGAGACTCGACGATGACGAAGTAATCGACGTAGCTATACGTGGCGTTGAGACGGATTTCCATCCAGTCGAGTTCCGTGTTGACCATGAAAAGATCGTAGACTTTCCGCTGGCCCGACTCCGTCTGGGGCGTGAAGACGGGGTATCCGTGGTGTTTGCAGAACTGGCTGGCGGCCTCGGAAGAGTAGAAGCCATGGTGGTCGCTCCTGTTGTCAAAGTTCAACCCACCCTTGGGAAGCTTCAGGGAGAGATCGAGCCCCGAGATCCGATGTTCAAACCTGTCGAGGGCGGGATGTTGGCTAATGTAAAGAATCAAGCATACGCCTATCGCCAGCACAGCTTTCAAAAGGACCGGCGACCCTACGTGCCACTGCAAAACCATGGCACTGAATGGAAGTTTTGACAAGCTTGTAGACGAGACCGTACGGAACAGTTGGCTAGTCCAAGTAGCTTTGTGGGAACTAGTAAAGAAGGTCGACTGTCCTGTCGACACGACACCGGTCTCTGAGGAACGGTGATGGAATCGGCAGAGCGGGCGTGACGCTTCTAGGTTGTCATTGCTGATGATGTGAAGATGAAGTATGGCAACGGGGAAATGTTAGCTTCCAGTCGGTGGCCAGGCCCGCAAGGAAGATTCCAGGACAACCCTATACGTTGGATAGGAGGCACTAGTTGAAGGGGCTAAGGTGAGTTACTCTCTTCTCTGGGAAGAGTGTCCGGATGGCGGATCAGTCGTCGGCAAAAGTAAGATAAGGTGTGGCATAGCCAGGCTGGAGAAGGCGCGGGTTCCAAGTATAAGTAAGTGAGTTCGTAGCCCTTTGATGCGAATGTTTGTGTCGAGGCTCGGACGGGCTCGAGCACCGTTTTACCCACTGGTTGGAAATAAAGGTACCCGGACACACGGAAGGGGGTAAGAGAGTGGCGATGAGGAAAGATAACAAACGTGCGTCTGGCATATTTGGGCGGCGAGACAAGGTGCAAGCTTTACCTTAGCTCGCGTTGCCGTACAAGCTACACCAAGTGGGTATAAAAGAAGGCAAGAGGAGCATGATGACAGCGCTTCAGACACATCAAGGAACCCCCCCTGGAACGGGTCGAGACGACTTTGGTCAAGCTTCCGCAGTCCTGCCTTGCTGGTAACATAACGGCACTGCACTGACCAACCACCTTGACGTGCAGTGCTGCTCTCTGCCTGCAGGCTCTCGAGAAAAGCCCCCCTTCCCTCGGACCACCGTCGTGTCCAGAGCCCAGATGCGTTCTGTTTGCACTTGCACTCTCCTTTTCTGTTTTGAAAATCCCGGGGGGGGGGGGGGGGGGGCGGATGGTGCCACGGTCTGGTTGTAACACATCAGACGAGCAGCTTTAGCTTCCACAGTGATTAACTAGCAGCGTAATTAAAGGCCGACTTCCGGTTGCAAGTCAGGGGAGCCATCGCGATAGTTTTGTGCTCTGCCAGGGCGCGATCAATGCTTCGTCGGCCATTCATTGAGGAAATGAAATGGAATAAAGTGAGACGGTGGTTAACGGGACCTGGTGCCGCCAAGCCGAGCTAGAGAGCTGCCATTCGTAGTTGCCTGCAGGGTTGTGGCCGGAAGAGGCTTTGGCTGGGCGTTAGTGCCTAACTAGCGGATAGCCTAGGAACCTCGCAAGACGCTCAAACGAACTACCGGGCTGATGTTGCGGCTGCGGCCAAGCCAGAGTCAGTCAGCACTTAACCATCCTTCCGAGACGACTCGTTTGTAAAGAGCGTTACACGCAAACAAAGAACCTTGTCAGAATGACCAATCCGTGATTCGTGAATGGCGCTGAGTAACGCCGCCCCTGCGCAGAGCCGTAGAGGGCGCAGCAAGACAGGTTTTGTTCATGTTGGTTACGACGCGCCATCCATCGTCAGCGGAATTCCATTAGTGGACATTAGGTAGGGAATAATATTCAAATCCTGGCTGTCTGCTGGACATTGTCGTCTCCGATAGCACTTGAGAGTGTTGCTCTTTCCAAACCCCGTACCTCAAGCGGGCCATGCTATCCTGTCAGGGCTTGTCTATGGCACTATCGCCCTTCGCGTAGTCAGGAATTATGAACCTGGCTAAATGCAAGTTATCTAGGTATCGTCTCATGACCGAGGGTCTTCATTGCTTGGTATGTTTGAGCCACTGTCCCGCTCCCCAGGGTTTCACGCTGCGCCAAGCCGACTCTTCAGGGACCAAAACCGATGCGTTCCCTAGCAATTAGGCGGCCCGTGACTCGAGCACCTCCCTGAAATTCTGTCGTTCTCCATCAATCTGTCTATTCGAGTCGTCTCGATTTCTGTGAGTCTGTATACAGGTACGGGCTGCTATAGCTACCTCTCTCCGTCATCTACACTTTGGAGAAGAAGTTCCCCACTCCGCCCCCCAAACCCCGCAACCCAACGTGGTGGCCAATCACGATCTTGAACCGGCTACGTATGGAGATTGAGATAAGATTGGCGACGCGACAGGGTTGACTCCATACATCTACTTTTCACCTTCCCAACACCCTTGGTCATTACCTAGGATTTCTATCTTTACTAACCCCTTGAATCGAACCAATCTGTTACAGATTACTCGGTATTGTCTATAGTACTACAGACAAAATGAGCACAGTCAGAATACCTTGCAAGTCTACCAAGTCTCCTTGCCACGGGCTGGGACTCGATTCCAACCCTGGAGCGTTCCGCCGTTTCCTGATTCGATTCATCCGATCTCCCTCGGCCTGCAAGCCCGGTCGGAACGCTAACCGGAGCATCCACAGTTACGCCCGGCCTGCACGCGCCCTATCTACGACGCCGATCGACCCCGCTACGGCTGCCAACTGCCTTTTACGATTTCAAGCGGTGCACTCTTCCAGGCGCCAGGCTTTCCTTTCACACATCATCTCCTCGTCCGTCATCGGGAACAATGTCTCCTTCCACTGTTGGCGATATGGCTAGCCGGGGTGCCTTTAAGCAGAACGCCTGGGTTGGCTACCTTGGTGCTGCGGGATTTGACCTGCGAAGTGAGTTCAAGACCCGTCAAACCCCCTCTGCCTCCCTAGTGATGCCCTCGAGTAACCGTGAAAAAGGTGATACCATGACTACCCCAACGGCCTCGATGCTTGCTGCGATCCAGTCTTGCAGCTTGCTGGATGATGTCTTTGCAGAAGACCCCACAACCATAGAGCTGGAGTCTCATGTCGCTAAGCTTGCCGGCAAGGACGCCGCTCTGCTAGTTCTCTCGGGAACAATGGGCAACCAACTGGCCCTACGAAGCCTTCTAACACAGCCTCCTTATAGCGTCTTATGCGATCATCGCGCTCACATTATCAAGTATGAGGCGGGCGGGTTCGTCGATCGCTCTCGCATATGGTGGTCTGTGACAGTTGCTAATCTCCTCCTGGTAGAGTTGCTTCCTTGAGTGGCGCTATGATTAAGCCCGTCGTGCCACGGAACGGGGCCTATCTGACGTTGGAGGATATCGAGGCCACTGCCGATCTTGATGACGATGTCCACACTTGCCCTACCAAGGTCATCAGCTTGGAGAACACCATTAACGGCGTGATCACGCCCCTGACCGAGGTCAAGAGGATAGCCGAGTTCGCGATCAAGAACGACATTAAGCTCCACTGTGACGGCGCCAGACTATGGGAGGCTGTTGCTGCAGGGGCCGGTAGTTTGTCCGATTACTGCTCTCTCTTTGACACTGTCAGCTTGTGTTTCTCCAAAGGTCTTGGTGCTCCGATCGGCAGCATCGTCGTGGGCAATGCAGCATACATCAAGCATTCTCGATGGGTACGTAAATCCATTGGAGGCGGCCTTCGCCAATCTGGAGTTGTGGCGGCTCCTGCTAGAGTCGCCGTTGATGAGACATTCGGAAGGGGGCCCAACGGCGAAGGTGGCCTTTTAAAATCATCTCACACGACTGCGAAGAAGATTGAGCAACTCTGGACAAGCCTGGGTGGCAAGCTCACTGAACCTGTTGAGACCAACATGTGTTGGCTCGACCTGAATGCTGCGGGATGCAGCACAGAGGCTTTTGTTGCATTTGGGAAAGAGGCGGGCTTGAAGCTGATTGGGAATCGGCTGGTTGCTCACTACCAGATCGCCCAAAACGAAGATGAGGTTATCCCAAGGCTTGAGCAAGTATTTCGACGAGCCTTAGAAGGCCGTGGTTCGGGGACGAAGCAGAGTCAGGGGTCAACAAACATCTACAAGCCCCGATGAGATGCTATCCCAGTGATTCAATAATCAATAACAAAAACGAAGGAGCGTGGTTGTTGAACCAAGATCTTTCGATGGCCTGCATACCCGATCGACGTCGTAACCAGTGAAGTCTCCTCACGAAACACAGCATCCCCGGTCCAATCGTTCTCTTCCACTCGTGAAAAGAAAAGAAAAGAAAAGTCTCATCTCATCAGGCGCAAGTATTCAGTTTCACACCATAAGTATCAATGTCGTGCTCATCCGGACGGCCGCGAAATGGCACAAGGCGCAATCAAGGTTGGAGGTGCCGACGGTATCGTGCCAGCAAACTGTCAAGCATCGTAGGAAGCCTCGTGTGCCTCGTACAACCTTGAGCCACGCCTTGCCACAGGACCTTGCTGGGTCTCTATAACAGGCTTGTCTTTTTTGGAGCTAAAGAGTAAGCATTTCATAGAAACGGGCCAAAGAATGATGTGTCATCTGACAAGAGCCAGCCAAGTAAACTCCAAGGACGCTGTCTCAATACACCCTTCCGTGGTCAGGTATGTCAGCGGCGGTGAAAGCGTCACTAAGACAGCATCTATGGCTAGTACGGAGCTATTTCCGGGGAAGTGTGGAGGAAGCTCCCAGGGTGCCGAGGTTCTCCGCATAGGTCGGCCCGCTCAGATCTCCAATGAAAATGCTGGGACTGTGGCAAGCGCCGAATAAGGCGAACATTACCCCGCGTGCCCGCCAAACAGGCACAGTTCCCATAATATAAACCAGCATTCTTTGCTTTGCGCTGTCATTTCTTACCCATCCTTGCTGACGTCACCTTCCACAGCTCTAGCAAAATGACATAGCAGACCCGTCACCCACACCCTACGCAAGCCTTACCCTTAGCACACGCCTTACTTTGCAGCAGCTCTTCGACTCTGTCGACGCTTCTAGAGCCTACATGCTTCCCTCGTTGCCCCAGAGCCAGGCAACAATCCAAGAGGCTGGGAGAAAACAGGCGGCCAATCCATCGTATGACGCCTTCACAGCGGCTCTACTGCATGAATGCTGGATCATGCGGGGAGAGCTGACTAGGTATCTCCAAATTGAACTAGCAGGCCAGCCAGCCAGCTCCGTTAAACCCTGGCTTGGTGTGCCAATACTCCGTCTCCTTTCGTAGAGTTGCGTATTGTGGCGTCCAACGTGTCGTCTGTCGTGTCGCTAATCTTGGTGCACTACCCAAGTCTTGGAGGGCGCGGGAATTGACTCGGGCCCAGCATAACCCCTCCTCGGCGGACCACGCAGCTTTGAGGTTGTAGAGGAATAGTGGTAACCGTCCGATTACAATGTCTGAAATTCCAGAATCTACCCCTGTTACTCTTCCCCTCCCGCTTATCCGGTCTGCCATTGCCTTACCTTGGGCCCTTGACGATCACCCGCAGCGACGAACCCTTCCAACCTCCCCGCCCCCCCTTTCTCTTAGGGAAGTTGAACTGATCTTGCTAGTTCATCGCGTATGATGCGATGTGCGCTCTCCATATATACCTCGGTGTGGACCTCGTCATTCGGAGTCGCCAGGTTTTCCCTTACGTTCCTTCCTCCTCTCGTTCCACACTACGTGTTGTTGTGCGAAGATAGCTCTACTTGAGTGGGAGCTCTATTGGACGCCATGATCAACATCGCACTGGCTCTTGCAGCTCTGTCTGTCTTGCCCCAAGCAGCTGAAGCTCTCTACGAGAATGGCTCTGTCATTGCCCCATGTGACTCACCCATCTATTGTCATGGCGAAATATTGAAGGAGATCGAGCTGGCGAGACCTTTCTCCGACTCGAAGACGTTTGTGGATATGTAAGTGTGCCTTAGTGTCATTTTTTTCGGTCTATACCTACCCAGATGAAGCTCCTCCCTAACTTAATTTTGCACTTTGTTTGCAGGCCTGCCATTAAATCCTTGGAAGATATCCAAGCTGCCTTCGACAAATTAGCAAAGCCACTAAGCAACAATACCGAGCTCAACGACTTCCTGCGCGACAACTTTGCCCAGGCAGGCAACGAGCTCAAAGAAGTTCCGAAGGAGCAGTTGAGAACGGACCCAAAATTTCTCAAAAATATCAACGACACTGTAATCAAGGAGTTCTCCCAAAAGGTTATCGACATTTGGCCCGACCTCACTCGCACCTACGTCGGGTCGGGCGACAACACTTCGTTTCCCAACAGCTTCATACCGGTTAATCGCACATTCGTGGTTGCTGGAGGACGATTCCGCGAGCCTTATTATTGGGACAGCTATTGTATAGTGGAATTCCGTCCCTTCGAAACAACTTCCTTTTTCTAATACTCGTTACCAGGGATTCTCGAGGGGCTGTTGCGGACAGGTGGTGCCTTTACCGAAATATCCAAGAACACCATTGAGAATTTCCTCGACTTTGTGGAAAATTTTGGCTTCGTACCCAATGGAGCCCGGATCTACTACTTGAATCGCTCACAGCCTCCGTTATTAGCGCAAATGGTGCGTCTCTATGTGGAGTACACCGACGACAGGAGCATTCTCGACCGGGCAGTTCCGCTTTTGATCAAAGAACACGAGTTCTGGACCACTAACCGAACTATCGAAGTTGACAAGGATGGGAAAACCTACATTCTGAGCCAGTAAGTCGTCTCAATTTCCCAGACAATAAAGCGGAAGCTGACCGTTGGGTCTCTAGGTACAACGTGACCAACACTCAACCTCGCCCTGAATCTTACCGAGAAGATTACGTCACTGCTTCAAACAGCTCGTACTATTCAACAAGCGGAATAATATTCCCAGAAGTTGAGACTCTGAACGAGACCGAAAAGGCTCATTTGTACGCCAACCTGGCCTCCGGTGCCGAAAGTGGCTGGGACTATAGCTCTCGCTGGATTGCTAGACCCCTGGATGCGACCAGGGACGTCTACTTCCCTCTGCGATCTTTGAACATTCTCGACACCGTGCCGGTGGAGCTCAACGCCATCCTATACTGGAACGAAATAACCATTGCGGAATTTTTGAACTCTACAGGCAATAACACTGGGGGGGCAGCTTGGACTCAGCGGGCACGCAAACGTAGTGAGGCGATGTATGAACTGATGTGGAACTCGACTTTGTCCAGTTATTTTGACTACAATGTCACTGCGGGGGCGCAAAACATCTTGATTCCGAGAGATGACGACGCTAGCGATGTCGAAACTGACACTGCTGGGTCAGAGCAGCAAGTCATCTTCTCAGTTGCTCAATTTTATCCTTTCTGGACGGGAGCCGCACCGGATTACCTCAAGAACAACCCTTATGCTGTAAAGGAAGCGTTCGAGCGCGTGGAGAAGTTCCTGGACAACAAAAAGGGTGGCATCCCGGCCACGAACCTCAAGACCGGGCAACAATGGGATCAGCCAAATGTCTGGCCGCCGCTGATGCACATCCTCATGGAAGGATTGCGCAAAACGCCCGCTACTTTCGGCGAATCAGACCCCTCATGGCGTGACGTTCAGAGCCTTGCTCTTCGTCTCGGACAACGTTATCTAGACTCGACCTTTTGCACATGGTATGCAACAGGGGGCTCCACAAGCGAGACCCCCCAATTGCAAGGACTGTCCTCCCAGAACGTGGGCACCATGTTCGAGAAATACGCAGACAACGCAACAAATGTCGCCGGAGGCGGAGGGGAGTACGAGGTGGTTGAAGGCTTCGGCTGGACGAACGGCGTTTTGCTCTGGGCTGTTGATGTATTCGGAAACGACTTGAAGCGGCCAGACTGCGGAAACATCACAGCGGCGAACGTCCACTCCGGAAAAAGGAGCTTGCCCCAGCGCGCTGTTGAGTTAAATTACTACGATTCAGCCTGGACTAAGAAATTTGGCAGGCGTGCTTTAGAGGCAAAGAAGAAGTTGTAAGGCCAGCGTAGGATCAATTGCGATTGTCGTGCTTCCTTCGCTGCAGGACGCTGGTGCTGCACGTGTCTCTAGACGTAATATACATGCCTTCCTCACAGGTACTGCGTGTTTACTTTTGGAGACGTCGCCTCCTTCCTGAGCGAAGCTACTGCATTTGTGTTCTGTTCTCGTCACTAATTACTGAGTTACAAGTATTCTAATGCTTAAGGGGTATGACGAGGAAACCGCTTTACCAGATGGGTTACGAGCGACGAGGGATAGTATCAATGAAGGAAAAGGGTAGACACAATATCAGAACGAAGAATCCAAATACCTTAAGTTCATTGAAAAAGAATAGGAGTGTTCAATTACCTTTTAATCTTTCTAGCTTCTTCAGCCTACTCCATGTTTCTCTGTCAGGTCTATCTAATGCATCGGCACATTGGCCCAGAACCAAATCATTCCGTGCGCCTATGGGCTATTGACCATTGTGTCCTAACCTACTAGCTTATGACAATACTGGATGGCGCCTGAAGGAGGGTTTTTGTTGCATCCCAAGTTGCGGATCGTATTGCCAACATCCTAGCGCAAGTGAGGCTCATAACCGGCACCACACCCGGCTCAAGGAGGATGAAGTTTGATGTCAGGTTACCTATCAAAGCGCACTGCAAATGCTTCCCGACCTCCATCACACGTACCAGCAACCATATGCTTGGTCCGGATGGGACAAGCTTATGCTGCCTGTGACAACAAGGTGGGATTTCTATTCAAGAAAACAAGACGCTCATGAGGGGGAATGGGTTAGACTGGAGGAAATTCTTCACCGAAATGTCGCCATGCAATACACCGTCGTCGAGTGGAGCCACTCGCAATCAGTTACCCACGTCAGTCGCATCTCTTTCCTGAACAGTACAGCGTTGAATGAAACGGATAAGATGCTGAGTGACACACACATAGCCATGCATCGTATAATCGTCAAGCAGTAAGATTTTGTTTCTCCCCGATAGCAACGAGACTGGAGACTTATGACATGGAAGCCGTGCTTGATGATGAATTGCTACAGCTATGCTGCCGTCAAAAGGATGGTCCCCGATGATGAGATGACAACAATACTATGAGCGCAACAATCCAATGTTTTTTTTTCTTTGAAAAAAAATCCATGTCATTTGCTCAAAGAGTAGCCGGAGGCTGTTTTGTTGGCGCTAAGGCTCCTTCCAAGCCTACCAGCATGACCTTATTTCCCATCTCTGACCTCCTCATCACCCTCAACACCATTCGCGCCACAGACCTCTGAAGCTGCATGTCAGGGGAGGCTCTCGTGTCTAAGAATCGAGAAAAGCAATAGATCAAGAACTCGTCCTTGCTTCTCAACGGCTTGCCTTTTGGTGCCTTCGTGTGTCCAGCCAGCCTTCTCGAGCACTCTCCGACTCGCCGTGTTAGTGCTGAACATGGATGCCTCCAACCTCAAGAGTTCCGGGCTGCTCTCGAAGCAGAATCTGCAGAGAGCCACCAAGGCCTCACTTGCGAAGCCCTGTCCCCAGTACTCCTCGCCAATCCAGTAGCCGAGCTCCCAGGTGCGATGCAGCACATCGTTGCCCCGGATGATGCCCATATTGCCGACGTAAGCCCCGTCCTCTGCTCTACAAACAGCGAAGTTGTTGCCCGGATCTTTGGCACAGATTTTGAGCCAGCCTTCGGCATGCTCGAGCAGATAAGGCGACGGAAAGGTATTCCGCATGTTCCCTGCTATCTTGAGGTTGTTGGCAAGCCGTGCCATTTCCGGGGCGTCGGCGAGGGTGGAGGGCCGAATAAAGAGCCGATTTGTGATTATCACAGCACTACCAGCCATACCATTACTATGAGTAGCAGTTTGTGTTGCGGAGGACATATTTGCTCGTTGAGTTGACAGTAGATTAGATTGGACAACCTATATAACGAAAGGGGGCGTCAAGAAATGAACGAGAGGGTATTTTTTCAGAACAGGAAGAAAAATAACGAGTCACCTGGACAAAATCCTGCGGCTTCAGAGCATAGTGGAGAGTAACCAACAAAGATAGTTAGCTCTTCTTCGGTACCAAGAGCTACAAGCTCATGCTGCTGCAGGGTGTTTTCATGCATAAATCACGGGAGATAGGGACCAGAACAGAAAGCGTGTTGGAAAAAAAGAAGGGTTACCGCGCCTACTTAATATAGGTAGTAGCCATGAACCGGTCCGGTCAGCGGAGTTGGCCCGTCGTATCGTAGCACAAGGGACGTCAGTGTATTTTTTTCTCTTGCGTTCAAGAACCGGCTTTGATAGATGAATTGGCTTCAGTGCTTCCTTTGTATGGTCCCAGGGGCAGAGTGTAAGGCGACCAGCTGGCAAAGAGCTATCGCCAGGCGGCAGCTATAGAAATACAGCTCGGCTTTGCGGGGGAATACAGCCATGGTCTGTGCGCCATCAATATTCATTGCGGCCAGTAACAATGGGTGCTGCCTGAGGTGGCTCCTCTCTCATGCCGAGAGCACCGGCCAACATCAATTTTCGAGCAGGCGACCGTGACGTTGAAGACTGACAAAGCTCCGCTCCACCCATCATCTGCTTTGTCTAAAGCTGCAGCGCCCGCGCCCATTCGACCGACGACAACCCCATCCATCACCTCATTCCCTTGAGCTGTCTAGTCACCTCGATAGACAATCCTGCCACCACCAGCCCTCATCATGTCTGGAGGAAGAAGCCCCATAGAGGAGGCCTACGCACGCCTTAGGCAGGTTGCTGAGCAGCAGCAGAAGCGCGGTGGCTTCGGCGGCGGCGGCGGCGGCATGCCCGGTGGCCCTCGCGGCGCCGGCATGGGACTGGCGGGTCTTGTTCTTCTTGGAGGCGCTGCATTTCTGGCTCAGAATGCGTTGTTCAACGTCGACGGTGGTCACAGAGCGATCAAGTACCGGAGGACAAGTGGTGTGAGCAATGAGATTTACGCCGAAGGTATACCCACCACCCCCTCCAAGGCTTGCAGCAAGCGCTGTTGCCCCGACTTCGAAGCTACAATGGACTGATTCGCTGCTGTTGTTTAGGAACTCATTTCATCATCCCCTGGTTCGAGACTCCCGTCACCTACGATGTTCGTGCGAAGCCTAGAAATGTCGCCTCCCTTACCGGAACCAAGGACTTGCAGATGGTCAACATCACTTGCCGTGTTCTTTCCAGACCCGATATCAAAGCCCTGCCCCAGATTTACCGCACATTGGGTACCGACTATGACGAGAGAGTGCTGCCATCCATCGTTAATGAGGTCCTCAAGAGCGTCGTTGCTCAGTTCAACGCTTCACAGCTCATCACCCAGAGAGAGATGGTAGCGAAGCTGGTCCGCGAGAATCTTTCCCGACGTGCCGCGCGGTTCAACATCCTCTTGGACGATGTGTCCCTGACGGTATGTCTTCTCGCCCCTAACTTTTCCACGTCCGCGTACTGATTTGGCTGTGTAGCATCTTGCATTTTCTCCCGAATTCACGGCCGCTGTCGAGGCAAAGCAGGTTGCTCAGCAGGAGGCTCAGCGCGCAGCCTTCGTCGTTGACAAGGCCCGCCAGGAGAAGCAGGCTATGGTCGTTAAGGCCCAGGGTGAGGCTCGCTCCGCCGAGCTGATCGGAGAGGCCATCAAGAAGAGCAAAGCATATGTCGAACTGAAGAAGATCGAGAATGCTCGTGCCATCGCTCAACAGATGCAGGAGTCTGGCAGCAAGAACAGACTGCTGCTCGACTCTGAGGGCTTGGGCTTGAACGTATTTGAAGATCGCGATCAGAAATGAGGCGGCTGCTTTTCGAGCGTAAAAAAAAGAAGGAAAAACAAGATCTCCCCTGTATTCCTACAGTCTTTGAAGGACTTGTACTATAATGAAAACGCCAGAGAGATTCGGACACAATCTTCATTCGCATATGCGTAAGGAGAGGGACAGTGTATATTGAAGCCGTGTAATAGAAGCACAATCCACTCGATGACTCCCGACCTTATGAGGGCAAGATACAATGCAGCTAGCTGCAAGATGGTGATTTGCATGCACGTACTGGCTCTGTGTAGATGATCTCTATCATCTGCATGTAAGATACACCTGAGCGTTTCGGTCGGCTTATTGCAGCACAGACCATGGATGTGTGGAAGAGCTCGACGTGGGGCCAGGCGTTTTTCTGGGCTACCCCCTGTTCGACACTACAAACGAAGGCCCCTCCCCCACCATGACTTACTATTCATTATCCGCCTCGCAAGCTCGACTGTGAATCGTGCATCTCTCATATCTTCAACCGGACGGATGAACGAACGATACCCACTTCGAAACAAAACCACCCACGAATTTGCACATTTCTGCATCTCCTTTTGAAACCGCAACAGCTCTACACGGTGTCCCGAACAAGTTTTGATCCGTCAAGATGTTGATCAAGTACGTGCGCCCCGACCACTCAGCGGCGAAAGGATCCCTCCGGGACATCATAAAACTGATTGCGGGAACCAACACAGGGTGCGAACGTTGACCGGCAAGGAGATTGAGCTCGATATCGAAAACGAATACAAGGTGCGTAGTTGAAAGCCTCTCCCCTGATCTCTTTCAGGGAATGCTCAAGAATAAGGGGTCGTCTGACCGTTCCAACAATAGGTCTCGCAGATCAAGGAAAAGGTGGAGGAGAAGGAGGGCATCCCCCCCGTTCAGCAGAGGTTGATCTATGGCGGCAAGCAAATGTAAGTCTATACTTTACTAAACATGAGCGATCCTCCCGAGTCCGAGCACGTGGGCAGAACACCTGGCTGACGCGATGTGCACCGATGGAACAGGGTCGATGACAAGTCCGCATCCGAGTACGGCCTCGAGGCCGGCGCCACATTGCATCTGGTCCTTGCCCTGCGTGGTGGCAACTGAATCGGTTGGCCGGGAAATGAGTACTGGCCGAGGTGAACAACGTCTCGATGACTCCCTGGCCCCAAGAACAAGGGCGCGGCATTGGATTGACTAGGCTGCTGATGAAATGAGACGTGCCTGCCATCTCTTGTACGAGGAAGAACGGCTGTTGCAGTTACTCGGTTGAGGTCATTTTTGATGGGCGTAGTGATCAACAGGACAGACCGGCACTTGGGTACTGGATCTGGACAAGAGTCCACATATGCGCGAATGCAAGTAGGAAGGCACTGCGGTAGAACACCCGTCCACTAGGAACAAACATTGCTGATCGACATGCTGATTCAATGATGGATGCACTTTGATATTTTATTCGAAAACCCGATCCGCCAGGCATATTCAAAATCGACTTCTGTCTTACGTCTATGCCTAAACCTAGTCTGATGTTGATGCCTACATCTTGTTAGGCTGAGGTACATTCTGAAGCAAGTGGGTATATGCCAAATCCTGCCGACGCCCAAACCCCAAAACCATGTACCATCCGTGTCTCTCAACGCCTTAATATATGTCACAAGTTCGCAAGTAGTATTCAATAATCCCCCCCCCCCCCAAATCAATGATGGGCAAGCCCATTCAATGTCTCAGCGTCTGCCCTTTTTCTTGGGCATAAATATGTCAACCGCCTTCCTCTTTCTAGGCAGCTCCTGGTTACCCAAAGTTGGGCGAGTTGGTGGCATTTCGTCGAGGGATGCGGGCAACGGCGGCTGCGGGCCGCTGTTCTGGGCAAGGAATTTGTGGGTGCGAGACGGCTCTGCATTTTTGGTGGCTGGTTCGGGTTTGGGCGTAGGTCTTTCAACTCTAATGTTGCTCTTCGTCCGAGGTGCATTTCCGAGAATGCCGCCACCACGTCGTAGACCTACCGAGGGAGGAGATGGTTTGGATTCAGAGTGAGAGCTGGCAGATGTGGAGAGATTCCTATCTTTGAAGCCTGTAGGATTATTTAGGGAGGAGATCGGGCCAGCCGAGCTGCCGGTCTTGCCCTTCTGCCTAGGCGTTCCTTCGTCGCCAAACAGATCGCCACCCTCATCATCTGAAGAGTCGGAAACATAAGTGGTCTTAGATGCCGCGACATATAAAGAATGCGTCGGAGGGCGGGTGCTGGTAGATGTGGGTCGAAATACCGGCTGAGTCGAGATCCGATGCTCGGCGGTCATCGAAGGCGGAGCCTTGATCAGTCGCGGGGCTCTGATCAAGCCTGTAGGAACGGCCAGGTTGCTTCTTATACCAACAATCTCCTTGGCCTCTCTACGAGCTTTCTTCATGACACTGGCGCCCGTGGTTGTCTTCATTCTGCTTCCGGCCGCGAAGCTGAGGGAGCTGGGGAGCTCCTTTCCTCCCCGACCTCGCGTTCCGAAAGTACGTCCTGTTTTGGGTGGCTTCGGTAGAAACCTCGCAAACTTTGGATCAACAATCCTGCTGACATTGCTATCCTTCTTCTGCTGCAGGCCTTGTACCCTTGCAAGCAACTCAGCCTCGGCCTGTTGTTGGGCATGACGGCGTTCCTCGGCATATCGTTCATATATCTTGTACCATTTCGACGGGTTCTTGGGGGCGTAGTTCTTATCGTGGCTTTCGGTCGGAAACTCCTTCTTGATGAGACGCAGCCAAATTTCGGAGGTTTCGCCTTGTATGTGAGGGGAGTTGATTTCGATCTCGCGGAGCTGAGCTGGGTTCGTGACCCTCATGAGAATGTCGCGGACATGGTGGTATTGAAGGGCGTCTCCGTTTCCAACACTGCTCAGTTCGGTGATGTGTCTTTGGCACACCGCAATGCACAGCTCGGCGAGCGATTTTACAGGAGCCATAGTTTCTGCTGCAGCTGTAGACAAAGAAACTGGTCTGGTGTTCTTCCAGTCTTGGTACTAATGTATGGGTTTGTGATGGGTGATGAAGGTCCGAATCGCAGTTCTCATTGTTGACAAAGACTGGCGCGGCAGATGATGCGGTAAAGCTTTCAGAAGGGGTTCAAATAGGCCCTCAAAGGCCCTGTAACAGGGAGGATCTGATCCAATGTGCTGTTTGATTTTTCGTCGTTGCTGTTGTCAGCCTTCGTGGGGACATGGGAAGGCACGGGAGGACAGGTGCTTTTAAAGAGGTCACGACACTGGAGTTCCAGGTTTGTAGTGGGGCATGCACCTTTTGAGTGGTTGCCCCAAAGTCGACTTGGGCTCACCCCTGGCCGGAATGGGGATCGACACCCATTCAATAACATGTACTTGTCTGTGCTTTGATCTTGCCTGCTGCGTACAAGTTCTTGGTCTTCACGTCTTATTCAAACGTAGCTTACATGGACATTAGTTAAAATAGACTCTACTCTGTGATTATTTACATGTAAACACTCTACAAAGAAGTCTGTGCAGCATTAATCTGGAAGCTGCATTTACCTCAACTCGTTACTTTAATTGGGGTTAAAGCCAGAGTCAGTCCCAATCCCCCCCCAATGTCACATGACGTTACGCTAGTCTTTATCTAGACAGCACTTTGAACCCACCTAAAGTACCTACCTAAGTACCTAAGGAAACCTACCTTGGGTGCTACTTGTGGGTAACTTCAAGTTGGACTATTCTTTCGTCATTACGGATAAACCATCGACTTCACCTCAACTGAATATCGCCCACCAGATTGCATCTACAACATGACAGAATCCACGTACATCAAACCTGAACCATACATTAAGCCCGACCCTGAAGCTGTGACGGCCTCCCCTCTTGACGACGACGACGACCTGTACGAAGATGCCGGCGATCTCGAGTTCTTCGACCAGTACAGCGACCAGGGCTCCTTTGGCCAAGCATACTTAGCCCGTGTCCCAAGGGACTTGTGGGAAGCATGGGACAGCCTGCCAGATGACGCTGAGATCGAAGTTGGCACGATGCGACAGTGGGACGTCGTGCGCCCAGATGGCAGCGTTGAGGTATGTTGTTCGACGAGCTGCGAAGAACTGGACAGCTGCTCAGCTGACTGTTTTTTCCAGCACCGCTTCAAAATGCTGCTCAACTCCGACCGAGCCGAGCATCAACTGATGCCCAAGGAATACGATCTGGAGATGGGCAAGGAGCTTGCGCGAAGCACGTTCGTCTTCACTGAAGAGGACCTGCCTGGCTTCAAGGCGAAGTCTAAAGCGAGAACCGATGCGGCCAACGCCGGTATCCCAGCCCGGTTCCTGCGGCCCAAGGCAGACAAAGTGGAGAAGAAGCCGTTCGAGAAGGGCCGTCGTTGGCAGCCCTACTACCGCAAGGCGATTCCTAGTAGGCTCGAACCAAGTCAACTGTTGATGTCTCAGGTCTAACTTTTCGCAGAGAAAACGAAGATTGCCGCCAGAATTCAGTACGAGCTTGCTTGTAAGCCCGTTGATAACGCAGAGAGTCAAGCAATCCTACAGCGGAAGCAACTCGAGGCCCAGAGACCGAAGCACACGCTTCAGATCATGGAGCAGCGCGCAGCCAACAGCATTATACACCATGGTTCGGCTGCCGCTGTAGAGAAGTTCGGATCCTTCATCGTGAGTAGCGAACGATCAGTGCGTTACATTTTCACCGCTAATGCAGCACAGAAAACATCTGCGCCCACGAAGGCCACGAAGCCCAAAAAGGCCGAGAACAGAGCTGCCCGTATGTCGGAGGAACAGCTTCTCGACGGCCTTATGGAGGCTTTCAGAAAGTACGAGTACTGGAAAATGTCCATTCTTAAGGCAAGATTCGACCAGCCCGAGGCTTTCTTGCGCCAGACCCTGGAGAAGATCGCGGTGCTCAACCGATCGGGTATCCATGCCAATGAGTGGTCTCTACAAGACCATCTGAAAAGTATGGCTTCTGGCGCAACCAGCGAGACTGCCCCAGAAGAAGCAGCCGCCGAAGACGACGAGGAGGAAGTGGCCATGGAGGATGTTGTATAAATGATTGTACTGTTATTACATGGGTTGCGGACTTTAAGGCCCAAAAGCATTGTATGGCGTTTGGATGGGCACTACTCGACTTTGCTCGGGGGTCGTTTATTATTTTCAGGTACTTGGGGACTTTGATACCCCCTGGGCACTGGGCTACGACGGGTGTTGGCAAAGACTGATTTAGCCGCTACTCGACGTCCAGGCTCTAGGACGGGAGGCGAATAGACTACACAATTCGCGTTCTCACTAAGAGCTTTTCGCAACGTTTTTGGTGTAGTAATTTCTGCAGTGCGCAACATCATGTACCCGATCCTAGAGCGTCGTGGTTGTCTCCGTGATTGGAAGGTCGCCTCTCTTCAAAGTGGGGAACCCACCAACTTCATCCTTACAACACATGTCACAGTTGATGTGTCAACGTATTCATTCCAATACCAGGCGTGCATATACTTCCAGAAGCGCCCTTTGCCTTTATTCGGCCCATACCATCGCGCTCATGTCTCGGAAAACGCTCCACCTTGTCTTTGACTTCGATGGAACAATCACCGTAAAAGACACAATCGGTACCTTAGCACAGATTGCTTTGCGGTTCCAGAATGAACGCGGCATCGACATATCTTCCGCATGGCAGCAGATACTCAATGACTACAGTCAAGATCACACGGATCATGTTTCCACATATAAACCTGCTGCAAACGACCGCCTCTCTCTCCGAGAAGAGCTCGCCTATCTGCGGGGTCTGAGGGAAGTTGAGCTGCGGTCTGTTCAGCGTGTGGAGCGGTCAGGGTTGTTTCGGGGTATCAGAACAGAAGACCTCGTGAGGGCCGGTGATGCCGCAAGAACAGCAGGGAGAGTGAAGTTACGCGATGGGTTTGCGGAGCTTATGGACGTGGCCAAAAACAATGGATGGACCGTTTCAGTGGTTTCTGTCAACTGGTCGAGGTCCTTCATCCGCGGCGTCTTGTCGGACTACAGTTTCGATATTGTTGCCAATGAAATCGAGATGGATGGAAGCATATTTGGGCCAGACGTACTCGGACCACCGTCGCGAGAGACTACCTTAGCAACTTGTGAGGATAAGCTGCGCGCTTTGCGTGCCTTGGCCACTCGACAGGGAGTAGAGGATGCCGAGGCACTAGTTTACTTTGGCGACTCTACATCTGATATAGAGTGTTTGCTGGAAACTCATGGCGTCGTGATTTCGTCGGGGCCGGACTCGAGCTTGATGGAAACTCTACGGAGAGTAGGATACGAGGTACCGCATGTAGATGAACACCGTCCGTCTAGTGCCATTGCATGGGCCTCGACGTTTGTGGAGGTTTTGACGAGTGGATTTCTCACTTCCAGGGTTTAATTAGAAAGTCGGGATTACAGAAAAAGTTCAAATACTGCGCAGAGAGGACTTTGTTAGCATTCGCTTGTAATGATGTACGTATACTGCGTCTGCCTCTTTGTTTGCAGAACTGGGGCCTGAAAGGACACACGGCAACTGTCTATGTTTGTGACCAAAACAAGGCAGTTGAGACACTAAAGCCTTTAATGTTCGATTATTGTCTAGAAAGAACCATAGAAAAACGTATCCTATTCAGACATTCAAATAGTAGCCGTTGCGAAGGATATAAACATCCACAGTCGTCAGCCAGAGCTCAGGATGCATATCAGACTCGCCTCGTATACCCAGCAAGGACACCAGCCTAACAGACTCACCCACCTCTACATTTACAGATCTAGTCATCGGGGACCATGTGCTTCTATCGCGGAACCGTTTACAAATGCAATCACACCGAGTTGGGTAAGAAGGTTTCTGACTGCGAAGATCAGCGGGACTTTCTCGCTGGAACTACCAAAGGCAAAAATGCTTGCTCTGAGCGCCGGACTCATTCGATGAATCGTGTTCGCGTTGATACCAAGTGCGAAAAGTGCCAGCGTCTTGATGCACTCAGGACCCGCACAAGAAAGACACTTTTGAGTCTCCAAGAAAATATGGAGAAACGCAAGGCTTCTATCGGCAAGTATGGCAAAGAGACACCTAAGGCTGATGACGCTGATGGGGCTGATGAGACTCTCGAAGACGGGTTGTCTTCTAACGTTGCGTTTGATGGTCTTACGTCTAATAGGAAGCGAAATGCATTTGCCTAGTCTCACAACGAGGCAATTTCCAAAAATGTCACGCCTTCCGATCCCGCTGGTACTACTATGTTTAAACCCACATCTCCTGTCATCTATTATAACGTATGAGTGATGTAAAATATTAAAGATCTGAAAGTGGCGCAACAGTGGCTTGCATTTCTGATCTAGATCTCCTAGGCTAGCTCATCGTGTTCGACCGAGCAGCCGATTAACTGCCTCTAGACTTCCACCACCGCTTTTTTGGTCTCTCGCCTTCATCCGCGTTGATTCTGTTCTCCTTCATCACATTCAGGAACACCCTCTCCAGGGTGGCGCCGCCGATAGAATAGGATTGAATGCCCCGATTCCCCTTCGAAGTTTCCAATAGATGAATCAAATCGACAATCGTGCTGACGCCACCTTCGTTCAAGTTCTGGTCATCTTCAGTCCTCTATTTTTCCAGGGTTCTGGATCCCGGGACAGTGAACCTGAGTTGGCCACCGAGCATCTCTCGCTCAATCATGGCCCCATGTACCCTCCCTTGCACCCAAGAGCTGACGGAAGTCATCTCCTCGATCGTGGACAGCGGAGCTGTCTTGAGGAGTATCTGAATGTAATATACATTGCTGTATTTCATACGCAGTGTCCTTGTGGTTCCTATAGCAAGGATCCGTCGTGACATGACAGCGGCTCTGTGGGCAAGGGTGTCTGCCTCCTCCATGCTATGCGCCTTCATCTGACATCAGTATGCAACGACGAGAAATTGAGGCCATGAGAAGCTTACGGTGAGCAACAATGAGTGGTTTGGGGAGATTCGGTGAATGATCTTCCAGAACGCTCGCTTGGCCACGGCGTCCAAGGCTGACGTCGGCTCGTCCAAAACGAGGACCGGAGGTGCGCCTAAGATTGACTGATCAGCAGGCACTATTTCTGGAACCTTTAAGGGGCCACAGCATACCCATCAGTGCAATTGCGAGACTCAACTTTCGCTTGTTTCCGCCTGAGAGCTTAGAGGCTGCTCGGTTGGCATACGGTGTCAGACCGAACTTTGCCATCATTATGTCAACGTTCCGCTGCACATTCTCGACACCCTTGATCTTTGCGAAGAAGACCAAGTGCTTTTCGGTATTCAAAAAGTCCAGGGCATCGTACTGAGTACAAACTTTGAATACTTAGCATTGACATCGTCCAACACCTTGGTGGGTGTAAGCTTACCGCCGAGATGCCTCTGTGCAGAAACACTTCTTGCGTTTTCTCCGCAGATATCCGTTGCCGTAATCTGACGTCAGTCCCCCTCGGATCAAGTCGACCAACGTTGACTTTCCCGCACCATTAGGTCCAATGAGTGCCAGTACTTCACCTTTACCAATCCCGATAGAGGTATCGTTGACAGCGATATTCCGTCCAAAGGCCTTTGTGAGGTGCAAGGCTCGCAGAGGGTCATCTGTGGCCTTCTCGACTCTGGCCGCTTCCACCTTTACTTCATCGCTTGGTAAACCTGGCAACTTCTCCGAGTCTGCCGTTAAAGGACTATGATTGACCGCTTCAACACTTCGCAATGAGTGGTCCCTTTCCAACCATACAAGAATACCAAGCAACGTGGCGACTTGGATAATCAAGTACAGGGCTGGCCCACCGTACGCATGTATTGATGAAGCTGGGACGATTGCACCATCCCTGCAACCAATATCCATGGCGTTGAGTCCAAAGGCGACTGATCTAAAGACGTTGCCTATGGGGAAGAATATATTCAACCCAAAGGTTGTCGCCGTCATCAAACCGTCCACCTTCGCAATATCGACGAAGGCGTTTGGCCCCTGGGCAATGGTTAACCACGACCTGTCTCATTCGGCAGGCTGGCGGCTGAGTGCACTCACCACGAATGCAACGACGACAATGGTCAACATGAGTGTGTTCAGTAAAGATGTTGCAAGAAACGCTCCCGGTCCGGTCCTGCACAGAATCGACATGATGTAGCTAAAGAGAAGAGCCGCTAGGCCATAGAGGGCCAGGATTGGCAGCATCAGCCAAGCACCGCCATTCCAAAGGGGCACCTTGCTCCCAAGATGAGAAGTAATAGCCAGAGAGATTACAGAGACGAACAAGAAGTCGAAAAAAGCGTACGCAACCCACAGAGGCGTCCTTCTAACCCCGTTGGCGTAACCGACCGCACGCACTTTCCGCCTCTTTTCGATAGAGGGGTACAGAGCGAAGGCTGCCGGATACACAGCCTGCATCAGACAGAAAAACACTGCATAGAATATGCCAGAGTTTGCGGATCGCTTTTGGTTCCGGGTCAGACGGGGTTTTTGTGTTATGAAAATAGAAGACTTACTGCTGGCATCACACCCATAGTGCCATAAGAAGCAGTGATCTTAGAGCCACTGCGAATCTGGCTGTACAGGTTGATAAGGCTCATACCCTCCTCAACGCCGTATTCAGTAAGTATTGCAATGACCGGGTTGCTCGTGCTATTCTCCATGAAAATACCACCCGGCAATACTCTCGTCTTGTTCTCGTTCAAGTATTTCATGAACTCGTCTAGTGTTGCAACGGGCCTGACCCATTCAGAATACTGAGACAAGTCAAAGTACCTGGTTACAGATCCATTCTTGCTCATAAAGTTGTATAGAGATTCGTTCACAGAGGAAGGGCCACCAAGAAGCAACCCGGGGGAGGTTTTCACCGCCCCATCGATCACCTGGCTCCCCCCATACGATACGTAGAACTCGTGTCCGGAGTAGAGAGTTGGCTGGATGTCAATGCAAAGGGACGCTGTATATCCTTTCAAAATACCGGAAAAGGAAGGAGTGACGGCCATGGGCAGTATCAGGACGTATATGTAGGGCCACCAATATCTCCTCAAGACCATAATTCTCTTCCAGAAAATAGTCTTCGCTTGTGACCAGAATGTTGCCAATTTCCCAGGCGTCAGATGGAAATTCGGATCGGATGATGATGGATCAGTGCTTTCAAGCTGTACAGGATAACCGGCTACCTGTAGAAAGACATCCTCAACCTGTGGACCTGTGATAGAGACATCGGACACGCCAGCTGCAGCTAAACTTGTTGCTAAGTGGGCAGCGGAGGTAGAGTTGGGCGTTTTGTAGACTACAAACAGTCAGTTGTTGACTACCCAGATGCACAAAGGGATTTGGGATAAGATATTGAAGATGAGAGGCTTCTGGTGGCTTACTAAGTTGATCTTGATGGACGATGTGTGGGTACGACTGATGTATAGGAACATTCGAATGCGGTATAGAGACCTCGTACCCTCCACCATGAAGCTGCTTTAAAACTGTCGTTGGTCCATAGCACTTGACCTGTCCCTTGGAAAGAATCACAACGTGATCTGCAAGAACCTCAACCTCATCCAGAAAATGCGTCGTCAAGATGATAATTCGCCGGCTTCGCTGCTCCAGAAGGATCTCCCAAATAACTCTTCTGGAAAGAGGGTCCTGATTTGCCAAACAGTCAGTTATTCTACCAGCGAGTAGGGTCTCGAGACATACTCGGGACATAATGCACTTACCAATCCTGAGGTACACTCATCGACAAGGCAGACCGAAGAATCTCCAGCAAACATGCATGCCAGCTGTAGTTTTCTCATTTGGCCACCACTGAGGGTGCAGGCAAGACTTTTTGTCTTATGAGCCAGATCGCACCTAGCAATGACCTGCATCAGCTTTGCGCTGTTATGACTGCTACCTTTGATACGAGTCCAGATACTGAGATGTTCTCCTACCGTGAGATCCGGCCAGAGAGTGTTTTTTTGAGGACAGATACCTAGGGAAAGTCAGCCAATGCTCTGGCATGAGAAAACCCGGGTTTTCAGGTGACGAACCCAACTGCGAAGGAAGTGCGTTGACATGGACCGTGCCACTGGTCGACGGCAGGAGGCCTGCCATCATTTGCAAAGTAGTGGTCTTTCCGGAACCATTGGGACCAACGAGACAGAGGATTTGACCTCTATGCCCCAAAATGCTGATACCATTGACAACACTGCAAGATTCTCGCTTGCCCCAGCCACCAAATCTTCGAAAAAGAGAAGGTCTGAAGGTTTCTGGAGGTCTTTGGCCTCAACTGCGATCGACCTTGCACTTCCTCCTTCTCCAGCAAAAGTCCGTCCCTTGTATGCAATTCCATGTACAAGTATCTCGACCAGTATACCTATTAGAGGGTAGACAACAATAGCCACGGCTAAGAGCGACAATATTGTGCTTCCACTTATTGTAAGTCGGTTTTGCGGCCAGAAAACTGGAGGAGGAGGTATGGCGCCCAGCACTGCAGTCTGCAGGTTGGCCTCCCAGGACGACATGAATTGAACGAAGAAGAAGTGGTTGGAACTTGGGAAGAACAGAGACATGAATACAACGCTCGCCTTAGAAGTGTTTTTCAGACCGGTTAACAGAGCGCCAACGGATAGTATCAGGAAGGCCCCAGAGACGTAGACGGGCGCCGTGCGGGCTTTCCGAAAGCAGGATGCCGCAAACACGGTTGAACTCTTGACAGCCAGACCAAGAATAACCTGCCACATGATGGGGATCGCTGCATTGCTCGTTGACCAGAGTACTTTCCAGTGCATGGCGCCAAGGATAATCCACAGAGGAAGGTAGATGACGTTGAAGATTGCAAGATACGACAACACCCGAACAGTAGCGTTTCCGCCCATAGCATCAACCAGTTGCGACATCCCATCCTCGCGCTCTTGTGTTATCAATCTGTTGAGATGGAAAATTTGCTGAACGAAGCCGAGGAAGAAGGCGAAGCCATAAAGATGGGCGATTAGTTCTTGCCAACTAGAACGAAAGTTTCTGTTCCACTCCTCCTGGGACTTGCTCGTGAAGAGAAATATGGCAGGGTTGGTGTTCGAGTTTGTTATTGCGTTCTCCACAGCAACCTGTAAGGGCAAGAGTAAACTTTCAAGGTCGCCATCATGCTTGAACACGTTGTACGGATCCCCTCGCCTCGATGGGTCCGCTCGAATGGTGTAGTTCCAATGATGACCTCCATCGATAGTGTCGAAAGAAGTAGTCTGCGGCTAGTCTGCGAACGCGACGGAAGCGTGGCAGCCGCTGATGCCTCGAATATTGGCGAGGCACTCGGTTAGGAGATCTCGTTCGTCGTCCAAATACCGAATAACGTCTGGTCGTAAAGGTTGCGTGATTTTGGTGATTGCCTCGTCCACATCAGGTCCCGGGCCTAGAGGCTTCACAATGAACAGGGGCTTCTCTTTGATAGTTTCGGCAAGGCTAGGTAGTGGGCTTGGGGTTCCCACACCATGGAAGCTTCTGCTCGCCGTGAGATTGGGCAAGTTGAGCAAGATGGCCACAATCATAACCGGAATCAGGTATGCCCTGACAATGAATCCAACCGGATGCCTGACAATGGCAACAAGAAATGTCTTCCAAGCTAGCGCGCGAAGTTGCCCGCAAAACAAAGTCAACCGTGAAAGCCTCTCCATGATGATATTGATGGTGACGGACCGACCAAAGGAGAAAACAGTAGCTTGAACAAAATGGAAGTCCCTTTTGAACAAAGTCGGGGATCCCGTTGCAGAGGGTCATGAGCCATAAATATACGGCGCCAGAACAGCTCTATTGAGGTTCATGCCTACCCTACAAGCTGACCACAAACAGATAAGATGCCGTTGCTCGACCGCTGGTTCTCTTTGCCAAAGCTTCTTTTGAAACCTTTTATTGCGCCCTATGCCGCAGAGACCGTCTGCTAACGCTGGGTAGGAGATACAGGCGACTTGGCTGCGTGATCAGTCCTAGCCAAGTTTGTAACCCTCTTTTCTTGTGCCAAAGCCTCTACGGTACCTTGTCGGCGGCATACGCCAGTGCCTTCAATCAAAGAATTCCTCGGCAGTAGAGCTTCTCCCACACCCACCCGACTCTCTTGGTTCTGTTTCCTAATTGGAGAGACTTGAAGGATCAAAAGGTGTCATAATACGAAGTCAACTGAAGTCCACCGGTTGCCGATCGGTTCCCGATGCCCAAACCGTCGAAGCGCATCGAGCGATATTTAGCGGCCTAACTCATCTGGTATGCATCTTACCATGGCTTCGGCCTTTTAATCTTTCAATTAACAAGAGCTAGCTATAGAGGTGCTGAATGGGGTGGTTTGGAAAGATAATGAATCGGCGCGCAAACGTAGCAGTCATATGTAGCTAGATGTTAGCCTTAGGGCTAGACTGACGAAGGTCACAAAGCTGCAGTTTGTTGAACTTAAAAGCAGCCACATATTGTTTGTTGGTTAGATAATAGAATACAGTAAGCCTCGAGAGGTTCTTTGTGTGCTATCTGGATTCCTAGACAGGTCGAATGGAACCAAACAATCTGAAAAATGGCGAACAGCTGCGGTTAAAATAAGGGAAACCATAACTTATTTGATGTTACTTCCCGTAGCAGAATCTTCTTCCGAGCCTGGAGACGGGTCATGGCACAATGGCCGTGTCGGGGTTGTTGATATTGTAATGCATTATTTTGGAGTCTGAGCGGCGTACGTAGATGCCGAAGCCAATGGGGCACCCGGCGGCAAGAAGACAGGCCGAGACACATCAGGCACGGCCGGGTCGTTGCAGAGCGAACGGTCAGAAACCCGGGGAAACCAGCAAGGCGGCAGGCAGGTTAGCATGTCAAAAATGCCTGTGGATGCGCGGAAAATTATCGGCGCTGAAACATCTGAAGCTTTGCTGCAACCTGCAGTGGCTGTAAGGAAACACGAATACATGAGACGAGGCGGGCCTTCCAGGGCTCTCAAGGCCAAGGTTGTTGCAGCTCCCATCTGATGGAATGAAGGGTCTTAGTTTGGACCAGCCGCAAACAGCAAACTTGGTCGCTTCACATGACTGCGGGCTGCTACAGTGACGGCAATAACGGCCAACTGTGAGACAGCCAGAAGAAGGCGGTTCCTGGACCAAGCAGTTCAGCCCAGAAAGTGGAAGCATGAATGAAGTAAGGACAAATAACATTATCATTGTAACTGCACACGTCTGCCGGACGTCAGGGGCGGTGAAGATAAGGTGGGTAAGCAGGGGTAAGTAATTTGAGCTGTCAAGCTGTGTAATGCAGAGCATATTAGAGCCGATGGACAAAGTTGGGGGTTGGTGTTTGGCTGCGGCTGCGACGGTTCATATGGAAATTGGTAGCATGATATTCGGCGGCGCACCAGAAAACAGTGCCTGTTATATGCGCGCAGATCGGGAGCCTGAGCGTCCGAGTGTACAAAAACCCAGAACCCATGCGTCAGGAGTTGCACTTCGGCATGAGCGAATGTGAGCGTGATTGCAAAAATAGTTCGGATGGGGTTGTGTGAAGGTGTGGATGAGGTCATGGTTGTTGTCGCAACAGAAGAAAACACTTGGTCCTAAAATACCTTACCTAGCCGCAGCCTAGATAGGTAGGTACCTAGGTCATCCGGGTCTCATGGGTCGAAGACACACATACACACACACACACACACACACACACACACACACACACACACACACACACACATGTAGATGTATATATATACCTCTTACGTCTAGTGCCGATGCCGACACTGATGCTGGTACTGGTCCTCATTTTTGTGAGTTTGTGAGAAAGGAGGGGCTTCCCGGTTGATAATGGGAGCGCCTTCGTGCTTCAGATAGTGGTTCTTTTGCAGAGAGGCCATCATCCCAGGATACTACTGTATCGCTTACTTTCTGTTATATGTCTTACCTCAGCAAACAAGAAAGTTGCCTTGATTTCTATCGTCTTCGTCTTTCATCTTTGATACGAAAGATGACGCTTAAAGGTGACGCTTCTACCTCGGTAACCATGAACGAAAATGACCTGAAGAAAACCTCAGGATTCGCCGGAAAGCGGGTGATGTGAACCGTGTGAAGAAGATTCGCACTGTGGTATGACCTGAGTGCTGTAGTCGAAAAGTCGCAGCTTTATCACTCTCCACCAATCAAATTGCTCACTTAGATGTATGGTTGGTGCAACCAGGGCGTTGGATCGCTCAGCTACGTAGTAAGGTCCGGAACACCCGTGGCAGCTCTGAATAAGGCAGCATGGGGCTTGTTCAGTGTGTTATGGGCATACTTTCGACACCTACCCAGAGCTCGCCGCCCAAAACCCAAAAGCTACGAACAACCGGAGGACGGAAAAAAAAAAAAAACACGAACCACGCGCGCGCCCCTGGTTACACATCATAGGTCATTCGCCTTCTTTCTCGTCTCGACCTCTCCCATCTCCCATACTCACACAATTTCTCAACTCTCCGTCACGATGCTCTCGAGAAGACTTGTCGCGACCGCGCGCTCGGTGCCACTGCGCCGGTATCAGCCTCGCCAGCTTCCGCTGCAGCTGCCACAGATGATGCAGCACGTCCGTAACTATGCCGACAAGATCGTCAAGGTGCCGCAAATGGCCGAGTCCATATCCGAGGGTACCTTGAAGCAGTGGACCAAGCAGGTTGGCGACTTTGTCGAACAGGATGAGGAAATTGCAACTATCGAGACTGACAAGGTATTATCACCCAATTGTGCAAACCCAACAACTATCGTCAAGCATTTGCTGACTTCCTTCTCTTCTCTAGATCGATGTCGCTGTCAACGCCCCTGAGGCCGGTACCATCAAGGAGTTCCTGGTTAACGAGGAGGATACTGTCACTGTTGGCCAAGATATTGTCAAGATGGAGCTTGGGGGTGAAAAGTCCAGCGAGAGCAAGGACTCTGGTGACAAGAAGGAGGCCACAGAGAAGCCCAAATCTGAATCCGAGCCCAAGCCAGAGCCATCCAAGACGGAGTCGAAACCCGAACCTAAGCAGGAGGAGCCTCAAAAGGATGCATCTATCAGCAAGCCGGCTCCCCCGTCCAAGGAGACGCCCAAGGAAGCCCCCGTTTCCAAGGAGGCAGCAGCAACCACCGCGCCAGCCTTTGGCAGCCGTGAAGAGCGCCGCGTATGTTTCTTTCATAACAGTCCCCATACCTCGTTCCTGCGAGCCGCCGAATTAATTTGTGTTTCTAGGTGAAAATGAACCGCATGCGCCTACGAATCGCCGAACGACTCAAGCAGTCGCAGAACACTGCTGCATCCCTCACCACATTTAACGAGGTTGATATGTCATCTCTCATTGAGTTCCGGAAACTCTACCGCGACGAAGTACTCAAGAAGACGGGCGTCAAGCTCGGATTTATGAGTGCCTTCTCTCGTGCTTGCGTTTTGGCCATGCGCGACATCCCCGCTGTGAACGCATCCATCGAGGGCCCTAATGGCGGTGACACTATTGTGTACCGTGATTACGTTGATATCAGTGTGGCTGTGGCTACTGAAAAAGGTCTTGTCACACCTGTTGTTCGTAACACCGAGTCGTTGGACATGCTGGGTATTGAGAAGGCCATTGCCGACATGGGCAAGAAGGTGAGCTCGTTTGTATATCCATGGACCAAGGTACCGAAGTAACAGTGATTCAACAACAGGCCCGCGACAACAAACTTACCATCGAGGATATGGCCGGCGGCACCTTCACTATCAGCAATGGTGGTGTCTTTGGTTCCCTCATGGGAACTCCCATCATCAACCTTCCCCAGACTGCCGTGCTTGGTCTACACGCCGTTAAAGAACGCCCCGTAGCAGTTAATGGCAAGATTGAGATCCGCCCCATGATGTACTTGGCCCTCACCTACGACCACCGCCTTCTTGATGGAAGGGAGGCTGTCCAGTTCTTGGTCAAGGTTAAGGAGTACATTGAGGACCCCAGGCGGATGCTTCTGTAAGAGAACCTGCCTTGTATTCTGTGGAAACAGCAACATACACCATGCTGCGTTGGTGACCATTGCCATGCCCAAGAGAGGCTTTTGTACCACCAGCAGTTTCACCATATAGACGAATAAGAGAATAGGGAGTTGAGACGTAGCCTGAATGCCGTAACATGATGTTGGTGTTTTGTACCAACGGTGTTGATGCCTGGCGTCGGATTTCGATCCAGTTCTACGTGGTTCGCATGTCGGAAAATATGAGGTATACAATAATATTCCAGCACAGTTGGATAAGCACAGTATAAACATCATGGGGCAGGCATACAATCAAAACACAGTTGCAATTATTGATTAGCACCGAGATGGCGTAGTTCAATGAGCGCGTGCCTGGCAGCCAGTACGTAGTACCTTGACTTGTCTGGCCGCCTGGGCTCTTCAGGGATGTTATAAGTTCTGGGGATTGAGCAGGGCGAGATCCAGCTTGAGAGGCAAGCCGTGTCTTAGCCAACGCAGACTACAAGAACCCGTGGAGGGGGAAATATATACCTAGATAGATACCTATGTATCCGTACGTATCTCGTTTCCTTGTCCCCTTGGAACCCAAACCTGCGCCGGACGGGGCCGACCTAGTGTGGACCGCATCTCGAAGCATGCAAAATCCAATGGCTTGTTGCTAGTGTATATATAGGCGGCAAGTAATTATTATTAAAAATCAGGACAGGACGGAAGCAACGATCGATCAGGACCTGGTAGCCCAACGCTTGGCCCTCATACTAGTAGATTGTGGCACCGGGGTCTACTGGTTTGGTCATGCTTTCTTGTCACAACAACCCCTTGTTGTCAGTCGTTTTCCTTTATCGTGCCACAGAAGACGCTGTATCACGCATCGTAGTGTACATGTATGTTCGCAACTATAATGCGATAAGACAGAATTGTGCATGCGCGCGATGCAGGACAATCAGCGCCAGCATCTGATAAACCAATGCAAGCCATCGCCCCTGCAGGAGTTGTTCCTACGAGCAAGCTGACGATTCGCCATAGGCTGACACTTAGAAGGTCCGGGTCTATGTAGGTACGTACATGACGGTGCCTGTACCATTCTGGCAGACAAGAGCTGAAAGCGTCCTTGATGGGGCGTTCCCCAATCCCACCCAAAACGCTTGGTCAAATAAGTGACCAGGATCCATCAACCAAGCAACGAGATGTTGATTGATGCACTGATGCACTGATCAGGCTGTGGAGTTGGTTGATGGACACCACACAGTTATCCCCTTTTGCCGATTGTCATATTTCCCTCGGACATCGAGAAGAATTTCCTGTGTCCAGCATCCTTTAACATTGGAGGCACTTTCAATTCTCTTCCCACAACGGCTATATTAGCTAAGCCACACCGGATAGATTAACTACTCAGCAAAGGTAGCATGCGCTTCTGGGGGGAGGAAAGAAAAGCAGACACAGATGCTCAGACAGAATGGGTTCATACTACTTACCTAGGCGGATAAAGAATGAAACGAGCATTCCTCGTGCAGACCGCCGGGCCATGTTGTTGCGGACGGCCCAAAGCGTTAGCGCCCCTGGCCAATAATCCTGGGCTGATGATCCCTTTCCCCCTCAAAGTCCCCTAACAACTAACCCACCCTACCCCCTTTCTTCGCCTCGGCAACATGTACTTATCCACTATCTGCTTGACAAGCGATACATTGCTTCAGTATGCAGTAGCCGTCCCCTTGAAGGTACCCAGGTCAGCCCAGCCCAGTCCAGGTACTCACACTCTCTGTTGCCTCATGCCATGCATTACATGCCATCTCCCGTCCTCCACCTCCGTTGCCCATCGCTGCCACAGTCTCACCAGCCCGCCTATCGCACCGTCCCCTCTCCGTCGTCTGGGCCTCTCCTCCTCTTCCTTTAGGCCAAGGATATTATGTGCACACCCTGTTCTAGTCCCTCAGGACCCCTTCGTCAGCCGGTCGGGACTTCTTTTCATCTACAACGCGGAATGCGTGACTCGGTTTGATATCGCCGCCCTTTATCCTCCATATTGCCGCCCGTTCCCCCGCCCCCTCGCCTAATCGTCTTGTGTCTGTCCGTGTTGTTTGTTTGTCCCTCTCTGCTGTCACCAAGCTCCTCTGCCGACCCCGATATCCTCGACTTTCTTCTACCTCTTCGGCCCTCCCAAAAACGACATCCCTCGTCAATCTCAACCACCTTCCCTTCGAAACCCACCTAGTTTCCTCCCTTGTCGAACGACCGTTAGCCCGAACATCGAACTAAGACTACGCAATCACGATCTTTACTGACACTTGCCACTGGATTTTTGCCTCGACTTCTCAATTGTCCAGCCGCCCTAGAGCATATCGTGCAAACACCCGACGAGAATCGTTGTTTTGCCGCGCCCTTTACCACATTTCCAGCAGCTAATGTCGCCCACGCCCGCCTAACATCTCGGGCCCTCCGTCGTTCACCATGGAACCCGTTCCCGAGACCGAGAGAATGGAGGAATTCCGATCCTCGCCTCTTCCCTCCCTCCGCATCCAGAACCCGACCCTCCTCCCTTCCGCCGTTACCGAGCCCGAACCTGTGCGAAAACCTCCCACTTTGCGCCGCCAGACCGATCCAAGTCCCACATCTCCGACTGCCCCGTCTTGGACTTTTACCCCTCTACCCTATCGGCCCCGTACGACTTCACCCCTCTCTGGGCATCACACAAGATCGAGGTCTGCAGCGAGTTTGGCTCCTCCAATGTCTCGCACGCAGTCAATGCCTGGCTTCAATGCCGCTGGTCATATTCTATTCTCTCCTCAACTTCGCCCCTCCAGTCCATCCGGGTCACCCAGCCGCGTAAGAACCCCGCGGAAACCTGTCGACGAAGCGTTTCCCACCTCGCCTATTCGTACTTCAGTCTTGGATTCAGACCGTAAGGTTACTGAGCGTAACAGTTCCCCGAACTTGATGGGAACAACGCCCTCCATGATCCTTCCCCGACATCGTCGTCCATCTTCGCCATTGCGACATCCCGGCCATGCTAGCACTGGATCGCTTCCGATGCCTACTACGCCCACATCTACAACCTCCTCGCCGTCTTTCAGAGGATACGATTCCTTCTCACACGGGTATGGTGTTTCCGCTTCGTTCCCGTCGTCCGTTCCATCTACTCCCACATCGACGAGGTCAAGAAGCCCAAGCATTTCTAGTCTCGAGACCATACCAGACTCGCCTGATGCCGAGGAAGCTGCTATGGAAGCAGAAAGAATCGCTCAGCTCAAGGCTGCTGCGGAGGCTGCCGAGGGTAGCGATGCTGGCGAAAATAAGGGCAAAAATAGCCTGGACATGCCCTCGCGAGGAAGAACCTTGGGCTTTGGGTCACGGGACAAGCGGAAAAGATGGAGTGTTTGCGGTGCTGAACGACGGCAAGATCTCGATCTGGAAACGATTTGGGAGGATTGAAAGAAACAAAGGTGTGTGGGAGCTATGCGTAGCTCCAGAAGGCAGCCGAGCGGGTGTGGCTGGGCGTCGAACTTGACTCCAGCGGTGAATTAGTACGCCTCGGGCACGAGAAGGCATACCCCTCCCGACACTCACTTGTGCAGAGTGTTGGTTTTCTTTGCATTGCATTTGGCATCTGATAGGTAAGGGGCATGGCGGCGTTCAGTGAACTCCTTCTGATACCCTAAACTGCATTTCACCTCTCAAGGGCACTACGAAAACATTGTTATCATACCTGGGTACTGTACTTTACGATGGCTTAGTCCCTCTGTGTCTTTCTCTCTCTCTGTGCGGCTCAGCCCACTGGTTCGAGGGCTGGCGTAGGTGATCTGTCAATCAATGAAATTCATCACATTCATGAGAACTAGATCCCTTTTGAGGGCGTCCTACCGTCCAAGCTGCTGTGAGCCCACTTGCTTCGCCCACCGTGATGGTGTCTCGGTTGTGGTCGACCCAAGGGCGGCGCTCCTTTGCTCCCTTGCTCAATACTATCCTTTCCCCTTCCCCATATTTTAGTAGATGACTCAATAGACAACACTCATAGTCTTCCCTCTATTCTTGAGTTCTCCACACCGTACAGCTCCTAGCATTTCGAAGGAGATTCTCCAACTCCCTAGGAACCGGCCGAGGAGGCGACAAGGTATAAAAACGGAGTTGAGTAACGGCTTCTGGATTGATGTTTTCCCCCATTTCGACATTATCAGCTGGACATTCAACCACGTGATCGTTGAAACCGCAGATTTCGGTCCCGATCCATTCCCTCCTAGGCTTAATTTCTTGCTCACGCGACTTCATCGGATTTCGCAATGCGGTACGCCCGACTCCTGGGTGCCATTCTACTCTTCTCCGGAAGAGTGAGTGCGGGGCCGAAGGTTTCCGACGAACAGGCAAGTCGGGAAGAAAACATGCACCTGGTCACAGGTTGCTAACAAGAATCAGGCCGTCGCACGTGTCATTCAAGGTCGAAGCCTCCGACCAGGTCCGCAATTGGACGAATGGACCCGTTCGGTGGCCGCACGGGGCCGGCTAGAGACCCACTTTAACGGTACCATCAACGCAACGTCGTCGGCCGGCACTGGAACGATGGGCGCACCCACTAGCAGCGCCTTCAACCTGCCACAAAATACCACATCCATCCACACATCACGGTGTCCACAGAGCATCACAACATCTACTACAACAATCGACGTCACATTTTACATTACGGCAACAACTTCGTACGGTGGCAACTTGACGTCTTTCAGAAGCACCAGCACGGGAATTCCTTCACTCTCGTTGTCGTCACAGATCTTTGCCAATTTCACAAGCTCAAGGGCTGCTTGGAATACATCTTCGAGCCTAATTCATCTCTCTACCGGATATACGCTGCCTGACAACTCGTCGCACGCCTCGACAGTCTCGGCTACAACAATTTCTGAATCGCCTCACCCTGATATTACAACCAGCACTCAATTTTCGCACCATAACGCTACGCCCAGTCTCTCGCATCACTACTCGGGCTCGTTTTTGGGAACAGATGGTTCGACCGGCACAGCCACCTCCGTTCCCGTTTGGCACAATACTACCTCTGCTGCTCCTTCACAAGCGACTGAGCCGTGCGATGATGACCTGAGCTCAACATTACATTTGAATACGACTTCGACCACTTTCAGCACGCAGCTGAACTCTACTGCGTCATGGTTCACAAGGACGACGACAAGCACAGCTCAGGAGACGCCTTGTGACAATGAGACCGGCGGTTCAAGAGCGACTGCCCCTCATACCACCGCCGTATCCAATGATCCGCATGTCAATTCGACCACGACCTACAGGCTTTCAGTAAAGACGCAGAACGGAACATTCAGCCAAACAGACACAGAAATACTAACCTCAGAGACCGAGTGCAACGACAAAACCACCGCCTCTGCAGCTGCCACGGACCTTTCTTCCTCAGCGTATACAGCCACATCCTCCTGGACAACCCGTACGCCCATGGCAACTTCTTTCCTCAGTAAAACCAGTAGTATCACACTTTCTACCAATAACACGACTATGAAGTCTACTGTTTCGTCATCCTCCCCAATCCCGACAGAAAGCTGCGTCATCGACACGTCCATGATCCCCGTCACCATTGCACCACTTACCTCGGTCCCGACCTCAACGCTCATCCCCACAAAGACCGTTTGCCAGGAAGACGCCCCGACAGGTAAACCGAAACCCGGCAACAATCACTGCGGCGTCCATGGATTGCCTGTGGGGAACTACTTCCTGGCCCGATTCGTCGAGAATGCTCCTGGTGTACCTGTTACCTTGGAGGGTTGCTACCAATTCTGTGCTGTCAGTGCCCCTAATTCCTGGCTCTTTCTCAAGCGTCTTAATTCGATGAAAAGGCTTACTAACACATCATCTTGTAGAGTGTCATGGACACCACTAACGGCTGCAAAGCCTACCGCTTCTATCCCGAGAGGGGCCTCAACGTCCCGCGATGCGATCTTTACGGCAGCAGCGTCGCCTACGCATTGGATTCTATCAATAATGATCACCCCGACATATGGTTTGACCTCACTTGCGGCTCTCCGTCTGATGAAAGGTGGGCGCACCTGCCCGGAGTGTCTCGTCTTCGGAAGCTGGGGCTGTTAGGGTAGAGCCTTGTTAACCTTTATCCCGGCTTAATTTTGACATCTGTGGTACAGAGTGACTATACATAGGGAGCAACAACAACGACCCTGGCAGTGGTAATACTAATAGAGAATCTGGAGGCCAATTGGCGTGGATCTATGGTGTGTAAAAAGCGGAATCCGTAATGGGGAAGGAAGGATGCTTTAGGTGGAAAAATTAGATATTCATAAATGGGCCGCGTGCTTTAGAGCTTGTCTTGTGGCATTCCTCGTCTGTCTAATCAAATGGTATCCTGCGAAGAGCCTCAAGGGCTCCCTTTTTCTTCATCTCCTGCGCCGCAGCAACGCTACTCGGAACCTTGATGCCGCAGCAATCACCCCAGCCCACATGTTGATGTTTATGCTTGCCAACGTTCCCAGGAGATTTCTCATGGTCCTCGTCCTCCAGCCCAAAATCTTGCTCTGTGCTCATGCCATCCACTGCCGGCACAAGTGAGCCAAAGAGAAAATGTTGCATGACAGGTAGCTTTTTCAGAACCTCTGCAACAAACATCCGGCGCATGCCCCCCTCTACCTTGGTCCACGATTTGGCGGCAGAAATATCGTCCAGCATAGGACTGTGCCACCGCAGGCCCTTGACCGTCTTGGTGTTGTTAACAAAACTGACCTGGCCGAGATACAGGAAATCGTGGCTGAACTCCTCCAGGGTGAGATCCTGATGGATCGCCAGCGGCGTGATAAACGGGTGGTGGAGAAGTTGCGAAGCGCCAAACAAGAAGGGAAGAAATTGGTAATCGTCCAAGCCCCAGACGCCATGCGAGCCCGCGGGCTCTAGATAATACGTTAGTTGGACGTTGCGCATGAGTTCCAAATATCGCGCAAAGATCTTAAGCACAAGGGCCCGAAAGTCATCTTTGACGATGATTCGAAGCTGGTAAAGGCACAACAGCCACATGATGAAGTTGAGCTCATGTCCAGACCCATAATCTATTCGCATCCTGTTCCCAAAAGAGTGTTCCAGGTAGACCGCCACTTCATCGTTCGCCGCCGTGCTGATACCCAGCTGACTCTGCCATACGGTGACCTTCTCCTTCACCAAGTCCAGGAAGATTCGGAAAGCCTTATTCCCAAATCGCGAGCCACCTTGGTCATCTGGTGGCGACTCCTTAACAAGGCTATCGGCTTCGTCGAGTATTCGCAGAATCGACTGGAGTGCAGCACTCATTTCGCCGTCTTTGACAGCAGATCGAGGTGTATCTTCGACGGATTCGGAGAGGTTGAAGACAAAAGCAAGAATAAGGCTGTAGGTGGGCGACGAGAGAAATAGTTCATGGTCTTTCTGGGACAAAATTCTTCTCGAAGGGGTCTTGTACGTATGATCGCGGAGGTCGGGCGGCGAAGGCAACGCGGGGGTCTCGGGGCGAGGCGTGGGGTTGGACGGGCCAGGACGGCGACGGCGAGGTTCGAGCTTCGGAATCGTATTGCTTATGGGAGGCAAATACGATTCACCGACTTGGGATGTTGCATTCGTGGAGTTCATCCTGTATAAGAGTGATGACCCGGTCTTGTGGTCCGAGGGAATTCGGGGATGGTTTATTGGGATGTTGTTGGAGAGAAAGCTTAGCGGGCTCCCCAGCGGAAGGAGGAACGGCAGTTCAGACACCGGCGTCATCTAGAACTACCTAGACGAATAGCGCTGTTCAGGGACCGCCCCTCCGTACTCACCTCGGCCCCACCTCGCCGCCTCAAGGTACCTCACTGGCCCACTCTCGCCTTCGGATCAATTGTCATTGGCAGAGCGTCCATCTTAGTAACCAAGTACGTACTCGCTGCTTCACCAGCTTCATCTCAATTTTTCTTTCCTTGAGGGTGTCAAGTGAAGCAATCAAGTCACTCAATTAGCCTGGCGGCACACAGATTTGTTTCTTCTTCCCAGGGCGCCCAGGCCCATCAGAAAACACCGGAACTCAGTTTATCTCACCACGATCGAACCACACGAACACATTATCACCGTTCGCCATGGCCCAAAACTCAACCCCCCAGGCTCGCATCTCACACCTGCCACGAGCAGATGGCTCAGCAACCTTCTCGAGGGGCGGTTATTGCGTGGTTTCGTCCGTGAATGGGCCGATGGAAGTGCAAAGACGAGACGAAAACCCCTTTGAATCCGTTATCGATGTTGTCATAAGACCTGCTGCAGGGGTCGGAGGTCAGACTCCCTGGTCATTGGCAACTTGCGGAAATACTTGCTCACGCTCACGATGAGTATTTAGGCACGGGAGAACGCCAACTCGAAAGCATATTGCAATCCGCCCTTCGTCAGCTCATTCCCGTCAAGAATTTCCCTCGATGTCTCATACAGATCACACTTCAGGTGACAGAAACCCCCCAGAACGACTATACGAACAGCAAAGTTGTCCAAGCTCAGTCGGTAAGTGCTAGGCTCGACATCCAACCTGGCGGCCACTGCTTAGGGTCTTCTGTCAGACATAGATGCTGACTAGCTGCTTTCCACTAAGAGTTTGCCTCTTCTCCCTGCTTTATTCCACAGTGCCGTATTGAGTTTGCTGTCGGCAGCTGTGCCCTTGAAAGCTATTGCCACGTGCACAACGCTGGCCATCCTAGAGGATGGCGGCAAGATCATCGCTGACCCGTCTCCTCTGGAGGCAGATCAGGCAAAATCTCTCCATGTTTTGAGTTTCACATCGCAGGACGACCTGCTGCTGGCGGAGAGCGAGGGGGCCTTTACCATTGCCGAGTGGGATAAAGTGCTCAGCACTGGCAAGGAAGTTTGCGGCCAGCATCGCGGAGCGGAACTTGGCTCAGAGATGCACGAAGAAGGCCAAGACTGGACCGACATGCGTCAGTTCATTCGGACAGTAATGGAAGCCAGAGCTGCGTAAGAATCAGCTCATTCATGGACGCAGGCAGGGGTCTGGGAACAGCTGGGCGACTTGAGAGGCCTGGACTTGGTTACAGAGAAGCTACGATCCGCGAGGGCTAGTGACATCGAAAGGCACGCTCGACAGCGAAGACGACAACTCCGATAGCAACATGCACATCGACTCCTCGGCCTGACGGAGAGCACGAGACATGGAGCCAATGGGGGGAAAATGTGGCCAGATATCGGCGGATAGGATGGCACGCCGGGGAACGTGA
Source organism: Colletotrichum sublineola (assembly GCA_020631755.1). NCBI lineage: Eukaryota > Fungi > Ascomycota > Sordariomycetes > Glomerellales > Glomerellaceae > Colletotrichum > Colletotrichum sublineola. The sequence goes on from JAHSQG010000013.1 coordinate 1,826,191, forward strand.
CAGGACGTGACAGGATGAGACGGCCAACAGGGGTGGCAAAGGCGATTGCTGACAAGCGTCCATCAACGGCATCGAGGCGAGGGGTCAAGATGCGGGCAGTCCATTGTGTTGGACCGCACTGGAGGTTCATCAGATGCGACGATGGATGGAGAATCGGGAAGCAGCAACAGCACAATGCAGCGACAAGGGACTATTTTACCCTGTAGCGGAAGACGATGCGAAAATGACATTGGACGGAGAGCGATCCCAAAATCATGTCATGACGAAGTGGGCCATCTGCTGGACCGTTTGGGGTTTGCTAGACTGCAGCGTGCGGCGGCGTTTCAGCTCGACCTCAGGGAACATGAAGAGGGGCGGGTACGACTTTGGCAGGCCCTCACGCCAAGAGCTGCATGGCGTTTCTAACCAGGGTATCTCCAAACTGGAAACAACTCCGTGGCCATCTAAACCACACTAGAAGCAGTTTTCGCATTACCTTCTGCACCGCTACATCTGCCCTGTGTTTTTCACACACAATGATACCCCGTATCCCCTGAACTTCTTTGCCGGCCGTCTTGCACACCTGCTTCAGTTGGATGCCGCATATTGAAGTTCATCTGACAATGCATGCTGAGCAACCACCGGCGTCTAGTGTACGAGGCCATCTTGATGCAGTGGTGATAACGCCGACTGGTTTTTTCTCACATTTTTCTCCGACTGAGTTGACTCAAAAGGCCTAGGCATGCCTTCGTTCTCCTATCATTCTCCTTCATCCTTTGACCCCCACTTACCGGCTCTCCAATGTGGGAAGTGAAGTATGCACATAGTAGAAAACACGCCATTTCGGATTTGTTCCAGAGCAGTGGGTCTAGATCTGTTGCCGGCATCTACATGTGTGAAGGTTTTGGGAGAGCTTCTAGCCCTGCTTTATCTTTCCCTCAGCCCCCATCCAAAACATGAAGAGCATAAGACACTCAACCAGTGGCGTCACCAGGCTGACTGTAATATAGGTAGGTACCTTGCAGCGACAGGTAGCAGTTGCTAGCTCTGGTGTGCACTAAGGGCAGCAAGCCAGGCATGTTAAGGGGAGTGACATTTACTTATACTGTGGGTTTTTTTCCCCCCCAACTATGCTACTACCAATATGTACCTGTGCGACCTCAAGAGGGACCGCCTGAATTCAAGTACCTCAGTCGAGGGAGGGCACCAGGGCCCATCCACACATATCCTTGGCCACGTCCTACATGTTAAAGCGAAAGGGGAGGAGACAAAGAAAAGTGGATGGCGTTTGATCCGCAACAAGTCCAAACCAGGACTCTACTCCTCTCCTTCTCTATGCAACGTTGACTAAGACGACAACGATGACAAAGGCATGCCGAAAATTGTCAATAAGGACTGCAGCAAAACAACCCATCGAATCTTTCCCCATAGGTAGTCGCTGCCCTCCCCCATAGCTGTCAACCACTATCATGTTATATCCCTTTTACACACACCGCTGGTTATACAATAAACTTGGCTAAACATACCTGGGCATGGTTCGCTGCGAAGAGAGGCTTGGCTTTCCGCTCTCCTTACGCTGGTCCGAGTCTTGTTGATTTTCCCTACAGAGGCTGGCCCTTTCCACACTTCCACTGCCCACAGCCGTGATCTTCCCTTTGAGTAAGACGTTCTTTGATGCTTCTCCAGAGCCGTCGAGCCGTGCAATGTCACATTATCTCGGACGGCAGCGATGATTAGCAGCCACCCCACCATCGCTGTCATCCACCGTCACGAGTCTCCCGCATCCCGCAGGCTCATCTTATTTCCCCGCCCTGCTCTCAACACACCGCACTTCATGTGTCGGAAGCTTGAAGAGGCACAGGCTTATCAGCCGTAGAGAGTCAAGGCTTGAGCTCTCGAGATGCAGCAGTAGCAGCAGCGGGATGATCTACCCAGGTCTGCCAGCATCCAGGAACATAACCTAAGTCAAGAAACGGTATGCATCCCAGGCTAGAGTTGAGGCCAGACCCGGCGGTGGAATCCTGTGCTTTGCAGGCTCTACCATACCTCGCGGGTACTCCAGACAAGCGGTGCAGTAGAAACAGGACGGATGAAAGCACATGGCGAGGTTCTGTCGCTGCCAGCCAACGAAGCGAGTTGTTCGTGTCTTGTCGCCTCGAACAGCCGCAGCATTTGATAAATCTGTGGCATGGCTATCTCGACACATTGGATTGCTTCCCTTTCAGCATCGGCAAGTCTGGCCGCATGATGGACGTTGTACGCCAATTGGTTACAGACGTCGCTTACCGTCACTGCCACCCGTTCGAGATGCGCCCCATCAGCTGTCATTGTCCTGTTCTGTCTTGCTGGAGAAAAGAGGGGAGATGTTCCAAATCCCAAGGGCCTCCGACGTTCAAAGTCGTGCACGGGTCTGAAGTGACTCGGCACTATGGTGTACGATGTATGGTGGCGATGGATTGTCAAGGTATTGACATGACCCGGTCTTGAGTGGCTGAGTATTTGGTACCGATGCAGGCGTGAACCGAGAGGCGACCTGAACGGGTAGACGATACAATTTGTGTCCTCTACCGATACTGACCTCTTCAGGAATGCCGGTGGTAATCCTGTGCACAGCAATCCTCCCGGCATTGGAGCATCGCCAATGGGCCTGGATTGGCTATCTCTAGCCCACCACGGGGGGCCTTTACTAGGTAAGGCCAGACCGACCCTTGTTCTTATTTGCTTCCGTCTACTACTAAGGAGCCGCCAGGAGGAAGGGGGAGTCGGCAAAGAGTACGTACTGCCTGTTTTATCATCCACCTGCACCTGGCATTTGCTACACTATCCAACTTCAGTCTCAAGTTTGGGGACGCGGCCACACTCCGCAGTACGTACCGATGCCACAAACCATACCATGTAGGTAGGCCTGGAGGGAATTAACCCAATGGAGTACCTGGTACGGTATGTACCTGGTTAGACATGGATGGCAAAGGCGCGTACTGCGGATGCTGGGCTGTTGGCGGCGAGATAGGTGGATGGCTGGCTAATTAGGGGTTTGGCAAGTCACACGCGAGCCTAAAAGTCAACGTGTGACAAGGACATTGTGGATAAGATATGGGTAGAAATGGGAAGCGAGAAGCATACAAAGTATGAGGAAGGGCTTAGGATTCGGGAGGGAAAAACGGAAACGCAACATGATGGGTTTTGATAGGCACACCTACATTACAGGTACCCATCGTATTTGTACCTCATGAGATAACGGGTGGATCACTTCCTAGCAGTCATGGAACAGAATAGGGTGCGTAAGCTTGGGGCAGACGTCGTGGCGGGAGCGCCCTCTGTCGCATCGCATCCATCCTCATGCGTGATTCGATCGGCATCAAACTGGAAACTGGACGGTAAGGGGGATAGGGGGAGCAAGCGAGAGATGCCTGGCTAGGTACCATTCCTAGATACAATATTAAAGCTCCCGCACTGCTGTGACGGATCTTGATGGTGTCTTTGCTTCTTGTCAGTTAGTCTGGTCACTCTCTTGTTCGCTTTTTGTTTCGCTTCCCCTTCCCTTTATCCCCCTTCTTTCGTAGCAGAGCTCTGGTAGTTCTAGCAATTACCTCGGCCGTTGCATCCGTTTGGGGCCTCCACCACCACCACCACCACCACCAAACACTTCTTCTTTCTTTGCCTGCATTACATAGCATCGCATTGTATCACAGCGACCTGCGAGTATTTTGTATGTTTGTCTTGCGTTGTTAGCCCTTTTTTTCACTCTCGTCCTTCCTGCATCAATCTTATTTTTGACTCCAGTTTCTCTTCGCAACGAGAACTCTGGCCGGATATTTTGCTGGTTGCAATTCATCCGCACGACCACTATTTCTTTCTTCCAAAAGCCTGGATCCCACTGGCAACGGCCAAGAGCGACTACTACAGTATTCCAATATTGTTAATACAACCCGGTCGGCGTACATACGACAGCCACCCGTTCATCACCAACCCATCTCCTCACCTTGCAGTTAGGAATATTGGACGTAGACCTGGCGTCAACACTCCATAGCACACCACGACCGGTGCCAAAACAAAGTCTCAGTCTGATTTAGTGCACCATCCCGAGGCGGCAAATCTAGTTCAAACTAGCGTCATTCATCCCGTCAGCCCCGTTACGCCCGAGTCACCACTCGGCCACACTCCAACAGTAGTCCGTGGTACCCTTATTTTGGCTTTGGCTTTGGGTGGCTAACGCAAGGACAGGCGATCTCCGTTCTGACCCACGATCGAGTCGCACGCGCACATATCTTACACACGGCTGCAATCGAGGAGCATCAACAACCCTATCTCGCCAGATCATTTCCCATTGCACCTGTGTTGCACGCCTACAGTTTATCTCAGTCGGCCAGTCCGCTGCAGCAATACTTACGACCGAGACACATTTTTTTTCTCTTTCGTATTGTGCGACAGTGTACGGAAGCATTGGGCTGTCACATTTACACTTGTTCATCACACACCCAAGCCTCTCATATCGCTTATCGTTATAACTGCATACTACCCGACTTATCGCACCGGTGGTCCGCCAGGTCCGGTCGCTAGCGCTACTACTGGGGTACCTTTGCATAGGTAGGTACCTACCGTAATCTTCCTTCCACCCTTCTGACGTGATTTCCTCTTAGCGTCGCTCGGTCTTAGCGGAGAAACAACCCCCTTTTCCACCGGCACAGGCTTGTCTGTTATTATTGCCGCCGCTGTAGTATTTCGCGGCAACACTCTTCCCACTTACCCCCCCTGGGCCACCATCATCGAAGAATCCCGGCTCATTCGGCGGAGAAAACCACTGTTCTTGACCATGTCGGGCTTCGTCTCCTCTCCCACAGCCCTGCACCCCGCCCTCAGTAATACCAACCCGCTCCCGCCGGCGGCGCCGCCACTACAACAGCCGTCCTCATCCTCCGAACGAGTCATTAAAACGGGCTCGCTTTCCGACCGCCCCAAAAGCTCAAACGCTATCCATGACCGACCGCTCTCCTCTTCGTCCACATCTACCTCTGTCTCGACATCTGCCCTCATTACTCAGTCACTGCATCGCAATGCTGAATCGGTAGCCAAGGAGACTTTATCTTGCGCCTCCGGCGGTCCTCCGGCTGCCGCAACCACAGCCACTTTTGCGCCCTCATCGTCTTCGTCGACAATAAGGAGAGGCTCCCTCTCAATAACATCCACTGCCGCCTACCCCGAACTCTTGCCGCCCCCTCTGTCGCGGCCCTCCAACGCTAACACCGCGCATCACCCTCCCAAGGGACACCGTCGCGCGCCTTCTCACGAAGTTCCTCGCCAGACTATTATGAAAGCATTGGCTTCGGTTGTTCGTCGAAATAAACCCGAGGCTCTTTCTCTAACAGGCATGCTGTCCCAGCAGGGTAGTGGCGTCGACAACCGACCTGCCACGTCCTCATCTCAGAAACTGGCCGACGCTCTTAACGAGCTCGCCAACCGTAACATAACCCCCACTACCGCTCTGCCGTCTTTACAGTCTCCTTGCTTCTATCACAACCGCTTCGACGATGCCGTCAACATCGACAAGGTCCTCGAGGAGATCAAGAACGACGATTGCATGTCTCACTCGAGGCTTGTGCAGACCGCAACTGGTGTCCGCGAGGTCTCTAAGCAGCTCCAGCGCCGCCCCATCAAGCGAGCCGTCCGAAATGTCATGATTGTGACCAAAGCCCGCGACAACCAGCTCGTCTACCTTACTCGGGAGCTGGCCTCTTGGCTCCTTCGCACCCCGAGGTACGGTTCCGATGTCGGTGTCAATGTCTTCGTCGACGCCAAGCTGCGTAACTCTCGGCGCTTCGATGCCAATGGCATTGTCGCTGAGAATCCTGCTTTCCATGGCATGCTCAAGTACTGGACACCCGACCTGTGCTGGAGCCAGCCTGAGAAGTTCGATCTGGTTCTGACTCTTGGCGGGGACGGAACCGTGCTCTTCACCTCATGGCTCTTCCAGCGTATTGTCCCCCCCGTGCTGTCCTTCAGCCTGGGCAGTCTTGGTTTCCTGACAAGCTTCGAATTTGAGAAGTACAAACAGCACTTGGACCGCATCATGGGAGAAGAGGGCATGCGCGTGAACCTGCGCATGCGCTTCACGTGCACGGTATACAGAGACGGCACACTGGGTCAGGAGGCCGAGGAGGGCGAGCAGTTTGAGGTGCTGAACGAGCTCGTCATCGACCGCGGCCCGTCCCCCTACGTCTCGAACCTGGAGCTGTACGGCGACGATGAGCTCCTCACGGTGGTGCAGGCCGACGGCTGCATCTTCTCAACGCCCACGGGATCCACCGCTTACTCTCTCTCGGCCGGAGGCTCTCTCGTACACCCCGACATTCCCGCTATCCTGCTGACTCCCATCTGCCCTCACACTCTGTCGTTCCGCCCCATGGTTCTCTCCGACACGATGCTCCTCCGCGTATCGGTGCCGCGCAACTCACGTGCGACGGCCTACTGCGCCTTCGATGGCAAGGGTCGGGTCGAGCTGAGGCAAGGCGACTACGTAACCATCACGGCGTCGCAATACCCTTTCCCTACCGTGGTTCGCACCCAGACTGAGTGGTTCGATAGCGTGTCCCGCACTCTTCGCTGGAACACGCGCGCCGCTACGCAAAAGGGCTTCGACCCCTCAGCTGATGGCAGCCTCTGTCCATCCGAGGACGGCAAGGATGACGATCCGGAGTGGGACATTGACACGGATTCAGCGTGCTACGCGAGTGAGGACGGCAGCATCAGCGCGAGCCCGTTGAGAAGACAGATGAGCCTTCTGGGCATGTGATGTCGCGCACCGTGAGTGCTAAGAGGAGAGAAGCAAAAACCCATGACGATTCCCCTGGTTTTCTTTTAATTACAACCAAGGGAAAGGACCCCCTCGTCTTCATTTCATTGTTCCCCCACCATAACCAGACCAAGTGAGTGGGGCCGACTAAGAAACACATTCACTGCTATATTTTTATTGTCGTTTCCCGATCATTCCATTTGGTTAGTAGACGGAACGCGGATTGCGAGCATGGAGGTAAAGAGAGGGAGAGCGCACTGCACATGTCGACAGCGCACGCTTGTGCATTTCAATCGCATTAGAGAAGCGGAGACGTGGAAATCTGACCATTGGCATGGTAAATATTGCATGAGACCGGCCGTCATTTGTGAGCCGTCCTTTAGCGAGGAGTATAGAAAGAAGGAAGAAGGAAACGAGATAAACAAGCTTGCTTCTAGGTATATAAATTCTGTGAGGTTCCCTCTCGTATTAGCCAATTAACCTCGCTCTGGTTGCGGTTGGTACAACCAGCAGGTCAAGGACCCAAACAAACACCAATCAATACTTGGCAACAAACAAAAAGCCCATGTTCCTGTTTATGCTGGTGATTGTCTTGTTATCAAATCCATTATGAGGCTTGGTCTAGCTATGGCGCCCCGTGCAGGTCGAATGTATTGGACTGATTCCGGGGTCACTGGAACCATGTTTATTGATGACGGCATGGCTGAAAACATACACAAGGAGTGTCAGCAAGCTGCTCATGTTCGATCCGTGCGACAAACTCAACTTTTCGACGTTTATCTTACACAGGTCCAGCACTGCTCAAGATAAAACGGCAACATGGTATTTGATACGATTTATTTTATAATTCTCCTTTACACTTGACTTGGTCCCTTGTGGCGTCATGAAAGCTTGCCTAACGCGTAAACAAACAGGGCATGAGCGCACTCAACTTCCCAAAGCTATCGTCCACTTCAAATCCAACATCTCGTAGTTGAGCGACGCCTGACTCTAGCGAAATATAGTCGCTCAACCCCCCTAGCCAACACACCGTGCCCAAGTTTGACAACCGAGGCGTTTACACACTTCTTCCCTCTTGTTGCCCCGGCTGTGACTTTCTCAAGAAAGCGGTAGAAACAACAGACAGAAAACCGAGTCCAGTGGCGTAGTTGCCCGATCCATTTCTGGGAGGAACGTACGCTGTCCAAGGCTCGTTCATTATCATCGTCTTCAAACCTTCATATTACCGCCTGCCAAAGTAGGCACCGCACCCATGGTTTTCAACAACCACTCCGCTACTTCTAACATAAAGTCGGTCAATTTTGGATACTTGGAATGTGGGTGCTTGAGGATGTTTAGTGGCAGGGACGGGTCGTTTCTGTCCAAGTCGTGAGAAATCGCACACTGAGAGTCTCTATCTCCAAGCTCCTTGGCTGAGAGAGAGCAGGCCTGCAATGCAATCCATGTCTCCCTTCTTACTTGGACTAACTTCGCCGCCACGCATAAACTTCTCGACCTCTTCTGTTTCCTTTGGCACAGGTGAACCACGGCCATCTTCAAAGATAGTCAGATCCTTTCCCGAGTCTCGACGTCCCATAGCTGGCATCGTTCTGGCACGGTTACCGCCGAAAATAGTAGGGATAGAATAGTTTTGAAGAACCCGTCCCGTGCGCCTCACATTGGCTTTATTACCGGCGATGTTCGGTAATGGCCTTCCAACATCAGAAAGCGGCGCCATCTGACGTGGATTGCCGTCGGCATCGGGGCTCCAGTTCTCCTTGTCAGAGTCGCCTGGAGATATCAGCTTGTTGATCTTGGCTTTGTCGCCTGGAATGTTTTCGTCGTTTAGCTGTGCCATCAACTTCTCGCCGTCACCGAGCGGTGTCTGCATCCTGGCCACACTGGAAGACGTCCGACTGAGTCTAGGCTTCTTGGTCTGCTGAGACCGAGGCGTTGGCCTGCTACCTGGGCAGTTCCGCTTGGAACTATTGTTCTGGAGGATACCGCTCGTGGAACGTAGGAGATTGATGGCGGCAACGGCGGAGCCGTTGGATTCATTTTCGGCTTGCGCAGTAAGCTCATCGCGAGTGTCGGCGTCACAGCACAGCTCCCACGCGTGCGCATCACGAGATCGACCACGTCCCAATGTCGGTGGTAGGAAGTCAGTAAGAGCTGTGATGGGGGGTAGAGTCACGCTAGGGAGTGCACTGTGACTACGCTGGAGCGGTCGAGACAATCTAGGCTGAGGTAGGGCTGATGGCCCTGAAAACAGCGTAGCAGGTTGCATCCGAGGAGGCGAAGTCTCGTTGGAGACGAGCTCAGCTTTGCCTTCAAGGGAAAGTGAAAGCCGCACATGTGACTGCTGTGACGACTGAGGAGGGGGCAGAATGTGCGCTGCAGATGTGACTGATGAGCAAGACGGAGGATACTGCTCGGATCTAACGCCATGTAAGTATGAATGTGAAGAACAGACCGAAAAAGGCATACTCGGGGTTATCATCAACGCTGCGGTTCAGCGTTGAAGGCGTTGAGAAGGAACTCGTAGGGTTCCACCGGTTCGTCAGAAAGCCGACGGAGCTGGAGAAGGAGAAAGACCCGGTTGATTGCGGCAATGAAGAGTCTGTGACTTGGGATGTAGGCGTTTCCAGAGCCTTGGCAGCAGCACTAGTCATTGGAATGGTCGGTGTTGCAAGTTGAAGTCGTTCATCTGCCTCCTCAACCGCTGTAGATATGGGTTTGACTGGGGTTTCTGTTGACATATGCGCTTTCATGGTGGCAGCATCTGCCATAGGCGATACCTTCTCCTCGGGCAGGGAGGGGCTGTATGTAACAGGGTCCGACGAGACGATTTGCATGCCACCGTAGCGGAGAGCAGCAATTTCCTGGGCAGAGAGCGGACGCGACTTGCGTCTGTCATTCTGTCGACGGTTTTGAAACCATATCTGACCATGAAAAATCAGCAAAGATACACGTCACGGCAGGATCGAAGTCCTACTTGAACCTCTTTTTCGTTGAGAGAAACGCGTTTCACGATGTCCAGACGCGCTGTCTTGTCCGGTTTCGGGTTCGCGATGTAGGCAGCTTCGAGTATGGACTTGTCTTTGGCACTGTACGGACAATTGAGGACAGAATTAGCGTCTGCAAAATACACAACGCGACCCTATTCCATATCTGCACGACGACTTACGCAGTCCTCTTCCTCTTCCCCTTGGGGTGTTTTTCAGAGTCGGGGTTCGACACGTCTGTTTTAGCTGACGACGAGGGCGCCACATCGGAAGTTTGCGCCAGGTCGGCGACGGCTTGTGTTGTAGGTGTCTGCGTAGCGTGTTCTGACTGGAAAAAAAATTCGCCTGAGGGCGGGGAGGATGAGGGTTGTGCTGCAGCAGTCGAGACTGAAGGAGATGCATCGAAGGTGGGCATTGCGGTAGGTTGAGCTAGGAGAGATGGACGATAGTCATGGTCCAGGGTCGAGGTAGTTGAACGAGCTGCGTAGGTAAAGGCAAAGATAGCATGCACACAAGACACCAAGGCACCGTGATTGAGCAAAACAATAAACTGGAGATATTCCGAGAGGTAAAATAAACCCTGGAGGAGGTAGAAGTGGAAGAATGACGACGCGCGTGAGAGAGCGAGAGGCTAGGCAGTGTTTCTCAGGAACGGGCGAGGTGGGGAAGCAGGAGCGTCGAGACACGAGGCGCGGTTAGTTGTGGTAATTTAGGTAGTGAGTGTTGCGGTACTAATTGATTGTGATGTTGAACGCAGCCCAGCGCGTCAAGGACCCGACTAGGCATGGGCACTTACACGCTACGGAGACGTGGATAGTGGATCGGATGTACCTAGGTAGACACCCTAGTCCGGTATTAGACTACGAAAAGCGCGATTGCGGCACGGGTCCCTAGGCCAAGCCCCCACCGAGATTGGGATTATGTACCGACCGCCTTTACATATCTCAACCCAGCATATGTCGCTGATATTAATGAATATCAGACATGCAATGCTTCTCTGGAGTATCATTGTGCTCTGTCCATTGGCAGCGACACAAAGATCAAGTAGGTTCTTCATGCTGCGCACGGCAAATTGACAGTGCACGCACTCCATACATAATGAAAGCCGCCTCAAATCTCTCATCATGGCCTCGAACGCGTGTAATGCACCTTGTATGTTGTATCCTTGGGCGCTGTGAGCACTCACTAATATACAAGTGGTGGTAGCGCTCACACATTGGAGGCCCGAGCCAGTCAAGTCGCGTGTCTGTTTTCAATTAGGAAAAAAAAAACCAGTTCACTTTTGGTATCCCGGGGCTACTGCATACTGACGCACTGCAAGTGAGAAAGCAATCTCATAACGATACATCTAGGTCTCGGAGCCTGGAACCGTTGGCCTCTGCCCATCTGTCTACTTACATTTGCGGACAAATCATACCCCTGCTCTCGGTCTTGTCTAGCATAAGTGCACAACACCAAGCACAACTTGAACTGTTCTCGTCTCTAAATGATTGTACCAACCTAATTCCACCCCAAGTACGGACGGATACATCACAACTTCAATTATAAACCGTAGGCATCCCGCTAAGCGCTTCCGAACCCTGCCTAAATTACGATCCAGCCCTCAGGACGCGTCGCTGATCCCTGGTGCTTCTGGCCTTGAGTCTATGGTTTTCTGGGCCCACCATTCCCCAGAACTGAACGATTCTTTGTGCCGCTTTCAATGAACGCGTCCACGACACGCACATTCTGGGATGCGGTCGGTCGAGAAGGCCGGGGAAACTATAGTTGAGCCTCGCCATCTTTCATTGCTGCCTTTCATCAGCCAATCCCTGTCCTGTGCATCATCCAGATACGTATGTGTTGGAGGAGTGGCTACAGATAGACACAATAAGATATGCGTATTGTGTTTTATTCTGAAGAAGCCTTCGTCACAATAAGCTGCGCAGCCCAGAGCTGCTAGGTCCATTGTTTGACCCAGCCCTTGCCGCATCTTCGCTCGTTGCACACCGGCCGGATTTGATTGGAGATACCCAAGTCTATCATGTGCTAGACCGCCATCCACAGCAAACCTCATGATCTTGGCTTAGAACTGTTCTCAACCAAGATATGACGTGGGTGAATCCGAGAGCGTATCTCTCCAAACTTTCATTGGTGTCCGTCTACATGACCATTTATGCCCAGCTGATCGTTGAATTGCTATCTAACTAAATGCATCGCGCTGCCTGCTGAGACTTGCACACACAAGTAAAGAGTGGGACGACTGTATCCCGAGACACCGTGTGTAAAGGACTCAGTGTTCATCTTGTAAGGCATCAAACTACTCAAAGTATGCTGGCCGTCTAGCAGCAAGTGTATAACCCTCCATCCAGCTCCGAGTCTACCAAATGAACCGGCCGTGCCGTCTTCTACCATAATGGCCATGACCAGCAATTGCCGGTCTGCGCCAGAGAACTCCGGTTCACGATGTCCCGTCGACCACTCCACCGCGGTTGGACCATGATCCATGCCACGTTTCTATCTTTACAAGTCGTCGTCCGAAAGTTCACCGGGCAGAGGCATCTGAGCAGCGTCGTCCATCTCCTTGCGGTACTGCTCGAGGAGCTTCTCGTCGACCTGAGCGGTAGGGGGAGCCAGGGCCGGCGCGGCAACGAATTCCTGAGTCAGAGTTAGCACGTCCATCCCAAGCCGAAGCCGGCGCGAATCGAGAACCCGCGGGAAAATGCTCACCAAAGCGGGGTTGCCGACAAGCTTGCGTGCGAGCCAAAGGAAGGGCTTCTCAAAGTTGTAGTTAGACTTGGCGGAGATGTCGTAGTACTGGAGGTTCTTCTTGCGATGGAAGGTAATGGTCTTGGCCTTGACCTTGCGCTCCTTCACATCAACCTTGTTACCGCAGAGAACAATGGGAATGTTCTCGCAGACGCGGACGAGGTCGCCTGAACACAGGTGTTCACAGGTCAGTTATGTGGCTCGAAACTAGGACTCTGGGACCGAGTGTCGTCAATCCAATGGAATAATACGTACGATGCCAGTTGGGGACGTTCTTGTAGGTGATACGGGAGGTGACATCGAACATGATGATACCGCACTGGCCGTTGATGTAGTAACCGTCACGGAGGCCACCGAACTTCTCCTGGCCGGCAGTATCCCAGACATCGAACTGAATCTGGCCAAAGTTCTGTGCAGGATGCGTTAGAAGGCTGAAGGGACGCAAGACGAGCAAAAGTTGGTTAGAATGCACGTACCGTGGTAAAACCCAAGGGGTGAACCTCGACACCAAGGGTGGCCATGTACTTCTTTTCGAACTCACCCGTCAAGTGACGCTTGACGAAGGTGGTCTAAACAATAGACTATAGTCAGCGATAGTCAAGGAATGGAATCGAAAGGGCACATTAGGGTCAGCGTGGCCCGGGAAAATGTCGCCGACCGGCGCACCAAGGATAAGGGCTATAGACGAAGGGGACATTGTATACTCGCCTTTCCGGTACCACCATCGCCGACAAGGACGAGCTTGAAGGTGGGAGTCTGGGCGGCAGCCATGGTCGCGGTCGGTGCAAGAAAGGCTCGGTGCGAGTTGGATGTAAACAAGCGGGGCTGATCGAGGGGTTAGCAAGTTGCGCGAAGCAGAACAAACGGGCGAGATTGCGAATTCGTCAGAGCGCAGAACGGAAGATTTCGGCGAGATTAAAGAGACGGGCGAGTTGTACCGTGAGAACCAGCAGAAATGGGCTGTAGACTTTTGACGTGTGGAAATCGTCACCGATCGATCGACTTTTGGGGGGGTGTTGTTTTTGAGGATGGCGGGGAGCTTGCAAGGAAGCCGTACTTCTTAAGCGAAAAATTCAGTCAGGCAGGCCACCAGAGTCGGGTAGGCACGATTGGGCTAGGCGCCTGTCACGTGCAGTGCTGTCTCGTCATAGCGGGGATCCTGCCGGCGGAACACCTCAGACCGGGGAATGATGAAGGAAAAAAAAAAAGGAAAAAAAAAAAGCCTGAGTGCCGACCTACCTAGGTACCTAAGTGTCAGTGACAGACATGAGGATGTATCCTAGTTGGCCACTAGTCTGTTCTCGGAAATGACAGAAAATCGTCTAGTGGCTCCGCCGGTCTGTCACTGCATTGGAAGGGATAAACCGTTCTTATTACCTTAAGATTGACCCTTTGTTTCCTTCATGAACCGTCTTGCTCTCAAATCAAGAAAAGGCCTACAAATGTGTGCCCTGAAAGAGTATTTTACGCTACTACAATCAACCTCTTGCGCGCTCTTGCCTTGTGTTTTGTGGGCAGAAATCTTACCTTCTCGGGTGGTATTTTGTTTCCTCAGCCAGTTTTAGTCCCCTTACATCACGATTGACTTGTCCGCATAGTGCCTGGTTTACAATCTTCGATCCTCTTCCCTCAGGGCCAGGTAGCTCCTTGTACCTTTGCTTTGTAATCTGCATGCCAATCCCCGAGCGCTCATTGGTTGCTCACCTGTATGTAGGCAGAAAGGGTTCTTTCCGCCTGACAGTCCACCCATCTCTCTTCATGCCTGATATTCCAGCCTTTACAATACAAAATAGCTGTGTCAGACTGTCCGACCTGTTTGGCCCAACACGGCTCTGTCTTTGTTAGTTCCCTTCCTTAGTGGTATGCCAAACTCAGATCCATCAGCCCTAGGAAGGTCGGGTGAATGAGCGCGCGAATCCCAAAAGCAGTGGTCAAGCACCTTCATTCATGAAATTGACAGGGTGCTGCTCATGCCAATGACTAAGTCAACAATTGTGTAGATATGTATCTATAGAGGTGCATATCACACGCTCTGTTATATTAAACTCCAGTTTCATGAAGTAGCAACGATACAACTGAATCAGCTTCCCATCATCATTAGAGGGGCAGGATGTGACAACCCAAGAGACCTCTGCCACCCCAGTTGCGCCTTGGCGTCAGTGTGAGTTGCAGTTCCTGGCGTGCGCCGGAAGTGGGCCGCGATACTCTGACCGATACCGGTTGCTTACAACTTGTCAGCTTTCCATGCATACATTTTGACAATACGGGAGTGAGGTAGCTTGACAAACTAACATCTTCATTCCCTTGAACACACTCGGCCACCCTCTTTAGATTATCATGGTTTGAGCGATTGACATATCCAAAATTGCGGATTTCATCGGCTGGCTTCAGACCTGCTGCCTCAGCTGGGCTTCCCAATACAACACTGTTGACCTTGGCGAAGGGCTCCTCAAGCGGGTGAGGTGTAGAGTGGTCCGTCAGAAAACCAGCACTTCCCGTAGGCTGAACTTCAGGCTCATCGTCCTCTTGTAAGCTGGCAAAGTGTTCATGAAGATGCTTCTCAATCATGGTCATGAGATCTTTGTAATCGTTCCGCAAGTGAATGATACGAGCTCTCGTGGTACGTACTGTGTAGATGAATCAATTACTTTGCTTGATAGATGCTAGACTGTGCTAGGGTACCTTGAGCAACATCGATGTCTGATCTCGGGAAGCCATCTCGAGTTGTGAGGGGAGTATTCATGTCGGCCCCATGCTGCGATGCAGATCAGCTGGCTGCCCGCTTATGCTCACTTGGACAGAAGGCGTGAAAGAATGTTCTACGCACAGAATCGAGGACCGCACCGAGGGCTCTCAGTTCGGCCTCCACGCCATCCTTCTTCTTCTGAAGCTCTGAGAAGGTGAGACGGCCGAGACGACCGTTGGCCGTCGGTGAGTCACTAGTCGGGCCTGACGGCACTGTCGGAGCGTGTATATTGTTCATACTGAGGGGCAATCCCGTCATCTGCGAAGGGAGCCGTCCGGAACAGTCGTAATATGCGGCGCGTGCCAAAACCGGTGGTTATCTTCACAGGAAGACTTGCTTGCGAAGACTGTAAGTTATTATCTTTCGTTTGTCTTTTTGACGTCTTATTGCCTCAGATCAGGGGGACCGCCGGATGCAATTTAGTCTGAAGGTTACTCAAGGATTGTGCTGCAGCAGAGGAGCGTGATCATTCATCAATTGCCCCACGCTGTTTACCTAGGCAGATTGGCTGACGGCAGGCTCCAGTGTGCGTGCTGTCGGCATAAGACAAACGGAAGGTGCCGGGGCCTGCGTACACTGCCAGTCGGCTCAATACCTATAATCATAGGTACCTCTACCTACCTAGGCAGTAGAGGTCTTTGGTGTACAGAAGAACACCTGAAGTTTCCTTAGGTACCTGGGTAGGTACCTACCGACCTAACCTTCCTTGACTTGGAAGCTGTCCAGTATGGTCCTAGAGTCTGTCAACCACCTTGACGACGGATTTGGGCCCACAGCCGGACCTCAGTGGAAGCGACCGTGTGTACCTGAGGCACACAAACAACACTCACTCCCTACCTTAGGTACCCAGGTAGGTCGAGGTATGTATGTATGTACCGTACTAGTGCCAACGCGTGCTGACGCAGCTTCGGCTCCAGATCCAAACCCAGCTCAGCTTCCAGCTCCGACCCCAGTTTCTTCTATCCGAAGATCTCTAAACCAACGTGACAATCCCTTCATTATTCCCTTTTCTCGGAAAGATTTCTTTCTTCGCCTAAGAGTAGGTCGCCAAACATGGCGACAGGTGTCGATGCAAAGCTTCTCAAGTCCACCAAATTTCCCCCGGAGTTCAATCAGAAGGTTGACATGCAGAAAGTCAACCTTCAGGTGATGAAAAAGTCAGAGCCTTGCCCTTCCTCTCCATTGCAGTCCAGCAACTAAACTCCTTTGCTCCAGGTGGATCGCTAGTAAGATCTCCGACATACTAGGCAGCGAGGACGATGTGGTCATTGAGCTTTGCTTCAATTTGATTGAAGGGTCTCGATATGTCAGTCTTTCTCGCCAACGCGGCCCGGTTTCGTTAATGTTTACTAACGCTTCTGTAGCCCGATATAAAGTCGCTTCAAATACAGCTCACAGGATTCCTGGACAAAGACACGGCGCCATTTTGCAAAGACCTGTGGAAGTTATGCTTGAGCGCCCAAACGAGCCCCCAAGGTGTGCCTAAGGAACTGCTCGAGGCTAAGAAGTTGGAATTGATACAGGAAAAGGTACAGGCAGTTGTATCTTCGCCCAAGTGGAAAACAAACGCTAACACTATGTCAGATGGAAGCCGATCGTGCTGCAGACGAAGCCCGCCGCCGCCGAGAAGATAACGAAAGACGCGAGCAAGAGGCCCATAGACTGAGGGACCGGGACCGCGGCGAACGCGGTCGTGGCCGCGGTGGAGACACTTGGCGTGGTCGGCGAGGCGATAGAGACCACGATCAGCGAGGTCGATATGGACCGCGTTTCGACGAACATAGGTCGCGCTCGCCGGGGCCCAGGCACCGCGACCAGAGAGATCGAGGCTCGTTCCGTGGGTCTGCACGAGACAGCTACGTCCCCAGAGACAAGCCAAGTGGCGGCCGAGGATCAGGACGTCGCCGTCCTAACACACGCTCACCTTCAACATCTGCTTCTTCGCGATCTCCATCTCGAAGTCGGAGCACGGAGCGCAAGAGAGAGCTGAGTCGTGAGTCTCCTTCTCCGCCCCCTCGACGATCTCGGCGAGAGCGTAGTACAGTCAGCCCCAGACCTGTGAGGAACCGATCGACGTCATTGAGAAGGGGCGGAACTGATCATCGCGACTCGTGGCGGAAACGAAGGTCAACAAGAAGTCCATCAACGCGGTCACCGTCGCCCGACAGACGACCAACCGCCAAGCGGCGCAGGTACTCCTCGTCTCGGAGTCGTTCCCCCAGTCACAAAAGACGACCCCGCAGCAGATCCTCAGGTTCAGCATCTTTACGGAGCTCCAGGTCTATGGATCGAAGCCCCGAGCACCGTCCGTATCGTGGCCGTGCAAATTCGAGGCCTCGCAGTGGCGCCGGAGGCCGCCGCGGTAGTAGCATACCACTCTCTCCAGATAATGAGAGGCGCAACAGAAAGTCAGAGGAAGAGGAGCAAGATAACAGTAGGAAGGGTCGTCAAGTGGATGGGTTGAGTGGGGACAGGAGACGCGGCTCATCGCTCGCTTCGTCGAGATCGGCCGATCACTCTAAGAGATAAACTGTACGATCATTCCCAGCTTTCTGCAGGATGCACCTATGTTAACAGAGGTGGGTGATTGCCTTCATAGAGGCGGACGATCCCCAGAAGGTCTCACTGACATTGGTCACGCAGACGAGATCAGACGCATACAGCCATGCTGGACGGCATCGGCACAGGCAGCTGGCTGTTTGGCGAACGACAGCCAGATCAGAAGATGATAAGCTTGAACTGGCTCTTCTGGCAGCAGCTGAGGCTAACCATTTAAGAAGCTTTGCCTAGTACATACACGCGAGATCTCTTTCTGTTCCGAGGTGATGGGGGCCACGATGGCGCAATATGCCCGATTTGGTACGTTGACTGTATTTTCTCTAGCCCCATAGACATACCTATATTACCCATCCAAGTTCCGGAAGCTGTTTCCTAGTCACCTTAATATCTTATTTTCCTTTGGATTTGCGAATTGCGCCATTCCGTTGCCCAATTCCAGGGCCATGGTAAAAGATTGCATTTCCAATCAAAATGTGCTATGCATTATGGACACGAGCTATCGTCAATAGGAAGACACCTGTGGTTGTGGCGTTTCACGTGCACCATTGCAGGGGTCTGTTAAACTTTCCGGTTTGTACGATCAACCTCATCTGTAGCCATTCACCCTAGATATTAACTCGAACACGAAGGTAACTTTTCGGAAGAACAGCAAGCAGTGTATATACATTACAAAACTACTGCAATTTTTTGCCTGTCGTGTAAAGAATGGCCCGTCAGTGTGACAGTGCCTGAATGGTTGAAAAACAAAGAAAAGTCGGCATGTACACCCTGGCTCTATCACGACTACGCATCAGATTGGTACTATATGGCTTCGCTATCTCACTTGCCCATGCCACTTATCAAGTTCTGTGCGTCGATATCCGCTCGCTACGTGGACTAGCTTTAGGTGTCGATCCTCTCTTCCTCCCTACCAAATCCCTCTTCAGGCTGCTTGGAAGTATCTTTGTTCATGTGTCTCTATCAACCCGAGGCGTCCGTCCTACAGCTCTTACAGCCAGCTGCAAGGGAGAGTCTTACGTTGTCTGATGCCTAGCCCGGAACGCGGACTTAGTCGAGGTCGTTCATAGCCTAGTGACCAACCACACCAATCACTTTTAACAACCCTGACAAGTGTTCGGGTCCCCCTCCCCGTCCCATCCTCACTTTCACTGTTACTATTGGCAACGTACTTGATCTCTCTTCTATTGTTTTCTTCTCCTCGACTGGACATCCCCGCCCACAATAAACAGGGACAATGAGTTCCCTAGTACCGTTCCTACGCAGTAATAGCCCTGGCTACGACTCAAACGCCTCGTTACTAGGGGATGCTTCATCTATTGGTGGTGTTTTCCTACAAGATAAAGCCATCTCGGACCACGGGCAACGTTCCAGTTCGATGGGAAGTGTACCGTTACCTACCGATGCATCAGCCCGAACCGTTCCGAGCTTGTAGGATCGGCTCCATGCGGGGTGTTAAACGCAAGGTTGCTCACAGACCCTTGGTTGTTGAAAGGCACCGGGTACGACAAAGGCAGATCCAAAAATGAGGCCGGACACAGGGGCAAGCAGATTGCCTCGCCTGCCTTATGACAAATCAAATCTCCCTGCGGGGATATGGCATTACACCTTCACATTCGTCTCTACCAAAGGCTTGGGTGTTTTGTTGCGAGTCAATACGGTATTTAACAAATACCTCGACCCAGACCTTTTTTCAAAGATTCCGCCTTCCCCTCGAAATACTCATATTTCGTCAAATCACTCGAACCCGATGCAATTTGGCAGTTGTCGCGGAGGTTGCACTGGCCCGAGATGCCTGCCCCGTTGAGTGGCAAGTCTGAACTAGACATGTGGCGTCTCTGTTGTACCAACGCTTGCCAGCATTGCGCAGTTGCAAAAACCAATCAGCGACGACATGAATACCCGAATCCCTACCGCTTAGGTCCCGGTCTTTACGGTCTGGCCACCATATTCATCTCTGACGTTACCTATTGCGGCAGCTGTTGTTGAAAGACTCCTTGAAGGTCCATTTTGTTGAGACATGTTGCCAGCAATGTTGTTCCTCTAATCATGTCTGCGGGAAACTGACTTACTCCTTGCATCTACGACCGCTTCTTCGCTCATGCCTGTACTAGCACACGTTTCTGTTACAAACCACCTACAAGTCTTGTCGTCTAGCGCTCTAGAAGGCGTTGCACTTCACGAAAGACCAGATGCTACCAAATTTTCTCAGCTTTGAGCATTGACTCTGCAAAGAAGGAACTTGGTGCAGCCCAAGATATCGGGGCAGCGGCAGTTGAAGGATGGCTGAAAGGTCTCGATACTCGAGGCAGGGAGCTTAGGAGCGATGCCTCTCGATGGGAGAGGTGGACTATTGCTGGTGGGCTGACCCTCATGAACCAGCCATTACATCCACTGTCAACCTACGAATCAAACGACCCGGCGAAAGTCACGGACCCGAATTTACCAGCTCCAATACAAAGTTCCCCCAGGCTCTCAGCCACCTTCGACAATTAAGAGTGCCGCAAAGATCAATCACAGTCGAATACATTGGTTTCCGCAGGGCATCAGTTGGAGTCACCAGTAAATATGGACTGGAGCTATGAACATCAAGTTCACCTGAAAGGATATGCGTGGAAACTGCGGCAGTAAAGGTATTGCGGCGTGTTGAAAATGAGCGGCGAGCCATGCAGGTCGAACCCCCATTACCACCCAATCTTCTCGTCCACATGACTTCCTTCCAAACCGCTGTTCAGGCCACCGCGGCTTTAGATGGCAATGCGTAGGGCATACTGCTGCCCAAATTGCTTGCAGAACGAACAGATGGCGAGAGAGCAGAAAACGTGACTATATTGGAATTATCGAAAGGTCCCAACTCCAGTCTCGAAGCGAAGGATGTGGTGTTGAAGGAAGTTATGGATAAAGACTGGGATGATATTCAAGGTTCAGTCCGTACGCAGATGTCGAATTATGCGAACGCGTTCATTCGCAATAGCCGGGGAAGAGGCCGCAACGTTAACAAGGAAAACGGCACTCGATTCGCGGCAGATGTTCTTCTCTCAGTGCGGGCGCGGTTTTATGCCGACGTGGCGCAAGACGCCGTAGCTGCAATCGCAGCTGGTCAGCCGCCAGTTGTCGATCCATCAGAGGGACCTTTTACTCAGAAACTCGCACTGGAGAATATTAAATGGGGTTTTGACATGAAGATTAAACGGCACACCGAGCCGTATCGCAAAGAATCGTTTTTCTATGATGGGGGTGACAATAATAGGTTTTACGGTTTCGAAGGAGTGATCCAGCACTATGCTGCGAAACACACAAAAGCACTCAGCCTCGACAATTTGCCGTCCATTCGGAGCAATCACCATTCAAGTCCCATGCTCGACCAACAAAACACTCTCAACAACACATCGCACGCCCCGCAGAACCATGTTGGGCCAGAACGTCCAACATACAGCACATACGACGCCCTCGGTCGGGACATGCCTATTGCGCCTTCTTACCACATTCTCCCTCGCCGGGCACCACCTCCTTCTTATGCCCCTCAGCCTGTTACCCGTACCTACTGCCGCCATCTTACCATGTGGACAGTATTTTACCTCCTGTCCCTTATCCAGTGTCCGGCTACAGGACCAATGACATCTCTCAGGTGTACGCAATGGCACCTACATGCTTCGGACCATATCCTATCATCCCTGTTCCTCAAGACTACTCTACCATCATTACTGAGCCACCTTATCCCAACCACTCGCACCGCGCTACTTTCAGGCAAGGCAATCATCATCAACTGCCATATATTGCGGCTGAGGGTATACAGCAGCCGCCTTTCTATCACTTGCAGATGAAAGGTCTTGCCCGATGCGCGCGAGATCTTTGGAATGCCTGGACCCCTGAGATTTTATATCAATATCTATCACGTAGTAAACGTTTTCGTTCAAAGTTCTCCCTGGCCCCGTCTTTCTGGATGTTCAACGACGGACTGCCAAGCACAAAACAGCTGCATTCCGTACACAATGTCAATGGATTGATAGGTAGGTCCTGTAGGTGTTGGGCCTGGGTCCACCCGTGAATCCAGTCCGCAAGACCTTTTCACTACCTCAGCTTGTTAATCATTTCGAGAACCGCCACCTTATCTCCGAAATGAATCACAGGACTCAACCAAGCGCAGACTGGTCACAGGACATGGTTTTACTCCCAGAGGTGTCCGAGATGCCAGGTTTAAAGGCGATTCTCGGTATTAAGGGGCATAAGTTCGACCTCATCAACGAAGCAGTACCCTCACTAGCATATCTTTTTCTCGGTCGCTCAAAGTATCGCTTCCGAGTTGTTGTCAAAAGTAGGGTGCTGTACAGCAATCTGCCGAATACGATGAGTACTCTCAAACTTCTCAGTCTGCCGGTCATGACAATGAACTCTCACATTGGACAGGCTTTGCGCCTACTCAATATTCTTCCAATGTGACCAGAGGACAGGATAGCCAGAGACAACCACCGCATGTTGGGTGTAAGGACCGGGCATCAACAGCACCTCATGAGCCATTTGTTGAGTCTCATCAAGCATGCAATACGAAGCTGAAGCGCGACCTGCCGTCGGCTGGGTTGTAATGTTCTGATACCTGGGACGGCCATCCACTAACTTACGACCAACCGTATGACGTGTACTACAATAAGGGTTACCACAGAGCTGTTTACATAGTCAGCGTACAACGCCCCGTGGCTCAGCTCGTCAGCGTCTCACCAAAGAGGGCCATCGTCCTGCGCACGAACTATCCCGACCTCCTGTTCCTCATTTGGTCGAACCGAGGCTTGAAAACAACGCCCGATACCGTACAGATGATGAGCATGTATTCCACGCACCCAGGAGGGCAGGATCAGTGAGGCCATGTCGGGCTCTTGAATGGACCCAACTGATGCCGCAAGACATACAACTTGGCACAATGGGAAGGATAACATGAGTTCCTCGTTCTGCAAGTGTTTTAGAACCAAAGTTTCCAAAAAAAGACAACCGGAGGAGGCCGAAGACTTCGATCCGACTACTGCTATAGAGTCACACCTTGCCCCGGATCATGACGTCCATGCACAAAAGCACAAGAGTGGGCCGGGCCAATGATTCTTGATTCTAACGTTGCAACACAAAGAGACATTCCGCACAAGTTTTACCAGCCTACCTTTCACACTTGCCAGCGAGGGTATCTGGAAGTTGTGCAAGGCTCTTGGCGAGAGCGGCCTAGCCTAAAACCTCGAGACCTACAGAACCCACCGCCCTGGCAGCGACTCTTACGAAGCGACATATACACAAAGACCCGCAGCAGGTCAATTTTCGGGAGGCTGACGAGGAGTAACACATCCATACGCTGACGATATGCGTATGTCACCGGTATAGTATGAAGAGACGTACGAGATCGGTCGCCTCAGGGATGCTGAAAGTGAGTATGTCATCCGGCGCCCACTATTGCGTGGACATGAGCCATCGTGAACACTGTATGAAGACGACGATCATGATATCAAGGCCAGAAAACACACTCGTCAACTTACGGTGCCATATATGCATCACCAGCAGCACGACAGCGTGGTCCGGGCCACAATCGGCTTCCTTACGGATGTGCGAAGCCTCAACCAGGCCATCCCGAATCATGAACGACCCGACCCGTCTTGCTACGAGGGGCACGACCCAAGAAAACCAGCTCCTATGCTGAGCGTCAGTGCTACAAGGGACTTCAGTAATGGACGTAATGCTTGAAAGTAGAACAAAACCATGTCAGATGTGTAATCGTCAAGATGTGGTCACTGAACCCCCAATGAATTAGTTTGGCCTTGATGAGGGGTGCAGGCCTTATTGCTACGCGAACAATGTGGCCATAAACATGTATACTAGTCTTTTGCTTGAGTGAAATTTAGTGCGGCTTCTTTCATCAAGAACAATGCTGCACAGGCGGTGCAATATACCAAAGACAATGACACGTTGCGTTCTAATGCTGGAAGACAGACATAAAAAATGAATAAGTTTCGAGAGGTTCTTGTATTACACATATTCGACTACGAGGTACAGCAGGGAATCCACTCAACATCCCTGAATAGAGGAACGAAACACTGACCCTGGTGTACTCGATCCTCGAGACATTCCTGAGCCTTGTTCCGTTGCAATGCCTACCCAATCTAGACATCGCCTCGGCCGCCTGGCGAGTACTTGAAACCAACAAGAGTGTATATGCGTGACAGGGTCAGAGGTGGAGAGGGCCATTGTAATCAAGACGTGCTGGTTCCGCCAGGGTCTGTTTCTTTTCCAAAACGTATCTATAACACTTCGCCAATGATTTTGGCCGCCTCCCTGTATGTTTGAAGTAGCTTTTCGCACTTCTCACGCTCCTTTTTGACGCCATCATCTTCGTACAAGAGCTCTTCAAAGAGTGTCTCCTTGTATAGCTCACTGACAAGTCGATTCTGGACAACATCCTTGCAGTGATTCACCAGCAGATGCATTACAGCCTTTGGAACTTGGTCCGCAATAGATTCACGCACGATGTTGAAGTAGGAAGAGATGAGTGCCCGAATGAGCTCCGTCTCCATGGCTTCCCGCTCTGTCATGGCTGGCTCACCGCTGGCCGTACCCTGCTAACGAAATCAGCTTTCAGTGTTGGCTTACCAGCCGAGGATTAGAACTTACAAATAGGGATCCGTAATCGACTGATTGTGAGGCCTTGCCAAAGTCTAGCTCTTCACGGGCCGAGGAATGTGCTGGTGCGCGCGACGCTACCTTTTCTTCGGTCCGGCGAATGCTCTGTGAAAACGTTGGCTCGGAGCTTTGGCTAACGTGTCGGGCAATGGACGAGTTGGGTGAAGGAGAAGCGCCGATGGGAGGTGCGCCGTCTTTACCAAAGAAGTAAGTCAGGAAAGAGTCGCGCGCACCACCCAGGCCCTTGTCGTTGAATCTTGACGGAGAAGCTGATCTTGCGCCGTTGAGCGCGGCGTTTAGACCGGTGGTCCCATTTTCACGCACACCGGGCGATAGACTACGCGCTCCCTTACTCGCCTGCTTTCTCAAAGCATTGGAGTCGGCCTTTTCGGTAACTGTAGACTCCGTTTCATCTTCCTCAGGTCCCTCCGTACCATTTGCACTAATTTCTTTGAGGCGTCTTCTCTCCCGCTTTTCTCGCTCCTCTTGTATGAGGCGCTTTCGCTCTCTCTCTTGCTTGTTGCTGACAACGTGGCTCATGGCAGCCGCGGCCCCCAGGAAGTTAGGATGATTGGTGTTGATGTACGCTCGCTGGATCGAAATCAAGGATTCGACGTAGCCAGAGGTCGGTCCCAGCCGCTCACGCAGCAGATCAGAAACAACCTCGATGAGCTTCGCTTGCAACCTTGGGAAGCGAGACAGCTCAGTGGAGCCGCAAGTGTGGCATATCTTGATAAGTTCTTCGTAGACAAGCTCCACACACCGCTGACTAGGGACTTCGAGGAGCTTGATCTGTGGCTTGACGAGAAGGTCAAAGGCCATTTCTGGCACAAACAAACTGGGGCGGGGGCCAGTCGAGTTACGGATAGCAGTCCGAATGTCAAGCGCTGAAAGGTTGGAAGTTGGGTCAATGGACTCAAGAGAACTACCAAAGACCGAATTGAATATATAGTAGATGCGAGCGCCACCGCAAAGTTCCTTGGTGGATATCTCTGTCGAGGTACCATCGATTGAAGAGATAAAGGAGGTGGCAAAGCGAGTCATCTGTTGCAGAATGAGGGATCCGCGGTGCTCTTTGCCGCTGAAATGCATATCACCATAGCTTGCCAACTCTTGTTGAGTCTGTCCCATGAGAGTGTTGAGGCGCGCCTTGATATCGGGCATGCGCTCACGGATGTGAGCCATGAGGGTCGTGTTCAGAGTCTTGGCCAAGAAGCGAGTCCCGCATCTGCTAGAGATGTTGCGATAGGCCGGGTGGTGCTTGAAGAACTCCGCTTCGGCCTTGAGGGCTTCCTCCATGGGCTTGCTACCCTGTATATCTTGCTGGGAGCGATTGACGACACCAATAAAGCCCAGTTTTAACGGGTAGACGCGGCCAGACAAGATATCCAGTGCGTTTGTGCCGTGGTCCATAAGGTCCACCTTGGTCAGCACGCCAATTGTCCTCCTTCCCAATGGATCGACATGCCGGGCAAGCTTCAGAGCCTCCGAGTTCACGATATCGACATTGGCAGGTGAGACGGCGAGAATGATGCTGTTGGGCTTGGCAATATACTCAGAAATAAGGTTACGGGTCTGCTTCTCGATATCGGTTGGCTGATCGCCAATGGGGACCTTTGAGCAAGTGTTAGAGTCGAGATACGGATTGCGCGTTTGGGCTGAATGCTAGAAAATTTGCGACGTACCTTTGTAAGTCCGGGAAGATCAACGAGAGTTAAGTTGAGGACATGCGGCGAGTAGATCTTGAGGTTGATAGGTTGTCTGTTGATACCCTTGTTATTGCCCGCCACACGCGACGTCTCGTTCTCGATCTCGCGCTTCACATCGGAGAAGTCGTTGAAGCGACGGTTCGGAATGTGGTGGAACTCGGCCCATTCGGAACGTCTGGCAATGTCGGGAGACCGGTAGGGATCTGACAGAGGGTCGGCAGCATCCTCATCTTCGGGTACGTTGATCAGTTGCAGGATCAGGGGCCGTCTGGTCACGATACCACTTCCGCGGGGTAGAAAATCACGACCGACAATGTTTTCGAGAACAGAGGATTTTCCGGCCGACTGCGAACCAACAACAACCTGTCAAAATGTCAGTAGATAGACTTTTTAAGCAGCCCGTGCTTCCATGATGAGACGACATACAATCTGAGGAAGATCGAGCGAGTCACTGCCAATGGTGTTGAAGACCAAGTCTTGCAGCTTGTTGACAGTGCCGAGAAGATCGTCTCCCAGGGACGCCATGGTGATGGGTCAAGTTCAACAGAGTGTATACACCAGATGGTCAAGACGTGATCGGGTTTGTTGGCGGAAGCTGAGGCAGCAAACTCGGTAGGCCTCTTTGCTGACGAGGGCCTGCCCGGGGTTTCGAGAGGCGAACAGTGGAAGCCTCGAGGCGACGGGCAAAACCGAACTGCCGGTCTGCAGCGCAAAGCAACGCAAACCAAGGCAGAGCACACGAAGGGAGGCTTGTGGTCGGGAGGGTGTGGCTCGGATGCCTCCAAGATCAAGAAGTGCAATCGATGAAGGAAGCACGAAGCACAAAGATGTGGTGAGACCCCTTACGACGGGATGAATTGAGAGTAGATGCTCGGATCGATATGTCAAAGTCGATGCTATCGCGCGTGCCGTCCAATTTTAAGAATTCATGCGCGATCCACCAAGTCGAGAAAGTTCGGGTCAGGGACGTAATGCTCGTTGGGTGCTTGGTGGCGCCGTCGAATGTGGGCTTGGATACCTCAGGGGTAACAGGCTAATGTGTACGTATCTTGCACAAAATTATAGTGGTCCAGTGCATGCATGTGTTTGCCGGAAATAGCCGCCTCTCATCGTAGTGTACCTCGCTTTGGCTTCTGGATAGGTACTTCACCCATATCAATTAACTCATCCAACCAGGGCGCGAATGTGGAGGTAACTCACACCTTACTTGATATAAATCACCTTGACGAGGCAGAGGGAGGAAGTTGCTATTGACTTTGTTCAAATCTCTAGGTCGAGAGTATCATGCCTGGGTTTTGACGAAGTTTGAAAGGCTACCCAACTATGTTGTCCTGTTCCACACCTTGCCATCGCCGCGTTCAGGCATCCATCGTTTGTGCCACCAACTTTTCGCTATGCAATCCGACTTCCCCCTAACCGGTGCTGTCCCACCATATCAACAGCTTAATCACACAACCACCAGCTTTCCCGTTCAAGGCCACCACGTCCAAACCAACCGATTGTGGGCTATGCAAAGAGCTTAGCTTTTGTTGGAGCTCCATTAATACTTCAATTCTTGGCTCATTCACATAGACGGTGCATTTCACTCAGGCGAACACCAGCCTTTCCCAGCAATTCGGCACAGCACCACCATCCTAGCCGTGGCATCTAGGAAGTCATCCTCGAGAGATCTGCCAGCCTTTATAAACAGACAGACATCATGAGTCAACTGGGCGGACCGGGTGCTCGACAGGCCAACGCCAAGCCGATTCCGTACGCAGCGAGCCCCAGCTTCGTTGGCCATACCTTTGCCGACTGGCGCCCCAAGCTAACTGATGCCTCTCATACAGTCCTCAACGTGGCAGCTTCCCACTTGATCATGACGGTTTGTTGGACACATTTCTATGCCCAAATCGGCCTTTTGTCTGCTAACGCATTCGATCAGGCGAGTGTAAACATGTCATAACGACCTACCTTGAGTGCATCAAGAAAGTAAGGGGTGTGAACGACCCAGAATGTCGCGACTTGGCCAAGTCATACTTGGCATGCCGCATGGATCGGTAAGATGGATCATTACACAGAAGCAAGCGTCTTGATAAAACTTGGGTAGAATTCTCATTGATAATCGTCAAATCGCAGGAACCTCATGGCCAAGGATGAGTTCAAGAACTTGGGCTTCGGTGATGGGCCAACACTGAAAACAAATGCCACCATTGCCACACAGGACCAAGGAGCTTCAAGCAAGGAAACGGATGCACGACCTGGCGAACTAAGATGGTAATCTGCTAAGCTATATGATTTCATCTTGTCAGCATCGCCAGGGGTATCGGAGAACCGAGGCAACGCATATGGATTGCAAACACGCGTACAACATCACAGCTCGAGTTGAACAATGTAAGAGTATGGCTAGAAAAGACGAACAGGCGTGAAGAAATTGGCACAGGACTCTTCGCGCGCCTGTCGACAGTGGATTTGCTTAGGACGTATGGAGATTGTTAATAAACAAAATATCATGCGCGTGTATGGAGCTTCATGCACCCAAACAACGGACTCCAAGGCGCCGCGACTTCAATAGAGCCACAGATTGGCACAGCCTCGCCCCGTTTGGGATTGACAGGCACGTAAATGTCGTGGCAAGAGGCATGTTTGTTTTTCCAATGGGTGACTCACTTGAATCCCGTGCCCCTGTTGCTAGGTGTTACGTTTTTCATCAGAGATGGGGTAAAATTGCTATTGGGCCTGTTACAGTATGCAAAGTCACAACACAAAGAAGCATTTACCCTACGCACAAGAAACACGCGGTTCTGTGACAGCGTTTGCTGGTCCGGCAAACGGCAAACAAACTAATTTGTACTCACTAAGACTCAAACATCGGCTCCATAGGAGCTTAGAGGGTAATCGATAGCTAACATATACTCAAATCAATTTAGACAAGCGCGTTGTAGGAATCAGCCCTTCGACGACGGCAGTATTCTCCTGTTACTCGAGCCTTCGGGCAAATACGGTAATTCGCATAGATGACGTTAACTCCCTTCTGCGGCATGAATAAGGAGCCTTGACATCCTGGCAGTTCCTGGACAAAGATGCAGTCCCCGAAGTGAGAGATGCCGCCACGGCGATGCTGACTGCTGGAGGTTTCAGCCATTGTGAAGTTGCCAGGGACCTTGTCTCTCTTCTTAAGGACATCCGGTATTTCGTACTTGCCTGCCTACCTAGGTACCTACCTACCTCTGGCGAGCGCTAGCGTCTACTTCGACCCAATGGCTGTGAGCCTCCGAGAGGCCGTAGCACTGGGACTGATAAGTATCGGATGTATCCCCCGGACGATAAGGAGAGCTGCAACCCAACTACAACACTAAACTTAAGCCTTTGGGCTGTTTCGTGAAATCCACAAGGATCGGGAAGTCGGACAGTCATCGTTGCCCCGACAACCAACTACTGCCGAACACATGGCCCAGGTATAATGACTTCAACGTCATGAATCACATCCCCTCGACCGCTAGAGAACCCAAGCATTTCCGTTTGAAGACAATAGTCATAGCCCTGCATTCGTACTTTTGGTAGCAAAAACAGATCCAAACATCATATTACACCGCATGTTTTTTTCTCCGCCTCTACATCGTCCTGTCTCCATCGCCCACCGCCACTATTCATTCACCGCATTCACAATAGCCACTGCTCGGCACCTCTCGTGCTCGCCGCACACCGCCCCCATCATGCATCGCAGGAAGAGCACCGAGAAGACGAGGAAAGTTACTCCACCGTCGCCTACATATATGAACAACGAGCAGTTTGGTAAGCTACAGGTTTGCGACGCGTCCCAACTCTCTTCATACCTGCTAACACACTGCTTCTCTAGCTGCATACCTTGCCAATCTCAGAACAAATCGAGTGACTCGTCCAGGCGGAGCCAGACCCCTGCCCCCTTCATCCTCGAGCACGAGATCCAAACGCCCCTCGTACGAGCACAGCGTTTCTGACCCTCTTCCCCAACTCGAGAGCCAAGCCCTGTCCAGCTCAAGCACTATCGATACGTCATCACGATCTACCCCTATTTCTGCAAACACCAGCTTCTCGTCCCGTTACTCCACGTCTAGTATACAGGGGCGTGATTACTATCCTTATCGCCCAACATCACCTTTGAAGCCTTCCGAGGTTGTGCCCACGACAACTTACATGGAGAGAGGTCAGCGATGGATGGAAAAAGAAGAGGCTGTGTCACTTCGACAAGCCATGAACGATATGCAGGTCAAGGCGGATGAGCCCATCTCCCAAAAAGATGCCGCCTATACCAAGAAGAACGCTGGGGGCACGCCGGACGACGACGAGACTCGTATCTATAATGCCGCACTGGATGAAGCCTCGGAGCTTGTTTGGCAGCATCAAAATGGAGTCCGGCCCCCAGACCCTCACGCCCCCTATCGTTACAAGCCGCATCTCAGGAAGAATAGCTACGCCCACGCTCGTACAGCCAGCGTGGGCAGATATGGCAGCGAAGTAATTCCATCCGGTCTAGCAAGAGATGCCTCAAGGTCCGCTTCTGGCAGCTCAACCGATAGTGATAGGCACTCTCGACGAAGCCGACCCTCCCTTGCTTTATCGCGTGACAGTTTCGGGGGGGACAACTGCAGCCTTGAGCGACCATCGACTAATTCGGAAGTGTCAGAATTCTCTGGCTCTAGTCGACCTCTCCCCAAGCCTGTGTCCTCTGGCTGTCGCCGCAGCAGCATGAAGCGGAACATCAGTGGCGAAGTCGAGAGACCATTTTCAGGCGATCAAATTTGGGAAGAACCGGAAGGCACCATACGCGAAGACAAGTTCAAAACGCAGTCAGAATCGGCATCGACTTTGCCCCTTGTGGATAAGCCAAAGAATCCTCAAGGCCAGGTCCGCTTCGCTGCCGCTCCCCCGGCAGATCGTGTGGCCCCTTGGAAGCCGAGATGCAATGTTGAAATCCATCGAAACCCGCCGTCACAGTCGCGCAACCCCCTGTACACGACCAACAGCCCTGCCTCCAAGCCTACGGTGGATGATGCGGTGCCCAAGAAGAATGGCATGGAGATCCGCAGTGACGAAATCCGGGGGGCCACAAGCATGAAGCTCAAGGACCGCAGTGCGAAGCTGCCTACACCCACGGCGGTCAGCGATCGCCCCGGACGGCCGATTGTAAGCTTCGATTCGAAGTGGAAGGCTCTTGACGAGAGAACTGATGTTAGGCCAGGATCAGGCTCCGGCAACAACACATCGGCTGCCTCGAGCCAGAAGAGCCTGCCGATGGAGATTCCTTCTATCGTGGTGGCGCCGGAAGGGCTCTCTTCGGGTAGACCAAACGGGGTCCCGGCCGTACCCTCCATAAGCATCGACGGGGCAGTCGATGGAACGGAATCCGGCCCGGGCATACCTGTTATTGTCACTCCCGACAACGACTCTTCAGCCTCTGCACCACGGCCACTGCCCGACCCCAAGACGGCGCCCAGAGCACGACCCTTCCAGCGTCCTCAGCGGCACTGGTCGCCTGCTGCTGGGTCTGGCAATCGTTCAACAACCTTGTGCCATGAGTGCGGGTTCCCCATTGAGGGCAGATTTGTCTCCCTGGCCGGGTTGTCTGAGCGCTTCCATCCCCAGTGCTTCAGCTGCTACGCTTGTGGTACAGGGCTTGAGGCTTTAGAGATCAGCCCGGAGCCTGATGCTCATCGCAAAGAGCGGCTGGAAAGAATTAGACGCAGAGCCAACGGCGAGGTGCTAGAAGAGAACCCGGGAGAGACGATGGCCGAAGATGGTGATGAGCGACTGCGTTTCTTCTGTCATCTCGACTGGCACGAGCTCTACGCTCCTAGATGCAAGCATTGCAAGACGCCTATTCTCGGCGAGCACGTTGTCGCACTCGGTGAACACTGGCACTACGGTCACTTCTTCTGCGCCGAGTGCGGCGACCCGTTCGAAAAGGGCATGACACATATTGAAAAGGACGGATACGCGTGGTGCATCAATTGCCAAACAAAACGGACGGAAAGAAGGGCACCTAAATGCAAAAAATGCAAGACTGCGGTCATCGGCCAGTATATCAGAGCACTGGGGGGCGAGTGGCATGATGAGTGCTTTCGCTGCGCTTCTTGTCAGGGTGGCTTCGATGATGGCCAGGTCTTTCCCAGGGAGTTTGGAGATAAGACGATGGTGCTGTGCACGGGATGCCGCATGATGGAACTCAAGGCATAACGAGAAACGAAGAAAGATTGGCCAATAGTGCACTTTGAACAGCAGGCGTTGAGGGTCAGCAAGTACGAGTTGCGTCAAGGTGTCTGCCGTTGGTTTGCTTGTATCTGGCCTCGATTTCGGCCTGGTGGAGGATATGGCATCTCAGTAGGCAGTATATCCTGGCTAACCAAGGGAGCGAGGGAATGAAAGCATGTGGTGAACGTCATAATCATCATTGGTTGTTTACGCATGGCCTTTCTGTGTGAAGCCATCCATCCATGTACGCCATCCATCCATGTACGCCATTGGCGATGGTCAAAGCCTTCTCCAGAAAAGAAGAATTCCATCGCTCAAGTTATCTCGCCGTGTAATACCTTTCCTCTCACCCTCCATCAACTAGAAAGAACCGCCAACCTGTTCCTGGTGCACCTCCAGAGTATCTCCGTCCGCCATCTCGAGCTGGGAAGGCAACCACATTAGCATCGTGCGCAAACATACCAGGAGGGACGACCCCGATGCTTACCGTGTCCGGGGTGTCTGTAGGCTGCACGCGCTGGCCCTCGAAAAGGAATCGAACGGAGTTCATAGCCTTTCCTTGTCTCTCGCAAAAAGCTGTCATGAGTTTGTCGAGCTTGGTAGAACGCTTGATCTTGAAGAAAACCTCGTTGTTGTTGTCGGTTACCTTGATATTCAGGTGTTCCACTGCAGGCGCAGCGTCTTGGCCACCGGCAGAAGGGCTGCCGTTCTCGTGTTCGCCAGACATTGTGCAACTATCGCGTGAGCAACACGAACAAGTTAGCCAATGCTGGTCGCGCGACTTTTTGGAGGGGTACAGGAGAAGGCTGAGAACCGAAGATGTCGGGACACAAGACGGCGCGCGATGTCTGACATACCTTACGCGGTAGACGCTGAAGTCCGGGTGACCTGACGGCTTATTTGGGTTTCACTGTAAGGCCGTAGGTGCTTGGGTTTGGTGCAAAGAGAGGAACACGAGCGGTATCGCAAGAAGGGGATTGTTAATTTGACGAAGCGACTGGGCAGTTGGCAAGAGACGGGCTTAAGGGAACGAGAAAGCGGGAGAAAGATTGTGGGGAGCCTGGAAAGCGCAACCGGGTCCATAGACTTGTGCACAAAAGGCCGACAGTGAAGGTGGGACGAAAGGGATCTGATTGGATGTGCTGCTGAAAGGCTGCCCTTTGCACTAGCCTCCTTCCCGTTGTTAGGTAGGTATGCTACCTAGGTACCTAGGCAAGGCAACTGTAGCTTTGGGTGCCTGCCTACATGTACCTAGGTAGGTAGGTACCTACCACCACCAACCAGCGGCAGAGGATGATCGGCTACTGACATCAGAGGCGAAGAGCTAAGAACATCAGTGGTGGCAGACAAGAACTTCTATCTCTCGACTACCTAGCACTTGCCTTCCTACATCGTTCGAGCCAGATCAAGACGAAGATCAAGACGAACCTACTCGACCAATGCCATCGCGCCGGGTTTAGCGTAAACGTCTCGCACAGTTTCCTCCACTGGCCATCAAAGATCTTGTTTCTCATTGGTCTACCTATAGCCTCCTGCTGCTTTCCGATCAGAGGTACAGTCGTTGAATATAGCAAGATTTTGGGGGATGAAATTCAGCCCGGGCCGCTGGAATGCCTTGCTAACTAACGTCATCGTAGACTTTCTGTTACACCCATCTTCGAAGCCTCAATAACACGAGGCAAAGCTTCATATAATATGGTTTGTGAACCCCTACTACGTAACGGAAGACGCCGCCGCAGACTATACGACTGTTTACTTTGCTAACGCAGACTTCAAGGGTTTGAATGAGGACTTGAAATCCAACCCTCCCTGCCATCCTCGTGCCGTAAGTATTTTCGGTATCCCGGTGATACGTTTGTTGCATCAACAATTAACCCATGCGTCCGCATAGTGCGCCATCCAAGGTCAGTCGGCACCACTTGAGGCTTTGTTGCAGTCGCTCCCATCGGAACAGCCGTTTCCGCATCGATGCAGCTAACCCGCAACAGACTGTTTGACCAAAAACGGCTACAGTGAGGAGAGGTGCCAGTCTACAATCTTGGCCTTATACGAGTGCTGTGAGGCTTTCTACCGGTCCAAGGGCGACGACGCAACGACGGTCAGCTGTCCCAAGCCCGACCTGCTACAGTTGAAGCTCAGGAGGCTCCGCGGGGATTCGCAAGAGCAGTGAACAATCATCGGATGCGGGCAAACATGTACCACTCTTCCATGTAAATACGTCAACCCGAGTAGGGAAAAAATCTGGCAACATTTTAGAAAGAGGGCAAATTATTCTAGGCATTCGTTGAGCGCGCTAAGAGATCCCGTAGAATCTGAACAACCATTGAGTGGCCTGCTCCGAGACTCTAATACAAAAGCCTTGACATTGAAGAGGAAAGAAGAAGAGAAAGGTCAAAGAAATTTTCCACCGATACAGCTTGATAAAGGAAGCTATGAGCGGGGCTGTACTGTGCGTATACAGATCACGAACAGTACAGCGGGCATGTTGCCTAGCGGCACAGACAAACACAGTGCAGCAAAACCGGCCTTTCACCTTGGCAACAGTTACCTATTAAATCTAAAGGTGCGCGCTTCCTCAGAGAACGCGCTCTTACCGCGCACAGACCGAGTTGAGGTCCATCCACTTGACTTTCGCGCCTGTCCCCATTTGTCGCCTGAGAGCCTCATTGAGCTCTGGGTGTTTTTCTGGGGGCGATCAGAGGCTATCCAATCTCTGGAATAATTACAGCATCTTCCGCCGAATTGCGCCAACCATATCACTCTCGACTGTTTTCACTTCTGGAAGCACTGAAACGGGAGAGGTGTCTCGTGGAACAAGAATCGAGAACCGTTCGCTTGCAGAGCTTGCTTTGCAGCTCTGCTGATATTTCGGTGCCGCAGCGGATTCTAAGAATTTCATACAGGCCATAGACTCCATGGCCTGGACCATACCCGACTTTCCATAACAGCTTGCCACCAAAATCGCACGAGGTTTGTTCTCCTTTATTACTGATCCTCAATTGAAGTATAAGGTATGGTGTTGGCTTACCATCGTATTTCCAGGCCTGTATTGAGGTCTAGTATCTACCGCAGGCCCTGAACGCACCTTGACCGACGAACGTCGTGTGGCGACCTCGGACAACCCTCCCGGATTGACTCACAGTCTCATTCGTCTTAGTCCACACGAATCAGTCCCAATTTTTACTCTTTTTGCGCATCTATCGACGGTATTCTGAACGAAGATGTACGGACCGCTTGGGCCCGAAACCGAGGTGTTCGCCAATGCCCTTGATGATTGTCTCGCACCACATGGCACAGTCGAAGAGAAGCATGCAAGAATTCTGGATCTGGTAGATGCGTACTACCAATACGCAGACGATACCCTAGCAAACTTACGCAAACAAGTTCGCCAGGGCTCAGCTGGTGACACCGAGATGGACTTGGACGACGACGAAGATGCCGATTCTACCGCAAGCACAGAAGAAATCCGCGGGTGGGAACAAGAGAGACAGACATGGGACCTCATCCGCCGCCTCATCCCGCTGAGATATCCTGCTCCAAAAGCGACTGGTAAACAGGCCCCGAGCGTTGCAAAGAAGGACGGGGAGGGCGATCATATCTGGCGCGCGTTCCTTGCAAACGATCAACTGGCTGTAGAAAGAAAGACCATTCTTGAATGGCTGCAACAGAGCGCGAGGACTGGCCCCGATCTCAACGACTTAGTCCGAGAGCTACAGCAAAACGCTGACAGAGGAGACATTATCGCGCATGGCTGGATACACACAAGGTCTGCCATCAAGCTACAGAAAAGTGTTATTGGATCCACACGTCCGCTTGACGTCCAGTTTCCTGAAGTGTCCCGCTCCCTTGTCAATTCGGACAAGGCGCCACTTGTTGCCGAGTTGGACCCAGACTCTGTGACCAGGCAGAGCCGAAAGCTGGAGCCACAGGACGAATACTTCGAGCGGGCTATTTGGGTTGGTTGCTTTCAACTTCTTCGAAGGGGTAGCAGTTTGGAGGATATAAGAGAGTGGTGCCTCGAAAGGACAGAAGTTTGGAGGGCCGTTTCCATGTCCGCATTACCCCTCGCTACAGAGCATGGTGAGGAAAATTCCGTGCAAGATCCATCAGCACTTGCGCTCTGGAGACGCATCTGCTTTGCAGCGGCACGCCATGGCGGCACCGATGACATAGAGAGGGCTGTCTACGGTGTGTTATCAGGAGACATTCCTAGTGTGCAAAAAGTGTGCAAGACTTGGGACGATTTCATGTTCATGCACTACAACGCTCTCCTTCGTACACAGTTCGACGCATTTGTTCTCGGCCAATGCCCCCCTGAGGTATCGACATCTCTTCGTTCATCATTCAGCGCTTTCGACGCTGTACAATTTCATGGCGACCCGAGCACTCTGGAGCAACGCCTGGTCCATAGCCTCGAAACAAACCCTCAAACAGGCCAGGAAGCTCTAGAGCCCGTCAAAGCACTTCAAGCCGCCATAATTTCTAAAGAGCTGGAAAGACATTTCTACGAGCAGGGCGTTGCCATCACACTGAAGGCCAACTCGAAGGAATCTTCCGCACTCATGCCGGATGATTCCTGCCACGATGTCAGCGTGGTCCCGGAGAAGTTTGCTGACTTTGAGAACCCTGGCCGTCTACGACTTGCCGTCCATGCCCTCATCATCTTCGGCACACTTGATAAGCTCGTCGGTTCACCGCCAAACTCGGCAACGATGAGCTGGAGGCCCGACCGCCGCGAAATACAAGAAAACACGATCACGCTTTACATTAGCTTGTTACGTCTTTCCGGCCTGGAAGAGCTGATACCTCTTTACTGCTCTAGGATTCTCGACCAGAGAGCCCTCCAGGTGCTTAGTACGAACTTACTGCCCATCACTGACAATGAGGCCCGCCTAGTCCAGCTCAGTCTCATCCGCAAGGCAGGACTGGACGTGCTGGAGTTTGTCAAGTACCAACCGGCATCCCTGTTCCGATGCCTCGACGTCGATGCTACAAAGATACAGGCTTTTCAGATCTTGGACAATGGGCCTCCATCTCTCAAATACGGTCGTTCGATTAGGACAGACTTTTTTGGAGAAGACCCCGATACCATCGATTCTATCGACGAGCGTTTGATCCGCTCGGTGGAGTGGCTCCTGCTTGTTGATGAGGCCTGGCCTCATGTATTCTGTGTTGGCGTGGATATCTACAAGTACTTCCTTAGTAAGTCGTTACATTATGTTCTTGATTTCAAGTATTTGTCCGCTGACCCCAGCTTGTGTGGGAACAGGATCCATGCGCTTGAACGCTGCCAGAAGCTTTGCCAACCGAGTATCTTTTGGCACTATTATGCAGCAAAGGGTAGAGCTCCCCGAGCAGGACGACAATGATCCTTGGTGGTCCGACGACGCAGAATTCTGGGCCGGCCAAATCAAAGCCGCGGGTGCGAAGAGCCTTTCGCCGAGTCAACTTGCTTCAGAGGCACGAGCCTTCCGTGAACTTGAGTGTTTAGTCAAGGCCTTGGATACGATGGAGACCATCGCATCACTAGCAGAGCTCTCAAAGGAGTGAGTTGAAATAAGTTACTTGGCCGCAGTTCCTCACTGACCATGATCTAGGGACTCATCCGTCAAGAGAGACTTCTGGGCCAAAGTCGGAAATGAGGTCAAATCCGCGAAAGAGCATGTGCGGCCGCTGCTCAAGAACTGGCTGCGGAGTCAGGGTAACGTATATCAAGGATCTTTCCTTGGGCAAGCACTAACTGTATTTCTGATAGAAGACGAAGAACTGGAGTCGCTACGGGACACGTATCTTCCCGAGACGCTTCTTGCCTTCATCAGCACCCTTCATTTTGCTGGCACCACCCTGACAAGGGACAACTTTCTGGAATGCATGGAACTCGCAGCCACTATCGCCGAGAAGGGATCCGACGTTGCCGAATGCTTCATGAAGGCTAACCGGATGAAGGAACTGGTGGAAAGTTTTGCTGCCTGCAGCAAGGCTTTGGCGATTGCGTCGAGCGAGAAGAAGGCTGTTGGTTCGAGCAGCAAGAAACTACGCGAAATGGGATGGACTCGAGATATATGGTCTGTGAAGCATTAGGCGGCTACGACGAAGCATAGCACAATGGGGTAAACATGGGAAATGGCTTGAGAAGGCTGGAGACTTAGTCACCAGCCGCAATACGTCTACACGAAAAAAACTGGTCGCTGAAGAGCGAAGCATTTGGAGAGGGCAAGTCTAGGACCAGCACACTCACTGTCAACTAATAAATTGATGATACCAATATTACAGTGATCGAAGGAGACCTACGACCCATAGCATGTCATGAATGCTCTTGTCCATTGAGGCCCTTGCGCAAATGTTTTGCTGTCTTATCTTATCAGGAAAGTAACTTACCCCACCCAATCCCCATGTGCGCAGATGTCATAGCACCGACTTGTCGATCGCCTGACGTCGCTTTGTCCGGAGGGGTGATTGCGACTGGCCAGCTTCAATCTCTCTTATCCATCGCCATCTGACCAAGACTTCAAAATTTGGATTCAAAATAGTGTACATAAGAACCTACCCGTTGCAGAGCTTCTATGGACGCAGCTCCTCCGCCCGTGCTCCCCCCGAAGCCGGGCAGCCATGAGACCAGTCGTATCGGTACGCCGATCACATCCAACTCGCCCCGGCCTAGCACTGGTGCCGGCGCTGGCCCCGATGCAAATGGTGCCAGTGGAGGTCGAATTCACCCGGTCTACAAGCCCACCGGTCCCGAGCTTGCCCAACCAGAGCCTGTCCCTGATCCAGGGGACCAGTGGCTTCCGAGGGTGTTGCAAGACAAGTCGTAAGCATTTCAAGCCCGCATCGGTTCATTCTCCATTCTGGTCGCTCACTACGGCTGTAGAAAACAAGACCTTGCCGAGATAGCGACAAGCCCAGAACTTCTCAACGCCCTTACCCATGCGCCGAGTACAATTCACCCCTCTCTCTCTACCTCACATCAAGCCCTCCAATCGGCCTTGGCCGAGAACCTCGAGCTTGCCTCACGGCTGGTCGAGCTCGAGTCTCGGTTAGCCCATCAACGGTCCACGACGCAGGCGCAGCTTCTCTCGACACACGCTCTCGAGCGCCAATGGCGGCAAAAGCAATCTGACATGGACCACGCGCTCGCGCCCTTTTCTCCGGCGTCCATGTATCAGCGCTTGGGACAAGGCGTACACGAGCAGGCTTCTGTATGCCATGTCTTGGAGGAAAGTTTCATTGAAGGGGAAGGGGATGGTACCTATGCATCGGAGAGAGAGACGCTGGACTGGATCAAGAGGTACAGAGATGCCAAGGTCCTGTACTACCTTAGACAAGAGCGAAAGGAGCGATGGGACGAGGGTCGTGTCGGTGGATGGAGGTAGAAGCATTCAGTCGTAGTTAAATACCAGCCGGTTTGCCAAAGGGGGAACGTGGGGCAACAGAGAACAATACCCTGGGAAAGGAAAGGAAAGGAGAGGAAGGGAGCGATTCTAGCATAAGTCGCACTGAAGTTACTGTAAAATTCGTCTCATGCAAACGGAGACACAAGCCACCGCCTCACGATATCCCGAGCAAGAGTCCATGCTGGTGAGTTGTACCAAATTATGAGAAATGTTGTATCTGCTAATGCTGAGAAGGGTTTCCTCGACTGCCGGGAAGTCGAAAATATCCATAGTTAGTCTGACGGAAATCTCCAAAAACGACAAATTCTGAATGGTGTAAAGCTTCACAGCATGTTATGAATGGACCAAACCGTGATGACCTTAGGTTCGTCGCCATGGCCTCATCAATCATCGTCCGTATCCCATGGAAAGGCTTCACGCAGGGGCGTAAAGTCGTATCCCAGTTATCCCACAAGATACTTCGTCTAGGCGAGCACGTGCAACTCGAATCTGGCCTAGAACGGCTAACAGTCATTCAGGCAAGGCTGAAAGGGCTTCTTTTTATTTCGGGACTCCTGGGACTCATGGGAAGCGCAAAGAGACCTTCCTCCTCGTCTTTGACTTGTTGCTTCGAGGGAAAGGCATTTTTGCTTAGAACAGCGTCCAACGAAACCGAGCCCTCTACAGCTGGGTTACCAGGCGTCGTCTGTCGCCTGAAATCCGAGAAGGACGAGACCGCGATGTCACTGGACGCCGGAGAGAATGATATTGTACGCACATGCGCACTCTTGTCTGCAGACGTCGAATCAGTGCTGTCCCTAAAGAGGGCCATAGTAGCCGCCAACGGGCCCTTACCAGCCGAGCCGGCAGCCAAGTCAGCGGCGGACGTGACCAATTTCAACCTTTTAAGCTTCTCCCCGAGCCTGCCGGAAACTGGTGCCTTGGGAGAACCCGGGCTAGGCGGAATCTGAGATGCGACCATTGTTGCGTCCTGAATAGCGTCCGCCTTGAGAGCAACGCCGAAGTGACGAGCTATCCATTGTCTTTCTTGAAGCACCATTTCCAGGCCGACACTTTCAGCGTTGGCCTTCATCTCTGTTTCGACCTCTTCTTGGAGCCCGGAAAGCCTCTTTTTGGCCCAAATGGTATGGAGAATGCCTCGCAAACCGACGTCCGGGTTGCCAGCGGCCAAGCCGGGTGGAAAAATGGCAGGTAATGGCTTGGTAGTGAGTGTGGTGCCATCTGGATGGGAAATTGTAATGACTGGAGGAACGAGGGCACCAGGAGGGAGCAAAAAGTATCCGCGCTTGTTTGTTCCAGTAGTCTTGTCACTAGCAGGGAGGTAGTTTGTCTTCCCCTCCCAAGATACTTCCCAGGCTTTGGATGTTGCTGATGCAGTCGACGGTGGCAAAACGGATGGAGAAGCCGAGGGATCCCATTCAACCATGAGAATCTTAGTGCCTTCATTGCCCTTGCCTGTCTCGAACTCAAAGCGAGCGAGTGCAAAAAGAGCGGGATCGGCGGCGGTGCCAGGTGTGACAACCGCGAGGCGAGCGGGCAGGTCAGGCCCAGTCACCAACGAGTCCGGGGTTGAGGAGGGCCAAGGGGCATCCAGTGCCTCCTCCATGTCTTCGTTTGCGGCCGGATAGCGCTCGGTACGGGGCCGGGTGAGAAGTATTTTGAGCGGAAGCACAACGCAGTGCGGGGCCGATGGATTTGCGGCCTACTTACGTACCCAAGCAGCGGAGTCTAGACACGCATGCATAAGGTAACGCAAGTCAACTAAGACTCCAGTCAGACTCGGAGAGGAGCACGGATAGTTAATCCGTCATACATGGGGAGTAGGGCGTAGGAAAGGGGCACGAGAATACGAGGTTACTACAGCGGGTGGCACAGAACAGGGAGGGGTAAAATTCGAGTTGAGATAGGTATCATCGCAATAGTGGTGGGAGCAGCATGGATTATGAGCAGAACGAGGCCAAAGCAGGAGAAGGAACAGGAGCTAGCAAGCCGGATTTTGGCGGGGAGTGGAACGCGGAGACGAAGACGAAGATGGCAAGCCGGCCACACAGCTGTGGCTGAGGCAGGGGACATTGCGGATGTATTTGAACATGTCTGGGCAATGTGACAATCAAACGCGTGTAAGCCATTACGGTTTGTGGCTATCATCATGTACCTGTGCGACCCTATGGGGGAACGAGTTGTAACTGTACCTCAGTAAACTACCACCGGATGCTGCTTATTGTACTGTAGAGCACACTCTGGGCTGCATTGCGCAACGGCGGCATAATGCGTGTCGATAAAAGAGGGGAGTATGTGAAGCTATGCACAGTTGAAGATGGCGGTTACAAATTATCGCCGCGGAGAACTATCAGCCTGCAAGAAGGGCTTTCTTTCGGTGTCATGACACCTGCTGGATGCGCGACTGAAATGTATGAACCAGGTATCACTTGAAACGAAATGCATATCTTAGCTTTCATTTTAATGGAACTTAACACGGGCTTTCGCGACCGAGTAGATATTGGCTTATTGCGCTTCACTGACCCAATGGTAAAATCTCTTACTCTGTCTTAGTGGCGGAGGAAACGCGGAGCAATATGGAGGAAAATGGGGTCGCTATTGGGAAAGCTCAAAGCAGTCAGGATCCCCACAAATCACCGGGAGATCTCGGCCGACCATGGCTTGACCATGGACGTGATAAGGTAGCGGGTAATTTGCCGGTGTGGTTTTGGTATTTTGCCGGTATCTAACCTGATTAGGTAAATACCTGGAAATACTATAATCCGGCACGAGAACTCTAACTAGCTTAACCAACGCGAATCCTAACCAAAACCCTAACCAATCCTAACCACCCTAACCACCCTATCTATTAAGAGCAAAAAGAATAGAAATAATAAATAATAGATAGGGTGGTGAGGGTGGTTAGGATTGGTTAGGGTTTTGGTTAGGATTCGCGTTGGTTAAGCTAGTTAGAGTTCTCGTGCCGGATTATGATATTTCCGAGCGCTTGAGGCTTGAAATACGTGGCGGTGGCGGTGCCTACTAGATGTGGTTAGATACCGGCAGAATACCAAAACCACACCGGCAAATTACCCGCTACCCGTGATAAGGCGCAAGAGAAACCGCCAAGTACATTACATAGAGTGCAATGGTGTTGCGGGAAG
This sequence comes from Colletotrichum sublineola, assembly GCA_020631755.1. Taxonomy (NCBI): domain Eukaryota; kingdom Fungi; phylum Ascomycota; class Sordariomycetes; order Glomerellales; family Glomerellaceae; genus Colletotrichum; species Colletotrichum sublineola. Next base: position 1,869,101 of record JAHSQG010000013.1, read on the forward strand.
AGGGCCCGCATTAGTAATCAAAACCAGCTTCACAAGGGGTTCCAATAAACCCGACCGGTTTTACACTACTACCACCAAAAGAGGTGAAAGCGGTCGGTCTTTTTGGAATCCGCGTGCTAGGTAACCGAGATACCCATCTATGTAATTTACGACTCGTAAGGGAGTGACCCTTCCTGGTGCTCCGTATGGGAGAGTAAACTGCCATTGGACCTGTCCTCGTATGGTGCTAGAGAGCAGCAGTGGCAAGCTTTCGAGCCGAGCAACGTGCCTATCTGTACATAGGTGTACCTAGGTAGGTGTGCCAGTATGCAGAAGCGCGCATAAAAGCATCCGAAAATAGACCGGGCCCATTTAGCTGCAAACCGGCTTGGAGCCCGTGCAATGGAGCTGACCGCTGTAGTTCACTTACAGTCGAAGCAGCTAGAAGAATCGCTTCTTGGGTGGAAACAGGACTCAAGGATGGAAATGCTGCGACTTTGGATTCTTGACTCTGTTTGGCGATGGTGGTGTTGGTTGTGGTGATGGTGTATCTCAAGGGGGAGGGAGGCTAGAGAACGGCCGTGGTAGGTCCGAGGGGCACTTACGTACGCCACCCAGCAGATCTTGCGGGGCCACAGGACGAATGGTAGGTGCCTACCTACATAGGTTTCTATGTACCTACCTCGGAGAAGGTACCGCGCCGCGGATAATGCAGATGGCGGTATGGGGGCGGCCTCTCCGCGGTACGTACTTTCCCCGGTGCCCACCACTGACAGTGCTATTGTCTCCATTTCCCCGCTAGCTCCCACACAGCTTATCCATCCGATACGGCACCAAGCCGCTTCTGTCGGGTTCATCGCTTCAACTTCGGCCACTTCGGTCGAACTCATAGCGTTCCAAATCCAAACGAGCGCTTCAGTAGGCACAAGACTTGTAGGTATAAGTGTGCTCTTAATGAACAGAGTTTGCAACTGCCTTACGTAGGTAGCCGATCCATATTTCAAGCCACCCGCACAAGGCCGAGCGCCGGCCACAGCCGCCTGTACCTGGTTTATTCGGCGCGAAAGAAACGTGCAGCATCGAAGTCGAGCGCCACACGTACCTGGAAAGCAACCAGTATTTCTTCTAATCGGTTGAGTGATATGAAGCATCCATCTGCACAAAACTTTGCCTATGTTCATAATCAGCTTCTATTAATTACTAATTGTGTTCTTCTTTCACTTTCCCTAGCAGATTGCGACTGAGCTCAAGTACGTAAGTCTAGTCATATGTGACTGTCTCAGACACACAATGTATGTTATGCGTTTGGAGCGGCGAGGATTCATTGATAAGTAAATGGCTGCAATTTGCGACGTTTGGTTATTGAAGAGACAGTGAAACCTAATATTTTGATACCCCCCCCCTCCCCCCTTATTGATCAATAGTAACTAGTTGGGCAAAGAAAGAACAGCACACAACGGCCGGGCCCGGAATGCTCATTACTCAAAATGGCTCCATTCCGAGGCCGAGCTGGGCCAGGCTACCTAGACGCCTGCCAACAGAGACCAGCCCAAGGTAGCGTTAGGACGTCATTATGTGGAGGTTTGATACATGGGATATAATTCCAATCCGATGTGTTTGACGTGCGAGGCGAAATAAGGCATATATGAATTGACAGCGAGTTATCATCCTTCCAAAGCAGCCCGTCGCGTCTGGCTTCACAGGCGCTTGTAACACAACAGACCCTAACGATGTGAGCCGAGACTAACGCAGCAGCGGCCGTCTGTGTATTTCTCACTCGAGCCCCCCCCCCTTGCTGGTTTTATTTATTTATTTATTTATTTAGTGGCAGTTGATGTCCAACACCAACATGCGCGGTCCGCTGTAATGGCGGCAGGAGCTATATTAGTACTTTCGGTTGTCCCTCGTCAATGATACAACATTCCTAATTGGCCTGGAAGACCAAGGCTCTGGGTGCCAGTAAGAACGGCAAGACACATGGGCAAATGTCCTTTAAACCTGTAGATTGCGGATGTCGAGAGGAGAGAGATAAGGTGATAGAAAATCGCATCGCATTCGATGGCCGAAAACTTACAAAAGAAGCTCAGCTGAGTGGACTTTGTGTCGCCAAACAGTCGGTTTTCTTTGAATATACCAGTGGTGAATAACTCATTGCAACCGAGCTACAGCTGTAGGGGGTTTCCTCAAATTCCGTGTACAGTCGGGTAAAAGATTGGATCGGGGCGTGGGACCAAGTCTACCTGCAGGTGTTCACTACCTTACCTATCGTGAAGGCGTAATTATGGGGGACGAAGAAATAGATCAGGAAAGTAGACATTGGGATAGGTAATTCGGATGGATTGTGTGGGGTGGAAAGGCTCCGTCTGGGCACACTTGCGGTGCTTTCCTCGGCCACTTTTTCATTGCTCTCACTGCTGAGCATTCATCCTACGCTACGGCTTTGAGTTTTTACACAGTACCTGCAGTACATAATATAACATTTACAACCTGGAGTATTCCCGAATCACCTGTTGTGCGACAATCTCTGTTCTTTAGACTTTCCGGACAGACGGCGGAAGCCGCTAAGCACAGTATTGGTAACAGTGTTAGGCCTGTAAACACCCTCCCTGACTTCTTTACTCGGGCCTCTCCACTAATTCGCCGCACATACCGCCGGGCCACCCAGAATCAGCGGATGGCCGATCCCTCTCTGGGTTTCCTCCAGTGCTGGTTTGGTTGTTCTCCCTCACCTGTCCACCAACCAACCGTCCCGTCGCCTTACCTCACCTGACCTCACTGACCATTCAACTACCTATCGAGCGACCTTGTCCGTGTCCGAGGAACAGGGAGGGAAGCCCCCCATGTACCCTTCCGTCACCACCCGGGAAATGGTTGCTCCCACTGAAGCTGCAATTCGCTCGTTCGCCCCCACCCACACCCATCAACATCGCCCACGCCTCCCATTTGACACGGACCACAAAGGCCCTGAACTGGACTGGACTGGAACCAGTGCGCGCTGCTGCTCTCCTCTCTGGCTGATTGCTTCCTCACATCTTCTCCCATCCCAACCAACTTCAAAACACCACGCCAAAGACGTTACCGCCACTGACAACAGCCCTTGACCAACATCGTCCGGCCTCGATTTCGCAGTCGCCTTTTGCTTCGTCGCCTACACTTATCAAACAATATTTTCTTCGTTTGTGCTTTGGTTTTCCGCCTATCAGCCCCCGTCTTGCCAACATTCGATCACGGTACCTTGTCCGCCGCGGGAGTTCTTCAATCTTTCAGGTTGAATCAGGACAAAGTTTGTACAGAAGAGACGGCAACTCGAACTTTGACCTACTTCTTCAGACTCTGCCAATGGCCTCCGATGTCTAGCCATGTTTGAGCTGCCAATATTCGGCATCGTCGACTTTACGAGTCCCACCTGCGCTCAAATCCGATCCGAATAGACAGCATCTATCAACGACCATATGCTGCACTCGTTTGATCCCGTTCCCCCGTTCTTCACGCTGCATCATCGTCCAGTACGATAGCAGGAACATGGATCCGCCTCACATAACCGAGTTCGCTTCCGAGCGCTACTTCAGTAAACTTAGCCAACTCAGCGAGTCTCCCGCGGCCCGTGATGCCCAGCAGCATCAACCACGCGATCCTATACTTCCTTCTCTGCAACCCTTTTCTGCGCCATCGCTACCCCCCCAACCTGCGCAGCCCTCTTTTATTCTCCCACTTCGTACATCGAAACCGAACGAACCCGAAGTCGATTCCCCTCGCCCGTCAGATCAGAAACGCACCGAGAAAAGCCGTTTGTTTAGTCTCCGATCAAAGGTTTCGATTCTCCACGCTAAATCTTCCACATCACAAACCGACCCGCACGAACCTACAGCAGTGTTCCTCAGGCCTAAGACGTTTGTCACTCCCATTCCTCGTTCGATTCGTATGACACTACCAAAGGCATTGACAGAAAGCCTAACTCATCTATAGACAATCCTTCGGCCAGCTATTCCTTGCTCTACCCACCGAACTTCAGATTCAAGTCATTTCCTCCCTACCACTTACCGATGTGCTCAACCTTCGCCGAGTCTCGAAATCATGGCATGCCATTGTCACTCTGAATGAGGCCCCTATTGTTCGACACCATCTTGAGCGACACATCCCGGCATATGCCTTGCGTTTATATCCATTGAACGACCCTAGCGGCGCCAACTTTCATCACCTATGCGGTCTGTGGCATCGGTTACATGTTGCGGCTAAACTCTCATTTCTCATGTGTGAGTGGATCACCAAAGAGATTTTCTTGAGGACAACAGAAGTACAACGTCTCGAATTCGCGCCGCAGCGAGAACGCATGCGCCGGCGACTTATCCCGCTCTTGTTTACCGTGTTCCATTTCTTCGAAACCTACCGAAAGCTCCATCTACAGCATATCCTTGACCACAACGGCCACGGCTTGTTGCAGGTGCCCTATACATTAAACCCCATCGAGGTTGAAATCATGAGCATGTACGACGATCAGACGCTCCTGCGCGTTCACCAAGTTTTTCCTCTCATCATCTCTTCATTCTGCCGAAGATTGCGTCCACCATCATATGCCGGTCGCGTCGAACGATCTCTGAGGGGTTACTTGAAAGAAAAGCCTCCAGATGAAGTCCACGTTGCCATTCTGTGCGTTGGTGGTTTGAGACAGGTGGAGAGGCTTTGGGAGATCAAAGGATACAACAGCAGGAGGGGAGCGGTTGATACCTGGTATAATTCTATTGCGAAAGATTCGACCGAAGCCGCCTGCAAACAACGGCGGGGCATTATGGGTCTGGGCCGTAAAAAGTCGACAGTATCTGTTAAGGAGTCGTCCAAATTGACCCAACAAGAAGGGTTTCCAGCACGTCGCGGTTCAAGAACATCTCTTGAGGACCCCATCGACCTCTACGACACGAACTTGGTCTTCAACACTAGCCTGGCGGCCGGTATGCCCATGGGGCCATTGGGGCGCGAGCAAGTCCGTCACCTGCTTGCGGACTTGCCGAGTTTGCAAGAAATATGGCTAAAGACGGCTGAGGCTCTGATATTAGAGAGAGGTATTGTGGAGCGCACTCAGGACATCAAACGCAATGCACAAGTCATGTTGGAGCTTATCCGTGACGACGGGATGGACGAGGAGGATGAGTGGGGGTATGGAAGTAATACCCCCGAGTCCGTTCGCCCTCCGCTTGAGGCGATAGACGAGGACCCTATGGACGGCGGCGCATGAGAATGACACGGCATGTTGGGCATTTATGGGCGTTTAGGTTAGCCAGGGAAATTGGCTTTGGGAACAAAGGCGCAGGGGCGTCCTTTTTCTTCCATTTTTGATAATAGGAACCACCACAATGCTCTCTATTGTCGGGGCTTGCATGGACAGGGTTACAAACATGGATAGAGATGGCGACATGATTTTGTCACAGTATCCCCTTTTTCTATGTATTCACGTCGGATATGCCTGTCAACTCAATTGGAGCAAGTTGTTTCGTTCGAACAAAAAGATCCTGTTCCAACCTCTCCAATCATTCACCTCGCGTCATTCACTTCCTGTCCAATGACGACGCATGAATAAGTTATTGTTGAGGTTCCGTAGTTGGCATAAGTTCATCCACAAAAGATGAAGTACATGTACGAATGGAATGAAACAGCTAAACCATTGTGTGCGTGGACAGAGAGCGAGTTGTGTCCTAGTATTGGATAGATATAGCCTCTTCAGTCGTGCATACTTCCACAAAATGCATACAGGTTGTTAATAATACAGTCATGAATGCAGCGTCTCGATATTTACTGGCGTCTTAGGCTATGATACATGCGCTCCCTTAACGCAGACTCTGTGTTTCCGCCGTCGAAAGGTGGCAGGCTCATACTTGAAGCTGAGCCATAAGATGAGTTTATATTGGGCGAGGCCCGTTGCAAAGTCCCTTCGCTGATACCGTACGACGTCGAATTCATGTTTAAGCTAGCTTGGCTAGCTGTGTCGAGTCCCGCCATTTCAAGAAAAGATGAATCGGAATAGTCCTGAAAAGAAGACAGGTCTGAACTCTGCGATCGATGTGTCTGGCGTGTCTGGAATGCGGGAGAGTGATGCTGCATGGTGCGTGGCATGGGACTACGATGATTGGTCTCTTGCGTCGCTATCGGTACTGCCATCTGCGCATTGAACGGTGGCTGTTGCACGTTGGTCAGCCCGTGATAGTCACGTCCACTAGTCGTCGATGCGGCAAAGGGACCCCCGCTTTGTCGAGCCGTCGACATCATTTGGCCAGTATTTGGGTTAGTAAGGCGATGATGGCTAGCATTCGGCCGGTTGTGTGTAGGGGATGGTTGTTGGTGTCTCTGTTGTTGTTGTTGTTGTTGTTGTTGTTGTTGTTGTTGTTGTTGTTGTTGTTGTTGTTGCTGCTGCTGCTGCTGCTGTTGTTGCCGTTGCTGTTGATGCGACTGAGTAGGCTGGACGTGGTCATGTATGACTTGTACAGCTCTTCGTGGTACATTCATGGTATATGCGTTTATAACCTTTGGTCTTTCTACCTGTTGGCTACTCCCTGGTGTTCCTATGCTGCCGCAGAATTCTGCAGACGCATCAGGCTCAGACTGCTGGTTGTTAGGAGTTTGCCGAAGCGCAGATCGGCTCGCAGAAATACTCATCTGCTGCCTAGACCTCTGCAAGTTGCCGACGTCTACCCCGCCAAGATTGGCATCATAGTGACCCGCTGATGAATCTGGTTGGGGCCTGTCCGACTCGGGTTGGATGACCTGTCCGCCGTGGCCACTCAATTCGTGTTCTTGTCGAAGATCTGTGGAAACCCTCTGTCTCTTCGCTGTTTGATATGCATGTGTACTGCCCGGATTAACGGGATCATGATATAGAGCCAGCTGCGGCGAAGAGTCCCTGTGGTGTGTAACAGCCACAACAGTTTCGGACGAACTTCGTGCCGGGGCTGAAGCAACGGTCGAAGCATCATAAGGATTAGATTGGTTTCCTTCTTGGGTAGATTTCCGCTTCCGCTTACTGCCCTTGAAATCTCCCCCGTTGTTTAAATCGTCCCCAGCAGGTTCTCTAACAGTCTCTAACACTAAAGGAGGTTGTACGATCGCAACGGTATTCTGCGGCGGCTCGGTTTGCACAGGTGGAAGGATCGTAATGGTGGGTGACGACTGAGAAGCGCCGTTTGCTGCATTCATAACTACCCCTTGCTCGCGATGGTCGATGTTAGTTAACGCTGGTATTGATTGGGGATCGTGCTCAAATGCCGGTGCCGTTTCTTTAGGTCGGTTCTTGGAACCCTTGGGGCGTCCTGGTCCTGGTTTCCGTTTCTTGACGCCGACCATTCCGGTTCTAATAGGGTCATTATGTGCGCTTGAGGGTATTGGTACAGCCAAGGATCTCGCATCGTCTGGCAATTCATTTGGCAGCGTAATGGAACCAGTTGTCGCGCTAGATACATCCTGGGCATTCTCGGTCTCGTTGTTCAATATAGTCTTTTGTTTTGGCCGATTTTTGGAGCCTTTCGGTCTCCCTCGTCGCTTCGGAGTTGACGTAACGGGAGCTGTCCTGGGAGAGGCGCTGCAAATCAACCTGTCAGTAGCATTTAGACCAGCTATGACTCGGTTGTTGCGAGACGGAGTCGTGGAGCTTCGCTCGAGCTCTCCTTCCAGAACGTCTCCTTCGTTTTCTGCGATATCCTCATCCACGTCGACCCAGCTGTTGTCCAGGGCAAAATCCCTGGCTGAGCCATTGGTGACAAGGTTGTCTCCTGTGGAATTTGCTAAGGGGGCAGCAGAAACCAATTGTTTCCTAGCAATACCGTCTTTCTTTCCCTTCGTATTCTTACTTCCCTTGGGGCGGCCACGTGGACGTTTCAACGGTGGATGCTGTGCACTTGGTATCGACCCTTGACCGAGGGCGGGGAAAATTTCAGCAAGCCAGCCCACAAAGAGAGAACCAGGCCCGTTCGCTTTTGCGCTGTCTGGGAAGGCTTCATTGGCGGAAGACTGCGTACCGGAAACCTCGCCGAAGAAGGCCAGTGCCTTACACAGTTGGTCGACGACGAGAACAGGTTGCAAGCTTCGCAATAAATTCAGTAATCGAGCTTTTTCGGCCTTGGTTTCGGCCACTGTCAGCGGCGAGGTCTTCTGCCAGGCACCATCGGGCTGTTGCGGGCTGGACACGACTTGGTCTTCGGGTTGATAGATAAACTTGCTGCGTTTAATGGGAACATAACGATCTGTCTGAGCTCGTTTGGCCGCGAGCTGGGTTCCCTCGCTTGTGCGCTTCGCTGCCGCGTCACGCTCCTGGGTTTCGTTGGTGGTGGAAAGGTCTATATGCATGACCCCAAAGTTCCCCTTTCTAGTGTCTGTCTTGCCCTTCAGCTTGCTGGGGACAGGATTGCGGACGCGCCCATCTCTGTAAAGACCTAGAACATCATCTTGCGCGGGTGGGCCTGTGTGCTGCAATATACCAAACCCATGAGCTTCGTCTGAGACTTGACGGTTAGCAGCGTTTGTTACAGAACCTCACGTCGAGCAGCCAGCCACCAGACAGCATCGGACAACCAGGTTTAGCTTACAAACCTTTTTGTTTAGTAGAGCCTGGTACGAAGGTTTGCGAGGTAGATCGAACCGGGGTGACAATGTCGGTGCCGGTACCGAGGCCGGAATTCTCGAGCGAGGTGGACGCCGCAGGCTTTAATGGTTGAAGCGATACTAACACGACCGCGATTAGTCGGGACGTTACGCCTAAGGAGTTGAGGGGCAAAGGGCGACATCATACCTGCGATTGTAGCCATTATTATGTGTAATGGTTGCGTTGAGTAGGCTTCATTCCCAAACCGAAAGAAATATACCGTTGCGACCCCGTTGTACGCCCCCGCAAGTCAGTGTAACTTAGCTTCGGGGTAGTTTTGGCGCAGGGATTGGATATCTGGGCATGTATCGCCAGGAGATGGCATCACGAAAGCTAACTTGGTATTTAAGGGGCTTCAATGTCGTATGGCGGTTTACCGAGTCAGCTCCTCTTCACAGATGCCCAAGAGCTCGAGGCCATCGTCATTCTCAATCGGCTCAGAAGGGTTGTAAGAGAGGTAGACGCGTCAAACGTAGCGAATTAGATGCTTTCGTGAGTCTCGGGATGGGTTGATGGGTTCGAGTTAGATGCGAGCAAAGCTGGCGTTGCGCCGTATTTCGCGATGAGAGGTGACCAAAGACGTTGGGACGTTCGTTATGGAGACTGGGACCTCTTCGCTATGGAATGGAATTGAAAGGGGGTGGACAAACAGGATGGAATTATGGAGGAGTCGACGGAGTACAGCGTGAGAAGGTAAAGAAGAACGGTACAGGAGCAGGAGATAGAGCAGAGGAGTAAAGTCGACGGAGAGACAGTGGGTGTGAAAGGACAGAGAGTACTTAGGTAGCTGTCGTCTGGTATGGTAAGGCAGAAGAACTACTTTAGCTACTATTACCTTAGAAAGCAAAGCGCATACAGAAGTGCGGTTAATGACCAAAGGCAGACAGTAATACCGTACAGCCCAACGCTCGGCATACTAGGTAGGAAGAGGAGAAGAGGAGAAGAGGTACCTAACGGGAGACCACATGTCGTGTCTCAGTACATCTGATACGCAAGCAAACCCACAGAAGGAGGAAGTACTGTCGGTATCCAGGTACATACCACATACGAGCACCTGATTGAAAGGTGAAGGTACCTAGCCCGCATCACTGGGACCACCACCTTGGCTCTAGCTCAATCCCGAACCGAACTTCTTCCACCTGCGTCTGCTTCCTCTACGTCTTGTCCTTGGTTAACTAAAGCCTGCCCCTCATATATTATTCTGCCGCTGAATTGACAATCCCCATTGCTTTCTTACTGCGGGCAATCCAATACAAGGTCAGTCTCCTGGAACGTTGAACTCTGCCTCTGCTGACCAGCCGCTTACCTAGCCTGCGCTGTGTCTTGCGTCAGCTAGACACTATCTTAGCTCTCCTCGACACCTCATAGCTCTGTGCTACTTCGCCATCGCACCCAGAACCCACCCCCCTCCTACGCCCTCGTACACCGACACGCATGGATAGTTAGTCCTCGTCCGATTCAAGAACATGTCTACCAAGTACGCCCTTGTCTCTCTGCCGCTTGGCATCTTCGACTCCAGCGACAAGGAAGAGGCCATTGCCTCCCTGAGCGCCACCATCTCGCCCGAGAACGGCAATGTCCGCCCTTTCAACATCCCCGATTTCAAAATCGGCACTCTGGATGCCTTGGTCCAACAAGCCGACGACCTAGCCAAGCTGGAATCCACGTGTGGGGCCGTCGTTGCTAAGGTGGCTGACTCCTTGAAATCGATTCTTGACGGCGACGAGGACAAGATCTCCCAGCAGAAGATGGTCAATGACAGTGAGATATGCTCGATTTCCTTACCGTCCCTGTTGCACCATCTGTAACACTCAGCAAGTTGCTAAAGTTGTGTGTTTTCCAGAGCCCACCGATCAATACGTTAGCTCTTTCTCCTGGAACAGAGTCCGATACCGCGCCGACAAGTCTCTGAGCGAACTCGTGGATACTTTACAAAAGGTATGTGAACATCGATCGCGTTAGGGAATGGCAATTATTTGTTCGCTGCTGCCTCTCTTCTTTCCTCCCACACCCTGCCGCTTTGGTGATCCTCATCAATGCTACAAACGTGCAGAACCAGGAAGCTGACAAGTCACCAGGAACTAATCACCACCGACAACGACGTCAAGGGCAAGTTCAACCAGTATAACTCAGTTAAGACAAACTTCACCACGCTGCAGCGCAAGCAAACGTATGCGCGTCCTCGAAGTCCATCCTGGCATTCCATTTGCTGACATTTTCATGGCAGTGGCAACCTCGCGACCAAGTCCCTTACTCCCGTTGTCGATCCAGCACTGCTCATCCAGGATTCTGAATACCTCGAGACGCACCTAATCGTTGTACCAAACAACGCGAAAAAGGATTTCTTGAGAAGCTATGAAACATTGGCACCGATGGTCGTTCCCCGCTCCGCCGTGCAAGTTGCCTCCGATGAAGAGTTTACCTTGTTTGCCGTCACAGCCTTCAAGAAACACAGCGCCGAATTCCTACAAAAGTGCCGTGAGCAAAAGTGGACACCGCGACAGTACAAGTACGTCGAGGGCGGCAAAGAAGAAGAGCAGCGCGAGCTCGATCGGGTAGCCCGCGAGGAGAAAAAGACATGGGGAGAAGCTTTGCGAATTGGCCGGACTGGCTGGAGCGAGAGTGTCATGATCTGGTTGCATGTACTTGCACTACGCGTATTCGTGGAGGCAGTCCTTCGCTATGGACTTCCGCTTGACTACGTCAGTGTCCTTGTCAAGGTTCGCCACCCCCATCTCTTCAAAACGGCCAAGAGTATACGCGGCGATTATGTCGCTCATGGTGCTAACTTGTTCTGTTTGAGACCAATTCGAAGTTGTCCAAGAAAGTTAAGACTGCCCTCGACTCCAGTTACTCGTATCTGGGAGGCAACGCCTTTGGCAGAGACAAGCGCGGTAAGATCACCAAGGATGATGCAACGTTGTCTTCCGAGATGGCCGCGGCTGGCTTGGGCGGAGGTGAGGGCCATGAGTACACAGCCTATGTGTACTACGAGTTCGACTTTCCCTAAGCACGGAATCCTGTGTTGAGACTAAGGATACAAACGGCCCGGTCACCTCAGACCTGTATGTATGCACTGAGAATCCAGCCGATAGATTTAGGAACACAATGGAACCGTGGATAGAAGGGCTATGGGCGTTGCTACTTTAACAGTTTCTAATCATGGGCGAATGAGGGATAGGAGGCGATCGAAACACTTTGGGTATATCTTAGGCTGTTTTGCTCGTGGAAATAAGACCTTCCTTGATTAACCAGTTGGTAATCTGTGCCACGCACTCCTCAACACTGGATTTGTCGGTTCTGATAACGATCTCGGGGTCCAGAGGCTCCTCGTAGGGTGCAGAAATTCCAGTGAAGTCCTTGATTTCTCCGGCTCTTGCCTTTTTGTAAAGACCCTTCGGGTCGCGTTGCTCTGCGACCTCGAGTGGAACGTTGACGAATACCTCGATGAAGGGGATAGCATCGTCGTTGTTCTGGCCCGCCTGGGCGTGCAGCTCGCGCGCTATTTGACGGTCGGCGCGGTAAGGGGAGATAAAGGAGGTGATAGCAACTGTTGAAGAATCGGCAAATAGCTTGGCGACCTGCACAAAATTGACAAGTGTTGGTTAGATAAATTTCTAAACAGAATAATACTCGGCTCAAAGGCCAAGCAGGAATAGGCTCGTGGCATACCTCTGCGATGCGCCGAATGTTCTCGTTGCGGTCCTTTTCAGAGAACCCGAGGTCCTTGTTGAGGCCGAAGCGGACATTGTCGCCGTCCAAACGGTAGGCTGCAACTCCCAGGTGCAGCAGATGCTGCTCCAGAGCGGTAGCAACGGTAGACTTGCCAGAGGCTGAAAGGCCGGTCAACCACATGGTGAAGCCACGTTGGCCGCGGAGCTGGCTGCGCTCATGGCGCGAGAGAGAGGGATGCCATGTGATGTTACTGCCCAATCGAAGGACATTCGTTAGCCGAGCACAAGTTGACCATCAACAGTAACGAGAAATGGCGGTGACATGGTGGGGTAGCGGATGCAACGAAAGTTGCCGATTTGAGTGACTGCAGAGCTGTGAAGACATGGGGTAATAAACATCATTGAGAGATGGAAAAGGGTCAAATCAAGGCGCATTTTGGATATTTGCATGATATGTACTCACGAAGCCATTGCGGTATATCTTGGGTAATCGGTTATTGACAATTCCAAAATGCGGTATCAGGTGCGAGGTTGATGGAAGGAAAGATAAGTATAGGGAAAGACGGCACATCAGCTGGCTATATTTACAGCCTTCCTACGCAGAAAGATGCGGCACGGCACACGGGTCGACGGACCGAGTGATGACCTTGCTCCTCTGGGCTGAGACAAGAGCAAGTCACAAAAAAAAAAAAAAAAAAAAAAAAAGACCAAAAGAAAAGTCAGTACGGATAACTGGCGGCATAGCGCGGACTTGTGTATTGCGCAAGTGAGCAGAAGCGTCGCAACAGTATCTCCATTCCTCCTCGTCCAAGCTCTCGCCCGCAACACTGCGGGGCTAGATTGCCCCTCGCTCCACTCCCCGCTAACGAGTTTGCTTGAGAAGCAATGTTATACTCGTGCCCCGCACCCACTAACGCTTGATTTCGGGAACCTCCACCCGCGTCAGCGGGTGCTCACGGGCCATACGTGCAAACCATCCATTCGTTCAATATGAGGTTATCTAGAGTATTAAAATCGACGTAATTGACGAGGCGCCTTGACAGACTCATATATGACTGCTGGGGCCAATTTCTTACTGATATACCATTTTCTTGCCTCTTTGGCTGCTTGAAAAAAGACCTTCCCTATCACTTTCTGGTACTTTTCATCTGCTGCCCTCACTACTGCCCTGGCCTGGGCAATAGGATCAAGTCGCTGCTGGGCTGCCATTCTTCGCCCGTCACGTACTGATAATACCCCCCCAGTCTGGATCTGCCTATTCTTTTCAGCCCGGCGAGCTCTACGTACTTGATCTGCTAATCGGGTGCGGCTGAGGTCATCGCGGGTTTGAACGAGCTCTGCTGATTGAGTAAGTGCCCCACGGATAAACCTCGTCATATCCTCAATAAGTTTATCTTGCTGGTTAGATAGGCGTTCTTGCTGGGCATATAGGTTGCCTGCCGTTTGAAAAAGACTCTCAGCGACTTCCTTCAGCTTTCGATAGGTACGTGGGGTACTCTTTGAAGATGAGTGCTGTCCATCACTGTCCTCTTGTTGAGGAGTATAAACTCCTGGCTGTTGACTACCCTGCCGTTGAACCACCTTTTGGAGGACTATATCAGGGTTAAAGGGATGTATACCAGTATGGCGGAATGCAGAGGTAATAGTTGTGCTCTTAAATGCTTGCCTCCGCACCTCCTGGATGAATCCAAGGAACTCAAGCTTTGAGATACTGGCACAACCCTCACGTACAGTAGTCTCTACTGCTTTAGCATGATAATGCTTAAGTGGTTGGAAGACTACAACATCGAGAGGTTGCAAAAGATGCGTTGAATGAGGTGGGAAGCCAAAGGGGATAATGTTGTTATCCTCACACACCTGGAGAAACTCCATCGTGTGATGGGAGCCATATCCATCCATTAGGAGTAATCGGTATACTCCTTGCCTATACCTCCTTGAGTGTACCTCGAAGTGCTGTATCCATTGGAGAGAGAGCTCATCGTTCGTATATCCACTAGTAGATACCCCTATTATCGTATCTTCTTCGAGCTCTTTGATCTCGTACCATCTGCTCATATGGCTGATACCGCTAAGGATGAGGAATAATGGTATAACCCTGCCAGCAGCAGATATAGCCTCAACTGCTGTGGCAGACTCTCTGTTGCTTGGGATGCCGAAGTACGATTCTCTTTTCTTTCTCGTGATGACCAACTGATCCTTTCCAACTCCAATACAAAATCCTGTCTCATCCATATTCCATATGTCGTCCTCCTGAAAGCCATACGTCTTTAGGGCTTGTTGGAGCTTATTAAAGTAGCCCTGAAAGGATTCTGCATTCTCAGCTGCCTTTCGTGATGCATCAAGCACCTTATCCTTGATACAGAGGTATCCGTGGCGTTTAACGAAGCGAGCAACCCAGTTAATGCCTACTGTTGGTGCTGGTGTGCCAGAGGTATTATCATGAGCCTCGCGAAGGATGAGATTAGCCGCATCGCGTACGAGCTCCTTTCGCACTCGCAGACTCATACGATCAAGGCGATCAATATAGGAGCAAAGTGCACGCTCTTGGTGATCAGAGAGCTTAGTGTTGGTGGTTGGCCGGTTATTAAGAGCATTTTGCCCCTGGAGTCGCCGATGTAGGGACATTCGCGGCACGTTGAATGCCCGCGCCGCAGCACTGATATTTAAGGCTGGATTTTCAGAAATAGCCTTAATTGCCTCTTGAATTTGTGCCTCTGTATTTTTATTAAATTTGACCATCGTTAACGTTGTTGTTTTGTAGAGGTTATAGTCTGGATAGCATCAAATTGAACGAATGGATGGTTTGCACGTATGGCCCGTGAGCACCCGCTGACGCGGGTGGAGGTGGCCGAAACGTAACAAGCGTCAGGGGGTGCGGGGCACGGGTAGGCAGTCTTAGAAGTGCGTGGAGCGCACCGGCATCGGCATCAACTACCTCTTCCAAGACAACGAGCGGGTGGAGAAATCAGGGGCCCAGTGATGGCGTCAGACGGGCTAGAAGGTGGATCATCACTTGGCGGGCCTTCCACACAGCCCACATACCTACCTATGCATGTGGGTAGGTACCTACCAGCAACGGTACCTTGGGCAAGAAGTATTCCGACCAGCTCCAGGACCGACTTCCGTGCCTTCTCTGGCCGTGCCGCCCTCCTCGTCGGTGCCGAACTGGCATCCGAGGGGTGTAGCCTTCTCAGATCTTGAAGCCCACAGGTTCCTAGTTGGAGGTATGCTGCTCCTTTGACCTCGCTGTGTGGCGCCTCGAAACGTCGATGCATTCGATAGCTTCTATAAATTATCCCCAATATCTCTCTCGCCAGCAGAGTTCGATGATGTTCCCCCCTTATAGTGTTATCATGTATGCATAGATAACCTCCGGTCAACCAAAAACTGCCGATTCATCATCTACGTCGCTCCCAGGGTCAAGACGCTATGCACAGCAACCTCTTCCATTACCAGTCCATCTATGAGAATTCTTATATCTACATGGTAAAGACAGCTAAGTCTTGGTATTTTGCTCCTCTTTAGTCCCAATAGTGCAAATGGCTTCCCTCGCAGGTTGGTCACCTTCCCAAACACATCGCCCAACATTTCAGCACGCGCCGCCGTTGATGTTTCAAAGGGCTGACCGGTCCTAAATAGGTCTGTTCATGCCTTCCATTGGAAGGAAGTTCAGAGGCTTGCCCAATGTTGACTTGCAGACGTCATTCCTGGAACATCAGTCTCTCAAGAAGTTGCATTGAGCTTCGCCATAACCTGTTGCTAGTGTCATTCATAGAATCATGTGATGTTGAATGGAGGAAGTAACCAACCGATGCAAACCTGGGAGAAACAAACAACGCAGAAGCCTGCGCCAGAACCACAGGCTCCTCTCCGTTCGCTGCTAACGTTTCCAGCTGGCCCTCAACCCACGCCTTGCGTCCTTCGACTCTGATTGTCCGCGCCCGCAACACGACATATGTGCCTGCGTGTACCGGCTTCCTGTAGTTGATCTCGAGCTTAGCCGTAACACCGACATTGTGTGGAAGCGCAGCAAAGCAGCACCGTGCCAGGCCCTCGTCAAGCATGGTAGCAAGCAGCCCACCATGAACAATGCCAGCATGACCGCACACGTCGGTACCAAGGTGAGAGATAGACACGAGCGACCTGCCACCCTTCTCAGTCCAGCAGACGGGAGGGACTGTAATGCGCCCGGGGCCCAGGAGCGTGCCGCCTGTAAGATTGTGACGTCGCAGAGCATCTGGAAGCCTCATGTGGGGACGAGACTCGATCATGTCAGGGTTCTGTCGCATCTCCGCCGCAAGAGGGTGGCCGTTGATGAAGTCGTTGACTGCCTGTGCTTCGTCATCCTCGGGCACGTATGCACGCAAGCTATCCTCGTCGGAACGATGCCGTGTGACATCGAGGAGACCAGGCACGAGAGGACTCGCTGCGGCAGTAAATCCCAGACCAGCAAATAACAGTCCAAATGCGCTGAATGCAATGACCCTGCGAAATCGGGAGGGTGTTCGTATCGGTTGTGCGGCAGAATCTATTGGGCACTCGTAAGTCGATCAAGCAAGCTGCAGGCCAAAGAACCTAACTAAAGCTCACCTGCGCCAACGCCTGGGTGGTAGCGTCGAATACACACCTGACGATAGCGGCCAGAGGACTGCACAAGGTGAGCTTCCACAGTCGGAGCAGGCCATGCGGACGGCCTCAGCAACCGCTTCGACAGAACAAGCAGTGTTGCCATGCTTGCGACCGCTTCATGGGGTGGCGAGGCTCAAGGCAGGAACATGGAAGTTCGCGGGCCGAAAGGATGCAGCTGGGGTTGGTAAGGTATCTACTTAGTGAGGTGTTGGATAGAAGAACGCAGCATGTCTGCTATAGGCCCCGATAAGACCCGATAGTAACTATAGTATCACTAAAGTGTGTATCGAGGCATACAATCAGTATATGCACCAATTGAGGCTACATGGCGCAAGTACCTATGGCTGGATGGGGCAAGTAATTAAAGCACATATTCCAGGCAATCAGTCGCCACAGGCTATCAACTACACGAGGCAGGGGCAGCAGATAGAATTTAACTGGCTTGCTTTCTTCATCCACTGGATGCCTGATATGCCTTCCTTTATAGGGCTTTGTTTGTCTGCACAGTCATACAATGCTTTGCCCAATTAGAACACAAAGAGATTCACATCAAGGTAGTTTACAACTTTTACACTCTTTACCACGAGTATTTGCAAAATCCTGTTTTGTGACCCTGTCAATTGGCCAGCAAACAGCCCCAGTGACATGACATCACACCCTCTCTGGAGTGTACTTCACAAAAACAGGCCCAATGAGTGGGGTACGGTTCGTTACGCAGCAATGTAGGTGTCTATCTGTGTATAGCCTAATGCCATCTATGTAACCTAGTCTAAGCTAAGTTTTATAGTTAATTTTATACTAAGAAAATATAGTTATATAATGTTAACCTACCTCTCTTAACTAAGTATTACGTAGTAAAGTATAGTAATGTTTATATTTAATAGTATTAGGGAAAAATAATATTTACTAAAAAGTTTTAATTTTTTTAAAAAATACTTAATTTGAGTCTACTTTAATTATAAGAGAGTTTTATTCTAAAATATAATAGAAAACTATATTAAGTATATTTTTATCTAGTTTATTTATTTTACTTTTATTAATATATTATATAATATGTTTGGTTTTTAAAAGTATATTTATTCTTATACTTTTCTTAGTATTTTAAATAAGATATATAAATATTATTAAAGATATAAAAGTTTCTAAACTATATTATTATATATAAGTAGAAGAAAGTTATTTAATAGTATAATAAAACTAAAACTAAGCTTATTCTACGTAACATAATATATACTTGTATTACAGCACTGTACTTTACTTAGGAGCGCTAGACTAATACTACTATTTTAAGTACCTAATTGCTTAAAGCAGCCGGTTTCTTTAGACTCTATGCCCCTACCCCTACCCCTACCCCCACTTCAGTTCGTCGCTGTCCACCATGGATCAACTGGTGTTATAAGATACAGCTGTGGTAGCTTTGCGCAGAGGTGTAATTCCATCCGCTAGCATTAGCTTTCATTGTTCAGTAGCCAAGGGTTGCCTTACCACACCCACATTCAATACCTAGCGCCGCAAAGCCTGACAGAAGTCATCCTCAACTTGCTTGTGTAGTTGACATAACATAAGACAAAGTCAACACTATGGTATGGCCTTCTATTGCTTGGTACCTGTGGTTTAGAATTCGGTTACCTAACTCGTTGTCTCACACTGCCCCTAGGCCACAGCTGAAACCGTAGATTTGGGCAAAGTACATGAGCCCAAGGATGAGTCCATCAAGGTTTTCAGGGAGATCGAGCATGATCTGAAGAAGGAGTTACTTCACATCCGACGGGAATATGAGAGTATTTTCTCCTTTCTAATGCTAGCTTTGTCGCAATCTCTATGCGTCGCACATTTGCAATGAAGACACTGGTGCTAACCATCGTCGCCCTCCAGAACACGAGCCTGAGTATTTTCAGGCTGTAGTAAGTCATCATCCTTCTCTCTTCACCTATCTGATGCAAACTGACTCCATTTGCTGCAGGCACACCTCGACGACCACAAGCTAGCTGCATTTGGTCCAGATGACTTAGTTGCCGTGAGAGTTGCCGTCTCAGCCTATGGAATCCACCTTTTCGGCAAAATTCGCATCCCAGCCTTGCCTGATTCCGGGCCTGCCTATATTCACTTCCGGGCCTTTGTACCGGGAGGCGAACCGCCAAAGCTCCATAGCATTCACACGGAGGAAAAGGAACACTCTGACGGTGACAAAACGTACCGGGCCATCTTCACCAAGGATGATGCACTGGAGTGGTTCGACACATAGGCACAGGGTGCGAGAAGTAAGGCACCAAGGACGTTCTTTGCTTGGTCTTGCCGACGTTTTTGTATTGAATGCTCAACACCAATTGAATTACCACCACCGTCTCAATTCCCTTAGATATCTTCTTCTTGAGCCAGCAGCTCGGCATAATCATCGGCCGAGGCGAACATGGGCAGATCCTTCAGTTTCCTTCTCGATGATCGACCACCAGGCTGGCTCTGCTTGCCAATCTCCTCAGGTTCCTCAGGAAGTACAGCGAGTTCGGAACCCTCCTCACCATTGTCCATCTCTTCATATCCTCCATCCTCGTCGTCCTCAAAGCCCTCCACAGTCTGATCAACCTCGGCACCATCGGACAGATCAGCGTCGGAACCGTCAGAGAATATGACACCACCCTCGGAACCGTCATCGCTGTCACCGAAGCCATCCATGTCAAGGTCAGACTCATCGCTGTCGATTGGACCGTCCGGATGAGAAGCAGTAAGCGCCTTCCATATCTCATCCTCCTTTTCGGCGTCATCCTCGGGTTCATCCATCATGTGCGTAGGCGCCGTAACTTCTTGCTTGCCTGGCCCATTCTTCTTGCCCGCCTGCCTGAAGTACTCATGGAAGAATATATCTTCCGCCGCAACCTGCTCGACCTTCTTGTTCCAGAAGCTTGGCGTGTTTAGAGGCGCAGCAGCAGCCGAGCCAGTCCTCTTTGCAAGCCAAATGCTTCCTGAGTCCGGGTTGCGCACTGGCTGCATAATGGACGCTCCCCGGGCAGTCTCTGCCACCTTGGGACTGCGGTACACAAACTTGTCAAGAAAGCGAATCAGGCTGTGACTCTCTAGGTCCGGTTTGGCCATCTGTTTCTCGTCCGAGAACAAGCTGGCGGCAAGCAACGACACGGATGGATGGAAGTGAGTAAGGGGGGGAACCTGTGCGACTGTCAGCGATTGAAACTTTTATGAACAAGGATATAGAAATACAATTTCCCAAAGACAACTATTTTGAGCATTGCTATACTCAGGGTTTCGCTTTCGGCCGTCATACGCGGCTCCTTTGGAGATGGTTATATTCTGCTCCTGGTCCACAGCCTGACCAGTTGCCTCTTCGATGTCGTTTTCCTCAGGCTCCTCGAGAAGTGCCCTGAAGTCTGGGAACTGGATGCGCAGCTGGAATACCACATACAACAAACCACAGGCGAATGCTGGTTGATGCATGTTGAGAATCTGCAACATTCTTTTGGCAAAAGCCTTTATCCGTCTAGTGTCAACATCGGCCTTCAAAGACCTGAGCAATAGGTTGAGGTAAAGAGCCTGTTTTGAAGAATTGGCGAGCCGCGGGTCCAGTAGGGACTCGTACAATGTCCTGTAGAATCTGTCGGATGCCAGCTGCTTTGACACAGATATTTGCTGGATGAGGATGAGCGCCTGGATGCTGGTGTTGAAGTTTGTAGAATGTGCAATGCGGAAAAGTGTATCCATATGGGTCTCCAGGCTGTCATCTAAGGTTAGCTTGGTTTGCTGATCGCAAAAAATGGGAGAGGTAAAGATATTCGTACATGGAATCTTGTTCTGCGACAAATGGTACCGCACGATTGATGCCTGTAAGCACTGCAGTGACCAGCTTGTCAGCCGTCTCTGTCGTCACGTTGGAGTCCTTTCCTGATGCTGGCCCCTCCTGCTGACCTTCAGCAGGGAACATGCCAAGGGCAGAGTTATTGAGAAGGGTGACAAATATATCGAAGTAGATGCGGAGAAGCGATTCCGCTACGCCGACCTCACGGTTGCTCAGGATCGTCTGATTCAGCGTATTCGTAGCGTGATACTTCGCTCGGAATGTCTGACCCGGCCGTAGCAGAACCTCTTGCTCGATACCCTTAATGACCACCTGCTTCATCCCAGGATGGGTAGTCTGAAGTTGGAGTAAGAGATACGAGACCCTTGAGGCAATCTTGCGGTCCTTGTCCCCAAGTTGGTTGACCAACAGTCTTAGTAAGTTTGTCTCTTGTTCCGGTTTGTCCTTGAGCAAGCCGTAGACGAAATCCAAAGACCGAGTGCGAGAGTATTCGATCTCATCATTGCACCATACTTCAAGAAGCTGAACAACCTTGAAGTAAGATGTTTTCAGCCAATCTTCAAATGCCCATTGGACCAGATGGGCTTCCGTCAGGCGACCAGGCAGGGGCTGATTGGGGTTCCAGTTCTTAAGAGACGACCGTTGCAGGGCTCCAATCAAGCCTGGTTGAGTTTGGAAGGTCCGCAATCTTCTGTTTGGAGGCAGGACGAGACCAGGCCCAAGGAGATCGACCAACGCGCCCAGTGCTCCGATTGCCTGAGCACGACTTCTTTTGGCTGCAAGTCCCAGCAACGATTCGAAGGCCTTGACGTTATGCAATGGCGATTCTTGAATTGCCAGCGTGAGTGCCGACACTTTGTCGGATAGCGTTCCCGAGGACATGATGGTAGACAGGAATTTTCGAGATGATGATGCCAAGACGCTCTTGCTGTATGCCGATGCATCCGCCTCCAAGAGTGTCACGGCATGAGTTTTCAGCGCACTGATGGCACCCAAGTAGCCATCTACTTCAGCAGAACTTGGCTCGGGAAGCTGGCCTAGTTCGGCATTGTGCCAATCGGCACGAGGCTCGAATTTCTAGGTGCAACATGGTAAGTAAACCGGTGGGTGACACTAGGCTGTCAGAAATGGGTATCTGCTCACGAACTGCTTCTTGGACGCAACCTTAGCCTCTTTAGGCATGGATTCTTTAGAAGGTGTGAAGTTGTTGGCATCATCTACTTCGGAGAAGGAGTCGTCTTTGTCGACCTGGCTATCTTCGTCGCCCATGTCATCATCCTCACCGTCATCGTTGGCGGTGGCCTCCTCGTGGTATTGTTGAAGACCAAGCTGAGCTGCGAAGGCAGCCAGTTCATTCCTGAGTTTCCCATCAACAATCTCGTTGGACCCGGAGCTGGCCTCGCCAGCAGCATCCTCCTGATCCGAGTCGATCTCCCCAATGAGCTTCAGATCTTCTTCATCGCCACCCAGTGCACGAATCTCTTCCAGTAGGTCATCACGGGAGAGGGTGCCACCGTGTCTACCTTTTGGCTTATTCGGTGCTTCCCGGCCATCGTTTGTGAACCTTTCGCGCACCTGGGCTGGTTTCTTTCGCTGGTGAGGGCTTGCCGATGATTCGTCGGAGTGTTTTCGTTTCTTGTTCTTTTTGGGATCTCCATCCGTGATAGGTTTGCTGAGGGTCTTTTCAATCTTTGCTGTCAAGTTCGATAGCGACTGTTCGTCCAACTGTTCTGACTTGTGGACGTTGCTAACAGACTGTCGTTTGGGCTTGCCCATGATGCAAAACTATCGCGATTCGCGTGACGAACAAAGAACAGACTGGAACGTAAGTAATATCTTCCTCTTGATGAAATGAATAAGTTGGCAGTCTAAAGAGTGTTTAGCTTAGAGATCGGCCCAACTGCACGGTATAAAAAGATCAGCGCAGAGAAATGGGCAACTGAGAAGCTGCCGGATGAGAGACGAAAAGAGGAAGGGGAAAAAAAAAAAGTAGATTTCCATAGCGGGAGTGGGGGCTGTGTCTTATCGATAAGATGCACCCTACGAAATGCGCGGGGCCCCTACAGGAATGCCCCTAGATACCTACCTCTCTGTATGTGGGACAATTTTTCAGAGCGATCAGGTATGTACGTGCCTTGATTTCTCCTTGTCCAAGGGTAGGTAGTTAGGTACTTACCTCAACAGCTAATTGAGGTAAAAGCTCAAAAGGACCTCGTTGCTGTGCAAAGCTTCGATATACTTTGCGTTGTTCACTTTGCTGTGGTTCCTATCTTTTCTCACCCTTGAGGTTTCAATGTTGTCCTTATCCGGATTGTCGCCTTAAACTTAAGGTATATACATACCTCTCTCTTCGAGAAGCAATTTGCATTGACCCCTTTCATATTTTTTACGAGGCGAGGAAGGAACTGGCACTGGAATACACAATCAAGCCAACCTCCCTTATTATATTGCACACATCTCTATGCCCGGCCTCTTAGGTGCCACACACTTACCAAGTTGCTCTTCAAGCAGTGGCTACCTCCTGCCACAACCACAGCGATATTTTCCAGCCAGTCTAACGCTCACGTAAGGGGAAGCCTCTTCCCCATCATTAGCTGGCTGATGCTGGGGCGAGACAGCTTTCGATCCCTCATATAGGCTGTCGCTTCGGCCATCAAGCTATATCGCCAATGCTCCGGGGCTTCCCAATGCGCCGCTCTCTAATCTAATACTTATCGTTGGCGTCTGACCGTTCTGCCTGACCGTTGTTGAAGCGGATCGCGCAGTTTCTGTTATACCATCGAGTGGTCGCCTCTGTGCCGTTGCCCAAGATGGTTCTATCTCGGGCCCGAGGACTTGTTCCCTTGCCATTGGTCTATTCTCCCATGTTCGCCCGCTGCAGCTCATCATTGTTGAGAAATAACATTGTCAGTTGCAGCTTCTCGATTTTCTATACTAAACTTTCCTTTCTAATCATCTACCTTTAGACATTTGCTCGCGACTATCATATAGAGCGTAGAAGAAATCGATTGTCCACTATTTGGGTTCCTACCGGAGGTATTACGCCTGGGCAAGATGAAGGTACGCATACGGATCTGTGTATATCTGGTCAAGACTAACGAACGACTTATTTCGCACTAGGTGCTCAGGACAAGCTCATCCGAGCCGGGTTCCTTAGACAGGTGAAGTTTACTGCAGAACGGATGATCTTGGTACGAAACCCTGCTGATTCGACTACCTAGTCTCATTCTGGCATTTTTCACCTCCTCCCTCTTGGCCGACTTGTCCAGAACAAACTGGAGCATATTATCGACTGCTACATGCAGGATCTTGGTGCGTTGCTTGAGGAATATGCATCGTTTTGACAAAACTGCTGACGCTTGCCGCAGGAGCCTCTAGAGTCGCTCTGTCAACCATCACTTCCAAAGACTTATGGCAAAAGAGTGGTCGTCTGTCACAGTTAGAGCCCGAGGTTTGTTCACATGTTTGAAACGTATCCTCACTCGTCCTAATCACTCGGTGAAGCTCTTTGGCTTTGATGATCGCAGAGGAGCGAAATACATGTTGTCGCCCACACACGAAGAGGAAATCACTACTTTGGTGGCAAAGACTGTTAAGTCGTATAAGGAACTGCCTCTTCGTCTCTACCAGATCAGTAAGCCGCCAGTATGACGCTAGTCACCCTGAAGGCATCTCAATAACTCATAGGGGCTATACAGCACGTAAATTTCGCGACGAACTACGTCCGCGACATGGGCTTCTCAGAACCCGTGAGTTCACCATGAAGGACTTGTACACATTCGATACCTCCACCGAGGCGGCCTTGGAGACGTACAATAAGGTCCAGTCAGCTTATGCTGGTGTCTTCAAAGCCCTGAAGCTTCCAGTACTGGTAGCCAGGGCCAGTTCTGGAGATATGGGGGGCGACCTCAGCCATGAGTACCATCTCCCCACCGCAATTGGTGAAGACACTGTGGTCACCTGCAGCTCATGTGACTATACAGTGAACTCGGAGGTTGCAGAGACAAGAGCTGTCGAACAGGAGCGATATCCAGATGGCAAGACGGGGACAGAAGGTCCTACGACTCCTCCCGCAAAGGTTTGGCGAGGTATCAGCAGAGACCGCTTGACATTGGTGAATGCGTGGTATCCTGGTCAGCTTCAGGAGGGGGCCAACCTGAGTGAGATGGGGCCTTGCGACGTCAGCATTCCGGCCATCAAGTCCGTCATTCCTGACCTCGATGCAAGCATCGATGACGTTGCATCCTTGTGGCGGAGTGCACTTGCAGTTTCGCTCACAAGCGAAAGGGCCCCTACCAACCGGCCACAAATCATCAACGTTGTCGATTCAAGATTGGCAAACAGTATTGAAGAAGTACTCCGAGACGAGCATAGGGTGTGGCCCTTCTCCGGACCAGGGGTGGCAAAAGCAGAAGTACAGACGGCCACTATCACGAAAAACCGGAATGGCCAGCTACTCAACCTTCTCGTTGTTCGCTCTGGCGACAGGTGCCCTAACTGCGATGGCGGTGTCTTGAGGGTGCAGGAGGCCCTAGAGGTGGGACACACTTTCCATCTAGGAACCCGATACTCAGAACCGCTTGGGGCAGTCGTCTCGGTCCCCAAGGATAAGGGTCGATCCGGCACATCGGAGAACACGACACTTCTGCAAATGGGCTGCCATGGAATAGGCGTTTCACGTCTTATCGGTGCCGTGGTCGAACATTTGGCAGATAGCAAGGGTTTACAGTGGCCTCGTGTCATTGCTCCATACGAGGCTGTGATTATTTCTGCAACAGATCTTGATAAGGAGGCAGTTAGGGTTTATGATGAGATTACGGCACCTTCCAGCGACTTCGGCGCGGTTGATGCAGTGCTAGACGATCGGACAGTGTCCCTGGCATGGAAGCTGAAAGATGCTGACCTTGTAGGATACCCGGTTCTCATCGTGCTGGGCAAGCTATGGAAGAAGGAAATGGGCCTCTGCGAGGTTCAGTGCAGAAGATTGGGTATTAATGAAACGGTTCCCCTGGCGAATCTTCATCGGCGGGTATCTGAGTTACTCGAGCAGCTCTAGGCGGACAGTTCGTACAGTGACAGGCTATCATTATCACCATAAATACAGCACGTTTCAGTCCCTAATGGCCGGCGATACTGTGATCGCAATCAAGAGCTTCTTTTAAAACACAAGGCTTAGGACATTGCACTTGAAAAATACTGCTAGAACTCATGTATTTTTGAGTGAGCGAAGGCGAGGGGTGAGAGGACACATGAAGCGATGGGATAAATGTGAACCGGCGTCGGGGCGCTGTGTGGGGCAGTCACGTGAATGGCGACAGGAGCGAGCGAGGTGAGGTGAGTGGAGGGTGGAAGCTGGAAGGAACAATACATATATATCAATGCCTACCTAGAATGCAGGTCATCCGCGTCGGAGAAAAGCGACACTCAGGGTAATTTTTTACCTCATCATTCATCCTTAACAGTATCGTGTGGTCTAAACCCCGACGAAACCACAAAGTACCGGCCGAATCGTGCTACTTGCGCCCAAAGCTTTGTCTTCCAATATGGCCGCGCAAGGTTCGGAGAACAGTAAGCTTCCTGTCTGCCGGCTGTTGTGGTGTTCAGCAAGCGCCGGGTTTTTAATATTTTGCTGACCAAGGACTCATAGTCAATCTTGAGCTGTTAGATGTTCAGCAGCTCAGTCAGGTCAAGAAACAGCTAGAGGAAGAACTAGAGCACTTGACAAGCTCCTTTGCGCAGTTACACAGCGCTCAAGCCAAGTTCAGGGAATGTCTTCGTTGTGTCAAGTCGCGCCCTGGTTCCGGTATTGGTTCGCTCAGGCCCTCCGTTGCTTTCCTGCATACCCAAGCGTTTTCATATCACATGCTGATTGAATAACTCTACAGGCGAAAAGTCGGTGCTGGTTCCCTTGACTAACTCCCTCTATGTACGCGGGGAGTTATCTGACCCAGAACACGTCATCGTTGACATTGGAACCGGGTTCTATGTTGAAAAGGCATGTTCTACTTTCAATCATTATGGCCTTCTTTTCTCGTGTTGGCTGCAGTCACTGACAGCACGTTCACCATAGGATACTGAGTCTGCTGAGCGTTTCTACGAAGCGAAGGTACAGCAGCTTCTGAACAGTGTTCAAGACCTTGAGATTATTATTCAACGTAAGACAGGGAATGTACGAAGCGTTGAGGATAGTAAGTAATACTTTTTAAACCTAATGAATAAATGCTTACTTTATTACTATAGTTCTAAGACAGAAGGTACTACAGCAATAAGTTATATAAAGATAGTAAATTATATAAATAAAAGAAATTATAAGAAATATTATTAGAGTAGGATTCTTTACTTTTATAATTATTTTTAAAATTTAGTTATCTTTATTTTTATATAAGCTTATTTAGCTACTTACTAGTATTTAATAGTAAAAGATATACTTAAACCTCTAATATATAGTCTATAATACTATACTTAGTATAAGATTTTTAATATATAATAGTACTATATAAGGGCTTTAACTTATAATATCTCTGAGTCTCTAAAATTAGTATTATATATATAATAATATAAAGTAACTACTAACTTAGACTTTACTTTAAATATAGGATATAAAATATATATAATAAGTAAACTAGCTAAGTAAGTAAGCTAGCTAGTCCCTTATTATACCTTAAAGAGAATATTTTTAACTAGTTATTAAAAAGTAAGTTACTAATAAAAATTAAAGTATTATAAAATATTATACTATAATATTTTTTATTAGTATTTTAAAAGTATAGTAGATTTATAAATATCTATATTTCTTTAAATATAGTAATAAAAGTAGTATTTTAAAAATTCCTAAGTATAAATAACTATATTATATACTAGTATATTAAGTCTTATATATTTTCTATTTAGGATTAGTCTAGAATTAGAACTTATATATTTAAGAATTTAATATATATACTAACTATATTTAAAATATTTATAATATTTATAACATTAAAAATACACGTATTTAAGATTTATTATAAGCTTATATAAGAGCTATTTTTAGAAACTATATATAGTAACTAAGGTTTAAATAGCTTACTTTATATATATAATTAATCTTATATTCTTATATTAATATCTAAGTATAGTAAAAGTCTATATTATAAATATTATAAAAATATTATATTTAATACTCTTATAAATATTAATAGAAAACTTATATTTTAAGCTATTATACTATATAAAACTTACAATAAAAGTCTATATAAAATATACTAACCTTATATATTAAAAATAAAGAGAAATAAAAAGAGTAAGGCTTAAATATAGCTTAAGTTTTATATCTTTATAACTTTATAAGCTAAATATTAAGGGATTTAAATCTTTAATATAAACTCTTATTAAATATAAAATAAAACTTTATATTCTTTTTTATTTATAATATATATTTCTATAAATAGTTAAAACTATACTATTTAAGGTATAATAAGAAGCTACTTAGCTTATTTATATATAAAGAGTTATATACTAATAGGATATATAGCCTTAATAGGAATACTTTAGGTATTTTTTAGTAAGTAGTTAGTAAACTTGTACTAACTTAATACTTAAGGCTAAAGTTAGGAACTTAAGAGCTTTAGCTTAAGGTTTTATATTATAATAAACCTATCTTTTATACCTTTCTTAATTATAACTTTTAGTTATATATTTTTATAACTTTTTAAGCTATATAAACTAAAAACTATTATAAAATAAAATATTAAATTACTATTTAAATAATAAGTATTTAGTAATTTTTAAATAAGATAAAAACTATAATAAACTATAACTAGTTAAAGTATATAACTATAACTAGTTAAAGTATATAACTATAAGGGGTTAAGTCTAGATATCTAGTAAGCCCTTAGTAAAAGGTTAGGCCGTATAGATACAGCCCTATAAATAAGGCCTATTATATAAGCTACTTAGAAGTTAGCTTAAATTCTTATAATATACCTATACCTATTATTATTATATTATAATCCTTACTATCTACCTTCCCTAATCTATATACCTTCTTATAATTATTTAAGCTCTACCCTTCTACCCAAGGGGATTAGACTAGGTAATAGTAAGTAATTATAGCTACTAAGGCGTTACTAATAATAAAGTAACTAACACCCCTAGGGCTAGTAGTAGATTAATTATAGTACTAAATCTAAGGGATACTATCCTTTAGTAATTAATCTAGTAATAAGTAGACCTTTTATAACTATTTAGTTAGTATTAGGTAATAGTTATAATAATACTTATAGTAGTACTACTAGCTCTATAATATAAGAAACCCCCTACTTATACTTATAAAGTCCTCTAAGAGGGTAGCACCCCTACTAAACTATTTAATTAGCTAATAGCTATAGAGGATAGTTACTAAATAAGGCTAGATACCTATAATAACTAGTATATCTACTAAGCTATCTTAAAGCTATTACTAGACTTATAGATAAAATAAAGGTATTATTAAGCTAGCCTATAAGAAGTTACCTAGGTAACCTTTATAGCGTTTATTTACTATATATATATTAACTTAGCCCTTTAAGAAAGGTACCTTTATAAATTACTTTATAACACCTATTATTATAATAGCTAGGAACCCTTATAATTTTTTACTAAATAGTTAGTAATATATCAGGCCTTAAGTATTAGCTTTAAAGAAAGTAAGCCTTATACCTATAACTTTTACTATTACCTCTAGCTATAGATCTAATAGTATCTTATCTATTAAAAGTATAATAATTAGCGCCTATAAGTAGTAGTAATAGCTACCTAATAACTCTAGGAATCCCTTTATAAAAGCCTAGTAATAGCTTAGTATAGTAAGGACGCTACCTTTAAGGAGGGGGGTAGTAATAATAATAGTAAAGATAATAATACTACTAATTATAAAGATCCTAGTAAAGATATAGTAAAAGACTCCTAATTAAAATATAAGTATATAAGTATATAAAGTAATTATAAGTATAGTTAGGTAAAGAAGCCTATTATTACTTATAATAACTATAATAAGCCTAGCTATAATACTAATACTTATTAGTTATAATTATACTACTAGAAGTACTAGAAATAAGGCTATAAGACTACTAATTATAAGATATCCCCTAAAGTCGCCTAGACTAATACGTTATATATATAGGGTAAGAGATAGTAAGAAATAGAGTAAATTTAATACTAATAAGGCTATATATAACTACTTTATAAATAATTACTAAGACAGCTCTAATAGACCTATACCCTCTAGTAAAGTAAGTTAAAAGACCTCTAATAGATTAGATAGGCTATAGGGAAGTAACTATAGTAGTAATAGTAAGCCGTAAGTTATACTGTCTTATAAGTTAGATAGTTAGCTTTAAATAGCCTTAAGGATAAGGCTTTAAGGAGGGAGGTAATTATAAGGGGTTAAGTCTAGATATCTAGTAAGCCCTTAGTAAAAGGTTAGGCTATATAGATATAGCCCTATAAATAAGGCCTATTAGATAAGCTACTTAGAAGTTAGCTTAAATTCTTATAACGTACCTATACCTATTATTATTATATTACAATCCTTACTATTTACCTTCCCTAATCTATATAACCTTATAATAACTTAATACTACTAACTACTCTTATAAGTAACTAATAGGTATTATCTTATTTTAATAATATAAACTTTAATAATATTATTAAAAAAAAGTAGTAAAAAGCTAAATATAGGCTAATATATTTATATTATATAGTAATAAAAAATGTCTTTAGAACTTATATTTAAGACTAAATATATAATAAGAGATTAATAATATTACTATTAGAAAGAAGTTAAATATATTAATAGTAAAGAATATACTTTAGATACTTATATATAGTTTAGTATACTTAACTTTATATATAAATCTTAATATATAATAGGAATTAATATAGGGAATTAATATATAGGCGCTATATATTAATATATAGGTGCTACCCTTATATAAGTACTACTATCTATTACTCTAATTAGTTTAAAAAATTAGTACCTCCCTATAAAGGTAGTTAATATATTCTTACTAATATATCTATTCTACTATCTTATAGCTATAAAAGGTACCCCTAGTAGAGCCTATTTCCTATAGCTATAAAGGGTACCCCTCTTCTTATTTAAGATTTATAAAAGTATATATTATAGCCTACTTCTAAGTTTTATAAATCTTAAATAGGGACTATATAAGAGAAAGGCCTACTATCTAGCTACCCTCTTATAATATAGTTATAAGGATTTATTATTACTACTAACTATTTCTTAGTAACTTTATATCCTCTAAATACTAGGCTATAGTAGCTATCTATTTATATAATATCCTATTAACCTCCCTCTACTAAGTATACTAAACTAGCTCCTTATTTATTACTAAGATAAGGTAGAAAACTAGCTTTAACTTAGCTAACTTACCTCCTATATAGACCTAGCTACTATTAACTTATTCTTATTTTTAGGTAGGCAGCCTTACTTCTTACTACTTCTCCTTTAGCTACTACTAAGAGTATAGGTTTAGTTAGCTAAGTAGCCCTCTTTAGGTAGAGCTAGTTATAATAAGATAGACTATACTATATTCTTTAGCCTACTATAAAGGGATACTATAATCTTTAGATTTAAAATCTATTAGTATAGATTAAAGGAAGACGTCTTATATAAACGTTACTAAGGGTAGACCTCCTACTTACTAAATATTACTAAATTAAGTATCTTAGTAAAGATCTTATAATAGTATAAAATACTAAGCTTAGTTAAAATAGTATAATCTAGGCTATATTCTCTAATAGGGGCTAAAAATAGCTTTTTACTAGAAGGTATTACTTTTCTTACTAACTAATATTACCTTATAATTAAAATAAGGTACTTTAAAGAAAGTATTATCTAAAGTTTACTTAGGTACTTAAAGTAAGTACCTATATACTCTTAGCCTCTAAGAACTTTATCTTAAGTATAAGCCTACTTAAAGTATAGCTCCTAATTACTAATTATATCTTATATAATATTAATAAGTTAATATAGGTAGCTAAGGCTATTTAGGAGATAGCCCTTAATATTATTATTACTAAACTCTATACTAAATGTAATATAAATACTAAAGTTTTAGTACTTTTAGATAAAGTAGTAAGCCTATTATACTTATAAAGGTAGGTAGGTTATATAGAGGTATTAGAGGATAGGATACTATAAGGGTTATAGCTAAGGGCTATAACTAAGAAGGGTATAGAAGGTAGGTTTATTTAGGTATAAAGACTTTAAGCTAAAGATTCTAAGTTCTTAACTTTAGCCTTAAGCCTTAAGTTAGTAAGGCTTAGCTAACCCTTAGCTAAGGAACACCTAAAGTACTCCTATTAGGCTATATATCCTATTAGTATATAGCCCCCTTATAATTACCCTCCTCCTTATATCCTTAGTCCCTAAGGATAAGTAGAGACTATAGTATTAGGTACTAAGTAGTTACTAACTAATTACTCTCTACTCTAGCTGTTTTATTAACCTCTTTATTAGATAATAGGATTTATTCTAATATTATAAATCTTAGTATACTTTTAGCCTCCCTTTACTATAATTCCTTTATAGTTAAAAATAAAATTCCCTTAACTCTACCTATTTTTAAACTAAGTACTTCTATTTATAGTCTAATAGTTTATTATATAGCTTTACTTAATATAATAATACTTACCTTACTTTTATTTTACTTTATTATTATTATACTAATAGTTTTATTTCTTTTAGTAAGTATCTATTAAGCCTTTATTATTATATAGTAACGTATATATATAGTAAGTTACCTACTAGAGTAAGTTACCTACTTCCTTATTATACCTTAAAGGTACTTTTTTATCTATTTATTAAAAAATAGTATCTTAACTAAAAAAGACCTAGTTTTCTTTATTATATAATAATAAGAGTTAAATACTAAGAAAAAATACTATAGAAATTATTATTCTACTTTAACCCTTATATAGCTTATCTACGCCTTATAATAAGGTAGAAGCCTTATAAGTAAGGGTTATAATAGGAAAGTAATTTCTATAGTATTATTTATTAGAATCTAACTCTTATTATTATATAATAAAGAAAACTAGGTCTTTTTTAGTTAAGATACTGTTTTTTAATAAATAGATAAAAAAGTACCTTTAAGGTATAATAAGGAAGTAGGTAACTTACTCTAGTAGGTAACTTACTATGCGTATACGTTAGTATTATTATTTTTATTTTTTATTTTTCTTTTCTTTCTCCCCTAAGGTAAAGTTTTCTTTTTCTCTTTTTCTTTTCCTTAGTATTATATTATTATTAACCTTTTACTAAGCTTCTTTATTAATAACTTTCTTACTTTACTAGTTTTCTTACTATTACTTTATTAACTATATACTAAGTAGTTACTGTGGAGGGAAGAGACGTAACGAAGTGAGGCAACAATATTGTATTGTTACTAACTAATGTAGGTGAGGAAAAGAGAAACCACTAAGCCCTCTATAGGCTGGTGGGAGCCAGATGTGGGCTCTGAGGCTGCCCTACTGGAGGTGAGGTGGGGTTACGTGCCTACACCTCACCTTAACACTCCCCTGTAGACTCGGCTAGCGGCCATATATCTATCATATAAGGTGAAATAGGCAAAATAACAGCCTAATCTTAAAATCCTCTAAATCTGAGGAGTTTTTAAAGTATTAAATACTTTAGCAAAAGGTTGGCTAATTTACTAATTAGCCTAATTAATCTAGAGCTAACATACTAAAGTCCTAATATAAATCCTCTATATAATCCTATATCTGTCTATATCTATTAATCTAATCTATCTATTATGCCTAGTATTCTAATAAACTCTATATACTTAATTGTATTAAGCGACTTTATAAGACTATTTATAGCTATCTTAGTGCCCTTAATAAGCTTTAAGGTAATAGTATTATTATTATTAACCTCCTATATAATCTACTTATATCTAATATTAATACTATAGGTATACGCCTTATTAAGAGGATTTATTATGTTAATAAAGGTATTTATGCTATTAGTAAAGAGGATTATAGGTATACTAATCTATTGTTAGAGGAGCTATTTAATATATTATTAAATCTA
The DNA here is from genome assembly GCA_020631755.1 of Colletotrichum sublineola. Taxonomy (NCBI): domain Eukaryota; kingdom Fungi; phylum Ascomycota; class Sordariomycetes; order Glomerellales; family Glomerellaceae; genus Colletotrichum; species Colletotrichum sublineola. Next base: position 1,902,883 of record JAHSQG010000013.1, read on the forward strand.
TATAAGGGTAATCCTAGTAGAAGTAAGGTTAATAAACTCTACCTCTATAGAGCTTAAAGTAATAAAGGTCTGTTTCTTTAACTTCTATGTAATTAGGGTGCTAGTAAAGAAGATAATATATCTAGTAGTAGATACGCATAAGGGATAGTTATCTATAAATATAGTATTAGCTATAGTATAAAGTAAAAGTTACTTATCTATATAAGGATCTATACCTCTAAATATAATACTATAACTAGTAGTACCTTTAAGGTATTAAAAGTAATACTTAATTATATACTAATAGGTAATTAAGAGGCTTAAGTTAGTATAGTAAAGCTTGCTTATAGTAAAGGTGCTATCTAGTCTAGTACTAGTAGTAAGCTAATTAAGGTAACTAGTCTATTTAATATAAGTCTAATAATTATTAGTAGAGTACTTATCTTTTACCTAAGTAATAGGTAGATCCTTATAAGTAGGTAATAGGGTCTTAATAGGGTAAAGATTATAATATCTAAATTACTAGAGGATACTCTTAGCATACTTATACTATAAGAGGAAGATCTTAGTAATAGATTAGTATATCTAAAAGCTAAGAAATTAGGTGTAGAGCAAAGAGACGTAACAAAGTAAGGTAATAATATTATATTATTACTAACTAACGTAGGTAAGGAAAAGAGAAACTACTAAGCCTACTATAGGCTGGTGGGAGCTAGATATAGGCTCTAAGGCTGCCCTACTAGAGGTAAGGTAGGGTTACATACCTACACCTCACCTTAACACTCCCCTATAGACTCAGCTAGTAGCTATATATCTATTATATAAGGTGAAATAGGCAAAATAACAGCCTAATCTTAAAATCCTCTAAATCTGAGGAGTTTTTAAAGTATTAAATACTTTAGCAAAAGGTTGGCTAATTTACTAATTAGCCTAATTAATCTAGAGCTAACATACTAAAGTCCTAATATAAATCCTCTATATAATCCTATATCTGTCTATATCTATTAATCTAATCTATCTATTATGCCTAGTATCCTAATAAACTCTACGTACTTAATTATATTAAGTAACTTTATAAGACTATCTATAGCTATCTTAGTGCCCTTAATAAGCTTTAAGGTAATAGTATTATTATTATTAACCTCCTATATAATCTACTTATATCTAATATTAATGCTATAGGTATACGCCTTATTAAGAGGATTTATTAAACTAATAAAGGTATTTATACTATTAGTAAAGAGGATTATAGGTATACTAATCTATTATTAGAGGAGCTATTTAACATATTATTAAATCTATATAAGGGTAATCCTAATATGAGTAAGGTTAATAAACTCTACCTCTATAGAGCTTAAAGTAATAAAGGTCTATTTCTTTAACTTCTATATAATTAGGGTACTAGTAAAGAAGATAATATATCTAGTAGTAGATATATATAAGAGATAGTTATCTATAAACATAGTATTAGCTATAGTATAAAGTAAAAGTTACTTATCTATATAAGGATCTATACTTCTAAATATAATACTATAACTAGTAGTACCTTTAAGGTATTAAAAGTAATACTTAATTACATACTAATAGGTAATTAAGGGGCCTAAGTTAGTATAGTAAAGCTTACTTATAGTAAAAGTACTATCTAGTCTAATACTAGTAGTAAGCTAATTAAGGTAACTAGTCTGTTTAATATAAGTCTAATAATTATTAGTAGAGTACTTATTTTTTACCTAAGTAATAAGTAGATCCTTATAAGTAGGTAATAGGGTCTTAATAAGATAAAGATTATAATATCTAAATTACTAAAGAATACTCTTAGTATACTCATACTATAAGAGGAAGATCTTAGTAATAGATTAGTATATCTAAAAGCTAAGAAATTAGGTAGTAATACTAAGGTCCTTTAGTAAGTATACTAACTTTAGTATATTATAAACCTTCTTAATAGTCTCCTTATTAGTAGTAGCTACTATATTATTATTAATATATATAAGGGTGTATATATCTAATAAGGTGTTAATAAAGAGGTAAATCTCCCCCTTAACTAGTATAAATCTAAGCTTCTCTATCTCTAACTTAATAAGCTAAAACTACTATAGAGGGGACTTATATAATCTATAAAGTACCTTATATAATAACTAGACCTTACTAGTACTATTAGAGTATCTAGTAGGCTAGTAGACGTATATATATACTCTATTAGGGACTAAGGTAGTAAGAAAGGTAGTATTAAAGTTATATATCTTATAATAAAGTCTATAGAGGGTAATAATTATAAAGAAAAGGCAGATTATAGTAGTAGTAGTAATAGTAGTATATACCTCTTAAGAGGACTATTTGCCCTTTTTATAGTTACTATAGACTACCTATTAGGCCTTAAATTAAATAACTTTATTAGTAGAGTTAGTTTTAATATTAAATACCTATATACCTAGTAGTAACTTTATACTAGTAGGTAGATTAACTAGATTAAAGGTATATTTATTAACTATCTACTAGATCTCTATGTTATAGGTAGGTTTCTAATACTATTACTAATAAGGGCTCTATTTAGCCTAGTTAATAGTATACAGGATAGAGTATCTAGGTAGAAGGATCTTAGATATAGCTATAGTAGCTAGAGTACTAATAATATATAGGGTATCCTTATTAATATAGATATTAGCTATAAGGTAGGCCTTCCTAGCCTTCTTATTAGTAGTAGTATATTAAGGATAAAGATTATTAATAATCTTATAATTTAGGCTAGACCTAGCCTTCTTATTATATTATTAAGTACTAGCTATTTCTTAGTAGTAACTAGGTGGTTTAATAGTAGTAGATTAATATAGATAGCTACTTATAGTAACAAAAGAATCCTCTATATCTAGGGTATTAATAGAAAAAGGATCTAGATTAGGATTAAGGTAATTAACTTCCTAGTATTAAATAGTATTAGTAAAGTTATTATTATTATTACCTAAATTAGTATTATTAGTTAGGTAAGATATATATATAGTAGTGTAATTATTAGGTAGAGGAGTTATATAATCTATAGTATTTATACCTTAATTATAAGTATCCTTAGGTTAAGCTAGCTAGGTATCCTTAGTAGATATATTATCTATACTAGGCTGGTTAGAAGAAGGGATCTAGTTAGGATACTAGATCTATAAGTTAGGTTTATTAAAGAGTATATTATAATTAATCTTAGTAGGGATAGTATCTTTATCTAAGGGGTAGAAGACTATCTTCTCTAGGCCCTTATAGAAATAAACATCTTAGTAGTAAAGAACTTTCTTCTAATTAGGGATATATATATAGTAGATATAGGTATATAGAGAGCTATATCTAACTAGGATGCCTTTTATAGTATAAGGCTCTATCTTAGTAGAATAAGGTAGGTACTTACTACCTTTCTTATGTATATATACTATATAACTAAAGGTATAGATATGCTTAATATAGGGCGGCTTAAAATCTTTAGTAAGGTTAAGCTCCTACGTAACAATCTTATAGGTACTTATCTTACCCTTATTAGGTTAAGGGAGGAGATTAAGTACTTAGATTATAGTGTTAATAGTATAGTCCTAGAGCTTTTCTAGTAGACTGTTATTAATAAGTATAGTATATATAGCCTTAATAATAGTATGGCCTATATGTTTAATAGTACTGTTTATAGAAGGAGTATATAGTATAGTAAGGTTAAGTTAAATACCTTTAAAGAAAGGATTATAAAGAACCTTCTTTAACTTAGGCGTATTATTATATAACTAACTCTTAATATTTAGAGTAGTTATATTTATAAAGGTAGTACTAAATTACTTAATTATAGTAAGAATATTATTACTATAATAGGTCTTAAGTAGAGTAAGCTAGTAATATCTACTATAGTAGTTAAGAAAGTAAAGGGCATATTAGTTACTAAGGATTAAGAGTAGCTTAACTTTAATAAGATTAAGATATATCTTTTTACCTATAAGGGTAAGTAGAAGGGGAGTATTATAGCTAATTATCTCTATAGATTTTATAAGATAATATACCTTATAATAGAAAGAGTTAATCTTATCCTAAGTAAATTAAATACTTACTTAATAGTAGGCCTTAACAGCTTAAGAAGGATAGGTATAAATAAGGTAGTAGTATATAAGATCTAGTATAGGGTATAACTTTATCTTAATACTTACTAGGCTAAGTACTATATCTATAGGGATTATAGTACTATTAATAGTATTAATAATATATATATTAGATATCTAGTAGACTTTAGTAAGTCCCTTATATAACTAAGTATTAATAAGGCTTATAGTAGTATAGTTATATTTAATATAGCTTTTATAAAGCTTACTAGGGCTAAGGAGATTTATAGGGCTAAGGGGGCTATACTTAACGTCTTTAATAGTCTAGTTAATAGTATATAAGGAGTTATTTAGATCCTTAACCTAGAAGAAAACTATACTAGATCTAAGGGGCTTAACTTCCTTACTATTAGTAGCTATAAAGGGTTAAAGATTATTATAAATAGTATAGGATATAAAAAAGGTAAGATTATTAAAGATAAGGTTAAAGTAACCTAAATCTATAATAATATTAGAGCTTATAATAGTATTATTATTAACTACTATATAGATAGCCTTATTAAGTATTATTATAGATTTCTTTAGGGTAAGTCTACTAACTAAAGAACTACTAATTATACTAGAGGTGCCTTTAATAAATATAGAAGATCTATTACTATTACTATTACTATTAGTTAAAGTCTTTTTATAATCTTTATTATAGATATACTTTATAGTATAGGTAAGAAGGTTATTATAGTATATATAATCTATAGAGATTAGATCTAGATAGGTAGTCTAATACTTTATAGTAGTATAACCCTTACTATAATAAAGGTAAGTAGGGTAATCCTTCTTCTTAGTAGGATTAGCTAGTATTAAATTAGTACTAGAGGAAGTAGCTATATTAGAAGTAGTAGATTTATAATATAAGGTAAGGCCTATCTTCTACTCTTTATCTTAAGTAAGGGTATAAATAGTCTTAATAATATTAGTCTAAGTAGGTTTCTTAGAGTTATTAGTATATCTTTTATATATATTAGGTAAGTACGCCTTAAAGTAGTTAAGTAGAAGAATAGCCTAATAGTAATTAGAGTTTTTACTATAGAGACTAGTAATATAGGTATAGAGGTATTAGATGCGTTTGAGGGTGTTATGAAGAGTCTTATAGTTATAGGTGTCGCCCTTACTGAATTTAGCGACGAGAGCTCTAATAGCATCCTTAGAGACTTTAGGGATATATCTCTTAAGGGCTCTTATAAGTATAAATAGGTTGCTATTATCTTCTTAACCTATATTAAGAAGCTTATTAATTAATATGTTATATAATAAGATAAGGAGGTTATATATAATATTATAATTATTTTCCTATAATACTCTCTTAGCTAGATTAGTAGGCTTAGGGATATTACTATTAACATATTTCTTAATATAGTTTACATAGAGGATAGAGTTAATAAGTACTAACTATAAAGACTAGTTAGATTTACCCTTAAGGTTTAGGATCTTTAATAATACTAATTAGTAATTATAGGCATCTACTATAACAAAGTTAGGGTGCCTTATATAAGGGTAGTACTAAGGTATTACTAAAGATATAAAGAATTAATTAAGCTATAGGTAGCCTAATAATATAATAAACCTAGGTGTTTCTTCTATAGGATAGAAGGCATATATAGATATTTTATAGATTACTACCCTTTAATAGATACTTAATTAATTAATAATCTAAAAAGTAAAAAATTAATAATATAAATAAAAGAGGGAAGGATCTTACTATATTAGTAAGAAATTTATATTAGTTAAAGAAATTAGATATATGTTAATATATAGGGATCTAAGGTAACTATTAGAGTTAATTAGAGGTAAAATTACTATTACTTAACATATTAATTATAGGGTAATTAATAAGGGTAATAAGGGTAATTCTTATGGCTATTATAAGGTAATTAAGAGGTTAAAAAGAGAGGTAGATACTACTAGCTTAATTAAAAGAAAAAATTATAGCCTAGAGCTTATAACCTATAGAGTAAAGAGACATAACAAAGTAAGGTAATAATATCATATTATTACTAACTAATGTAGGTAAGGAAAAGAGAAACCACCAAGCCCTCTATGGGCTGGTAGGAGCCAGATGTGGGCTCTGAGGCTGCCCCACTGGAGGTGAGGTGGGGTTACGTGCCCACACCTCACCTCAACATTAGCCTAAAACTTAAAACTACTTTTACTCTAAGTAGTAAGTCCCTTAGTAATAATACTACCTAAGGTAACTCTTAAATATAAGATTTTTAAGAATAGTAATAACTATTAGAGTTATATTTATTAGTATACTTATACTATAGGTTTAATTATTTATAAGTATACTAAAGGTATTTCTAAAGAGAAACTTACTATACTTATAGGTAATATTAGCTATAAGTATTAGGATGCTAAGTATCTATAGATAGTAGAGGAGCTAATCTAGATTACATACTATACTACGTAACCTACCTTAATAGCTCTTTTAATATCTATAGTACTATTACTAGCTAGTATACTAGCCCTCTTTCTCTTCTATTTAACTCTAGTAATATCTTTAAATATACTATAGTTTAACCCCTATATCTAACGTTAGATCCTATAATACTAATACTAATTAGTAGTTAACTTTATAGTTACTACTACTATAGATTAGTAAGGTTAATAGAAGAGACTATAAATACTACCTATTTAGGCTGCTTAGTACTGCCTAAAAGAAGGTACTAATTAACTAGTATAAGTTATAGTTAATAATACTAGTAAAAACCCCTTTAGCCCTATGTCTATTATAAAGAAGATTACTATCTTTAACTTTATTACTTATAGAGAAGTCCCCTCCTTCTTTACCTATACATTACTTACTATCTTACTAGCTATAGTAATCCTCTAACTATATAACTCTTTTAGTTACTTATTACTATTAAAGGTATATTATTAAAACTACTATATTAACGTCTTTACTACTATTTAAGGTAAGTAAATTTTCACCTTTATAAACACCTAAGTAAATAGGCCCTTCTTATATCTTTTACCCCTTCCTATTAGTACTATAATATCTAATAGTAATACCTATAGATTAATAATATCTAATAGTAACGCTTATAGATTAATCTACTTCTAATACTATAGGGTAGCTAGTAGTAAGTAATCTACTTCTAACAGGCGTTATAACTAACACGCCTTACTACTAGTAGTATTTTTAACCCCTTAATCTACTTAATATCTATAGTAGTAATTAAGTATTAAAACCTTACTAGCCCCTACCCTTAAGTCCTCTATCTTTATCTTCTTTATCCCCTTCTATTACTTTCTCTCTTATCTAAATAACTATTACTACTCCTATTATATCTTTTACCCTTACCTATAAGGGGGCTATACGCTAATAGGATATATAGCCTAACAGGAGTACTTTAGGTATTCCTTAGCTAAGGGTTAGCTAAGCCTTACCAACTTAAGGCTTAAGGCTAAAGTTAGGAACTTAGAATCTTTAGCTTAAAGTCTTTATACTTAAATAGACCTACCTTCTATACCCTTCCTAGTTATAGCCTATAGCTATACCTCTATAATTCTTTAAGCTTTATAGACTAAGATAACTAGTATAAAATAGAATATTAGGTTATTAATTAGATAGTAAATATTTAGTAATCCTTAAGTAAGATAAAAGTTATAATAAGCTATAACTACTTAAAACCTATAACCTAGTACTACTAACTACTCCTATAGGTAACTACTAGGTATTACCTTACCCCTATAATATAGATCTTAATAACCTTATTAGAGAGGAGTAGTAGGAAGCTAAATATAGGTTAACATATTAGTATTATAAACTAGTAAGGGATATCTTAAGGGGTTATACCTAATACTAAATATATAGTAAAAGATTAGTATCCCTATTAGTAGAGAGAGGCTAGATATATAGGCTATAAGAGGACTTAAGATAAGAACTAAGTCTAGTTAGTATCCTATAAATATTCTAAGTATAGTAGGCTAAAATATAATATTAGAATATAGAAATATAAAGATAAAATTAGGAACTACTTTAGATACTTACTAAATATATATTATTAAAGGACTAACTAAAAGAATATAAAAAACCCCTAAACTATAATTATAAGGTGCTTAATAAAGATACTATAATAGCCTAAATAGATAATTAGATAAAGGCTATTAAGGAGGTAAATAATCTAAGGGTAAAAGCCTCTATAGGGTATAAGATTATATAGGCTTTATCTAAAGTAATAATATTAATATAAACTTAATAAAGAAACTACTATATAGGCCTAAATAAGGATATAAATTAGGATAACTTCCTTATATTTATTTACTAAATATATATTAACCTTATAACCTAAGAAAAAGAATACTATTATACTCTTTTTAGTATAAGAAAGAAAATAAGAGATTCTATTATAATATTAACTATTACGGATCCTATCAGACTTATTAGGCGTAACCCTAATAACCGGCCGTAGATTAACTATTAATCTGTTAGTAGATCCACCATAAATTTAGGGGTTATTTACCTAACCATTTGTAGTAGAACCTATAGTAATTCTCTCCTAGTTATATATAATTAAACTATAGTATTTACCCCTATTATTTGTTACTTTGCCTATTAATACGTATAGTTAACTATATTACCTACCTAGTAATATACTAATACTAATTAGTAGTTAATTTTTATATTAATTTTTACTACTATAGTAGTTATCTTAACTAATTCCTACTTCTATATATAAACTCTATAGATTAGTAAGGTACTAACTAAAAGAGATAAATTTTACTACCCTTATAGTAAATTAGTTATGCTTATTGCTATATTACATAGTTAATTAGAGGCTACTAGTAGAAGTATGTTATAAACTAACGTAACTAAAAGGTTACCTAAGATATATAGCTATCCTATAAATAAACCCCTAATTTTATTATACTTTTAAGAAATTACTACTTAACTATAAAAAACACCTTACCTTACATACTAACAGCTAAGAAATACTATATAAATACTACGTAAAGAAGGCTTATTTTAATAAGTAATAATTTTCTACTATAAGTCTAAGGTAAAGTCGTAAATTAACATAAAAGTACTATAAATACCCTATAAATCCTTACTACTTATACCACTAGTAGTAAATCCTCTAACTAATAATAACACCAGAAGAAGAAGTTAATTTAGTCTACTAGTCTACTAAAGAGGCTAAAGAAATACTATAAGAACGCTAATATAAAGAGGAGGGAATATACGTAATACAGCAGGGGATATACAAGAGGCTAAGGATACTATAGACTTATACCCCATCCTATAGGCGTATATAAAGTACGTTAACCTACAGCTCTAGGGTATTATTAATATTAAGAAGATACCTTGTAGTATTAAGCAAAAACATAAAGCCTACACGCTAGACACTACTATTATCTACTTTATAATAAAAGCCTAATATAAAGATTTTATAGCTAATTAACTATAGTAATAGGCCTGTAATTATCTCTACAAATAGAAGGTTAAAGACTATAATAATGTTAACAAAAAAGTCCTCTTTAGATTCTATAACTTCCTAATTAATAATAACATCTAGGTTAAATTAAACTAGTAGTAGGTTACTTCTTATATATATAAGGTATTAGAGGCTAATAATATATACGTCTAGACTAAGGAGGAGATTAATAAAGTAGTTAGAACTAACCTAAGGTTTAAAGTAAGGACTATAAACCCTAGATTTATTAATAGGTTATTAGGTTATAGGATCTACCTATTACTAGAGGTAAGGTAACTACTATTAACTAACCTTAAATCTATAGCTAAGCTTAAGATATATAAATAACGTAAAGATACCTAATATTAATAGGCTTCTTCTTATTATAACCTATTATTTAAGTTACTACTACTATTAAGTAAAGGTTCTACCTAAGTAAGCCTAACCCTAATAATAGTTATAGTTAAGAGATTATAAGACTATAAATCTACTATACTAACTACTTAATTTAATAGTAGAATAGTACTAAATAACAGCCTAGCTTTATAATAATTAACTAATTTTATTAAGCTTTACTCTAATAATCCTATATTAAAGTATATAGGTAGTTAATCTAAGATAATTAATTTAAAGCTTCCTACCTTCTATAAGCTTTATAACTATATTAGAATCCCTACTAGTAGATATAGGGCTATAGTAATAATAATATTAAGTAGTAACGCCTAAGAGTATTACTCTATTAATCTCTATAGATTTACTAGTAATTTTAACGTACTAATAGTAAATATTAAATTAGAATTTAAAGGTAATAAGGTCTATAGCACTAGGATTATAAAGTTACGCTATATTACCTTTAAATCTATTATATATAACTACCTAGGGAAGAGTAACTATAAAATCCTTAATCTACTTATTAAGAAGGTTACCTAGCTAGTACGTACTATAACCTATAACAGCATACTAAAAGATAAGGAATACTATAATACCCTTATTAACTATTACTAAGGAGTACCTTAGTATGCTATAGTATTACTTAGCCTACCTATAACATATAACATACTCTTTATATAGCTATATAATAGTATAGCTAACGCTATACTTTTCTATAAACTATAGGCCTAGTACTATACTAAAGAATACCCTAGTAATAATAAGTAATACTAGGTTAACTATAAGTATAATAGTAACTATAGCTATTACTTATAGCTAAAAACAGACCTACTATATAAAAACCTAAGAAATAGGGGTAACTTTATAGTAAAGAGGTGCTTTATCTATAAGAAACCTAAATACTAGACTCTATACTAACTTTATATTTAGTATATCCTTATAGAATAATTACTCTACTAGTAGTAGTTTCTCTAATAGGGACTATATCCTTCTTAGTAGGGTAATCTAGAGTATTAACCCTACCTATTTATTTCCTATATTATAAAGGTCCTAAACTCTTATCTCTATAAGGATAGTATTTACTCTTACCTTTAAGATATTTAGTTACTAACTAATTAGTATACTATTACTATTCCTTAGTTCCTTATAAGAGGTTAAAATATAGCCTAATATCCTATAGTTATAATATTTAGGGGTAATTATAGTATTACCTTATTATAAAGTACTTACTTTATAGTTAGCTATTTATCCTTTACCTCTTAATACCCCTTATATACTAAACCTAAAGGATAATATAGAGGTAGAGGAGGCCTAGCTATATACTTAAGATATTAATCTCTAGAATAGTAGAGGGTACTATTTTATGTTTATATCTTCTCTTAGTTGTTTTTAGTAGTTATTCTATAAAGGGTTACTATATAACTTAAAATTTAACTCCTAATATCTTTAGGCTTCTTATACTACTTAGTATAGGGTTTTAATTTCTACCTTCTAATAGATCAGCTCTTCTTAGAGTACTATAAGAAGTCTAAAGAAGAAGTTAAATACTTATTCTTTATCTTCCTTAATCTTATTTCTAAGTATACTATAAATTACTAACTATTCTATTAAGAAGACTATAAGGGAATCTCCTATTTTCTTCTTTATACTAAAAAGAGTATAATAGTATTCTCTTTCCTAGGCTATAAGGATAATATATATTTAGTAGATAAAAATAAGGAAGTTATTTTAATTTATATTCTTATTTAGGCTTATATAGTAGTTTCTCTTTTTAGTTTATATTAATACTATTACTTTAGATAAAGCCTATATAATCTTATACCTTATAGAGGCTTTTACCCTTAGATTATTTACCTCTTTAATAGAATTTATCTTATTATCTATTTAGGCTATTATAGTATCTTTATTAAGTATCTTATAATTATAGTTTAGGGGTTTCTTATATTCTTTTAGCTAGTCCTTTATTAATATATATTAGTAAGTATTTAGAGTAGCTCTTAATTCTATTTTTATATTTCTATATTCTAATATTATAGTTTAGTTTACTATATTTAAAATATTTATAAGATACTAACTAAACTTAGTCCCTATTTTAAATCCTCTTAGAGCCTATATATTTAGCCTCTTTTTACTAATAGGAATACTAATCTTTTACTATACATTTAGTATTAGGTATAACCCCTAAAGATATTCCTTACTAGTTTATAGTACTAATATATTAACCTATATTTAGCTTCTTACTACTCCTCTCTAATAAGGTTATTAAGATCTATATTATAAGGGTAAGGTAATACCTAATAGTTACCTATAGGAGTAGTTAGTAGTATTAAGTTATAGGTTTTAAATAGCTATAGCTTATTATAACTTTTATCTTACCTAAAGATTACTAAATATTTACTATTTAATTAGTAACCTAATATTCTATCTTATATTAGTTATCTTAGTTTATAAAGCTTAAAGAATTATAAGGGTATAACTAAGGGCTATAACTAAGAAGGGTATAAAAGGTAGGTCTATTTAGGTATAAAGACTTTAAGCTAAAGATTCTAAGTTCCTAACTTTAGCCTTAAGCCTTAAGTTAGTAAGGCTTAGCTAACCCTTAGCTAAGGAATACCTAAAGTATTCCTATTAGGCTATATATCCTATTAGCATATAAGCCCCTTATATATAGTTAAAAGGGTTATATTAGTAGTAGCTACCTATATTAGCTATTATATATATAGTTAGTTTAGTACTAATTATTACTAAGATATTTATATTAGCTATTTATATTAATAGGATACTAATATAATATATATTACTACTATTACTTAATCTTAGTAGTATTACTAATAGTAGATCTTAGCTAGCTATATATATTAGTAAACGTTAGGGCTAGGTTAAATAGTATAAGGGTGTACTCCTTTATACCTTAGTAAGAGTTAAGGAGCTAATTATAAAGGGCTATATTAGATAGAATACTAATCCTTATAACAGACTATAGGAGGGTATTTACTTACTAAATAAGGATCTTAAGGGCCTTAGGCTTACTCTTTTTAGGGTTATTATAAATAGTACTAGTAAAGGTAGTTCTTTATAGCTCTATAAGGTAGGCTTAATATGTTTCTTCTATCTTAAAGTTACCCTTAAGTATTATAACTATAGTATAAAAGTTAAGGGTATATAATAGATTATAAAGATAGTTAGTATAAAAGTCTACTATTATCCCTTTAAGTATAATAAAGAATATACTAGTAAATTAATCCTATAGTATCCTTACTTTAAAGTAATAGTCTTAAAAGATAGTAAGCTTAGATTTAATTAACTTATATACTCCTCTACTATATTTAAGCTCCTTTAGGTATATCTTAATAAGGTTAGTAAGCTAGTAGAGGGGTAGTATTCCTCTAATAGATAGTATAGTTATAATTAATACTAATAATATACTAAGGAAAAGAGGGATAAAATTAGGGTTATTATATAAGGAGTTTAAATTAACTACTAACCTTTAGCAAGCTAGAGCTAAGACTAAAGCTAAAGCTAAAGCTAGAGCTAAAGCTAAAGTTAGAGCTAAAGCTAAAGCTAGTAAACTATCTAGCTATAGGTCTAATAGTAATAATCCTATAATATTATAGATAAAGTTAAGGTTATTAGCCTTTACCTTAAAGTTATTACTTTTACTTATATTAGCTATTACCTAATCTTTTATCTACTTTAATACCTTAGTAGCTAATATAATAGTATATACTTATAGTATAATTTAGCTACCTTAAGTAGTACTAATAAATATCCCTTAGTAGAAGAGATAGTTATAAAACCCTATTAGAGTATTATAGTATATTACTATAAAGTCCTCTTTAGTCTATCCCCTAAAGGTATCTTATAAGGTATCCTATAGGCTAGTCCTAAAGAGCCTTTCTCTTATATACCTTATTACCTAAAAGATAATAATGATAGCTAAGGCTTTCCTCCTTTTATTCTTAGAGGTATTAATAGGGATATTACTAATATAAGTATTATCTTATTATTTAATATTAACTAAGCCCTAATACTACTTAGGGATGGGGAATAGGTTCTTAATATTTATAAGGTATAAGAGATCCTACTCTTTAGTAGGGAAATCCCTAGGTGCTATTAATAATAGTTATAATTATCTAGGAATAAATCTACTACCCTTTAGTAGCCTTAGAACCTCTTAAATATAGGTACTTACCCCTAACTATATAGGCTTAAGGGTAAATCTATTTATTAGAGGAATTACTACTAGTAGTATAGATAATAGATAAAAGATATGATAAAGGGAAGGGTAAAAAATATAATAGGAGTAGTAATAGTAGTTTAGATAAGAGAGAAAGTAATAGAAGGGGATAAAGAAGATAAAGAAGGAGGACTTAAGAGTAGTAGCTAGTAAGGTTTAAATACTTAATTACTACTATAGATATTAAGGGGTGTAATATTAAGAGTAAATTACTTACTACTAGCTACTTTATAGTATTAGAAATAAATTAATTTATAGGCGTTACTACTAGATATTATTAATCTATAGGTATTACTACTAGATATTATAGTACTAATAGGAAGGGGTAGAAGATATAAGAAGGGCCTGTTTACTTAGGCGTTTATAAAGGTGAAAATTTACTTACCTTAAATAGTAGTAAAGACGTTAATATAGTAGTTTTAATAATATACCTTTAATAGTAATAAGTAACTAAAAGAGTTATATAGTTAGAGGATTACTATAGCTAGTAAGATAGTAAGTAATATATAGGTAAAGAAGGAGGGGACTTCTCTATAAGTAATAAAGTTAAAGATTGTAATCTTCTATATAACAGATATAAGGCTAAAGGGGTTTTTATTAGTATTATTAACTATAACCTATACTAGTTAATTAGTACCTTCTTTTAGGTAATACTAAGTAGCCTAAATAGGTAGTATTTATAGTCTCTTCTATTAACCTTACTAATCTATAGTAGTAGTAACTATAAAGTTAACTACTAATTAGTATTAGTATTATAGGATCTAATGTTAGATATAGGAGTTAAACTATAGTATATTTAAAGATATTACTAAAGTTAAATAGAAGAGAAAGAGGGGTAGTATACTAGCTAGTAATAGTACTATAGATATTAAAAGAGCTATTAAGATAGGTTATATAGCGTAGTATATAATCTAGATTAGCTCCTCTACTATCTATAGATACTTAGCATCCTAATAATAGGTGTTTTACCTATTTTATAGTATAGCTAGTATTACTATATATATCTTATAAATTCCTTACTATCTTATATACTTTAAATATAAATATAGTATTTATAGTATTATAGTTTATATAATTAGTTAACTATTACTAACTATCTTTAATAAATTCTTACTTAGGCCTATTACCCTATTAGAAATAATACTACTAACAGCTTAAGTAGTATTTATAATAACCTTAATAGGTTATTTTAAATACTATCTCCTACCTAATCTATTATTAGTTCTATATTATTCTTATTAATATACTACTAGGTAAGTAATATAGTTAACTATACGTATTAATAGGTAAGGTAATAAATAATAGGGGTAAATACTATACTTTAATTATATATAACTAAAAGAGGATTATTATAAGTTTTACTATAAATAGATAGGTAAATATCCCTAAATCTATAGTAGATCTACTAATAGGTTAATAGTTAATCTATAGCTAGTTATTAAGGTTACGCCTAATAAGTCTAATAGGATCTATAATATTTAATATTATAATACTAGTAACTTTCTCTTAAGGAGAAATTTACTATAGATTTATAGTACTTTACTAGTTAACTATAAAGGGCCTAAAAACGTAATAGAAATAAAGACCTAAAAACATTATATACTTTTTACATAGTAAATCAGTTATATATATAAAACCGACCTATTTATTTATATCCTTACTATAGCGTTACTAATAAGCTCCTTTAGCGCCTTATTAGGTAATAACTTTATAAATCTATCTACTAGGTTATTATTACTATAGATCTATTAAATCTTATATATCTTATAGTACTTAAAAAATAACTATAAAGCTATTATATTAATTATAAGGCGTTTCTCTTTTATAGTACTAAGCTTTATTAGGTACTTATAGAGGGATTAAGAGTTAGTATATATAACTATTAGGATTTATAGGTATTTAAGGTAGTTAGTAACTATTATAAGTATAGTAGTTATTATATAGGTAATATTAGTACTAGTAACTATTATATAGGTCTTAGAGGCTAATACGCTTTATATAACCCTCTTATACTTTATTAAGCTAAAGTAGATAATATTCCCTTTAATAGTAAATTTACTAGTATTATTAGGGTTTTTTATAGTAGTATTATCTTTACTACGTTACTTATTTATAAGAATAATAATAAATCTAAGCTATAAGGTAAGGTTACTATTATTAGTAAATAATCTATTAATAAAGATAAAGAGCTTTATAGTTATAAGGTTAAGTAGTTAGAAATAAAGGCCTTAGTAAGGGTTTTTTATTTACTACTTAATTTATTAGTTAAGCTTTTTAATATTACTTATATCTAGTAATTAGTACTAAGTAGTAATAAAGTAGTTAAAGTACGCCTTAGGCTAGTAAATTAAGGTAATATATATACTATAGGTATACTACTTAATATACTACTAGTATAATTCTTATAAATTAGGGTTAATAGGCTATAGTTACTTACCTTATCCCTTCTAGTAGAGGTAAATATTACTATTATTATTAAGAGAAAGTATACTACTATTAAAGGTAATAGGTTTACTAGGCTTAAGGAATTACTTTAGCTTTACTATAAAAGTTACTTTTATTAACTTAGTATCTTTATAGTTAGAAAATAATTTATCTATAAGACTAATAGTATTATTAGTCTATATACTAATTAACGTAAAATCTTTTTTATTTAATACTAAAATAAGTAGGTAAGGGTTAAAGGTTAAAGTATTTATCTAGAGGGCTTTTCTATAATAGTTATTATATATTACCTACTAATAGGTTCTAGCCTTAGGTATTCTACATAATAGTTACTTAACTTCTATTATTATATTAGTATTATAAAGGTGTTAGATCTTAATAGGTAACTAGTCTTATAAGAATTATATAGCTAAGTAAGGTTACTAATTAGGTATATACCTATATTATATTACGTAGCTATAAAAGGTAGTTTTTAAGTAATAATAATAGGGCGATAGTAAGAATTAACTATTAGGCTATTTACTAGATAGTTAGTAACTACGTAAGTATTATAGCCTTCCTATTATTAGTATACCCCTAGATAATAAGCCTTAACTTCCTATATAGGGTCTTAGTTTTACCCTTATTTTTATATACTAATTATAACTTAAACATATAGATACCTTTATAGTATTTTTTATTATACTAAATAATATAGAATATACTATAGGCTATTAATCCCTTAATCTCTTAGTAGTTAGACTACTTAAATAGTTTACTAGGTATAGTTATTACGCCCTTCTTATAGAGTTTAATAGTAAGTATATAGTTAGCGTCCTCTTTTACTATAAAGTAGTTAGTAATTAATAGGTTAGTCTTAGTAGTAAATATCTCTATTAGGTTCTTTTATATGTAGCTATAGCGTTATTACTATAGCTATTCTATAGTAACTATAATACCCTTATATATTTTACCTCTCTACCTATTAAGTAGCTTAGAGGGTAGGGTAATAGTACTAATATCTTATACTTACGTAGTATTATTAGAATCTTCCTTACGTTAGTAGTAGGGTTTTACTATAGTAATATAGAAGTTCTTTAGGCCTTATAGTAATTTAACTATATAAGTAGTTCTATTATTAAAAAGTAACTAAAATAGGCCCTACTAGCTATTCTTTTTGCTATAGTATTTAGGCTGTTATATATTACTAATACGTTATTTACCTATCTCTTAGTATAAATTTACTATATTTCCTTTATAGCTTTTTATATTATCTTTACTTATTTAATAGTTAATCGTAGTAATAGTAAATTATTATTAATCTATAGGTATACTCTAAAGCCTAATAGGGTTAGTATAAGGCAGAGAATTTAGAAATATTACATATTATATTATAATTACATATTACAATTACATATTACATAATACAAATATAATTACATTACATATAATTGTAATGTAATATTATATTTCTATATTATATATAACTATAATAATATTACAATTACAGGTAATATTTTTGTAATAATATTATAATATTACATCTTCTTTTAAGGTTAATATATACATATATATTAAATTCCTATTAATTTTATTATAATTTAATTAGTATATAATAAGTGTAATAAAGGTAAAATACTGATTATATTATATATATTTAATAGATCTAAAACTATAGTACTAGCTATTAAGATAGTATACTTAATAATATTAAGTAACTACTATATATACTAATAACTATATATATATATAGATATAGTAATAATAATAATATATATAGAAATATAATATATTATTTATATATTCTGAATATTAGTATCTATAAATCTATTATTATAAGAGGTTTCTATAAGAATATTATTAAAGTAATAGTCTTTAACCTCTTTAATATTAGAACTAGAAATACTATTATTCTCTTCTTCCTAGTTATAATAACTAAAACTAATACTATTCTCTATATTATTATTAATAAAGTCCTAAATAATAAAAGTTAGTATATATCTTAAATAATATTAATATTATTAATAATATAATTAGTTAAATACTGAAATTACCTTAAATTCTCTAAGAGAAATATTACTAATATTTATAATCTTATTATTATAAATATTAAGTATTAAAAACTTAAGACTATTAGATATAATACTATTTCTATATTTTATAATTATATTATATAATATAGTATAAGGATAAAATACATTTAGACTATTAATATTATAAGCTACTAGTCTTTCTATATATTTAATCTCTTCTTTTTCTAAGTCTTCTAGAAGAGTAGTATAAATAGAAGAAATATACCTATTAGAAGATTCTATAAAATCTACTAAGTTAATAATAGTAGTAGTAGTATTATTATTAGTACTGCTATAATTATTACTATAATAAATAATACTTTCTTCTAACTCTAAGTATTTCTTATAATAAAAAGTACTAAGAGGAATAATAGTAGTAGACATCTAAATAATTATTAATATATTACTAAAAGTTAATAATATTATATATATATATATATATATATACTTAAAGTACTTAAAATACTTACTTTTTATATTTTATAATTAATATAATAATATAACTAAATAAGAATAAAAATTCCTTATAAGTTTTAATAAAGAATATATTATATAAATAAGTAAAATAGTTAGTACTAAAGTAAGAACTATTTTATCTATTTATACCATTTCTAGTATAGTATATAGTATTTTACTTCTACGAAAGTTTATATAATATATTATATAAAGTATATAAATAAATATAAAAGCTATTAAAGTATAGATATATAAAACTATAACTATAAAGGTATAAGTATATAAACTATATATTAAAAGTATAAGTATATAAAACTATAACTAAAAAGGTATAAGTATATAAAACAATAACTATAAAGATATAAGTATATAGATAATATATATAAAAGTATAAGTATATAAAACTATAAATATAAAGGTATAAATATATAAAACTCTATATATAAAAGTATAAGTATATAAACCTTTATATATAAAGTATTAAAGTATAAAAACACTAGCTTATAGATAATTTAACTATATAAAGTTATAACTTCTTAAAATATAAAAATCTTAACTAATAACTAACTAAAGGATAACTATATAGTAATTAAACTAATAAAGTATAATAGTATACTTTAATAGATAGTTAAAGCATACTAGTATTATTTAATAAGTAATTAAAGCCTATATATATAAAGTCTTAACTATAAGAATATAGTTTCTAAAATAGTAGAATATAATATAATAATCTTTACTAGTACTGATATCTAATATATTAAATAAAAATATATTATAATTAAATACTTAAGTAGTAACTATTATAATAATAAGAATAGTATTATATATAGTAATAAGAATCTTTTTTTAATACTTTTAATTCTTCTTTATTACTCTTTACCTCTATTAAAGTAAAATAGATGAAATTACGCCTCTTTCTGCTACTTTAGCTGTTAATGTTACTGCTTAGTAAGTAGTTATTAACATAATTACTCAATATCTTTAATAAGAAATATCTTAGCTAATTCCTAAGTATATTTCCCTATTTAACATACATTTAAATTCCCCTTGTTCACAGGATTTTAATAATTTTATTTCCAACTAAAGCGACCTAACTTTCAACTTTCTAGAGTATATAGAAGAGGATATACTAATTTAAGAGGTATCTTAACCTCTAAACTAAGCCTCTTAAGAAGTCTAAAAAACCTCTTTACCTTCTATAAGTTATTATCTATTATATATATAATAATATTAATATATATCTAAATATAAAATAATAGGGAATATTAAAGAAATATACTTGTTCTTTTTGTAAGACTTTTTATAAGTCTAAGAAGTCTCTCACTACACATAAGCGCTAGTTTAAGCGTAATAGAGGCTATTATCTTAGAAAGTAGAATTAGTATTATATATTTATATATATATATAGTTATCTTAATACTATCTTTTATTTTTAAATTCATATTTTTTAGAATATAAGTAATATATAACATAACTATATAAGTATATATAATATAACTATATAAGTATATATAATATAACTATATAAGTATATATAATATAAGTATATAAGTATATATAATATAAGTATATAAGTTTATATAATATAACTATATAAGTATATATAATATAACTATATAAGTATATATAATATAACTATATAAGTATATATAATATAACTATATAAGTATATATAATATAACTATATAAGTATATGTTATATAAATAACTAAATATATAAATTTAAGTAAGACTAATTAGCTATTATTATTATAGTTATAACTTATAAAGCTAAATATAAATTTATAAGGTTTAAACTATAGTTATAGTTATAGATATATAAGCTTTAAGTTATAATATATAACTATAGTTATAGTTATAAATTTATTAGTTTTAAGTTATAACTAGAGTTATAGTTATGATTATATATATATATATATATAAAAGTTTTAAGTTATAACTATAATTTTAGTTATAGATATATAATAGTTATATATTACTATAATTAGTATTACTATTAGATATATTATAAGAGTTAATAAGTATAAAAGGCAGTAATATTTATAGAATACTTAAATCTTTATTACTATTATTATCTACTTATAAGTCTTTAAGGTATTAGTAAATATAAATACCTATTCTAAATAGTTATACTTACTATATAACCTTATACTTACTATATAACCTTATACTTATATATATATATATCTTATATACTATATATTTATATACTTACTTTAAGTAAATATTTATATATATATATCTATTTATATTACTTATTATTTTATTTATTAACTTAACTACCTTATTTTTTAAACTCTTTAAAACTATTATACCTATTAACTATTAATAACTATTAATAGTACTTAATAATTAGAAAACAGCTTCTAAATCTAGAGATTCTTTTTATGCTAGTAAATCTTCTTCTTAACATGAGGGTTTTAATTCTACTAATAATTTCTCTCAAATTTCTATTAATAGTACTAAAAAGCAGTTTTTATATAGTAATAAACCGGAAAATCAAAAGGACTATACTTTTAAAGGCACTAAATAGTATCCTATTACTAATAATTTAGTTTCCCTTAAATTACGACCTATTAATTTAAGTAGAGATAGGGAAATAGAATTAACTTATTATATAAAGGGCTGTAATAAGAAGATTATAGCTAAAGCAGCTAGATTTTAAGCCTCTAATACTTTAGCATACTATAAAAAAGACCACCCTTTTATAGTAACTTTAGAAAAAGAAGATTTAAATATAGATAAAATTAAGTATAAGTAACTTTTTAAATTAATATATTTATTAAAGTATTATACTTATATAACTGTTATATATATATATATATATATATATTAATTTCTTTAATATTTATACTTTTATATTTTAGTTAACGTATCTGTATAACAAGCGGCCTATTATAGTGAGTGGCCTACTTCCTTATTGCATATTAAAAGCTACTTTTTTACCTATTTTTTAAAAATCAATATTAAGCCTAAAAAAAGTCTAGTTTTTTATATTAGACTTTAATAAGAGTTAAATTCTAAGAAATAATACTAGGGAAAATAATGTCTGCCTTATTAGGGCTAAACTAAGAAGACCCCTTATCAGGAGGGCTAGATAAGAGGTTCCCTTTTAGTAGCCCTTATAAGGCAGACATTATTTTCCCTAGTATTATTTCTTAGAATTTAACTCTTATTAAAGTCTAATATAAAAAACTAGACTTTTTTTAGGCTTAATATTGATTTTTAAAAAATAGGTAAAAAAGTAGCTTTTAATATGTAATAAGGAAGTAGGCCACTCGCTATAATAGGCCGCTTGTTATGTAGGTACGTTATAATACTTATACTAACTTATTATATTATAGTTAGTAACTATATAGAGTTAAATAGAAATAAAGGCCTATAATAGAGTAATATAAATACCTTTATATCTAATACTAGTAATAAAAAGAGATATAGAGAAAACACTATTATTAGTACTATTACTTCTATAGAAGAAGAAGAACTATATAACTATATAATAAACTATTTATTATAGTTTAATATTAGTTATAAAACACTTACTTCTTAAGAGTTTAATAGTTTATTATCTTTTTTAAATTAGTAAGTTTATTAATAATAATTATATTTATATTTAAAGTAATTTAATATTAATATATATATATACTAATAATATTATTTATTCTAGTATAATACCTACTATTAATTATCCTAAGTTAACTAGTTATTCTAATCTAAAGTTTAACTCTTTAGAAGCTACTATTATATATAACTTAAAGTAGTATTTTAATAATTATAGTTCTATATCTATATAACTAGATATATAGACCTCTATAGATAATAAGGCTTATTTAGGAGTTATTACCTCTTATATAAATAACTTTTCTAAATTAACTTATTTATAACTAGGTAAGTATTTATAAGGGGGCTATGTGCTAATAGGATATATAGCCTGACAGGACTACTTTAGGTGTTCCTTAGCTAAGGGTTGGCTAAGCCTTGCCGACTTAAGGCTTAAGGCTAAAGTTAGGAACTTAGAATCTTTAGCTTATAGTCTTTATGCTTAAATAGACCTACCTTCTATACCCTTCCTAGTTATAGCCTATAGCTATACCCTTATAATTCTTTAAGCTTTATAGACTAAGATAACTAGTATAGGATAGAATATTAGGTTACTAGTTAGATAGTAAACATTTAGTAATCCTTAGGTAAGATAAAAGCTATAATAAGCTATAGCTACCTAAAACCTATAACCTAGTACTACTAACTACTCCTATAGGTAACTACTAGGTATTACCTTACCCTTATAATATAGATCTTAATAACCTTATTAGAGAGGGGTAGTAGGAAGCTAAATATAAGTTAATATATTAGTACTATAAACTAGTAAGGGATATCTCTAGGGGTTATACCTAATACTAAGTATATAGTAAAGGATTAGTATCCCTATTAGTAAAAAGAGGTTAGATATATAGGTTATAAGAGGACTTAAGATAGAAACTAAGTTTAGTTAGTATCCTATAAATATTCTAAATATAGTAGGCTAAAATATATTATTAAAATATAGAAATATAAAGATAGAATTAGGAACTACTCTAAATACTTACTAAATATATATTAATAAAGGACTAACTAAAAAAATATAAAAAACCCCTAAACTATAATTATATAGTACTTAATAAAGATACTATAATAGCCTAAATAGATAATTAGATAAAGGCTATTAAGGAGGTAAATAATCTAAGGGTAAAAGCCTCTATAAGGTATAAGATTATATAGGCTTTATCTAAAGTAATAGTATTAATATAAACTTAATAGAGAAACTACTATATAGGCCTAAATAAAGATATAAATTAGGATAACTTCCTTATATTTATCTACTAAATATATATTAACCCTATAGCCTAAGAAAGAGAATACTATTATACTCTTTTTAGTATAAGGAAGAAAATAAGAGATTCCCCTATAGTCTTTTTTATAGAATAGTTAGTAATTTATAGTATACTTAGGAATAAGATTAAGGAAGATAAAGAATAAGTATTTAACTTCTTTTTTAGGCTTCTTATAGTACTCTAAGAAGAGCTAATCTATTAGAAGGTAGAAATTAAAACCCTATACTAAGTAGTATAAGAAGCCTAAAGATATTAGGAGTTAAATTATAAGTCGTATAGTAACCCTTTATAGAATAACTACTAGAAATAACTAAGAGAAGATATAGATATAAAATAGTACCCTCTACTATTCTAGAGATTAACATTTTAAGTATATAGCTAGGCCTCCTCTACCTCTATATTATCCTCTAGGTTTAGCATATAGAGGGTATTAAGAGGTAGAGGATAAATAGCTAACTATAGAGTAAGCACCCTATAATAAGGTAATATTATAACTACCCCTAAATATTATAACTATAGGATACTAGGCTATATATTAACCTCTTATAAGGAACTAAGGAATAGTAATAACATACTAATTAGTTAGTAACTAGATGTCTTAAAGGTAAGAGTAAATACTATTCTTATTAGGATAAGAGTTTAAGAACTCTATAATATAGGAAACAAATAGGTAGGGTTAATACTCTAGATTACCCTACTAAGAAGGATATAGTCCCTATTAGAGAAACTACTACTAATAGAGTAATTATTCTATAAGGATATACTAAATATAAGGTTAGTATAGATATAAATACTTACATATAAGTAGATATTATTAGCTTAAGCCTAATAAGATAACTAGGCCTAAAAAAAGTAAACATATTATACCTAATACTTATAGGATTTAATAGAAAGGAAATAAAGCTAAAGGTAATATATTAGGTAATATTCTTCTTAATTAACTCTTATAAATAGCTATAGAAGATTTAGTATCTATTTACTAAGTCTAAAAAGCCTAAAAGGTCTAGTAACTTACTATTGTTATAGGAATCTATAGGGTAAGAGGGAATTATTATTAATATAACTACTAATATATAAGGGGTATAGGTAGTGTACCACACCTAACAATAGACTATTTAACTAACAGACTAAAAGATTAACTAGTTCTAGTACTTAGTGCTAGTACTACACCATACATACCCTTATAAGACCTGCCGACCGGTCGCCAACTAATTACATCCTTATAATTGCCCCCCTTTTAATGCAACACGTCCTAAGTCGCAACTCTAAGGCCCACATACACTAGCGCTGGTAACCATGCGCTGGAGCACAAGGTTATGTTAACCCTGAAGGCCCTGGACAGCCTGGCACCTGGCGACAGCTGGGAATCCCCTGGCTGGCGCTAGGATTGCCTCCCTACACCTAGTCCCTCTGAGCCCAACGTAAGCTGCCCCTCTTTGCTGCCTAGCCAGCCAATTACTTCTGCCGCACTAAGGCCGATCGGTCGCCAATTAGGTCATGACCCCCAGCCCCCTTGGGCCTACACTTAAAGAGACGGTCGCAGGCGGGATTCGAACCCAACCCTGCTCAGCCAGGAGACCCACTAAGTGCCAGAACAATTGTAAGGGGTATAGGTAGTGTGCCACACCTAACAATAGACCATTCAACCAACAGACTAAAAGATTAACTAGTTCTGGCACTTAGTGCCAGCACTACACCACATATGCCCTTATAAGGCCTGCCGACTAGTTGCCGACTAATTACATCCTTATATAATACTTAGAAGTATAATTATATATTACTTACTAAACTAAAGTAGATTATAATAGAGATTATTAGGAATTATAAAAGGGTGTATATTATATATATCTATAGAGTTATACTAGAAAATAAACCTAATATTATCTCCTTAGGTAAGGAAGAAAAAGAAAGAAATCTATAAGCCCTACTTCTCCTAGAGTTAGAATCTAAGTAGGAAATATTTAATAAAGAAGTAGTAAAGATAATTAATCCCCTTCCTAATACTAAATACTCTATTAATCTAGTAGAGGATAAGAAACCTCTATTTAGACTAATATACCTACTAAGTAAGTAATAACTTAAGGAACTATAGTCCTATATTACTAAGAACTTAGTAAATAGTTATATAAAGCTATTAGTTAGTAAGGCTAGTACTTAAACCCTTTTTATCCTAAAGAAGGATAGGATAGTATAACTCTATATAGATTATAGAGGACTTAATAAAGTTATAATTAAGAATAGGTACCTATTACCCTTAATTAGTAAGCTCTTAGAAAGGCTTTACTAAGTAAAATAGATCTTAAAGATTAACCTAAGGGATATATACTACTATATTTATATTAAGAAGACTAACTAGTAAAAGACAGCCTTCTATATAAGATATAGGTACTTTAAGTATACTATTATACTATTTAGATTCACTAATATACCTATAATATTTTAGGCGTATATTTACTAAGTACTTAGTAATTTAGTTAATATATACTATATTATATATATAGATAATATTATAGTTTATTTAGAAACTAAGGAATAGTATATAAAGGATATTAAGAGGGTTCTTATAAAGCTCTATAAAGTATAGCTATATATAAAACTTAGTAAGTATTAATTCTATATAAATAAAACTAAGTTTTTAAGATATGTTATTTTACTAGATAGTATCTTAATAGACCTAAATAGAGTATAAGTAGTTACTAAATAGAAGCTACTATAGTCTATTAGGGATATATAAGTATTCCTTAGGTTTTATAACTTTTATTAGAAATTTATACCTAAATACTTAGGAATTATATCTCCTATAATATCTATACTTAAGGGGAGTAGTCCTAAGTAAGAATAAAAGTTTAATTAGACTCTAGAGGTATAGATAGTATTTAATAAGTTAAAGGTCGCCTTTTATTTAGTAACTATTCTATAATATTAGGACCCTATATAGGAGTCTAGGGTTAAGATAGATATATCCTAAAAAGTAATCTTAGGGATCCTATCCTAACTTTTAGATAGTTAATAGTAACTAATTATATACTTTTTATAAAAGCTATCTAATATAGAGTAGAGATAGGTAATAGGATAGTAAGAGCTCCTTACTATAATAGAAAGCCTAGACTACTAGGCATACTATCTATAAGGGACATCTAAGGTCTTTATAGTACTAATAGACTATTAGGCCCTAAAGGGTATTATTAACGCCTTAGTATAGGACCTTTATAGAAGGCTTACTAGATAGGTCTACTACTTATTAGTATTTAACTTTAAAATATACTACTACTTAGGATTAATAAACCCTATAGATAGACTATTAAGAAGACTAGATTATATAGAAGGTAAAGTAGTATATAATAATATACTCCTTACCCTCTTAAAGAAGTTAAGACTAATAGAAGAACTCTTATTAAATAGCTAGTAAACTATTACTACCCTAGAAGGGGGGAGTAAAATAATAATTACTTTTATATAAGCTATTAGAGCTACTATAAATAGGGAATATTCCTTACCCTAAAGTCCCTATAGGACTAAAAGGTCTTAGGGTACTACTATAAAAGTTATAGCTATAGAAACCTATAGCTAAAAGGGCTAAAAAGAATTATAGAATACTTAGTAAATACCTAAAGAAGGGGAGGAAACGCCTAGAGCTAGGATTATTATTTTAGAGTAGTATATCCTACATATAGTTATAGTATAAGGGTATAGCTATAGGCTATAACTAGGAAGGGTATAGAAGGTAGGTCTATTTAAGCGTAAAGACTTTAAGCTGAAGATTCTAAGTTCCTAACTTTAGCCTTAAGCCTTAAGTTAGCAAGGCTTAGCCGACCCTTAGCTGAGGAGTACCTAAAGTACTCCTATTAGGCTATGTGTCCTGTTGGCGTATGGCCCCCTTATAATTACCCCCCTCCTTACATCCTTAGTCCCTAAGGATAAGTAGAGACTATAGTGTTAAGTGCTAAGTAGTTACTAACTAATTACCTTCTACCTTAGCTATTTTATTAACCTCTTTATTAGATAATAGGATCTATTCTAGTATTATAAATCCTAGTATGCCTTTAGCCTCCCTTTACTATAATTCCTTTATAGTTAAAAATAAAATTCCCTTAACTCTATTTATTTTTAAACTAGGTACTTCTATTTATAGTCTAATAGTTTATTATATAGCTTTACTTAATATAATAATACTTACCTTACCTTTACCTTACTTTATTATTATTATACTAATAGTTCTATTTCTTTTAGTAAGTATCTATTAAGCCCTTATTGTTATATAGTAGTGTTATTATTTTTGTTTTTTATCTTCCTTTTTTTCCCCTAAGGTAAGGTTTTTATTTTCCTTTTCTCTTCTTCTTTTCCTTAGTACTATATTATTATTAACCTTTTACTATACTTCTTTATTAATAACTTTTCTTATTTTACCTATTTTCTTACTATTACTTTATTAACTATATACTAATTAGTTACTATATTTCCTTTTCTTCTTTTTATCTATTTTATTCCTTATTCCCCTTCTTATTATACCCTTACTAACCTATTACTAATTATAAGTATTATTATCTAAGTTACTAGTATCCTCTAGATGCTATATAACCTAAATAAGGGTTTTAATAGCTTAAAGGGGGGTACTCCTTATATTAACTATCTTAGATAGATTTATTATAACCTTAATAAGTTTATTTACTACTAGGCTAACTATATTACAAACTATCTTACCTACTATATTAATAAGAAGAAGTATTCTATTATAAGTTTTTATTAGTCCTTTACTAAGAGTTTAGTATCTCTAATCTATTTTACTAGGTTCTAAAGGAACTCTAGGGTACTATATAATCTACCTAGAATTACTATATATACCTTTACTAATTAGTTACTAAGTATTAACTTAGTCCTCTTAAACTTTAGTATATTAACTAGTCTCTTTAGTATGTTACCTATACTTAGACTAAAATTAGTAAGTATATTACTAATTCTTTATATAGTATAAACCTACTCTAGCTCTAATATATTACTATTTAGGAGTTAGTATCTAATTATAAATATATAAGCTTAATAATTTAAGTTTAGGTTTATTATAGTTCCTTTACTAAGTATTTACCTTAGCTAACTTATTTTTTTAGGTAGGTATTATTACCCCTAATAATATTATAGATTAATTAAACTAGCTTTAACCTATATATGTTTGTAATAACTCTAAGGTAAAGGGTCTATAAATACTTATTAAATACCTTAATAGTTACTAAGGTAAATGCTTTAATAAGCTAGTTAGTAAGGGAGAACTTAAATATTTCCCTAAGTAGGCTAAGTTCTATAAGAAGGTTAATAATTATAAGGATAACCCTATACCTATATATACTATTTGTATTATAGGGTTAATACTAATTACTTATAGAACTAGTACTAAGATACCTTAGAAGAAGTATAAGCTTATAGGTACTACTACTAACTCTATAAAGCATTACTATAATAAGGGTAAGGGTAAGGAGGTTACTATTACTATCTTAAGTAGTAATAATAATAGTAATAATAATAAGTATGTTAATATCCCTACTAATAATAATTCTTTACTAAGTAGTCTTACTCTAATTACTATTTAGAACTAATATAAGAAGAAAAAGGCTATAGAGAAGAAGCATAAGGAGGAGGAGGCTACACGTAAGGAAGCTATTTACGTCTATAAGGAGTAAGAGGTTATAGAGAAGAAGCACTAGAATAAGGAAGAGGCTAAGAAGAAGAAAGGTAAAGGTAAATAAGTTACTAACCCTCTAGTAATCCCTTATATATTTTATAAGTTTTATAACCTTAGTAAAGACTATTATAACTATATTTATACTATTTACTAAAAGCTTACTAAGTAGTTATTAATCTAAGAGTATAATACCTATAACCTAAAGGCTAAGAGATATATACCCTATGTAAAGAATACTAACTAAGCCTTTATTAATAAGTATAATAAGGATAAGGAAATTATATATAATATTATATGTAATTATAAGTTAGAATAGTAGTCTACTAGTAATAAGTAGTCTCCTATAAACTCTAAGGTAGAGGGTAATAATAATAATAATAAGGGTAATAGAAATAGTAGTAGAGATACTAGTAATAATAATATTAAGATTTAGTTAGTAGTAATAGTTACTATATACTCTATAACCCTTTACCTATAGCTTTATTAACTTAGTATTCTTCTCTACTTAGTTAGTTTTTACTTTTTTTTGTTTTTTCTTATTAAGATACCCTAGGTAGGCCCCTAACCTAATTTAATAGGGGTGACTATTCTTTTTACCTATAGCTAGGTAAGTACTTAGTAATAATAACCTAATTCTATACTATTTATTATCCTATTTCTTGTGTTTCCTCCTTATGGCTTTCTTATATATAGCGACTTTCTATTATGTATTATATAGGTGTTCCTCTAGTTCCTAGGTGTTATATTCTATAGGCTACCCTACCTATTTAATAAGGTATTAGTAGTCCTTTACTAAACCCTAGCTAGTAATAATCTCCTCTACCTCCTATTCTTTTAGTTTGTAAGGGGGCTATGTGCCAACAGGACATATGGCCTGACAGGAGTACTTCAGGTGTTCCTTAGCTAAGGGTCGGCCAAGCCTTGCCGACTTAAGGCTTGAGGCTAAAGTTAGGAACTTAGAATCTTTAGCTTAAAGTCTTTACGCTTGAATAGACCTACCTTTTATACCCTTCCTAGTTATAGCCTATAGCTATACCCTTATAATTCTTTAAGCTCTATAGACTAGGACAACTAGTGTAGGATAGAATGTTAGGTTACTAGTTAGATAGCAAACGTTTAGTAATCCTTAGGCGAGATGAAAGCTATAATAAGCTATAGCTACTTAAAACTTATAACCTAGTACTACTAACTACTCCTATAGGTAACTACTAGGTATTACCTCACCCCTATAATATAGATCTTAACAACCTTATTAGAGAGGGGTAGTAGGAAGCTAAATATAGGTTAATATATTAGTACTACAAACTAGTAAGGGATGTCTCTAGGGGTTATACCTAATGCTAAACATATAGCAAAGGATTAGTATCCCTATTAGTAGAAAGAGGTTAGACATATAGGCTATAAGAGGACTTAGGATAGGAACTAAGTCTAGTTAGCATCCTATAAATATTCTAAATATAGCAGGCTAAAATGTAATATTAGAATATAGAAATATAAAGATAGAACTAAGAACTACTCTAAATACTTACTAAATATATGTTAATAAAGGACTAACTAAAAGAATATAAAAAACCCCTAAACTATAATTATAAGGTGCTTAATAAAGACGCTATAATAGCCTAAATAGATAATTAGATAAAGGCTATTAAGGAGGTGAATAATCTAAGGGTAGAAGCCTCTATAGGGTATAAGATTATATAGGCTCTATCTAAAGTAATAGCGTTAATATAAACTTAATAGAGAAACTACTATATAGGCCTAAATAAGGATATAAATTAGGACAACTTCCTTATGTTTATCTACTAAATATATATTAACCCTATAGCCTAGGAAAGAGAATACTATTATACTCTTTTTAGCATAAGGAAGAAAATAGGAGATTCCCTTATAGTCTTCTTTATAGAATAGTTAGTAATTTATAGTATACTTAGGAATAAGATTAAGGAAGATAAAAAATAAGTATTTAACTTCTTTTTTAGACTTCCTATAGTACTCTAAGAAGAGCTAATCTATTAGAAGGTAGAAATTAAAACCCTATACTAAGTAGTATAAGAAGCCTAAAGATATTAGGAGTTAAATTATAAGTCGTGTAGCAACCCTTTGTAGAATGACTACTAGAAATAACTAAGAGAAGATATAGATATAAAATAATACCCTCTACTATTCTAGAGATTAACATCTTAAGCGTATAGCTAGGCCTCCTCTACCTCTATATTATCCTCTAGGTTTAGTATATAGGGGGTATTAAGAGGTAGAGGATAAATAGCTAACTATAGAGTAAGTACCTTATGATAGGGCGATATTATAACCACCCCTAAATATTACAACTATAGGACACTAGGCTATATGTTAACCTCTTATAAGGAACTAAGGAATAGTAATAACATGCTGATTAGTTAGTAACTAGATGTCTTAAAGGTGAGAGTAAATGCTATTCTTACTAGGACAAGAGTTTAAGAACTCTATAATATAGGAAACAAATAGGTAGGGTTAATACTCTAGATTACCCTACTAAGAAGGATATAGTCCCTATTAAAGAAACTACTACTAGTAGAGTAATTATTCTATAAGGATATACTAAATATAAGGTTAGTATAGATATAGATACTTACGTATAAGTAGATATTATTAGCTTAAGCCTAGTAAGATAACTAGGCCTAGAAAAAGTAAATATATTATACCTAATACTTATAGGATTTAATAGAAAGGAAATAAAGCTAAAGGTAATATATTAGGTGACGTTCTTCTTAATTAACTCCTATAGATAGCTGTAGAAGATTTAGTGTCTGTTTGCTAAGTCTAAAAAGCCTAAAGGGTCTAGCGACTTACTATTATTATAGGAATCTATAGGGTAAGAGGGAATTATTATTAATATAACTACTAATACCTAGAAGTATAATTATATATTACTTACTAAACTAGAGTAGATTATAATAGATATTATTAAGAATTATAAAAGGGTATATGTTGTGTATATCTATAGAGCCATACTAGAAAACAAACCTAATATTATCTCCTTAGGTAAGGAAGAAAAAGAAAGAAATCTATAAGCCCTACTTCCCCTAGAGTTAGAATCTAAGTAGGGAATATTTAATAAAGAAGCAGTAAAGATAATTAATCCCCTTCCTAACGCTAAATACTCTATTAATCTAGTAGAGGATAAGAAACCTCTATTTAGACTAATATACCTACTGAGTGAGTAATAACTTAAGGAACTATAGTCCTATATTGCTAAGAACTTGTTGAATAGTTATATAAAGCTGTTAGTTAGTAAGGCTAGTGCTCTAATCCTTTTTGTCCTAAAGAAGGATAGGATAGTATAACTCTATATAGATTATAAAGGACTTAATAAAGTTATAATTAAGAATAGGTACCTATTACCCTTAATTAGTAAGCTTTTAGAAAGGCTTTGCTAAGTAAAATAGATCTTAAAGATTAACCTAAGGGACGCATACTACTATATTTATATTAAGAAGACTAACTAGTAGAAGATAGCCTTCTATACGAGATATAGGTACTTTAAGTATACTATTATGCTATTTAGATTAACTAACATACCTATAATGTTTTAGGTGTATATTTACTAAGTACTTAGCGATTTAGTTGATATATACTATATTATATATATAGATGATATTATGGTTTATTTAGAAACTAGGGAATAGTATATAAAGGACCTTAAGAGGGTTTTTATAAAGCTTTATAAAGCATAGCTATATGTAAAACTTAGTAAGTATTAATTCTATATAAATAAAACTAAGTTTTTAGGATATATTATTTTACTAGATAGTATCTTAATAGACCTAAATAGAGTATAAGTAGTTACTAAATAAAAGCCGCTATAGTCTATTAGGGATATGTAAGTATTCCTTAGGTTTTATAACTTCTATTAGAAATTTATACCTAAATACTTAGGAATTATATCTCTTATAATGTTTATGCTTAAGGGGAGTAGTCCTAAGTAAGAATAAGAGTTTAATTAGACTCTAGAGGTATAGATAGTATTTAATAAGTTAAAGGTTGCCTTTTGTTTAGTAACTATTCTATAATATTAGGACCTTATATAGGAGTCTAGGGTTAAGATAGATATATCCTAAAAAGTAATCTTAGGGATCCTATCCTAACTTTTAGATAGTTAATAGTAACTAATTACGTACTTTTTATGCAAGCTATCTAATATAGAGTAGAGATAGGTAATAGGATAGTAAGAGCTCCTTACTATAGTAGAAAGCCTAGACTACTAGGTATACTATCTATAAGGGATGTTTAAGGTCTTTATAGTACTAATAGACTATTAGGCCCTAAAGGGTATTATTAACGCCTTAGTATAGGACCTTTATAGAAGGCTTACTAGATAGGTCTACTACTTATTAGTATTTAACTTTAAAATATACTACTACTTAGGAGTAATAAACCCTATAGATAGACTATTAAGAAGACTAGATTATATAAAAGGTAAAGTAGTATATAATAATATACTCCTTACCCTCTTAAAGAAGTTAAGACTAGTAGAAGAACTCTTATTAAATAGCTAGTAAACTATTACTACCCTAGAAGGGGGGAGTAAAACAGTAATTACTTTTATATAAGCTATTAGAGCTACTATAAATAGGGAATATTCCTTACCCTAAAGTCCCTATAGGACTAGAGGGTCCTAGGGTACTACTATAAAAGTTATAGCTATAGAAACCTATAGCTAAAAGGGCTAGGAAGAATTACAGAATGCTTAGTAAATGCCTGAAGAAGGGGAGGAAATACCTAGAGCTGGGATTATTGTTCTGGAGTAGTATATCCTATGTATAGTTATAGAAGAGCTTGTAGAGCATAGAACGGCATTACTCTAATAGCTATTAGACGCCCTAGAAGATTTTATCTAAGGACTATAGGCTAAGGATAGGAACTACTAGAAGTAGGTAGCAAGGGCTTATAGATTAGCTAGGGAACAAAAGGGGTACTACCTTAATAAGAAGGGGACCCTATTCTATAAGATAAGACTAGTTATTCTAGATAAAGTATTATTATGCTTAGCAATTATTTACTAATACTATAATAAGCTAATAATAGGCTATATAGGAGTAAATAAGACTTAAGAACTTATTTTAAGGTTATTCTACTAGCTAGATATCCTTTTAGATATATAGGATTATGTCTAAACGTACTAATAGTGCTAAGGGGTTAGAATACCTAGGTATAAACCTTATAGGGAACTCTAGTTATTACTAATACTAGTATATCCTTTTAAGGAAATTAGTATAGACTTTATTATAGGCCTATTACTAAGTATTTAGGATACTAGTACTAAATATAATAGCATCCTTATTATTATAAATAGGATAATAAAGTTTACTATATTTATTCTAATATAGAAGACTATTTTAGTAGTATAGCTTACCTAAATACTCTATAAAAAGGTAGAATATAGATTTAGCACCCCTAGGGGTATTATTAGTAATAAGGATAAACTCCTTATAAGTAAATTCTAAAAGGAATTTACTATAAAAAGAGAGATCTAAAGCTAACTATCTATAGCATACTACCCCTAAACAGATAGATAGATAGAGAGAATAATCCAGATACTTAAGAAGTATCTCTAAGCGTACGCTATAGGATTAGTAAGTTAATAGGCAGTCTAGCTCCCTAAAGTAGAGTTTACATATAATAATAGTTACTATATAACTACTAGCCTATTACTAATAGAAGCCCTATATAGGTATAATCTAAGGTGTATTAAATATGTCCCCTCTACTATAAGAGTTATAGTCTAGGGAGTTAAAGAGAGACTTATCTATATTAGTAAACTCTAGGTATGCGTATAGCTTAATTAGGAAAAGGCAATAGGTGCCTAAGCATAGGGATATAACATAAGATATACCCCTAAGGAGTACTCTTATAGAGATATTATTAGACTATTAATAAAGAATTTTAGGTTTAAGAATAGGAAATTAGTACTAAGATTTATTTAAGTAGTAATTATAAAAAGGATTAGCCCCTAAGTATATAAAGTATACTTACCTAAGAAGTATTAGTATATATATAATATATTCTTAGTATCTATAATTAAACTATAAAATATCTAGTAAGGGTATAGTAATAGTTAACTAATCCTCTCTAACCTTAAAGATAAACTAGAAGAATAGGAGGTAAAAGAGATTATTACTAGCTAGGGTTTAGTAAAGGACTACTAATACCTTATTAAATAGGTAGGGTAGCCTATAGAATATAACACCTAGGAACTAGAGGAATA
Source organism: Colletotrichum sublineola (assembly GCA_020631755.1). Lineage (NCBI taxonomy): Eukaryota > Fungi > Ascomycota > Sordariomycetes > Glomerellales > Glomerellaceae > Colletotrichum > Colletotrichum sublineola. Next base: position 1,938,759 of record JAHSQG010000013.1, read on the forward strand.
CCTATATAATATATAATAGAAAGTCGCTATATATAAGAAAGCTATAAGAAGGAAATATAAGAAATAGGATAATAAATAGTATAGAATTAGGTTATTATTACTAAGTACTTACCTAGCTATAAGTAAAAAGAATAGTTACCCCTATTAGATTAGGTTAAGGGCCTACCTAGGGTATCTTAATAAGAAAAATAAAAAAGTAAAAACTAACTAAGTAGAGAAGAATACTAAGTTAATAAAGCTATAGGTAAAGGGTTATAGAGTATATAGTAACTATTACTACTAACTAAATCTTAATATTATTATTACTAGTATCTCTACTATTATTTCTATTACTCTTATTATTATTATTATTACCCTCTACCTTAGAGTTTATAGGAGACTACTTATTACTAGTAGACTACTATTCTAACTTATAATTATATATAATATTATATATAATTTCCTTATCCTTATTATACTTACTAATAAAGGCTTAGTTAGTATTCTTTATATAAGGTATATATCTCTTAGCCTTTAGGTTATACTAGAGAATTTAAAAAATACAAAATACAAAAATACAAATACATGTATTTGTATTTTTGTATTTTTATAAGGATGTAATTAGTTAGCAACTAGTTAGTAGGCCTTATAAGGGTATGTGTGGTGTAGTACTGGCACTAAGTGTTAGAACTAGTTGATCTTTTAGTCTGTTAGTTAAATAGTCTATTATTAGGTGTGGTATACTACCTATACCCCTTATAATTGTTCTAGTACTTAGTAAGTCTCCTAGCTAAGTAGGGTTAGGTTTAAATCCTACCTATAACTATCTCTTTAAGTATAGGCCTAAGGGGGCTAGGGGTTATAACCTAATTAGTAACTAATTAGCCTTAGTATAGTAGAAGTAATTAGCTAGCTAGGTAGTAAAGAGGGGTAGCTTATATTAGGCTTAGAGGGACTAGGTATAGGGAGGCAATCCTAGTGCTAGCTAGGGGATTCCTAGCTGTTACTAGGTGCCAGGCTGTTTAGGGCCTTTAGGGTTAATATAACCTTATGCTCTAGCGTATGGTTACTAGTGCTAGTATATATAGGCCTTAGAGTTATAACTTAGGATATATTATATTAAAAGGGGGGTAATTATAAGGATATAATTAGTTAGTAATTAGTTAGTAGGCCTTATAAGGGTATATATAGTATAGTACTAGTACTAAGTACTAAAACTAGTTGATCTTTTAGTCTATTAGTTAAATAGTCTATTGTTAGGTGTGGTATACTACCTATACCCCTTATAATTTTAAGGGGAAAATACATTATATATATTTATATTTATATTTTTTAAAAATTAAATATAATATAAATACAAATATATATATTTATATTTGTATTTTTGTATTTTATTACATATAATTAATATTAATTAAATAATTATAATTTATTTTTATTATATTAGTAGATTTATTAATAGTATATAACTATTGTATTTTTAAGAGTATTTAAATTCTAAAGGTAGGAATTAATATTAAAAGGTATTAGAAATAAAGTATTTTAAAGAGTTAGAATATTAGTAAAAGATATATTATTTATATATATAGTTATATATTAAGTTTAATATATATACTATTATATATTATTTATATACTTATAATACTATGTAATATAAATATAGCTATAGACTTATATTCTTATAATAAACTATATTACTAAAACTAACTAATATATATATACTTTAATAGTCTTAGTCTTATACTTTAATAGTAAGAAACTATATATATATATACTTTAATAATATTAATCTTTTAGTTTAATAGCCTAGAACTATATATATATACTTTAATAGTTTTATAGTATTAAGCTTTTACTTTAGTAGTCTAGAGCTATATATATATACTTTAATAGTATTAATATTTTACTTTAATAGTAAGAAACTATATATATATACTTTAATAGTATTAATCTTTTATTTTACTAGTAAGAAACTATATATATATACTTTAATAGTAAAGAAACTATACTTTTATTCTTTTTACTTTTTAGCTTATAAGATTATATACTTATATATTATATATTAGTAGTTTATAACTATAAATATAATTATATAACGTACCTGTATAGTAAGCGACGTATTAGGGCGAGCGACGCACCTTAAGAAAAGTGGGGTATTTCTAAGTGGACTGCACGCAAAAGTGCCGTTATGTAATTGTTAGACCTCCTTAGCAATTATGTAATAGTACTTTTATGTGTAGTCTACCTAGAAATACCCTACTTTTCTTAAGGTGCGTCACTCATACTGATGCGTCGCTTGCTATGTAGGTACGTTATATATATATATATTAATAATTATACTTTTTTATACTTTTCCTTTAGTAGTTATAATATTTTATATTTATACTTTAGTATATTATAAGCTTATAGTTTTTTTATACTTATAAGCTTTAGTTTACTTTTATATATTTTATATTTAGTATTATATATACTAGTATATAAACTATAGCTATATATATATATATATATATATTTAAATACTAAATAGTATAAATAAACTAGTAATATCCTACTTTACTAGATTTTAAGAAAACTATTTTTATTTATTAAAATAAGTACCTTCTTAAGTTATTATTACCTTATTTTATTAATTTATATTTATTTCTAAAATATAAAACGTAAGTATTTTTCTATTATATATATAACTTTTACTAACTATTATTAGTTTATTAAGATGTCTACTATTATTCCTCTTAGTACTTTTTATTATAAGAAACACTTAGAGCTAGAAGAAAGAATTATTAATTATAGTAATAATTATAGTATAACTAATAAGAATACTATAACTACTATAATTAACCTAGTAGACTTAATAAAATCTACTAATAATTATATTTCTTCTATTTATACTACTCTTTTAGAAGACTTAGAAAAAGAAGAGATTAAATATATAGAAAGACTAGAAGACTATAATATTAATAGTCTAGATATATTTAATCCTTTTACTATATTATATAATATTATTATAAAATATAAAAAAAGTATACTATCTAATAGTCTTAAGTTTTTATTATTTAATATTTATAATAATAATATTATAAATATTAATAGTTCTACTTTTAAAGAATATAAGGTAACTAATTATAATATTATATTTATTATTACTATATATAGTATATACTAACTTATATTTATCTAGGACTTTATTAATACTACTATAGAGAAGAGTATTAGTTTTAGTTATTATACCTAGGAAGAAGAGAATAATAATAATATATCTAGTTCTAATATTAAAGAGGTTAAAGACTATTATTTTAATAATATTCTTATAGAAAACTTTTATAATAATAGATTTAGAAATACTACTATTTAATATATATATATATATCTATATACTTCTACTTACTAATATATATATATATATATATATATACTTATAGTTATTAATATATATATATATACTTCTAGCTATTAATATATATATTTATTTATTATTATTAATATATATTTAATTTTATTAACTTTAGATCCTTAATAGACTTAAGTATTAATTTCTAAATATTATTTTACTAGTATTTAATTCCTTAGAAAATACATTAGATTTATATTACTATTAAAATCTATAAAAATATAATATAATTATATATAGTTATAAAAAATAGTAAAAAAGTGTAATTAAATATAAAAATACAAATATAAATACATATATTTTAGGATTTTTAAAATATATTATAAAATACGTATTTGTATTTATATTTATATTTATATTTTGTATTTATATTTTATATTTATATTTTATATTTATATTTTATATTTATAATGTATTTTGTATTTTTCCTAAATTCTCTAGGTTAATAGTATTATACTCTTAGATTAATAACTACTTAGTAAGCTTTTAGTAAATAGTATAAATATAATTATAATAGTCTTTACTAAGGTTATAAAACTTATAAAATATATAAGGGATTACTAGGAGGTTAGTAACTTATTTACCTTTACCTTTCTTCTTCTTAGCCTCTTCTTTATCCTAGTACTTCTTCTCTATAACCTCCTACTCCTTATAGATGTAAATAGCTTTGTTGGTATATTACTAGGTGGGTGATATAGTTAACTGTACGTATTAATAGGCAAGTGATGAATAATAGGGGGTAAATACTATAGTTTAATTATACGTAACTAGAAGAGAATTATTATAGGTTCTGCTACGAATGGTTAGGTGAATAACCCCTGAATCCACAGTGGATCTGCTGACGGATTAATAGTTAATCCGCGGCCGGTTATTAGGGTTACGCCCAATAAGTCTAATAGGATCCACGATAGTTAATATTACAATACTAGCAACTTTCTCTTAAGGAGAAATTTGCTATAGATTTATGGTACTTTGCTGGTTAACTGCAAAGGGCCTAAAAACGTAATAAAAATAAAAATCTAAAAGTATTATATTCTTTTTTACGTAATAAATCCGTTATATATATAAAACCTATCTATTTATCTATATCCTTACTACGCTATTACTAACAAGCTCCTCTAGCGCCTTGTTAGGCGACAACTTTATAAATCTATCTGTTAGGTTATTATTACTATAAATCTATTAAATCTTATATATCTCCTGGCGCTTATATAACTACTATAAAGCCATTATATTAATTATAAGGTGCTTCTCCTTTATAGTGCTGAGTTTCATAAGGCACTTATAGAGAGAGTAGGAGTTAGTATATATAACTATTAGGATTTATAGGTACTTAAGGTAGTTAGTAATTATCGCTAGTATAGTAGTTATCACATAGCAGGTCTATTTTTAGCTGTAAGTAACAGTTATAGTTGCTGTTATACTTATAGTTAACCTAGTATTACTTGTTATCGCTAGGGTATTCTTTAGTATAGTACTAGGCCTATAGTTTACAGAAAAGTACAGTATTAGCTATGCTGTTACGTAGCTGCGCATAGAGTGTGTTATATGTTACAGGTAGGCTAAGTAATACCATAGCGCACTTAGGTACTCCTTAGTAATAGTTAATAAGGGTATTATAGTATTCCTTATCTTTTAGCATGCCGTTATAGGTTATAGTACATACCAGCTAGGTAACCTTCTTAATAAGTAGATTAAGAATTTTACGTTTGCTTTTCCTAGGGTTGTCACGCGCGATAGATTTAAAGGTAATGTAGCATAGCTCTACAATCCTGGCGCTATAGACCTTATCACCTTTAAATTCCGATTTAATATTTACTATTAGCGCGTTAAAATTACTAGTAGATCTATAGAGATTAATAGAGTAATACTCTTAGGCGTTACTACTTAGCATTATTATTACTATAGCCCTATACCTACTGGTAGGGATTCTAATATAGTTATAGAGCTTATAGAAGGTAGGAAGCTTTGAATTAATTATCTCATATTAACTACCTATATACTTTAACATAGGATTGTTAGAGTAGAGCTTAATAAGGTTAGTTAATTGTTATAAAGTTAGGCTATTACTTAGCACTATTCTACTATTAAATTAAGCAGTTAGTATAGTAGATTTATAGTCTTATAATCTCTTAACTATAACTATTATTAGGGTTAGGCTTGCTTAGGTAGAGCTTTTACTTAATAGTAGCAGTAACTTAAACAATAGGTTGCAATAGGAAGAAGCCTATTAAAGCTAGGTATCTTCATGCTATTCATATGTCTTAGGTCTAGCTATAGATTTAAGGTTAGTTAATAGTAGTTACCTTACCCTTAGCGATAGGTAGATCCTATAACCTAACAGCCTATTAATAAATCTAGGATTTACCATCTTTACTTTAAACCTTAGGTTAGTTCTAGCTACTTTATTAATCTCTTCCTTAGTCCAGACGTGTATATTATTAGCCTCTAATGCCTTATATATATAAGAAGTAACCTACCTCTAGTTTAATTTAATCTAGATACTATTATTAATTAGGAAGTTACAGAATTTAAGGAGGACTTCCTTATTAATACTATTATAGTCTTTAACCTTCTATTTATAGAGATAATTATAGGCCTATTACTATAGTTAATTAGCTATAAAATCTTTATGTTAGGCTTTTATTATAAAGTATATAATAGTAGTATCTAGTATGTAGGCTCTATGTTTCTGCTTAATACTACTAGGTATCTTCTTAATATTAATAATGCCTTATAGCTGTAGGTTAACATACTTTACGTACGCCTATAGAACAGGGTATAGGTCTATAGTATCCTTAGCCTCTTATGTATCCCCCTACTGTATTGCGTATATTCCCTCCTCTTTATATTAGCCTTCTTGTGGTATTTCTTTAGCCTCCTTAGTAGATTAGTAGACCATATTGACTTCTTCTTCTGGCGTTATTATTACTACCCTCTATTAGCCTAACTACCCCTCAAACACATACATTTCTTCCAGCAGGCTAAAAGGCATATCTATATATTAGAGGATTTACTACTAGTAGTACAAGCAGCAAGGATTTATAGGGTATTTATAGTACTTTTACGTTAATTCATAAGTTTGCCTTAAACTTATAGTAGAAACTTATTGCTTATTAAGGTAAGCCTTTACGTAATACTTATTACTTATTAAAATAAGCCTTCTTTACGTAGTATCTATATAGTATTTCTTAGCTGTTAGTATATAAAGTAAGGTGTTTTTTATAGTTAAGTAGTAATTTCTTAATACATAATAAAATCAGGGTTGTTTATAGGATGGCTGTATATCTTAGGCGACCTTTTAGTTACATTAGTTTGTAACGTACTTCTACTAGCAGCCTCTAATCAACTATATAATACGGCAATAAGCACAAATACTTCACCATAAGGGCAGCAAAATTTATCTCTTCTAGTTAGTACCTTACTAATCTATAGAGTTCACACATAGAAGTAGGAATTAGTTAAGATAACTACTATAGTAGTAAAAATTAACTACTAATTAGTGTTAGTATATTACTAGGTAGGTAATATAGTTAACTATATATATTAATAGGTAAGTAATGAATAATAGGGGGTAAATACTATGGTTTAATTATATGTAACTAGAAGAGAATTATTATAGGTTCTGCTACAAATGGTTAGGTAAATAACCCCTAAATCTACGGTGGATCTACCGATAGATTAATAGTTAATCTACAGCCGGTTATTAGGGTTACGCCTGATAAGTCTGATAGGATCTACAATAGTTAATATCATAATAAGCTTCCTTACGTATAGCCTCCTCCTCCTTATACTTCTTCTCTATAGCCTTTTTCTTCTTATATTAGTTCTAGATAGTAATTAAAGTAAAACTACTTAGTAAAGAATTATTATTAGTAGGAATATTAACATACTTATTATTATTACTATTATTATTACTACTTAAGATAGTAATAGTAACCTCCCTACCTTTACCCTTATTATAGTAATACTTTATAGAGTTAATAGTAGTACCTATAAGCTTATACTTCTTCTAAGGTATCTTAGTACTAGTTCTATAAGTAATTAGTACTAACCCTATAATATAAATAGTATATATAGGTATAGGGTTATCCTTATAATTATTAACCTTCTTATAAAACTTAGCCTACTTAGGGAAATATTTAAGTTCTCCCTTACTAACTAACTTATTAAAGTATTTACCCTAGTAACTATTAAGGTATTTAATAAGTATTTATAAACCCTTTACCTTAGAGTTATTATAAATATATATAGGTTAAAGCTAGTTTAATTAATCTATAATATTATTAGGGGTAATAATACCTACCTAAAAAAATAAGTTAGCTAAGGTAAATACTTAGTAAAAAAAACTATAATAAACCTAAACTTAAATTATTAAGCTTATATATTTATAATTAGATACTAACTTCTAGATAGTAATATATTAGAGCTAGAGTAGGTTTATACTACGTAAAGGATTAGTAATATACTTACTAATTTTAGTCTAAGTATAGGTAATATACTAAAGAGATTAGTTAATATACTAAAGTTTAAGAAGACTAAGTTAATACTTAGTAACTAATTAGTAAAGGTATATATAGTAATTCTAGGTAGATTATATAGTACCCTAGAGTTTCTTTAGAACCTATAGAAATAGATTAGAGATACTAAACTCTTAGTAAAAGACTAGTAAAAACTTATAGTAAAATACTTCTTCTTATTAATATAGTAGGTAAGATAGTTTATAATATAGTTAGCCTAGTAGTAAATAAACTTATTAAGGTTATAATAAATCTATCTAAGATAGTTAATATAAGGAGTACCCCCCTTTAAGCTATTAAAACCCTTATTTAGGTTATATAGTATCTAGAGGATACTAGTAACTTAGATAATAATGCTTATAATTAGTAATAGGTTAGTAAGGGTATAATAAGAAGGGGAATAAGGAATAAAATAGATAAAAAGAAGAAAAGAAAATATAGTAACTAATTAGTATATAGTTAATAAAGTAATAGTAAGAGAATAAGTAAAATAAGAAAAGTTATTAATAAAGAAGTATAGTAAAAGGTTAATAATAATATAGTACTAAGGAAAAAAAGAAAAGAAAAAAAAAATAAAAACCTTACCTTAGGGGAAGAAAAGAAAGATAAAAAATAAAAATAATAATACTACTATATAATAATAAGGGCTTAATAGATACTTACTAAAAGAAATAAAACTATTAGTATAATAATAATAAAGTAAGGTAAAGGTAAGGTAAGTATTATTATATTAAGTAAAGCTATATAATAAACTATTAGACTATAAATAGAAGTACCTAGTTTAAAAATAGGTAGAGTTAAGGGAATTTTATTTTAACTATAAAGGAATTATAGTAAAAGGAGGCTAAAGGCATACTAGGATTTATAATACTAGAATAAATCCTATTATCTAATAAAGAGGTTAATAAAATAGCTAAGGTAGAAGGTAATTAGTTAGTAACTACTTAGCACCTAACACTATAGTCTCTACTTATCCTTAGGGACTAAGGATATAAGGAGGGGGGTAATTATAAGGGGGCTATATGCCAATAGGATATATAGCCTAATAGGAGTACTTTAGGTGTTCCTTAGCTAAGGGTTAGCTAAGCCTTACTAACTTAAGGCTTAAGGCTAAAGTTAGGAACTTAGAATCTTTAGCTTAAAGTCTTTATACTTAAATAGACCTACCTTTTATACCCTTCCTAGTTACAGCCTATAGCTATACCCTTATAAGAGGTTAAGTAACTATTATATAGTATACCTAAGGCTAAAACCTACTAGTAGGTAATATATAATAACTATTATAAAAAAGCCCTTTAGATAGATACTTTAACCTTTAACCCTTACCTACTTATTTTAATATAAAATAATAAAGATTTTATATTAATTAGTATATAGACTAATAATACTATTAGTCTTATAGATAAATTATTTTCGAACTATAAAGATACTAAGTTAATAAAAGTAACTTTTATAGTAAAGCTAAAGTAATTCCTTAAGCCTAGTAAACCTATTACCTTTAATAGTAGTATACTTTCTCTTAATAATAATAGTAATATTTACCTCTACTAGAAGGGATAAGGTAAGTAACTATAGCCTATTAACCCTAATTTATAAGAATTATACTAGTAGTATATTAAGTAGTATACCTATAGTATATATATTACCTTAATTTACTAGCCTAAGGCGTACTTTAACTACTTTATTACTACTTAGTACTAATTACTAGATATAAGTAATATTAAAAAGCTTAACTAATAAATTAAGTAGTAAATAAAGAACCCTAACTAAGGCCTTTATTTCTAACTACTTAACCTTATAACTATAAAGCTCTTTATCTTTATTAATAGATTATTTACTAATAATAGTAACCTTACCTTATAGCTTAGATTTATTATTATCCTTATAAATAAGTAATATAGTAAAGATAATACTACTATAAAAACCCCTAATAATACTAGTAAATTTATATAAGGGGGCTATACGCTAATAGGATATATGGCCTGACAGAAGTACTTTAGGTGTTCCTTAGCTAAGGGTTAGCTAAGCCTTACTAACTTAAGGCTTAAGGCTGAAGTTAGGAACTTAGAATCTTTAGCTTAAAGTCTTTATGCTTAAATAGACCTACCTTTTATACCCTTCCTAGTTATAGCCTATAGCTATACCCTTTTAATTTACTATTAAAAGGAATATTATCTACTTTAGCTTAATAAAATATAAAAGAGTTATATAGAGTATATTAGCCTCTAAGATCTATATAATAGTTACTAGTACTAATATTACCTATATAATAACTACTATACTTATAATAGTTACTAACTACCTTAAATACCTATAAATCCTAATAGTTATATATACTAACTCTTAATCCCTCTATAAGTACCTTATAAAACTTAGTACTATAAAGGAGAAACGCCTTATAATTAATATAATAGTATTATAGTAGTTATATAAGTACTAAGAGATATATAAGATTTAATAGATCTATAGTAATAATAACCTAGTAGATAGATTTATAAAGTTATTACCTAATAAGGCACTAGAGGAGCTTATTAGTAATAGTATAGTAAGGATATAAATAAATAGATAGGTTTTATATATATAACTGATTTATTATATAGAAAAGTATATAATACTTTTAGATCTTTATTTTTATTATATTTTTAAGCCCTTTATAGTTAACTAGTAAAGTAGTATAAATCTATAGTAAATTTCTCCTTAAGAGAAAGTTACTAGTATTATAATATTAACTATTATAGATCCTATTAGACTTATTAGGTATAACCCTAATAACTAGCTATAGATTAACTATTAATCTATTAGTAGATCTACTATAGATTTAGGGGTTATTTACCTAACTATTTATAGTAGAACTTATAATAATCCTCTTCTAGATACGTATAATTAAACTATAGTATTTACCTCTATTATTTGTTACTTACCTATTAATACGTATAGTTAACTATATTACCTACCTAGTAATATACTAATAATTATACTATTAATAATTATTATATTAATAATAATACCCTAGTTAATAAGAGCTATTACTACCTTATTCTAAGTTATAAGATAACTATTATATTAGTCTAAATATTTATATATCTTTACTAAGTTAATTTAGGTAGTATAGGTTATTATAAGCTTTATAATAATATATATTATTAGAGTTAGTAACCTACTTATTAGGGTAGACTATATAAGTAGTAGCTATAATAAGTAATAATTTAAGTAAATTAAATAGGTTACCTATAGATACCTTAGCTAGACCTATCTAGTCTTTTTATAAAATACCTTATTTTATATCTTTCTATAATAACTCTTTTTTTATAGTAACTTTCTAATTAACGTAATTTAGAAAGTTAGATATAATATAATTAACTTAGGGTTACTAAATAAGCTTATAAATTACTAGATCTATATAGTTATAGACTTTAACTATATATCTATAGTCTAAATAATAGGTAACTCCTATTATTTAATATAGATAAATTATCTTTATAGCTTAGTTTATAAACTATTAGTTAGTATATATATTAAAAAAGGTATATTATATATTATTTAATTTATAGATAGTATTAACATAATTTATAGCCTATCTATCTTAAATTAGTTAATAGAGCTTAGTTAATAATAGACGTACCTTAGTCCTTTACGTATTAGATAAAATAGTAAAGTACTATAAGATAGCTTCTCCTTAAAGTAGTTATAGAATATTAAATAGTATTTACTATTATTATTCTTAGGTTATAGTATTTACCTTAACTAATATAATAAATATATTAACGTCTTTTTAGTAATATACTCCCTATAAAATAACTAAATTAGATATTATATTATTAGTTATTATATTAAGGTAGAAAATACCTATATTAGTTATTTTAAATTAGTCTATTAGTATTATGTTAGTAGTAGAGTTAGCTACTAATAAAGATTATTAGCTTTATAAGTAGCTCTTAGAGGTTTAGGTTATTTAGATTACCTAAATTACTAATATTACTAACGTTATTTATATCTAATATTATCTTTTTATATCTCTAAGGAGCTTTAGTTTTATATAATTAACTTAAAGGTCGGCTTAGTAGTCTACTTAATTTTTTACTACTAACCTAAGTTATATTAGCTAAATCTAATAATTTATAAGATTATATACTAGTTAGGTTAGAGGATTTAGCTAATATAGTACTTTATGCCTACTAGAACTACTATTAGATTCCTTTATATTATTTATCTCTTTCCTATAGATATTTTATAACTAATTTTAATACTATTTAAAACGTAGGAATATTTACGTCTTATATCTCTAAGTAAAGTAGAAGTTTAGTAGTTAATAAAATAGACGTTTAGTATTAGGCTTATTATAGTATTAGTAGTTTAGCTTAATTACCTACTAAGTAAATAAGACGTTAGTACTAATTAGAGATATATTAGACTATTAGATAATTTAGGTAGGTATTAATAAATTAGTTAATTTACTAAATATCCTTCTTAGTAGGTAATATAGATATGTTTAGGGGTAGCTAGAGGGTGTATTTAATTATAAAGAGTAGGATAAAGCTAATTAGATAATAAATCTAATAGTATATAATAGAAATATAATAATAGGGAATAAGGTGTTATTAGTAGGGATAATATTAGTTAGTAGATTACCTAACTTAATAGATTTAAATAGATTGTTATTTAGGTTTACTTAAAAGTAGTATTAGCTACTAATAGTAAGATAAATAAGTAAATTAGAAAATAGAGGTAAATTAATAAATAGAAGCTTAGGTTATACTACTATTATTAAGTAGTAAATTAGCTTAATAGCTAAGGTAGGGGTATATATATTTATATAAAGAAGTCTACCTTATATTATCTATCTATATAATATATATAAAATAGGTAGCTTAGTAGTCTATACGCTAGGTATAGCTACCTCTAGCTACTATAGCTACTCTTAGCTATAATATATATATAATAAGAAGCTAGTTTTAACTAATTTAATAATATTATTACTAAAAGAAGAACTAAGCTTAAGTATAATAATAAAAGATAGCTAATTATAAAAGGTATATAAATTAAGAAAGGTAGATAGTAAGGATTATAATATAATAATAATAGGTATAGGTATATTATAAGAATTTAAGCTAACTTCTAAGTAGCCTTATATAATAGGCCTTATTTATAAGGCTATATCTATATAGCCTAACCTTTTACTAGGGGCTTACTAGATATCTAGACTTAACCCTTTATACTAGTTTTATTAAAAAAACTAAAATTCTATTATAAATAAGTCTAAAAGTATTAATACTAATAATTTAGAGGATATATATACTCCTAAAATATATAGTAATATTTTTAATTATTCTAAAGTATTTAAGGATAAGTTAGATTTTACTATAGAAGAGGATTATAATACTAATATAAAAGAAGAAGAAGAAGAAGAGGAAGAAAAAGAAGAGGAAGAAAAAGAAGAAGAAACTATAAATAATAAGGAAATAAAAGATATAATATCTATTACTAATAGTAATAGTACTAACTCTATTAGTTAGCTTATATTTATTTATTTCTAATTTTCTATATAGTTTAGTATATTTTCTTTATTTTTATAAGTTTTTATAAGTATTTTTATACTTTTATTAGTTTAATTATTCTTATAATTATATATAAAGCTTATTATACTAACGTACCCGTATAGTAAGTCGCTACTTATAGTAAGTTGCTACTTTTTCTTTCTTTTTACCTCTTTAACCTTTATACTAACTTTCCTCTATATATAAATATGTAATCTACCTTAATTAAAAGTCGTATTATCCTTACCCTCTAGGCTATTAAGAAAGACCTAAAAATGTCTATAAAAAAAGTAGTATCTATTTATAAGGTCCCCTAAACAACCCTTTGCGACTAACACGCTAGACGTGTTACATGAGGCGAAAGATAACTAAATTTAATAAAGATAACTATATTAGAAGAGGAGGTAATTCTTAAATAAGTTATTAACCTAATTAATTAAGGGTTCCCTCTATGAATAAGAAGACGTATAAGAAATAGCTAACTAACTCCTTAACATACGTAATAGGACGCATACTAGACCCTAATAGGTAGAGAACTTTATATAACATATCCCTAAATTAAAAATATAATTTTAATGTTAAATTAACTATTAGAGGGCCTTAGTAGAAGATCCTATAATTATATAAGGCTAGTTTATACTTATATAAAATATAATTATAAAGTATAGGATATAGGATTATAATATCTATAATTTTAATAAGACTAGCTTCCTAATAGGAATACTATTACATACTAAGGTTGTTATAACCTCTAACTATAAGGGAAGGCCTTATATAAAGCAGCCTAGTAATTAGGAATAGGTTTCTATTATTTAGGGTGTATATATAGATAGCTAGGTAATACCTCTATACGTTATTATAAAGGGTAAATATTACCTCCTCTCTTAGTACTAAAACAGCTAATTCCTAGCTATATAGTATATCTATCTAAGTAAAAATAGATAGATAATAAATAATATTAGCCTAGATTAGTTAAATTATTTTTATTAATATATAAAGTCTTATATAAAAAGTACTTATTACCTCTTAATCCTTAATAGCTATAATAGCTATAAATTAACTAACTTTAATAAATACTATAAGAAAGAGAATATTATTACTCTTTATATACCTCCCTATTTATTATATAAGCTTTAGCTTCTTAATATTAGGTATTTTAGCCTATTAAAGTACTTATATAGTAAGGAAATTAAGAAGATAATATAGATATAGATTTTATATATTATAAAGGATAACTTCTTTCTTACCTTTAAAGTAGTATTCTTTACCTCTATAGGTAAAAATAATATATAAGCTAGTTTTAGATAGGTAGGCCTTATACCTTTTAACCCTAAAGTAGTTATTTCTTAACTAGATTTTAAGCTAAAGACTCTAATACTATTAAACTTAAGGCTAAGCAGCTAAGGCTCCTAAGACCTAAAGATACTAACTATAGTAGTAGAGGGTATATAAAGTACTAATTCCCTTAAAAAGAAGATCTAAGTATATTAAGGTAGCTTACTATTAGTAATATATAAAGTAATTAACTTCTAGGCTAAAGGTATTAGTAAGTTAGCCTATAGGCTTACTATTATTAAGGCTAAGAACTACAAGCTTTATATAGGGATAGAGGTACTAAGTAAGTATTAGAGGGTAAAAAAGACTAGACTATATCTTAGAGGGTTACTTAATACTACTAAAGTAGAGGTACTATAAGGAGAAAAGAAAGGTCTTAGTACTAGGGGGGAGAATAACCCTTAGAAGGAGGGTTATATAGAAGGTACTAAACTATATACGTAATAATATAGTAATTATAGAAAGGCTAGACATAACATATAAACCTATAAAGTAGTTTAGGATAGTAATAAGGAAGAGGGTAATTAGTAGTTTTAATTAATTTTATATATTATAGCTAAATTTACTTATATATAAGGTAGAAGGGTAGAGGAAAGGTAGTAACTTACTATAAGTAGTAACTTACTATATAGGTATGTTATATATATATATATAATATATAATATATAATTAGTATAACTTAGATAGTTTTAATATTTTTTATATTTTTATTTTTTTTCTTAAATTCTTAATATTTTATAGAATTTCTTTTTATTACTTATATAGGTTTTTATAGTTATATATACTAAATAATAATAGAAATACACTATATATTAATTAATAATAATTAAGCCTATTTACTAGTATTTTTAATATATTTAATATAATTAAGCCTATTTACTAGTATTTTTAATATATTTAATATAATTACTTAATATATAGTATAATATATTATATTATTATAAATATAAATATATATATTTTATAGTTATAATATAATAATACACCTAATATTATAAATATAAATATATATAATATAATAACACCCTATATTATATTATTATATATATATATAACATACCTATATAGTAAGTAACATATTATAGTAAGTAACTATAAGGATATAATTAGTTAGTAACTAGTTAGTAGGCCTTATAAGGGTATATATAGTATAGTACTAGTACTAAGTACTAGAACTAGTTAATCTTTTAGTCTATTAGTTAAATAGTCTATTATTAGGTATAGTATACTACCTATACCCCTTATAATTATTTTAGTACTTAGTAGGTCTCCTAGCTAAGTAGGGTTAGGTTTAAATCCTACCTATAACTATCTCTTTAAGTATAGGCCTAAGGGGGCTAAGAGTTATAACCTAATTAGTAACTAATTAGCCTTAGTATAGTAGAAGTAATTAGCTAGCTAGGTAGTAAAGAGGGGTAGCTTATATTAGGCTTAGAGGGACTAGGTGTAGGGAGGTAATCCTAGTACTAGCTAGGGGATTCCTAGCTATTACTAGGTACTAGGCTATCTAGGGCCTTTAGGGTTAACATAACCTTATACTCTAGCGTATAGTTACTAGTACTAGTATATATAGGCCTTAGAGTTATAACTTAGGATATGTTATATTAGAAGGGGGGTAATTATAAGAATATAATTAGTTAGTAACTAGTTAGTAGGCCTTATAAGGGTATATATAGTATAGTACTAGTACTAAGTACTAGAACTAGTTAATCTTTTAGTCTATTAGTTAAATAGTCTATTATTAGGTATAGTATACTACTTATACCCCTTATAGTAATATACTTTCCTCTACCCTTCTACCTTTTATATAAGTAAATTTAGCTATAATATATAAAATTAATTAAAACTATTAATTACCCTCTTCCTTATTACTATCCTAAACTACTTTATAGGTTTATATATTATACCTAGGCTTTTTATAATTACTATATTATTATATATATAGTTTAGTACCTTTTATATAACCCTCCTCCTAAGGGTTATTCTCTCCCTTAGTATAAGGGTATAGCTATAGGCTATAACTAGGAAGGGTATAGAAGGTAGGTCTATTTAAGCATAAAGACTTTAAGCTAAAGATTCTAAGTTCCTAACTTTAGCCTTAAGCCTTAAGTTGGCGAGGCTTAGCCGACCCTTAGCTAAGGAATACCTAAAGTACTGCCGTCAGGCTATATGTCCTGTTAGCATATAGCCCCCTTATAATTACCCCCCTCCTTATATCCTTAGTCCCTAAGGATAAGTAGAGACTATAGTATTAAGCGCTAAGTAGTTACTAACTAATTACCCTCTACTCTAGCTGTTTTATTAACCTCTTTATTAGATAATAGGATCTATTCTAGTATTATAAATCCTAGTATACCTTTAGCCTCCCTTTACTATAATTCCTTTATAGTTAAAAATAAAATTCCCTTAACTCTATTTGTTTTTAAACTAAGTACTTCTATTTATAGTCTAATAGTTTATTATATAGCTTTACTTAATATAATAATACTTACCTTACTTTTACCTTACTTTATTATTATTATACTAATAGTTCTATTTCTTTTAGTAAGTATCTATTAAGCCCTTATTATTATATAGTAGTATTATTATTTTTATTTTTTATCTTCCTTTTCTTCTCCTAAGGTAAGGTTTTTATTTTCCTTTTCTCTTCTTCTTTTCCTTAGTGCTATATTATTATTAACCTTTTACTATACTTCTTTATTAATAACTTTTCTTATTTTACCTATTTTCTTACTATTACTTTATTAACTATATACTAATTAGTTACTATATTTCCTTTTCTTCTTTTTATCTATTTTATTCCTTATTCCCCTTCTTATTACACCCTTACTAACCTATTACTAATTATAAGCATTATTATCTAAGTTACTAGTATCCTCTAGATACTATATAACCTAAATAAGGGTTTTAATAGCTTAAAGGGGGGTACTCCTTATATTAACTATCTTAGATAGATTTATTATAACCTTAATAAGTTTATTTACTACTAGGCTAACTATATTATAAACTATCTTACCTACTATATTAATAAGAAGAAGTATTCTACTATAAGTTTTTACTAGTTCTTTACTAAGAGTTTAGTATCTCTAATCTATTTTACTAGGTTCTAAAGGAACTCTAGGGTGCTATGTAATCTACCTAGAATTACTATATATACCTTTACTAATTAGTTACTAAGTATTAACTTAGTCCTCTTAAACTTTAGTATATTAACTAGTCTCTTTAGTATATTACCTATACTTAGACTAAAATTAGTAAGTATATTACTAATCCTTTACGTAGTATAAACCTACTTTAGCTCTAATATATTACTATCTAGGAGTTAGTATCTAATTATAAATATATAAGCTTAATAATTTAAGTTTAGGTTTATTATAGTTCCTTTACTAAGTATTTACCTTAGCTAACTTATTTTTTTAGGTAGGTATTATTACCCCTAATAATATTATAGATTAATTAAACTAGCTTTAACCTATATATATTTATAATAACTCTAAGGTAAAGGGTCTATAAATACTTATTAAATACCTTAATAGTTACTAAGGTAAATACTTTAATAAGCTAGTTAGTAAGGGAGAACTTAAATATTTCCTTAAGTAGGCTAAGTTCTATAAGAAGGTTAATAATTATAAGGATAACCTTATGCCTATATATACTATTTATATTATAGGGTTAGTACTAATTACTTATAGAACTAATACTAAGATACCTTAGAAGAAGTATAAGCTTATAGGTACTACTACTAACTCTATAAAGTATTACTATAATAAGGGTAAGGGTAAGGAGGTTACTATTACTATCTTAAGTAGTAATAATAATAGTAATAATAATAAGTATATTAATATCCCTACTAATAATAATTCTTTACTAAGTAGTCTTACTCTAATTGCTATTTAGAACTAACATAAGAAGAAAAAGGCTATAGAGAAGAAGTATAAGGAGGAGGAGGCTATATATAAGGAAGCTATTTATGTCTATAAGGAGCAGGAGGTTATAAAGAAGAAGTACTAGAATAAGGAAGAGGCTAAGAAGAAGAAAGGTAAAGGTAAATAAGTTACTAACCCTCTAGTAATCCCTTATATATTTTATAAGTTTTATAACCTTAGTAAAGACTATTATAACTATATTTATACTATTTACTAAAAGCTTACTAAGTAGTTATTAATCTAAGAGTATAATACCTATAACCTAAAGGCTAAGAGATATATACCCTATATAAAGAATACTAACTAAGCCTTTATTAATAAGTATAATAAGGATAAGGAAATTATATATAATATTATATATAATTATAAGTTAGAATAGTAGTCTACTAGTAATAAGTAGTCTCTTATAAACTCTAAGGTAGAGGGTAATAATAATAATAATAAGGGTAATAAAAATAGTAGTAGAGATACTAGTAATAATAATGTTAAGATTTAGTTAGTAGTAATAGTTACTATATACTCTATAAGCCTTTACCTATAGCTTTATTAACTTAGTATTCTTCTCTACTTAGTTAGTTTTTGCTTTTTTATTTTTCTTATTAAGATACTCTAGGTAGGCCCTTAACCTAATTTAATAGGGGTAACTATTCTTTTTGCCTATAGCTAGGTAAGTACTTAGTAATAATAACCTAATTCTATACTATTTATTATCCTATTTCTTATATTTCCTCCTTATAGCTTTCTTATATATAGTAACTTTCTGTTATATATTATATAGGTATTCCTCTAGTTCCTAGGTGTTATATTCTATAGGCTACCCTACCTATTTAATAAGGTATTAGCAGTCCTTTACTAAACCCTAGCTAGTAATAATCTCCTCTACCTCTTATTCTTCTAGTTTGTCTTTAAGGTTAGGGAGGATTAGTTAACTATTACTATACCCTTACTAGACATTCTATAGTTTAATTATAAATACTAGGAATACGTTATATATATACTAATACTTCTTAGGTAAGTATACTCTATATACTTAGGGGCTAATCCTTTCTATAATTACTACTTAAATAAATCTTAGTACTAATTTTCTATTCTTAAACCTAAAATTCTTTATTAATAGTCTAATAATATCTCTATAAGAGTACTCCTTAGGGGTATGTCTTATGTTATATCCCTATGCTTAGGCACCTATTGCCTTTTCCTAATTAAGCTATGTATATGCCTAGAGTTTACTAATATAGATAAGTCTCTCTTTAACTCCCTAGACTATAACTCTTATAGTAGAGGGGACATATTTAATATACCTTAGATTATACCTATATAAGGCTTTTATTAGTAATAGGCTAGTAGTTATATAGTAACTATTATTATATATAAACTCTACTTTAGGGAGCTAGACTACCTATTAACTTACTAATCCTATAGTATATACTTAGAGATACTTCTTAAGTATCTAGATTATTCTCTCTATCTATCTATCTATTTAGGGGTAGTATACTATAGATAGTTAGCTTTAGATCTCTCTTTTTATAGTAAATTCCTTTTAGAATTTACTTATAAGGAGTTTATCCCTATTACTAATAATACCCCTAGGGGTGTTAAATCTATATTCTACTTTTTTATAAAGTATTTAGGTAAGCTATACTACTAAAATAGTCTTCTATATTAGAATAAATATAGCAAACTTTATTATCCTATCTATAATAATAAGGATACTATTATATTTAGTACTAGTATCCTAAATACTTAGTAATAGGCCTATAATAAAGTCTATACTAATTTCCTTAAAAGGATATACTAGTATTAGTAATAACTAGAGTTCCCTATAAGGTTTATACCTAGGTATTCTAACCCCTTAGTACTATTAGTACGTTTAGATATAATCCTATATATCTAAAAGGATATCTAGCTAGTAGAATAACCTTAAAATAAGTTCTTAAGTCTTATTTACTCCTATATAGCCTATTATTAGCTTATTATAGTATTAGTAAATAATTACTAAGTATAATAATACTTTATCTAGAATAACTAGTCTTATCTTATAAAATAAGGTCCCCTTCTTATTAAGGTAGTACCCCTTTTATTCCCTAGCTAATCTATAAGCCCTTACTACCTACTTCTAGTAGTTCTTATCCTTAGCCTATAGTCCTTAGATAAAATCTTCTAGGGCGTCTAATAGCTATTAGAGTAATGCTATTCTATACTCTATAAGCTCTTTTATAACTATATATAGGATATACTACTCTAGAATAATAATCCTAGCTTTAGGTGTTTCCTCCCCTTCTTTAGGTATTTACTAAGTATTCTATAATTCTTCCTAGTCCTTTTAGCTATAGGTTTCTATAGCTATAACTTTTATAGTAGTACCTTAGGACCCTCTAGTCCTATAGGGACTTTAGGGTAAGGAATGTTCCCTATTTATAGTAGCTCTAATAGCTTATATAAAAGTAATTACTATTTTACTCCCCCCTTTTAGGGTAGTAATAGTTTACTAGCTGTTTAATAAGAGTTCTTCTATTAGTCTTAACTTCTTTAAGAGGGTAGGGAGTATATTATTATATACTACTTTACCTTCTATATAATCTAGTCTTCTTAATAGTCTATCTATAGGGTTTATTACTCCTAAGTAGTAGTATATTTTAAAGTTAAATACTAATAAGTAGTAGACCTATCTAGTAAGCCTTCTATAAAGGTCCTATACTAAGGTATTAATAACACCCTTTAGGGCCTAATAGTCTATTAGTACTATAAAGACCTTAGACATCCCTTATAGATAGCGTGCCTAGTAGTCTAGGCTTTCTACTATAGTAAGGAGCTCTTACTATCCTATTACCTATCTCTACTCTATATTAGATAGCTTCTATAAAAAGTATGTAATTAGTTACTATTAACTATCTAAAAGTTAGGATAGGATCCCTAAGATTACTTTTTAGGATATATCTAT
The DNA here is from genome assembly GCA_020631755.1 of Colletotrichum sublineola. Classification (NCBI taxonomy): domain Eukaryota; kingdom Fungi; phylum Ascomycota; class Sordariomycetes; order Glomerellales; family Glomerellaceae; genus Colletotrichum; species Colletotrichum sublineola. The sequence continues at coordinate 1,960,382 of JAHSQG010000013.1, forward strand.
CTTAACCCTAGACTCCTATATAGGGTCCTAATATTATAGAATAGTTACTAAACAAAAGGCAACCTTTAACTTATTAAATACTATCTATACCTCTAGAGTCTAATTAAACTCTTGTTCTTACTTAGGACTACTCCCCTTAAGTATAGATATTATAGGAGATATAATTCCTAAGTATTTAGGTATAAATTTCTAATAGAAGTTATAAAACCTAAGGAATACTTATATATCCCTAATAGACTATAGCGGCTTCTATTTAGCAACTACTTATACTCTATTTAGGTCTATTAAGATGCTATCTAGTAAAATAACATATCCTAAAAACTTAGTTTCATTTATATAGAATTAATACTTACTAAGTTTTACGTATAGCTATACTTTATAGAGCTTTATAAGAACCCTCTTAACATCCTTTATATACTATTCCCTAGTTTCTAAATAAACTATAATATTATCTATATATATAATATAGTATATATTAACTAAATTACTAAGCGCTTAGTAAATATACGCCTAAAACGTTATAGGTATGTTAGTTAATCTAAATAGCATAATAGTATACTTAAAGTACTTATATCTTATATAGAAGGCTGTCTTCTACTAGTTAGTCTTCTTAATATAAATATAGTAGTATATATCCCTTAGGTTAATCTTTAAGATCTATTTTGCTTAGTAAAGCCTTTCTAAGAGCTTACTAATTAAGGGTAATAGGTACCTATTCTTAATTATAACTTTATTAAGTCCTCTATAATCTATATAGAGTTATACTATCCTATCCTTCTTTAGGATAAAAAGGATTAGAGTACTAGCCTTACTAACTAACAGCTTTATACGACTATTTAATAAGTTCTTAGTAATATAGGACTATAGTTCCTTAAGTTATTACTTACTTAGTAGGTATATTAGTCTAAATAGAGGTTTCTTATCCTCTACTAGATTAATAGAGTATTTAGTATTAGGAAGGGGATTAATTATCTTTACTACTTCTTTGTTAAATATTCCCTACTTAGATTCTAACTCTAGGGGAAGTAGGGCTTATAGATTTCTTTCTTTTTCTTCCTTACCTAAGGAGATAATATTAGGTTTGTTTTCTAGTATAGCTCTATAGATATATATAACATATACCCTTTTATAATTCTTAATAATCTCTATTATAATCTACTTTAGTTTAGTAAGTAATATGTAATTATACTTCTAGGTGTTAGTAGTTATGTTAATAATAATTCCCTCTCGCCTTATAGATTCCTATAATAATAGTAAGTTACTAGACCCTTTAGGCTTTTTAGACTTAGCAAATAGACGCTAAATCTTCTATAGCTATCTATAGGAGTTGATTAAGAAGAACATTACCTAATATATCGCCTTTAGCTTTATTTCCTTTCTATTAAATCCTATAAGTATTAGGTATAATATGTTTGCTTTTTCTAGGCCTAGTTATCTTACTAGGCTTAAGCTAATAATATCTACTTATATATAAGTATTTATGTCTATATTAACCTTATATTTAGTATATCCTTATAGAATAATTACTCTACTAGTAGTAGTTTCTCTAATAGGGACTATATCCTTCTTAGTAGGGTAATCTAGAGTATTAACCCTACCTATTTATTTCCTATATTATAGAGTTCTTAAACTCTTATCCTAGTAAGAATAGTATTTACTCTTACCTTTAAGATATCTAATTACTAACTAATTAGCATGTTATTACTATTCCTTAGTTCCTTATAAGAGGTTAATATATAGCCTAGTATCCTATAGTTATAATATTTAGGGGTAGTTATAATATTACCCTATTATAGGGTACTTACTCTATAGTTAGCTATTTATCCTCTACCTCTTAATACCCCCTATATATTAAACCTAGAGGATAATATAGAGGTAGAGGAGGCCTAGCTATATGCTTAAGATATTAATCTCTAGAATAGTAAAGGGTGTTATTTTATGTCTATGTCTTCTCTTAGTTATTTCTAGTAGTTATTCTATAAAGGGTTACTATACGACTTATAATTTAACTCCTAATATCTTTAGGCTTCTTATACTACTTAGCATAAGGTTTTAATTTCTACCTTCTAATAGATTAGCTCTTCTTAGAGTACTATAAGAAGTCTAAAGAAGAAGTTAAATACTTATTCTTTATCTTCCTTAATCTTATTCCTAAGTATACTATAAATTACTAACTATTTTATAAAGAAGACTATAAGGGAATCTCCTATTTTCTTCCTTATACTAAAAAGAGTATAATAGTATTCTCTTTCTTAGGCTATAGAGTTAATATATATTTAGTAGATAAATATAAGGAAGTTATCCTAATTTATATCCTTATTTAGGCCTATATAGTAGTTTCTCTATTAAGTTTATATTAATACTATTACTTTAGATAGAGCCTATATAATCTTATACCCTATAGAGGCTTCTACCCTTAGATTATTTACCTCCTTAATAGCCTTTATCTAATTATCTATTTAGGCTGTTATAACGTCTTTATTAAGTACCTTATAATTATAGTTTAGGGGTTTTTTATATTCTTTTAGTTAGTCCTTTATTAATATATATTTAGTAAGTATTTAGAGTAGTTCTTAATTCTATCTTTATATTTCTATATTCTAATATTATATTTTAGCCTACTATATTTAGAATATTTATAGAATACTAACTAGACTTAGTTCCTATCCTAAGTCCTCTTACAGCCTATATGTCTAACCTTTTTCTACTAATAGGGATACTAATCCTTTACTATATATTTAGCGTTAGGTATAACCCCTAGAGATATCCCTTACTAGTTTATAGTACTAATATATTAACCTATATTTAGCTTCCTACTACCCCTCTCTAATAAGGTTATTAAGATCTATATTATAGGGGTAAGGTAATACCTAGTAGTTACCTATAGGAGTAGTTAGTAGTACTAGGTTATAGGTTTTAGGTAGCTATAGCTTATTATAGCTTTTATCTTACCTAAGGATTACTAAACGTTTACTATCTAACTAGTAACCTAACATTCTATCCTATACTAGTTGTCTTAGTCTATAGAGCTTAAAGAATTATAAGGGTATAGCTATAGGCTATAACTAGGAAGGGTATAGAAGGTAGGTCTATTTAAGTGTAAAGACTTTAAGCTAAAGATTCTAAGTTCCTAACTTTAGCCTTAAGCCTTAAGTTGGTAAGGCTTGGCCGACCCTTAGCTAAGGAACACCTAAAGTGCTCCTGTCAGGCCATATGTCCTATTGGCGTATAGCCCCCTTACACTTAGTACTAATACCTTTTTTTTCTCCTTATAGTACCTCTACTTTAGTAGTATTAATTAACCCTTTAAGATATAGTCTAGTCTTTTTTACCCTCTAGTACTTACTTAGTACCTTTATCCCTATATAAAGCTTATAGTTCTTAGCCTTAATAATAGTAAGCCTATAGGCTAACTTACTAATACCTTTAGCCTAAAAGTTAATTACTTTATATATTACTATTAGTAAGCTATCTTAATATACCTAGATCTTCCTTTTAAGGGAAGTAATACTTTATATACCCTCTAGTACTATAGTTAGTATCTTTAGGTCCTAGGAGCCTTAGCTATTTAGCCTTAAGTTTAATAGTATTAAAGTCTTTAGCTTAAAATCTAATTAAGAAATAACTACTTTAGGGTTAAAAGGTATAAGGCCTACCTATCTAAAACTAGCTTATATATTATTTTTACCTATAGAAGTAAAGAATACTACTTTAAAGGTAGGAAAGAAGTTATCCTTTATAATATATAAAATCTATATCTATATTATCTTCTTAATTTCCTTACTATATAAATACTTTAATAGGCTAAAATACCTAATATTAAGAGGCTAAAGCTTATATAATAAATAGGGAGGTATATAAAGAGTAATAATATTCTCCTTTTTATAATATTTATTAAAGTTAGTTAATTTATAGCTATTATAGCTATTAAGGATTAAGAGGTAATAAGTACTCTTTATATAAGACTTTATATATTAATTAAAATAATTTAACTAATCTAGGCTAATATTATTTATTATCTATCTATTTTTACTTAGATAGATATACTATATAGCTAGGAATTAGCTATTAGTATACTAGGAGAAGAGGTAATATTTACCTTTTATAATAATATATAGAGGTATTACCTAGCTATCTATATATATACCCTAAATAATAGAAACCTATTTATAATTACTAGGCTGCTTTATATAAGGCCTTCCCTTATAGTTAGAGTTTATAATAACCTTAGTATATAATAGTATTCCTATTAGGAAGCTAGTCTTATTAAAGTTATAGATATTATAATCTTATATTTTATACTTTATAATTATATTTTATATAAATATAAACTAGCCCTATATAATTATAGGCTCCTTAGCTAAGGCTCTTTAATAATTAATTTAATATTAAAATTATATTTTTAATTTAGGGATATATTATATAAAGTTCTCTACCTATTAGGGTCTAGTATATATCCTATTATATATATTTAGGAGTTAGTTAGCTATTTCTTATATATTATCTTATTATAGAGGGAACCCTTAATTAATTAGGTTAATAACTTAATTAAGAATTACCTCCTCTTTAGATATAGTTATCTTTATTAAATTAGGTTGTCTTTTACCTTATATAATACGTCTGGCGTGTTAGTAGTAGAGGGTTGATTTAAGGACCTTAAAGGTAGAGGCAGCTCTTTATATAGATATTTTTAGGTCTTTTTTAATAGCCTAGATAGTAAGGATAATACGGCTTTTAATTAAGGTAGATTACATGTTTGTATATAGAGAAAAGTTGTCCTGAAGATGGAGAGGATAGATTTAGGAGGATGTGCGTCGCTCGCTATGATGCGTCGCTCGCTATGCGGGTACGTTAGTTATTTGTAATAATGTAATATGTAATATTTTAATACTCTGGTCACAGCTATATGCCTTTATAGCTATAAACTAGGTATCTTAACATCTATCTGCTATCCCTAACGTAATACAAAGTACATGCATTGTTTGCCTATGCCTTCCGGACGCCAAACAAATCACCATGCTCCACAGCATGCTTGGCCACTATGTTTACATATGAATCGGCTTTGAGTAAGTGGCCATAGCAGCCTCCTTGAATGCCTCCGCCAACGTAGGGTGAGCGTGACACGTGCGAGCGATGTCTTCGCTTGAAGCGCCGTACTCGAGCGCAAGAGTGGCCTCAGCGATCATCTCGCCAGCGTTGGGACCGATGATATGAACTCCCAAAATCCTGTCCGTCTCGGGATCTGCCAGCATTTTCACCAACCCCTCAGTATCCAGGTTGGTCTTAGCGCGAGAGTTGGCACTGAAGGGAAAAGAGCCGACCCGGTACGGTATGTTCTGGGACTTGAGATCCTGTTCGCTCTGGCCAACCCAGGCAACTTCGGGGTGAGTATACATGACAGAAGGGATCACACCGTAGTTGACGTGGCCGTGACCCTTCTTGATGTACTCAACCACAGCAACAGCCTCCTCCTCAGCCTTATGCGCGAGCATCGGGCCGAAGGTAACGTCTCCAACGCAACGGATGTGAGGAATCTTCGTGCGGTATTCAGAGTCGATGATGACACGGCCTCTCTCATCCAGCTCGAGGTCGATATTCTCAAGGCCCAGTCCGCCAGTGTAGGGTCGGCGACCAATGGCCACGAGCACGACGTCGGCATCGAGCTATTCAACCAGTCAGCACATTGTTGACCAACAAAGAGGTGGGTTGCGTGTTGGTGCTTACGGTCTCGGGCTTGCCACCCTTGGCAGCGTCGACTTCCAACTTAATCTTGTCACCAGTCTTATCGCCGCTGATAACCTTGGTACCTGTCTTGAAGTTGATGCCCTGCTTCTTGAGAATCTTCTGTGTGCTCTTAGCGATCTCGGTGTCCATTCCAGGACCGCCAATCTGTCCAAGAAACTCGACGACGGTCACCTTGGTTCCAAGTCTGGACCAAACAGAGGCCATCTCGAGACCGATGATACCGCCGCCAATGACCACAAGGCTCTCAGGTATTTTATCAAGTGACAGAGCACCAGTGCTGGTGACAACACGCTTCTCATCAATCTCCAGTCCAGGGAAGGGCGTGGCTTCACTACCGGTAGCAATCAAAATGTTCCTTCCCTTGACTGAGGTCTCGCCTCCGTCATTGAGGGCCACCTTGATCTCATTCTCGTTGACAAAGGTACCGGCACCTTTGATATATTCAACTCCGTTCTTCTTGAAGAGGAACTCAACACCCTTGGTCAGGCCCCCGACAGCAGTGTCCTTGGCCTTCATGAACTGCTCAAGGTTGATCTTGACGTCGGATACGTCGATACCGCGGTTCTTGGAGTCATGCTTGATGGTGTGGTAAAGGTGGGAGTTGTTGAGAAGGGCCTTAGAGGGAATGCAGCCAACATTGAGGCAGGTTCCGCCAAGCGTGCCTCGCTTTTCGATGCAGGCAACCTTCAAACCCTCTTGACCAGCCTTGATGGCAGCGACATAGCCGGCCACGCCACCACCGATAACAACAAGGTCCTTCTCCTCAGGAGCCGAGGCGTAGGTGCGACTCCATTTCGACAGCCGAATGGGCGCGACAACGGTAGGGAGACTACACGCAATACTTGTTAGCTCATTAAAGCAAGACTGCGGGAACATGGACTTGTGGCTCACGAAGCGTGCCTCCTGAAGGCCGACTTGGCTCCAGAACGCGGTATCAATCGACTGGAGAACATAATGGCTTAAACCGATGGAAATACGCGGTGATCGGTCAGTGGGAGAAATGGGTGGAGGGAGGAAAGTCGGGAGCCAAATCGTTGAATGGGGGCGACTGTATGTTTGGATAGTCAATGTTGGGCGAGCTTCGGATTGAACTGGAGCTCTCGGTCATTGGGGGCTTGAATTTTTCGAAGGGAAAGCAGCACTACACACCGGGGCGTGGGCGAATTGCTAGGGACATGATTACCTCAGCTTATAATGTTATTATTGTCCCTACATATACTTACTCGCGGTAAATGCTTGTACACGGTATTCTGCTACCACGCATTATTGCCGGTACTGTTAATGTTTTCGCAGTTCGGTTTACATCAAGCCGCCAGGTTTTTCTCTGTTGTTGCTGTTCCACTCTCAGCATTCGTACATCCTAGGTGTATTGTCCCTGCTCCAAACATCGATCAAGACATAAACATAAACCATCAATCAGGGCCAGAAGCAAGTTGTGTAGGTTTTGATCCAACCCAATACAATACATGGTATAAATGACTGCTTCATGTCTTTGAAACCAAGTTCAACAATCAGCAGTTGAAGCAGTCCTCACTCAACCTTTGCTATTAACTAATAACACGTCGACAAAGTAGAATTCCAGACCAAAGTGCAGCCAATGACATACCGCAGCATGCTCAGGAGCATTACGTAATCTACAGCCGCCGCCTCTGTTCTACGTACATATGAGATACAGACACGCCCACAACGAACCACAGCGCCTCCCCAACGTTCTGGTCCTCCCCGTCATCTCCCGTGTTGAGGCGACATTAGCCGTTACCCAGGCTGCACCGGCGATTTTTGACGTCGCAGCCGTCAGAAAAAGACGCACTTTGAGCCTTGCCTACATGTCCATGCATAAAGCCTTACCGAGTCTCACCTCCAGCCAATTCCTTTCGTTCCCCCGCACCCGCGAAGGAGGGATATCAGCCATTCGCGCTCTACTTTGCGGAATTGTTCGGCTAATCAGTCCGAAATATCTTCTCATGACGGTGAACGTCGGCAAGAAACCGTTCACACCAGGACGTATCGAGGGACTAGTGTTGACAATTTTTGATGTTTGGCATATTACCAGACCCTTACCCTCCGACTATGCCGCATCAATATCTGGCCTATCTAGCAACCTCTCTGCAATTCTACAAGCCTCCATGACCGTCTTGGCTTCCCTTTTATTAGCGACCAAATCCGTGACCCGCACCTTTTTGCGCAGGAAATAGGCTAAGCTTCGTGCGAGGGCTGGGGCCAAGCCATTGCCCAAAGGTAGGTTAAGGGCCTGCTCCAAGCTCTTATTCTTTACTCGGCGGCACTCTTGGAGCACCGTGATGAGCATCACCTCGATAAACAAACTCGTCGACTCCCTAACGTATGCCAAGTTGAGAGGCTTTAGGATCCCGAGCCCGATAGAGCCATCGGCAACTAGACTTCCCACCATCTTGGCAGTGTTGATGAGCCGCCGATCATCTGCTGCCTCGTCGTCCTCTTCCTCTGGTTCCTCTCCAAACAAGGGTTCGCCAAGTCTGCGGAACAACGTCCAGAGCGTATCCTGGAATGCGTGCTTGATTCTCGAGTCGCTGCAAAACTTTCTTGCCACAAGGGTGTAGTAGGGATTGTAGTGCTGTTGTGCCCCGGAGCATTGAAGCAGCACATTGGGAACTTCGCGTCGGTTGTATTTGTTGAGCCGCAGTTTAAGAATTCGCATGTATGCGTCCTGGTAGTCGGCTGCTGCCACTAGGGCGATGAAGATGGCCCTTCGCACGTCTGTGTTCATGCCTTGCTCTCGAGCAAGCTGGGCGTAGTCAGGTGTAGCCAGGTCATCAGCGTCTGCAACGACCACATCATTGTCACCCTCGTTGCCGTTACGGGACCCTGGTCCAGTTGCCGCCTCGACCTTGTCTTCTTGCCGGCTCGCGTCTTGCGCACTCTGACCCGCCCAGCTAGCACCAACCAGCCACCACTTGCCAGTCCTATCTGCGTTCTCAATGTCTTTAAGTCCAATGCGCAAGGGCTCTGTAGCTTTGAGTTTTAGCGTGTCGAGGGACCCCAACACCTTCCTCATGCGAGTTACATGCTCATTGAGAATGTCCAGATCCTGTGCGCCGGCCTTGATCTTGTTGTTTTTGAGGTCGCTGATGGTTTCAATCATGAACTTTGTGCGAACCGTCAGGTTGCCCTCCCCAATCTTGGCCACGGCCGGGCGAATCAGGCTGACAATGTCTTTCAGAGACAAGGGATCGTCTTTGCGCAGTTGAGGACCTGCAACACGCACTATTCGCAGCAAGAGCTCGGCATTCAGCTCTGAGAGGTCGCCGAGAAGAATCCGCACAAAGTCGAACATGAGGTTGCTTCCGATGACACGGAAGATGTACATTTCCGCTAGCACAGTAAGCAAGTTGGATGTTTCTTTGGTTGGTATCCGTTGTTCGGCCGCCATTGCAATCGCCTTCTCCCTCTCGACCTGGAATCGCTCCACAGAAACAGTGAGGAAGTGTGCTGCAAAGTCAACACCAATCACCTTGTAAAGGGCAGCGATGAAGCCGGCGGATAGCACCAGTAATGTGTCGGGCTTGCTTGTGGGGTCGCAGATCTGAGCCATAAGAAGACTGGTAAGGATGTGGTTGGTATGACCCCTTGGATGATTCTGATATATTCGTTCGATCTCGCCGACAATGGAGGTCAGGTTGGCCTCGGCCACTCTGTTGACAGGGCCTTGCAATTGCCTACGGATCTGAGCCTCCACGTCTGCGTCGCCGCCAGATTTTACTCGCAGTGATGGAGGAATGTACTTTGGCAGCTGGGTGCCGGCAGCAACCGGAGGTAGATAGGGGTTCTCCCTGACGCGTTTGGTGTCTTGTGCTGTCTCCTTCTCCTCCTCCTCCTCCTCTTCTTCTTCTGAATCAAAGCCTTCAAAAGAACTCTGGTCAACTGAATCGTATGAGTCTTCAGAGACCATGGTGTCATTGTCTTCACCAGGAGAAAAATCGAGCTCGTCGCTGAAGCCTTCCTCGTTCTCAAAGTCCCCGTCGTTTTTTGGAGCGCGTTGAGCTTTCGCAAGGCTTTCAGTCGCCTTTTGACGTTTTTGCGCCAACCACTCTTCGGCCTCACTTTTCAATTTGCCGCCCACTTCATCCAAGTCACTCGCGTCATTGAGATCGCCTAGCAAATCCTCCAGACCGTCATCCTTGAAAGATTTGGGCAATGACTTGCGACCCTTTTTCATCCCCAGCTTGCGCTCGAGCTGCTCAATCTCGGCATCGTCCTTAGCCAACTTCTCTTGCATTGCACGGGATGAGTGTTTTGCCGCCGGTAGCTGCTCTAATCCTTCGCTTTCGTTCGCCTCGCCTAGGTCTTCTCGCTTGCGCTTCTGATAGGAAAACTGTTGGGGACGTTGCTGCGCAGGTGTCTTCTCTTCCTCGCCAGAAGAGTCTTCGTCAATGTCCACCGTCTGACCTCTTCCAGCACGATGCTGAATTTGTTTGGAGGGATCCTTCCGTGCTGTGGTCTGCCGCTGCTTCTTCGACTGCCTCTCAGCTCTCCGCCTGTCTTTTCTGTTCTGCCCCTGGCTCTTCCATCGTCCATTGGATCGCAAGGTGCCGGTTTGTTCTGGTGCGCCAATCTCTTTCAAGAGTTGTGGGGGTACGGCAAGCGGCTTCGGGGCCATCGTGGTGGCTACGTTTGCGATCTGTAGTAGGAGTATATTTGCCAGAGTGAAGGGACGACAATGTCAGAAGGGTTGGGAAGTACTAGACCACTGGGTGGCTTGAAGTGTGGTAAAGTGCAGGCGGTTTAGTACTGCTCGGATGGACCGAGGGTCTGGTCTCTATCAGCATCGCAGGAAACTTTTTAGTGGAGCAACCGGGTTTAATGGATCATAGCACCGACAGCGGAGAACACCACGTCGCGGGGCGCCAATCTACCTACGTAGTAATCGTAGTAGGTACCAGTAGGCTACGACTGATCACTTTAGCCACTTTGCATTAAAACCAGTTTACTAACAGTATGCATACTTTCTTTTCATAAGTAAAATGAGTCAAAGTAGTATAGTTTACAAAGCTAACCTAACTGTAACAATATTTTCTTCATTTTAATTTCATAAGCACGTAAGTTTTTCACAAAAGCATTAATACTCCTTCCTTGTCTGGATTGGCTGTGTGTGTACCCCTCTTAGCGAGGCTGGAACCTTTACATTGGAATGGCCCGAATCGCACAGCCTTCTGGAACTCGATCTTACCTTCCTTAGAGGCTCTTTTATGGGACAGCGCCCCGCATAGACAACAATCCAGCCTCCTACAACAGCAGGCATTCGGCCCACGATTGACTACATCAGCGCTTTCGATCATGCCGGGCCACCTGAGCCACGACGAGGTAAGAAACTACATATCACAGCTCGCCTTCTCCGTTGCATTTGTCACGTATGTAGCTTGTGTTTGCACCACCTGGCTAACGTGCGTTATATTTAGTTTTTTGGCAAGTTGGTCAACCTCTTTGAGCAGCGCAAAGGGGATGGCCATGGCTCGGTATTCCTCGTCCAGAAGCGATGTATGACCGCCAAGGCTGCCACCTCCTCAATGCTGCTGAGTTGCTGACGTTTCCGTCAAGTATCGTACGAACAGGGTCAGCCCTCGCCAACGGCCGACGACCCTTTCCCAGATCTCCATCCCACGAAACCGTTGCCTGTTATCGTGCGTGCGACCAATGGCAAATCTAAGAAACACAGGGATACCAAGGTCAAGCTATCAACAATAGTTGAGCCAGATGATATGGAGGCATTCTATTCTCGATACGCCGACATCTGCAAAGCAGGCATGGCGGCGCTAAAGCCAAGAGACCGGAGCAAGAAGAAGGCCAAGGCCAGGAAGAAAAAGGTTGGGGCTATGTCGGTACCCGCTACTTCTTGACATTGTGATGGCTTTGGGCAACGTTCTTTCATGAGGGAGCTACCATACTGAGGCCGCGCGTGGCAATATGGATAAGGGTCACCGTGAAGACGATGCCCCGAAGCTGCAGGGGCCACGAAGATACGAGTCTTGGAATCAACGAGGCCTGACAATGGGTACGTCTGACTGGAAGCTGTTGGAATGCAAGCTCCACGATGATGGCTTGTTAGTCCGAGAGAGCGTGCTGTTTCAACTGCAACTCTTCGACATGGAACGATGAACGAGGGACTAGATGCTGCAGATGATTGGCAACTTCGGTTCTAGGTTACAAGTCTGGACATCGACTGAGAATGTATATATAGGGCCATGTGCCTTGAGGTTCAAGTTTCTGTTCTCTCCGTCTCATGATTAATATCAAGCCGGTTGCCTTGAATCTAACCATATCCCTCATCGACTTGGTTTCCGGAATTGTCCAGTCAAGCCTGAAAAAGCAGTCGTCCCTGATTTGTGACATCGTCGCCAAGCTCCTCGAGAGTCTCTCTGACTTGCGCACACGCTTCGCACTCAGCCCGCCTGGGTTTCTTTGGGTTGCCAACATACATGCAGAGACTGTCTGTACATACGGAAGCGGGATCACTGCTCTCGCAGCTTGATAACTTCTTATGCCTTCGCCATGTCGTCCCGCACCCCGCACAACGGTAATGATGAAGTTCGCACATTGACTACAAAGTAAGTAGTGGATAGGTTGATGAGCGGCACACAGGTATGATCGTTCCTCTTGCTGCCGTGGGGGCAGGCAGATCTGGGGTTGCAATTGCAATTTCAAGGAAAAATGCAAAACGAAAAGGAAACGATACCAGATAAACGGAACCGGCCCCTAAAACAAAGCAACTTTCATACGGGCTATATAAGAAGCGCCGCTCTGGCAGACATCGCTGGTAGGGTTGCAACAGTATGTGGTACTTGGCTAGTTTGTACGGCAGTTGGGGCAGCTGTCTATGACTCCGACCAGGATGAGGATTTATGAAAGCCTGGCCAGAAGACGAGTATCAGGACGTTACGCAGTCACAAGCACAAACACCGCTGACCAAAGTACCTAAGCCCGGAGGTCCGTTCTGTGACTAGGCAGTCGTGTTAACCCCTCATGATGTCCACAAGGCTGAGGCTCAACTCGTCCATCATCACCTACGTCACACTGCAAGCGATGAGTTGAGTTTGTTGACCTGCCAAACACACCCATCTGGCAATGAATGATATGACAACTGTCCACAGCATTTGGCAAACTTGTATGATGCGGGCTGCACCATGTCGTCCAACAACGCCTGCTCACTCTTCTGCGATCCAGACATGCCAGAGCGTTGCCGTCTACTATGCAACTCAAGAGCATTTCGCCTGCTCGCCACACTTCTTCCATGATCAATCACCACGTCGCCGTTATCCAGCCCAAATCATCATATCCGGCAACCACCGTCGCGCACAAAGCTCAGATGCTATTTCGAAATACATTCTAGGTAGAGGCTCTGAGTCACCTCCCGCCTGACCTTACAAAGAAATTCAAGACACGCGTCCTTATCAAATGATAACTTTTATGTTAAGGTCCACACTGAACCCCAAGACGAAGGCTGTGCCAAGATACTTGCCTGCAATGACTGTGCTATCAGGGCTACTGGGGGCCGGAACGACCATCCTAACTGATAACAACGTCACATGATAAAAAGTCGTCTCGAAGCTGGTCGACAACTTCATGTTGCGGCTAATCGTGACTCAGTCCCTCCCGCCTTGAGTACCCGAAATGCAAGTTGAAGACGTTTTGTCGTGAAAGCAAAAGACAATTGCGAGAAAAGCAAGGTGAAGAAAAGGAAAAAAAAAAAAAAAAGAGAGAGTTTGTGTAGACTATCATATGACCCAAGTGCAGGAAAACTGCATGCGTTTGAATGTCGACCTGTCGCAAGGGGGGTCCTTGAGTTGGCTGCATATGGCGGAAAGTCGAGCTTTACCGAGTCCGTCGACAGCAATAACTGCCAGAGACCAGTCTGTATGCTCAAATCTGCCCTCACATAATCTGATCTTGTGTCAAACCAGCGTGGGCATCCGTCTCCATCATGTCACCGCCACCTGCGTTCAGGTATCTGACAAAGCTGAGACCCAAGGGTCGGCCACCGTATTGGTAACCCTGAAACTTGGCGATCGCAGTTTCAGCGGTCTCTGCAGAATCGAAGCGAACAACACCCGTCCCGCGCGATCTACCGCTAGGCTCATATTGAATCTCTGCCTGCTCAACCTTGCCGATAGTCGTGAAGAGTTCCACGAGATCCTCGTTGCTGGTGGACCAGGGAAGCTGGAAGAAATTAGCCTTTGGTTACAGCCCGGTGAACAGATAAACTCACGTTTCGCACATAGATAGTCTCGCTTCGGTCGGTTCCAGCAGTGGCGTAGTCAGTGAAGGGGTTAGGGGGAACCGATGGCGCGTTACTGGCATCAAAGCCACCGGGAACACCAGGGCCACCGATACCGCCAACGCCGGGGCCACCACCGAAGCCTCCTCGACCATAGCCACCACCAAAGCCTCCACGGCCACCACCGAAGCCGCCGCGACCGTAACCGCCTCCGAAGCCGCCTCGCATGCCACCGCCAAAGCCGCCTCGGCCTCCGAAGCCCATAGGGCCTCCAGCGCCGGCGAATCTGTCTTCACGGACTTCCAGTAGGCGGCCCTGCCAGTCGTAGCCATTAAACTGCTGGATTGCATTGCGAGCATCATCGGGATTTTCAAAAACGACAATTCCGGATCCCTTAGGGCGACCATCCGGTCCAAGGTGAACATCGGCGCGGATGACGACTCCATTTCGAGCTAAGTAGTACCAGTTAGTCACCCAGCATTCCTCGGGGGTGGGAGCTTCAAAGCCAGCGGATGTATGCTAGAGGCGGGCCTTGACTTACCAGCCTGTCTGAACAGATCCTTGAGGTCTTGCCAGCCTACAGTGTATGGGAGCTATTGGAAAGATCGGTCAGTGCTGGCCAGCGTTCTGACTGTCGCAGGGAAGGGATCACAAACGTTGGCAACGTAAATCTGACGGCTGCCGCCGCCCGGGTTATAGCCGCCGCCGACGCCGCCGCCAGCAGGGAAACCACCGGGATTCATACCACCGCCGAAACCGCCGCGGTTGGCCGTAGCACCGATGAACCGAGGTTCAGCTTCGCGATCCTAGGGATAGCAGTTAGCCATTATCCACAGCGGTCGACGGGTTTTGGTTCGTTGTGACGTACTTCTCGGACATAGACGAGCCGACCCATGAGGTTCTGGTTGCTGAGCGTTGCCACAGCGTTCTGGGCTTGGTCCCGCGTCGCATATTCCACAATTCTACATGTCCTTTTGTTAGTGCCATGAACAAGTAGGCTAGTAGTGGTGGAACGCAGACTTACCCGCATCCCTACAAAGACCCGTGGACACACGTCCCAACCCGTCAATCCAACGATTCCATCAATAGCCAGAGGGAAGAGTCCACAAAAGAAAAAACCAGCCATAGACTACGTGTAGAAGCCCACCTTCGACATTCCATTTGGAAGTAGTAACACGTCGGCGAAGAGAACCTCTCCGGCTAAAATGAACAACACGTGGTCAGTCTCCATGTCGTAACACTAAGCCGCCAAGTACGCGAATGCACTCACCCTGTCGCATGAAGTCCTTGAGATGGTGCCATTTCACATCGTAGGAAAGGTTGCCGACATAGACGCGGCGATCTTGCTGAGACGTCTCCCTAATGTTGCTCATCATTTGCTCGCGAGCGGCTGCGCGCTCCTCGTATGATCGATGCGGCGGTGCCCCTCCGTACCCAGTGGTAGATCCTCCAGATGGAGCTCCTGTTCCGGTCATGGGGGAACGGTCTCTCCTTCCGCGGTACTCGTCTCTGCTCCGGGAACGGCTTCGAGGAGAAAAGGAACGGCGTCTTGAAGCGCGATTGGGACTGCGTGAACGCCCACGTCGAGGGGACCGAGATCTCTCTCGCTGGCGCAAGTTAGCAGAGAACGCCGCCATTGGCTGTCGGACCAAAAGCCCTAACAAAGTCGTCTGTGACGCGGTTCAGGGTGGGCTTGTCACTTGACGACGTCGGAAAGTGAGTGTTAGACAATGACAACGAGAGGAAGCAGATAAGGCCAAGTGGCGGGGGGCTGAAGGAAAGAAGTTGGGAGACGGCATTGCCTATGAAGAAGGTGCGACCCGGAAGGCCGAAGGACACAGGTCAAGGAAGGTGCTGTCACCACAGCCCTGCCCCTAATTGTTCAGAGAGAAAAAGAAGCGCTATGCAGCCATTACAGCAAATGTAGCAAGGGAAGCGCAAACGACAACGAAGGCATCTGGCCACGCCGTCGGCTTCGGGGCAGCGCGGGGCAACTCATGGAAATGGGCAAAAACTGCTGGGGCACAAGCACCGGCGCAAGTGCGGTGGATGGAATCCAGCAGGGGAGCGAGAGCATGATGCGGGAGGATAGCGATACAGATAGATGGGCTGCTTTTGAGTTCGGAGAACGAAAGGAATCGGGGTGGTCTTACACTTCCAGGTCGATAGGTGTCGCCGGAGTCAGCTACAATAAGGTCAAGTTAGTCTCAAGGTTGGGAAGCCAGGAATTGCTCGAAGTGTTTGCGAAAAGAAAGTAAGGACATGGAAGAGATAAACAGGGAGACGGAGACACAGGAAGGAGGAGGGTACCAGCAATGATATTTGGGTAACTGGAAGGTGGGCAGTAGCAACCTAAGAGAAGGGCGAGGGGGCACCAAGCCAATTGGCGGAGAAGGAGCAGAAAGGCATGCAGCTAAGGTACGGTACCCAAGGCTAGGTAGGTAGCTGCGGGCGGTACTCTGTAGAGGAGGGGTGGGCAAGTACAAAGAGGGGGAGGGGGCAAGGAAGGTAGGGAGGTGTGGGTGGGAAACCGGTACAAGGGGCTATGTGAGGCGTGGTGTAGCTGCTCACGCGTGTAATGTGTGTGTGTGTGTGTGTGCGTGCGTGTGTATGGCCCGAATGGTTGGATCAATGGGCGAGTAAGTATATGAATCAATGGTTGGACGATGGGGTGTGATGAATGGGGGTTGAATGGTTGGGCGGATGGAGGGATGTCGGCAACTGTCCCAACTGAGGTAGTGTACCCAGAGTAGCCGATGTACATATATGTAAAGCCGGGTGATGCCGTGTATGGCCAGGGCAGCGACAGGAGAAAGAAAGGACAAGCAGGGTAAGGTGACGGGGCGGGGAAGGTGCTTAGGAAGATGCTGACCGGAGATGCCGCCTGAAGCCTCGCCGTCCATCAAAGGATGATTGCCTCACTTCAACCTGCCGAATTGAGAGCTATTCAGAAGAGCAGGGTGTTCTAGACCCTCAAGCATAGCTGCGGCTTCAGCGTCGCGAGAGCAGGGTTGACATGGAAAGAAAGAAGGGGGGATGGTGTTTCAGGGTGAATATGTACATCTTATGGGGACGAACCATACATACAATGACGAGGGACCGGCAAGCAAGTACACTCAAGAAGGCAAGGGAATTGAGAGGTAGGGCAAGCAAAGCAAGGTGATGCGTGAGGTTACGGTGCTGCGGGGGATGCTCGGGATGGCAACAGCGCCGACAATGACAAGAGATGCGAAGGTAAAGCCGAAGCTGGTGCAGAAACAAAATATTTGAAGTTGGACGCGCAAGCATGACGGGAAAGGCCAACGAGACGAGACGAGCTGCGATGGAAGACAAAAGAGACAGAAACTCAATGGAGCTTACCCATGGTAATTGACGACTCGGGTGATCCGAGAGGGAATAGTGGAAAACGGCTTGGCTCGCAGCTCAGGATATGCGGTGCGGCGGCGTGATGCGCTGCTGGTGCTGCGATGTGATGCGATGCGATGCGATACGATGCGAAGTGATGTGACGCGCGCGCGTTGCTGTCGAGATACCTGAGGTCAGGTAGGGCAGAATGGACAGCGTGTGGTGTGTAGTGACTGATAGATGAGGTAAGTAAAGTACGCGTGAGACCGAGTGAGGTTGGACAAGGCAAAAGCCGGGTCGGGTGGGTAGCGTAGGCGCGGATTCGCAAAACAAAGCAGGCAGCAGATAGGTGTTGACGCCTGTGAAGAGATGGGGGAGAGGGAGAGAGTGTGTGTGTGCGTGTATGTGTGTGTGTGGTCAATTGGACATGTGTGGACGGCAGCGGCAGCGAAACGAAACGGACCGGAGGGAAATGACGCGAATTGGGCCGGAACAACTTGAGCGACGCGACTTGAATCAGGTACACTACCAGCTTATGTACGCGCGGTGGGGGTAGCGCCCACTCTTCGTCGAAAAGATAGGGTAGGAGGTACCTTTGAGAAGTGAAGAAAAAAATGGGTTGGCAGTCACATACGCGTGCACCGCCGCGATCGGTGACGATGAGTGAGCGGTATATGTTGCTGAAGCTGGTTAAGACGTAAACTGCTAAGGCAGAGTGAGGCGAAAAGGCAAGGGAAGAGGATACGATATCAACACCGGAAGAATCTTGCAATGTGAGGTGTCCTTCTGTCCCCTTACCTCGAGCTGAGTGATTGTGATGTAGGTACTTTGCTTTGGCTGCGGCCGGTTTCTGCAAGAGGGAGAAAGCAACGAGGCAAGGCAAGGTCGCAAACACAACGCACCACCAATGGAGAAGGCGCCAGGCATGTAAGGAATATCAGGCATAAACAGCAGCGATCCTCCCAATGCCTCCGTACCGTTTTGTGTTTGTGTTCTTGTCAACGGTTGGAATTCCACTCGTAGCTGCTCCCACTGGTCAGTGCTTGGGCAGGTACCTACCTATTTTAGGTATGTACCTATGTCGGTTTCCTCAGCAAACACCTCACAACGCTTACTCCCAATTATCAACGGCGATTGGCTGCAGAGATACACTAGTGGAGTCGAGCTGCAGGAAATGAGAAGAGACAAAGCGGCTAGCGGAGCTCAACAAGCCGCTAGCAACGAATCGAAATACCACCTACCTATGTAGTCAGTTTACCCAGTACTTCAGCTTCGGGCGCTGGCATTGATTTCGATTGTTGTGTATTCACACAGAGTCTCTCTCTCTCTCTCTCTGTGTGTGTATGGGGTATTTTTGTGAATTAAAGAAGACAGAAAGTCAATCTGGTTTAAGGCAACGCCTGTTGCGCACAGAGTCTGACGTATATGCGTTGAATCAAGTACTAGGTATCGTCATCCGTCCAGAATGGATTCGGAGTATACAGACATTGCCTCATGTGACATCTGATCTCCTTCTTCGTCCGCTTGAAGAGCCGCAACACAGGTTTCTCGTGATCTGAGCGACGTTGGATATGGTAAGACACATATATGGCTAGTCATCAGTGCAGAACGCTGTTACAGTCACCTATGGTCATTGCTAAGTGAACTCCGGATTCCAAGGAGATTGGAAAGTGTACGAAAAGATGGTAGGTTTTTGGAAAGTTGTGCGCGGTGTCAGTTGACAGAGATCATTATGACCTCGAGACAATTCTAGATATTCCTGACCACAAAGTCTTGCGAGCATGCACTAGATCTTCTCGCCTTCTCGATCCCTGCGCAGTCCGTAACCTTGACGGCCTGGGCGGGTGGTTTGCCTTGTCGCTGACACCTTTCCCAGGTTCGTTAGTCTCTGTTCGGTCGCCTGCTCAGGCTCGCTATTCCACTTCCGACGATGGATGCTACATAGTGATTGTATACTCTCCGCGTGCCCGCCTCGTGTAAAGTCTGAACCATCGAAACCGTCGCTCATTAACTACGTTCGATCACGGAAGACCGTTTAAAGTAAGAGGGTGGTTCGCCCTTGATACATAGCCCGGACTTTGTCACAAGAACCTTGAGGGCCCTGTATGGGTCGAGGTGCGATACGACCTGGAGTCACATATGATGTACTTACTATGCATGGCTGTGTACCTGTCTATCCCAGATGGCGTCCGGTTCTCTATCTCACCAACACACCTCTTACTACAACGTGATGGTAGTAATTATAGCATACTTATCGAAACACCCGTATTACTGTAAAAAAGCTCCTTAGTTACTTCCTTTTTATTACATTATCATGTATCTTATATAAATTTGTGAGTAAAGTATGTATCCTGATAGATTTTCTTGCCTTGGATTGAATAATTTACTATAGAAATGTACCTAACATTTCATTCCTGACTTCGCCTTTTTTTTTTCCCTTTCCCTTTTCACTCTAGCCAAGTGGGGCTTGCCGGGCGCTGCCACATTGCCCGCGCTTCGACACCAACATGGGTCTAACTCTCGGAGTGGGGAGCTAACCAAAGTCTGCCGAGCTGATTCTAGGCGACGCGGGATAATCCGCGATTGGAGCTTTGTCGCTGTCTGGAGGCATATCAGGAAAACGCAATTGCCTGTTATTGTCGTTGATTTGTTGCCATAAATGCTATAACCATCGCCCTGCCTTTCGCCAGATCCACGCTGCAGCACACTTCAAGTTATGTCACTTCTCTGCCGCCCGGCGGCTAGAACGGTCTTCCGTTCTCTTCGTCAGTGTCCAAGCGCCGCCTTTGCCAGCCCCCGAACGAGCCGGGCCTATCAATCCTACGATCATCCGGATTCGACGACATGTTTTCACCCACACGAACAAACTATCCTATCCGCCGCTTACAAGCATGTGCCGGAGCACGGTTTCTCACATAAGGCTCTCGCTCTTGGCGCCAAGGATACCGGGTATCTCGACATCAGTACCAGTGTGCTGCCAGATGGGCCCTTCAGCCTGATCCGTCACCATCTTGTGAAAAGTAGGGAAGGCTTGGCCGCTAAGAGCAGAGAAATCTTTGAGGAGACGTCGCAGTTTAATATTGGGGAGAAAGTCGAGCGTCTCACGTGGGAGCGCTTGCTAGAAAATGAATCCATCATCAACCGCTGGCAAGAGGTAGCACAACTCCCTTCCTTTTCCCACTCCCTTTCTCCCTCCATCCCTCTTTTTGCTTGCCACAGGCACCTGGTATGTTGTCTACATACTGACAGTGGATGCAACAGGCATTGGCCATCATGGCGCAACCGAGCTATGCGCCCGCTTCGATCAAAGAACTAGCCAAATTGGTGGATGAGATTTGGTTTCTTTCTGGAGACGTCTCTGTCGATGCTTCGTGGTATACTAAGCGAGCGAGCCTATCCATGATATACGCCTCAAGCGAGCTTTTCATGACCAATGACAAGTCCGCCGGGTTTCGAGATACTCGAGACTTCCTTCGACGGAGACTAAACGAGGTCAAGGAGGCTGGCGGTGTTCTGGGTTCCGTGGGACAGTGGGTTGGCTTCACAGCCAGCGCAGGTGTCAACGTATTGAGAAGCAAGGGGCTTCGAATCTAGGCTTGGACCTACGGCCTCTGCAGACAGTGCCTACGCGACCATTTTTCACGATGCAGCCCGCTGTCTTCTGCTGTTTTTACCATGTACCCCTACCTGTATAAAAGTACTTCCTTGGTCTGCTAAAATCTCATCCTTGAATCACCAGCTAAATAAACTACCAACCACTCCGCGATGAGCCCGTCGCCGGAGACTGGAGCTTCATCTACGAAACGCCGATCGCCGTAAGATCCTTTGAAACGTCCATTGTCGAAAATACGTTGCCTTCGACGCCAATGGCAGTCCGCCGCACAAACGACAATAGACCGACCCTCTTGCGAAATCAGGTCAAAGTCCGCTGTCGGGGATCAGTGAGACTAGTAATCGCATTAGCTGGACATCTCTACAAGGATCGCTTTCAAACAGGAGCTTCCTCAGCGAGAAATTTCCACTTACCGGATGATTTTGACGTCTTTGTCGAGAGTAGCCCGTCCCTCGATGGCGTTTGGTGTAATCATAATGTACTGACGTGACACTGAACGTCGGGCGGCAGTTATCTAGTAAGGAGTCATGATGTTAGTCACAAAAGAGGCCACTGGCGCCATCATGACAAGACTCACCAGCATGTTTGTGCTGATGGTGCGGTTGACGTTGTCCATGAAGACGTCAAACTCGTCCAGGCACCGAAGAGGAGAGCCCATGGCCTCCCAAATAGCCAGCAGCATGCAGATGGATGAGAACGACTTTTCGCCTCCCGACAACGTCTTTGTACTTCGACCGCCAGTCCCCTTCCTGGTTTCATCTGGCTCCACGAAAAGCTGCAGCCTCCTTTGAGGATGGTCGATGGCAAGTTTGCCCCTAAATCCACGCTCACTTAAGAGGTACTGGAAGCATATGCGAGCGCGCGCCGAGATATGTCGCTGGAAGAGTCGCCATCGGTTCAATCGGTCTTCCAAGTTGAGCTTGCCTGCCGCCTGCTCCTCCTGTTGTCCTTTGTAAAGCTGTTGCGCAGCTTCGTATGCGGCTTCAGCCCTCGCCGCCCGTTCTTTGATCTCCTCGTCCGAGGCTCCGAGTTTTTGCGCTCTCTTTTCTAGCTGTTGGTGGACGGTGGCGTACTTGCTCTCAATGCTTCTATGTGTTTCGCCTTCCTCGATATACACTCGCTGAGGTGCCTTCTCCATGGCTTGTTGGGTGAAATTAGCGACGACCTCGGCCTGCTCATCGCGCTTTCTCTCTGCTCGTTCTTTTTCTAGAATTGCATCATCACGGTCCTGGAAGGCACGGTTCTTCTCAAGGACAGCCATCTTTCGCAAGTCTTCGGCCTTCTGGACTGCGAGCTGTAACTTGGCCATATGGACCTGGAAGTCCTTCATTCGCCCCTTTTCCTCGGCAAGAGTGTGCTTGCACTCTTCACACCTCTTGTTGAGTTCCTCCTGCCGTAGTCGCATCTCTCCGTATTGACTGCCATGATGCTCTCGCTCGGCCTTAATCTTCTCCAACTCTTCCCGGAGGGAGATAAGTCTGCCGTCGGCTCCTTCATACTGGTCGAGCTCTGCCGAGATATCCTCGATTCTGGCCTGAACCCTCAGCAGCTGTCGCTCCAGTGACTGATTTTGTTGGCCTTGAGTCGTCAGAACCGACTTGCATTTTGCAACCGTTTGATCAAGCTCTCGCCGCTTCAGCTCGATGGACCGCAGGTCTCCCCGGAGATGAGCTAGGGATTCCTTGGCGAGATTGATTTGTGTCTCGTCGTCCGATTTCATTCTTGGCGCTCGTGGGAAAGGATTGATGGGGCTTTGGCTGAATCCTGCGCCACCGGACCGGGCCATTCTCAGGCCAGTGCCTCGTTTCCCCGCGCCATCGTGAAAGGAAATGCAAGCTTGGACGTTCGGCGGCGGTGAGTCGCTCATCATCACGTCCTGCGCCTTTGCCCTCTCTCTTATCAAGACAATCTTGTCGATGGTATGGGCTACGATGAGCTGGCTGCGAACCCAGTCGTTGTCGAATTTGAGTACGCGAAGGACCGTGTCGAAAGCCGGGTCAGGCTCCCTTAGCTTGACGTTAGGTGGCAACCGTCTGCCGATAATGATCGGGGGGGTCCGGTCCAGTTTGACCTGTTGCATCAGTCTAGCCAGACGTTGTTGATCCGTCTTGTTAGACACTAGAAAGCCATCCAGGGTCGCGCCAAAGACCGTCTCCAGAATGGGCGACCATTCGGGCCGAGTGAGTTGCACATGGGCTCCAATTGGGCCTACAGGTCTTTCTTGAAACCCGTTATCCCTGTCGATAGCTTGGAGGAGAAGTGGGATTTTCTTGTCGTAGGCAGCCCAAAGAGATCCTCTGTTCTGCTCCAGGTTGCGCAAACGGCCTTCGGCTGAGGAAATCTCCCCCCTTTTTCTATCGAACTCGTGCTTAACCCCATCTGCGGCCTTCTGGGCTTCAGCCAGCTCAGCCCTGAGTTGCGGCAGCCTGTCGTTTTCCTTTGCCATTTGTTCCTTGATCGAGGCCTCCTCCGACTTTGCTTCAGTTAAAAGAGTCTCTTGCCCCTGGCGAGCACTGCCAGCTCCCGCACCCAGGCGTTGCTCCTCGGCTTGAATTTTGCTTTCGAACTCGGCAATCCCTTGCCCGGCATTCTTCAAGCGTTGCTGAACATCCCTGAGCTGGCGATGTATGTCGGTAACAGACTGCTTGGCATCTTGGTACGCTGCATCCGCGGCTTCGATGCTTTCCTGAATGACACCGATTTCCTGTGATTCGTTTTCCACTGCTGTCTTGGTGCGCTCCAACTGCTCGTCACGTTGAATCAGAGCTTGTGTTGTGTGCTCAATGTTGCTGGCAGCACGGCGAATCTCCTCGTCCAGGGCAGTAATGTTGCTGTTATACTTCGCTAGCGTATCCTCTTGCTCGGCCACTTGGGACCAGTACAATTGGTTTCGAAGCCGGCGATATGTCTTCCTCATCTCTTCATTCCTTTGAGCAATGTCCTTCAGCTTCTGTGCCTCAACATGCTCTCTTTTGGCGCGGCGAACATGCTCATCCAGACTCGGTAACTTCGCCTCGTGGCTCTCGAGAATTTCCGTGAGCAGCTTGTAATCATTGTCGAGCTGTTCCAGCTGCACACCACGGACAAAGAACTTGTATTTCATGGACGGCGACGAAGAGTTCAGAAACTGTCGTGCGTTGTCTTGTGATAGTACATTGAGTGGGTTGTCGACCTGCAGCGCCCAATATTCGGATATTTCGTCGACGTCAGCCTTTTTGGTGGAAATGATCTTGCCCGTCACGCTTTTAAGCTTGAAGCCACTGGCGCCGGCCCTCGAGAAATGGCGCTCAACCGTGATGGTGTCGCCATACAGGTCGTGCTGGTACGCATCAATGCCCTGGTTTTTTATTTTGACAACGATGACGGAGTTGGCTTGGCCTTCCTTGATGAAGCTTTTCAGACTTCCACCTCTGTTCGTAGAGCTGGCTTTGCCACCAAGGCATAAAGTGAGGGCCGTCAGCACAGCACTTTTGCCGCTGCCATTCTCGCCAACAATAAAGTTGATCAGGGGACCCAGCTCAACGTACAGCCGCTCATGGCACATGAAATTGATGCACTCGACGCTCTCGATGATACCATTCTCGGCTGCGTGATTTTCGCCGATGCGTTGCGGGCGGCTTTTGATCTTCTGTGTGGCACGCTGGTCGTCTTGGTCCTCATACTGCAAGTGCCTGAAGCCATTATCGCGGGCAATCTCATATTGAGTACGGGGCGGAGAGTCGCGTCCTGCCCGTTCGTCGGGGTCTTCGTCATCTTGATCGTCTGCGGCGGCCTCGCTATCTGAACTAGTGGCTTCGTCCTGCTGAGCAGCCGCCTGCTGCTTCGGTCGTGCGGAATAAGACAATCGTGCCCTTTTTGACTGTAGGTAACAGAAATGTTAGCAATTGTAGCAAGTTCCAGGTCTGGGATATTCCATCATTCAGGCGTACTTACAGACGCGTCTTGGCTAAGATACGATCTTGCGTGCTGGACGTCCAGTACCTCACCGTCTGCACTCGCTGCTTCCAGGACGGCGAGTGGCCTTTTGGCAGGAGCCATGACGTGTTTCAGCGAGCAGTTCGCCCGCGGAGACACGCTTGCCTAGTATGAGGCAGCCTTTCAACACTCAGATGTGATGATTATATGTCTTGTTAAGCGTCAACGACGGTGGGCGCTATATGAATGTAGAAGGTCTTGGACGGAGCACAACGGCTTCAAAGGTGCAACGCGCCGGAAGGCATGCAGGGATACGCGACGGTGCGAACTTCCGTGGTGGGGTTTGCTTGGGAATTTAGCACTTAACGCGCACTGTCCATCAGTTGGCCGGTGGCCATACTGCTTCCTGGCGAGAGAGGTCACGGTTACCTATCAAGGTACCTTACGTACCTGAAGGGTTCTTGTGCCTTAGGTAGATAATTAGGCAGGTCGTAAGTACCTACGCGAGATTGGGGGGTCATCTAGAGTGCCCCATCATAATAAATTTATGGTGACCTTAGGGGTCAGGTATTGCCCGCCCGACATAGTAGGTGCCAGATAGTGTGTACCGTACATATCGCTCCTGTTATTTACAGCTCCTTCTGTCTAACTACTCTCTTCATTCTTGCCTGTTAATGTCCACGTCTTGTTATTAAGACTAGACTGACAGAGGTTTACATCTTTAGGGGGTTTTTTTTAATTAAAAAAAAGACTTAGAGAAGAGAGTAAATTTAGAGGCAAAAAGGGTTTGGAAATCATACGCATCCCTCTAGATACATTATGTGTGAACACTGATTTTCTGTACCGTATATATTCATCCAGTCATGATGATTGGTCACTGTCCAGGACCCCCTCCCGGGTAGGTAGAATCAGGTAGTGGAGGGCGCAAGTGTGGCCCTACGACCCTTGAATGTGGGGTCTACTTGTGTCCCGAGCGAAAGAAATAGTCGGTTCCAGTCGCTCCGCCGCGGCGAATTAGCACCGATATCATACATCGTCATCCACGACTGTAATCTTTTAGATGGTGACAACGTCGCATGTCACCTTTTGCGGACTACAGCCTACTCCACTCCATGCCTGCCACGAGCGCGGATTTTTACAGCTTTAAGCGAACCACTCCATTGATCACCCTCTTGATTGTGTGACGCGTTTTGGCCAAAGCAGCTATCATTCATATCCACGACTAGCAGCCCGGACTCATCTAAGGGACAGAAGAGACATGACAGAGCCGCAACCAGGACGGCCGGTAGGCAACCCCAGTGACGACTCCAAAACTGGCAACACTCAGCGCCTGCCGGAGAATTGCATTCAGTATTGCATCTTCCTGGTCGACCCCAACACCCAGAAAAACCACAGAAACCATCTATCCCACCTGGAGGACTTGCGCAAATCAGCATTGCAGCTTACAACGCGTCTGACATCCGACTACATCTGGCAGAAAGACACATTCACCCTCGACCTAGTGACAGAGCGAGGTACGCCATGACTATATCGCAACACTTCAGTCTCGCCTAACATTTCGCTAGGCTTGACCTTTCTACAAGGAACAACCGACTACGGCGATTCAATTGAGGATGAGTGGTTAATAGTTTACATCCTCAGGGAGCTCTCCAAGTCCCACCCAAATGCTTGGGTGCGCGTTTTCGATGCAGATGGGGAGTTCCTCCTGATAGAAGCAGCCAACGTTCTTCCCAAGTGGTTGAGTCCCGAAACCGACCAGAACCGTGTCTGGATCAACAACGGCTGCCTTCGCATCATTCCACAGCTGACCGACGAGAGTTCGAACTCCAGGCTGCTGAC
This sequence comes from Colletotrichum sublineola, assembly GCA_020631755.1. NCBI lineage: Eukaryota > Fungi > Ascomycota > Sordariomycetes > Glomerellales > Glomerellaceae > Colletotrichum > Colletotrichum sublineola. The sequence continues at coordinate 1,987,087 of JAHSQG010000013.1, forward strand.
GCTGCCAGATGCTGTAAACATTATTAAGAGTGCCCCCGACAAGCTGGTTCACTCAGACTTCATTGAAGCCGAAGCATTCTATCGCCTAGAGAAGTACCCTGACCAGATCCAGAAGTCTTTGCATCATTCACTTGTAACGATCCCTCGAAGGCTGGCTCATGTCATCCACAAGAGTCCGAAGGCTGTCGCTCCAGCCGTGGAATCGTTCTACCTCCGTGATGCTTTGGATCTGAAAGCTCTTCTATCTCAGAAAACCGACCTTCACTTCCCTCCGAAGGATTTGGTCACGCTAAGTGTAAAATTCAATAGGGTGCTGTTTGCTCAACTCAAGTCTCAGAGGTTTGAGCCACCCGGCTCTTGGGCCACTGTGATTCAAGAGGCAAGGGGGGTCGAGCAGACACGCCTTGAGATGGGCATGAAACTGACATGCGGTTTCGAAATCATGCTCAACAACATCAAAAAGACCGACAGCCGTGAGGCTCGAGAAGCATGTATCGTTGTCGAGGAACTTCAAGAGGACGGGGACTCAGTGCTACCTGGGGATGCTGAAATCAACGCATGGAGAGATGCTCGCCGGGAAGATGATGAGTCGTGGATGGACATTAATTATGCCGATTTTGAGAATGAGCTGGCGGGACGAAAGGGTGATAATCGCATGGGGTCCAACCCGGGATTCGGAGATGCTACAACCCAGGCAGACCTGCGAAAGATTGTATCTCGGTTTGAGGCCTTCTTAAACGACGAGAGCGCAGGACTCGATGGCGCCGAGGTTGACGAGATGGACATAGATGACGACGAGAGTGACGAAGACGATGAGGATGAGGACAAGGCGATCAGCTTCGACGAGGCAGAGTTTTCTCGTATGATGAGAGAGATGATGGGGTTGGCACCGGCAGAGTCCGGCACGACGTCAGTATCTAATGGGCCGGATGCAACAGCAGCCGGATTTGCACGGTCAGCACTGGGAAAAGATATAAGAGAGGAGTCTGACGACGAAGAGCTCCGAAATCTATCTGCTCAGTTAGAAGCAGAGCTCAACGCACATGGCGCCCTGACGTTGAATCAACCACAAAACAATGTTTCTGTACTCAAGGATAAGGACAAGGGTGGGAAGGCAGCTGTGACAGCCGATCGCATGGCTACTGACAATGACTATGACGATGGCGACGATGGAGAGGTCGACATTGACTACAACTTAGCCAAGAATCTTCTTGAGAGCTTCAAGGGTCAAGCAGGCATGCCAGGCCCAACCGGCAACATCCTAGGCATGATGGGGCTGCAGCTCCCGCGAGACGAAGACACGAGTGACTCTGAAGGAGGCAAAAGATAAAATAGTGTAATGGCCAAGAAAATCAACAGGCTTATTATTGGTCACCAAGCAGCTCTTTCCACCAGGCATGCCGCGTCCCAAAGGTAGACAGCCGTGTGCCAGGCCCACGATATACTTGCTTCAGGTGAGGATATCCTACAATGCTTTGCCTGTAACCATACATTTACGCAGCCCTTCGACATGTAGCGAATGGTTTAGTCGTTCTTACCACTACTCCTGGAGCGTTTCGCCGGACCCAATTCGCTGCTCGGTCTTCTCCCCCTCCGAATGCCAGTATCGTCCAGGACGTCTAGCTGTGCCAGAATGGCATTGAGCCTTCTCCTGGCCTCTAGCTCGCGCCCATGGCTATCTTTTTGCGGCCGGAAGTATCCCTTGGCGATATGGGTGACAGTGTGGTAGCAGTCGTACAGAAGAAGGCGAATGTGAGCCCTTTCCTTGTCCTCAATCAAGTCTGAGGAAAACAGAGACGAAATTGTGTCTCGCACTCTGGAATCGCCGCCAAATCCCGCAAGGAAGTCGCTACTCGGGTCGCGGCCAAAGTTGAGGGCAAACAGCGGATCGCCGAATACGAAGTTGCTCCAGTCTTTCATTCCTGTCATGGTGATGCCATAATCTAGACAGACGTTTGCTGCACCCTCCGATTCTGATTCGGTCTCTTGACCGACATTCTCTTGGTTTTCTGTATCATTACCATTGTTTGGGGGGATGTTTTTGAGAACGCTCCTTGCTTTGCTTGGTGCAAAAGAAGCGAAGCCTCCTTGCTGTTTTCTCCGCAACGCGAGCGTGTTGATGTCTTTTCCGACGTCAACGGCCACGAGTCTAGGTATCTTGATCTCGTCGAGTGTATATTCAAGACGCTTGAAATGCCGGCGAATGGTACCGTATCCCAACATGACTTGCATATCCTCTCCATCCCGAAGAACGGCTTCTAGCATGGAGTGAAATGCCATAGTCCAGGATTGAACCCCCCTCGATTCCATTAGCCTCGCGTTCACGTCTCGCTTCCCTTGTTTCGTCAGGTCAGTCACGGAGGGTGACATGGCCGAATGGAGAACCGCAAAGGCAGGGCCGAACCGCCCAGTTGGGGATACCTGCTTGCATAGCTGCCTGTATAACTCCCCGATTTGATAATCGATTGTCCTACGTTCCGAGGGAGAAAGTGGTGGGTTTAGTTCGGAGATCGGGATGCCTCGTGTTGGTTTCAGGAGGTTATATTCGAGACCCAGCTCGTTCAACGTCGCAGAGTGCGATACGAGAGCTGGGACCATAGAATGTAAATCCTCGGCCGCGTTATCGAGAGAGCTTCGGGTCCCCTTCAAGTCCTTGACAACATACGAGGAGGATTCGAGCAAACTATCCGGTTTGGGCGTTTGGCCTTGAAGAAGAGGCTGCTCGACGATCTTGCCAGCAAGCCATTCCAAGACTGCTGCCTCCGAGATAACGGAGGCACGTTCAGATCGAAGGAGCTTGACCATGGACGGTGGAGGAACGACGAGAACAAGGCTCGTTCCGTTGGAGACTTTGACCCCATAGACACGCTGGCAATGGACCGAAGGCATTACCTGGACTTGCTGGACGGTAGCCCTGGGTACTGAACGGCTTATAACGGCCTGTATGGGCTTTACTGGGGGCTGCGCACACATGGACGTCGCTGCTGCTAAAGCGTGGCACAGGTTCTGCCTTATGGGTGGCTGATGCGTGACGAACGGGATGTTGCAGCTCCGTGGAACGTCCTGGCAGACAATCTTTAGGCAAGATGAATTCGAGGTATGAGTGTGGTAACACCAAGGAGAAGCCATGCGAAATGGGATGGTCGCTGGTAGCTAGATATAGCGAGCTACTTGCTGATCTCGAGACGAAGATGCTGTCGGGATGTACAAGGTAGCAATGAGCATGAACGCACGAACAGGTTCGGCCGGAATTTTCGGACGTCGCTGTGCCAAGAAGGGCAATGTCAAGAGAGTAATCCAATGACAATGAATGGCTAGCGAGACGGAGTTGAGGAGTAGACGGTCGAGGGTGAGATGACTGGAAGGCTGCCTGGCATCATCTGTGATCCAAAATATGCCGATGATGATGGTGGATGGTTTGAGCGAATCAAAACAGTGGGGAGACTGGCATAAAGAAGAGAAATGATGCGAAATGCATAATAGAACGGGGAGCAAGGGCTACCCGAAGCTCAGGCCTGCCAAACCCTAGCGAGCACGGCAGTGTGAGCGGGGGTGGTGGTGAACGTGGGGATGTCGGTGTTGATGTCGGTGTTGATGTCGTGATGGCGGTACTTGTTTCAGGGTACAGGCAGCTGCTTTTTGGCTATAACCGAGTTGAAACTGAGAATACAGGTATGCTAGGCTGCCACAGAGCAGCAGTCAAGAGTGGGAAGAGAAACTTGAGAAGGACGGGCGGCGTAGACATGGCTTGAGGCCATGAGGTAACCGAGCTTTGAGGTTGACCTTGTCCTATCCAGGTCAGGCGTAAACCTTGCGATGGCAAGCCAACCAACATATTAACTAATAGGAAAGTACAGCAGGCGAGCAGCAGGCCATGCGACTAGGTTCGGTGGTGACGGGCGAGGCGTGGCGCATGGAGGAATACGGAAAAGGCGCTCAATGAACGTCTGAGAAATAAGCGAGAGAAGCAACGCTAAGAAACAGCCATGTGTCTGCATTTCTCTTCGGATATGCCTGAGTAAAAATATGTGTGGAAGCTTTTCGTATGTCAACAGCCATCCCTTATGCCCTCCAGCGCAGGCGAGCCCAATCAAATGGCTCGAAACAATGTTAGGAGTATAAGAGACAAAGGCCGAGAGAGTGAGGGATAGAACATGAGACGGCACGACTGAAATCGGAAGGGTGGCGATGCAATATACCCATAGGAGGCGGAGTACGTGCCACTTAGGGTCAACTCAAGCGAGACTGCATGAGCTTCTCATTTTAGAAGGGCTGTTGATAATTGGATCCAGAGTTAGTTTGGCGATGTCCATATCCGCATAAGCAGCAGTGTGTGCAGTAGTGAACTATTCTGGTCTACACAGAAGGATCTGGAGGGAGATGGATGTGCGCACCAATGGATGTAGGGCATATTGTTGCTTTGCGTTTTCGTGTTGTGTCTACGGTGGTGTCAAGTGTGCTTGTTGGTTACGCAAAAGTTCTGCGCGAGCAAGAGGAACTATAGCAAAGAGGAAGGCTAAGGAGATGAGCAGGTAAAGGCGCATACATTACTAGGTGATGCGAAGTAAGTACCCTAAAAAAAGATGATGGAATGCAGAAATGAATGACATTATGATATCCAGTACCTCACGTAGTAATAGGTATATGATCTTATCGTTAGCAATCTTGCTCATTATTAGGCTTGGGACGGGAACTGGGGGAATTCGCGCAGGGACATCCCAGCCACGCCATGCGTCGACAAGCGAACCGGGAATTTGGTGATTGGCCACCGTCAAGCGAGACTGGTGGGGTGCGGACGTCAGCCCGCAGTCTCGGGGCAGTCATCGACTGGCCGCCCAGACGAAGGAAATAGTGGACACCAAGACCGAAATTACCGTAGGCCACTCCCTCCGGATGTTTCCAGGATAATTACGGCACAGACACCTTTGGTCCTCTTCCATCTTCGTGACTCTCATCTGGTATCATTGGCTTAGTGTTCTCTTGAAAGTCCACCGCTTCTCGTATCCGGGAAAAAAGGCGCTCCAGAAGCTCCGGCCCTGCCCATCTGGTATCTGATGGACGAAACATGCCTCTTCCTTCTATATGCTAGCAATCCAGCCCAATGTTGATTGATACGTTCGCTCCGCAGCTTGCCAACAACAGCTTGCTCCCACTTCCGAGAACCCTGAATTGTAAACTTGCGAGTTGATTCGGATCGTTACATCAGTCGTCACCATAGAAAGTACATCCTCGCTTGGACTGGATGGCCTCGTCGTCCAGGCTGTTCCATACTGACGACACATCACAGTTCAAGACAACCCCTGAAGCAGAGGAATAAAAGCTAGGTGTCGAGTTGCTTTGGCTCCATCAATAGTACATATGCGAGAGGGGTCTATCCCTACGCTGCTTGGGAGGGGATTGAGATTTGCTTGCATTGTTACAGTATCCAATCAATCTCCGCTCTCCTTGACCAATCTTTTAAGCAGGGTCAAGGGACCTAGTCGCATGAGAAGAAATGGACTACACTAGAATATTGAAAGCCGCCAACGGTTCTGGAGAACTCGTCAAAATTATACAAATGAGGTTTAGCGTTGTCATGGATGCAGATGTGCTTGAACCCCACCCCCACACGACCCCTGGTTCGCGTTGGATACTTTTGGAGGCACCGTCCCTGCACGAACTGTCCTGCGCCAACCTCAGCTGCTGTTCTGGCAAGATTGTCCCATCTTTTTTAACTACACATCCTGCCGCTTACAAGACTGCGGACCTGGATACCTGTATGATATTTTGGAATCCGTGTATTATGTGTAGGTATCTTGCATGATACCTATATGGTGTTCATCTAACTGTGTATGGGAATATTGTGTACCTGTGCGGCCCTACGGAGGACCGCCTTGCAGAAGTACCTCAGTAAGGCACATGAACCTAATTTGACGGCGCATCATATCTCGCTTCACCTCAGACAAGCATGAGCTCCAGTGAGTGGGTAGCTTATTGGCTGACTGGGGAGTGAGCGATCCTTCCCTGCGGCTGAGAGACGGAGGCACAAGACCGTCGATTAGCGTCTCGCCAAAGCCATTTCCATGCCTTCGAATACCTTCGACACAAAAAATTGGCATCCTCTGCATTCATACGCAGACAGAAAGCGCTGAATTTTTGAGTGGCTCAAAACGACATACGATCTCGTGTCGCTTCTTCGGACGCCGGGCTCTTTCGTGCTGATGGACGCCTTGCTGACTGCATTGACAAACAGCCACTCACAATGGCTGGGGCCAATATTTGCGACTAATGCTTCGTCTCACGCATGTGTCGATGGAGTTCCTCAACAAGTTATTGTTTTCCCTAAGCAACCCTTGGCTGTCTCATGAACCTTCGAGTGCTTGTGTAAATATATGCTATGTCAGAAACGATGCGTTATCTATTCTTTTCGACTAAACACCTGGAAGTCAGACTACATCCGTCGTGGGCGTAAACACCGTCAATTATGTCGCATTCATGACGCTGCATCCGCCTCTCCGCTCGCCTTGGCGCCAACAGCCTTTGACTTTGCCCCAGGAGAAGCTTTATACAACTCGTTGACATTGAGCTTCTTCAGCCCGTCCCAGTCACTACTCTCAATGACACTCATGCCGCAGAAGCTCTGCCAGTGTGGTTAGCCAAAGTTGAATACACGTTTCGTTAGTAGCACAAGTCACTTGCCTGGAAGACGTCAACCAGGACAACCTTGTCAGGGTTGGTAAGGTTGACTTTGTGTCGCGGATTGATGGTCTTGGCGATTTGACTTATAAGCTCGTCGCGATCGAGTGAGCTATTGCTGCGTATCGAAGGCCGGATGGCATACTGGCGGTGCATTAGCACCAACTTGGGCTAGACGGCCTGCGCATTGAGACTGACCGTGAAGGCTGGCTTCTCAGCTTCCCTTGGTTCTTCTGCTCTGGTGACGTCTTGTTTCCTGACATCCTCTTTCTCAACCCCAGTTTCAACTGCCTCTCCCCTAATCTCGCTATCCGTAGCACTGGAAATGACGTCCTTTGTCAACTCGAAGTGAGCTGCTAAGGTCTTCCTGGCCACTCTGGCCACGCCGTTCTCCGAAGCCTTATCGACAAAGATAACTGGCGTTAGCCGGTTGATATACTTTGTTTTTCGCTCTTTCAAGTCTGCGCAAAGGCTAGCATCTTGGCAGATCCGGCGGCAGAGCTCAACGGGGTCCACTGGATCTCTCGTTTTCATGAAGAAGACGCATTCGATGCCGGCCTTGATAGCCTTGAAATTGCGCTTGGACTTGCTCTTGCTACCACCACTGATACCCTCGAGCTCCTTCTTGATGGAAGCCTCGATGTCCTCGCCCTCATTGTCCGATTCGACTCCTTCGTCGGGAGGGACAATGTTATAAATCGTTTTTCCATACTGAGAGACAAATGTGATTTATGAGTATAAGTGAGAAAGGAACATTAGAGGGAAACAAACCTCGTCACAGAGCAAGCTGAACTCGCTGATTGCTTTCCCGTCCATGCCCCGTGCAAATGTAACCCAAATGCCCTTATCTCCAACACCGAGGGTGACGCCTCTGTCTTGAAGGCTGGCAACCTTAGCCTTGTGTTGCGGAGTCTGCCATGCACCTGCGCCTTTCCCGCCCTATAACGTGAAAATTAGCGGAAGAAGCCATCATTTCAGGTATTGGAGCGTAATGTATGGGCATTGGCATGCATTCAGGTGACACCCACTTTGCTTCTCTTGGCTGGGTGAGCATCGCCGCCTCCGGAGCTGGGTTGTTTCCTCTTAGGGTCCGACATTTCGAGAGATGGACATGAGAGTTATACAGCTTTGTATGGCCAATAATTCGATCCGGTTCACTCAGACTTTGATATGGGTATGAGGTGGATCAGTGTAAAAAGGTTGGTGGCTGGTGCAGGGGAAAAGCTCGGTGCGCCACACGGAAAAGGAAAATGTTGCTACACCGCCCGAAGGCAATAAATTTGGCAACCTGGACCCGCCGTGTCCTATGTCATCTAGCGGCTGCCCAGTCAACTCAAAGTCTCGAAACATGACCCAGGTTTTATGTTTTATTTCAATCATGGCCATGGCGAGACAGGTAATGAGTATTGGTTCTATGTTTCTTGCTTCTTAAGCAATAGACGTCGTTTCGCAAACCGATCCTTGAGGAAACACCAATCCTGGGCCGAATTGGGCTTAGGCGCACGATTTCAATATCATCCATGGCTGTAATTGTCACGGTTCATTGCGTATAGCTCAACGACGTCTAGACCAACAGTTTACCATGTGTTCAGCATAACTCAAATGTTGGATTGTATCGTAGCATATATATAAGTGGGGTGCAAATGGACGAGGGAGGGACAATGAACTGAGGGTTGTTACAGTTCCACCAACTCAGTTCCCTTATGCCCGACGTAGCCAGGAAAGAAACCGGGTGGTGATGAAAAGCAGCTAGTGTACTCACAACCGTCGCATGTGGCTGATGTTTCCTCGTATTCCAGGACGGGGAGGGCACTCATTGTTCGAGCTTCGATACAGTCAGGTCAAGCAATGTTGGTCTATACGGATGAACATATCATTCACAGACATGGATGATCTACAAGTACTTCAGTGACCATCGTCAGCCCCCCTGCCCAACAAATTGCTGGGAAAACCACATCTATAGTCGTGCACCGCCAACATCATTGTTTCCTGTACCCATGTGTGCTTGTCACTGCCTTACTCGGCCCTCGCGTTGTTTCTGGCACTAGCCTCGGCAGTCATAATGAGAGCTCTTGGAGCATCCTCCTTTGGAAGATAGAGCTCTACGAACTGCAGTGCTGTAGGGTTGTTGAAGTCTTTGTCAGACAGGAGTTTCTCCAACTCTTCCTTGGTCTTGACGACAAACTTCTTAGCCGTCTTATCAGTGCCTCCAAACACTGTCGCAAGCTCTTTGTACTCCCACTGGACGATGTCATTATATTCGGCCTCCATGCCGTGGATGAAACGTTCGATGGTGTATCCGTCATTGCAAATGACAAAACTATGTCAGGTGTTAGTATTTCGGGCCGGTTCATAAGGTACGATGGCCTGGACTTACATCGTCGTTTGCAAGCCGTGGCGAAGCATCGTGGTGACTTCTTGTGCTGTGAGCTGGAAAGAGCCGTCACCAACAAAGAGAATAGTCCTGCGATCTTGGCCTGCGTCTTTGGCAGCAAGCGCAGCACCTTGTGCAGCGCCTACTGACCAGCCGATACTTCCCCAGAATACTTGACTCAAAGCTGTGACCCCAGCAGGGAATTTGGTGTCCCAGATACCAAAGTTTGCCGTTCCAGTCTCGGTTACCACAATGTCGTTCTCGCGGAGATAGTTGCCAACTCTAGGCCACAAGTAGGCCTGAGTGATGGTTTGGGAGGGGTCCGAGTTCGGGCTGGGCACTCTGTTGATTACTTCCGGAAATGTGGTGATGGTGAGCTGGCTCAGGTCGAGCCGTTCAGTAACCTTGCGCAGGACACCACGCATAGTAATTCCGGGATACTCAGAGTAGCGCACCCTAGTGTGCGTGCTGTGGAAGTCGATGGTATTGAGTTGGGATGTACGATAGGAGAATCCAGCTGTGTTGAAATCACTCTACAGTACGGTTAGCGGTCTGTATGCGGCTCAAGGTGGCACCATAACTTACCTTGAGACCACCGACTGACAGAATCAGATCTGAAGACTCCACACGTTCAGCGACGTGGGGTTGCGAAGCGGTTCCGGCATATACACCGCCATAGCTGGGGTGGGTTTCGTTAACGGCACCCTTGCCCATGGGTGTGACAAAGACGGGAATCTTGGTCTTCTCGAGGAGTGCATGAACCTCGGGCAGAACGCGGTGGCGGATAGCGCAAGCGTCGATGAGCATGATGGGGTTCTTTGCAGCGTGGAGGCTCTTAAGGATTACATCGACAACGTAGTCTTCTCTGACGGGGTCATTGGTGACCTCTTCCAAGCTTATAGGCGTCTGCAACCTCTCGCCCTCGACCTTCTTCTGAACCATATCGGTAGGGAGCATGATGTAGACGGGGCGACTGCGGATCCAGCACTCTCTTAGAGAGTGGTCGATTTGATTGGCGATTTCAGCTGGGTTGTTAAGACGAGCAACATCACATGAGATCTGAGAGCTCATGTTGGAAAAGACGTTAAAGTCACCATTGCCCAGAGTGTGGTGTAGGAGCATGCCGTTCTTCTGGGAGATGGTAGACGGGCATCCGACAATGTGGACAACGGGAATGTGTTCTGAGTAGGCCCCGGCGAGAGCGTTGATCGCCGAGAGCTCACCGACACCGAAGGTGGTGATGATGGCTGAGATGCCTTTAACACGGGCGTAACCATCGGCAGCATAGCCTACCGAGGGTATCAGTACGTTGAGAACTACAGTACGTATTAGATGAAATTGTGCAAGACTCACCAGCGTTGAGCTCGTTGACGTTGCCGACCCACTTCAGACCACACTTGGGGAGGTAGTCGAGGGCAACAAGGTTAAAGTCCCCGGGGAGGCCGTGGACCGAACGAACTCCGATTTCGTGAAGCCTTCTGAAGAGGTATTCAACAACTTCGACGGGTTGTTTCAACCCTTGGGTTCTAATATCGGCCATAATTGGAGGAATGTAAGCTGGCCTTGATGCTGGTGATGCTGGTGATGCTGTTGCTGCTTCTGCGAGGCCTGATGTGGAAATTTGATTTCTAATGACTGAGTCGGAGAAGAAGAATTCCCCTGTCTAGGACCGGAGGCAGACATATTTATATCAAGCCCTTATCTAGGAAAGATGGCGAGGTTGGTCTCGGCCTAATTCACTTGTCGTTGTCGTCGGATGTACTGACCAGGATCATCAAGTCAGGCCACTGGCCATTGCAAGGTGGAAGGACAATTGTATATTCTAAACGGCAGTACCGGAAAGACTTGTAAAGCGGTTGGTGTTGGTAACTTACCGGCATCTAGTGGAATGCATGATATTGGGGGGAACCAACGACGGGCTGGGAGGACGGGAGATGGTAGCGTTGTTACCCGCTCAGGTACAGCTAATAATGGAGCAGCAGCAGCAGACAATGGTCTATTGCATCAAGAACACGCAAACGACGGGACAGGAGTGATGTAACAAAACACGCCACACGAAAAGTGCGGCCACCAATACGCCGGGCTTATGCCGGACCAGGCTGGGGTGCCGGAGCTTTTTGGTTGTCAACAGAAGCCAGATTCCTCAGATATCCAGCAAAGAAGGGGGGCATCTCTTGCTCCGGTTGGAACCAGACACTCTTTGGCTGCGGCAGAATGGTACGATGGGGGGAGGGTGTGGACTTGTAGTGTAGTGGCGCAAAGACCGAAGCAGCGAAGAAGGGGAAAGAAGCGGATCCGCAGCGGGTCATAGCGGGCAACAGCGGACTGGTAGTGGGCCCAGAATGGCGGATATCTATTCGGCACACCATCCGGAGAGGCTTAGAAGGTGTACTACCTAGGCATGTAGCCATTTTCACTCTTTGGCTCGAAGTCATACTCAGCATCCTGCAGCGCCATGCATCCTACCATTCTCGGATAGCGTGGGATGTGCGCCTATTGCCAACATGCCGCTTCTGCTAGGAGCTACATCGTCTAATCCCCCTTCTCTTTTCCTCTTGCTGGGCAAAAGGAGGGGATACTGAAGTTCCTGTGCTCTACAAGCGGCATCCCTAGTCTTCTAGACTTGGCTGGGCCGTATGAATGTATCACAAAGTTCCCAAACTTTCGATTCATCATGCTGCCTATGCTACGTAACTGCCGAACTTTACCGTTCTCTAACCGGGCGTTCGCATCCCAGGTCTTTTCTTCAAGCTCGTTTTATTCTAACGCGTTTTACACATGGCCTGATGTTGGCACCATACCTACTTCGGCTCTGCTGCGGTGCCACCCAGACGTTCTCATGCTACGTTTTGGGCCGCCCATATGATATTTGCGTTCTCTCCTTCGTTCGGAGGGGCCGCTCGGTCGCGTTCAATCCGAAGACAACCGGCTGCCACCATATCCATCAGCACTGGAAACCATCCCATCTGGTAACGGTGTCTTAGCCTCGAATTTCTTAGTGTGGATCTTGTCTAGCACTCGTGCATATCTTCGATGCAACCCCTGTGCAGGACTACCTTAACACGTGCGAAGCAAGAGGGAGACGGTGGTGACTGAACAATCGGTGATAGGCACCTTCCTGTCTAGCAGTATATGCGAAGTGTTTTCTACGTTTGATACAGTGGCAGTGTCGTGCATCCTAGCCCCGAACAGGATGTTTCCCTTGCAAAAGTGCGAATACCACGCAATTGATGCTGCCAGACTACTTCCCCTGCCAAACGGTTGGTACATACAGCACGCTTGTCGAATCATGTCGCTCTAATCACAACGGCCGTCTTTCCATCCAGTGCGCCATCGCTCCTCCCACTTACTACAGTCAAACTCTTTCTTCCCCAACTTACGGTTGACCTCGTTATGCGCCTGGCAAAGCCAGTTGCCAAACTCGTTACGCCCCTCGACCCTTATCTGCTCCTTTTGCATATAGGACTGGAAGTCCTCTGCGCACACCCAGCAGGGGTACAGTTTCGAGAATAGCCTCATGAACCCTCGGAGATCCTCCTTCTGTGCTGGCGAGGGCTTCTCGGGGTATGTGGCAGCAATCGAGTGGAGTAGCTGCCAGGTGCCGCGCCCAAGTGCTTCGACATCGGGAGGGCAATCATCAGCCGGTCCCGAGGTCACTGATGCGCCCTTTCTCAGTGATCCGTTCATTTGGGAGGCCCAGCTGGAAAAGGCACTTTTGGAGGAGCAGGATCGACACCTCAACAAGTTCTTCGTCAGTAAGCCTCCGTGAGCGAGGTTTTGATAGAGCCTGGATATTGTGTAAAAAATACGTACGGCTTGCCGTCCGGGCCCAATACCATTCCCTTGGGTAAAGGCTTGGGTGGCTCAGATGGTGTTCTTGTTGTTGTCGATGCGCCGCCCGATGTAGAGTCTCCCTCTGCGTCGGCCATAATTGGGGAGTTCCACCCGCGAGTTGTCGTTTGTATCGCAAGTAGCCGGAAGACACCACGACGGCCCGAAAAGAAAAGATGAATGGGGTGATTCAGGGTGTGCGATCTTGGAGTAGGTAGTCTGCGGATACTGTCGGAGGAAATTTGTGAGCTCTGAGCTGCTCGTTTGTTGATATTCGAACGCTCTTATCGATAAGAATAGACAGCGTTAGAACATCGCTTGGATCGGCTTGGGTCCCTGACGTAAGACATTCCATTCCACATGAGCTGACATGCACCACTGGGGGCAGGTTTTCTACCGCTTCAGCACATCGATGAGTTGTGATGGCACCATGGTGTGCTTTCTATCCCTATACCGCATAAGGGGCCCACAAAGGGTCTTCCGATGTCTGCAGCCCATCCGCCATCTTTCGGACCATCGAGGTGCACTCGTGTTTTGTCGTTGACATGGATATCGGTATAGCTGTTTGCATTTCCCCAGCAACTGGTTCGCTCGGATGCGTTGGGCGAGCCATCACCTACGGTAAGCTATACTTTGAGGAGGTGAAAGGAGGGAAAATCGGAAGGGCAAGGTTATGAGAATGCAATTTCTTATTCCCGTTTGTCGCAAGACAGTAATATCCAAGTTGACCAAAAATAAAAATAAAAATAATACACTTGGGCCTGCCTCAGTTAGAAGCATAATCTTAAGCACAGAGGTGAGGTCTTTCTTACCTTACCTAAGACAGTACGTAACTTTACTTCTGCGGCACTAAGCAGCTCGCTTCGGCGGGGCAAAAAGTGCTTCGCGTAAAATGTCGAAGTCAACTTTAAGAAATCCACAGTCTCCCTTGTGACAGTATCATTCTTGTGAGGCGAATCCTCTCACCTCGTTTGACTTTCTTTTCAACAAGTCTATATACCAGTCTCACTGTCCTGTTCTGAAATGATTCAAATGCCCCCATCGCCTTCACTGGCCAAGGTGCCAGTGCTTTTACTCAAGACCAGGTCATTACCGGGCGACGCGTATGAGGACCTCTTCTGCCGCAAAGACAACGGCCTGGATTTTGAACCGACTTTCGTCCCCGTCCTGCATCACAGCTTCCAAGAGAAGGGCATGGCGACGATACGGGACGTCTTGCATCGCCGCGGTGTCAACGCGGGTACCAATGGCTCGTATGGCGGCCTCATCTTTACATCGCAGCGAGCTGTCGAGGCATTTTCCAGTTTGGTCGCAGAGAAGGAGGGTTAGTTAGGTCATTTGGCAAGCTATGGCACTGAAGTTCACACCTCCGACAAGTCACCGAGGCTGATGGAATGAATAGGGACCCACGAAAAGTGGCCTCATCTCCAGAATGTGCCGGTCTACAGCGTTGGTCCGGCCACCACACGAGCGCTCAAGTCAATCCCACAAGAACCGCCATTAAAAATTTGCGGAGATCACACCGGGAATGGCGATTCCCTAGCCAAATTTATATTGGACCACTACGGGCAATGGTACCAGGACAGGCCGACGAAGCCACCCTTGCTCTTCCTCGTTGGGGAGCAGAGGCGGGATATCATTCCAAAAAGCCTCATGGATGTGGATCTGCCAAGTGATCGAAGGATCCAAGTGGACGAAGTCGTTGTTTACGGGACGGGTGTAATGGAATCTTTCCCACACGATTTTGCAGAAATCCTTAAGGCCACTGAGGACCGGCCGGCACGCTGGGTGGTTGTCTTTTCGCCCTCCGGTTGCGACAGCATGCTGCGCGGTCTCGGGCTACTGGACGAGTCAACGGGCAAGGCAAAGAAGGACCGGGGTGAGGAGCGCAGGACCTTCATTGCGACCATTGGTCCGACAACAAGGGATTATCTCAGACGCACATTCGAGTTCGAGCCAGACGTCTGTGCCGAAGAACCGAGTCCGAAAGGCGTCAAGTCTGGTATTATCCAGTTCCTTGAGCGCGAGAGCTGACAGTCCCAGGAACCATCGAATAAGGAAATATCATCGTAAGGCTGTACAACAAATGTGCTGAGTGGACCCGACGCTGCCTTGCGAATTCCTTGGGTAGTGCTGAAGGCTAATGTATGCCGACCAGTCGGTTCCTTTGCCGTTCCCATTGGCGCGCACGTTACGGTGTACAAGTGGTTAAGTCATAATTAGACAAATAACCTCGGCCTCGCACCGACATTGCTGAAGGCCTAGGTACCTCTAGAACATGGATGCCATGGCCAGGGCGTGTATTCTGATTGGCCGTCTGTCCAATTAATTGAGCGCCACGCGAACGCGAAAATTCGCGCTGTCATCACCCTGCGCGAAACCCCAACCTGAAGTAACGCGTTGCAATCCCGAGTTGCGTAGACTACAACTCAAACCGCGTGACCCTACTCAACCTGTAAACTCTCGGATCCATGCCCAGCCTAGAAGTGAAAGACTTGGAGAAAGAAAAGAAATGTGAGAGACAAGGGACACGAAAAAAACGTGTTGAAATTAATTCGCTTTAACAAGGTTCTTGCTCTGTCCACGGACACAATTGACTCACATCCGTCCCAATTCATAAACAAAGACTCCTTTCCCACCGTATGGTCTGCGCCAGAAACCAGCATTGCAAACTCAAAACACTTTGGTAGTATGATCCCTCAGGAACATTCATTCATGCTTTCTGTGATGAAACCGTTTTGTTCATTGCAGAGCCCAGTCTCTTGCTTCCGGGAGAATTGAAGGGAGGAAAAAAAGGCCAAATAAACAAGCAGTGCCAGTTTTTGTTGGCGGGGTTGCGCAAGCAAGGCACGCCGTCCTGGTATCATGTACATGGTAAAAAAGAGAAGACAGTGCAGAGTGTGTCTGCTGAAACTCTATAGTCAATCAAGCCAAGGGCTCGTCAAAGGTCAACCGTCTCCTTGTCAGACTGACGGGGGTCCTTGAAGATGAGAGAGCAACAGGTGTTTTCCATGCCTTTTGAGCAGGACTTGGTGTGATGTTGACAAACTCTGCAAAATCGAAGCCTTGCCCTGGCGTGTTGGGGAACATATTGCCCCCACCCGGTGTGGTCATATGAGACGAGGGGAGTGTCATGTCGCGGCCAATCTTGGACGGCGGTGTTGAGGGAGGCTCCATTCTTGTCTTGGTGGACGGAACGGCGGGTGAAGGAGAAGCAGCCAGGTACAGCAATAGGTCGGCGCCCTCTTCTCCAGACTTCACAGGCGGCTCACCGTTTGTGCCTCTGTCTCTAGTGCGACGATTGGGTATGGCGCGGTTGCGCATCGGCGGCGTTGTTGGAGGCGAAGAACGGATGTTGGTAGCCCTGAAAGACTGCGTGGGAAGGAGGTCATCTTCGTCGTCAGAGTTTGCAGCGAAGTTGGGCGACACTAGGTCATCTGCCAGTCTCCGAGCTCCCTGGAAGAAAGAAACATCAGGGCCGGTGGATGTGGTGAAATGCTGCTGCCTTCGGGGCTTAATTGGCGACGACTGCGCCAGCTGATGACTCTCCTTCCACGATGTGTGACTGTGCAAGGATTTGATGGGCGTAGGAGAAGACCGGTAGCGCTTACTCGGGCTGGACGAAGAAGGATATTCGAAAGAGGCCATGTAGGTACGCTTGCGGTGCCCGGTACTCCCGTTGCTCGAGCCGATGGCATCGGAAAAGAGGGGAGCCTTCAGCGGAGAGCTCATGAGGGTTCTTGTAGGATATGGTAGGTCAGAGGCGCTGGAGGATGAGTCGGACACGACGTCGGCTTCGCACAATCGCTTGCGTCGCATTTCCTCTTCGTACTTTGGTTCGATGGTGTCGAGAGTCAAGTCCTCCCAGCCATGCTTTGTCTTGAACTGGGCCAGAGCAAGTCGGTTCTGCAATCTTCGGGCTATCTTTTGAAGGGGTTAAGGTCAGCCAAATTCCTGCATTGTGTTTCTAGGTCATTGCAGCGCCTTTTGAAAAACCAACCTTGCTGACTTCTACTCTCTTCAACACCTTGCCTGCCACCTCTTCCGGCTGTTGCTTCCACAGTGAAGACATGATCCAAGCATGCACGAGACCCCCTGGTGGGTTTGTCAAAATGTAGAGAAGGCAGAAAAATCTACACTCTTAAAGGGTGATCCGTATGAAAGGAAGCTTCCGCACTTCAAAAGAAGTTGCCTGGCGCCAAGCTTTGGGTTGGGCGGGGGATTGTATGGATGTGACGAAAACCAAGGTTCGATTGCCCGACTTGGGGGTTGGTGAAGAGGCCTAGCAACGGGGGAGGAATGATGGAGGGGTTCGGGTGCTTTTTCTTTTCTTTTCTTTCCTGGAATGGTTGCGAACACGGAATATGCGCAATGGCGAGAGTGTGCGGCTTCAACGATGATCGAGAGGGAGTGCTTTTCCTTGATTCAAGTTACGGCGTCGAGATTTTGCAGTGGTGAAGGACAAACGGGGTGGGATGCCAGACGCCGACGGGGAAGGGGGAGATCGAGTGTGAGGATCCATGGCAGGCAAATGCAGCGCAGTGAGTGGCCCAGTCTCAGTGGACGGGACACCGGGGACCCAGACGAGACGGGGGCTGGAGCAAAATTTACACCATTCCCGTGGTAACCAACCGCTGGCGCCAGTGCCGTCGGCAGTGTCAATGTTAGTGCTAGGGCGGCACCAGTGCATACCTGGGTACTTAGGTGAGGTAAGTACAGTAACCACCAAGAAGTCTGGAAACCTTGTATCTAAGATGCACCACATAAATCATTGCCTCCTAAGTTTCCAAACTTATTGGTAGTAACTGTACCTAAGTGCCCTTCCTCACCCACTACCAGCCCACCACCAAGATGGAAGTCCAGCACTTGGTCAGTGGAGGCCACTGCCAAATGCAGTCGACCTTCCTACCGAGTTGCCAAGCACTACCTAGGTAGGTAGGTAGTGCCGTGCGGCCCCTTGTCTATGGAATACGGATACAGCGCACCTTACTGAATTGATGGTCAGCGTCTGGCGGCCCGAGTCCTTAAGCACAAGACAAGAACTCATTAAACTGCCCTGCCGTGCTCGAGGCGGGTGAACTTGCTGGCCCCACCTTGTTGAGAACACAGCAGCTTCCGCTCCTACCTAAGTAGGTAGGTATGCCATGCCCCCCAGTGTCACAGCAACTGAGACTAGAGGCCAGGGGTTGGTTGGTGGGTGACTCGGAGCGGGATCCAAAGGTTCTGAGCTCTCTCATGGTCGCCTAGACGAGGTCGACATCGAAAACTTCGTACAAGGAGTTCTTTATGAGCGTTCCAAGTCTGCATTACTTCCCTAGGCATCTTGACAAGATTTGTTGATGATTCTCTTGCGATCACACATCGTACTGGACACCGCTTAAGGTAAAGCTGTTCGCACGGTCCGCTGTTCGTGCGTCGCACAGTTTCGGCCACGGCTAGCACTGGAGATGAGGTCTGCGAACAAGAAAGTCTGAGAGTATTTTGGGGTTCGCATCTGTTGATGCGGAATATGGAATGTAGAGGCTTGAAACCGAAATGTACAATACGTAATGACGTCCTGTTGCTAAAGCAGCAGAAAGGGGTCCTGCAGTCTGGATGTGGATCCATGTTTGCGTCGAGATTATCGGTACGCACTCTGTCAACTTATATAGTTAGGCTGGCTGTTTTTGCGATTTACCAACTCATCAAAGACATGAAGTGGCTCAGGTAGGCTCTGCTGAACGCCACATGCTCCACTGTGATTTGAAACGGCCGCACGCGCGTTGAACACTATCCAGTGAGATCGATGGCGTGGATGACCGCGTGGAGGGTTCATCAATGTGCCAAAGCGGGCAGTATGGAAATGTGTTCATTCGTACGTGTACATTAGTTAGGTAGTTCTCAGCAGACGAGACATCAATTTAGATCCCTGTCGTGACACTGTCCGCCAATAGGTAGCCATTGAATCAGCCAGTCATCGTTTTGCGAGCACTTCCTCCTATTACCTATAGTAGTGCAGCCACACGCCATGTTGGAATAATGATAGCATTGAATCTTGGTACATTGGATGCGAGTTAGGCACGTGTCTGACAGAAGAACCTACCTAACTTCGGGAAGCCTGATTCTGCGCTTCTGTACACGGTACAGCTATTTTTGCCGGCTTAGCAAGTCGTTGTCTTGATAAAAGCCTCCAGAAAACGTTTCAGACATTCCAGACTTCTGTTCGGTGGTTCTGTGTCTGAGCGTTAGGGTAATAAGATGATCACACGCTGCTGTACCTACACAGCTGCTTGTGGCGTGGCAGGTGGTTTAACGCCTTGTGTTATTTATAAACAAGGATTATTGCAGCCGTACGGATACACGTACGATGTATTTCAACAGCAGCAGAGAGGAAGGGCAGAGAAGAGGGCAGGGGAAACAGCCAAGGCACATATCATTTGACCAAACAGTTGGCCGTCTCCTGATTGGCTTCTCGTATCAGACTAGGAAGAAACGGGGCCAAACGATGCTACAGGGATCACTCCTCTTCCCGTTTCCTTTCCCTGGCAAATCAGTTCTCGACCAAAGATAGAAGCTGAGCTGTTGAACGAAGCTTGCCAGGCACATTGTTTAGTGGATAGCATCCCTAAACCTATATTTCGGGATGGCATGGTCATTCCACCATCATCATCATGATGCCATGTTTTGTGGCAATGTAGTTGACGGTCGAGTCGTTGACTGGAGCAGACTACGAAAACTGGTCTTTACCCTATTCCGCTTGGGATAGGCTCGAGGCGTGAAAAGAGCAATGCTGCTTTGTCCGTTTGATATGAATTTGACGTGCGACCGCATTCGCATCAGAAGCTGACTCGCTGTTAACCCGAAATAAGGGTAGCAGTTAACAGGCCAACAGATTGCAGGGCTTTATGGGGCTGTTTCTAAGTCAGCAAAGTACTGACCCACACACTCCTAAGTACCTCCGAGCCATTACTCTATCCTTATATCCTCCAGCTCTTAAGTCTATAGGCTTGACTGCCTGGAATCCTATACTATATAGCCAGCCATAAATTTCTTTTCATATATGAAATATTCCTCCCAAGGTCAAAATCGCTTAAAAAGTTGATTTGTGCTGTTAAATTTTAGATACACTTAAAGCTGAGAGAGATAGAGCTGTTTTCTTATTTTCCTTAGAAAAGGGGTGGGTGAGTTGGTCTGTGCGGAATCAAGCGAGAGGTACTTAGGCTAGTACTTTGCTGACTTAGGTGTGGTCCTGCAATCTGTCGGCCTGTTAACCGCTACCGAAATAAGTCGCCCGCGCCGGATGTACACATGAATACATTACGTGCGGTTCCCGATCTCGATGCCACCGTTGGACAGGGTGGAAAGGCTGGCACAGTTCTTGATTGCGGTGCCACCTGCCCCACTTTCCGTTTCCATCACCGGTGAGTGCCTACTAATGTACACTACTATGTCAATAGGTATGCCATGCACCGTACTTGGAGTAGCTACTGGTGCATCTGGCCAGTAATTGACAAGCCCGATTCGGGATTGATATCGTGGCTGACCTTGGCGGCAGTATTCTGGGGTTTTCCATTCGTCTTGAGATGATTCTTGATTTGATAAGTGTCAACCTTGATCTCAACCTCGTTTAACCTCGTCATCATCTCACAAGCGATGGCAATGGTCCGTGCATCATCTACTGTCTCTTTGGTGCCTGGTACCCTGCTCGTTTGCTACACCCCTCCCCCTCCTTCCCGGATCCTGTTGTGCATTCCTCGCTCCATCCTCATTCCATCCATCCACTTCATGATACCCCCCACATCCCACTGGATTTCATCCCGCCTGCTCAAACGAGCGGACACATGCTGTGGCAGGACATGCAAGCGTGGTTTGGCTAGCCAGAGGTGGCAGTTGGTGCCATTGTTCGCTTCCTGGCGGGTAGTTCCATAGCCCAGCCGGTTGAAGGTGAGCAGAAGCAGGGCCAACATGAACCAATGTCCACGTCACCAAAAGTAGTCGCATAAGTGCACACAAGGTACTTATGGAAGGAGGAAGGTGGTGTTGTCCTTGTACGGGTACCTCGCCTCATCTCGTTATCTCTCACCATGCTCGTGCGTAGCAGCTACTTTGCAGGTGTTGCGGACACTCTTTCTACCTCCAGCCTTCTTCCTTGCCTTTTTGGGTCGCTTGCCCACCCGTTCTAATTCTCGCCTGGCCAACAAAGTTCCCAGTCGCATTTCAACCTTGCTGTTTCCTACCCTCGAAACAAAGCGACGTCATCAATTCGCAGCTGTCGGCTATCTGCCCACCCAGACCTTTCCTTATGCAAGGAAAAGCACTCGACGCGCGCATAAGTCCTCTCTGCTTGCTGCCCTGTAGTCCGTCCAAGACCATTCATCTGCGCTCGTGGTTGGTACAAAGCCCTTACTACCTTCTCTGTGCTGTGCCTGATCCTGACCAAATGTCAACCGGGGGGACTACGCTTGCCGGACTGGGCTGTCCTGTAGGCGTGGCCATAGATGCGAATGTGGACGTCGACTTGCAATATTGGTTTTTTTTTTTTACGGGACCTCGGACGTTCGTGTCTTCCTAACATTTCATCCCAATTCCATCATCTCATCCTACCTCCTTCGTCCCCCTAGTGACCCGCAAACTTTCCTGACAAACTCATACACCCTCCTTGAGCTCTTGTGGTGCTTCTTAAGTTACCATACTTTACTGC
The DNA here is from genome assembly GCA_020631755.1 of Colletotrichum sublineola. Taxonomy (NCBI): domain Eukaryota; kingdom Fungi; phylum Ascomycota; class Sordariomycetes; order Glomerellales; family Glomerellaceae; genus Colletotrichum; species Colletotrichum sublineola. The sequence continues at coordinate 2,008,647 of JAHSQG010000013.1, forward strand.
CTGCTTGTCGCACATCACTTTGAGCCGTTTGCTCCTTCCCCCACCCTAATATACCTGTACAAAGTACGCCCGCCTTGGCACGAACTACCCTGTGCTGCTGCAGATGTCGCTCGCTGATCAGTGACACGGCGCCCCTCCCAAATCCGGATCTCTCCATTGCTCCTCGGGACATCTGTCTTCGATGCCTTTTTGAGTTGCTGTTTCAACTGCCTCTGCTTTCATCATCATCATCAGTCGCGAAGCTGACTTCGACCCTGTCACATCGCTCGTTCATTCGTTTGCCGGGTTGCATATGACAAGCGTCTCTTGTTGAAGGTGTACTTCGTTTGTGATCGAGCTACCGTGCCCATCGCGCACCATGGCTCCTTCCATTCTCAGCTTCAGGGCTCTCCGTCGTCGTTCGAAAGCCAGCTTCACGACCGACCGTTCAAACACCGACGTCTCTAGCGATGCTAGCAACACAACCACTCCGACTCCAACTAGCGGTGCCTCAACGCCCCCCTCCATCGCCCAAGTCTCCGACCCTGCTCTCGATCTCCATCTGAAGGATTCCAACCATCCCCAGGCCCGCCCGCCCCTACAACCTGTACCTAATTCCCACCGACAAAGCGTATCTGGAATGACTGGTCTTGGTTCTCCTATTGTCAATGGCAAGTCAACGTTGCCAGTATCGCCGTACGCGCCGCGGATCGCAAATATCACTGAAAATGCCTGGGTAAGTTTTTGCATAAAACGTGACCGCCATAATACTATCTTTGCCCTGTCGATTCTCCAATCACCTTACCTGTCTATGCTGTGGGCTCGCTCGGACAGTCAGCCACAGACGGCTATAGCCGCAGTTCACGACTAGCTGCACCTTCCGAGCACCCCGCTAACATCTGATCAGGTCTATCAGAAGGTTCTCCTCGTACACGGAACTATCGGCGATCCCTCTCAGCATTCTCTTGATGGCAACCTTTCTGTAACCCGCCTTGACGACGGTTTTCCCCCAACCTCATGGCCTGTAAACGACTCTCACTTCAAGGCTCTAGTTTACCTGCAGCCGGGGCCTAATAAAATCCGCTTCGACTTCTCGAGCCCGAAGCTGCCCAACAGCTCTTCTTCAAACCCAATCCATGCTTCCTATTTAACGGTTCATATGCTGCCGGTCAACAATGCGCCTCCACTGCAACTCGCTATTGTGGTTGCCAAGGACTCTCCCGAGACCTTTGACGCTGTCCCCGCTCGAGTCGAGCGAGAGGGCAATGGTCTGGAGACGGCAGTGCGCAAATTTCGCATGGCCGCCTACCTGTGGCAGGCCTTCACAGCGGAGCAAATGTGGCGTAATAAGCTTGGACGCCGAGCGTTCAGATTTGAGGAGGAATGGGTTGCCGGTACTTCAAACCAACGAGATCGCGAGAACGGAACCTTCCGCTCTGAGGCCAGGATACACATAATCAGATCGGACAAGACGGTCGCCGAAATTCGAGACCTCGAGCTGGCACAACAAAACGAAAAGGCAACCAAGAAGGGGGACCTGTATGGAATTGCTGCCGAGGCGGTCAAGCAGTATTTCAAACCGCTCGGCGACCAAAAGCAGTACGTTTCTGTGCTGATGCTTGACACGCAGTGGGATAAGGAAGCCAATGTCGTAAGAGGGCATGCCGCACTGGGAGGAAATGCTGGTGAACTACACTTGGCCATTTTTGGATCGCACTGCTTGCAAAGCTATCCCACGAGTTTCGAAGAAGTCGTCCCCGCATTTACGGACTGTACTCCGACTGATATTGACTTCGTCGCCAACGATTGCAACCAGGCAGGAAGCTCCTGGGAAGCAGCCAACATTGGAATTGGTGCTCATCTACACGAGATTGGTCACCTATTTGGCTGTCCACACCAAGAAACCGGGGTCATGCTCCGCGACTACTTGACACTGAATCGTAGCTTTGTGACCAGAGAGGCTTACTGCTCCAGAACCAAATCGAAGGGAGGGTTGGTATTGCAGGCTGACGAATGTGGCTGGCATCGGCTGGACTGCTTGCGCTTCCGCACACACCCGTGCTTCAGGTTGCCGAACGACCCCCCGATAAACGCTGACGACAGCGTCCATGCTTTCCCAGTGGAGAATGGCAACATAGTGGTGATGGCAGCAACAGGTATAGCCTTCATTGAGCTTTTTGCCGAGGACGACGATGTCTGCCGGAAGTGGATCGAATATCCCATTGAAAATGGTTCAGTTCAACGCCAGCTCACTTTGAACGACCGCGAGCTGCGTGAGAGACTTCCAGAAAATAAGCGCAAAGGACAACTTAGGGTATCGATTAAGTCACACGGCGGTGGCACTTTGGACATTGATGACTTCAAGAAATTGTGCTCCAAAGAGTCTTCCTTTAAGCTGACGCCTGGTCCACTGGGTAAGACTGCCTACCGAGGGAAAGCACTTGGGAACTCGGCCATGGAGGGCACCGTTGCACAGGAGGTTGTCTTTGACAGTGCAGTCAAGTCGAACCTGGTTCTGTCTCGTGTCATCATTTATCACGGATATGCTGTGGACGGCATAGAATTTGTCTATGATGACGACTCAACGCAATTGTTCGGCAAGAGAGGGGGCAAAGAAGGCGGAGATACGTTCGAGTTTGGTAAGTCTTCATCATGCCAGCCGACCAGATCAAGTAGACTAATTGCCGTTTCTTTTTTCTTTTTTCACAGACATTCGTCGTGGCGAGTACATTTCGGGCTTTTACGTCCGCTCGGGATTCTGGATCGATGCCATCCAGGTCCTCACCAGCCTGGGTAGAAGGTCACCTGTGTATGGCAATGCTCACGGTGGCTCTGCGTAAGTGCAATTGTACAGCCGCTGAATTTGGCAACCATGTGACTAAACATTACGCAGACACACTTTGATCCCCCCCAGAGGCTATACCATCTGTGGTGTAGCAGGGTCTTGCGGAGCCTGGGTTGACGGTTTCTCGATCCTGATTGTGAAATAAAGGGGCTTTTACGTTTCCTAGCAACTCCGACAGGTGATGCCTGAAGAAAACTTAAGAGTATCTACGACAAATGAGAGGAGGAATAGGAGGTTCAGTGCTAACATTCATGTCGCGGAGGTTACCAGCCGCTCTGGCTGCTCCTTGATTTACCAGCTTTTGATACCATTTCTTGGCAACGGCCGCCTTATCCTGGAGTATTTCGCCGAAGCTTCTGCGTGGCCTTTTCTTTTCTTCATTATCGACAGGCACACAATACAGAAGCCTGGACTGCGAAATTTCAGTAAAAGAGGCGTCTTGGACATGGTGATGGGATACAGTACACAATGGGTGGCGGGCCAAGTTGACGCCACTCGCGCATGATCTGCGGCAAATGGGTTCATAATCTATCCCTTCTTTTAGATATCAAATCAGATGACTACACATAACGAAACACGAACAGCACCTGCGATTTTGCCCTAGATCTACATGTACCATAATAATTAATGAACAGGGTTCTGCCGCCGTTGAATAATCAAACGAGGCCCATGAATCCGTACAGGCGGCGAGGCAATACTACCTTTGTTTTGTGATGGAGCCGTAAAACAAAGTGTTTCCACAAAAAGAAAGGGGGAAGGGGGTGAGGAACAACGGGAATCAAGGTAAGAATATTGACAGCTGTCAAATTTCCAGGCTCTTTCTTTTAGGCCAGCTCAATTAGGGGGTAGTGAGTGAGGAATGAGGTAACGCAGGGTACCTATGTACCGATTTTGCAACGCCTTGAAGCTAGTGCTTGCGCCTTGAGAGTTCCACTGTATGGGTGGTGAGGTCCACCACCAACCGACTCTTAGTTACATCACGTGAAAATAAATAGCTGGTCTTGCCGTAGGTGCCGCTAAACGGCTTCGAGTCTAGAGCGACAGGGCTATGACGGCATGTGCCTTCCCCAGCTATCCTTGTTGGCTCTCGAGGCGGAAGAGTGTGACCGACTTACCTCATGTCTACCTGAATGAGCCTTTGCATCAGCATCTGCACCTGCTCTCAACGCAAACATCACCTACATAAAGTAGTACTTCGTCCTTGTTATCCTCCTCCTTCGTCATTCACTCGTCTCCCACCGTCCTAGCTGCGCTACCACTAGGATCTCACGGAACCACCATTTTAATTTCGTAAATCGTCGACTTATCCCAGCCCTTCATCAATTCGTCCGCGACAATTGCCGTCTGGAGTTCCGCACTCACCGCAACTATGTCGAAGCGAACAAGTAGCGCAATCACGAACGGCAACCCAGTTAGGGACGCTGCCGACAGCTTAGCCGAGCCCGGTATGTTAACAATCGCATGCGCCATGCAGCTGCATTGTCCAATGCTAATATCTTGCCCAAACCACAGCCCACGACAAGCAGAAACTTCTTCTCTCCGCCGACACCGGCCACTTTTCGCTGATTCGCGCTCTTCATCTCGCCGACGCAATAACTCTATGCAATGGTGCGTTCTCTCTGCAAATATCTCACATCATTTTGGCCTAGATAGCGAATACACTTCGCATGAGCATATTTACGGCAGTTGTGAAACGGATCGCTGAGGGTGTTTTTCGTATGAAAGTGATAAGAGCGCACAACTGACATTTCGTTCAACAGGAGCCTGCGGTGTCATGTCAATCTTCACTTCCCTCCGTTACTGCCTTGGCGACCCATCGTCGTACAGCACGCTGTACCTCGCGCTTTTTTTCCTACCGTTTGGTCTATTCTTCGACTTTATGGATGGCAAGGTCGCGCGCTGGAGAAAGAAGAGCAGCATGATGGGCCAGGAACTGGACTCCTTGGCCGACCTGGTACGTCAAATACTTTCATTCTTGCGGATTCGATCGCTGCCGCGTTTTTCGATGGTTCCGTCGTCAACGGCCCGTTGTGTGTCGGACCTGTGTGAGTCGATAACTAACGTTACCCAAAGATCTCTTTCGGTGTTGCTCCTGCCTCCGTGGCATTTGCTCTCGGCTTGCGTACCCCTATCGATCACGTCTGCTTGACTTTTTTCGTTCTCTGCGGCCTCACTCGGCTCGCTCGCTTTAATGTCACAGTCTCGGCTCTCCCCAAGGACGCAACTGGCAAGAGCAAATACTTTGAGGGAACGCCGATTCCCACGAGTCTTGGTCTCGACGCTGTCATGGCCTACTTGATTTCCCAACGGTGGATTCTTCAGGATCTCCCTATGGGAACATGGCTGTCAGGCTCTGCCTTGGAGTTTCACCCCATCGCCCTTGTCTTTGTGGTGCATGGGTGTCTTATGACCAGCAAGAGCATCCATATTCCCAAGCCCTAATTTTCCCTGCTTTCACAAAAACATAGCTCCTGTTGAGAGGGGAGGCCGGGGGTCCTCCGATCAACTGAGAAAACCAGACGCCGACATACTGACTTATGAAATGCTCTAGCAGAAGATGAGAGCGGTCTTGACGGTAAAATCATGGTTCAAATAGGAAACAACACTAGCTAGCGGTCTTTGGGCTTTGGCTAGTCTACAAGGCAAAGACGGGCTGGAGCTTGGTCAGAAATGTGATCGACTCAACGTAAAGATATTTCGAAGCGCCAACGCACACTTAAAATATGCATGATACCCTCTTATCACATTGTCTCATCTTCGGTTCTGGTGAAGTATGAAAGATTTGCATTGCGAAATCATGTCTTTTTCTTTTTCTTGTGCCATCCAGCCTGAAATAGCAAGCCGCGGCGTATCTGTTCTAGGCTCCTGCATGTGAGCCGTCACATCAACAGCTGCCCTGAAAACTATCGTAAACATTTCACTTGCAAATGGGCAAGCTTCATCGTCGCGTTCATTCTTTAACCTCCTTTGCCGCGGTCTTGGCTGCGGCAGGGAATGGGTTATAAGTGCCACGCTCCTCGCGCAGCTTCTTGAGCTTCTCGACAGCTTCGACAACGTCGACAGGCTTTCCACGGTCTTGGCTTGATGTATCATCGCGGTAGCGGATGTTCACCTGCTTGTTCTTCATCTCCTCATCACCCACGACAAAGATGAAGTTGTATTGGCTACGTTTGTCAGTAACTACTTCTTTCTCCCAAAAGGGACTCCGGCTTGTATGTTACATACCTCAATTGAGCACTGCGAATCTTTTTAGGTAGGGTGTTGCCAGAGAGATCGACATCGCTACAGGTTCACATCAGAAAGGTTACTTTCATAAGTTGAGGAGTGCGTTATAAAATAACTTACACCCACATGCCCTGCTTCTTGAAGGTAGCCTGTACCTCCTCAGCGTACTCAACGAAGCCCTTGCCAACAGGGATGACCATTATTTGCCTTGGGCTGAGCCAGAAAGGCCACTTGCCGGCGAAGTGCTCAATGAGGATACCTAATGTGACTGCGTCAGTAACAGTTACTGTCCATGGTGGATAGTTACCAACCCGTAAATCGCTCGATAGACCCAGCCATAGCGCGGTGAATGATAACGGGACGCTGGCAGCCGTTGGTCAAGGGCTTGATGGTGCGCTTCTTCTCCTTCTCCTCGCCGGTGCCAACGGCAGAGTCGATTATGGCTTGGGGGTCCTTAACCCTAACCTCCGGCGCCTTGGGTGTAGCAGAAGCCTCCTCCTTGGACTTGGCGGGCGCATCTGCTGAGACGTACTCCAGGCCAAAGTTCTGAGGAAGCTGGAAGTCAAGCTGAATGGTGGCACACTGCCATTCACGGTTCAGGACATCCATGATTTTGATATCGATCTTAGGGCCGTAAAAGGCACCATCGCCCTCGTTCAAGGTCCATGGCACGCCAGCTTCGGTAAGGGCGAACTCGTCCAGCGCCTGCTTGAGCATGTCCTCTGCTCTGTTCCATGTCTCGAGCTCACCCAGGTACTTTTCTGGACGGGTAGAGAGACGAAGCTTGAATGTAAAGCCCAGGAGGCCGTACATCTCACGGAGGAAATCAAACAGATTGCTAATCTCCGACTTGATCTGGTCTTCTCTGCAGAAAATATGCGCATCGTCTTGCTGAAATCTGCGCACGCGAGTCAGGCCCGACAAGGCACCGCTGGCCTCATTACGGTGGAGGACTCCAAAGTCGGCAACACGCCAAGGCAGCTGGTGATAGGCCTTGGGAGTGTGAGCGAACATGAGGCAGTGGCCAGGACAGTTCATGGGTTTCAGGCCAAACTTCTCCTTGTCGACATCGATGACAAACATGTCATCCTTGTAATGTTCCCAGTGTCCACTGATCTTCCACAGCTCCGCATTGTACATGTTCGGAGAGATAACCTCATGGTAATCACGCTTGAAGTATTGCTCCTTTATGTAGGCGAGAAGCGTGTTGTAAATACGCGCGCCGTGTGGCAGCCACATGGCGCTTCCGGGGGAGAGCTCGTGGAAGAAGAAGAGTTGCTGGTCCTGGCCCAACTTACGGTGATCGCGTGCGGCAGCCTCCTCGAGCCATTTCTTGTGCGCAGCGAGCTCCTTCTTGCTGGGGAAACTGACACCATAAACGCGCTGCAGGGAGTCGTTCTCTTGGGAACCAAGGAAATATGAAGCGCTGTTCTTCATAATGCTGAAAGCCTCGATACGGTCGGTGCTGGGTACATGCGGCCCACGGCAAAGGTCGATCAAGGGGCCGTTGCGGTAAACTGTAGTCTTTGTGCCGTCGGGTATCTTGTCGTTGATGATGTGCTGCTTGTACTTGTTGTAGCTAAACATCTCGAGCAGCTGCTCCTTGGTCAATTCGAGTCGCTCGAATTTCTGTTTCTCCTTCACAATGGATCCAACGATAGATTCAAGGGGCTTCCAGTCGCTAGCCTGAACAGCGGCGCCTCCAGGGAGAGCCATCTCGTAGTAAAATCCGTTGTCGACCGGGGGACCGATACAAAGAGAGCATCCGAATCTCCGCTCGCAGGCCTCGCCAAGAACATGCGCCGAGCTATGCCAGAAGACCTGCTTGCCCTGTTCGTCATCAAAACTGAGCAGCTCCAATTTGCAACTCTTCTCCAACGGTCTGTCCAAGTCCCACAACTGGTTCTCGTCTCCATCGAGTCTCGCGACAACGGTTCGCTTGTAGAGGCTGTTGGAGATGCTCTTGGCGATCTCGCCGGGTGTAGTCTCGTAGCTCGTGCCCTGGCGGACAGAGCCGTCGGGCATGGTGATGGTAATGGGCTCGCGCGGCCTCTTGGCAATTTCTTCATCATACTCCTTCTTCAACTTGTCGAAGAGGTCGATCCTCTTTTGTAAAAAGTCAGGAGGAGGGTTGAGTTCAAGGGGGCCAGCTGAGGCATCGCCAGCATCCTTGGCCTTTTTCTCCTTCTTGGGGGCTTTGTCTTTGTTGGAGCCGCCAAGGGCGACCTGCTTGACACCCTCAGTGACGGATTCAACAGCTTTCTTCGCTGAATCCATGATTTCGTCCAATTGAGAAGTCGCGACGGGTCGGTGAAGGGGTAAAACTCGACAAAGAGACGATGTCGGATCTCTGGACAATAATTTTGGGCGAAATACAGCAAAAAGTCAACCCCGCCAAAAGCTGCGGTGAGTCAAGCATGCTGTGTCCCGCCGTACCATCACCCCTCCTCTCCGCTGAGGTACGTATCGTGCGGCCCCACTAAGAAGCCGAACTGACTGGTGTTGAAATTTATGGCGGGGTTCCTCGGAGAGAATTATCTTCCGGCCCGCCTTATGCGACCAATGGTGTAGCTCGATTGGCCTGTACCACAATTTCGGCTTGGAAATTTTCTGTCGACTAGCAGATGGCTTCGCTTTCCCAATAGCAGCACTTCAGCACCAGCGAAAAGGAGCAGCTCCAAACGACAACAGTCAATCTACCTATCAACATGTCATTTGGACGAGGAGCTCCGCGTGGTCGCGGCGGTGGCGGTTTCGGTGGCCGCGGTGGTGGTGGTATGTTACAATCTATTCTCTTTCGTGATACACATCATCGTTTGGGTCAAATCATGTGCGCTCTGCAACAACTTACTAACTTAACCGTGCAGGCCGTGGTGGCTTCCAGCAGAGGGATATGGGCCCTCCTGCGACGATTCTTGGTATGTTGAAATTGCCCCACGCGACGCGTTGTAGGAAATCCTTCTGACAGCATCTTTTGCAGAGATGGGCAAATTTATGCACGCTTGTGAAGGAGAGATGGTCTGTGAGAGCATCAACCCCAAGGTCCCTCACTTCAACGCCCAGATCTTCCTCGAGAACAAGGTGCGACCGTCTTCCGAATGAAATTTCACATCGATCCGAACGGGCTTATCTAACATTTAATCTGTATTACAGACCGCTGTTGGCAAGGTCGACGAAGTCCTCGGACCCATCAACCAGGTTTACTTTACTATCAAGCCCTCGGAAGGTATCCAAGCTACGTCCTTCAAAGAGGGTGACAAGTTCTACATTGGATCCGAGAAGCTCCTCCCACTGGAGAAGTTCCTTCCGAAGCCGAAGCCCCCTCCGGGTGCGCCAAAGGTCAAGCGAGCCGGTCGTGGAGGTCCAGCAAGAGGTGGTCGTGGTGGCCGTGGAGGCTTTGGCGGTCGCGGGGGTGCCCCGAGGGGTGGCCGCGGCGGTAGTGGTTTCGGCGGCCGTGGCGGTGGTGGCTTCGGTGGTCGCGGCCGCGGCGGTGCGCCGAGAGGAGGCGGTGGCTTCAGCGGTGGTCGCGGCCGGGGTGGCTTCAGCAGAGGAGGCCGGTAGGCTTGGCTTTGATCAGCTCAGAGGAGGGGAGGTTTTCTTCTGTTGGACTACGACTCTGGCGTTCTGGTTTGCTTTGCTTTCATATCGGCCTTGGCGGTAAGGGCTCGAGGCTGCATGTACATCATCCATTGTGGTCACCCAAAAAAAAAAAATAGAGAAAAGTCTTGATCGCAACCCTTCAGGAAGCGCAGTGGCTGTGATGCCACTTGTCTTATGCGGTGATTATGAATTGGGCTTGAGATGCCTTCGACGACCTTGCCACTCACGATTGGTTTGCATATGGTGCGTAGTAACGTAGAAATAGTGCTGTCGTCGCAGCCGGTCACTGGAGTATGGAGGAGATCAAAACTTGGTTGCAAGACCACAGAGAGAAGAACGCCGGCCCTCCTTGGCACTTGTGTTCAAAAATATCCCAACGTGCATTGTCTTGCTGGTGAGCCTTGAGGAACGACGGTGGACAGGCCTATTCCCTCGCGACTTTGGGGAAAGCAAAAAATCCTTCCCTAGTCTCGTCTGGTAACCTTCACCTTGCCAGTTTCCTTTCTGGGCTGACATGGTGGCACGAGAATGGGCCTGAGCATGGTCTGCCTCTACAGTCTAATAATGCCAGATGTTTTTGTGCTGATAGCGAGCCAGGGGTTGGCCGAGAGGATAGGTTACAAGCGATCCCTCACCGTTCGAGTCAAATGAGAAGATATATTCACGGCGCTGTTGATAGTCCAATCGGGCATTACTTCTTATTGCATCCCTCCATCCTCTCGCTTCAGCCTCAATTTCTTTCCATAACCTTTCCTGATTGCCAATCTGACGTGGTACATTTGCGAACATCATCAAAGCATTGACTGATTCCTTTGCATGCTCCTGTTGGGTCGTTAGACAACTTCTTAGGTCCTCAGCCTTGTTAAGCCAGCCTACAAACACAATGTTTAGCTAGTGGACGTGATTGGTGATGCATGGAAGAGCCTTGCTGGCTAGGATATTACGATTTGTTTTTTTCTTCTACGGCGGTCACTTTCACCTACCGCGTAGTTTCATCCCATGCACTACACAACTATCTGTCGAGACACTGGGCTTTAGCCTAGCCAAGCATCAATCCCCAATACGGAACCTCAAACTTGCACTAACTGTAGACTCACGTCTTGGCCAAGTTCGATTGGATATAATTTAGTGTAACACCGCCCGAGCATCGGCCTTGGAAAGTACGGAGTATTACGATAAATCGATAGATGGAGTGTATAATTACCGAGGGACATGGTACCCTAGAAATGATTCAGGCCCTATGTATATCCAGAATAGAATAGGGCTGCCTACGTCTGTCCACCTTGCACGCTATCATAAGCATCCACCCTGATCCTTTGAGCGACCACTCGTCCATCAAGTAGTGTCTATTGACTGTCAGGTATTGGCCGTCTTAAGGTGGATTTGGTGGTCTGAGCCTCTTTCTTGTTCATTTCCTAAATCGAGTCTGCCTAGGTTCGGTTCTTCACCTCTCCTCGGCAACCCTGAGTTATCGAGTGTTCTAGTTTCCTGCTGGACCCCTTCCCTCCCTATGATCTTACTCCACAGAAGCAGTATCACCAAACATGATCCAAGAGAGCCAAGGACGGTGCGAAGACAATGAGGAGCGTCTTTGCTGGCTGCAGCCAAGCCAATTTTACCAGTCACTGCCGCGTCGGGAAGACAACCTGGCTACAGCTGTCGCCTACCCAGAGAATCTCGTTCGTGGCGATCGTTAGTCTCCACCAGATTCTCACGTTTTCCGACTTCTCCCGGGCCATGGCGTCAATCCTCAACATCTCCCAGTCTTTCACAAATGCGGTCACCGGCCAGCATTTTACCGCCGCTTACGCCCTTGCCGTTTACGTTTCTGTTCTACCCATGGCATGACTAGGAGATACGCCCGAACTCAAACACGTCATCGCTGTCGTGTGCCTGTGGCTCACAGTCTAGAGTTTTCCCGCAGCCTTCTCTCTGGACCGTGCAGAGTAGCAGAGGTAGCGGTAATATTTGCTTTTTGCTCCTGCCGCGTCATGCAGGGCATCGGCCCAGTGTCCCCAACAGCTTCTCTGTTCTCGAGATGACACTAGCCCCGGGTTAAAAGAAAGACATAGCACTCTCACTTTTCAATGCTGTAGGACGTATGGTCTTCGTCATTAGTGTGGTCATGTCGTCCCTCTCTCATACTGACCAGCCTTGCATTCAACCAGACCCCGGCTGTGGGCTGGCATAGGAGCTCCGCATACAAACTTCCAGTAATACTCATCATGTATATCTTGCTCTTCGTCGTCTTCGTCTACAGGGAGATATTTGCTGTAAGCTTCTGTCTTTGAGCTCCTGGAGCTTCTAGGAGATCGGAACCCGCTTCTGATGAGTACAGACTTCATTTCTGTTGCTGTCGAGGCAATTACTGTGGCATTGATACTCGTCTATATTATACCCGGAGCTGGGGTATACTGTCCATTTCTCGTGTCCGTCTTATCCTTCCCTCGGGCTGCCTTCCATGTTGATGGCCACGGTACCACCCAAGCAGACTTATTGGGCCAACCCCTTTGTGGTTTTCTTGCCCGGGTGTAGGAGTGCAATACTTCGGCGTAGAACTTAGATGTCTAGGGTCGCTATTGGCAACGGCAGGCATGGTTTCGAGCGGCCGTTTTCAGGGGCACATGAGAACGTGTAAAGCTTGAGCATTTCTAGCGCTGCAAGAGTTTCTTGTAGTCTCAGAGAGCCTATAGAGATCAACACGTATCTGACAACGGACATGAGAAAGCAGATGAGCTACTGATGGAATTGGAAAAAGAAGGGCCTGCCGTCCTTGTTGCTCGCGCAGCACCATGCTCCTGCAGCATATCTCTTCACCAACGAGAGATGAACAACGAGAAGAATTTGAAAGCAGATATCAGGATCTCAATCAAGACAAAGAAAGCAAAAGTTTCCCTCATGACCCTAATCTTTCGTACCAGCAGTGTCACGATTGACCTAACCCATTCATACAATTATTTCCAAACCAGTCCCGTCTTCCCCGCCCCCTCTGCACACAATCATCGTCTCGGATCAACCACTGCCGCATTTCCCTTGGGGTATTCTCCAGGAATATGCAGATTGGAGATTGTCGGAACACTATCATTTCTGACAGTGCCAGAGGCAGGGCGAGTGGAAGATACTGGCTGCTGTTGACGAGGTGCCCCTTGACTCCTGGGAACAGTTGTTGGAGCAGTAGCGGCAAGGACAGACGAGCCATCTTGTGGAGAGATTCCGTTGCTGCTAGGAGCATGTACTTTGTCCATTCCGACGATAGGGACCATAGTGACACCGCCCAGGTTTCTGTCCCCCGATGCCGAGTATTGGCTGGTTTCTTGCTGGGTAAAATGGTTATTTGAAACGGCAGACGAGTACTTCCCATCGCTGTTCATCCATTTGCCGTATTGATTGTTGCCGCCGGGTGTCTCAAGATCACGGTCATGATTGGCAGTGGATACCGGTCTGGGGTCTTCATAGCGGGCAGGTCTCGCGTGTTGGCTCTGAGCTGTCTGAAAATCGGTGGCAGGTACATAGACTGCCTGTTGTCCATGACTCAAGGACTGCGACCGTTGTAGTGATTCGCTAGTGTATGGATTTACTCCATCTTCTCGAGCTTGTTGGGTCACCAAAGCGGCGTGGGATGGGATCTCCTCCATGGGTGTCCGGTCCGTACCACCGTAACCGTTCGGATGCTCAATCGAACCGTGATAGACGCCCAGAATACTGCCAGACGAGGCAGACGGTTGTAAGGCTGCGTCACGATCAGAGTTGCCGAATCCAGAACTCACACTAGAAGGCGAAAGAGGTGCCTGTAAGCCTCGCTGCGCGTTGACCTGTATGTCAGATGGAAACCGCCCACCTGCTTCGGGGCGGCGGACGTCTTGTCTCGGACTCGTATTTGCTGCAACCGCTGCGTCCGCCGAAAATGGCTCATCATCGTCATCTTCGAGAACGCCATCGCTGCTTGTGGATCGTTGGGAAGACTGGCTCAAGCTTCGTACGTGTCCGCGGACGAACTCGCTCCTCTCTTGAGGGGACCTCTCAGTGAGGACCTTGATATCTTCATACCAAGCCATCATTGTATCGTGACTCTCGGCCCGGAAGACCCACGTGTGACCACGGTGCATCGATCCAGTTTGGCGACCCTTGAGGATGAACTTGTTGGAGGACCCTCCCTCGCTAGAGTGTGAACCTAGTTTCTGCTCTGGAAGGTACAATGACATCACAGGAGCTTGGCCCTTGTCCGCCGATTTGAATTCATGGAGATGAGTCGAAGAAAGTACATACCTGTGTCCCAGGGTTGTTAGTATGACATGTTCGAAGACATTGTGGAAGGAACATGGGCTAACTCACCATCCAGCTGTGTAGCTCTTGAGATACTTGCTCTTGCGCTCGAGGAGCCCCGCACGAATCTCCTGGCATGCGACATGCTCTCGGCCAGGGTAGTGAATATGTTCGGCAGACCGAACTGGGATATCGGGATCCACGAACTGATCGTTTTCTTGGACGAAGTGGGCCCATTCGTGATCTTTGGGCATAGAGATAGGGCCGGCACGAAGCTCGTCGATGGCGTTATAAGCGGCATCAGACTCGCGCTTCAGGATGCCAGCGTAAGCATTGTAAGCCTTTTGGACTTCGCCCACTACGATGGCTTCAAGTTCGCGACCAGAGTTCTCCAGGTTCAAGTACGCCTGGTGGAGGTAGTTCTCCTCGTCAATCTGGCGCTCAACTTGCCTGTCGACGGCAAGCCGCAGAAGATACGGATCTTGCTTTCCAGTCGTTGATGAGGGGTCCAGATCTGTCTGGCCCAATGTGTCCTGCAGCACTCTAACAGCGCGCTTGGTACCGTCCATCTCCTTGTCCACCAAGTTTTTGAAATCACCCGACAGGTTCTTGATCTCTTTAATCTTTTGGTGAAGGTCGTTTCTTAACCCAGTGAGGGCTAGAATAACATCCTCTTCGATCTCCCTTGCCTTGTTCGACTCCAGAATAGCGCCTTTGTGGTAGCTACGCAGTATTTGTAGTGCATCATCGATGCCACCAGAGTCCAGAAAACCAGGGGGACTGGAAATATTGTTGGCAACATTGGCGAGCTTCAACAGTGATTTGGACTTGTGCTCATAGTGTGTTTGGATTTCGCGGTAATATGCGATAAGATCTTTAAGGATCTTGCGCCATGCTGCAGCAAATGGTCAATGACTTCGATGGACGGGATTGCGCAGAGCAAACTTACACTGGAATCTGGCGGCCAAGGCTTCAGTCGGATTTCCAGATGTTGGGACAGGACAGTGGAATGCGCTATGTATCTCGTCGGGGTCGTTGGAAGACTGCAGAGCCAAGCTGCGTACACTGCCAGCCCTCATGCTTCTCCGACTGCTGCTGCGCTTCAGGCTGCCGTTCCTACGTAGCGAATTTTTCTTCTTGAGAGTGTTGTGGCGCGAAGGGAGGCTCAGATGATCCTCCCCATTGTTGGATACAAACGAATTGGATCGCGGCATGTTGGACGAATAGCCTTCGATAATGCTACTTCCTCTTTGACTCGCATCCCATTCTTCTGTAAACTTGCCACGAGCAGTAGCGGAAGGGACTGCCAAGTTGGTACTGTTGTTATCGCCGCCCGTGGTGTTGTAATGTGCGACGTCACCTTCTGAAGGTAAGTGTTGCGTCTGGGGCCCAATGTGTGAGTTAGCCAGAGTGTTGTAGTGAGTCTCTCGATCTTCTTCGTATCGTAGAGTAGTAGCCTGTGGAGGAGTAGAGTAGGTCGTTGTGATGGGAGTCGTGGTGTAAGAGGAGGGCTGGGGGGGTTGTTGAGGGAAATAGGACGAGGCGCAATTTGAGTTCATGGCAGCCGCGGTGCCGTGGCCAGTTGTTCCGTTTACGTTTCTTTCACTGTCCCGTTCCCCCCCTTTCTCCCTGTACAAATCGGAGCCGGCGAGGTGCGGCGCGTGGTTGGGCCTAGGCGTGGGAGAGGAAGATGCGAGCGGGGATCTAGCGGCCATCGTATGGTCGTTTCAAACACACCAAGACACCTTGGGTGCCTAGGTAGTGCCGATGTTGTAAAAGAGACGACTCAGATTAGCGCAATAGCGGGGATTAACTGCAAGCCCGGGGATCGATGGTGAATTGTTAGACAACTTTAGCGCACTTTCGGAGGGTTGAGATGGTCTAGTGTGTCCAGCGCGCCGTGTGTTTGACGCAATGGCAAGCGGAAGGCTCTCGGCTCAGACCAATGTCGTCATCAGCGACGGTCGAGTAGTAGTGGTGATTCCCGATTCGGCTCAGTGGAATGTTGGCTACCTTGCGCTAAGGGGTAGGAGTGATGACGAGAGGCAGCTGTAAGTCGAAAAGTACAAGCGCATAAGTATCACAAGAAATGCGACTTGAAGGAACCGGGAATTCTTGATGTTGTGCCAGGATGACAAGACACGAAGGGATAGAAAATGGGATGCGGAACGGGGGATCGAGAACAGCGACGATAGAAGTTTGTATGTACACGGTAGGGTGACAAACAGGTGGTAATTGATATGGGGTCGCAGGCTTGGGCTGCCACCCCGCCAGACATTTGTGAGTAACGTACATAGCTAGCCAACTCTTCTGGGAACAGGGGGTACGTTTTCCTCAATTTCGCACAACTTACCAAATGTCACCAACGCCAAACCCACATCGTCATCTCACGCTACATATCCGTACAGCCCGACATGATGCCTACGCTTTCGCCTTCTGCTGACTGATGGGATGATTGGATGGCAATCAGGTTCCCGGCTTGCATTCGGTCTCTACGGTCCCTACTCCCCGTTGCAACACTCCGTTGGGAGATGTCTGACAAGCAAGGTCAAGTCAAGTACACACTTCCTTGCGTCCCGCGTCGGGGATGAGACGATCCAAGTCCTGTCTCTTGTCTGTCCGTTGCCAGCCGAGATTTGCGCTGATGTGCACCTTATCGCGTCTGTGGCTTCTGGGAGGATTTGCAGCACTGGCAAGGCACTCCCGTCTCCTAATGGGAAAGGCCCATGCCAAGCGGTAATTGGACCCTGGATTTCGTCTGCTTTTGCAGGATTATGATCGCCTTAACCATGCCTGTTACACAGTTGCCGGTACGTATCTCCTTCATTTCCTTCCATTTTCCCCTCCAAATATTGGCCTGGCCATGGATGTGCGAGCCTGTGAAATGGATACACATCATACAGCCACGTGCAGTTTGCTAGTCAACATAAATGCATAAGCAAATGGCTACGGCGACGAGCTATCTGTTGTTCTTATTGTTGAGATTGACTTGGCTATCATAAGTCATTGCCACCACCTTGCTCATCCCCCGCACCTCTTGAGAAAGAAAGAGAGGGTACCATATTGACCTGTCGTAAGCCATTCTGACGGCATTGCACTCCTTTTCTCCCGATGACGTAAATGCATCCCCCCCCCCGGATGAGAACTGTCATGGCCGCATCACCACCAACTCCTTCGACACATGACCTTTGCGGCTTGTCATTTCCCTCGTCACACCCCCCGGCCCCCCTCAGACACTAAATTCCTAGCCTTTTCTTAGCTAACGGATGGTCACGAACCCGTTGTTTATCGGCTGCGAACCGACCTCTCGTCAAGGTTCTCTTCCACTGCAACACCTACCGAGGTTCGATGATGGCGGCTGCTGCTGCTGCTGCACCAACTGGCCCGAGCGCCACTACAGACCATAATCCCTTTTTTCCAGCTGAACCTGAAAGCGCCATTCAACCAACGGCGTACTAACCGTAGGCTAAACCAGGCTCCAAAGAGCCATGATCGTCATTGATTCCTCCTTTGGGCCAGACGGTGATGGCGAAAAGTGATTACCTAGGCTTGGTTTTCGTTTCTGGCCAACTTCGGGTCTCGGGGACCCCGGGCACAGCTCTGCCTCTGGCAGCATCCCCTCCGGCCCGATTCAATGATATAAGTAGGTAGACCATTCAAAATACACAACATAGAATGGATGTTCTTTGTTCACGACCCAATTGCGAGAGCACCTACAAAACCAGCGCTGAGCTGCATCGCTTATGATCTTGCATGTGCTGAGCTCCATCATTCTCAAACCCTCCTCTCCCAAAACCAACCTTGACCCATCACCGAGCATCATTTAGTCCGGTAGGTCGTCTCCAAGCAATCAGCAGATTGCGCTTGCTTCGTCGGACCAACCAGTGTCACATGGCCCGGGGCAGAGTTTTGCACGCTGGCAAAGCTTATCAGGTGCTCTCTCCAGGTCGACCATGATCGGAGGAGGTGGTGGTGGTGGTGAGCGTGCTGCTGAGTGAGAGTGCACATGCCATCTGCGCGGAAATGTTATGATGTGGCCGTGGTTCTGCCGCTTATTCGTCTCGAAACATGCATTATGCTAGGGAAATCCCTATGGGATACAGAGCCATCGGGTTTTAGTGTGTCAAATGTCTTGCACCTTCGGTTGCGCACTCCGTCTCCTCAATACTATTCGAGCAGCGTTGTCTGTGCCTCTGAGTTTGGAGAACCGGGTCTGATATCGTTCATCTCAACTTGATGCGGCCAGAATGAAAGCAAACTCTAATCTGCCCTTTACCTCCTCGTCGCTTTTGTCTGCCACACTTCCGTCGTCAGCCACGATTGGAGATCTGCGGCATGCTGGCCTGAGCCCAAATAGCTCCTAGAGAGACGCGGTAACAATCTGTAGCCAAGAATTCCAGTTTTGACAGGCTGTTATGATAAGCCTATAAACAACACACCGTTCTTGGGCCAAAACGATGTCTTCCCTCGGAACCCAAACGCCCTTGCCATGCTATCTATGACCGCGATTCAAAAGCTCGACGCTATCCCGAAGGCTGTGATTGCAATGCATCCTCTTGCTTTCCAAGCCTAACTCCTGCCATTGTTGACAAACTGAGCAAACGCCTGTCCCGTTTCGTGACATCATTCTGTCCGGTCATAAGGACCGGAGCCAACCAGCACACATGGCTTTTTCAAACATTAGGTGTGGGAGAATCATCCGCCACCGATTCGACGGGTTTGACTTTTGTTCGCCGCCGTGGCGGCGGCGCTTTAGGTGGTATCTTCTTATGTCCATTGAAATGCAACGTCGACGTCGGTCCGACAGGAATTCCGTGTCGGTGTTTCGGTACTTCAGGCAACGGCTTCTTCGGCCGCACCGCGCCTGGTCCGGCCTTTCCTTCTCCCTGACTGGCTTCCGCGTCTGTTTCGGCCTTGCGGCTCGGGGTGATGACGCCAGGTTTCTCCATGACGGCCGCGACGTCGACCACACTAACGTTGCTGGCAGTCTGCGAACGAGAAAGACTGATGCCCAAGAACTTCCGAGCCACCTCTGCTTCGCCAGAAGGCTCCTGGTCGGTCAACCATTTCACTTTGGAGACTCGATCGACCAGTCTCACTGTAGTCTCATCAGCGGGCGCAAAATGTGAGTTGCCGAAACCGCCTAGAATTCTCAAGACCTTGAGGATCTCGCCGCGTTTGTAGTGTGGCGGGTGACCCAGTTGCGTGTGAGCCAAGAGAGGGTATAGGACGCGAAGGTACGTGTGGCGCAACGATATCTTCTCGTCCGGCAAGTCCATCAGGTTTCGAATGATAACATCGAGGAGAACCTTCAGGTCATTGGTATAAAAATATTCGTAAGTGGCTTTGGTTGTAAACAAAAGGTAGAGTAGTTTGAGGATCAGGAGCTGCAGAGATGTCTCAGTTTCGCGGTTCAACAGCAGGATGATATTCTCTCCGAATGTGCGAAATGAGTCGCCGTGCAGACTAAGACACTTGATAACCCTGTTCGTGAGGGGGGCGTTTGGGGACGTAGGGTCGGCGGCGACGTCGGTGGAAGCGAGCATGTATTGTTCGTTCAGTACCAACTACTACAGGGTTAGTTGTGATGACACGGTGAGCGGATACGAGGGGATGCATACCAGCACACGTATGATGGGATAGTGATAAGGGTCGTGAACATCATTGGATAGCTCCTCGATTATCTGGAAGAGGTATGCGATGAAACCGTCGTCGACCTGCAGTAAGTCGGCGGTGCGCAAGCGCTCGATTCGGGACATCTCGTACATCAGTTCGAGTAGTAGACGATGCAGTCTCAGGTCCTGGTCTTTGCGACCGTTGATCAGCTCGAGGAGGCGAGGAAAGCATGCTTCCTCGATCATGTGAGAGTACGTGGACTCGTCGGCATGGCCGTCAAGCAGCAGAAATAGCACGATGGCATGCAGCGCTGCAGGGTCATCCTCCTGAAGCAAACTGTAGATGATTTGGGTCCTGATGTAGTCCTTGTTGTCTCGAAACAGCTGGCATTGCAGCAGCTTTTCGCAACATACGGCTACATCGTCCTCTGTTTCGGGAAACTTGTCCCTGAACCTCGAAGTAAGGTATAGCCATGCCCTTAGGGTCTCGTCGATCAAGTCGTGCGATTGGTATTGGGTCGTGACAACGTCGTCGAGCTCTAGATCGTTTGTCCTGTCAGTTGCAAGGCTTAAGAAGCGCAGCTTGTTAAGCGGCAACTTGGAGAGCAAAGAGCACCATCGGCAAGACGAGAAGACGGAGTGCAGGTGGGAGGAGAGTTGGATGGATTGGTTGACTGACCTTCCCAAAACTGGTGTTGGGTTTCGAGGGATTCGTAGACGTCAAACTCGGCCATGATGCTAGTAACCATCGTGAATTGATGAGCAGAGTGGTCTGCATCACTGGCGCAGTGAAACGCGCGACTGCTGCGGAGGAAGAGGAGGAGAAATACTTGGTGAGATGAAGATGAGGCCGGCTGGAGTTTCGACTCTCTGAGATTTGATACAACGCATGGCTTGCCAACAAGGGCCCCCTCTTGGTTTGGGGTCGGCGGTTCTAACTCGGGACAAGTCAGGTCAGGTCGAGGCAAAAGGTGGGGGAAGACGACGGGAAACGGCAGGACGAGGTGGAGGGGCAGGAGCGGTAGATGGCACAAGGTTGGTGGGTGAGTGTTCAGCCCGACTAAGCTCTGTCGTAGTGGAGGGAGAGTGAAGGAAAATACTGTACTTAGGTACCTACCTACCTACCTAGGTACCCGCGGATATTCACTGGAGAAGCGCTGTCTGTGCCGGCGAATCTTGCGTCAAACCGTAACCGCCCCCACCCACTTTTTTGTTGTAGACAACTCTGAATCCGGCGGCCACACCACCAAGCGCTCTTAGCCTTCTCAAAATGCCCAACAGCCATCATCATGTCATGTCCTGAATCACTCCATGCTTCTCGGACAGCTCTTCTTACGCATATGGTTCCAAGGATCCCTCGTCGAATGGTACATGCGGTTGGGTGCTTGTCAGGCCATCATCGCCAGAACAGACACACAAAACCTACACAGCATAGACCACATAACGAGTGCGTTCAGTTGAGCGGCCATCGTCCGTCACAGCGCGTCGCTTTGGGCCCCTCTTGTCACTGCTTGTGTCAAGTGTCGGCAGATAGGGTAATGCTGCTGTCGATAAAAACAATGCTGTGTATCGATGCTATGAGCTCTATGTGTAGTGTGTATATCACCCTAAACAGTTGGTTTGTTGAACAGAGAGGGTATTTCCTGATGCGTAACCGTCCTTGATCTTCCCGATACCCTCTGTGCAATGCGCCAGAAACGCCTCTAAACGTGTCCGTCATAAAAAAGTCCCAGCCATAACATTCGTGGTCTCTTTCTAATCTAAGTTTCCTCCTCTGGAGCCGGTCGTTCGCCGTCATCGTACACCTTGACCTTGTCGGCATATTCCAAAATATTGCTGACCACATAGTCCGAGATCGTATTGCCCTTGCCCGCCGCGATCCTTAGGATGAGCTCATTGAGATGTTGTCGTCCCAGGATGTCAACGTGGTCCGCCGTCTTTGGTCCGCCTCGGGGGTTGAATCGCTCGGGCTCGTGCTCCATCTCGACAACAGTCACTTTGGCACCCGCTGGATTGTACCGCTTGTAGTTCCATCCCCGGTTACACATGTAACCTGTACTGAGCAGGTTCACCGTTCCATCGCCCTCGCCCATAACGACGCCGTGGTCTACTTCTCCCTGCGTGAGAGCGGTGTCGATTGTGATGTTAAGGTTCGTCAGAGCCGGCATTTCTGGTGACCGGTAGTAGTATCCCCGCTCTGTGGGTTTTCCCACGCCGTAAAAGCAGTAAATTTTGAGACTGGGTGCCAGTGGCAGTCGTGTCTCCAACGGGTTGATCCATTTCCGAGGGTTCCTTTCGTTGGCCTCAACCTCGGCTTCTGTGTGTGCTATGCCGTGCGAGTACGCCCCCTTCACGTTCCTCGAGTACCACTCCTCGGTTGTGTTGAAGAGGTAATCCATGGCCAGCTCGACAGTCAAGTTTCGATCCGGCGTTGTCCAGTTCATGCCGCTGCGAAAGTTGAGGAGAGAGCCATATGAAAAATCCTGTCCCGGTAGGTCGTCTGGAGCCCAAGTGGAATTGCCCCAGACAGCGTCCCCACCGATGGGGAGCATTGACGAAATGCCGGGCATCGCGCGAAACAGCTGCGCCCTTTCATCTTTGCTCAGGAACTTCTCGAGACCGTAAACGGCAAATGCGTTGAGCTGCGCCGTGTCGCGCATTTCACCCGACAAGACGGCTGTCAGGTCCTTGACGGCGCCGAGCATGCATCCACTCACGTTGATCCATGCCTCCACATGCTGCTCGACCCAGTCGTCACCTCCCCTGCCGCCGCTCTCCGACGCTACCCAGTGAAAAAAATAGAACAGAACCTGTCCGCCCATGCTGTGAGACACCAGAACGGCCTTCTTTCCCGAGAACTCGTGTGCCGTTTCAATATAGGACTTGAGCCTTGAGAAGTACTGATCGCGAGTCTCGAGATTCGGGTAGGCCAAGCGCCAATCATAGGCTGCCGTGAAGGAGTTGGTCGGATCGTAGCCTATTGACGCCAGGTTCTCGAATATTTTGTTCCAAATCCAGTATCCAGTGATGAAGAAGTCGGTCGCGTCGAAGCCCTGAGCAGCTCGCAGTTTGATGTGCGGAGGGTCAAGGCCGGTTTCCTGGTCCAACATGATGTGTCTTTTCCAATTCTCCTTGTCCAACACCAATGCTCTCATCATACTCCAACTACCCCAGAGGCGTTTTCGGAAATATTGACGGGAGACGTTTGCGGTACCCCAAGATTCGAGTCCTGTCGAAATAACGCCGGGAACCATTATCATTGGGTGATGGGCGTGGAGGCCCTCGGCGCGGGCCTGTAAACCTACAGAAAACGCATCGTAGCTATCGACGAACTCGCGCTCGCCTTGCTTCACGAGAAGCCGGGTTAGTTCAGGCCAGCCAGGCGCCAAGTCCCTCTCGAAGCTCAGATACGAAGTGTTACTGACCACAAGATCCCGCATATCCTTGACCAACCCGGCAGGCAGAACATCAAAGAAACTGTCCATGCTGAGCTCCCCAAGCTCGGGAAAGTCTATGAGATCGTTGCTTTTTGCGAAGAAGCCAGCAGCTATGATGCCGAAAAGGCTTCCGAGTAAAAAGATGGCGCCATTGCGGCGTTTCCGTGTCTTGGGCTTCACATGGCGGACGACGTGGGCGGTGTTTTCCAACTTTTCGGGGCTTTCGTCTCGAGGAGTAGATGGTTCGCTGTCGACTTGCGTATCGACGGGAAGCGCTCGGCGCCTAAGGGTTGAGGAGGACATGGCCGCCGTTGCAGGGGTTGTGAATGCGCGGACGACAGTGACGGGTTGAGAACGTCAGCTTGTATGGTGAAAGATTGACGCGACCAAGGGATCCCAGTGTAACTAGAACTAGAGAGGATCGAGTCACTCGTACCTGAGAGAGTGGAATATGAGGGCTTGCGGCGCACTCTGAGGGGGATAGCTCGACACTTATTAGGAAGATCGGGCGGGTGATGTAAAGCCAGTCGGCCAAGCAAGGGGTGTGGCAGAGGGGAAGCGGATAAACAGGGGCCAAAACAGTGCGGTGCGCAAAGCTTAAATTTGCCATCCACCAGCCAGGAAGATGAATAGAATAGCGACGATCGCGACGCTAGCCAGACTGAATATAAACAGCACACGGGCGAGAGAGTCCAGTGCACACATACAGCTCAGGTAGTTAAAGGAACTGCGCAGACTGACGGAGTGCCGATAGAGTAGGGCAGAGCACAGAACAGAGCATCCGCAGCTCGGGGGGTATGGCATGGTCCATACCTACCTAGGTACCTACTGGTCCCTGGGAGCATCCGGCGTGACGTCAATCTCCTGGTGGCTCCAGCGTAGTTTTCAGCATATTTACCCATGATGTACCACAGACGCCTGAGTACAGCAGATGGACAGTTAGCGTTCCGCCTTAGGCGTGGCTTACTCCACTGGAATGAGGGCTTGCGGCCTTCCGGCCCAGCATCATGCATCTTTCACATCAGAAGAGGCCGGAGAATACTTCGGTTCTAAAAAACCGAACGCAGTCAGCAGGCAGTCCATCCCTACGGGCCAAGACACCTACCTATGTGACACCTAACTATGACAGAATCAGCAAAAGCTCCTGAAATGTCTAAATAGACATGTAAAGTTCAAGGCGAAAATGCAAACGATGGACCAAGCTGCATGACTGCAGGGCATCCTTAACCGTTGCGGTTTTCGGGCGTTTTGGGCCACTGCGGCGGCGACCCTATGACAGCCCGCTTTCAACTTCACAACTCATCAT
This sequence comes from Colletotrichum sublineola, assembly GCA_020631755.1. NCBI lineage: Eukaryota > Fungi > Ascomycota > Sordariomycetes > Glomerellales > Glomerellaceae > Colletotrichum > Colletotrichum sublineola. The sequence continues at coordinate 2,032,917 of JAHSQG010000013.1, forward strand.
GACCACTTTAACCCGGATAGAAAACCGCCAGTCCCAAGACACCCTCCGGGTTTGGTGCTTCAACAATTCCGAGGATCGCTCAAGAAAGCGTAATGCCTTGCCCTGTCGCGCTGGCAAGCAGGGTGTACTATTCGTTCTGTATCCATTCAGAGGCGATGCCTAGGCAGAGAACCAATAAGACCGGCGCACAAGGCAGCACCAGCCTGAAGAACTGATGCCTACCCAAGTCGTCGCAGCCGTTTGGCATGTGATTGTGGATGACAACCAAACACTGGAGATGGAAGGGAATTGGTTGATGTGTGGCACTTGGCTGACAGTGGAAAGCCGCCCGGCGAGCCCCACTTGAGCAACGGCCTGGCCGCTGGACCTCCGACCGCTGATTTCGACAAAACAGGGACACACGGACGTGGAGCTGATTGCAGCTGATAGTAAACAGCAAGCAAACAGCTCAAGTGTCAAGTCCAAGAAAAGTACACAGCAGGACAATCCGATTTCTTCGCCCGCTACATGCACTACATACCTGCATACATACCTACATACATACATACATACATACACACACACCCGTCCGTCACTTCTTTCTGCAGACGCTCAAGCCCGCGATCGTGGCTTCAACTCATCGGACTCGTTCCATCTGATCATCCCCAGCAGGTTTGCGGCAGAGCGGCGCCTTCTGCATTTCCTTTTTCCTTTTTTTTTTTTTTTTTGCGTCGGCGCCATTAGTCGCCGGGTTTTTCATTCGCAGCTTCTGCCCCTCACCTTCTCCAGCAACCTCTTTACATTTTTGTCTTCCGTCGCGTTGTAAGATTGTCATGAGTTGAGCACACCCATCGTATGCCGGTTTAGGCTCGTCCGCTACTCTGACGTTTTCAGCTGCATTACCCCGTCCTTTTCACGGTGCTGCCAACGGTGCTGTCTTCTCCAAAGCCAAGCCGCCAGAATGGCCGTTTCCAGCATCACACATCTCCCCGCGGATCTGCAGTATATCCAATACGAACACGGTCTAGAATCGAAATATCTACCCGCCATCCGCTCACTGATCGCAAAGGACTTGAGCGAACCCTACAGCATCTATGTCTACCGTTACTTTCTCTACCAATGGGGTCACTTGTGCTTCATGGTACGCAGCTTTCTTCTCACCTAGCCAGTCGGCCAGTGTCGTGTTGCTGACTACAATCTAGGCATTGGATCCCGTTGACTCATCTCTCATCGGCGTGATTGTGTGCAAGCTTGAGGTTCACTCATCCCACTCGCCGCCGACGCGCCGTGGCTATATTGCCATGCTGGCTGTCGCCTCCCCGTATCGTGGCAAGGGTATCGCTACGGCTCTTGTGAAGAGAGCCATCGATGCCATGGCTCAACGGAATGCTGACGAGGTTGTGTTGGAAACCGAAGAGACCAACACGCAGGCCATGCGTCTGTATGAGCGGCTAGGCTTCCTACGCTCCAAGAAACTGCATAGGTATTACCTCAATGGAAACAGCGCCTACAGGTTGGTCCTGCTGCTCAAATCCATCGACCCGGACGCTACTCTCGAGGACTCTGATGGCCAGTCTCCGTGACTAGAGCGTAGCTCTGAAGACATGCTGTGCAAATTTAAAGAGCTACTGGAGAGCGTTTGCATCGTCATCTAGCATTCGAACCAACGATTAGATGGTACCCTGAATGAAGACAATTCACGGCCAGCGGCCGGGGCCAGTAGCTCCAGAGTGGCGTAGGCGGGGCACTCTCCTTCGTCTGGATAGGGCATTCGCCTCCTTGCCTACACATGGGCGACATTCAATGGCATAGGCAATGGACTTGCATTCTGGTCCTTGAGCAAATTTTGGGCGCAAAGACAGTAGTTGCGCGAGCGTTGTTTCAAGAAAATATACGACATGGTGTGTTTGGTAGCTCGTTTTGCGAAACACAGCTACATATTTTGATAGCACACGCATCCTGTGGGCGTACCGAGTTGATATGAATGCCGGCGTACATATACGTCAAAACAGATCAGGATGTACATGTATAGAGCTCATGACAATGTTCATGGTCCTCTCTCCATGTAAGATGCCAATTGACCATGATCGAGTCTCCTCCAAGTATTCTATGAGTAAAGATTCCAACCAATACAGAGCTTTCGTCAGCAAATAGAGTTCTTGCTCGAGAGGCTACTTCCCTATCAGCGCCGTTGATGGTCCCTTCTAGGCTGCTTTGTCGTATGCCCTGTGGACGGCGAATTTGACAAAAGATCGGTGGAGTTATAGATGGAGGCTTTGACGTCCCAATGATTACCGTAGGCGATACCCAGGTATGTGAACGCGTCTAGGCCCTTGTTAGTCTGAACGCGTATACAACAGCGCCAAAATCAGTGTGTATGCACCTGGCTTGTAATAGATGGGACGTCCAATCGCCTCGGTCAATCTCAACTCCTGAATCTTCTGCAGAACCCGAGTAACATCCGCCTTGTCACTAAAGTCAGCCGTGTAAATGCACACGATCCGGTCTTTACGTCCGGTGGGGTCATTATGCGAGTCCCACGGCGCAACCTTGGCTGCGATTCCCAACTCATTGTTGGCCGTAGCCCTCGCGACAACGCGCCAGACTTCGTCAACGTCCTTTGGTTGACAGAAGAGCATCCACTATTGACGAGGATTAGTCAATGCGAGCATTGTTTCACCGAGACCATGGAATGCTTGCCTTGCCAGCCTTGATCTTGCACGCATGTGCAAGACCCAAGATGTCCTGAATGGCCTCCTTCTTTTCTTTATCTATTTCTCTCGTCTTGGCCGCCATGGACATCTTGGTGGTGCTAACGCCTTGTTTGAAGTTCAGCAGGATGTTCAGCCTCTCGACGCCTCCCTCGATCAACGTATCGAGCCGGGAGCCCTCCTCCTCAGGCGCCTCGTCCTCATTGCCCCTACTACGCTGGTTCTGAGCTTCGAACTTGTCTTTGCGACGGATGTACGGATTGCAAATGAAGATCCAAGGGAGATCGTCGTCCTGCTCAGTTATCCTGGGAGGGAGACGAGCAAGGAAATCGTCGACTGTCTCTGTCAACTGCCAGGCGTACGGAACGCCAGCGTACGGGTTGTGTAACTTAGTGCTGTCAAGAGGCTCCTTTTTCACTCTCCGGTTGATATGGGCGGCATTGGTCTCCTCCCACCACTGAGCAACATTGAAGAATGCGACCCGAGTTTCGAGTCCAGCTACCGTCTCCTCGTCTCCTGGCTCATGAGTCAGCTATTGAGCGCCGGCCCATTCAAGTCTCTACACAAACCGTAAAAGTCCGATTCGTCCGAGTCCATTTCGACGTGTTGAAATGTCGCCAGACGCGAGATGTGGTTGATGATTGAGATGCAAGGTTGACGAGTTGGTGTCTTGTTGCGGAATTGCGGTGTAGACCCCGTTTCAAATACCACGAAAAGGAGAGAGGGTTGTTATATCGGTGAGCCTGCCTCGATAAGCTTCCGCATTAAGCAAAGTATCAGACGACTATAGAGTCCTATGTCATTGCGCACGATGATGTTGCAAGTTGTGTGAAGACCCACGGGTACCGGGAAGATGAAGGGGGAGGGTGGAATAGCCCACCATGCTGGGATGGGAGGATAGCAAGGAGCCGATCCGGTGAGCGGTTGCCATTGCCGGGGTACAAGTTGCGGGATCCTTCCGCCCCGGAGCGCGTGGCCGATCCCCTCCCGGAAATTCTCTGGCCACCACGCCCCAACTTTCTTTTTTCTGTTTGGTGCTTGGAACCTTGCACAACCACACGTTAGGCTTTGATGCAAAATTCCAATAGTACAACACCAAGACGACCAGGATTGCATCAGACCGCACGTCTTCTGAGACACCGGTGACATATTCAGCCGATATTGACGGCCAAGGTTTTGCTCACCTCCTTCTCTTTTTGATCCAGCAGAGGCGAATCGCCACGATCCAGTAATGAGCCCCGAAAGAAGCGTCGCTGTTGCGTCCACACAATCTCTTGTTCTAGACTTGCCCCCAAGTTGCATCGAATTTTGTCCGACACACCCAAAGTATTTCGTGGTTGGAACTTACAACTTGATGAAGGATGAGGAGCCGCCGAATGAGTCGGAGGACGCAGGCTCCTCCGTCGCTAAGAAGACGCAAAACCGCAATGGTAGTCTCGTTGTATTCCGACTAGAAAACAACTCAGTGTTAGTTGGCGGAGCTCTTACCCATTTTGGCATCAGATTGACTTCCATCTAGACATCATGTTCAAACCGTCTCTCACCCGTCGGCCATTCTCGACTTGCACTTCTGCCCCTTTCCGAGTAGGCATGACATCATGGCTGTGGTTTCCAGCACTGGAACACTATCCATATTTCGATTGAATCCAGGTACAGATGCTTCAGAGCCACTCAAACATTTGGCCACCAGCAGAATATCCGAAGTTCCCGAAGGCATCCTGTTTCTCTCCGGAGTCTGGGACACTAGCAACGCATCTTCCATCGCGATTACAACTTCCACCGGCGAAGTGCGCGTTGTAACGCTCGATAGCTCATGGCGAATTATCGACGACGGCGACTCGGGGCCCGTGATAACGCATTCTCTGGAGGCTTGGACGGTGGCGTTCTCTCCTGCTGAGGACCCGTTCATGGTTTACTCTGGAGGCGATGATTCTGAGCTCCGGTACGCATCATGTACGCACAGCAGCGAAGATGGCGAGAAAGCCGGTGTTGGACTGAGGACCTTGAGCCCGCCTCTTAACCTTAGGGGGCACGGTGCCGGTGTGACGGCCATTTTGCCAATTGCTGCCAGACTGGCGGACGGTGCAAGGATATTGGTCACGGGCAGCTACGATGACACGATACGAATTTTTGCCGTGCACCCTCCGCATGAAACGTACGATCTTCGCAAATTCAAGAAATTGGGGGAGAAGAACCTGGGAGGAGGCGTCTGGAGGCTCAAGTTGGTCGAATTACAGGAGAGGGACGGCCGTTGTTGCCTCAGAGTCCTGGCATCATGTATGCATGCTGGTGCCAGGATTGTTGAGCTGGAGGGGCCATTGGATGGCGGAGAATGGGATATCAGGGTCCTGGCTCGGTTTGAGGAACATCAAAGCATGAACTATGGCAGTGACTGCGTTCCCGGGCCGGGGCAGGGCCGGCTTAAATGTGTGTCTACGAGTTTCTACGACAAGCTTTTGTGTCTTTGGGAGGCAGATATAATTTAAGGGGCATTGCACGAGGCGCAGTGTCAACATTGGACATAGTGCTTATGATCGCCAAGCAATGAGCTCTGTACCTTGGTACAGTTATATATCTAGAGGCAGAGTAATAGTGAAGAATGGAACCTACTGGATTTTCCATTTTATTTTTTTCCACGTCCGCCTGCCATACATGATACCTTTTTAGTACCAGACATTCCGATGTGCCGGAAGCAGTAAGCGTGACGAGGCAGGGTTCTCGCGTTGTAGAGACGAGACTAGACAAACTAGTACCTGGTGAAATCGAAAGGACTTAATATGTCGTTCCACAAGGACACGGCTAGGAGCCGGAAGGCCAATAGGAGCCTAGGTGTTGCAAGTTCCAAAGTCAAGGTATTTCAGATAAGAGCCGTCAGCTTTAGAATCCCCTGTCTTGGACTGGACGGTCTCCGAATGAGGTATGGCCAAGACAACAAGTCCAAGAAAGGGTTCACTTGTGGTGTGGTTTTAGATGGATGAAAATGCAGTGGCGGAATCAACACAAGCTCCCGAGACGATGTTTTCTAGCCCTCGATGAACACATCAGGCGCCTCCCCTTCCAGACAATGGGTTAAATAAGGTATGGATTCTTCTCCGATGCCTCCATGACTTCCTCGGGGTCTCACTTGGATGGGGTGAATGCGCAGAGAGAGTGCCCGTCCCTAGGTACGGTACCTATTTATTAGGTAGGTGGTTGAGTGCCCATTCTCGTGGCGGCCGCTTCCATGTTTGATAAGCAAATACAACCAGCGTTGGTCACCTCCGTGTTGCCTACCTGCTTCGCCTCGCATGGGTACCTAACTACCTAGGTAGACAGAAGTGGAGGTTCGAGAGGTTAGGCATTGCAGGCAATTGGATCAGGGCCCAGCCCAGCCCAGCCCCGGGTACACGGTTCGCAGTGATCCCCTGGCCGGCCAGCGGTAGAGAACGGACAGCGCGACTTATCCCCACTGTTGGTCTGCCTTACGCAAGGTACCAACCGATTCACTTCCCGCCGCATTTATTATTTGCTTCCTCTCTACTTTGGATGTTGCAAATCATGCTCGCCGATGCTGCTTCTGCTGCTGCTGCTACCGTTATTGCTTCTACCTCCGCCCCTGCTATCTCATCGCGCGTCTATACGACTGCTTGCTCTTGCTCTTGCTCTTACTTTTGCCTCTACTCCGTACCGAATCCCTTCTAATTCTTACCATCTCCGCAGCACCGACCTCTTCCCGTGTGTTCGGGGACAGGATCGAGGCAAGCACTGACCGGCGTGCCAATCTTCTTTGCTCGTGGAGCTGCAAGAGCTTCAGAGGGGTATTTCTAGATACTTGCATATCCTGTAAGAGTCTATCCGCTGTGCTGCGCCTTTTTTTTCCAACCGACTGCAGTCTTTTGCTAACTCCTGCATCTGTTTCTTGGGCAGCAGCCTTCCGCCTTTTCAACCTCCCGCAGTCGAGTCTCCGCCAAAACAACGCCTAACGCATGACCCAACATTGAGCCAACTGCTGGATAAGCAGCTTCCGAAGCTGGGGCTTCCTGGTGTACTGCGACCGATTTAGCCCATCATGGACGGACATTCGGTCAATGGCGCATCTGCTACGGGCCAGAACGCTGCTTCCGTGAACGGCGGAAATGTCGACATCATCTCCCAGATTCACCAGGCGCTCGAGGTCATTCACAGCCCCTATTCTTCCAACGAATCCCGCCGAGACGCCCAGCTCTTCCTCGAGAACATCAAGAATATAGACGAGGCCCCCTTCCACGGCTTCACGCTTGCCTCCAACAAATCGCAGTCTCCCGTCGTGCGCCACTACGCTTTGTCCCTCCTCGAGCACGCAATCAAACAGAAATGGGCCGAGTATAACGAGCAGCAGTCCACTATGCTGCGCGAATGGGTGCTGGAACTCTGCCGCGACCTGTCGAAGGATGACCCGCTATATATTAGGAACAAGACGGCCCAACTGTGGGTAGAAGTCGCCAAGAGATGCTGGGGCTCCGAGTGGATGGACATGGACGAGCTTCTGGTTCGCCTGTGGCAAATACCCGACTCTTCTGTCCATAAGGAGCTTGTCCTCTTCGTGCTCGAGACTTTATCCGACGAGGTGTTTAACGGCGACGATGCCGTCGTCGCCATGCGCGAGGGCGTGCTCAGCAGAAGCTGTGTCGAAGTCTTCACCCCGGCCCCCGTCTTGAGAGAAGCTTTTCCCAACAGAGCCGCTGGCCCCGAGGTGCGCTTCGGGGAAGAAGGGTGGCTTAGCAGGGTATCCGAGTTTCTCAGTCAATGCCTCAACGGTGACGCCCAAAACAACGACCAAATCCGCTCTTGCGCCGTGAAATCCTTGTCCGTCTTCTATTCCCTTATGCCCTGGGCCATTCCCAAGTCTGTCGCCGTTGCAAACTGCGTCCCCGTCATGTGCAGAGCCCTTGCAACCCCTGAAGTCTCTGTCCAAAAGGTAATTACCCATAACTCCCCCTATTAGTCTGGTCAGGTCGAGACGGGCACTAGCTTACCTGCAATAGGCCTCTCTGGAAGCTCTGCATGCGCTCTACTCTCGTTCGAACTTCTCCGAACAAGAGTTCAAGGACCTCGTTGCGCCCATGTACGATGCTAGCTCGGTAGATCTCCTGAAGAGGCTCTTTGAATGGTCGGCCGTGGATGTCGAGGATATTGACGAAGACAAGTACCAATTTGGCAAGAAATTCTCAGAAGTATGAACTACGACATGCTGCAATGCGCACTATGCTTACTTAGGATTGTAGATGCTCTCTCTGCTTGGCAACTACCTCGATCGGAGGTTTTCTGCCATACCAACAAACTCGGACGTTAGCGGCTTTCTTAACCTGTTGCTGCTCACCGTACAGAGTCAAAGTCTCATCATAGCAATTCCTGTCCTGGCAACCTGGGCTCGCCTTCTGAACAACAGGCTGATCGGACAGAGCCCGGCCCACAGCCATCTCATCGGCCCGCTTCTTGAAGTCTGTGGCTCTCGCTTGATCAGGTACGAGAATTTGCCTGAGGACACTCAAGACCCTACGTTTTTGTTCCTCATGGAGGACACCGACACCGTCCCCGAGAGACATGCGTTTCTCGGCAACTACAGAAGGTACAGCACTCAGGTAATTGAGACTATTGTTCAGCTGAAGCTATCTGAGGCTGTCTACCATGTTCTTGGCCAAGCAGAGCAGGTTTTGCAGCGTCTGTATGATGGCAGCCCACCTATGGATGGTGAGTCTATGCATTTTTTCCGCTCTCAGAAGCCAAAGCTGATGTTGTAGTCACGAAATACGTCAAACATTCAATGCCGGTTTTGCGTGTCGACGCACAATTTACCGTCATCGAGGCCGCCCTAAAGGGCTACATGAAATGGAGAGCAAGCACTACTCAACAGAGCTTGCCAGACTATGTTTGTCACAATTGTTTCCTCGTTCAGGATGAAACTAATAACCCCCAGGAACAACAGCGCGCCGCCTTGGAAAGAGATCTAGAATCCTGGTGCACTAAACTCCTTGAAATGAAGTTTGAGGATCCCCTGATCCGAAAGAGGGTTTTACAACTCTTGGTAGCCTTCTCGACCACAGCTCTTGACAAGAACCCAGGATTCATGCTCAAGGTCCTTGAGCACATTCTCATGACCTGGCCCGCCCCTCAACCGGAGCATCGTGCCTTCAATGAGGCCATCAAAGACTTCCAGTCCGAAAGCATGGTAGAGTTGCAGAGACTCGCGTCAAAGGTCCCCGATCACTTGCTTGCAGTGTACGACCAAATAGAGGCACGGGTAAACGATATGATCTCATCTGGCACGTTGGACGAGAAGCGTCAGATTGCCTATCAGAGTTTCCTCTTCATCATCATTCACCGGGCTTCCAACATCGACCCTGCCAGTCAGGCCCAGCGCTTACAGGAGTTCATCAAGCCTGTCACATCTTCGTGGCAGAGCCAGGAACTCAAGAATTCACTCTCATCTTATTCAGGCTTCTGTGAGTTAATGGCTCTGGACAAGGCCAAGAGGTATCTCGTGAGCCATCGTGTCCACGAGGTCAGAGACTGGGGTTCCTGCGAACTAGATGCCGAAGGCCTGGCTTTACAGAGTGAGCTGGAAGAGAGGCAAAAGGTAAGTGTTTCTCCAGGATCTTACAAGGCCCACAATGCTTACTTGATTGAAGATGTTGCCGCTTCGCCCTACGAAATCTTTCCTCTCCTTCTCAGTCGAGAAGTTGGAGAAGTCGTCCAATCCTTTTCAGATATCATATCGGTTGTGGAACAATAGCTTTCCCGTCATCCTGCCAGATCTTTTGCAGTTTCTCAGGTAAAGATAAACCCACCAAGTGTAGCTTTACATTGACTAACCGGCTTCATAGCCACGCACACGCATCGCACAACCCGGACAACTGGACAGAACTCCCTGTCGAAACCCGCTCTGTCGTCGGCAATGTACTCAGTGATCGATTCTGGCAAGCGGGCATCTCAGAGGGCAGCAAGGACGAGTTTTATGCTCGCGTGATGGACAAGAAGAATACACTCGAAGGGCTCGCTTCGACTATTCGTGGAACTGTAAGGTTTGTTAGGGAAACCTGTTACGCCATCATCTACTGCATGAGCCGTTTGGAGATGCAGTTCTACGGGTTCAGTGAGCTGCCTGGTCCGCTTGCGCAGGCCCTCTTTCAGAACTCTTTCCATCTCTCGGCACACCAGCAAATCAACCTGCTCAATCTTGTGAGATACCTGGTGGACGACTGTCCATTGGAGCAACGAGAACACTTCCTCCCTCCACTGCTGGCAGCTTGTTTTCAGCAGATGGATGCCAAGATCAACGCGGAATGGGAGAACCTTGAGCGCCAGCAAGCTATACAGGCTGCGGCAGACGCTCTCACGGAGGAAATGAAGTCTGAAAGTATCTTGCGCCAGGTTACCTACACGGCGGTGATCATGGTAGCGGATTTCTTGGACCCCACGAAGAGGAGTAAGTCTTCTCTCTTCCACACTGCTGGATTTTATGCCTTGTTCTTTCTCCTCTCACTAGTTCGTCCAAGTCCTGTTTCTTCATCTACTTGGTGTGAAGCCCCCAAGTGGCCCAGTCTATCTACCCTGCGTCTGCTATTCCCGCTCATCATCTTGCCATCTTCTCAAACATCTCGGCTTGAGAAGGGATCAAGGGGGTAGGCATAGTAGATATGACTCATATCTTACCTGGCAGGGGTATAGTAAACCATAGCTTTGGGCTAATATGTAATCTAGATCCTCCGCTACTGAGAACGCAGAATGGCCACGAACAGCCACGGAAGTACCCGTCGCTTAGGAAGTTCTGCTTGATGCAGTCGACCATCGTAGAGCCTCTGCTGCTCTTTTGCACCCACGCCATTCGTATGCGAGATACTCGGTGCTGCAGCATAATCTTGCGAGTATTCCGCTCGATTGTTCCAGACTTTCACTTGACGGACACACTCTCGCCAAAAGCCATTCCACAGGATGGGCTTGAGGCAGGACAGTCTAACAGGGACCCTCACCTTGATACAACGCCGATTTCTCCAGAGGCAGCCACCGCCATCAGAGAATACATCGCATCAGATGTACTCCGGGCTTGTATCACCTCATTTCATGAACCATACTTCGTAGACCTGCAGAAGGATCTGGCCTCATTGATTGCAGCCATTGTGGTCTATTATAGCCCAGTAACCAGCACCCCTCGGGACGTACTCATGTCTCTGCCCAACATCAGACAAGCGGACCTCGACAGGCTGAACGAGTTCTCTCCCAAACCGGCATCTCACACACGTCAACAGCGTGCGTTGGTGCTTGATCTCCTCAAGGACCTCAAGGGGGTGAGCATTGCTGAGATGGGGAAACTCCCCAAGAACAGCAGTTTCGGACGAGGCAAGAAGTCGAACCGCAGCAAAATGGCCCAGGAGTTCATGACGCCTGCTAATGAGACAAGAACGCGTGGTGGCGGAGTTGCTGATGCAGGACGGGCTACGCCAGACGCTCTTGAGGGAGTGGCTGATTTGTTCGAGGGCTAGGATGGCTTGTTGCCAACCTTGCCGAGGACTGGATCCCTTGCAAAGCCTGCCTACAAAGTTTGTAGGCCTTGTGTCTTGGAGGCCTGTATCTCTCTCGACTCGTACCTCTCTTCTGAGGTACAGGCCGGGTTACGATCGGGAGCTGTGGATCGCAATATTCGAGATATGGAAATGAAGAATTGTGCCCATCCCTATAAGAGATCATGCCAGCAGACACGTCGGCTGGGCTTTGACGCAGGGGCAGGATAGCGTAGAAGTAGCGTAAAGACATACCAGGACTAAACGGGCTGGTGCTGGTGTTTCAGTACAGACTGGAAGGATATAAAAAAGATACCAAATATTTCCAAGAGCCGCATCCTGATTCTTCGTCGTGCTGCCGGCCATTTTGAGCCCTGGAAGCAATTGTGCGCGGTGCCCGTCCGTACAAATCTATGAGGAGAGAAATAAATGCCAGAGATACGCAAGCGCCACTTTTTCGACAATGTCACCGGTGATTAATATTCCTTTAACCTAAGCCTCGAGCATTTTACTAATCTCCAGCGAGAGTGAACTAGCATGAGTAAAATGGCGCCTTCAGCTCCGTGTTGGTTCAATCAATTGTCTTTGAAGAGAAACTCAATAAGCATGACCCAGGCGCGGCTAGGAGCAGGCACCGTAAAGCACGACGCATACTGCGCGTACAGGTAAAAAGGCGGGGTAGGGGTACACGAAAGTCTGCGGGCATTGCCCCATGTCCTTTCAAGCAGCAATAGCTGTTGGAAGCACCCGACAGCGAACGGAATCTGAGACGGGGACAAGTCAAATCACTTCTGGTACATGCAGCATGCTCAGAAGATAAGCCCGCAAACATTTCCAGACTCAGACAACATGTGGCAGGACTGGGTGGGGATGGAGTGGGAAGGAAGTATGCCACCCGGACCCCCATTCCCCCCGCCCCCAATCGTTGTACGGCTGATCCATACATTTAGACGACTATGACGATCGCAGGACTGGGAACTACGAATCCCAACTCTGTTAGTTGTATGTTTTACTTCATATAATAATTATTGACGTAGTTTAATGTTTTATTCCATACAAGAGGAGAGGCGAAGACTCATGAGGAGAGCGAGAAGTGAGATCTGCCGTCCATGTGCGTTCATCAATTTTGTGTTTGGTACGGGGCTGGGACAGGGGAACTCCCAAGAATAGGGAAGGCGTGCGTTCGTCGTAACCGTGTGTGGCAAAAGTATGGTCCTATTGATGATACCTTCCAGCCATTGAACCCATCAATTTGCTCGCACGATCTGTTAACTGGGTGAAGGAGAATATCAGTCTGATTTACTTGCCTGCTTCCCCTCCTGTCCCTGCCTCTGGCCGAGGCATTGACGAGAAAACAGTGTGAGACAAGAAAGGGTGGCTAACGTCATGATTTACCACACCTACACTCTGCAGGAGCATCATTCTGCTCAGAGCTGAATGAAGTCTACGTAGTAAAGACGGTTCGTTGCCGAATGCTCTACGGCTCTTACGCCGAGCTCGTCCGCGACCCCAACGTCAACAACATCTACGTCGTCACGCCGCATTCGCACCACTTCCAGAACGCCATGCTTGCCCTCGACGCCGGCAAACACGTCCTCTGCGAGAAATCCCTGACCGTCACTGCCGAGAAGACCCGCGTCCTTGTCGAGACACTGTGCCTGTATACTATGGTAGTCTCCGTTCCTGTGAAGAAAACATTGCCTTGGACTTTGGTGTGCTTCAAGATTACCTTATCGAGTTGTGTTACTTTTGGAAATGTATGTTTGCATGGAGAAATTGAATCCTGTGTGGTGCTGGCTGCCCATTGCTACATGTAGTTGCGAAAGCCCGATGTCTAAGACCGAACAGGAAAGACTAGGCCATCAACGTTTCTTGAAAGCCTAGTTTTTCTGGCATTGGCAATCAGCAAATTGGAGGTAGCCAGCCACATGTCCAGCAGAGACCAGAACCTGACACGGCCACCTCGAGGGAGGAGGCGCTGCATTAACAGAGCCCTATGTTTAAGGTGTTGAGATCCAGTGAGCCAACTTGACCATGGATGCGAGAAGATGGAATCTGAAGTGGGCGACAGCTGACCGTTCTAGAACAGAGTGACACATACGGTCCTGTAGGGTGCAGACAGGATCGAAAGAGAGGACTTCGGGGCGGCGTGCTGGATTATGGGATGATGTGCACAGAAGCAGTGGTATCTATCAAATGACGAGGACACTGAACCGGCTGGCTGCTAAGTTGACCCGCAGTTCCACGAGACTTGGTTTCTCATTCACATGGGAGAAGCTGATCAACGCTGACAGGTTGAAAGGCCTAGTCGGCCATAGGTTTGCACAGGCTCAAGCAGAGCACCAGCCGTAAAGCTGCCCTCTTAACGAGAGTTCTCTTCCTTTTAATGGACCAAACGGATGAAAAGGGCATGCTCGCCTAGCAGGGGACTTGTCAGTGAGAGTTTGTTAAAGAATGGCTTTCTTGGGGCCAGTGTTGCCTTGTCAACTCACGACGGCAGGAGAGGCCATTAGAAGGCATTGGACCAAGGACGATGACGCGTCCTTGCGATAGAAAGTGTTCGCGGCCGCGAGTAATGAGATTGTCCTTTGAGCGTTAATATGGCATATTTTTTTTCCCTGCCTACTCCTTTCGACTTAAGCCTGGAATGTGGTCTGCGGTCATCGAAGTCTATGACAGTGTGCCCCTCATGAACTAGGACGATACAGTGTCAGCTGTGTATACACAGTACTTGACCCAGCAAAGGAACGCTCGAGCACCAGGGTACATAGCAAGATATGAAGCTTTGGGATACCCAGTGCGGTTGACTGGGCGAGACCTATACCAACCATGCCTGGTTAGTTTACCATCGCAGACTAAGGACATTGTGATCGATTGGATTGGCCGAGCAGACATTGACACCTATCTACCAGTAGTCCTGGTTGAGGTTGTGCCGGTCCTGTTGGGTTTGCTTCCTGTGTTGTTGGACCCATGAGTTTGCAGGGACTCGAAGGACTGGCGGCGGATTGAACCTGATGAAACGGAAAGAACGGGTTAGGGAATTGGCAGTAGCCAGCGGCGGCGGCGGCGAGTGGTTATGTAACATTGTATACCTTGTCAATGGCCTCATGTGAAGTATATTTGGTAAGAGTCTGCCTCAGTAAGGCGGCGCGGTGGATGACTGACTGATAATTCCTTAGTGCACGGTTAAGTGTATCTCGCTCGCAATGATATTCACGAAAATTCCCGTCTCCGTCCTGACCCCGTTCGACCGGACGCCTGGTCTGGACCTTGTATCACTGGGAGCTCGCTCATAAGAGACGGCCACCAAAGACAGCCAAGATGAAGGGGTGATGGACCATGAAGAGCATTAAGGGCGATGACTGTAATGTGATGGAATAACCCGAGGAAAGTTGCCGTCACTCATCACCACCATCGTCGCACCTGAGGCAGTCGAGTTTCTTTTGCCCCGTACGCACTGGCGCAGTGGTAGCATCAGCGAGTTCCGAAAGGTGGGGCACGTGCGCTCCTTACCTATCTAGGTAGTTTGTCAGGTAGATACAGCGTGGGTGTCCTGGATACCTTTTCCATGGGGGGTGCCTTACAGCCGCCGCCTCGCGAGGCCCGTGTGTCGAGGACCGTGCGGTACTGCCTCACCCCATGACACCTAGTAGGTAGTGTGTGTCACCTTAGTCTCCAACAGCCCAACGCCTGTCAAGTAGGCACTAAGGGAAAGTCTGTTGCCCATAAAACCTACTAGTTGGACATTCAACGCGAGCGTTTCCCGAAGGCAAGTTTCTCGAAACAGTCTGCGCACGTGTTATTTGGGGGACCGTCTTGTACTAGTACTTCGGTGTAGAGACTGCTGACTACCAACTGAGAGGAGGGGGGAACAGGGAGGAGCTTTGACCGAATGTCAGAACCGAACAATCACACGATGGCTGGGTGGGTAGTTTAATTGATACGAGGTGGCATCACATCTCTCTTTTGGTGTTGGGTCGGGTTGCCAACCCATTCGTTAGACAGGGTGCGCTGCCGCGTCGTCTTTGGCTTCCTGAACAGCCGCGCCAGACCTTGGGTTGCCACTTCGTCTTAAGGGGTTTCCAGCTTTCCATCATGTTTGCTTCTTCCAGCCACCATCACCGAGACATGTAGGGGGCTTCCGACTCGAACAAGTTGATCCCCCTCCCCACCCCTGGAGAACCGGCTTGGCCTCGTTTTGTTCTGTCTTGCATTAGATTGCCTTCTCTGCCCTGTCTCTGGCTCGTCTGTTTTCTGCATTGCCATGACCGATTAATAAATTATGAGGGAGTATATCAACCATGTCCTACCTAGACTGCACTCGGATGGACAAGGTTACAGCTAGAGGCTTGGTGGGGGTCTGAGGTACGTATCCAAGGTAACATCTTGCCGGTTCCTCTATCCATACCCAGGACGTATGTACGTACCTAGCAGTAATGCATACCTACCCACAGTATGAATAGAACGGCAGGTTTAACTGGGACAGCATGTACTCAATCGCTGCCGGATCGCGGAGTCACCCGTCGTTGCCGCTGTTCATTTTGAGTGTGCGGTGAAACCATCCAAAGATCAAAGACGGCAGCGCTAGTCCAGCGCTGTCGAGGCAGGGCTGCCGACTCGCCCGCCGCCACCGACCATAGCTCTGGATACTGCATTAGACATCCAGAGCCCATAGCTGACGCATGCAGCCAGAATGATATCAGCCCTTGTAGGTAAACCTACGCCCCCGTTTCTTGGTCCTCAGAAGCCACGCTGCCCCTTTAGCCAGCAGACCAGACGCCCCTCAGCAGCCATACACCAACCAGCTTCACTTAGAGCGGTCTCTGCCTCGGCAGCTGCTCCAAGGCTTAAGGGGTTAGGCAAGCAAAGATGAGGTGATGATCCACAAGGCTTAGATCGTCGACGCAGGGAAGCAATGCCCAAATCAAAGGCAAGGCAACGCAACTGACTTGTACACTGTTGGGGTAGTTGTAGCTGGAGGCGAGGCATCGCATGGCGGTTGTGGTGAAAGCATGGCAGGCTGCTATTCGAGATTCGAGAGGCACCACCATCGTTGTCTCCCCAGTTCCCGATTCCCGGGCGCATTCTACATGAAGTGTACACCCAATAGTGTAGGTATATGTTGTTAGGTGCTGGCCAAACTCGACCGGGTTCACCGTCACGCCTTCACCATCGGAGCTGCATCCTGTACCCTGTACATGCACCATCCACCGTTTCTCTACCGACGACTTGTTTCCGAGCAAACTTCACTACCCTTTTTCTACTGATTGACCCTTTGCAGGCTGCCCTTATGAACGGGCGTCCTTCAGTCTTCACCTCTCAGGTATGTTGAGCTACTACTGATTTTTTTCTATTTTCTCCCCTTATCTCTATGCCCGAATGCGATTGGGGTAGATCCTGGGCTCACGGTCTTCCTTCGGCCACTGACTTTTTGAAGTGTGGATCTTCATGTTCGCAGTCCATCGTCAAAGCGGCGTCCCTGTCTCCTTTTTGTGCAGCGTTTCTGCCCCCGCCCGTTCTGCCACAGCCTCTTGCCCACCCTAAGCCCCTCGTCCCTGTTCATTGTTATTCCCCCTGCTCAACGAGCGTACAAGGCATGGCTCTCGTAAGGAACCGCCAGGTACACTATATTCACTACACACTGTATAGATGCACTGTAATATTCAGGGACGTAAAACCGTTTTCTGTATCCCCCTTGCTCATACCCCCTCCCCCCAAAACTGTGGCGAAGAAGCCGTGGAAGTCCATCACCATTGTTTCCGCCTACCCCTCCCAATGAAGATACCACATCGCCCCTGATGTTGGCTAGCTACAGGCACTAGCACAAGCCAAAGGCATCATAGTAGGGCATATCTAGTTTACGTAGTACATAATTCAATGGGGATATGTCCCAGATCTCCATTGTTCACATTTACTTACCTCTTCTTCTGCTTCTACTTCTCTTCTTGTCAATTCGAAGGGTACCTGCAGGTACAAGTGCCGTCGTGTGCCTGTGTCAAGAGGAACCAGACCCTTTCCAACCGGGAGCTCTCCATTTCCCTAACACGGTATCACGAATCCGAAAGAGAGAGGCCCACTTGTCCCCTGCCCCAGGCGGTATTTCAAGCCTTTTATGCCCCTCTTTGCCCATCTTGATTACATAGTACAGAAACAGCGCGCACAAGCAGTTTCCGCCAGAGCAAGCGATACGAATCATTATAACAGTGTCCAATCACCCGCTCTATCTTGGTCTACCTGCCTGGTATTGCTCGACACCCCCAACTTCTCAACCCATCCATATCGATATCCTTCGCCGAGCGCTACGCCCTGTAACTCCAATCCCATCTTGACACTTCAGGGCCAGGTTCACCCTGGATTGTCTAAACAACGGCCACCCCCGGACGTGCTAGGGAAACAGGCCCGTTGAGACTCCCAACTGCGCCGGTTCTCAAACACCATCGGCGTGGCTTGGAAGCCTTTCATCTATGCAGTTGCCAGCCATTATCTGACCTAACCTTACGTTCTCTTTCCAATATTCGTTCCTTTTCAAATCCCCATCTACGCTTCGAGATCACGCATAGAATAATCTCGGTCTGTTCTTGTTAGTATTCACAGGTTCTACTGCCACACGTTGATTACGCGAAATCTACAAGGCAAATACTGGCTCTGTAACGGGCTTCTTGCCGTCTCGTGCCGCAGTATCGCTCTCTCCATCATCTCAACACGAACACGCGGCTCACGGACGCGGCCCATCCCCGGCACTTGGTTCCAAACGCACACATGTTCACTGGCTGTTTCCCCTCCCCCCAGTTGAACAATTGTCGCCTCCGCACTCCAGAATAAACCGGTTGCCTCCGGGTTTCATATCCTGGCAGTCTTAACCCAAACACTGTCAGTCGATCTTTCACGCTCACCCTGATCGACCGCCAGCGTGCCTCAACATACGCTAGCTAAACCACCATTGAATAACCTCACGATTCTTTCCACTGGACGAACCTCCCGTCTACTTTTTGGCTCCATCCTTGTCAGGAAGCACTTTGTCGACGCCTGTCTGCGATTCTTACTTTTGGCATACGGCTCGATATACACAGTCACCCAATTCAGCACCGCATCGATAACCTGCACTCGAATCGACACCATGGTCTACTGCGGAAAGCCCTCAAGGGGCTGTCAGATGTGCAGGACTCGCAGGATAAAGGTAAGAGGAATATGAAATATCACAACCCCCCCCCCCGAGGTTACTTGGCAGGAGGGAGCTGCCTACTGACATAACTTCCGCGCAGTGTGACGAGACGAAACCTACGTGTAACCAATGCGCCAAATCCCGTCGCCAATGCCCTGGCTACAAGGACGAATTCGATCTCGTTTTTAGGAATGAGACAAAGGCGACGGAGAGGAGAGCTCAAAAGGCAAACCGCAAAGCACTCGCCCAGAAGGGTAAAGACATCGAGCCGTTCACTTCTGGGTCTGACAAGAGCATCTCGCCCACCCTCAAGAAGGAGTTCGATCCGGCTACGGTGGTCATTCCTTGCCTAGACATTCCCGTGGAACAGATGGCCAGTTGCCACTTTGTCGCCAACTACGTCCTACTACCCAGACAGGGCAGCACTCGTGGCTTTATGGAATACTTGTTGCCGCTACTCAAGGTCGAGCAAGGAAACCATCATCTGCAGCATGCCTTCAACGCGTGCGCACTTGCATCACTGGGAAACCGCCCCAACGCTCTGGGAACCGGCTTGAATGACAAGGCCTTGGGACACTACACCAAAGCACTGGCAGAGACTCATATCGCGCTCAAGGACCCTGATCAGTCAAAGTCGGACGCTACTCTTGCTTCCGTTCTCATGCTGGGTCTCTTCGAAAATATGACTGCTCGCCAAATGGGCATGTTTGCTTGGGGTTCGCACATCGAAGGTGCCATCCAGTTGGTCAAGGCACGCGGCCGCAAGCAACTCCGGACCAAAACCGGCTTGCTTCTATTCATTGCCGTTCGGACTCAGATGATCATTCACACCCTCAGCACGGGCACGTCACCCATAATGGGTGTCGAGTGGTGGCTTAGTGACGCTGTCAAAGACGAGTCCGCCGCTCACTGTCAGAGACTCAACATTAAGACGGCCGAGCTGCGCGCCGAAGTCACGCGACTGATGTCAACCGTGGCTCGAAGCCCGGAGAACATCGACATCATGCTAGACATGATCCGCCGGGCACAAACCGTCGACCAAGAGATTGTGAATTGGATGAAGAACACGCCAGACTACTTTCAATACACGACGGTGGCATGGGAGGATAACGTTCCTAACGGAGACTACGCCAAGGCCGAAGTGTTCCCTGGTCGGGTGGACGTATACCAAGATTTCTGGATTGCCAGTGTATGGAACATGGCAAGGGTAACCCGTCTCATCCTCGCCTCGGTCATCGTTCGCTGCGCCGCTTGGGTCTGCTCGCCGGTAGACTACCGCACTACGCCTGAATACGCGACAGCCGCGCGTACTTGTGTCGACACCATCAGCGACATCATCGCATCAGTGCCATATCACTTGGGCTGGCACTTAAAGAGACCGGAACTCCTTGAGAGAGCAAACATCTCGGGCTTCGCCTGTGGAATAGAAGAATCACAAAAAGGTCTGCCTGGATACTTCCTAACCTGGCCCTTGGCATGCTTGCATGGCCAGGACTACACTACAGATGCTCAACGAGCCTGGGTGGTGGGACGCTTGAAGTTCATCGGTGATGAGCTGGGCGTGAAGTATGCCCATATTCTGTCACAGGTAAGCCGCAAGAACCATTGCCACACCAATCAGCGTAACTAACACACGTGGCAGATGCAAGTCCGCATTCCCTCAATGCTCATCAGGAGGGACGGCCTGCTGGCCCAGCCTTACCCGCAAGCGCATAACTTTGAGAAGCTATTGTCAGCGAGGTTTGCGCCACCATCGGCAGGCTACTCGATGAACCCTCTGCAACAGCGCGAGGCTATGCAGAAGGAGTTTGTAGAGAAACATAAGGCTGAGCTACTCGCCAAGGCCACCGGGACTGCTGGTCAGGCGGGACAATGGGTGGTACAAAACTGGCTAACGGTGCGGCCTGGGGCCCAGTGAGCTTGCTTACAGAAGCTTGTCTTGTATGGGCACCCTGTAGATGGTGGGAGCACGATATGTTGAAAGGAGCTCTGCAAGGCCGTCGGCCATCCAAACTGCTGTGGTGTTCGTTTTGACAATGATGGGTCGAACGGAACGGGGAGCCGGAGGGAAGTATGCAAACATTGATGTTGCGCATCCTTGAATACGAAGATCATGCAAGCGAAAAAAGAAAACACAATGGAAAAAAAGAGCCCCAAAAGAGAAATCCCAGGATGCCGCTCCTCAGGCCTTTCGTTAGGAACGGCGGCAATTGAGTTGGCATTGAAGGAATTTGATACCACGGCGTTGGATCGTATTTTGCTGGGTTCACAGTTGAAATTCATTTTATATGTTACACAGTCTAATCCGCACCAAAAAGCATTTGTTCTTGTTGCATGAGAGACCTACCTAGGTAGGTAGTCCACATATGAAGGAGCAGCGACAATACGGACAAACCAGCGTTTACGTGTACAACTTTAGCTTGGAGCTCATCTCCAACGTCTCGTCTCATTTCATCTGTAGTCGCTTGCAAGGATCGAATTCAGGCCGAGGATACAGGCGCAAGCAGCTGGATCCTACTCTGGCCGCCTCCTCGTCGCCATGTCTGCCAAGATGGAACATACGTACTCGAGCAACAACTTTGCCCACACCAAGATCACCTAAAGTCACCATGGAAAATGTCTCGGCAAGTGCCATCCCAACCCTAGGGATAGTTCGGCGCTTGGGCGATGCACGTTGCCCGTTTCCCCTCTCCCGCCATGACTATTTGTGACCATTACAGGCTCCGCCAGGGTATCTCGATGTCCACCTACCCACTACGTGCGCTCACTTGTGAGTTCCGTATTTCCTCCATCGCTGTGCATAGAACCAACGCCCGTTCTTCCGTCACGTTGTTCTCAATGTTCCTCTCCGTCCTCGCGCCCTTCGCCTTTAACGTGATAGTAAAACCCGCTCCCCAGTCAAGACTTGGAGAGCGAAGGGGGGCGCACGACGCCCGCTACTTGGTCTTTTTGATCTGGCCAACGGTGTTCCCGCTCAGATTCCAGGCCTTAACTACCCAACTCTGAGTCTGGTCGACGTAGTTCTCGGCCGAAGTGTGCTTGACGCCGACCCGCACGCCATCTTTAGTGAAGACAACGTTATTCTTGCCCATGCGTTTCGAGGCCGACTCCTGAATCTTGGTGACGGAGATGTAGACGTGCCAGAGTACCCAGGCGACGCCCGCGAGGAAGACGACGGTGATGACGAGGGGGAGGATTTGGCTGAGGTTTGCGATATCAATACGGGTCAGCGCCCTAAGTCTCAAGGATGATATGTGCGCATTCATTCCTATCATCTGTAGCTCGGGATGTCTCTCACCTAATAGTCGAAGGGGGTGGCGGGGGCGCTTTTTTACCCCACGCCATAATTGCGATTGAAGTTGCGGAGGTGGTAGGACTTAATCAAGAGCCTCCAAGTTATTGGAAGAATATCCAACCCGAGGAAAGGAAATGAAAAAATTCGCGACCGTGGGAAGGAACAAGCCAACGTTGACACCAACGGCCTTGTCAAGCGGATGTAATGACGTCGGTCTTGAGAGGCAGGGTGGAAGGAAGATCGGCGGAGAGATCTAGACCCAAGCAGCGTAGGAGGGGACTGTTGTGGAAAGCAGGAGGGAAGAAAAAACAAATCGTGACGGGCGAGACGATGGGCAGCAAGCTAAGGTAAGTGAGAAGGTAGGGAGGGAATTGGTACATACACTACTGATAAAACCTAGGGGGGTAGGTAGAGACGAAGGCACGAACCGGAGGAGTCGTATTGATCAAGGCGAGGCAACCTACAAGCTTTCTAGTGCAATACACACTACCTCCGTGCTCCCTGGTTCCCCGAGTTCCTGGACATGTTTATATTACCTGTACCCCATTTACGTATCTTCGACATGTGGCTAAGGCACCTACGTCAAATGCTTAAGACTTTCAAGTGCCGCATACGCATATGAATGATCGTGCATCACAGGGCGAAAAGCTGAGTTGCGACGACACGCAATCGAGCAACGGGCCCAGTGCTCAGCGCAGGGGACTTTGAGTGGCCGAGGGGTAGTCGTGTGGAGACACAGGACCCCAAGAAGCTGAGAACATAGGCGGGAGGTGCCACCATCCGCCCTAGTGTTCCTTTTTGGGAAATGCCAAACAACCTGGTAGCCCCGCTCGATAATGGAAACACCGGCACATCCATTAGAGGGGGACGGGGTATGACGGGCATTAGGTGCTGTATATATCCGATTGACGTTTGGTGTCGCATGCCTTCTTGAGTTCCTGGCTTCGCAGAGGGTATAGCAAACCGCGCTCAGGATGGTTCGAATATCGTCATAACCCCCGCGAGGCCCTCAGTAGAGAACCTATCCACGTTACAAGGTTCTGAGATGAGAGAAACCCTAGGCTATTCCTCACCTGTGTGGACGACTAGGTAGTGGGTTCGTTCTTCGAAACCTCGGTTATTTGCTAAGCCCTGGGACGGTTGTTCTGTGCCGACTGTTTCTCGGCGTCTCACCTCCACTTTTCGCTCACAAGCCGACCCCAAATCATCAGATGCCTCCCAGGCAATTCGATGGAAAAGCTTCATCATCAATGTTGGCGCGTAGGTCAAGGCACAAGGGGGGTATTTGGTATGATTATACGATTATACTCTGAGTGATTGGTACTTATCTTTCTCAATCTTGGTTAGTGCTTAAGCGTACTAATAATGGTGTTCCTTTTTTTTTCTCTTTTTTTTCCATCATGACACGGCTTTATAATACACCGACAACCGACATCTACAGCCCCAGATGGACCGTGCACGAAAGGTATCCACTCCAGCCACATGTTTTGATCGCAGGCTGTTACCAGCAGCAGAAGCAAGGCCAACTAAGCCCTGTAGCGCGATAGAGGTGAACACCTGCCTGCCTGACTTGAAGCTGGAATGACTGCAGGTTGAACCACCTGTCCACTCAACTCTGCCAAGGCTGCCCGCTGTATCTCGTCTTTCTCTCCCTCAATCGCCGGGCTTGGGTATTCTGGTCAGCCTTATCCTGACGCACACGACACAGTCTCCGTCTTTCATCACCCCTTACCATCTGGGTGCTGTGGACACATCTCTGTTGAGCAGCTGCCTGCTGTCCTCTTCACCCCTCGCTAGCTAACGCCCTACGCCACGCCGCCTGTTGCGTACCCCCAAAACCCGACATCGGCCACAGCCAAATATCCCGAATTACAAACATCCGCCTTTTCATCTATCGCGACGCCTGCTGCTTGACAATCTACCTCCTCAGCGCAAACAAAAAATATCATAGCGTCTAGCCCCCGCAGACTGCTCACCATGTCGGCACCGAACGACGGCTACGGCCAATACCCCTCGCAAGAACAGCCCTATGTCGACCAGCCCCAGGACGGCTACAACACACAGGAAGCCCAAGCTCCTCAGCCGGCTGCCGGCGACCACGGCAAGAAGAAGAAAAGAGGCTATGCTACCCAAGCCTACGAGTTTGGAGCTGGTGCGAACACGGCAGCTGGCGTGCCTGCCCAAGCGCAAGCTGCCCCATATGGTATGCCGCAACCTCAGGTCCCGGCCTATGGAGGCTATCCCCAGCCAGATGCCCAGCCCGCTGCCGCAGCTTATGGCTCGCCTCAGACGCAGCAGTATGGCATACCGCAACCCGCTGCTGCTCCGGTCGGAGGCTACGGCGGTACTCCTGCTACCCCCGGAGTCTCTGGCCTCAACCAGCAGATGGCCGGCATGAACCTCGGCGGCAATCCTCAACAGCCAACCCCCGGTCAGCCGGCAGGTACTCGCCCTGTGGCCCTCAACCAGCTTTATCCTACCGACTTGATGAACCAGCCGTTCAATGTCTCCGAGCTGGATCTTCCTCCACCCCCAATTGTCTTGCCTCCTAATGTATGTCACCGCCTGTATCCCTCCTATCAAGCTCTTTGTTAACAATTGAGAAATGTAGGCTAGCGTTACTCCCTCCCCCGATGCGAATTGCGGTCCCAAATACGTACGTTCTACGCTCAACGCTGTGCCGACAACTCATTCTCTCTTGAAAAAGTCGAGATTACCCTTTGCGCTTGTCATTCAGCCCTATGGCGCTCTTCATGACAGCGAAGACCCGGTTCCCGTTGTGCAGGACCAAGTTATCGCGCGTTGCAGACGATGCAGAACCTACATCAACCCCTTCGTCACTTTCCTCGATCATGGCCACCGCTGGCGATGCAACATGTGCAACCTGACGAACGACGTTCCTCAAGCTTTCGACTGGGACGCTGCTTCGCAAAGAAGCACCGATCGTTGGGGACGTTACGAGCTCAACTACTCAGTCGTTGAATTCGTTGCGCCACAGGAATATATGGTCCGCCCGCCTCAGCCGCTCGTGTATCTGTTCCTCTTCGATGTCAGCTATGCCGCTGTCTCCACCGGTCTTCTCGCTACCAGTGCTAGAACCATCCTCGACAGTCTCGACAGAATACCTAACGCTGATCGCCGCACGCGTCTTGGGTTCATCGCTGTGGATTCTAGTCTGCACTACTTCTCGGTCCCCAAGGACGGTGAGGAAAATACCGAAACCAGTATGCTGGTCGTTAGCGATCTTGACGAGCCGTTCCTGCCTGTTCCCCAAGATTTGTTGGTTCCCCTGACGGAAAGCCGACAGAGCATTGAGAGTTTCTTGACCAAATTGCCCGAGATGTACCAAAGCAACCAGAACAATGGCTCGGCGATGGGCTCTGCCCTTAGAGCCGGTCATAAGCTTATCTCGGCGCTCGGTGGAAAGATTGTCGTGCTGAGCGCTTCCCTGCCCAACGTTGGCGTTGGCAAACTGGACATGCGAGAGGACAAGAAGCTACTGGGAACGAGCAAGGAGAGCAGTCTGCTGCAGACTGCTAACAGCTTCTACAAGAGCTTCGCTGTCGAATGCTCCAAGAACCAGGTCTCGATCGACATGTTCCTATTCTCCTCGCAATACCAGGATGTCGCGTCTCTGAGTAATCTACCGAGATACACCGGAGGTCAGACTTGGTTTTATCCCGGCTGGAACGCCGGCCGTCCAGAGGATGCCATCAAATTTGCTTCCGAATTCAGTGACTACCTGTCATCGGAAATTGGGCTGGAGGCGGTGCTTCGTGTTCGTGCCACCACCGGTTTGCGCATGAACGCCTTCTATGGCAACTTCTTCAATAGAAGCTCGGATCTTTGCGCTTTCCCCGCCTTCCCCCGCGATCAGTGTTATGTCGTTGAGGTTGCCATCGACGAGAACCTCACTAAGAATGTTGTGTGCTTGCAGGGGGCGGTTCTTCATACCACTTGCAATGGAGAGCGCCGGATCCGCGTCTTGACGCTCGCTCTGCCAACCACCACAAACCTTGCCGACATCTACGCTTCGGCAGACCAGCAGGCAATTACCACATACTTCAGTCACAAGGCGGTAGAGCGCGCTTTGAGTGGAGGCTTGGAAGCTGCCCGCGACTCTCTTCAGAACAAGCTGATCGAGCTTTTGCAGACTTTCAGAAAGGAGCTTGCAGGTGGCAGCATGGGCGGTGGTTTGCAGTTTCCCTCTAACCTTCGCGGTCTTCCTATCCTCTTCCTCGGCCTAATGAAAAATGTTGGCCTGCGCAAATCGGCACAAATCCCATCAGACCTGCGGTCTGCTGCTCTCTGTCTGCTTTCAACGCTTCCCGTCCCCCTCCTGATGCAGTACATCTACCCGCGTCTCTACTCACTGCACGATATGCCGGACAATGCAGGTGTGCCCGACCAGGAGACCAGCCAGATCGTACTCCCACCGCCACTGAACCTCTCATCTGAACGTTTTGTTCCCTACGGCTTGTATCTGATTGACGACGGCCAGACCCAGTTCTTGTGGGTCGGTCGTGACGCCGTGCCGCAACTGCTGGCCGACGTGTTTGGAGTCGACGACAGGACCCAGTTGCGGGTTGGCAAGGGTGCGCTGCCGGAGCTGGAGAATGACTTCAACGAACGGGTACGGGCGGTCATCCACAAAAGCCGAGACCACCGTTCCAAGGGAGTCGGTAGCATCATCCTGCCGCATCTCTACATTGTCCGAGAGGATGGGGAGCCGAGTCTTAAGCTGTGGGCGCAGACACTGCTGGTCGAGGACCGGGCGGATCAGGGTATGAGCGCCGCGCAATGGCTTGGAATCCTTCGAGAAAAGGTAAATCCCCTTGGCTTTTAGTTTGACAACGACGAGGCAACGGCTAACATAGTTTTGCTTATCAGGTCGTGACTTGAATAAGCAAAAAGGCCTACTACAAGGACGGAGGAGATGGTGTTGTAGAGGGCTAGGTTTATTTAGAATCTCGGTGTGGAAACCAAAGATGAAAACGCACTATTGACTGTGGCGGAATATTGTCTACCACTTAGTTGGCGTGTTGAACCTATTTCAATGTTTGTTTGCAATTCCGCCGCACGTTCCTCGTGGTTGCAAACAACTGAATGGCTTTACGATTAAGGCGCAACCCCATGACTCCATCATTGGAGTTTGATAAATTTGTGGCCCCGATGACCCCTCCACACACCAGGGCTGCAAAGAGGCAAAATTTCCCTCCTTTTCATAGATAAGTACGGTAAAACAGCATGATGTTTTAGCGGCGCCCTCCCTTTCTGGATGGCGGCCCACCGTCCCGTTCTGTCCTTTTCTTGTCTTTGGGTAGGGATACAGAGGACAGTATAGCCACTAGTAGGGTAAGGAGATTCAATGAGAAAGGGGAAGAAGGCGAGCTTCGAGGCAGGTTTCCTGTGCTAGGATGGTTCGGAAATTGGGTGACTTAAGTTGAGTGAATGAAGCCGGTGGGTTTGGTGGTAGTGAAACTGGTGCCAGTAAGAGGTGAAACACACGCGCCGAGGGGGGAGAAGCCCGGTTCCAAGACCAATGGTGGATGGGGCTACGCGCCGTTGGATATGTGCTGTGGCTGCAGAGTGCTGGCCAATGATGGCCGAGAAATGGACTTTGGCAGTTGATTGAGTTATTTCTGATTCATCACATGGCAAGTTTGCGCGTCGTATTCCATTCTGCCCGTCCAGCGAACCATCTCTCCTGAAAACGCAATACAAAAGAGTTGGATGGGTGGTATTGGCTGACTGGCGATACCGGGGTATGTATATACCAAGCTTCTGCCACTGGCCTGCTCTTGACCTATTGAGTCAAGGACAGGTAGCCCTTGTGAGTGGATAAAGATAACATCCGTGAAACGTAACAAGCATTGCTTGCCCGCATACGATATTCACTTCAATTTATTTACTGCGGACGGACCGTTCATCCCACATCAAGCTTGTTTAGTGTTCCCCCAGATCAAGCAGCAGGGTCGAAACGGGTAACGACGGCATCGAGAGGTGTTAGCAGACAAGGAGAATTTTGGTAGATAATCGCTGTCATGCATGGATCAAAGTCAGCTGGATCTTGTTTTATCCCGCGAGAGTGGGGGGGGGAGAACCCGGGGGGGGAAGGCAGCTGAGAGCAAAGTAGCCATATCGTCTATCTGAAGATTGTTCCAGTTCTAGACTGCCCCCGTCACCCCGTCCTGCGAGGGATAGATAAAGAGAAAATCTGGAGAATCAAGAGCACGTCTACAAGGTTTCCATCTCCTGGTCTTTGGGCGGCATCTAGGCAATGGGAGCTCTAAACATATTCATTCGTTCTGAGGCCGCAATGTGTCGCTTGCTAAGATCAGACTGCGCCACTTGCCTCATGCTTCTTGGTATCAGGGCCGGATTGCTTAATGATGCACCTGGTTGGGTTGAAAGTCTAGAACACATGGAACAAGTGTGTCTGAATTCTGGCGATACTCGGTTGCTTCAGACATTGCGACGGAACGAACTGAAAGGATTGTCTGCTATGGTTGTAGAAGATTCGTATTAGTCGTGTACAACATTAGCTTGATCGGCATGGCCAAAATGATCTAGGTAAGTGGACAGAAAAGGATGGACAGCAGTAAAACTCGGCTTTGTCTGCTCAGCAATTGGCTTCGTGGGTTGCCGGGATGACCTTGTGGGGCGCCTCTGAGGCCACCTTCCGTCGCAGATGAAAAAAAGGGAGGTTGGCATTCCATAAGCTGGGGGTCCAGGCCGCTCTTTCACCCGTCAGCTATCGTGAATTTCTGATTTACGGTATATTTATTGTGCTTCTTTAAAGCACAACGCAATCGAAGTTGAAGCCAAAGTGAAATTGGACTTGGTAATGGAGACAACTGTAATGACATGGAATATCTGGTATGTTTCTCACAAGCAGCAAGTTCTCCCTGATATTTAGGCTATCGACAACGACAATGACAACCAACAATCTTCAGTATTGAAAGCAGCTTCTTGTGTGGTGTATATGTGTGTAACTGGCTTGAAGCAACGGTCGAAACAGATGATGGAATTTGGTTCCCTTCATTGCCTTATACGAAGGCATCGTAACCCGCTAACTACCTGTGCCTCTTACAACGTACTCTGGACCCTGATCTAATTGTGAACTGAGCACTGGGTGGACGGGGAGGGTTAAGGATTTGTGGTCCTGGTCCCTCTGGCGGGGTTTCCTGAAGCAAGCACGTTTCCAAACGAAGGTACCAGGACCTTGGTCGGGGTGTTTGAACGACCTGCAGCTCTGGTACCCTCACATGTACTCCCCCACCGCTTAGACGCTGGTTGTTCATCATGAACCCGCCTCTGAAGACGTTACCAGATACCTAGGGTGTACCTTTCCTGAGCGGCCAACCCAGGACGTAAGATACCTTAGTAGTGTAGCTTGCTTGCTTGAGAGCAGGTCCCACGACTCTGTGCCCCCTTCCTCCTCTTCCCCCTTCCTCCTCTCCCCCCTCCCCTCCCCCTCCCCCTCTCTGCTCTCCGCTCACGTCCCCTTCCAGTACACTCACTAGTGTGGCCTCTTGCCAGATTGACCCCACGACATCAACCCGCCGTCCTTCACATCGCAACCTCGCTTCCTGTCTCCTCGTCCTCACTTCAATTACTTTAGTGAATCGACGCGAGTTCAGGCGGAATGCAACGCTGTACGAAATAGCCCTGGACAAAAAGAAAACCACTTCGATACCATAGCCAACAGTCTGACACTCCATCACCGAGACACCCAGACGAGCACAGAGCAGAGCAGAGCGGAGAGAGTCAGAGAGGGGGGTCCAATCTGCAGCGGGGTAAAACCGATACCTGCCTCCTTGCCCTGTCCACCTTTCTTTCACCCTGCCTTACCTTATTACCCTTAGCTTCGTCCATCCATCTCATCGCAGGCTGACAGGAACACCTCTTCTTCTCCAGCCTCAAGCTACCTCACCTTCCCTACCTTTCCTTTCACCGAAATATCGACACGCCTACTTCGCCCTGCTTCACCAGCGCGCAGTCGTATCAGATTATCTGCTCGTCACATAAGCTCGGTATGTACTTGGACTTTGTCTTCTCTACACCAGCCCACCGTCTTCAGCAAACCCTATCGTTGTGTTGTCGTTACCGCCGTTCGCTCGGTGCCTCGTAACTCTCATCCCACTTTACCCCTCTTGACCTTCCCCCTTTCCCTTTGCTTCCTCCTTCAACCGCGCTTCACTTTTCGGACCCGGAGATCATACAGGCACATGCACAATCCGAACTCGCTTGGCCAAGACGCACCCAAGCACTAGCGGTCTCGCCCGTCCGTTCAACCCGCCCTGGCCCAGGAATCTGCAAAGCTTAGGTGCAACAACGCTGCTTGTCTTTCGGCCTGCTTCCTGCGGCGCCATCTTGTCCCTCACCTTGCGCGCGCTCTTTGGGCTCTTCTCGTCTTAAGCTGCGTCGCAAGGGGTGCTCGGTTCATCGCCCGCTCTCCTTTCCTTTTGCCTCGTTTCGTTGCGTCGCGACCCGCTTTCCCTTTACTGTTGCCCATTCGCTCTCTCCCCTTGTATCCGCTGTTCTGATGTGTAGCCTTGATCACCCCTCTTCTGGAAGCCTGTCTACGCTGTAACCGCCTGTCGCACCAAACCTTCTCAGAGGCCCAACCGTTTTCGAGAAGACCAAGAAGAACAAGGCGCGCTGGTCTACTGTTGCTCCCTCTGGCTTTTCAGAACCGTCTTTGGTTCTTTCAAAGACCCGGTTTTGACCTGCCCTGAACGCCTAAACCTACCTATCCACCACACTCTCTCCCTTATCCCACAGCACATGCTGTACCCGCACTTGTCTCCCGACCCCATTCCGTTCCATGGCCCAACTGTTTTGGACCCTCTCCTCACTCAACCAACCTTGCCTATCCCGGGATGCCTGCCTGTTCTGTCACTTGACCCGTTGGAGTTCCTTCCAGCTAACACCCAACTTTGTCCCGCAGTCCTCCCTGTTAGCCAAGCCTCTGCACCGAAAGCTTGCAGTATTAACCGAACAACTCGTCGCCTATTCAAGAAAGCCGCCAACTGCTCAGCATCACACTAGCCAAAAGGGGGGATCGAAAAAAGGAGGGGAAAAAAACAGAAGATTCAGAAGCCGATTAACTACTTCTGCTCATCTTCCATGATCAGAGACCCTCGACGTTGACAAGAATCAAACACGCTCCCGCGGGCCTGTGACAAGCGGACCTCACCCAGCACCCAAGGTCCGAGCGGACCCAAGAAACACGGCCCTCGCCCACTTCCGAACCTCCGACGACGACGACTTGTCCCCTTCCACACTCTCCCCCGTCTGACTGTCTCTCTTTGTCCCATCCCCCCGTTCTCGAAAAACACCCACAAAAGTCGATCTGCCAGTGTCTGTTCATTGACTGGACTGACCTGGTCCCCTTCCCTTCCCTCCAGCCAAATAACAAAGTCCCGCTGGTTTGCGAAGAAGCTTTGCGTCTGAACACCTACCATTAGTTTTCCCATCTTTCCTTCTTGCAGCCTTCTATCACACCTTGTCTTCCGACAAGCCACAAAGGGCCGCTTTCCTGCCAGTAATTATACCCCCGCGGACCACGATACTAAAAACTCCCGGCTCCTTACCGAACTACGGCTCAGAGCAGCAATCTGCAAGGCGGCCTTATTAGGACGACTTAATTCTCTCCCTTCCCGAACCCTCCCCCTTTCTTTTTTCCTTCTCCGCCCAAGGTAGTATCTTCTTCGCGAGGGACCCGCCTGTGGCATTATTTCTCCGACAAACCACCTCGACAACTCCCGATTCATATTGATATCAATCGTCGCACGTCACCAACAATGTCGCGCGCGAACCCCCCCAATGCTTCGGGTTCCCGAAAGATCTCGTTCAACGTGAGCGAGCAATACGATATTCAGGATGTTGTCGGCGAGGGTGCTTACGGAGTTGTTTGGTACGTTAGGATCCCGGCTTTAGTCATCAGAGGAACCATCTCACTGACCGAGCACGCAACAGCTCTGCGATACACAAGCCTTCTGGCCAAAAGGTCGCCATAAAGAAGATCACACCCTTCGACCACTCGATGTTCTGTCTGAGAACCCTTCGTGAGATGAAGCTTTTGAGATACTTCAACCACGAGAACATTATCTCCATACTTGACATTCAAAAGCCCCGGAGTTACGAGACGTTCAATGAGGTCTACCTCATTCAGGTAAGCAACGCTTCACACACACTATACCTCACGCAACTAGGACGGTTGCTGACGGACCTTGTCCATCAGGAGCTCATGGAGACGGACATGCACCGTGTCATCCGAACCCAAGATCTGTCCGACGACCATTGCCAGTATTTTATCTACCAGACTCTCCGCGCTCTCAAGGCTATGCATTCAGCCAACGTCCTGCACCGTGATCTGAAGCCGTCCAACCTGCTTCTGAACGCCAACTGCGACTTGAAAGTCTGTGACTTTGGTCTGGCTCGTTCCGCGGCCTCGCAAGAAGACAATTCGGGATTCATGACGGAATACGTCGCAACACGTTGGTACCGTGCTCCCGAGATCATGTTGACATTCAAGGAGTATACGAAAGCCATTGACGTCTGGTCTGTCGGTTGTATTCTGGCCGAGATGCTGAGCGGAAAGCCCTTGTTCCCTGGCAAAGACTGTGAGTCGAATAAAAGCCATCGGCTACTGTGAGCGTTTCTAATGAAGGCATGCGACAGACCACCATCAGCTGACCCTGATTCTCGATGTTCTCGGTACCCCGACGATGGAGGATTACTACGGTATCAAGTCCCGCCGTGCGAGGGAGTACATTCGCTCGCTTCCCTTCAAGAAGAAGGTTCCTTTCCGTACCTTGTTCCCCAAGACGTCCGACTTAGCTCTCGACCTTCTCGAAAAGCTCCTTGCTTTCAACCCCGTGAAGCGCATTACAGTCGAGGACGCTCTCAAGCATCCATACCTCGAGCCGTACCACGACCCGGATGATGAGCCCACCGCGCCTCCCATTCCCGAGGAGTTCTTTGACTTCGACAAGCACAAGGACAACCTGAGCAAGGAACAGTTGAAGCAATTGATTTACCAGGAAATTATGCGGTGATCAACGGAGTCGGAAGCAATGGAAGAAAAGAACCAGAAGACATTACCTGCAGTTGGGCGCACGCTTTTGTGCGAGGGAAATGACCTGACTCATAAGGATGAAGAAGCCGAGAGACTCGCTGAACAAAGCGGCTAAGCCCGCAAGGGGGGGGGGGGGGAGTGACTATAGATGACCCATATGGGAAAGGAGGAGACTCGAGCCATAAGGCCTCCAGAGGTTAGGAAATACACAGTAACATATGCGATGCCAGGCAGACTCGACCAAACCCAGTCGAACGGATGGATAGGTAAATATTTCTCTCGTCTAAACTTGGTTATTTCATAATTGCTTGAGCCCTTTGGCCTACCAAAGAACCTCGTTCCGGTGCCCATTTTCATTTCTTCCATTGTCTACCGGAATAATCGAGACCTCGGGCGAAGGGTTCGAGAGACGGTTAAACGTAGCAGGTCGCCAGTTGTTTGGTTCAGGGGCTTATGCGGTCCTTGTCTTGGAAGAGGGTGGTCCGTCCGTCTTGTGAACTGGTCAGCCTGTGCCGATCACGACGCCTTCCTTCCCATTGTTTGGTATCGTTATGGCTGTTGCCTTGAGCCCCACCTCCCTTGATCTAGGCGATGAGAAGACAATATGCAGTTACAATATTTGTGCATGTGCATGTGTATCAGGCGGAGAGCGGGGATGACAGCGTTACTGTTTCAATTCCAGGGTATCATTGAATGTCTTTATATCTTCGTAACCCAATTTCCCGATCCAATCCTGCCCGCCTTGTCTTTATTCAAGCCCGGGCAGTTGGCCGCTCCCATCGTTCCAGGGCTCAGATGAAGGGTGTAGTTTGCGTGACATACAGGTTGCCAAGCGCTCATCTTGCGCGCATGCAGTTCATCATCTCCAGTCTTGCCCCCAGCACCACTTGTGTCGTTCTTGCACGTTGCCCTCTCCTTTTACCGCGGCAACGCTCAACCCCTGCTGCCACAGAACACCAGGTTCCAACTCCTAATCCACAGCGGCTTCTATATTCGCCGCAACCCCTTATTGCTTTAAAACCGTAATCACTTCCCGCCCGCTTGTGCAGGTGGTGCCGTTGCATCTAGTGTAGACATCTTCCCGCATCCCTGCTCTTGCCCACAGTCGTACTCGCTGGCCCGTCTATGGGTCGTTCATTGATTTGTGGTGTTCTCCTTTCTCCTTCAGGCTCCAAGCACCCACAACTCGACGCCCAGCACGCCAAACTTCTCCCCTTCGTCGCTCAGGGGCTCGTTGCCAAAGGTCTGGCTGCGGCCGCTGTGGCCGCGGTTCAGGCTGTCGTCTAGCCACAGGCCGTAATGGCCGTCGCCGGCACCGACGCTAAGAAAGTCTGCTTCGCAGTTGATGTAGTAGTCGTTGATACCCGAGTAGGGAAACGCCTTGAAGCGAATGGACTCGCTCGGGGCCGGGGATGGTGTCGGCCTGTCGTTAGTGGAAAAGGTAGAGCGAGTCGGGCTCGCTACGGTGGTAATACGCGTGAGATTCGTTGTGTCGGCAGACGGCGGTGGAGGAAGGGGCGTGAGGGTAGAGGCTCGCCAGAGAAAGCATTCCCCATTGCCGAAGTATTTGGGTGCTGGGTGGGGGTGCTCGGAGAGGTAGGCGCCGAAAGTCTGGTCATATATGCTTGGTTAGCTGTCTGACTCCCAAATACGTGTCGAGTACGCTGGAGATACAGTCATGTGTGGTGGGAAAGAGTATGAGAGAAGCAAATGAGGCTAGTGTAAACTTACGCCTCCGGCATCATCTCTCACAACTAGCACAAACCCGACGCGCCGACCCTGGTAGTCGGCTGCCTTCTGGTATAATGTCGTCAGACTGGCACCGTCTTGTTCCAGGCTGTAAACCAGTCTCCAATCCTCCATGATCCGCAACCTCTCGGGCAGCATGATGCGGATCTCCTCAGCCACGCCATGGCTCAGCAACCGGGCGCTCGGCGGCGTGCTGTCCTTGAAGCCATGTAGGACGATGGGATCAAGGGGTGGGGGGCGGAAGGGACTCGCGGTGCGTTTGATGTGGGAGGGGGTGAAAACGCCGGTGACGCCATCCTTGAGAGCGACCCCGCCTGCAGGCTCGGTGTGTGCGTGGGCGAGATGTGATGGCTCTTGCGAGTAGCCGTTATACGAATAGGACTCAGGAATATCAGAAGAGAAGCGGCGGATGAGACCAGACCACATGGTCGTGATCATGGAATTCGAGAGCGACGGGGTGATGGAGGAGTGTGTCGGGGACTGGGCGCCCGAGGAAGATGGTGTTTCCGGAGGGCTCTGGTAAGCCATCTTTTAACGAGATGCGTATCGAGATCGAAGGTGGCGGGCGGATGTGGTTTTACGTATGAGCGTTGAGGAAGTAGTAGGAGAGGAAGTTTGTCGCGGTCGCGGTGGCGGAATGGGGGGGCTTATCGCTGGAGACGCTACGTCTGGCTTATTTGGCTCCGGAAGGAAGTCTGTCTGAAGGGATTGCAGGACGGAAATGACCGTGGGTGGCTACCTAGGATGGGGGAAGCACGATGAATAAAAACCAAGGCGTTTGGTTGGCGAGCAGCCTAAGACGGGGTATTTGATATGGTCAAAGAAAAAAAAAACAAGAATGAATGAATAGTGCTTAGCCAGCAAGCAAGAGGTCAAGGTAAGGCAAGGTGAGGGAGGTAGTTGATTAACGGGTTCGGCCAGTGGTGAGTTCGGATCGGTCCCGCAGCAGACCGGATAGGGCCAAGAGGTGCGTATTCGTTCGTGGGGTTTCTCGGAGAGACGGTTGACATGGGAGGCAGGTTGTGGTACTAGGCCGCGCTGGCGTTTTGTCGTTGGAGAGGGGCAAGGTCCGTGATCTTTATCCTGCGGCTATTGTAAATTAGGTGATGTCGTTGTTGATGTCAAGTGTAGCATGGTCTCGATGTTCTGTACTTCCACAACGGTGGGCTGACACTTTGACGAGCCACCAGAGAGCCGATTGTCCTAGGCTTGGCTTCGTCCGCGGCCATTGATGCTGAATGGACGCCACGGATGAGGGGTAGGCGCTTGGCCAGCACCTGCTAATCCTAAGTAGGTAGGTATTTGTGTCTAGGTACCTAGTATACATCGTACGCCCAAACTACCTACTACCTACCTATTTACCTGCTGGCTTAGTACCTTGGTTATCACTGAGATAGGTACGTAGTCAAGACGGTCCGTCTTAAGGTCGCACAGGCACACCTACACAGCAATAACTACCTAGGTAGGTATAATACTTTTAACGTCCCTACGTACCAGTACCGCTGCGGGCTACTACATATCCCTGTACCGCTATATGACCGTTTTCGTTACTTTGACTTGGGGTATCCATCACCGATTAGAGTCCCGTCATCACCCCAAATTCATGCTTTTTCTTGCCGGCCACCCCCGGCCGGGTGTCCGGATGGCTGGTCTCGTCTCCGGTCACGTACAAGTCACAGCCACTCCACTGTCATTGTGTCATGTTACCCTAACATTACCTCACGGAATTCGGCTTCCGCGCCTTTCTTTAATTTCATTCTCGGCTGATGAACGACATACCGTGGCATATAGGGGAATATTTTATTTTCGTGGACTTGATATAACATAATCATTACCTTAGAACAGGCTTTGTGCTGTTCCCCGCCCTTCGCACCGGCTTCTATGTAGAAGAGTAGAAGCTTAGGGGAGGACAGGTATATGAAACCTCGTGGCATGAGCCAACTTTCCTTCGCTGAAATAAACCAAAAATGACACAGACAGAATGTATGTGTGTGCACATGCGTGTGTGGTGCACCTCCCCCTTAAAACACCAAAAACACCTTACCCGGACCCGGCTCTTGGCCCATTCCTTTTTCTGTCGTTGGTATCCTTGCTTGCTCTCCCTCTCTTCATCAGAAATGCCACCGGCGGCGGCGTTCCAAGGCCGCAAAACAACGTTTCTCCCTCTCCAGTCGGCCTTTCCAACCGATGTTTGTACAAGTAGTTAAAAATGGGTTGTGGTACAGTATTGTTGGTTGCATGTTCACAGCGCCTTGCCAACGCTGTTCTGGCTTCCTCCGCTGGGTCTCCGACCAAGCATCCTCTGCTCTCCAGAGCGGTATCCTGCAACTGGGCTCTCTGTCTCGTAGCGATAACTCGGACCGTTCAGGGGCCCAACATCTGGGCCTGGGTCACTCCACCCATCCATGCTCACTCCGCTGCTGTACTTCGAGCTGAAGCTGTCAGCCCGTGTATGGACGGAGCCTGGTACCCGAGGCGCGCCGCTACTAGCTTGGCTATAGTTGCTGCTTGCCTGTGTCGTGCGGCTACCCAATAGCTCGGGCCGCTCCAGATCGAACGGATCAGATCGGAATTTGTTCCGCCTTGTGGCGAAACTCTCCACACTTTGGACCGAGTCACGATACATGGAGTCAAGACGAGGCGGGTATGTCGAGCCACTGGGCGGCCTTGTTGTGCCACCGCCAAATGATGTTCCACGAGACCGTCGCACGTCTGCAACGTACGTCGACGGCGGCTTGGCTGCTGCGGCCGGTGCCGAAATAGCGTTAACATCAGAAAAGGGGTCGTTGTCTGGGTTGGCCACGGCGAGCGGTCCTGGCTTTACCGAGTCGTGACGCACTGCATTGGCATCCGAGAAGGGATTGGGGTTTGCAGCAGCATTGTCGAAGTTGAGCCCGAGGCCTCCAAGGAAGTGGTCTGCAGAGCCGGTGCTGCCGTGGCCACGGCTGAGACGCCTCCGCTGGGCTTCCCTCTCGACTTCCCTATCGTCCATACCCAGAAGCGTCAAGAAATCGGGCTGCCCACCCGTGGCGGCTTTCCGATCCTTCACGTCGCGTGCGGGGACAAAGGTGTCCTTGTCTACGTTTCCGTTGCCTCGGAGTCGCCAGTTGAAATTCATGTCAGCCTTCAACCGTTCCCACCAGTCCTTGACCCGATCTTTTGTCGTGACTACATCGCGTGGTCCCATGTGATTCGACAATGACGAGCTGTTACGACTGTGCTGAGAAACATTCATAAACTGAGAACGGTCCCTAGTCGGGCTGCCATCGCGATTGGGCGAAACCAGTGCTCCAAGCTGGCCCAGGAATCGTTGGAAGTTGTATCCAAGCGCCGCCTTGAGCTTGGCTGATCGCGGTGTCGGGCCCAACGATGCTCTGTCGATGATGTATGGTGCCTTCTCGGCATGTCTGAAGCCAGGCTCCGTTGACAAAGGTGTGAGAAGGGTACTCCGGCGCCTCTTGAATAGTCTCTTACGCCAGAACCAAATAAGGAGGCCAAGCAGGCCAAGAAACACGACAGCACCGGCCACGCTTGATGCGATAACAACCGGGGTGGGTACACCGCCCGATCTGCTGTTCCCAGAAGGAGTCCCGCTAGATCCAGGAGAATCATTGCTAGCTTCGCCTGCAGCTGTGCCAGGATTCAAAGGAGTTGAAGGAGCAATCGCGCCAACTCCTGGTCCTAGGTCTGTTCCCGCGCTGCTCGTGGGCGAAGGCGATGGGTTGGCATCGCTCAGGAATGCCGGCGACGTTTCAGCGGCAGGTGGCGTTGGGACTGCGTTTGCATCAGTCTGGCTCGTTCCTGGAGCGGGTGGCAACACAACAGGCACGGGTACTGAAGAAGACGAAGATGCAGGAGGGGGTAATTGAGCGGGAGTAGGTGGTACACTCTGTACAGGAATGTTGGGGATGTCGTTAAAAGTAGGGATTGTTGCTGGGGGCTCGGCATCAACGATTGACGGCAAAGAAGTCGTCGATGCTGCTGGAGGAGGGCTTGGGATCACGGGAGCAGGCGGCGTTATTGATGAGGGAGTTGTGACTGGGAGGGGAAGGGCAGGAAGGGGTGATGAGGAGCTCGTCGTACTCGCTGAAGTGGTAGTCAAAACGGCTGGTGGTTGTGTTGTCGACGACGATGGCGGCGGCGGTGGCGGCGGCGGCGGCGGAGCAGCAGTGGTGGTGGTCACAACCGGAGGTGGTGCGCTTGTTTCCGGCGGAGGTATCGATTGTGGCGTCGAGGTCGACGTCGAGGTCGGGATCGAGGTCGACGTCGAGGTCGACTGCGACGTACTTGTCGAGCGCTGTTCCTGATTATTCGATCTCGTGTTGTTTCCTGCCCTCGGCCTAGCCGTACATCTTTTGCCGTTCAAAGATGTTATGAAAGCCCCATTCGGCAGGTTTCCGTTTCGATTCGAACTCGACATTGTTGCAATATATATGGTGCGATTCCAGTCGCAGAGAACCGAATAGTGTAAAAATCGAAAGAAGAAAAAAGCAGAATGGAATGGAAAAAAAGACAGATACTAGGAGAAGCCTAGCCGGCCATCTAGGTCGGTTTACAAATGATCATAGGGACCTCTGTTACGAATTGAAGACGGCAAGAAGCCGTTTTGGAAGGGAATCCAGGTAGATGGAAGGCGGCAGTGAACGGCGATATCGTATAGTCGTCGGCGGCGGCGGCGGCGGCGGCGGCGGTTTTGTCGTAATCGTCGAACCGGGTAAATATGCCTCGAGGCCGACCGACCGACCACCAAACTAGCTGGAGGAGAAAGAAGTGAAAAGTTGAAAAGGTGAAAAGATCACGGAAAGAATCGAAGATGGTGGTAGGAAAAAGATGAAGGAGAGGGCCGGAGTAAAGGGAAGTAAGTGTAAGAGACTAGGTAGAGGATATGGGCAGGGTAAGGTAAGGGAAAGCAGGTTATGGTATGGTAGGGGGGGCGCACAGAACAGGCCTGGTCCGGCCTGGTTTGGGGTGGTTTGGCATAGTAGGTACCAGTTTGGTCTGGTACGGCAGGGTTTTGCGGTCTGAGTCTTGGACCTGACCGAGGCTCGTGGCATGTATCTCCGATCGTGCGGGACAAGAACCACACACACCAGTTTCTTGACCTCTCACAAATAGAGACGGATACCCAACATGCTACATGCAAGCAGGCACCTGCGTGTTGCCAATACGTACATGGTGATGGCATGGACCATGTACGTATTGGCAATCACACCTTTCGGGGGGTGGTCGGGTACAGGCAGGAAGTGGACGGTAGGCGCCGAGCGACAGCGTTACTTCCTCTACCTAACGTCTCCTTACTTTAATCGAGGAGGAGCGAGGTGACAGACCCCCGGCCGAACCATAGAGAGATAGAGCCAGGCCAAACCGTAACGAACCCCATAGTAAGTAGTAGGTAGGTATTAGTGGCCGGCGAGGACGGGCATGCGGGTCTGGGGACCGGCCATTGCATCTGCACAGACTACCTCGATAAAAGGGGGTTTTCGCCTTTGCGTGCTTGGTACGGAGTAAATCGTGGACTAGCGCGATCGTAGGCACCATCCCCCCAAGTCGTTGCTTTGGTTAACTCGACTCGTAGTGTTGTTGTTAGCTGTGGCAGCAGCAGCGGCAGCAGCAGCAGGACACGGGCATCGACGTTGTCTGTCATGCCCTGGGGCCTGGATAGATTGGCCAGTGTTTGATGAGCTCATTGTGTCTCTCGTTTTCTTTCCGACAGTCCCCCGTACAGAATCGGCTGGATGGGCATCGGTGGCCGTGTCTGAGGAGGTTACTTTGGACACTGAGTTAGTGCAAGTGTGTGCATCACGAAGAGGGATCCTTGTTACAGGGATGGAGAGTGTGTGGAGGCTCAATTTGGCGTGTTTTCCCTTGACGTTCCTCAACGGCTCTGAACAATGGGAGTGGCACTCCAAAAACGGCGAGTCCTTGGTCTGTAACACACCTGACGCACAAAAACCCGCCCCCATGAGGCCCCAAGTGTGTTCCAGGCCAGGGGTCCCCAGCCCCCTTCCCCTTCGGGCGGCACTTTTAAACTCAGGCACTTACCGGTATCGTATACGTACCTCGCTACGGTACCTAGGTACTCGAGGAACTCAAAAAAGGGCCTTGCTCATTGGAACCGATTTGAGGAACAGACGACTGTGAATGGCTGCATCTCATTCTTCCCGCCAGATCTGCGACAGCTTAGCCCCGAAAGGTGCGTTGAGGAGGCACCCCCTCCCCCTTCCCCTCCCTCCACGCCTATCCGTCTTGCCATACATACGCAGTACACTCACTACACGTGGTTGTTCCTATCTTCCCATCTGTTCCAGGTCATCGTCAGCAAAGGCACCGCGATTGTGTACGTGCATACGTAACTAAGTAGGCAAGTAGAGTACCTATCACTCCTTCCCATAGTAAGGCGACATTCGCAGGAGCCGTCGGATCCCGGCCCGGTTGTTTGGCGTATTTTTACTCCCTGCATGAGACCCGCTCTCTGGCGCCGAATCGGCCACGACACAGAAGCACTGCAAGAGACCGGGGACCTGCCGTAGAACACACATGCATGGAGAGACAGGGAGAGAAGAGCAGGTGCTGTGGCGGTAAGGTAGACTCATCTGCCCGTCTGCCAACCGCTTCCGCAAGAGTTCATGCTAGACCAACGTCTAAATCATAACCTCTCTACCCAGGTATTTCCTTCCTCTATTTGCCTTCAGCCGGAACGTCATCTTCCTTTTTTGA
Source organism: Colletotrichum sublineola (assembly GCA_020631755.1). Classification (NCBI taxonomy): domain Eukaryota; kingdom Fungi; phylum Ascomycota; class Sordariomycetes; order Glomerellales; family Glomerellaceae; genus Colletotrichum; species Colletotrichum sublineola. Next base: position 2,074,132 of record JAHSQG010000013.1, read on the forward strand.
GTCGAGTTTGAGGTGGAAGGATATGCTTCGACGTTGCATCTTTCCGCCCCCCTTCTCACCCTTCTCCTTCGCCATTTGCCATCGTCGTTGTCACTGATCGTAGCTTCTGGCGTCATCCATAGCACTGTGTCTGTCCTCTCTGGTGCTTGATCATAGGTAACCTACCTTAGGTATCTACCCACCAACTACATAGTTTAGCAGGTAGATATTCGTATGTCCACCAGCCCAAAGTCCTTTTCTTGCATCAGATGGATGCATTATCCATCACTGTGACCAACCCGGCAGCGGTTTGTAGGCAGTGTATGGTGTACAGGTAGTTGGGTGTCTTGCCACCAGTCAGCCTCTTCGAGTTTATATCTGGCGTGCTGCGAACCTTATGACCCTCAAACTCAGGCAAGGCGTCTTTTTAGCCTTCTCAGCTTCCCTCTCTCCTCGTCCTCCCCGGCTCCCTTTGGGCCCTCACTCTCACATTCGCAGTCCATCTCGTCGGCGTCAAGGTCATCTGTAAATAGTATCCAATCTATGTGCGCCCTGTCCGCTTTCGTCTCTCAAACAAGACCCGGGCCGCCCACGTCTATCCCTCTTATCCCTTGTAAATCCGGAGAAGCCCTGCCATGGCCACTGGCCAGAAAGCACCTCGCTCCTCTTCCGGCCCCATGAGACAATACAGTACGGGCAGACGGCTGTGGCGCGCACGCAGCCCTGCACGAAACAAGAAACAGACAGGGCCGAGTAGCGAGATGCTGAGGCCTTATCCGCGCGCTCCAGCCAACCGAATTGCGGACACGTCGCCCATCCATCCATCGGCCATAACCGTCCTCATGGCCACCCGGTTAGCGTCACACTCGGCGAAAAGCTTCCTCAATGGCACCTTCATCCTCGTCTCCTCTTCGGCCAAGCACCGTCGTGTATTGCTTCACCTGATATTCTGAGGACGAAGGGCCGCAACCAACCAAAAGTCACAAGAAACCAGGTGTTTGCTTGCAATTCGCACGTTTCCATCGTCAGGAGCTCAGCAGTTACAACTCTCTTCCTCTTACCACTCCTCCGTCACGTTCGCCGCAGCATGGGTTGCTTGCCGAGCCACTAGCGATTTGGGTGCCTTCCGATAGTGTGAGAATTAAGATGGTCGAGGCAGGCAATGGTGGGCAACATATTTGTGGTGTGGTGAGACGACGGGCTTTCAATACAGCGCATAACATATCGCCGCAAGAGCCCAAGCGTTACATACAGCTTTGTACAGATATTATAGCACGTGTAGCATTAGTCACAGGTAGCACCCTAGCCTCTCGGCCTCGTGGCACGACCACCCAAAGTAGATGCTTGGGATGGCAGCCCACAGGCTCTTCCTAGCACGAAAGCGAAGGGCATCCCGCAACCCGTTTGGGAGAAGAACTACGTGTTCTTGGTCTTGGCCCTCTTCTCTCTCGCCATCCCCCACCGAGACGTCAAACACTCAGGGGTTGGTCGGTCGATCAACTGACAGGCATCCTGCACCCGAAAGGGGTGATCCCTGGAAGTACGCGAAGACGTCTTTGCGCGCTGGGTCCTCGGCCACATGTTAACTTATCCGTGTCGCTGGCGGGGTTACAGAGGACCTCGACTAGGTACCGTCTTGTAGGCGCGTCTCGGATATCGACTGAAGATTCACTACTTCCAAATATGCTCACAGCACAGCCCATCATTCGTCTAACTCATCCTGATCGCCACACTTGCCGCCAACCCGGGCTCGGCTTGCAACTATCATGGGAAAACGAAAAGAGACAAACAGAATGACAAAACCCTGAGGGCCTCGATCGGTCCAGTTTGATGGCCAACCCCTCCTGACAGGGTGGATGCACACGATGAACGGGTTTTCCGTTCCGGGTGAAAGTGGATGGGACAGAGCTTTGACAAGAGACGCCAGCTCAAGAGGAGCTGGTGGCCGGCTTGCGACCAGCCGAGTCGCTCCCAAGGCAGTGTTGGTGCAATATGGGCCACTGCCATGTTTACGTCCATTTTCTCCGGTGCAGGATCCACAGAGCATCAAACAACCATAAATACTGAGTGAAACTAGACGGCCAAAAATTACATGTTCTACAAGGAACAAATCACCAAATAGTCGCATTAGGTAGGCTGGGAGTCAGTGCCGTATCGAGCAAGACTCAACAATACAAACACCTAAATAGACAAAGGCAATGGCACGCGATGCCAAGCATGCTGTCAGAATTGACGCTGAGTGATTGCCTGAAAGCGATTGGCTCTCGTGATGGTGAGACTGACTGGTTAGATCCATGTTAGACAATATTGTCATAGATGTCGGATGTTTTGGCGGGCTGACCGACTGCCCAATCACTAAACTTTGCTGGAAGAAAAGGGATGAACGTGCATCGAGAACAACCGACCTTGGTCGGCTAGGGAGGAACGTGCCTGGGATGGATTGGGTGTAGTTTCCCGCTTTTCATGGTTTTTCTTCTTCTTGTTCCCAGGCTTGCAGAATGCCGAAACATAGTTGCGCGTACGTGACCGGTGCGCTCTCACGTCCGTGTGTCGGATGTACTTGTGCTAGGGGTCTACCTGGTGGCGTCACGAAGAGTAAGAACATACACGCATGTCCAGGATAGGGTTGGCACTACGTAAGCTCGAGAAGGCGCATGGGCAGATAGAGAATGGTGACCTGGCACCATGAGAATGAACTGGGAGGCAAACAACGAGGAATAGCACGATGTTGTATGGTGTTCATGATAGGCCATCTACTTTGGGCGTCCGCCGAGAATGGTTTGGGGGGAGGGGGGCGGCGACTCGAAGAGTACCAAAGTAGGAAACGCCTATGAAGGCCGATCAATGCTATCGTCCCGCAGAATGTTTAGACTCAACAGAGCTTGACATTGAGGTTCAATTAACATGCTGCATCACATCTGCACGTCAACCTCAGCCGCGGGAAGCTTCTGCACCACCACTAAGGCCACCGAGACGGCCATCAGTCGGAGGCATAGATAAACTACCTACCTAGCAGGCAGGCAGGCATCATGGTTCAAAGGCAGTGGGCCGTTGAAGAGTGACACATCCTCGCCAGGCGGGTTGCCTCAATTTGTCACCCGGGCGGGCAGGTTTGCACTTGGTTCTGTACGCTAACAAGAGGAGCAACTGGATGAGCCCCTCTCCCGAAACGCCGGAGCGGCACCGGACGGCTAGGTCAGAACACGGTAGGCGAAGAGAACAGGGCGGCTTGGGCTTCCTACCTACCCGTCTGCAAAGAGCACTCGGGGCATAAGTTTGATCGGAGCGGCAGAACGGTGACACGTACCGGGCGGCGCAGGGGTGAGGGGACGCTGCTGTTGGGTAGCCTGCCTGCCGCGACGAGAGGAGACCAGGTGTCATACCGTCTACGGAGGAGTTGTCCTAGAACGACACGCGGCGACTCGACGGCGCGTTTGCAGAAGCTACGTGTAGGGTAGGTGACATATATTGACAAGGTGGACAGACGTTGATGACGGGCGGGTCGCATGATATGGTTGTACTTATAGGGTTTCGGCTGCCCGTGGGATGCTGACTCGGCCGACGGCCCTCCTCTCCGGAACATTGCCAGGTTCACCATGCGACGGAGGGGGTCGGCATCAGTGCCCGGAATGCCAAATCCCGTATCGTCTAGTTGCACCCTCGAGCGCATGATAGAGACGTTGCCGACATGTTTCTCCGATCCGCGGATGATTCAGCAGTGGTAGGCATTACAGTACTTTGTACTAGGTCAATAGTTTTTGCACAGCAATAAGGATAGCCAATGAAAAGTTACAGCAAGTGGTTGAGAGTGACCTCAAGCTATTGATGGGTCCCCCCTCTTCGACTCTTCATTGAGTTAGCCTCATTGCTGTGCAAATACTATCGACCTAGTACTGTAGTACCATCCGAAGGAAAGCCCCTCACGGAAACATCGACCGCTCTCCGCAAGCGTTCCAAGAAAGAGTCGGGGCCAGCCGGACAAGAGCCCGCCAAACGCAAGGGTCCGACTGCTGTTGGAGCTGGCGGTGCTGGCGGTGCTGGCGGTTGGCAGTCGGAGACTCGGACACAGCTTTCAACCCCCTTTTGGGTGAAGAGACTCTCCATTTTGTTGGTGGAGGAGCAAATCACAGGTCTTGCTTCCATCTTGTTGCAGGGGTCAGGACAAACCAACAGACAAACTACAAAACTGACCGGTTAGACGCCACCCCCGACGCCCATGGAGCTGCAGCAACGCTGCTGCATCGCACATGTGGGCCGCCGGCCTTTCAGTCCAACAGGACAAGGCCAAACAATCCTGGGAAACACATTCAACACGTCCGAAGGCACCCAAGTAACCAGCCACCCACTGACCAGTCGGCTGCGGACAGCAACGACCGCCAAGTTCTCGCTTCTGCGGCCTCTGTTGTGGGCTCCTCATCTCGTCCACCTCGCCTTTCCTTTCCCAGCATATGTAATGTGATGGTGGAGATAGTACGCAGCCTCATATGCACAATCAGAGGCCATTTTCAGGGGTACTATGTAAATGCTCCATTGCCTTAGGACTGACAAGGCAGGTAGATCACTGCAGAGCTGACCCCGACCCGGCTTCCCTCGGGTTGCATACTTTGTTGCGTTGCGTTGCTTGCTTGCTTGCTTGCTTGCTCCTCTGTGGGATGGTCCTGATTTTCCGACATGCCATCTCTCTCCGTCCCCAGTTGACTGAGGGTCAGATAGAATTTCTGTTGCCTCTTTACTCGTCTACATTCTGTTCAGGACTTTTCTGTCCCCCTCCCCTCTCATTCACCTTTTTTGCTTGCCCTCTTTTCTCCTTGATTCCTCCAACCCGAAAAGGAGAGGACGAGGCCAGTCAGCCCGGCTATCGTACCAAGTAAGACTGGCCCGAGTAACAACCTTGTCCCTCAACTGAGTCAAAGTTGGGATACGGATTTCTTCTCTCCATCCATATGTCACCAGAATTAACCAGGCCTCGACCCCGCTCGCCTTTCGCGCCCTCTCACTCTCTCCCCACCACCGCCACTCTCGCCGCTGACAGGGCCACAATTTGTCTCTCTACCTACCTACCTATTAATCCCACAGCCGTCGACACGCCATACCATTGTTGTGTCCATCACACAACCAGAAAATAAGTCTGGCACGTTCACGACACCATGTTTGGCACATACCCCGCCTTGGGTGAGTTGACAATTTCATCATTTCCGTTTGGTCCAATCAATGCCAGCTCTCCTCCATCTGTGCGACGCAGCAGACGATTCTGCCTCGCCTTCTCTTCTGCCTTTTCCGAGATGCTTGTGCCCTCCCTTTCCAGCCTTTCCTTACCTCTCTCCCGCTGTCCTTCCCTCAACGTCTCCTCTATTCCTCTAACCGCCCAATCCGCCGTGCAACGTCTTCAGTGCTCCGTCCGTGCTCAATCTCAAGCACGCAAGCTACTCTTGCCGTGATGCCTTGCGATTCTGCAACGGAAACCGCGTGCCTGCCGTGCCTGATCTACTCCGGTCCTTTGGCGCCTTCTGCTTGGCGCTCCGCCCGCGCGGTCGCATAGACCCGGCCCCATCCACCTCCGCCGTCCGAGGTCATCACCTATACCTACCTATCATTGATCTAGCCATCGGCCAATCAAACCCTCGACATCGTCGTCTTGCCCTCCTACACGTCGCTCCTGTCTTGTGCCGTCGAAGTCGCTGTCACACCCATACACACTGCCTTTGAGAGATGGAAGAATATGTCATCCTAACAGTAGTCCCTTAGCAAATCTGCCAACAGGTGTCAAGGTCGACCCGAAGGACGTGCCCCCTCCAACACCCGTCACCCTTCCTCAGAGCCGACCCCAGCTACATGCCCCCCTGGCGCCTACTGGCCATGCGAAGCCATTGACTTCAGTCCTACAAAACGTATATCGCCCCGGAGACGTCACATCCGCCATCTTCGACGCCCTGGGCGTACACCTCATCCCGGACGTCCCTCCCGCAGACCTGATCCCGGACTCGGCTTGCCTGCCAGACTTTGAGGAATGGGACAAGCTCTCCCCTGATGAAGCACGTGAGAAGAATGCGGAGACGCGCAACGTTCTGAACAACGGCGTTCAGTCACCTGGTTGTCAGACCTACCTCGATCGTAAGCGTGAGCTGTCTCATTCCAATGAGGATGCCTTCCGAACAGTAAGGCGCATTCCGGCGCCCAAGGGCCAACAGCAGGCACGCCTTGGCAACTCGTACGAATTTTTCAGATGCCTCGAGGCCTTCACTCCTTACTGGGACGATACTTCCAACCCCGCAAAGCCCCTTGGAGAGACAGATGGAGACAAGACCGTCGTCGATGCGGACAAGTCTGAGCGGGACAACCCATCAACTCCGGCCTACCAACGTGTCACTCGCAGCTCGGCCGGTTCATCGATGCCCGGCGAGTACCGCCATAGCCTCCTGACAGCCTTTCTCAAGCTCGTGGCATATGACTTTGGTTGCAATGTTTCCGCTCCCAGAACTGAGCCCCGTCTGCACATTACGGCCGCGCCCCCAACTTCGCAGCCCTCCAAGAATCGGGTTGAGCCCGTGGCCCCGAGAAGCTCTTACTTTGCGTCTGGATGTGCTTTCATCTTTCGCACTCCAAGGACGCGCGAAGCTGCTCGGCAAGGTTTCGTGGAAGGACCTCTGGCCGCCGTCTCTGCCCGCGCAACCATCTCATTTGAAAGCGAAAATGACCAGGCCATCGATCTGGCACGCGAGCTTCTGGCTGCCCTCGTCACAGCACAGCATCGTGCAAGAGAGGGGAAGACAGAGAAGCGGTTTGGCGAAGGTGCTTGGTGGACTACCAAGCCTCGTTGGGGAGGAGGCCCTGGAGGTCCCATCGGCCGCGAGGTTGAGAGGGATGCCATCCAGGGCGACAAGGACAACGTCGACGCCGAGACGGGTCAGCCCGCTAGCAAGCGACCGCGCAAGAATATGTCCATCTACGACAACTACCGTATGGTCCGCCCTCCCTCGGCCATCTGGGACCATAAAACTCGCTACGAGGCCATTGGTAAGGTTAAAGGAACTGGCTACGACGATATTTTTGTCATCAGTTCCCTGTTCCACCATATCAGTATCCTGCGCGTGCGAGTGCCGGAGCGCCTTTTGGAAGTGATTGAAGGCGCGGGCGAGGATGGCGTCCACCGCAGTTGGGGCCAGGTGGAGGCGCGTCGCAGTCCCTGGTACGACTTTTTCGTCATGGAGCAGCGTCTTGACGCCATGAGGCTGGTGTGGTCGTTGATGGCCTGGCTCATGAGAAAGGAAGACGCAGAGGCCAAGAAGACAGAGGAAGATGTCAGGATGGCTGATGCATGAAGCATTTCCGACTAGCGAGCATCCTTTCAAGCCAATAATTTCCTTTCTGGATACGGTAGTTTGCTTACGTGGCTACTGTATCAAGATGATGTTCAATAAATCAAGTGCCTCCCCATCCAGTCCAGATGAGTATTCATGACGTTCTGTTGCAGTCTGGTCCCGGCATTTAAAAGGGGAGAGAACAGGAAAAAAAAAACCCATAGAGTGTCACGGCATGGGCTGAGTTTGCATGGCAACATGTGTGGCACAGATGATTTCTCCCAGCATTCTCTTGGAACAAGTGCCCGCTTCCCTCGATGACAGGTTATGCAGCTTGACTGCGTGTAGAATTTACCAGCCCGGTCCAGGATATCATGCCGCTAGCAACGGGATAGAAATGGGTGGCCGGCCACCTTTGCATTTGGTGGCAAAGCATGACAAAAGCCTCCTCGTTGGGTTGAGCTTGGCGTGCAGCTTGTGTGCAAGTGGCCTTGGAACCACCGTATCGAACTGCCAACCCAGCCGTGGCACGACTAATAGGTTTCCTGTACATAGCTGAGGGTTAGCAAACTGGTCTCTCTGTCGTTCTCTCCGATGTATGCTGAGCCAGCCAACTCAAACGACCAGAGGCCTTCCGAGTGCATTTCCAGCCCATCACACTCAGAAAAACATATTGGTTTCTTTCATAACAGGTTGCATGAAGGCATTGAACAGACTGCTGCTTGAGCCTGGCTGGAAGGCTGCATCGGCCTCCTCTGGCTGTGTTGGTTCAGGGTGTGTGAAAGATGATCTCCAACCAGGTGGTTGTCAATCATGGCCGAGGCTCGCTTGAAAAACCACACTGTTCGCCTAGCTTATGACGGAGGCCAAAGTGTACGAGGCACCCGTCTTCGGGAGCGGAGTATCGGCACCCCGCCGGATTTGTGCGAGTGCCTGGGGAAGACAAAGCCATTCTGCAGCTTGTCTCCGAGCTGCATTATGATCTACGATGTACCGATGCTGTAAAAGGCACCAGCAATCCTTCGAAGCACGTCGAGGGAGACATGCTCCTGCATGGGGATCACCCGATAAGAGAAGCAGGAGAGGGAGGTCGTGGCTGCAGCATTCGGGGACAGGGAAAGATCCCATTCTCGCGATCCACCAGTCGGACAGTGCCGAGTCTAATCGGCCGCAGTTTTACGTCGGCTCCCCATTGTTTGAGTATCAACGAAGACATTGACCAGGTGGTTGGGTTCGACTGGTTCACAGTGCCCAGTCCTATATTGCTCCTGGAGGAGCTTGCGTGATTGCGCTCTTGTCGCCTACTTTGGAATTCACCACGTTGCCACACTGCTGCAATCGATCACAACCAGCCGGCAAATCCCCTGCGTGGTTAAGTCACAGACGGGCCTAAACACTAGGGGGAATGGGCTCATGGAATCGCGTTGGGGTGTTCAATATACGCAATGGTCTCAAAACGCTTCCGTTTGTACACAATTACTGCCCTAATGCAAAAGCCAAAGGCTCAAAGGCACCCGGATTTCTAGAAATCAGGTGCCAAGTCGATGACGCCGGAGATGACCGCATTGCAACCCGGGATAGTGAGTGCCATATTCCTCGGAAGATGCTGCTAATATGCAACGATTATTGGAGGGCCTCGTAGGGGAAGTTTGCTCCGAGACATGACTTCGGAGTATTTTAGAAAGCACATCATCTGGTCCGAGCAGATCTTGATTAGGCTGGAATGCGGGAGGATACTAGAATTTCAAACAGGCAGATGGGGGCCAAAGTCCATGCGGCTTGTCAACGTCGGGAAGGCTTGCTATAGGTACGCACGCTGTCTCGGAGTAGGTTAGACAGCACATGCCATGTCTGATGTTCAAGAAGGGTATTTCACAAGGCTGCGACGGTGTCGGTACAGTGATTCAAGGCTCCAAGGTAGTGTACGCGGTCAGTAGTGAATCATCCATATTGGTCGGTCAAGCAGTTCCAAGGAATTCGTGCCGTGCCGTCGTACGCCAGAGGCTTGGTACCAGGCTTGATTAATGCTATGTGGCAGCCTCGACGTGGAGTCTTTGCTCGCGTCGGCGTCCTCTCGTAACATAACGATTTGGTGTTCAATGAATCGGACAATCGTCCATGTATGATAACAGGCGCTACTGCACTCAGAGACACTGCCCCCATGCTTGCGGTTGCGTTACTGGTGCAAAGACGACGTCTTTTCCAAGGTGGACATGGCTCCTCTGGATCCATCAAGGCTTCCCCAACCACTATTGGGGACTATAGCCACGTTCTCGGTCGTCGTCGAGACGGTAAGTTTGTGTCGTCCTTCGGGAATGGAGGCATCATGCGTGTGAAACTCAGTGTGATGATGAGTTGCCAAGACACCAAGGACACGCATTCGTAGTTCACGCATCTCGTGCAAGTGACGGTATCTAAGACAGCAGACGGGCGGTTGGGATTCGAGGTTTGCATATCCCCTATGCAGATGCCAGCGGTGTTGCTTCTAGACCCCAAGTTGCTTCGAGCAAGGGGTCCAAGGGTTAGGACGGAGGAACGACTGCCATTCGCCGTGATCCGCTGCTGCCCCTGTCGGTCAGGTGCGCCACAGTGATCGGCATTCCCGTTACCTTACCTCTTTCGGATTGGGGAATAATAGAGTGCGTACTTTGGCTTCTGTCAACCACAGATGTCGAATCTTTATTTCTTGCGGCGCTAGAGACGACGGGCCGAGTGCAAGAGCCAACCGGCCAAAAAGGGGAACAGCGTATCCGTCGCTATCGACATCATGCTCCGTTAGTTTACTCACAGTAAACCCCTATGAGATAGGAATGGGCCTGAACGTGAACTTGCGAGAAGGTATTTCAGCGTGATATGGTTGGAGTCGCAGGCTCTTCTTTCCATGAGAGGCTGGTGATGTAGTCAAGGTATCGCAACCAGGGTGTTAATATCAGCCTGTGGGCCCGCCTTTTGGGAATGAAGCCGACACTACTTTTTCGAGCAGAGCCGCTAACCGCGCATTGGCGGTCGAAACACAGACTCGACTCTTTGCGATTTCACAAGGCGTTTTTATCTTGATGTTGTTAGGGACAGTCGAGCCAGCTCAATGTATGGCTCGATTGACGCGAGTCGGCGCCTAGGTAGTCTGCCGTCTCGCACCGACAGCCATACTGATCGGCGTAGAGCGGTAACCGCTCAGCTGGACCAGGGTCAAGCTTCAACAGGACTGGGTGGAGATTCTAGCAGAAGCAAGGTCAAGGCATTAAGGCCCATTGGGGGCCGTCGTCGTCAGGTCAAGGCACCGACCGGTAGGAGTTGGCAAACCAGGTAGGCAAAGAGAATGTACGCCAGGGCTAAGGGGAAGTCCATTTGAGACAGGCGTGCAAGCAAACTCAAGGGATGGCGGGGCGGTGTTTCATGCGTGACTTGGAGGTGCTTGATACGATTCCGTTTTGGTGACTTCTGCCGAGACCGACTGGCTGGTCCAGTTCGGGTTGATTGAGTTGGAAACGTGGAGTTGGGTTTTGGCAAAAGTTAGTTACCGGTACACAGACGTGGAGAGTGGAGGGGGTGTGGCGCTGGGGCTGATGACGGCGCGGATCTCAAAAGGAATGCAACGGCTCTGCATCTGTATTGACATCTCGTTAATTAATGTTGCCGTCGACGTCGTAGACGTGGGAAGTCCATGAGAATACCTAGATAGCCAACTCTAGATTGGCATGGAAGAAATTCGCCGTCCCAAGGCCAGAGAAATGACGATGATACCAGAGTAGAGTCTGACCGTCGCACATGGCAGGGCAGAAACGATGGAACCAGCACGGTGTGGAGTTGTATCATTTTATTTTAGTGTACCACCGCCAGGTTACCGGGTGACCGGAGACAGGACACATTCCTGCACACACCCGCCCGCACATATCCGTGCCTGGTGATACAGAGTACCTACCTACAGTGGTGCTATACAGGGACGCGGCATTGCATCGTGGCATCGTAGGAATTCAGTGATGATGGCCCTGGCGAGGCTTAGCGTCATTGTGTCTGCCCTCATCTCTCGGCTCTCACAAGACCTTGAGATGATCTGTGCACAATGTCTATCTGCACCCTTTTTCGTATCTTTCTTTTCCTTGTCCTTGACATTGTATCTGCTTAGCTAAGACTACTTACCTGTCTACGGCGGTGACCTGTGGTTTGATAAACAAGTAGGTACTCGGATCCACCTCCGCTAGCAAAAGGCTCTTGGGCATCGAGGCCGTGTCTGCCGTCTCCTGCCGTCCTTTCCGTCTAAGCCCAATCGCCATCGTGCGTTTCTCTGCCACATGCCATCGCCTCTCTCGGCGACTACGATGCCTGGCCCGAAGTTACGTAGGTAGTCTTGTTAGCTGCTCCATCTTTGTATACCTCCTCCATTTTAGAACCGCTTTCGCCTTGTTTGTCGCACGTCAGCAACCCCCGCCAAATAATTGAACCAACCCCGACAGCCTTAAGGTAGGTAGGTAGCTTGCCTACCTACCCACCTAGGTAAGCTAAACTCGAACCCCTCCACCGCCGCAACGCCGCGGCGCATCTCATGGTTCCTTGCCCACCACCACCACCACCACCATCTCCTCCTTTTCCTCTTCCTCCTCATCCCGCCAGCACATTCTACCTTTGCATTCCTCACTCCTCACTTCCTGCACCCGAGCACTCCGATTGCTACCCACCAGCCTTCCTTTTCGGTTCCGACAGCTCAAGGGCGCAGTGCATCGTTGCCGTTTCTGCTACTGCCACCCCGTCTCACACCTCTCTGTTGCGCTAGCTACTTAATTGACTGCTTCGTACCGTTGACCCTCCTCTCTTCTTCTTCTTCTTCTTCAGCTGAAGACGACCTCTACTCCAAATCCGTCCGAGGGCCCATTTCTCAATCGCTAGAAGGTGTCAGGTAGCAGGGCCCCTAGTCATAAGGCCTTGCTGCATGATCCATCTGCTGGTCTAACATAGTCACTCAGCTTGTCCTGGTCCTGTTCTTCGTGCCGGCAAACTTGTTCATCCTGCTTAAGCTGCTTTCGCCCTACCGGAAGATTGACTTCATCTCCTTACATTTAACAAACTAACCTCGAGACCCCAAGCACGCGCCTTTTCATCACGCACTTGTACCTCAACCACACACCCCTCGCTTTTCCCCACTGTCTCCCGATCTCGCAATAACCAGACGCCCGTCGTCTTCGCCCACCTATAAAGAAGTCCAACCCCCGAACGCCCCTGCTATTGGTATCCCTATCTTTTCAGACCATCCCATCGAGCTAGAACCCATAACGACCACGGCGTATTGGCCTTTGGTCGCCAAATACCCCCAGATCGAGTCTGCGTTCTGTCTCATCAACGCGACAATATGTCAGGATACCCAGGTCAATATGGAGGATATCAAGGCGGCCCCCCACCTCAGCAACAATACGCGCCTTCTGGTGGCTACTACCCGTACGATCGCCAACTTTTATCCCCCGCGCTGCGCCTGGATGCTAACATCGAGGGCTTGAAGTCCTCCGCAGCAAGGGTACAACGGATACCCTCCTGCAGGGTCAGGATACGGCTACCAACAACCGTCGCCCCAACCCTACGGCTATAACCAGGTACGGCTGATAATCGCCATTGTCCCGCCATTTTTCAACTAAACTCGTCTTTAGCCTCCCCAACCGCAATATGGCGGCTACCAGCACCCCCCACAGCCCAACTACAACAACCGCCCAGGTGAGTTCGGGAACTCGACCCTCAAGTTATGGAAGCGGACGTGGAAGTCATGGGTTGCTGAAAAGTCCTTCATCAGGTGTGCCGACGGCGAATTCGAACGCATACATGCACGGAAACCACCACGCTCCTCCGCCGCCACCATCTACGCCGCAGCAGTTCGGGCATGGCGCGCCCAACGGATATGCCTTTCAGTACTCCAACTGCACAGGCCGGAGAAAAGCGCTGCTGATTGGGATCAACTACTTTGGTCAGCGCGGTCAACTGCGCGGATGCATCAACGATGTCAAGAACATGTCGGCATATCTTGTCGACCGTTTTGGGTATAAGCGGGAAGACATGGTCATTCTTACTGATGACCAGCAAAATCCCATGAGCCAGCCTACGAAGCAGAACCTTTTGAGAGCTATGCACTGGCTGGTGAAAGACGCCAGGCCCAATGACTCTCTTTTCTTTCACTACTCCGGTAAGCTATATTGGAGCGGCGATGTCCACTCTCAGAAGCTAACCCCCACAGGCCATGGTGGGCAAACAAAAGACCTCGATGGTGATGAACCTGATGGGTATGACGAAGTCATATATCCTGTGGACTTCCGCCAAACAGGTCATATAACCGACGACGAAATGCATAGAATTATGGTGAGACCTTTACAGGCTGGCGTGCGACTCACTGCCATTTTCGACTCGTGTCATTCGGGTACTGCTCTCGACCTGCCTTACATTTACTCAACCCAGGGTATTCTCAAAGAACCCAATCTTGCCAAGGAGGCCGGCCAAGGGCTTCTCGGCGTCATTTCGTCCTACAGCCAAGGCGATCTCGGCGGGGTTGCAAGCAACATTATGGGCTTTTTCAAGAAGGCTACCACTGGCGAGGATGCATACAACCGCACAATGGCCACCAAGACATCACCCGCCGACGTAATCATGCTATCTGGAAGCAAAGACGACCAAACTTCGTATGAAAATCCCCTTTTTCTTTTCTTATGACATTTCTCCCTCTTTAAGTATACCATCAGGGAATTCCTCCACTGTATTGAGCTAGGACTCAGTTGTTGCCTCCTGGCGAGTTGGCTTGTTTCTACAAGCGGAAGTAAAAACAAAAACAAAAAACATGGAGTCGGGGTTCCCTTGCGCCCCAAACTAGATTATGGGGCACATACATCTTGTAATTCGGCGTCCGTCAAAAAGCAGGCCAGCGATCTCTTTTTCCACGCTCTAGATTCAAGTGCTACCTACAAACGGTCGTACTTTGTTTCTAGAGCGGCGAGTCACGTTGGAACCATTCAGACCACGAGTGTGGAGAGGCCGACGGGTTTTAAGCCCTTACCAAAGTCCTTGTGAAATTACAGAGTTGGGCTCAGCATTTGCTAACTCCAATTGCTAGGGCCGATGCGACAATCGCTGCTCAAGCCACCGGCGCAATGTCGTGGGCTTTTATCACTGCTCTGAAGAAGAACCCCCAGCAAAGCTACGTGCAACTTCTCAACAACATCCGAGACGAACTCGCGACGCGGTATACGCAGAAACCTCAGCTATCGTGCAGTCACCCTTTGGGTATGTTGCCCGTCTTAGGAATGCCGCATCCATCATTCTATGTCGCTAACCTTGTAGATACCAACCTCCTGTTCAAAATGTAATCATACGCCTGTGTGTGAACGGCTGGTATGCCCTGTACATCTCATAATACCCTGCGTCTCGGCCTCGCAATGAGCATCAGGACTTGGTAGGTTAGGTAAGGCACAGACATCATTACTGAAAAGGGAACGGTTAGGCTGGTGAAAAAAACAACAAATAAGAAAGGCCATGTTGGTTTGAGGGTTCACCTTCATTGTGTGGGAGGTTTATAGTCTGGGCTACGGAGTCTGTCTTGTTTGTCTTGTCTGTCTTGCTTGCTATTCTGTTTCTTTGTTTTCTCTCTTACTGCTCCATTTGGTCCAATTGAAGTGAGATGTTTGGTACCTTACCTTGACCGGTCCACCAAAAAGGGATTTCCAAGGAAAAATTGGTGCTGCCAAATCTGGCCGGTCACAGAGATGGTGTGTCCAATACTGGCTGCGTGCGGAAGAGCAGTATACGTCTGGATGCGCACTTCCTTCCCAAGTACCTGGCGTCACAGCAGCCACTCCTCTGGCAGCGATTGATGTGAAATGACAATCACTTCTGTCCAGATGCTCATGTCGTATGCAATCTATTCATGATGCCGTGCTTTATGATGGAAACCCAGACAAGCAAACAACCCATGATGAGCCAGACTCCTGTTTCACCCTGTATGTACCCTTTGCCCCATCCAGGCAATCAACCAACAACAGTAGTAGGAAAGCTGCAACCTCTTCCTTTCTCTCTCAACGCCAGTCGACCCAGCCAGTTGAGGACCTGTGTAGCAAAGTAACAGTCATTCAAAGATGACCGTCCCTCAGATCGCCCCCCTGTCCACACCCCCTTTTTTGTCATTATACCTATCCTTTCATGGCCTAGCCTGTTGATCCTTCTCCAAAAGGCGAGTGATGAAAACTCAAGAGTGGTTGGTGGCAACAACCCCTTCAAACGATGTACCATTTCCATTCCCGCTCGCTGCCGCTACAACATCAAAGGGTAATGCAGACAAAAACATGCAATACATATGAAAGACTTGTTCTACATCGTTGCTCATGCAGATGCATAGGCGTGTCCGCGCGGAGAAGGAAAGCCGGGTAGCTGGGTACAAGGAGTAGCCGGGCACCATGTTATTCGGCTGCATCTTCAGCTCGGTTGCGCCGCCGCTCAATCAGGAAACCACTGCGCAGACGGAAGCAGTTCTGGCAGTCTTCGTTGGACTTCATCCCCCGTCAAGCAGCGACGTCGTCCGCCGGCACTACCTTAAGCTGCTTCCGTCTCTTGGTCTTGCGCATCTCGTCGACGCAGTTTGCTAGCCTCTGGCGTGTGGCCTCGTGCTTGGCCCAGTCACGCGCCGAGATGCGCAACCTGGCGATGAAGCGTACCATCGTCGCCACCGTCTTGAGGGTCGGCCGGCCAGACGCTGTGGTCCCCTGCTTCGTCGCTGGCGCTGAAGACGGGGGCGGCAGGGCTTTGCGGCTGCCGAGGAGCTCGCAGCGGATCTGTTCAAGCTCGCGGAGCTGTGCCTTGTTGCTGTTTCGAGTGTTAGTCGCACGAGTCGCTGCAGTGGCTCCATGAGGGGCGAATGTATACGTACCATGCGTTGGCAATGCTGAGCTCTAACTGCAAAAACTTCTTCGCGTACGCCGCGTCGGCGCGCATGCTCACCTCGCGCTTCCATCGCGCCTGCATCCACTCCATTTGCAGCGTCATGCCACGGAGTTCCTTGGCGTGCTTCGCTTCTGCGTTCTCGGCGGCGCGGATGACTGTCTCGAGCGCCTCGTCCGTCTCCCTCATCCTCTCATCAGCGAAGCGAACTGCTTGTGGGTCCTTCTGCTCGGCCGCGGCAAGCTTCTTGAGATCCCTGATGTCTTTTTGCAGCTTCTCCGCAGTCAGACGGTAGGCTGCCCGCTCACTACGTGCCCTGTCCAGCTTGCGACGAAGGGAGCCTTCGGCGGCCATCAGTGCGTCAATGGTTTCTTGCTGCTGAATAACGTCGTGTTCGAGCGCGTCTGCCTCGGTTTGTGTTTTGCGAAGCATTTCCTGAAGATCTCTTCGTTCAGAAGAAGACATGTTGTCGATGTTTTGACGGCCGCGGGCCACGAGCTGTCGGTCTTGTTCTGCTCTTTCCAGCTTCTGCTGAAGTCGGCGGAGAGCCTTCTCATGTAGAACAGTGGCTTCCTCGGCATCTCGCTGAGCGTCCTCCAGGGCCTGCTCGAGAGCAAGTTTCTGATCTTCCAGATCGTCGAGCTGTGTTTGAAAGTCTCGCTCAAGTTGTGAGGCTCTACGTTCAGCTTCGCGAGCCTTGGTCTTGAGCTCCTGCATTGACTGCTGTGCCGAAGACAGTTGATAGCGTAATTCCGATACTTCAGACTTCCTGGCCGAAGGGCTGGAAGATGCAGGAGACATGATCAGTCGGGACATCTCGGCATCGTGAACCTTCCGCTCCAGCTCCGTGATTTGTTTCTTGAGACCCTTGACAACATCTTTGTGAGCTGCCTCTCGTTGAAGGTATTCCCGCTCCTTCTGCCGTGCCGTAGAGAGATCGCGGCGGATGATGGACATCTCGCTATTGCCTTCACCGGCGTTGGCAGGAAGCTGTTGTGTCAGTGCTAGCTGGTCCTCGTAATCCTTGATACGCCGCTCAAGCTCACGGATGGTGCGTCGGGTGGCAACCGATTCGTGCCCTTCTGTAGAAGACACCTCTCGTAGCTTGGCTTGGAGCTGGCGGATCTCCTGGTTAAGGCGATCCTCCTCTTCGGCGGCCTTCTCGATCTCGTCCTCCAGCGATTTCTCAACTGACTGCATCTGCTCCATCAGAGCGGCGTTCTCGCCTTTCAGTCGTCGTACTTCATTATCGAGCTTCATCTTCGACGTCCTCAAGTCTAATCGCTCACGGTCGATGCGCAGCGTCTCTTCGCCGTTTTGATGCATACGCTTCATCCCGCTCTCGATCTCGTCACGCTCTGCTCGGGCTTCGGCCAATGAGCTGCGCAGAGAATGCATCTCGAGGTTTAGGCTGCCAAGTTGATCCTGTAGCGACTGTTTCTCCCGAGACACCTTGTTCAACCGCACAGTGGACTCTGAGATCTGAGTCTGAAGCTGGTCCTGGAGCAAGTCTTTTTCCTTGTTGAGCTTGGATATGAGCGATGTCGCCTCGTCAAGCTGTGTCCGAAGCCGGTCGATGGTTTGGTTCGACTTGGTGCTCTCTTGTGAGACCGAAATCGTCCCACGACGCAATTCGTCCAGTTGCTGCCTTAAGGTATCGCATTCTCTTTTCGCAGCTTCCACCTCCTCTCGAGAATGTTCGGACTCCTCGTCCAAAGTTGTTTGGAGAACCTCTATCTCATCCTCCAACGCTTCAACCTTTTCCGTTTGCGCTTGATAGTCTAGCTGAGTCTGCCGCAGTTCGTCTTGAACCTGTGAGAGCTCATCACGAAGCTCAGTGAGCGTAGCCTGACGGGATTCAAGGTTTTGCTGAAGGTCCTCGATTTGCCGAGTGAGCGAAGCATGCTCATCCTTATGGCGCTGGGCCTCACTCTCTAGTGCTTCCTGCAGTCTTGATTCCTTGGTCGACAAGTTTCCTTCTGCTTCGCGTAGCTTCTCGATAGTCCTTTCCAGTCCGGCCGCCTTTTCTTCCGCCCGTTTGCGTTCTGACTCCAGAGTGTGACGATCCGTCTCCCATTTTTCACTGTCGTTGTCGTACAAATTGTCTTTTTCGCGAATTTCGGCCTGAAGGTCCGAGATCTCATCGTTTAGCCTGTCAATCTCATCTCTGTATTGACCACGGATATCCCTTTCGATCTCCAATGCGTGGTCTCGTTCTTGGGCAAGACTTTCCTCCAACTCATCGACTGATTTCTGCAGACGTGCCACGTCACGTTGAAGAGAGGCGGACTCGCTCGTTAGTGCTTCGTGGCGGCTCTTCAATAGATTCTTCTCATCCAGCCCAGACTGCAGCTCATGTTTGAGGTCTTCCACCTGAGCTAACAGCAACTGACGTTCCCGGTCGGAGAATTCCCGCTCTTGAAGGCCATCTTCAGCGACACTCTTGAGCCTTTCGTTTTCTTTCGTCACTTCGGAAAGCTGCAACTCGATTCTGGCGAGCCGAGACTGATGTTCCCGATCTACGGCTTCGCGTTCGCGAAGGTTTTCCTTGGCAGCAGCCTTGAGGTTGTCGTTTTCCTTGATGGTTTCCGAGAGCTGCTTTTCAATGTGGGCGAATTTAGAGTCCGCCTCCTCCAGCTCAGTCTGCAACCGCAGAAGCTTTTCCTCTTTTTGCCGAGAAAAACCTTTGGTGACCATGGACTTGTTCGCTAGTTCGTTTTGGAGTTCTTCCAAGTCGCTCTTGGCCTGTTCCTTGTCTGCGATCGCCTGATTGAGCTTGTCTTTCATGTCGCTGACCTGATCCTCTAGGCGATGGACATTGGTCTCCAGTCCATCGATGGTATCTCTCGCCTCCTCCAATTCGCCATTGGCCTGCGCGTTCTGTTCTAGTTCGATCATACGCCTTTGGGTATCCTTCATCTTGTCTTCCATTTCTTCCAGCTTCGTTTTGAGGTCGTCGATTTCGTCCTCGTGATCGTCAAGCAAGCGCTCCTTTTCGCGAAGTTCTGCTTCCAAGTCACTGATCTCGTCTTGCAGCTTCTCCACCTGGCCTTGGTCTTGTTGCCCCTGGTTCAGCTGGCGCTGCATGTCGTCTAGGTCGGCCTCTCTGTCTTCCAGGGCTTGCTGCAAGCGTTCAATCTCTGCCAGCTGCTTCTGGTCTGCATACTTTCGCTTGGCTTTTTCTTGCAGGTCCATCATTTGTTGTCGGTAGCTCTCGAGATCCTTTTCTGCCGATGTAAGGTGCTTCTTGTACTTTTGAAGTTCCCTTTGCATGGTAACCTTGTCGACCTTCAGCTCGGTGTTCTCCTTCAAGGCCGCCTCGCTAAAGCCGGGACCAGCCTTCCGGAGGGCTTCCTCAAGGAAGTGAATTTTCAACTTGAGGCCAAAGTTTTCCTTTTCGATTTTATCGATCACGCTTTCCTGCTCCCGAAGCGACAGTTGGTTCCCGTCCTGGAGAGGTCCCTTTCCGTCGCGTCGTGGTAGCACAACAAGCGGTGTAGTGGCAGTACTCGTGCTGTCCGCTTCGGGAAGGGGTGTACGGTCCACGAACGAGCGAGACTGGTACATGGAAGTGTCGATATTGGGAATTGGTGTCATATCCTCGTCGACCCTGCCAAGTGCGGGCGTGTTCGGTACGGCGCCATTCTCCTTGCCCGATCTACGGCGGATGCTGTTTCGCGTAGCCGACTTGAGCATTGGGGTGAACTCGGCTCCCCCAAGGCCGGCAGGCAAGTTTTTTCGGTCTGCGAAGGGTCCGCGACCACGCGGGGTTCGCAGGTTGATGCCCCCAGAGCGTCCATTGCGCAGTTGGTGGAGCACGTTGTTCTCCTTCGCTGGAGGGGACTGGAACGAGGCCTCTTGAGAAATGTCGAAGTCGGGTTGCCTGCTGAGGTATGTCGCATCGCCAATATTTGTGCGTGGCGTGTCGAGGCCGCCAATGCCTGGTGCCACCATTTCGACCGCGTTCGGCTAATAGAGGCGGAGTATTCGGTACGCGGATTAGAATTGCGGTCTCGTGATTGTGATCATGACAGTGGTTTGTTAGTCTTATATAGGGATGGCATGCGCCGGTGAGATACCACGCAAGAGAACAAAATGCGTGATGTCTGCGCGGCTATAATCTGTTTTGTGGTGGCGATAGCTCAGAGCCCGGTCAATCGCAGTGTTGATCGGAGACAGACATAGAGGAAGCAAGGGACCAAGGGTGCGCGGTCACATCCCAGACCGCGTTGTTTACTCGGAATCCACTTTGGGACTAGCGAGGTGGGATGAAGAAGCCATGGTTTTCGACCAATGAGATAGATGCAGTTATGGCCCAATTACATCAACTAGAAAGCCCGGGTCCCCGCAGTTTAAGAATCCCATGGCCGAATTTCCACTTTTTGGTGACAAAACGTCAGTGGGCGTGGGCCATGGCCGCTGTCGGCTTGAGACACTCCCGGGGCGAAGAGCTTCGACTTGTGATGCAACCACTTTACACCGCAAGCGTAACGTCGTCGCTTTGTCTCGTCCTTCGGCAGAAGCATATCCATAACACCTGGTTCAAAGCCTTGACTGAGAATATTGCACTTCTATCGACACAAATAATCGTCCATTCGAACTCTTTGCATCTAATACCAGTAGAAGTCCTTTTGCAACCCCGCCAGACCGATTACATTTGCGTTTCCGTTTTGCGACCACAGCTCATTCTCGTTTCGGCACCTTGATAGTTTGCGCGCAAGAGGGGTTCGCCGCCATGCTCTCGCTCGAACAAATCCCAGAGGAACTCATTCATCAAATACTACACTACATCTCGCCAGAAGACAATCTGCTCGCAGTGCATCCCCTCTCTAGACGCCTGAGTCAGATTGCTCAAGAGCCGTTGTTATGGCGGTATTACTGCATGAACGCCTTCAGATTCTGGGAACCTAGCCACAATTTCAGTGAGAAATTGGAAGATCCTGCGTCAAGTGTCCCTTGGAAAAAGCTGTTTCTCTTTCGCAAAAGAAGGAACACCAAGGTTGCCAACCTATTTAATGGAATCTTGGCTACCAAGCACGGTCGCGTGAAGAAATTTGAGGAAATCTGTATACTCGGTGACGACGCCAAAGACTTTCTCTTGACCCAAACTCAAACACCAGACACTGCTGATGATGTCTTGGCTAGAAGGTTAGAAACGCTGGTTCCCCCAAGTTCCCCGGTTTTTGGCTAATCAACAGCGTTCAGGTATTTCAGCAATGCCATTCTAGCGAGCATCCGTCGAGGAGCTGCTATCCAAATCTGGGATGACCTTCGTAACAAGGAGTCACTTGAGGCATCGAGGCCTGACCAAGTCCCGAAGGTCGTTCCGGGAAGATTAGAGCGCGCACTTGCAGCCTTTGACATGTTCGTCATCCAAGACGATGTTGGTGATGTGAATGATGTACGGCATCCCAAGCTCATCAAGTTGCTCTTAACTAATGTTACACCAGGTCTCAAGAGCTTTGGACCGTCTAGCTGTCGAGTTCCGGAATAGCCATTCGGATTTTGACAGCCTCTGTGTTCGGGAACAATCCCTGGCTTTGAACCGTTGGCTTAGATCCAACAACCTGACCGGCATGATCGACCCAGAAACCAACTATCGCAACCTGCGGAATTGTCTCATAGGCCACGCGCTCCGTGATGAAGCTCACCAATCACTCCCCATGGTCTCAGCTGCCATTTTCTGCTGCATCGGCGAGAGGCTCGGGTTGAACGCACATTGCTGCGCGCTTCCAGGACATGTCCTTGCGATGGTCTTTGCGACTCGGGAAACAACACTGGACGGCTCCAGAGTTACTGACCCCTCGCGGCCTATCGATAGAATGTATCTAGATCCCTACGGGAGCGATGCCGAGTTCAACAAAGAGACACTTAGGCATTTCGTCGCCCAAGTCGGGTGGCATAGTCTGGATGTGGACACAATCGCGCCGGCTACAGTCTCAACAATGATCGGGCGACTGGCACACAATATCAGGCATACAAACCTTTTCTTAACGTCTCAGGACGTCTCGGTTGAGACTTTGGCCGGCCTCGGAACCGGAACTGCCCTCCAGAACTTGGAGCTGTCCGTCTATGCAGCCGCCTGGGCTACCACGCTCCTTGATCCGGGAGCGTTTGTGGACGTCACGTCACATTTCGCACTTCGCTTCAACTCGCTTCGTTTCGACGACGCCTGGTTGGTGGAGAAGATTTACATGGCTCGACCTCAACCGCACGGCGACATATTCCTTGCCGCTCCGAACCCCGAGTACATACTTCGCCTCATCCGCCGAGCGGATGAGCAGGAACCCGTGCTCCGTGAACTGCAGACAACCATGGAGTTTAAAACTGGGAATGTCGTGCGACACAGCAGATATGGCTTTGTCGGGGTTGTGATCAATGGGGAGGTGCCTCCTCAGGGATCAGTTTTGTACTACAGGCTATTGTGAGTAGTCAGTGGTCAGATAACGGCGACTGAAGCAAGACTGACGTCTTACTAGAACACCTCCGAGTATGCAGGGAACTTTCTCTCTTGTCAAAGCTTCAAGCTTGGAGCTTGTGAGGAATCCCGAGGAGGCAGAAGCGGCGATGTTTTCCGACACAGGGCTCTTCTTCAAACGATTTGATAGGGAAAGTTGCTCTTTTATCCCATCCAATAATGAGCTGGTGTACACTCCAGGATGATTCAGAACAAAGCTCTAATAGCGATTCTACATTTCTTGCGCAACCGCATGCTTTCCCTCTCATCCCGTTAATACTGCACCCCAATGACTGTAAAGGCTAGTGCCGCAAGGTGGACAGACTTGTTTTTCACCGATACTAAATCGCGTGCTTTTCCCAAACCCAACCGCAAATTGCAAAGTTTTGCATCAATTCTTCGTGGAACGCTGCTTCATGCCCTCTCCTTTCCAGGCCCCTTTACGAATCGGTAGCCCAATCAGTAAGAACACCGTGCTCTGCTAGCTTCTGTACCCATCGGTTGATTGCAGGAGAGTGGTCTTTCTGGCGTCCCTGTACGCGATCATCGTCCTCTTTCATAAAGGCGATCTCTGTGTTGTACTCTCTCATCAAGGATTTCTGCTGTGTCACTAGATCGGTGTAGAGTTCGAAGAGTTCCATAGCCTCCATAGACGGGTTGGTGACCTTCTTCTTGAATGCTGGATCGACCTCAGTTTTTACCAAGTCTAAACTGTCAATGCCGAAGCCGGCGAGGCGCTCTGTCTCGTCGCCTTTCAGCGGTTGCTCGTTACCGGCCACAAGACTTTGCCAGCCGCCGAGAAGGTTTGTGCGGCTGTTGAGGAGCTCAAATGCGTGGATTGTACGCGCGAGATTTTCAGATATAATGGTTAGGGGGCTCTTACACAGCGCAAGCAGGTTGAATGATAGGGCGCTCTCTTCAAACTGGCGCATACGTGCTTGGATCTCGGGGCAGACGAGGTTCGCCCAGTGAGCATCGTCCTTGAGGGGCCCCAAACAGACAGGCCTTGTCTTGAGACCATCCAATTCCCATACCGAGCCATTAGCTGGGATATAGGCGATGAAATGATAGCCCGAATCTGAGTCCATCTTTTGCTTCTTGGTTTTCTTGGTCTTCTTGGCAGGTCCTCTACGACTCATTTTCTTGGAATCGGCGGCCTCACTTTCAAGAAATAGATCCGCATTCAGATGATCCATTCTTCGGGTGAAAGAATTGTGGACAGAACGGATGAATACATTCGAAGCCAAGGCGTGACCGCGGAGTGGAGTGCTAGCGTTGCTCGTGGAATCCTTAAACTCTTGGAGATTCGTGCCAAGATCCACGTCCTTGCAGTTCATGAGAATGTTCGTCATGGCGACGGTTGCGCAGGCGTTATCTGTAGTCCGTGTGGCTGTTAGTGTTTGATAAGCGAGGAAGAGACGTCACAGGAACAGACCTGATTCGCGAACCAAAGATCTCTGCTGTCAACAACTTCATCGTCCTCATAATTCTCGGAAAAGTACTGATAGAGAAAAATGAAGCCGTAAATGGGCTGCGGAAGGGTCGCAACATAGTTTTCGTCGACTGAAAAGACTTCTTGAACCTTCACATCCTTGACGCCCAGTTCTCGGAGCATAGCATTGAAGAAGGCCTGAAGGTGATGTTAGACATATGTGGCAAGTTGGTTGTCTGGGAAGACTGACCGGTTCAGATTCCACCTCACACCAGCCTTCCCATTCTTGAAGCTCATCCTTGGTTATAGGCGCCATAGCTTCGCGGAGAAGCATCTGATAATCCCTCGCCCCCTGAGCAGCGGCAGCGGTGGTTGCGGCGGCAGCGGTTTCGGTCGCCTTTCGCTTAGGATTCCGTCTTGAGTCGCCCATTGTAGCCTCACCGTCTGCTTCTGAGGGCGACTCCTTCCTCTTCTGGGAACGAAAGCCTCTTGCCTGGAGATCGGAACGGCCTGCTATGGTAGCAATTGCATCGACTTCTTGACTCTTATTAATGGTGAATGTGTCGTGGCTGTCTTCTGCGGTTGTATGTTCATCAGATATGGGTTGTGCCTCGATGCTTGCCGTAACTGTGCCTGCCCGCACCGAGCGACTTCGCAGTTGTCTTCGTTCCCACTCGGGGCGCAGGGGTCTTGAAGATGTCATTTCGGCTGCAATAACTTTGACTCAGGCATTCAAGTGCTCCCTTAAAGGCTTCTCAGCACGAAAAGCAGGAAATTTTTAATGTAAATTCAAATAATTCGCAAGCAATGGGGGAGGGAGAGGGATTGTTAGCAGGAGAATTGTGGTGGTAATAAGGAAGAAGAACCGTGTGAAATCGAAGGAAGGAAATGGAAGGCCGGATGATCCGAGTAGACGGCCTTACAGAGGATTCGTGTCAGACTTTTCTGTTGGAGGTGAACAGTTGTTCAATTGTTGGTGTTGTGAGGTGCAGGTGACTCTGATGCTTGATGTGGGAAAGGTGGTGGGGGCTCGTAGACAAGGTGACTTCGTCAAGGGACGAGACAGAGCTACAAAGAAGACGAAATATTGGATATAGCTATTGATTGACCTTATGTTTGCCATTGTGAGAGACGATATAAAATGGCAGTTGTTGATAATCTGGAAAACACATAAAGGGCAGCCTGTGCCACCTGACGTTGAGGGACTAGTAGGAGCTTGCAATAGAGACATACCTGTTGTAGGTTACCTAGCTTCGGATTCTGGGTCAATATCTGAGGCGAGGATAGTTGAACAACTGCTGATAATCATGCGATTGCTGCACCTTTTACATATAGTGATCCAGAGCTTTTAGCGGAAGTTACGGGTGGCGCCTGAGCTACGTTGAATGCAGTTGATTGTATTGCGGCATGCTGTGTCAAGAAAAGCTCGGCTCCGCCTGGGATGAGCCCGCTCTAGCTCCAACGACGTCAACCAACCTACATAGTAAGGTGAGGTAACAACAACGAGGTAACAACAACAGCCGGGTGGGTGTACGGGCTTCTATGTTGTGATTCGCACAGGCTATCGAAACTGTCATGGACACGGTGGATGGCAATTGCCACGAAGCTCTGACCCTGTTAGTATTTCGGTTCGGACCCACTATGTGGCCGCCATGCCAATCATAGTCTTTCAGGACAAGGTGGGTGGGTGTTGTTGCTAGGCGCGTTAAGGACGTGACGAGGACTCGCTGGAAATTTTGAAGATTTGGATTCCTGCTTGTAATTTCTTTTACCTTCACGACGTCAACAGTAGCTTGCAACCCCTGGGCAAGCTTTGATGCTTCTCGGTTTCTTCTCACACCACCCGAAGAATTCTGCTATCTGACGGTGACCTTTGCAGACTACGATTCTTATGAGGCGAGCCTAAGTGCGGCATGCGATGAGCGCAACTCCGAGACAGCGGACTGGTGGTTTTCCACAAACACCAGCGACTGCAGCACCGGGCAGATCCCGACGACAAGATCCCGACCCAAACTCCTCCGTCTCTTCCCAGAAGAGCAGCCGATCTTCCGCGCTGCCCCTGGCTCCCGAAAATGTCTCCCGAGGCGGTCCTGCGACCGAGCCAGTCATTCCTTTGACAATTCTCGATGCACCTCAACAGCGCTTCTATGCCTTCGCCATTTACGTTGGTCTGTTGGCATGGAGGTTTTATGACTGGATCAAGCTGGTGGAAGATAACGACACGTCGGCTTGGTTGTTTCTCAAATGGGTCTTCATTGATTTTGGATTCCTGTTCGGCCTCCCAGAGATGAGGATACCATGGCTAGAGATGTCGCAACCCGTCGTTACAGCCATTTTCCTCTTTCACGCCTTTTTCAACTTTATGTTGATGTTCAACATTCCGGTGCGTAAGAGAAAAGGGGCTCTCGGAGCCAGAATACGACCAGAACTAACCGATAAGCAGCTTCCACTTCAGCCATGGCTCGTTGGCTTTTTCAAAGTCTTCTACGATCGCGAGGTTGCTGTTTCAGAGCACACTGTCAAGGTCTCGAGCATCTTGCATAACCACTCCTTGATCATGGGAAGACAGATAATCAACATTCTGCCAGAGGGGTAGGCCTCAGCTCACACCCAAAGATGTGATGCACATTGCTAATATAGCCGTTTAGCTCCGCCGTTCTCAATTTCGAGCAAACTCCCTTCTGCATCGGCGATGGTCGAGAGGTTGTCCGGCTGCCCATCCAATTCAACTCAACGGTGCCCGCAGAAATGGAACTCACTCGCATTGATCTCTATACCAACCAAGAAGAAACCATCAAACTGTCTAGTCGGGAGGTTAGGAAAATTGCGAAGCAGATCAAGGATCAAATGGCAGAGCCCAACCCGACAGCCCATATCATCGAATACCCGGTTAAGAAGACAGGTGTTTACCGTCTTGGTAAGGTCCTGGATGAATACAAGCTCGAGGTCCAGCGCGCAACCCGAGACACATATGTTGTGCCCTGTCCCAAGGCAAAATTCCGAACTCCCGATAACGAGGATCGCTGCATCAGGGATTTGTCCGATTTACTTGTCGATGTCACTGGAACCCCACCATTGAAGATCGTTTACAGCCGAACGGTGAAAGACAAGGACAAGAGTTTCCATTTCCAGAGCCTGCAGCCCGAGGATTATACGTCGCCTTTGCTAGGCTCTCCTTCTTCCTCTTTGACTCTTGCTGGGGACGAGGATTTATCTTGGGTCAAGCCACAAACCGTGGCAGTACGTCTGAACGAGACCCTGGATGAGCCAGGCCTATGGCAGTATGCTGTGGATGAAGTCACTGACGGGTTTGGCAATGTTCGGAAGTACGCACCTTCTGCAGAAGAGACTGAAGCCCGTAGCCGGCCCAAGGACCTGGCTCGCACCTTCAAGGTAAAGGAGCGACCCAAGGTTAAGCTGGAGGGCTGCGATCTACGAAAACCAATCAAAGTGGCCAAGAGACGAGAGGCTCGTTTGCCTGTTCGCTTCTCGATCGATGGCAACGCTCCAGATACCTCTCATCACTTGACGTGGGACTTTTCGCCCATTGACTCGTTGACCAACAGCGGAGATCACGGCGACAAGGTTTCTGTGGTTTCCTACTCCGCGGCCAACTCGCATGATCAACCTCTTGTTTCGGAGCCTGGGCTATATACGCTCAAATCAATTTCAAGTGGCTCATGTGAAGGAGAAGTACAGGAGCCATCCTCGTGCCTTTTGCTCAACCCTCTGGAGCCGCAGTTATCCATTCGCTCCGAGGAGATACCCGACAAGTGTGCAGGCAACTCTGTGGGTCTCCGGGTAGACCTGGACCTGATTGGAACACCGCCATTTCTGGTACGGTATGATGTCGTCAACGAAAAACTCAAGACCAGGCATGAGTCGGTCCAAGTCAAGGGCCTCAGACAGCAAGTTGAACTCAGACCCACGGCAGCCGGACACCACAAGTACATTTTCAAGTCCATAGACGACGCAATTTATACGGGTCAGCGTTTGAGCCCTGAAATAACACTCGAAACGGACGTCAAGCCGGCAGCTTCAGCGGTCATTCAGCACAGTACCGGATCCAAGAACGCATGTCTAGACGAACCAGTCGAGGTTGACATACTCCTTCTTGGTGATGCCCCCTTTTCTCTCGAATGGGAGCTTGTACACGATGGCAAACGCAAGGCTGAGCGTGTAACCGACATTCAAGGGTCGACATACAAGATCAAGACTAAGCCCCTTGCCAAAGGAGGAGAGTATACACTTTCTCTCAATAGCGTTCAAGACAAATCGGGGTGTCGCACATTCCTCAAGGATGAGCTGAAGATCTCTGTGAGGCGCCAGCGGCCGCGTGCTGCATTCGGATTGCTTGAAAACAAGCGAAGCTTCAAAACGATCGAACATGCTGAGGTCAAGCTGCCTTTGCGTCTTCAGGGAGACGGTCCTTGGACAGTTTCGTACCGCAATACTGATGAAGGCGATGTTGTCCACCAACGAAAATTGAGGAACAACAACGACATCATCCCTGTCAAAGCACGTGGCCTGTACGAGATTGTCGACGTACAAGACAAACAATGCCCTGGAGTCGTGGATCCTCAGGCGTCCAAGTTTGAAATCGATTGGTATCCTCGACCGGAAATTTCCTTGGTACAATCCGATTCGGTTGACTTGAAGGGCAAGGAATTCGTCAAGCGTGATATTTGCGAGGGGGACATTGACACGTTCGAGGTCAACCTCAAGGGTGAGCCTATCAAACCCCTTATGGGAATTATTTGCTAACAAGAAATAGGCTCTGCCCCCTTCCATGTCGACTACACTGTCAAGTACAGTCCCTTTACTGGATCTGGCTCCAAGGGTCATAAGGGTCATACCTCTAGTAGTAGTAGCAGCAAAAAGGAGCTCGACACCTCTCTCAACAAAGCGACCATCCCGATGGATACTTCGAAGCCCGGAGAGTACACCTATGAATTCTCCGACTTGGCAGATAATCTCTACGACAGCGCGATGAATTCTCGCTCTCTGACTGTGGCTCAGCGTGTAAACGCTAAGCCATCTGCTGCCTTCGTTAAGCCTGGGCAGTCGTTCAAGTACTGCAAGACGGAGCAGGACAGGGAAGACACAATTCCCATTACGCTCAACGGTATCGCTCCGTTCTATGTCGAAATTGAGATCAAACATCATAGCGGCACTGTCCCTGAGACGTACAGAATCCCGTCAATCCAGACCAACTCGTACGGCATCCATATCCCAAGGCAGCATCTACGTCTTGGAATCCAGCATGTTCGAATTCGCGAAGTGAGAGATGCGCGCGGATGTCAAAAGAAGTACGAGATTGGTGCACCGTCTGTACAGGTGCACCTTCACGATGCCCCGGCTATTTACCCGCTGGAGAGCCGAGGGGACTACTGTGTTGGCGAGCGTATTGCATATACCCTCTCTGGGACACCTCCCTTTGAGATCTGGTATGATTTCCAGGGCCAGCAACGCAAGGCCAAGTCTGGCACAACCAACTTTCGCCGCATCGCTGAATCTCCTGGCGAATTCACCATCACATCCATCTCTGACAAGGCCTCGGAGTGTCGTGCCTCAGTCGATATTACTAAGACCATTCATCCTCTGCCCGCCGTCAAGATTAGCAGGGGTCGACAGACTCGTGTGGACATACACGAAGGCAACGAGGTTGAGATCCTCTTCGAGTTCTGGGGCACCCCGCCGTTTGAGTTCACCTACACACGCAGCTCCAATGCTCGCAAGGGCCAGAAAAGCGTGGTTCTCGAGACGCGACACGACGTCTCGTACGAGAGCAGCAAAATCATTCGCGCGAGCCAAGAGGGCACGTACGAGGTGGTAGCCATAAAAGACAAGTTCTGCGCCTTCTCCACCCAGCAGGTCGCCGACACTGGCAAGGGCCAGAAGCTGCTGCAGTATTAGTATGAATAAAATGAACTCGGAGGCTCTTATTTATTTGAAAGGTGAACACACCTGGATTTGCTGCATGATGACGAAAGAGGCAATGTTTGTGTGTAAGGCTGTTGTTGGTGTGCATAGGCATCTATATCATGGCATGGCGTTTCATTCTGGGGAAATCAAGGGTTGAATATGGCTTTAATCAGCATAACCAAAGACAAATTTCTTTTAGTACATTGGGATTCCTTTCGGAATTATGCGCGAAAGTGCAGAACACTGAGAACTTGTATTCTGTATTATCATTGCGAGATAACCAGACTTTTATGGCCCTAAACTTTTCCCAAACCCGCTATGATGAACAAATTACAGTTACGTCTACCTTCCCCGGTTCACGTCGTTTTCCTCACTCGGTGAGCTCGATCTTTTTGATCAGGTCGCCACCGACCCTGGCAATCTCCAGCAGGATAGCCGGCTTGTTCACCTCGACAGGATCGCCCTCCTCACCACTGGCATCCTCGACCTGTCGGAAGTTGTACGGCAGCCCGACACGGAAATTCTGCCTGCTGCGCAGCTTGGGCTGCCAAATGGCGCCGATGACAACGTCATCTGGCGCACCGTGGAAGAAGATGAGGGTATCCTCGTATGCAGCCTCGAGCTCGCGCAACAACACCGTCGCTGGGTGCCTGGCGAGGGGCAGGGGTACCTTGCCGGTACGCTCATCGAGGTTCTTGAAGAGCGAGTGGCGCGTGCCGGCCTCAGAGGTAGCGTCGCGGACGACGCGTTTCAGGGCCGAGGAGGACAGGTGAAGAAGAATGTCATAGTCGGCGAGCGAGGGGCGGAAGAGCTCGGCGGCATCGAGGGCGATGCCTCGCTCTTTGACGAGCCTACTCGCAGCCTTTGCAAGGCGCGTCATTCGCGTCGCAAGAAGCTTGGAGGGACAGTGGCGCGTATAGGCTAGGCCGAGGTGATCGTGGGGCGTGGCGACAAAGAGGACGGCGTGGTTCATGTTGGGGTCGCGCGCGCGCCAGGCCTCGAGGTGATGCGAGACGATGGCGCGGTCTTCGGCCACCATATCGTCCGAAGAGTCGACTACGAGGGCCTCGTCGCGCCAGTCCCAGCGAGACAAGAAGAGGAGTGTACGGAGGAAACCCGACATAGGGCTCGAGGGTACCTTCCATGGGTGCGGGTTGAGGAAGACGTGGAGGACAAGCAGCTCGATGAGCTCCTCGGTGATGTGGCCTGCGAGCTTGTGTGCGTTGAACCAGTGCTTGACGAGGCGGATCGTCGAAGAGAGTGTCGGGAAGCGTGTGCAGTAGGTTGTGATCGTTTGCGTGTGCAGAGGCAGGTGCTTATAGCGCCAGTGCAGGTCGAAGAGGGCCTCCTCGGCCTCGGCTCTAATCTGCGGGCTGAGGGTCTTGTTCTTGGCCTGACGGTCGAGGAGTGTCTCCTCGAGTTCGGCGTAGATACGCAGACGAAACGCGGCCCCGTTCTCGTAAATGATGTCCAGGTAGGCCAGGTTGTCAATGTCGCGCGCCACGTTGTCGCGGCCCAGGCTCGTTGTGATGCTGTCATTGACCGCACGTAGCCTGCGGTCAATGTCTAAGAGGAACTCAATCTTGGTTTCCTGAATGGCGACTACGTTTTCCGGCCACTTGCTGGAGGCCTCGAAGTAAAGGTTCACGTCCATGGGTGGGGGACTGGTCTTCTGGGAGAGCGTGAATGGTGGCTTGATCGAGGCGAATCGCAGTTCGGGAACCACGGGAGAGATCTGCCTGATTGACAACGGCATGTCTTCCAGACCGCGGAGATCTTGTTCCAGGGTCACGAAGGCCTTTCTCGCCGCCTCGAAGGCCTCCTTATCCAGAGGCGAAATGTCAATAGACGAAGGGGGTTCGGCGTCGTGGAAGCGCAGGTCACCAGCACCAAGGCTCAGGTGGCGCTGGAGGACATAGCGGACAATCTCCTCACAGATACCCGCGGCGGTCTTGTTCGTCCACGGCACACACTCAAGAATGCTGCCGTCCTGGAACCGTCTCAGCTCGGCCTTGTTGCCCCAGAATTTACGGAACTTTGCAGCCTCCTTCTCCAGCTCGGCTGACGGGCCGTATTCCATCAACCGTCCCATGTTCGCGGGATCGAAGACAATACCAACTTGAATATTGGGAAGGCTCCGAGGCTGGTTGTTGGTGATCGACCAGGGCGAGGGATCTTGGCTCGAGAAGTGAATCAGCTGGGATCTCTCCTTCAGTGCTTTCTTAAGAACAGCATTCGCCTTGAAGCTGAGGTCCCAGATGGCTCCCCGGCGGTCAGGGTTGTTGCTCTTGGAAATACTATCGACGTTTTGGATCTCAAAAATGGCGTCGTATAGCTGTAGCGGCATGTCGGCTTTAGTGATAAATGTCGGCTCAAATTGGTTTGCCAGCGTGTTGTTGAGCACCTCCATGGTCGTGCAGGCATGGAAATGAAGGAGGCTCGCGGACCAGGGGCTCATCTTGTACAAAATATTGACTTCGCGGTCAGGGTCGAACATGACGGGGCCGTTCTCGCGGACGACCTCGGCGCCTTGCTTGTAGGTCCCAAATATGAAGGGCTTCTTGGAGAACTCGGTAGAAGCGAGGAACTGGACAGTAGCCTTGAACAGCTCGGTACTGCTCAGAGCTGAAGAAAGCGCCGGCTGCCCGTTTCGTCCACCCGTTTGTAAGAGCAGTGCCATCATGATGGCCCACTCAAAGTGACCAAAACCGCCCTTAGATAGCGAACTACCAAGGCCCCTTTGTTGGAGCCAGATCCTTCCGAGAATGCAAGCATCCGCAAAAGCTTTGCATTCTGTCTTGGCCCGGGTCAGAACACGAAGATACGTGACGAATGTGTCTTCGGCCTTGACCGTCGAGTTGTAGAACGGTGTTGCGGCACTGAGATCCTCGGCGTCGGTCTGTCCACTTCTGTTGCCGTTGAAGGACGTATTCAACTTTGTCTTGGGGAAGAGCCCTTCGGGTGCGCATGGAATGACCCGAATGACATATTCCTTTTTGGTTTGTTTCTTTTCATCGCTCTTGTCGTCTAAATTCTCGGATGTTGCCACGGGCCAGACTGAAAGGACAGGCAAGAGGACGTTTCCATTCAGGTACTCGAATTCCAGGCCAGCGGATCCTCCCAGCTGCTTACGCAAGTGCGCTGCGATATTGGCAATGTAGTACGCTCTCCGGTAAAAGTAGCGCATATTTTGGTAATCCTTCTCTTGGAAAAGTGAGGCGGGCATCTGCACAATCATATCAACGCCCTTGGCCTGAGCCTGAACCATAGTTCTCGAGACATAACTTCCAACGACGTTGTAAGCCGCAGGCTTTTCGTAGGAGAGCTTATACGGCGCATCTTCGGCGGGCTTCGGTTCCGGGTAAGGAATCTTTATGCGATGAGTTTTTTGGAACTTGCGTGTGGCTTCGGCGATCTGGATGTCTGGTTAGCAACCACATGTCCAGGGAGCCAGTATGCCGGGTTCAACGAACGGGAATAGGGTCGTGAGACTCGATGCCTTCGATCAGGTTCCTGATCTTATGCAGCAGCGTGTCGGCACCGTCCAAGGCCTTGGTATAGTCGACCTTGACCTCCTTGAGAAGCTCGTCCGTCTGCAACACGAATGGACTCGCAGTCGCAATATTGGCGGTGATCCTGGAGTCGCCCTCGTGGGAGACTTTGCGTCGCTTGGGACTCTGCTCCATTTTGACGACTTGACGGATCAGCCCAGTGATGTTTCGTGCAAGGGGGCTGTTTGATTCGTGGCCGACAAGGGCAATGGTCCACGAAGACAATTACCTTACGAACACTGCGGCGACTACGAATTCCGTATACACCTAGAACCACCCGCGCGCCCAAGGGAAATTTTTTGAAGCGTGGGGCATCATGCAGACCGATAAGCCGCTGGGAGAAAACTTATCCCTGGCCGACCGCCCGATAAGACTTCATAGACCCGCTTTTTTATCTGAACATTGCGGATACTGCTACCAGCCTCGGGGTTGGATAAATGTTCAAAGACACACTTATCTCTCTGTTCATCGAAGGGCTGCTTGTCAATGACTTAAGATGTCCAGTCCCATGATGCTTTGTCCCCATGATTATCTCTCGAATATCGAGTTCCAATGGACTCCCTTCAGGGACAATGGCGAACCAACGGAAGGCACCGGCATCTCCCCACGGCAACTATCCGTTCTCGTACTTGAGTGTAAAATGAGGAAGGTCAAAAGTCATGGTAAGTGACAACCACAAGATGGAACTCCAAACTCGCCACGCATGAAAGTCATCGGTCTTGCAATCGAGTAGGCACAATTGCTGCTGAGTCTTGATACGAATGAATTCGTGGCCGGCTTGATTCCGCTTCGGCACAGTCATCGGCAAAAGGCGCCGCTATCCGAGCCGGGTCCCCTGTCCACAATGCTTATCCCGCTACCTACAGGGTGACGGTATATGCCTGCAATCAATTGACAACAATAAATGTTGCGAGTTGCGAAGCCAAGTACAGCAATATTAATGAAGCTCCATTACTCAACGAAAGACGTTTGTTGTCGTTGCAGAGAGAAGCGAGGAGTGGCCTTGTGGGGTTCGGACGGAGAAGCTAGATTTGAGACTTTCCCCCATGTTGACGTCCTCCGTCGCAGAGCACACCGCGCCGGCGCCAAAACATTTAGCCCCTCCACTTTCCGAATCACGGAACCTGGGAGGGGGTATGGCCGCCGGGAGATACCTACTGTCAGTGCTGTCACAGCTCCAAGCTGCACCAAAAAGGTACCACCTACCTCGGTACCTTGCCTACCTTAGCAGCCTTAGGTAGGTACAGAGTAGGCAGCGAATACCGGGCGCTTCTGAGCGTTAGACACCCCTGGCAACGTCCCCAGGTCCAAGCTTGCCCTCCTTCTTGCCGAGCTCAATCCCGAAAAGGCGGAGCAGCATACACCCCCCCCCAGACACTATCCGAATCACGCACGGCGCAATGAGACGGAAACCCACGGCCTTGGAAGCCAAATGGTCAGGTACAAGGTCACCTGTTAGATGCAATAAATTGACCCGGCCCCCTTCACAATCCTTCGTGGAGCTGGTCGTTCCTTTCTCCTGACTCTTTCTAGCCCTACCTTTCTTCCGTCTCCGGCTCTTCCCTTGGTTGTTCTCTACCTATGCGCTGTCTTTGTGGAAGCTTGTCGGTCATCATCCTCTGAACTTCAACCGTCCCCTCCATTCCCCCCTTCGCCGATCCGCATAATCCCACCTGCAGCCGGGTCTATCGCACTCCTCCACACCATTCGCGATGTCTTCAGCAGCTCTGTGTTTGCGCTCGTTACGTGCCTACGCCCGGCATGGCTCTAACGTATGTTCAATCGAGACCAGGAGTCCATAGACACCCGGACGTCAGACTCAGCAGCTTAATTGACCCTTCTTCCATGAGTAGCATACTGCCGTTCTCGCCCGCGCATTCTCCGCCACAGCGCGGAGGCCAGAGATCAACAAGGTCTACCCTTCAGCCACCGAGGCTCTCAAGGACATGAAGCCCAACTCCACGCTTCTCTGCGGCGGTTTCGGTCTCTGTGGAGTCCCGGACACCCTGATTAACGAGGTTCTGAAGAAGCCCGAGATCACTGGCATCACTGCCGTCTCCAATAACGCCGGCACAGATACTTCCGGCCTCGGCCAATTGCTGAAGACTAAACAGATCAAGAAGATGGTTGCCAGCTACATTGGCGAGAACAAGACGTTTGAGAAGATGTACCTGACTGGCGAGGTCGAACTCGAGCTGACCCCCCAGGGCACCCTCGCTGAGCGCTGCGCTGCTGGTGGTAAAGGCATTCCGGCCTTCTATACCCCAGCTGCCTTTGGCACTGTCGTCCAGACCGGCGAACTACCCCTCCGTAACAAGCCCGACGGTTCGCCCGACCAATTTTCTTACCCCAAGGACGTCAAGGTCTTCAATGGGAAGTCGTACCTCCTCGAGCATAGCATCGCTGGCGACTACGCCTTCGTCAAGGCCTACAAGGCCGACAAGCTCGGAAACTGCCAGTTCCGTCTCGCCGCCAACAACTTCAACGGCGCCATGGGCCGCAACGCCAAGATGACCATTGTTGAAGCTGAGCACATTGTCGAGCCCGGCGAGATCTCGCCCGAGGCCGTTCATCTGCCCGGCATCTACGTCAAGCGCGTCATTCAGAGCACGACCGAGAAGAACATTGAGAAGTACACCTTTGCCAAGGACGAGAACGATGCCGACGCCAAGAAGGCCCTCGGCACTGGCGACACCGCCGCCAAGCGCGAGCGCATTGTCCGCCGCGCCGCAAAAGAGTTCAAGAACGGCATGTATGCTAACCTGGGCATCGGCATGCCCATGTTGGCTCCCGGCTTCGTCGGGCCCGAGGTTGAGGTTCAGCTCCAGTCCGAGAATGGCATCCTCGGCCTGGGCCCGTACCCCAAGAAGGGCGACGAGGACGCTGACCTCATCAACGCCGGCAAGGAGACCGTCACACTCAAGCCCGGTGCCGCCGTCTTTGGCAGCGAGGAGAGCTTCGGCATGATCCGCAGCGGTCGCATCAACCTCACTATCCTCGGTGCCATGCAAGTCAGTGCCAATGGCGACCTCGCCAACTGGATGTTGCCTGGTAAGGTCAAGGGCTTCGGTGGAGCTATGGACCTCGTCAGCAACCCCAGCGCGACCAAGGTCGTCGTCACGATGGAGCACACGGACAAGAAGGGCAATGCCAAGATCGTCAAACAATGCGCTTTCCCCTTGACTGGCAGAGCTTGCGTGTCAAGGATCATTACCGAATTGGTGAATCGCTCCTGCATGATCCAAACCCATGACTTTCATCAAATACTAACAGATACCGACAGTGTGTCTTCGATGTCGATTTCGCGCACGGCCTGACCCTTATCGAGATCGCGGACGGTGTAACGGTGGATGAGATCAAGAGCAAGACTGAGGCGCCGTTCACGGTTGCTGACGACCTGAAGCCCATGTTGTAAGGGCAAATCGGTCTGTAGAATATTCGAGAGGTTGGGTATGTTGAGGAAACCATAACGTTGTGAAGGGTTGGCATCATCTAGAGTACGGCGTCGAGTTAGGAACCACATTAGCCATGGAATTCTTCTTTCTTCCGAGCTTTTGAGCTCTATTGATGTTAGTCTACCCGTTTGCTTTCTTCGACATCTCAATTTTCCGCAATACTCCAATAATCCCAGCTTCCCTATGTCTTCTCTTGATGAACATTATTTTGTACTGTACCCTACCCACACCAAGGATGGTCTTGCCGGATCTTCTCTACTTTGCCTTTGCTGAAAGATCAGTTCCTTGCTTCATGAGCCCATAAAAGATTGCAGGATATCATCAAGCCGCCGCCGCTTCTTCCGATTCGGATTCAGACCAGTTTCCACATTCCCAAGCTGGACGGCAGGCTTCATTAGTTCCGCCGTCTTCCGCGCAGACATCTGCCTGTTACTCGGCGACGAAGTCCTGAAAAAGGTATATCTTGAAGTCGCGAACAGCCCGCGGCGAACATACGACACGGCAGGTGTGATTCCCGGTCTCGCCGAGCCGCAGTGGCCTAGTTGGAGACATGCGAGCGGCTTGGACGGAAGTACCAACTGTTCCGAGACAGTTTTCTGCACCGGTTCCAAGCCCGCTCTTGTCAGATCCTCGTCATTTGTGAACTGCCCGATGAAGGAGTACAGCCAGAACGCCCATGTCTCGAATGGGAAGCCCTTGCACGTCTGGGCTTCGTAGCCCGGCACGTCGACGTACATGGAGAGGTTCCTCTTGGCCGCGTCGCTGAGGTGGTCGAGGAATGATGGCGCGTCTCGGCTAGGGATGAATTTGATGGGCTGATTGCTGCTCTGGCAAAAATTCATAAGACCGTCGTCGATGTTCCGGGCCAGGCCCTGGAGCTGTCTCGGCTTGCTCTCCTCGACGAAGTCGAAAAGCATCAAGTACCAAAGCAGGGTGTCTTGGGGGCCGTGCAGAGGCTCCTCCATTTCCCAGCCCTCGCTCAGTGCCATGTCCGCGGCGCCCTTCCAATTATTCCGTGACGCGTTGACGTCGTACAGCGCGAGCGACGGAAATCTGGAAACGTATTGGAGGGATTTCTTCGTCACAGACTCGTCGCCCCAGAGTCTGAGGATACGCAGCAGGGGAAACGGGTCATCAATCTCCGACCAACCCCTCACAAGGCGGTCGTCGACCTTGGGAAAGATGGTTCGTAGCTCGTCCGCCGGCTGGATAATCTCGAGAATAGCAAGGTTCTTGAGGCGCGCAAGGGCCAGCAGCTCGTTCTCGGCGAAGGAGCAGAATCCCGTGATATTGAGATGCGTCACAAAGTCGACGGCTAGGGATTCGAGTGGCCTAAGGTAATGGCTGAGATTTTCGCTCGGCTGACAAATGTGCTGGCGGTATCGGTAAAGGCCCAATGTCTTCTCGTCATCCTCGGCGAGCAGGAATCTTGAAAAAACCTTCCATGCTTGAAAGCACACACCTCTATGAATGACGCGTTAAACTTACAAGTCTTTCTAATGGAGTAGGTCCTCGATAGATGGACGGACGAACCTGTTTTCTAGCAGCCGCCATATCCTCCACAAGTATCTCTTCGGCAGGTCCTCACGCGCGAGGTGCTGTTCCGTTACGTCGCCGATGTTCTCCGCCACCGTATGCATCGCCATGTCGGCTAACGACCTCGGCCCCTTTCTCCCCTCTCCACCACGGCCTCTCCGGGGTGGCCGGCCCGTCCGCCTCGACCAGTCTCGGCCGTTTTGATACGCATCAGGAGGGCGCGGTGCAACGACCTCTTTGTAGACTTGTCCCGACTTGTCAAACATGGCAGCGGCTAATAGCGAGGGTTATTTTTGGAGGACCACGTCTCTGAGAATCTCCGACGTAACACACTTTTCTTTTCAATAGAATGCGTGAGAGAATCGATTATTTCACGGTCAGCAGTGAGTTGGTAGGTAGGTGAGAGTCGGACTCAGTAGGACTCTGATGGGCACTGTGCACCTGCACGGTGTGTAAACATAATTATCACATGGCGTGCTCACAGCCGCGTCTGGCCAGTTGACGTACAGTCAAGAAGGCGCGCCTATGTAGCTACATCTGAGAATAAATTCAACACGCTTCACCGAAGCAATAGTCACGTCAAAGTCAGGTGAAAGTTGCTATCACCCGTTACGATCCAATGCTAGGGTACAAGAATAGCTAGGGGCCAGAGAGGAATGTATCGCCGCATAAAATTTCTCTGATCACCAATACAGCCGAAGCCGCCACGGGTCAGAGGGTAAGTGAGCGAATAAAATGCGTCAGTCTTACCTCCCATTTCCCCTCCAGACACCTTCATTGATAACGTGAAAGGCAGAGTGAATAGAGAGGGTTTGTGTTTTATGATTAGGTAAAGAAGAAAAAGGGAAGAGGGAAAAGCTTTGCTTTGCGCGAAATCGCGGCTTGATATGGGATTTTTTTCTGCCAGGGTGGGTCGCGGGCGGCTGGGGGCACCCGGCACTGGGGTTCTGCCGAAGACCGGGCAAAACCAGCTGAAGTGCCCTAAACACTAAAGCCGGATGTCGGCCAAACGTTGGCATTCGATGAACTCGTCTCAAGACTGGTTGTCCTTATCACCTGGTACCTAGGTAGGCAGTCTAGGGGCTTCCCGGGTGTTACGAGTACTAGCTGTTGAGTTCTAAGACAACACTGTCGATTGGCATAATGATTCAGACGAGACATGTTCCCTACAACCTCGCCGATGAGCTCAATCCTCTTTTCGATTTGTTCTTCGGTCTTGCAGTTCGCCTTCTTAAGTACATCATAATTTAATGATGGTGACAGGAGTCAATCGGGTATTTGATGGAACCACACGATCAGCATCCAGGCTGGTGGCTACAAGAAGTTGGTTCAACCACACAACCCAAGGAATGCACAGCAGCCAAACAGTAAGTTCCACTGTAATTGGCCTCAATCTCCATCTTTCCTGGACGCATCACCCTCTGAATAGCTACATGTGGCTGAGACTAAGAGCAGAGGCGCCTTCTGCAGAACCCTGGTACTAAGGTACAATCCGAGGCGGTCCCCTGCATGATTACACAGGTACACAATGATACCCATATCAGTCATAGAAACACAGTGAAGGCAAGTATTGGCAGATCTCTGGTACGGCGTCTTGAAATCAGGGACTGGGCGATTCTTAATTTGGGGCAAAAAAAAGTCGTGGCGGTGAAAACGAGGCCAAGGAGGACCCCAAACCAACCCCTCCCCCAAACCCCTCCATGGAGCCAGTCAGTGCCAACCAATAGTGACGAATGCGTTTGTGTTTGCGGGACTCTACAGTCGTGCATTTGGTGGGTGCTCCAACCAAAAGTGCAAGGGACGAGACTGAGGACGGACGCTGTTATGCTACCTAGGTATGGTAATTAATTGATTGCCCCTCCTCTCTGCCATGCCTCAACCTGTGACTCTTCCATATATTCGTTAGTTGCTGCCCAATGAGACCATAACTGAACGAAGTATTGGCTTCTGAGACGGGTTTTTTTTATCCCGCCTGGTCCAGTGATTAACACTTCTTCTCTCTTGCCATCTTTGCTATCGTATTTCTCATTCACTTGTACCACCACACACTTTAAGTGCTGCCACCGCCCACCCAGCAGAGCACACTTTTACCCCGCCATCCACCCTTTGCGCCAACGACTTTCGACAAGCATCCCACTCTCCAGCATCGCAAACATTTGCGCTTTACAAAGACAATTTAGCTAAAGGGAAATTATTCAAAT
The DNA here is from genome assembly GCA_020631755.1 of Colletotrichum sublineola. Classification (NCBI taxonomy): domain Eukaryota; kingdom Fungi; phylum Ascomycota; class Sordariomycetes; order Glomerellales; family Glomerellaceae; genus Colletotrichum; species Colletotrichum sublineola. The sequence continues at coordinate 2,114,864 of JAHSQG010000013.1, forward strand.
CACAGTCACGATGGCAGGTGGACAACCGGGATCCAACTCTCGAGGCCGTGGTGGCAAGTTCAGGAAGTTTACCCGTGGAGGTTTGTTCACACATGTGCCCCGCGACAGCACCGCTTCCATGCTGACAATTACAACAATAATTCAGGTGGCAAGCATTTCTCCCGGGACCTCAGACCCCTTGATGCCGATGGCAATGAAATCAGCATGTGGTCAGCCGACTCAAAGACGAAGGGAGACGACGAGAGCTCCGAAGGAGATTCTGAGGAGGATTCTGAGGAGTCCGAATCCGAAGACGACGGCAAGCCTCAGGCCGAGATGTCCCGTGCCGAGCGAAAGGCCGCCGCCAAGGCCCGCAAGGACGCCGCCGTAGCCAAGAAGAGAGCTCAGACCGTCGAGGTCGGCGATCTGCCTCCCTCCGACTCGGAGGAGGAGAGCAGCGAGGACGAAGCCGACATGCCCGCCAACCCCAACCACTCTAAGGCTGCCCGTAATCAGACCAAGGCGCCAGTCGTCGCCCCTGAGGTCGACGAGGCCGCTGAGGGTGTCAAGAAACTGACGGTTGCCAACAACCGCAAGGAGCGCGAAAGCATGGAGGCTGCGCAGGCGAAGGAGAGATATCGCAAGCTGCACGAGGCCGGCAAGACGGACGAGGCCAAAGCTGACCTCGCGCGCTTGAGGCTAATCCGCGAGCAGAGAGCTGCCGACGCTGCTCGCCGAGAGGTATGCGTGACATGCGAAGACCAACCCACCCATTCTCCACACTTTGGTGCTGACTGAATTTATTACTCCAGGCCGAGAGAGAGGAGCGTGAGGCCCAGGAGGCCGCCAAAAGACGTGAGATTGAGGCGAAGGAGGCCAAGAAGAGAGAGGCCGCTCTTGGCCCCGCCAACAAGGGCAAGAAATCTAGTAAATAAGGCAACCCTTGACATATCGGATTTTCGCTCATTGGTAATCTGGTTGCGACCCCCCATCATATACCATCGTTTTTCCTGGACCATATTCGTTCGCTGCATGGCGTGCATCGGATACTCACGTCTGAATTACAATGCGAACAACACTCCTGCTTTTATCGCCCTGCCTGCGTCCACAGATAGCCACCTCAAGCATTGTGACATGCTCCGTTCCGTATTTTACATGAAATAGATAAGGATCCCAGTCTTCCCTACGAATACATAGGCCGCTTTACATGCCGGCTAGGCCGTCTGTGCCAACGGCTTCGTGCCACACCTGGTCAAAATCGACGCCCTGCTCCTGGAATAAGTCCCTTATCTGTTTGGCCACCTCCACCTGCTTCTCGGGCCCGAAGCCGCCAGGTTGCGAGGACTCGAACTGCACAATCTCAATCCAGCGGAAGAAAAGGTTCTCCTTGCCAATGGCGGCGAGAGCGTCCCTGAACTGGAAGACTTGCCTCCGCCTTTCGTCCTCCTTGGCGCTGGCTCCCTCTTCCTCCACAGACATCCAGCCGTAGTCCTCATGGTGCACCAGCACCAAGCGTCGGAAAGCGTCTAGCGCGATGTCCTTACGATCCACCATCGTGTGCGCGTCAATCATGGCCTGCCAGTCGAGATCCCATTGGCCAGTCATGGTAAGGTAACCCGTCTTTTCCTGCAGAAGGAGTGGCGAACAGGCCTGTCGGATGATCTGCTGAAGCGCCTCGTTTTTCTCTTTCTCCTTGAAGATGTCACCTAGTTGCTGGTCCCACTCCCTGCTGCGCCGAACGTAGATCTCCTTCTCTCGGAAGCCAATCTTCCATCGCCAGCTGACCGGGTTGCCGTACGACTGGCCAAAGACAAACTCTACAGGCCACGGCCATACGAAGACGAAGAGCATGAAGTCCAGAGTCAATGATGCGCCACGCTTGGCAATCTCCCAGAGCAGCTCTCCCCAGGTCGAGTCGCCAACTGGGAAGGTTGTTTCGTTAGGGTAGCCCATGGCAGACTGAACGAATTTGAAGTAATAGGGAAGTATGTAATACATGCGTAAAACAAAGAGCGCGGCGACAACCAGGTTCATGCCAACGGGCACAAGAAAGATCTTCTTCTTGAAATCCGCGGGCCGGGAATCGATATGAGTGATGTAGACGTGTTTGGGCGAGAGAGTCTCGAGCAAGGGCTGCAGAACTTCAGCTGGTTTCTTGAAAGGTGCCGGCGGCGTGCCGGGCGACCTCTTGGGCGCCGTCTTGGACTTGACGGCTTTGACTTTGGGCGCCATGGTGACCGTCGTGACACTGATATAGCAGGTTGAGCTGTAAGTTTGAAAGGAGCTTGACCAGGGTGTCTAAGCTCCAAGCTGGCCGGTTTTGCCTGAAGGGGCTAGGGGGATTAATGCCTAGATTGCATATTCATTTATACCCCTGCATAAAGCACGGCCTGTCTACAAGCGGCTACCTTTCCAGACCAATCAGAGCTCGCTCATCTGCCAGAAATCTACACATGCTGACGACCTCGAACTGGGAGCTCGAGAAATTTCTGGGGCGATTCGAGCTCGAAACTTGTCTGGTGTTTCTTCAATTTCCGCAGCTGTTCATGTTGCGCCAAACAACAGACCATGCTTCGATGTAGGACATGGAACGTGAGTGACTCGTATCCTTCGCTTGACAGTCTCATAGGAAACCTAATTTCTTCATAGGAGCGAAGCAGTGCTTATGTCTGCGCCTTCTGTCGCCATCCCGCCCTGTCGCGACAACATGATCTTGGTCGGCGCAACTACTCGAATGCATCGAATCCCTCCCCGAACGGCAACGATAAAACTGGTGGCTGGGGTAGCAGTCATGGTGTGAAAGCAGCCGGGGCTGCGGGTATTCCTTCAATACCCCGTGGTCCGGTTGCCACGGCAGGATGGGGCCAGCCGTCATTTGCTGCTGGGTTATCTTCAAGGGCGCCGACAGCCGATGACCGAAACGGCTCTGTCAGCGAGGATGGCTCACTTGATGGCGTGCTTCTCCCTCATGAGATCGCGGCACGAAAGAAATTGGCGGCGCAAAACGCAACCCAGCCTAAGGCTCAGCCGATAAACACAGCAAGAACTACAACAAAGCCAAGGTCACTAGGTGGACTCGGTGGACTCGGTGGACTCGGTGGACACGGTGGTGGTTTGAATGGGCCCAGGCTTTCTCGAAATCCTCTCGTCAACACTATCGCTGCAGGCGCAAAGACATCATTGGTGGGCCTCGAGGACAAGTCTCTGCCGGCGGATAATTTGAGACACAAGCTCGAGACGGAGAGGCCCCCAATCAGCAAGCCAATTCCGCATAACCCACATATTGCGAATAACGGGAATACTGGGCTTTCGGCGCAGAAATCTTCGTCAAAGCAGCAGAAGGGCCTCGGAAACTCGGACGGTGGAGAATCCAGCGGATGGGGTCAACTCGCGAGTAAGCTTGCCAGCAACCGTCCTCAAGGTACAGCTCCTGACGCTCTGTCAGACCCACCCTTGTCGAGAGACAGTTTCTTCTCCAAGTTCCAGGAAGTTATGGACACCAAGTACAATCGAGAAGACAAGAAACCCCAGACATCACGCCCGGATCTTGGCCGCTCGAGGAGCAGTGATTTCCTGAGGACGGAAGAGGTCTTGGAGGGGAAGTCGTCAAAGCCGGAACGCCGGACACGGGAGTTTGACGACTCCTACGAAATCAGCCGCGATTCAAGGCGGCGCGACAAGGCAGGAAGCCGGAGAGTAGATGCGTATGGGTCCTCCCGCGGTGCAAAAAAATCAGCAGCGCAACAAAAGTGGGAGGACGACAACGAAGAATGGGAAGACAATGGTGCCGGCCGGGAAGCTGAGCGCCGTCGCAAGAAAGCCGAAGCAAAGGCGCGGAGACTGGCGCATGAGGAGGCCGCTCCTCAGAACATCTTCTTGCCTGAGTTCATCAGCATTTCGAACCTAGGTGCCGCACTTAAGTTGAAGCCACAGGCGTTCCTCAACTCCTTGTTAGAGATGGGGTTTGAGGATATTACCGGGGACAGCATCATGACTGGAGAAACTGCTGCTCTGGTGGCTCAGGAATTCGGCTTCGACCCTACCGTTGACACTGGCGGTGCCCGGGACCTCAGGCCTCGACCTCCGCCAGAAGATGTAACTGTGCTACCACCTCGACCTCCGGTTGTTACTATCATGGGTCACGTCGATCACGGTAAAACTACTCTACTCGACTATTTGAGGAAGTCCTCCGTGGCAGCCCAAGAGCACGGTGGTATCACCCAGCACATCGGCGCTTTCATGGTGAAGATGTCCGACGGCAAGCTTATCACTTTCCTTGACACTCCCGGTCACGCGGCTTTCTTGAGCATGCGACAACGTGGTGCCAACGTCACTGACATTGTGGTGTTGGTCGTCGCTGCTGACGACAGTGTCAAGCCTCAAACCATTGAAGCCATCAAGCATGCCAAGTCAGCAAAGGTGCCGATAATTGTGGCCATCAACAAGTGTGACAAGGAGGATGCCAAGCCTGACCAAGTTAAGGCCGATCTTGCCCGTTACGGCGTTGAAATCGAGGATTTTGGCGGCGATGTCCAGGTCGTCTGCGTCAGTGGAAAGACTGGCCAGGGCATGACTGACCTTGAAGAGAACATCATTGCCCTCGCGGATGTCCAGGACATGCGCGCCGAGAACGATGGCTTGGCGGAAGCTTGGGTGCTTGAAGCTAGCGTGAAGCCATATGGCAAGTCTGCAAATGTCCTCGTCAAACGAGGGACTCTGCGCCCCGGGGATTTCGTTGTCGCAGGTGCCGCCTGGGCCCGGGTCCGGCTCCTGCGGGACGAGGCTGGTCAGGAGCTTGAGGAGGCACCGCCTGGAACGCCTGTCGAGGTGCTTGGTTGGAGAGACGAACTTCCTGCCGCTGGAGACGAAATACTCCAGGCACCCGACGAGGATCGAGCGAAAACAGCCGTCGAATACCGTGAGGAGATGCGCGAACGAGAGGCGTCTTCGAAGCAGCTGGCCGAGCAGGAACAGCGCGAACGCGAAGCCAGGATCGCCGCAGAAGTCGCCAAGGAGATCGAAGCAGTCGATGCCGAGAGAGGCGAGATTACCGCGACCAAGGTTGCCAACTTCATGGTCAGGGGTGACGTTGTGGGGTCTGTCGAGGCTGTGTGCGCGACCATTAACGAGATCGGCAACAATGAAGTGAGGCCTCGGATTCTTCGGTCATCGGCCGGCCAGGTGTCTGAGTCTGACGTCGATCATGCCGATGCCTCTAACAGCGTAATTGTAAACTTCAACAGCACTGTCCCAGTCCATGTCAAGCATCTGGCCGAGGAGAGGGGCGTGAGGATATTGGACCACACTGTCATTTACCACTTGGCGGACGAGGTGAAGCAGGTCATGTCTGAGAACTTGGCCGACAAGGTGACACAGAAGGTTGTCGGCGAGGCGGAGATTCTGCAGGTCTTCCCCATCAACATCAAGGGACGCATGTACACGAATATTGCTGGTTGCAGGGTGAGAAACGGAATGGTCACTCGGTCGACAAGTGTGCGCATCTTGCGGAGAGGTGAGAAAATCTTTGATGGTAAGTCAACCCTGAAAACCCTTTCTTAAACACCGGTTTTAATCTAACACCGCTTCCAGGCAAGATCGATACCCTCAAGCACGGGAAGAAGGACGTGAGCGAGGTCAGGAAAGGTACCGAGTGTGGTATCGCCTTTGACGGCTTCACCGACTTTAACGTCGGTGACCAGATCCAGACATACGAGGAGGTGAGAGAGAAACGGAGCTTGTAACATATGAAGACACCTACACTAGAAGAAACCGGGGATCCCATGGACGTAAAGATGAGCAGCAGGCAATAAGAGGTGCTTGGCCATCATAGCTAATCTTGGATGAGAGTGGGATCACCCGAGGACACAACCCACGTAACGTCACTGTAGAGTAGAAATAGTCCATAATGGCAATTGTACAATATGTATCATGGCATCCTCGGCCATTCTCGACCTGGCTTTTGTATTATTTCACCATCGCTTCGGTGCAGAGATGGTGCTTGACGAGAACGTCCTGCTCGTCACTGTCGCCTGCGACCGCTCCTTCTCGAGTTTGGCCAGACCGATCTTGTCGGTGACGGGCGTGGCATTGATGATGTTGTCGAAATCATCGTCATCCTCCCCGTTATCCGAGTCTGGTTCAACATCCGAATCTGGCTTCAGTGTCTGCGGCCGCGGTATCGCCTCAGGCCTCTTCTTCTCCTCTGCCGAAGGGTTCGAGAATGTCTTTGATGCGAGCACCTTGCGGCGGATCTCCTCCATGGCTGCATCATAATCGCTGTCGTCTGATATGGCATACGGGTCTTTGTCTTCTTCCGCTTCTTGGTCTTTCGTGGGCTTCTTGCCTAGGTATATGCCGTCGACACTGTCACCCTCGCCGGACTCCTCTCCGCTCTCGTCGTCCTCATCATCTTCCTCTTCCTCTTCGTCGGAATCTGGTATGACTCTCCGGTTTGTGTTCCCCCCCTTCCACATGTCATCGGCGTCGTCCTCCTCTCTGCTCTCCGCGTACTCCTTGTCAAGTCTGTCCAGCCACTCATCCTGAACTCTCTTCACGCCCTTCTCGTCCTCACTCGACGCGTACTTTTTCAGCAGGCTCCCGTTGATCTCCAAGAACGCCTCGCCATACGAGAATGGTGCCAGAACCTGTTCCGCCCACTCGGGGTGCCCACAGATGTAGAACGCCGCAGCCAGAGCCTCGACGCAGTTCAGCTTCCACGGCTTACCGTAGTTAACCGTGTTCGCAGCCACCAAATAGGGCAGCAGACGCTCGCACTTTCCTCCCACCTTATTCCACTGTACGTCCTTCATGCGCGCCCAGCTGCATTCGACGACAGCGGCGCCGTACTGCTCCATGAGGTCGCGGTCGGCTGGGGATACGGTGTGCTTGCCGTTGGGGGTAATGATGACTCCATTGTGACGCTGGCCAACATGAAGGTCGCGCATCATGCCCATGCGGATCAGCTTCTTTCCGGAACACCGCTTGGGATCGCAGTGGCCCAAGTCCCAGCAGGCGGCTTTGAAAGTCGGGCGGGAGGTAGGGGCTTCGGCATCGTCGCCGTCCCGGGGCCGGCGCTGTCGCGGGGGTCCTGAGTTGTGATTCTTGCGCCCACGGGAGCCGAAATTGTCTTTTTTGTGGCGGACCATTTTCGAGTATTAGAGGGAGAGTCGGAGGATTGAGGCGTGAGGGACGGTTGATCGCAGCTCCTCTCCTTCTCGATGGTTTGGCGGGGTACTTGGAGGGGCAAAACTGGTAGCGATAGCGCGAAAATTTTCGATAAGCTGCATCATTTGGTTCATGTATGCAATTAGGCGTACACAGCTCCGGGAAAAATAAGAAAGCCCACATATGAAGCACAGGCCACAGTGTTGGAATCGAAGTGGTCCTCCCGCGCCGCCTGTCACTCGGCAGCCCCTCGTCATTCGGCCACAGATGTCAGTGTCGGTACCTATCAAAGGGTTCATGAGGGATGCCTGCGCCGACCTAATCCACTCTGTCCAATTCGCAGGCGCTTGCTCGGCCAGCTCTTGATTCCCCTCGCCCCCCCAAAAGTTCGATGCCTTTTGTACCTTGAGACCTTAACGAAGACGACGACGAAGACGAGATTCCAATAGCCAAGATTGCTAGCCCCCTTGCCTCTCCGCCAAAGGCCGCACCCGAACACAATCACGGCAACGATGGAGGCCGCATCAGCCAGAGCTGCGGCCCGAGACCGCTGGGGCGAGATGGGTTCGCCCACGCCATCGCAGCTGCAGCGCTTTATCCAGGCTGCCTGTAGTCCTGAGAATTACGAGCCGAACCTTGCTCTGAATCTCGAGATCTCCGACCTGATCAATTCCAAGAAGGGGTCCGCCCCGCGCGAGGCCGCTGTCGCCATCGTTAGCTACATCAACCATCGCAACCCCAACGTGGCCCTCTTGGCGCTCAATTTGCTCGATATCTGCGTCAAGAACTGTGGCTACCCTTTCCACCTGCAGATCAGCACAAAGGAATTTCTCAATGAGCTCGTCAGGAGGTTTCCCGAACGACCCCCGATACGGGCAACGCGGGTGCAGATGAAGATCCTCGAGGCGATCGAGGAGTGGAGGAGTACGATATGCGAAACAAGCAGATACAAGGAGGACCTGGGCTTCATTAGGGACATGCATCGTCTTCTAAGCTACAAGGGGTATACTTTCCCTGAGGTTAGGCGTGATGATGCCGCGGTGCTCAACCCAAGTGATGTGAGCTTCTTCACCTGTGTCTATTTTCGAGGTCCAAGGATGGCACTAACAAGTATAGAATCTGAAATCTGCGGAGGAAATGGAAGAGGAAGAGCGTGAGGCGCAATCGGCCAAGCTTCAGGAGCTGATCCGCCGAGGCACCCCCGAGGACCTACAGGAGGCGAACCGTTTGATGAAGATCATGGCCGGCTACGATACTCGATCCAAGACGGACTATCGCGCAAAGGCTGCTCAAGAAGTTGCAAAGATCCAAGCAAAGGCGCGGTTGCTTGAGGAGAGGCTCGAGGCGTTTCAGCAGGGCGATACGATGCAGGACGGTGATGTCTTCTCCGAACTCGCGGCTGCCTTGCAGAGTGCGCAGCCCAAGATCCAGAAGATGTGTGAGGAAGAGTCTGATGACCATGAAGCTGTTGCAAAGCTGCTTGAGATCAACGACAGCATACATCGGACGGTGGAGCGGTACAAGCTCATGAAGAAGGGCGATCTTGAGGCCGCACGGAAGGTGGCTAGCGGGGCGCCGCTCCCGTCGACCTCGGGTTCGTCCAAGAGCGCGGCGCAAGAGCTATCTTTGATCGATTTCGATGGGGAACCGGACACGACGAACGGCTCGTCTTCGGGCCAGCCAAGTCAGCAGTCCACCGGCGTCGAGAACGATCTTCTCGGTCTTTCTATCGGCGATTCTACAAGCTACGGTCAAGGAGGTGCTCTGACGCTAGGATTCGGGGCGAATCAGAGTGAGTTAACCTCGCTACTCGATATGTGCACTGTACTGACCAGAGCTAGACATCCCAGGGCCCGCACTGCTATCTTCCGTAACGGAAAACAACAGTGCAAAAGGTACGATGAGCAACACAGCGACACAAGCGCCGCCATCCTTCTCCCAGTTCGCATCCTTCACGTCCCCCATGGCGTCCCAATCTGGCACTCCTCAGCCCTCTGGGATGTCCGCATTTAAGCCCCCTCAGCAGCAGGTTCCGGTCTCAAACGATCCTTTTGCCGCCCTTGGCTCGCCTGTGTTTTCCTCCAAGCCTACCACTCCTGCTCCGCCGTCTGCGGCGACCGCGCCTCCTGCAGCAGCCACGAACGATGATGACGAATGGTCCTTCTCGTCAGCCCTGCCACCTGAGGCTCCTAGCCAACCTAAGGAGCATAAGGCGACTGTAAGCGACTCTATAGTCAAGATTGAGATGATTGCTGGAAGGACTGGGGCTGGCAATGCTATGAACCTGAGTTTCGCCTTCTCGAATACATCTGCGCAACCCATCACCGAGCTTCATTACCAGCTCGCTGCAACCAAGGTAGGGTTCGGCCGATGTCCGGTAGACGATGAACAAACTGCTAACTCCATTCAGGGTTACGAACTCGGTCTCAGACCCCAGACAGGACGCTCATTGGCCCCTAGTCAGAGCAGAGGTGTGACGCAGTTCGTAGAAGTATGGCATGCTGGAGACAAGAACCGCAAAGTCGAGTCTCTCAAGCTTCGGTGGAGGATTTCTTACAAGGTTGGCGCTGAATCTAAGAACGAAATGGGTGAGATTCCCGAGTTCAGCATCGCGTAGCGAGGCAAAATCTCAGGATGGTGTTTTTGAAAAGGGCTCTAGATAGAGCCTTGGAGAATTAGGAGGCACATTGGGAGGTGCGATAAAAGAGGTATAGAATCTAGGAGTTTAAGATAGCTGAGAAAGCAGTGCCAATTGCCTCTCCATCAGCAGTGAAACTAAGTTCACACAGGCCGCCGTGTCCGTTGCTTGGTACAAGCAGCACCATGCAACCGTCGAGGAATTAGATGATCAGATCGATCAACTAAGGGGCTTGCCCATGTCCTTTCGACTTCTAACGCGTGGCCCGTTTGGCCTACGGTGGACTGCGGGCTGTTTGGATTAAGACTTATGGTGGTAACCTGGCTGCAGAGAAAGGTGACATTATCCATGCATGTTGTAACCAAGAAGGTAAATCTCTACCAACCACCTAAGTACTTCTGAAATATGAGCAGGACACGGGTGATTGGACGATGGCTGTGCGGTACCGGTGAAGGGAATAGGGACGGGACCGGTGTGGGAGACTCTTGTGTCTTCGTGCGGGCCGAGAACGCGGCGTGTGTGGGGTTGCGTGCCGCGATCTACTGACGTCAAAAACCAAAGTGCACGTCCGCCGCGGGATGACCTCAGAGTTCCCAGGCGGATTTTCTCCCCGTTACCTACGACTCGGACCCACCATCTGGTACGCTACCATCTGGTAGGCTTTCCTCACCAACTTTCCCCGATTTCTTTGTATAAAGTTCCCTGGTTTTTCAACGGACTTCTCAAGATCACGTACCTGGCTCGAAGCCGCAGAAGTGCTACGTAGGTACCCGACGAGCTCCTGCGTCAGGAGTTAGTCAGTCGACCCTCGCCCAAACCCCGTCGTCCGAACCGCGCTTTCGAGAACCCGAATCACACAATGGGCTCAGACGACGAACACCGCGACCGTCGCTCACGGCGCAGCCGCCTCAGCGAGGATGACAACAGCCACGACAACGACCAAGACACAAGGCCGCGCAGAGACGCTACAGACCGCGACAGCCACCGGCGCAGACGAAGCAAGGACCGAGACTACAGGCGCGACCGCGATCGCGACCGCGGCTCTGAAAGACATAGAGACAGACTGAGGTCGCGTTCACGAGATGGCCGCGAGAGACGCCGCTCACGTACCCCAGACTCCTCATCGCGAAAACGGTCCCGCTCGCGAAACCGCGACCGCGACAGAGACAGAGACCGGCGCAGGCGACGATCCCCCAGCGCCAGCCGTGGGAAGGAACTCGCCCGCCGCCGTCAGGATCGCCGTCAGGAGTCTGACTCCGGCTCCGACCCGGAACATGAAGCCCACCGACGCAAGCGGCCCGCGCACAGTCCCCTCCTCCGCGGGGGCCCTCTCCCCGACCAGGACGCTTCCTTCGCGGTGTCCAAGGGTGAGGAGCCCGAGAAGCCCAAGGAGAAGCCGAACCTCCGCACGACGGGCCTCCTCGCGGCGGCCTCCAACTCGGTGCAGCAGGCCGACGGCACCTCCATCGTGCTCAAGTACCACGAACCCGCCGAGGCGCGTAAGCCGCCTGCCAGGGACCAGTGGCGGCTCTTCGTCTTCAAGGGTGCCGACATTGTCGACACGGTGGAGCTGAACGCGCGGAGCTGCTGGCTCGTCGGGCGCGAGGCGGCTGTCGTGGACTTAGCGGCCGAGCACCCAAGCATCAGCAAGCAGCACGCTGTAATCCAGTTCCGCCACGTCGAGAAGAGGAATGAGTTTGGCGACAGGATCGGCAAGGTGAAGCCGTACCTCATTGACTTAGAGAGCGCCAACGGGACGGTGCTGAACGGAGACAAGATCGCCGACAGCCGGTACTACGAGTTGAGGGACAAGGACATGATCAAGCTAGGACACAGCACGCGGGAGTACGTGCTCATGCTGGTGCCAAGGGAATGAGGATTGCCAATGCTGCGGTGAAAAAGAGTGGGGGGAGCTGGTTCCATTGCGAATGTGGTATATTATTTTCACCACAGGTGGATGGCGCTTAATTTCTCTGCTTCTGCTAGACTTGTAAAATGCAATACGCGGGACTGGCGTTTCCCCCCCCCCCCCCCCCCCAAAAAAAAGGACAGAAGAAGCATTGAGCATACGTACGCTACTTTAATAATCTTTCTACTATGCTGGTTTCTACGAGAATACAACAAAAGAAACGCTAAGCCTCTCAAGGGGGCATTTTGCCAACGAAACAAAACATAAGTCTCCATCCATAATGTCGCATTCATGTGACAGCGCCTGCCCGTTCTGTTCTAATGTACTGTAGTCCAGGTTGTAGCCGTCCCGAAAGGTGCAACCCAGAGTGAGGACCAGGAGTGTATTCCCATCTATCCCAGCCGGACCCCTAGTCCAACGTGAGCCGATTCCGGGGGGGACTCACCAATGTCTCCAGCTCTCACCTGGCGCGAAAACTCAACTGCGTCCTCGGACCTTCGCTGAAGGCGTTCCTGTTCCATTCGAGCCCGCCGCCGCTGGGCTTCTGTAATGTCGACAGTCATTTCGCCAAACCCAATGAACCCACCACCCGCAAGCCGGATGCCCCCGGACCCAGATCGAGCCATACTCTCCCCGCCCGAGACACTCCGTGGGCTGTTTATTGGACTTTCTCGTGCCGCCTCAAAATTGGGTGGTCGCCCCGTAGGTAGCAGACTGGGCACGTTGCTTCCCCCGAACAGTGCCTCATCACGAGGACGTCCATTGTGCCTTTGTCTCCAGACATCATAGGATGTCTGGTCCATGTCAATCGGTACAAGCCGCGGAGAAGGCTCCGTCTCAACCATTGATGGTGGTCGGGGGCGGGCCAAGCTTGATCTGATACAACCGCTGCTGCTCCTTACGGGAGTATCCATCGAGCCGGTCGCTGCCACGGTTTGGGGGTTTGAGCTTGGATTTCTTGACATGGGTTGCGATGAGTAACCGTTTGGTGGCCTTGCTTGGACAGGGCTATCTGACACCACGGTTGTAGACAATGTAATATTGAGATCTGGCCGTCCAAGACTCGGGTTAGACCGTGAAAGAACCTTGCTATATGATTCCGTATCATCATAAGGGTACGGCGGTTGAACGGGTGCGGCGTCTGGCTGATTCATAGGAGTCCGCTGTAAACTGCTTATCTGATTCGTGACAACTGATAGGTGAGGCGGAAAGCACGCCGTGGGTTGCGTTCCAGGGCTGGAGTTTGCTGTCCTGGTACCCTTGCTCAGGATGGCAGGAAAAATCTCAGTAAATTGAGGATCGGATAGCGTTGCATCTGCCGAATCTCCCGGTCTACCGATAACTGTCCTCCCCTTGCTCGGCTCGTTCTGGCGCTTCGCTCCGGTGACAGAATCGGTCACACGTCGAATGAACTGTGATAAGGACTTCGGTCGGACCGGGTGCACTTCTCGGTCCTGTTGAGGTGTCGGCGGTCTGTTTGCTCGAATTTGGCCTCCAAGTCTGATCGCGTCCGAAATCTCATTCTCTTTCATTCTTTGCGCGATAGATAAGGGTGCGCTATCAATAGATCGCAAACTGTCGACTGAACGAGCATCATCGTAGGTGGCTACCCTGTCAATGCTTCCTGCCCTTGATGGTGGCGTAAGAAACGTCGGATTCAAGGACGCCTCATCCTCGGTGGCGGTTCCGGATGTAATATTGGCGTAGCTGGACTTGCCCAGGATCGACATCGGCTTCGGCGCAGTAGCCGTGCTAGAGCTTCGGCCCCTATTATATATTTGACCGCCGCCTCGGGGTGGAGGGGGCGAGCCTTTCTTTATGTGCATAAGCTCAGTCTCAGCCTCGCTCATGGATGTCACTCTTGAATGACTGGGGGACCTTCCACCCCTCGAAGACTGAGGTGGCGTGATGAGGCCGCGGGCGGACTCTCGACTGATACTTACGCGTGGATCGTTAGCCGTGGCGGCAGTCTCTCTCCATGCACCCCCATGGTCACGATAGCGTCGCTGCTCTCGTTTCTTCACAGAGCGATGTTTAGAAACGAGAGTCCACCCCGACTCGGAAGCACTTGGGTAACCCTCTACCACATCCGGAGGATACGGAGTAATGGTCCGATCCTCAGATCTTTCGTCTTCGGCCCGGGTCTCATGGTCTTCCGGAAAGGAACGATAAGGCATGTGGAAATGGTTCGGGTCAACGAAGGGAAGCGGAGAATCGCACATTACATCCTCCAAATCGGTGTGATTCGGTAGGTCCGCGCCGTTGGAAGCATCTGTTGACTGCGACGGTATGCTGCACATGCGTTCGAAGACGGAATAATTTTTGGCAGTCATGTTGCCGTCTACGATGTCTGTTGAAACGGCTTTCTGTAGCTCATCAATTTCTCTCGGAAGCTTTGCAAGACGTTCTTCGAGATCGACTCTGGCAATTACCAAGTCTGCTGGATTATCCCTGCGTCCCAGTGTTAGTTTTATATGGGTAAGCCAAGAGCGACAGGACAACAAAGAGAAGATATAATGAGCAACAGAGCAGCGGCGGCGGCGGTTTATAGGTGGGGACGAACTTACCGTTGTGAATTAGGTTGCTCCCGGGCTTTGTGTTTGTGATGCGTGTGAGAATGCCCGTGACGATCAAGATGATCCATCAGCTTCTTTCCATGTCTTACGTATTGCCGGTAGTCATCAGGCAAGCCGGTATTGGGATCCGTACCCATTCTTGCATTGGCTTCGTCGAGGGATCGGCAGTAGACTCGGACCGCCCGTTCTAGCCAGAATTCTAACTGTCCCTCCTCGGCAAGAAGTTCCGTGAAGAATGCTTGTACGATGCTGTGTACACGGATAGTATCCAAGGGTTCAGGGATGAGCTCGACGCTTTGATGAGAGCTTTGTGAACCGGAGGAAGGAATGTCGTCTGTCTCGTTTCGCTCAATGATAGCAAAATTAATCAACGTGACAAAGGTTTGAGTCAAGCTTTTTTTGTGGCGGGTAGTCTCAGTCTTCACTGGTGTGCGCTTATCGAGAGCCTTCAACCCAAGTGCCAGCATGTCGACTGGCATTGACTGGCTGAAAAATGAGAGTATGTATATGAGATTCAGCGCGGCGACGTCGCCTCGTTTTTGCAGTTGGTCTCGAATTGTCTTGTAGGCGGGAAGGTTTCCTACTCTCGGTGTATCTTTGAAGGACTTCAGATACTTGGCAAGGGGCTCTCGTGTTGCATTCATTTGTAATGCCGCAGCATGGATCATCAAGGGGAGACGACCCATCAGCTGTACCAAATCTTGGGCCCGTTTGAGATCATCAGTCGTATATGGCTGTTTCTTTCCCATTTCTTCGAGCAACAACTCCTGTGCGTCCTGTACAGGAAGAAGACCTAGCTTCATGATGCTAGGATTGTCCAGACGATATGCACCAGGCTCGGCACGCTCTGTCGACGTATAAATGAGACTGCTGTTTGGTCTGTCGGGAATGAAGTCGAGCACGGCGTTGTCGCCGAAACGAATGCCGTCAAACACCAAGAGCCAGTTTTCTGACTCGTTGAACCAATCCCGAACGATCTCGACCATCTTTTGAGGGTTCAACAAGTCCTTCTTTTCTTCTTGGGCAGTCATTCCCCTGATAGCCTCAGTTTTCGCGATGCGCCAAAACCCGTCCTCCATGTCATGCAGTGTGGTAGATCTGATCCAGTATATCCCACCCGGATAATCGTCCTTATGGTTGAATACATACTGGCGAGCTAAGTGTGTCTTTCCGGCCCCGGGAATGCCTTGAATCAGCACGGCGGAAGTGCCCTCTGATCGTCTCTTGGCGTCCGTCAAGACCTTGTGGAGGCTACGCAGCTCCTCCTGGCGCCCTTTGAAGAACGAATTGGGCCGGAATCGGTCAGGATGGACAAAAGTAGGGCGGGGCGTAGACGATTTCCGCACCGAGGCAGATTCAGAGTAGCTCATGGTGTCGGGAATGGCAGTCGGCGACGAGACTTGAGTTTCGTGGACATTACTTGAATCTGCCAAAATGTTAACATCAAAACCGTATACATTCTCCCGGATGGTTGAGCTCCAGCTGTTGACCTTGACTACAAGGGAAGACTAAGGGGGGACTCAGGTGAGTCCCAGGATGAGGATTGAGAATCCTTGGAAACTCTAGGCGAAGGACATGAAGGGGCCATACCTGGTGAAGATGTGCTCCAAATGCTATTGTAATCATGCGTCCTCTCAGCTGCTTCTGACTGGGCTCTCGCTCTCCTGTCGTGGATCTCGATCTCCCAACGAGTTCGGATCACTGGTGGGGCTTCTTCTGCCCAGTTTTGAATGGCGGTTGATACATTTCTATATCCAGGTGCGCTGGTGCTGTCGAACTTGCACATGCCGGAATGGGTGGCCTCGATGCCGTAGTAAGTGACGCCTGGCAGTTGCGGACTTGCTGACTTGGCGTCAACTATTAACATCCTGCGATATATTGTATATATTAGCCAAAGAACATTACCTAGTGCCTCTGCTTGCCATATTGGCCTTTTACCGTGGATTCGAACAAGATATGGACTGAGAACAAACAATAGAGATCAACAACTCTATAGGAATGAAACACTGAGAAAAGTGGGGTAACATGATAATAAGAGAGATGATACCAGTCCTCGGCAAGTCTGCCGAGGGCCAACTGAGGTCGATGCAAGTAGAAATGTTCTCACTTTGTGCCTTTGACATCCGTCTTGTGGTTTTCGTGGGCCATATGGATTTGAAAACGCTGGTAGACATCAAGAAAATGATTGTTGATGCTTTCCAGCATCTCATTTTCTTTTTTCAATGTCTTGAGGAGGACGGGCTCGCTCTCGAACACTTTTCTTGGTGCTATGGCATCTGCCATTCTCTGCAAGACGAGCCCCCATGCTGCCATATCGGAGCCATTGTGGGGAGTGCCTAGAAAGATGATGCCATAGGTTGAGATGAAGATGGACCTGACGTCCTCTTGGTTCTTGGCTCTGACATCGTTTGAGTAAAGCAGGGCACGCTTGACGAGGAGACCGCCTAGACTATGCGCGACGAAGATGATGGGGTTGCGGGACGTTCGCTCGCTCTTGCGGTAGAGGGTGAGATTGGCGACCAGAGTCTGGGCATGCAAGGAGATGAAGTTGTCGCTGGGACTTTTATGGCTTTTCCCTGCTTTGTAGACATCCGCGTTGTAGCCGTAGACCAAAATGTTGGCACGGGTCTTTCCCAGGGACTGGGGGAGTAGATCGGCAGGCCAAAAGACGCCTTTGCCGTCAGAAGATGTCCATGTCTTCTCGGGGTGTCCGTTGAGGCCGTGAACCAGAACAACGTCGACAACAGCGTCAGGATGACTGAATACAGCAGTTGTTTCGTAGCGAGAAATATGCTTATTGATGGATCCCTGAAAATACGCATGTGTGGTTAGCATGTACAGGGCAGAAGCAAGATGCAGAGTGCAGGTCTCTATCAGGGCGCTACTGGTGCAATGAGATGAGTGCACGAAGATGATGGAGTAGCAGAAAAAATGACAGCAGGGATGGTGACGAGCGGGACATTGCGCACGAGTGTAAGCCGGTGACAGGAGGAAGACAAACAACGAATCACTTACCATGCTTGCTTGCTTGAGGCCGAGCCAGCAGCAGGGGACTTGAAGAGAGAGGTGCTTAGTGGTCGCTTGGTAGCTAATGCAGCTTACTCTTTGCAGATATTGGCGGAGTTATAATCGAACAAGGCGTGTCGAACAGAGAATAAGAAGTGTAAATGCATGGGGAGGGGGGCCCTGCATGGAACGTCTTTATATCGATAGGGGTAGCGGGTAACAGGTAGGTACGGCTAGAGAACAAAAGGACAGTCATGTTAGAGCCCCAGTGGAAGCCAAGACGAGGCGGCTCGATATTGCGCGTCGTCAAGGTGTTTAGATGGCGTTCGTTGCCTGGTTCTTACTCTTCAGGCGCAAGCACAAGCACAAGCTAGGAAGCAGTACTCGGGGAAAAAAAAGGAGAAACGCCCCCGTCGCAGATGGCCCTGTGATGGAGTGTCGCACACCGGACGGACTGGTCACACCCTGAGGACGGAGCCGGAATCGCCAGCTTAACCCGGCAAGAAACGAAAGCAGGAAGGAAAGACGATCCCACAAGGCAAGGCAAGCCTTGAAAGGAGTGACGACGGGAAGAGTCGAGTCGAGTGCTGCCAGCTCGAGGACTCGGGGAGGAGTGGCAGCGCAAGGGGAGTGGGCATCCAAGGAGGAAAAGAAGAGAAGTTGTTGTGGGACAACTACGTCGTGCAAAAAGAGAGAAAAAGGGGTGTCCAGTAACTCTGCAGGCGGACAACCATGAACTAAACTGTCTTGGCTTGTTAGAGTGTAGTGCCTCTTTCGTTCTTTCTTTTGCAACTTTGCAAGGGCGACTGCCAGGTTTGAAGGAATAGAGAAGGTAGGGGGGGATGTTCATTGGTGCCCTGGTGCTAATTAGGTAGGTAGGTGGCGGGCTCCCCGCTGCCCGCTGCCCGCGCATTTACAGGCTCCGGCACATCATCTGCAAGTGCGAGGTGGCCGCGCTCCTCCACTAACGATGTAACAATGCCTCACCCGCCTTCTTCTCCCACACTGCACGTGTAACACTCGAATCTACGGATTCGTATCAGAGTAGTAAACAGGTCTGTACAGATGACGTATCGTTAGAGTGAACGTATCGACTTAGAGACCGGGAACGAAGGCTCACTGGAGCCTTCAAAGATATGCCATAGCAGGTACACCAAGTAGATAGATGGTGATAATAAATGATGGGTGGGTACCTAGATCGGTATGACCTGCATTTGCCGAAGAAGGGTGTGTGTATGGAGGGCGCCAGTAGCCGCCTTTGCCGTCCCGAAACATCAAAAGGCGCCACCGATGTTGGGTCTGTCTCTGACATGACTGCTTCTGTTTTTATTCTTGTCCATCCTTCCCGCATCAACCTGAGAGACACTCGCCTATTTGTTGCTTTGGCAACTTGATAATTCGCCAAGGAAGTGAGTGCACTACCAATGTCAGCTTCCAGACCGGACGAACAGATAATGATCGCCTCCCCACGAAGCAACCGAACACTAGGTGTTCTCGTCCGTGCGCAAGGCGACCTTGAAGAAGCGATACGAGAACACCTCGTGCCCGATCACGCGGTGATTTTGCCTCTGCAAACAAGCACTGCCCTCCCTCCTCTCTCCTCTCTTGCTTCGGTGAAGATAGCAGGCGGCACGACGTATGGCATGTTTATGTGACGTAAGCAAACGCGCCCCGGCATCGGGG
Organism: Colletotrichum sublineola; assembly: GCA_020631755.1. NCBI lineage: Eukaryota > Fungi > Ascomycota > Sordariomycetes > Glomerellales > Glomerellaceae > Colletotrichum > Colletotrichum sublineola. The sequence continues at coordinate 2,133,819 of JAHSQG010000013.1, forward strand.
GCTGGGCCAACACATCAGCTGACTCATTTCGACTTCATATACCTTGATCGTTGTAATGTGAAATGCAAGGAGCCGGAAGCCTCACTTGGGGGCAGAAGGGCCGACCCCCCTCTTGACGATGGTGATTGCCGACGCTGTGTGTACGTGTGGGAAAAGGCTGCTGACGCGGTGACTAGAGAAATGAAGAAACAAAGGTGTTGTTGCTGTAAGTTTGAAAAGTCTCATTGGATGATGAATGGAGTAGCACACACCTCACGTCAGGATAAGGTAACGAGCCTAACGCAAGCCACAGTCTCTTTGCACAAAACCTTGATCCCCCTAAAAGCGGCCACGACATGGATAGGGCGTCGCAACTGCCGCTTCTGGAAATTCCCTTTCTATCATTACTTCGTACATGACGCATACCTCACGCTACATTGGTACATAGTAAAGCCTGTGAACCTCAAGGTAGCACAAGACGGTCTACTGCATAACCTACTGACATTATCGACGACATCTCTTTCTCTCTCACTCCCGCTAAAACAATTGTACGTACACGGACTCTCGAGACTGGCGGATGCGACCCCAGAAGCCAGAGCCTGGTCGCATCATCCTTCCATCTTCTTCAAGGAGCGAGCGGCCCGATGATACGATACGGTGAAGGCGCGGCAGCTGACCTCGATAAGTGGGGTCCCGCTCCGGTGCCGTGAGTCCGTGACGCCGCCTTGACTCAGAACAGAACCTCAACGGCCGCCACCGGAACCGATCGACGACGCCGTCAATTCGCTACCCTTCCCCGGAAGAAAGGTGCACAAGACACTGAGATTTCCACACCTCCTCCTGACCGCCTTTCCGCACCGTCGCATTGACAAAGGCGTTGGCGTTTGTACAGCTGCTGTGCACAACCTTTTCGGATGAATTCTCGTGTTCGGCTGCTATTTCGGTCATCGGCACTTTGCCCACCGCCGTCCAGTCAGTCGGTTATCATGGACCAACATGGCTCAAGGGTTTCATTGTCGCGTAACATGCAACTTCTTTTGCGGCTGAAGCTGGAGGGACAGCATGTCAACAGCAGCGTTGGAGACAGCATTACCGGGACTCTCAACTGAAACCTCATTGCCGATGTTGGCATACCTAATAGCCGTTCGCTCCCACTGGCTTGGGCGAACGTGATTGCAAGACCCTTTCAATCGACGGCTACAAACTTCACAGCTATATCAGATACTCGTGTCGGCGAAAATATTTAGTGGTACCAATAATCAGGACCACGTCTCTTCGAACAGAGTTTGACATGGCGTGAGGTTGTCTAGGGGTAGGTCTTCCACCCCCAGCCTTTATACGCGCCCTGAGCCGTCTCACTTAAGAGGCATGGCAGCTTGGAGAAGCCATAATGTGGCCATGTCTGAACGGCTATCCCGAGGTACTTGCGTAGACGCGTCGGAAAACTCGAATCATGAGTAACACTGATGGGGTCTCACAAACCACTGTTAAGTTTACGGTGATCAACGTACCTCAGAGGTAACCTTCGAATGGAATCTCTGCCCTAGAGCTCAAGGCCAGAGCCGGGTTACAGTTGGACACAAATTTAAATCAAACTCTCCTTCGCGGGTGCACGACTGTGCGAGTCACATCCAAGCAGCCGGGTCCGGTGACTTTTACCAACGCAGGTCGCCTTGCGGTGACGGAAATGCCCCTCAAGGCTTTTCAGGCAACAAACAGCATTGCACAGAAAGTCTAATGCTTACTTAATTTGACGATATTGACAAGAGAGTCCAGCCTACGACACGAGTAATTCGTTTCCCACCACCCGCCAAATCCAATTTTGCCCCAAGACCTCCCATCACTCACATGGTCGAATCGCAAATGCATAAGTTGAAAAATATTATTATGACAGTCACTAGTATTGAGGACGTGCAGTACAAGGCTAGTTCAACCGTGTACCAGGGACTATACAAGGGTGCTATTGTAGTATAGTATCTCAGTCTGCATGTCACTCAATGAGTCTTTCATCTGCGCGAGGATACTGGACTTCTTTTGGGTGCTCGAAAGATTCCCACGATAAGAATAGCGAGTCATAGGCTTGGCTGTCAATGAACGGCCCAGGTTCTTAAAGCCTCAATCAAGTGTTTAAAACAGGACACCGTCTTTATCTTAGGTTGCTTTGGACCTATCGGCTTACGCGGTGCTTGCGCTCGCCTTTGTCACACACTGACCCAAAACCAAAGCGGGGGGGCAGTAAACCTAGAGATGAATTCGCAAACGGAGAGTTACCCAAACGAGTCATTCATTGTAAGTTGTTCTTCAATGTATCTTTTGTTGAATGCATTGAACGCTCGACCGCGGTTGAAGCAGTCTTGCTACCCTAAAAAGTGTCGAAGTTGAGAACGCCACCCCAACTCCTCCGCCTCCTAAATTTTTATTTTTACCCCCAGTGGTTTAGTATATTTCCGCTTCAAAGCAACGCCTGTAAGAAAAAAAAACAATAACAATGCAACGAGATGTCCTTGTCTTGATGGCCATCTGTTTCCCTTTTGCTTCATGAGCCATGTTAAATGTCATGCGCGACCGTCCCTTGAAACCTTGAGGTCGCCGCCCCACGCTTGATCCCTTAAGAACCATTGTTTGTTGAATTAGGCTATTGTCATAGCCCTATGGGGTATAATCCATATTCTCCCTTGTACGACCGCCACGACGCTACCTGGTATGCATAACTGCTAGCCGCTGGCACACGCACTTTAGATACCAGCGTCGACACGCCAGCCCTCAACAGGGAGGGGGAAGCTGGCACTCCAGGCAGCAACCTCCTTGCGGAGGTCATTAATCTTGGCAACCTGGCCGCTGGCAACGGTGGCCTTGAAGTCCTTAAGCTTGTTGGCCTCCTTGGGGAGAGAGCCCTGGACCTCCTTGCAAATCTTGATGGATTCATCGATGTAGCAGGCGACGCGCTCGAAGTCGGCCTCGCCGAATCCACGAGAGGTCATGGCGGGGGTGCCGATGCGGAGACCGCAGGGGGTAAGGGCGCTCTTGTCACCAGGGATGGCGTTCTTGTTGCAGGTGATGTTGATCTGCTCAAGGACGACCTCGACACGGGCACCATCGAGGCTGAACTGGCGGAGGTCAAGAAGGACCATGTGGGAGTCGGTGCCGTCGGCGACGAGCTTGTGACCAAGGGCCTTGAACTTGTTCTCGAGGGCCTTGGCGTTGTCAATGACCTTCTGTTGGTAGGCCTTGAAGTCGGGGCTGGCAGCCTGCTTCAGGGCAACGGCCAGAGCAGTGATGGTGTGGTTGTGGGGGCCACCCTGGTGACCGGGGAAGACGGAGAAGTTGATGGGGTTCTCGAGGTCGTAGAGGGTCTCCTTGCCGGTCTTGGCGTCGACAGAGCGGACGCCCTTGCGGAAGAAAATCATGGCGCCACGGGGGCCACGAAGGGACTTGTGGGTGGTGGTGGTGACGATGTCGGCGTGGTCAAAGGGAGAGGGGATGACACCGGCAGCGATGAGACCGGAGATGTGGGCCATGTCAACGACGAGGTAGGCACCGACGGAATCGGCGATCTTGCGCATGCGAGCGTAGTCGATCAGACGGCAGTAGGCAGATGTACCGGCGACGAGGACCTTGGGGCGGAAGAGCTGGGCGTTCTTCTCGAGCTGGTCGTAGTCGATGATGCCGGTGTCGAGGTTGACACGGTAGGGCATGGTCTCGAAGTAAGTGGAGATGGCAGAGATCCTTGAAAGCGGCCAAATGTCAACACATGCCTCCCAAATTGGGACTGTGACGAGAATTCCCAAGGACTCACTTCTTCTGAGGGGTCTGGTAGCCGTGAGACAGGTGACCACCGTGGGGGAGGTCCAGACCCATGAGGCGGCCGTGAACGGGCATGATGGCCTGGTAGACCTGGAGGTTGGCAGGGCTGCCGGACAAGCACTGAACGTTAACACCCCACTTGGAGGAGTCGAGGTTGAAGGCCTTGAGAGCACGGTTCTGGCAGAGGATCTCAATCTGGTCAATGTGCTCGTTGCCGCCGTAGTATCTGGCACCGGGCTGGCCCTCGGAGTACTTGTTGGACATGGGGGAGCCAAGAGCGTCAAAGACGGCACGGGAGGTAACATTCTCGGAGGCGATGAGGATGATGGACTCGCGCTGGCGCTTGATCTCGTCCTTCTGTAGGGATTGGTTAGACTATTGTCCATGTCCACATTCGAGGCCTTGACAGAGCAACGTACCATGATCTCGGCGACCTCAGGGTCGGAGTCAACGAGGGACCTCTCCAACATCTAGTTGATTGAGTCAGCATACAAAGTATTCTCGAGAGTGGCGAAGTAGAATAGGTGAGCGTACCTCCTTGTGAGAGACGGGGAGGGAGTAGGTAGAACCGTTGGTAGCCATTGTGAATTGCGGTGTTGCGAGATGCAGTCAGAGAAAGTTGAGGAGAGAGAAAAGATTTCACGCAAACAACGGCAGTGAAGAAGTAGAAGTAGGAAAAGGAAGAGAGGGAAGTCAGCAAACTTATGAAGGGAGGGAGAAAAAAAAGCTTGAAAGGCAAAAAAAAAATTGGATGGCCGCATCCTCACATTGAAGCGGTGGGGTGACGGGGTGTGATTGGCGGGGTCAAGCTGGGCGACAAGTGCCCCTCACCAAGCTGTACATATGGGCCAGTTTATGACAGTGAGTGCTGAGAGTCTGTGAGTGCGCAGCGCCAGTTAGCTGTAGTTGACATGGTGGAATGGGTGTAGAGGCTAAAAGAGCGCGCATCACATCCCTGACCTCGCATCCGGTGGATCCCTCGACTCCGATTCTGGAACGGTACCACGAGTCATCGAGCCAACGGTTGACATTTTCGCTGCACAAGAGCCGGAAGGAGTCATGACCTTTGGGCTGCTCGTGCCCCTTGGTTGTCCGTCTTGTTAAGTTTAATTTTGACTTTGGCTGAATCGAGTATTGTGCTTTAGGGTCATGGCGATGGCGACGGCAACAGCAGCTTGATCGGCTGAGGAAAACGGGTAGTGTGACTCAATTATGGAATGTGAACTGCACACGCGAAATATTCCCCAGCCCGCACACTCTTTGTAATGGCGGGGATTATCGTGAGATTTTTACCAGCCCTTCCCTCCTCGCTAGCATGAGGGAGGAATACAGCAACAGAGCTCTAAGAGCTATAGACGGGGATTGACTTGAAACCAGAAGCAGGAAACCCTACACGACATCAATTCTGCATTAACTTATAATGGAGGTTTTCAGCTCAATGTGGCCAGTGCTCGAAGCCATTTTTGAGGCGTAAAAACCAATCGGTCAAAAACGCGCATCACAACTGGGAGGCTACGCATAACGGGGCCTGCGATGTCGGCGAGACTACCTCTAGACGTTGCAATTTCAAAGCTTATTTCACACAGATTCCTGATAGGCCTGTGATTAACTGCGACTTTGGATACTGTTTGTTGGCTTGTCCCTTTTCAAGTACTCATGCAGCGGATAGGATTATTTAGACATGGGTGCATTTCTTCAAGATAGAAGCGCCGTTGACGCTATGAGAACCTGGATGACCTCAGCACGAAGGAGCCGAATCTATCCCCACCTCTCCAGATGCTGAATCACATTACCTAATGTGCCCCCAAGGCCCGAGACATTGAGAAATGACGGCCTCAGGTACCAAGGCGCAAGCAGCTACAGATAGGTAGGTACCTTAGCTTCCAGGCACACCCGTGTGAACAGGCTCGGCAGTGCAGCGGACCCATCAGGGGAAGCTAAGGTACCCGTATAGAAAGGAACCTGCCTACTGCGTAAGCTACTGGTACCTCAACCGCGGAATAGCAGAAGGATCTATTTTGCTCATCTGTCTCACGAACCCACCTTGTTCCGCGATGTCCGGTAAACACACAATGGTCATCATCTTCATCGGCGTGCGTGCAGCTTGTCAACGTCGGTGGCAGTCAGACAGTGCATGCAAGAGCTGCAGAAGCAACGCGAAACGCAGCCGGACTGGGGAAGGAATGGAGAAGGCAGGCGGGACACGCGATCAGACACGCAAGCTCCGTTCTGGCTGCCTCAGCACCCTGTGAGTGTATGAGAGCTGTACGGAGCTCTGGTCGCCTCGGGTTCCAATGAGTTGCGCGCTATCGGTTGCCCAGCCAGTGGAAAAATGGGTCCTTGACAAGCAACCCCAGCTTTGATAGGCCTATTACTTATCTAAGTGCGAGAGCCTATCGGGTGCACGTCATTGTCCCCTCGTTCCTTGCGGAGGCGAGTGGCAGGCGCTGTCACGGGGCACAGTTCCAGGCTACCTAGTAGACTGTGCCATGGTAGGTACCTACCTACTCAGTACTTAATAGATACCGACGCCGCCTCAGCTGCCGCACCTTCCCCCCGTCAACACATCATCACCCACCACCCCCCCATCCATCCCATTCCTCATCCCCTAGTATCAGCAGCACGAAGACGCAGGGCGTTGAACACATCGTGAACTGGGTAATCGAGGTTTACAGCAACGATGAAGAGTACTCTCCTCGCCGCGGCCGTGCTGTTGGGCGCGGCCCAGGCCGAAGTCCACAAGCTGAAGCTCAAGAAGGTTCCCCTTGAGGAGCAACTGGTATGTTCCGCCATCACATGACATCTCCATTCCCTCCCTCGTATGCTGACCGTCATCATCGCAGAATTCTGTCCCCATCGAGCACCAGGTCAGACAGCTGGGCCAGAAGTACATGGGCTCTCGCCCCGATAACCATGTCGACGCTATGTTCAACCAGAAGCCTATTCAGACCGACGGCGAACACCCCGTGCCTGTTAGCAACTTCATGAATGCTCAGTGTATGTTGAGCTCCCATCCTCCCCTGGCATGTCATGGAACTATGTGGCAGTCTAACAATTACCTCAGACTTCTCCGAGATTCAGATCGGAAACCCTCCTCAGACCTTCAAGGTTGTTCTGGACACCGGAAGCTCAAACTTGTGGGTGCCTTCCCAGCAGTGTGGCAGTATTGCCTGCTACTTGCACACCAAGTATGACTCATCGGCCTCTTCTACCTACAAGGCCAACGGCTCTTCTTTCGAGATTCACTACGGATCTGGTAGCTTGACTGGCTTCGTCTCCCAGGATGATGTGTCCATTGGCGACCTCAAGATTAAGAAGCAGGACTTTGCCGAGGCCACCAGCGAGCCCGGCCTTGCCTTTGCCTTTGGCCGTTTCGATGGCATTCTCGGTCTTGGCTATGATACCATTTCCGTCAACAAGATTGTCCCCCTCTTCTACAACCTTGTCAATCAGAAGGCCGTTGACGAGCCCGTCTTTGCTTTCTACCTCGGCGACACCAACGAAGAGGGTGACACGAGCGAGGCCGTTTTTGGCGGCCTCGACGACGCTCACTACGAGGGCAAGGTCACCTACATCCCTCTCCGCCGTAAGGCTTACTGGGAGGTCGACCTCGACGCCATCTCCCTTGGCAAGGAGACCGCTGATCTCGAGGGTCACGGTGCCATCCTCGACACTGGCACCTCCCTGAACGTTCTCCCCTCCGCTCTTGCTGAGCTTCTCAACAAGGAGATTGGTGCCAAGAAGGGCTACAATGGCCAGTACTCTGTTGAGTGTTCCAAGCGTGACGAGCTCCCCGACATCACTTTCACCCTTTCTGGTTACAACTTCAGCATCTCCGCCTACGACTACGTCCTGGAGGTCTCTGGAAGCTGCATCTCCACCTTCCAGGGCATGGACTTCCCCGAGCCAGTCGGCCCTCTCGTTATTCTTGGAGACGCCTTCCTCCGCCGGTGGTACTCTGTTTACGACCTCGGCAAGAACGCCGTTGGTCTGGCCAAGGCCAAGAAATAAACGCCTACTCACAAACCTTTCCATTGAGAATACGTCAACTGCTTGAAACTCCATATCCAGTGCGGCTGTAATATATCTACTTAGGTAGCTAGTTTGGACACCGGTGCGACAATACCACTAGTAGCATTTTTGCGACAAGTATCTGCCCCTTCGCGTGAGATGTATGAGATGTAAAGCTAGTGCCATTGGCCCACCTGTTGCAATGATGTTGATATTTCGAGGCTGAGAGATAAAGGCGGTTAATTGGAGACAGGGGGGGTTGCCGTGCTATTTGCATGCTTTTGTATACATACGAAAACCGTATCAGTAAGCTGGCGGTATATTGTCGGGGCTCTTGTCACAGATCTCTCTCTTTGGGGTATCAAACCGTGAATCTGTAAACCTGGGTTCTACGTGTTTGAGGCAACTCCGACTTCAACCATTTGGTGGTGTTCCCTGACCGACGAGATGTATCAGCGAGGCACGCTAGTTCAAAGCCTGTGCTACGCCATCACGTGAACTGACCCACATATTATGACCAATGGAGTGCCATCCTCATCCAGCGCCATCTTAGTTTTCGAACAAGACAGGTAGGTGCACACTCTCCCAGTCGCAGCCTCCCAACAACACCCAGGGAATTGCTCCAAGAGCGCTTGCAAGGCAAAAAAAAAAATCGTAAAACGGCGACTTTGATGGACCCTGGTCAATTCCTAGGCCATGCTACTTGCCTTTAAGCGTGTTACTGGATGAAAACGCTCCATCGAACGCCTGGCTACGCGACACTTGACGAAAAAAAAAAAAAAAGGGTTTCCAGGTTTGGAGTTCCACCAAGACGACCGACCGACGAACCTCGCGCGTCGCGACAATCCGCCCTCCACTGGGCTGCTACCTGCCACCCCCGTCGCTCCGCGCAACATCGACGGTCACGAACGCCCAACACGCCCCTAGTTCCGCGACAATCCCGATCGATAACGACATCACCATTCACAACTCACGACGACGCTTTTTACAATGGCGCAGCCGGATTCGGTCCAGGCAAACGGCATCCCTGGACCGGACCATGCTGAGTCCCCCCAGCCGGTTGTCCCTGTCAAGAGGAAGCGCGACAACGACGACGATGGCGAGGAGATCAGCACCGATGGACCCGAGAAGATGGAAGTCGATAGCGAATTGCCAAAGGAGGACCACAAACCCCTCATCAAGGACTACTTCACTGTCCTGAGCAGGTATGATTGCTCTTCTGCGCATACCTTGTCTATCATCGCCTCGAAAGCACGCTTGTACTGACTTGTATTTTGCAGTTTCGATACAACTCCATCAATTCTGAAGCGTCGCCTTCCTGAGCCTGAGTCTGAGCAGCCCGATGCGAAACGCCAAAAGTCCGCCGAAAGCGCAGCTACCATTGCCGACAAGGTCACCCGCGACGCCTACTCGCATGTCGACGAACTCGCGGCAGATCTTGTGGAAGCTGTGAAGGATCAACTACGAGAACTCCAATCCAACGATGACTCCGAGAAGAAGGACATCGATGGCGTTGCTGTAGCACAAACTAAACAGTTTAAGGACAAGGCTATGGACCTGCTCCGACGTGAGATATCCTACCCGCGCAGCGGTGTCAATGCCACCAATACCAAACCGGACGTTGAACCCGCTCTGGACAATGCTGTTCTGACGGTTTTCGGCAATGCCCCCCATGGCAAGCAACTCTTTTCGAGTTTGCCGAAGAAGGCGTCGGGCAAGGAAGGTTCCGCTGCAACGGTTCCTACCTTTGACTTACCGCCTGGTGTGTCTACTTCTTACATCGTTCCATCGCGACAAGGCGAGAGAACGGCGACACTTGGGGACCTTTTCTCTTCTAGCCGGCCCCTTCCTCCGCTGCAGCCGCCGAAACAACCGAAGCCAGTGGCCAAGGGGAACGCTCTTGGGTTTTACCATCCCGAGCCGGCGCAAAAGTCTAAGTACTTCAACGATTCGTACTCAAGCAAGAAATTGGCGGTCGGTTACTACTTGGATTACACCAACGCAGCACCTTCAGCTAAGACTAAGACGAGACAACGTGAGCGGGCACAGAGCTTAGCCGGCCATAGGCCCTCGTCGACCGAAGTAGAGGTCAACGAGATGGAATCGCTATTCCGTAGCGCCTTTTCCAGCTTCGCTCCCTGTAGAGATGACTCGGGCTCTGTCGTTCCATCTAGTCATGCCGGCCGCATGTACTGGCAGCTCACCGGCCAGCGGACTTTCAACCGAATGATTGAGTCTGAATTGCAGGAAATTGACGAAGACAAGACCGAGAAGACTGTAGAGAAGGATGCTTCAGCTGCACAGGTTGATGAAGAATTCGTCAGCGAGGCAATTGAGAAGTGGGATGAGTGGCTGGTGGATCCAGCCCTGCAAGACATGAACGACGTTCTAGCCAAACCCAAGGACAAGGATCCCGCTGACAAGGAGGTTGACGACTTCCTCGACGAGGTCACTGACATGATTGAGACATTGCTATCGTACCAGCGCATCCGCAACCTTACGCTACCGTCATCTCAGAATCGCTACGCGGGCGACCCTGTCAATGGCGATCTGCTGTCTCATGGTGCCGTCTCAACACCAACGGAAGAGGAGACGGCGACATACGAGGCACTCAGAGCACAACTGAGTCTGATCATCAACACCCTGCCCCCTTACGCTGTGGCTAAGCTCAACGGTGATCAACTTGAACAGCTTCTCATCAGCACCAAGCTCGAGGTCCGCACAGATCAGTACAAGGGCGTAATGGAGGATGATGCCGCTTCACAAGCTCGTATGCGTCAGCAGCAGAGCGTGGCCACCGCCGCACCTACGAACCGACCTGCCCCGCACCGTACGCCTAGCGCATCGACGCCATACGGAACCCAATATGGCTCCGGTCAGTACGGCACCCCCACACGGACGCCGTCAATTGCGCCGACAAATTATTACCGACCAGGTCAGCAACCGGCAATGCCCCCGCAGCAGGGTTCTGTCCCACGGCCTGGCGGCGTGCCCCACCAGATGTCTCATACACCACAACCACGTCCTGGCCAGCCAGGCAACTATCGGCCTACCAACGGATACACCAACTATGCACAACATGTTGGAAAGGCCCAGACGCCATACGGCCACCAAGGGGTCCAATATGGATCTCAACAGAGGCCTCCGCAGTATCAGGGCTATCCAGGGACACCTCAGCACGGCACGCCTAACGCTCGTTTCCAGCAACCGTACCAGCAGTCCTTCCAGCAACAGCCGACTACACCGTCTCAGGGTTACGGTGGCTACTATCCTAATGGTTCCAACATGCAGCAACGAACCATGTCGCCCCAGATGCCAGCCGCTCAATATCAGTCGTCGCCGACCCCACACCAGCAGCCACGGTACTACGGTTCCACTCCTCACCAAAACATGCCTGGCACTCCCCCAATCAATCGTCAACAATACGCGAATGGTAGTCACCTCCCTCAGCAACCCTTGAACTCTCTAACACCTGGATACAACGCAGCCGTCGCTAGAGCAGATCAGCAGCGCCTACATGCAGAGCAAGCGAGATACCGAGCCGCAGCACAACAAACGAGTGCTGCCTTTGGTACCAAGATACAAGGGACACAGGAGGGCGCGATGCCCCAAATTCCCGGTGACGACCCCAGCTCTCAAGGGTCTCCTTACAATGCGAGCATGAGGGCCCGCATGACTGCAGGTGGTACTCCGAAACCGCAGAGTCCTGTAGGGAATGCTGGGAAGGCAACCAATGGCACTCCGCCAATTCCTCACAAAGTGACGCCGGTGCCCATACCGGTTATACCTCAGCAGCAGCAAAGGAAGCCAGCTTAGCAATCTGTAAACTCTTTTCGGTTGTCAACGGTGCCACTCCTTGTCTCGGGGTTGCAGGGTATCGCGGGAGGGGTTAGGGCGCCCAACGGTGTCAGGCCTTCGCCAGATGCCATACCTCCATCTTGAAATATGCGGCGCCCACGGTGATCGATTTGTGCGGGTTTGACAAAAAAAACATATCCTCTCGCATGAGTGTTCCTGCAACTCTCTTTCACAAAAACGTCAATTTCGATTTCTCTCAACGGTGTCTGAATAGCAAGGGAGCGATGCCATTTCGGAGTTGGTCAGACAGGACCCTTTTCTTCTTCTAGTTGCGTCCACAACCCGGGGAGGCTGATTGTTGTACCATGCGAGAGGAAGTGGCCGGCCTAACGCATGCTGGATGGAAAGGCAAAGCAGGATGCTACTACAAGCCAGATCCTTTCGGGTCTATACAGTGTGCCTGAAATTGGCGTTCTGGCTCTTGTGTTAATAGAATTTTTGGAGGAGCATGACAGCTCATAGATGATCGCCGGAAGGGCGTATTTTTTTGGGTTTCCAGATGGCTCATCACAATTGATGTCGTTGTTGCATTACTCGACTGTTTTTTTGTTTTTTGTTTTCCCTTTTCCTCGTCTTTTGCTTTTCTGGTTCACATGCACAGAGTTTCTGCAACTTGCGTCAGTCAGGGGGAGGTGTTAAGTCCATGGGGTTGTTGTCTTTTTGCGCCTACCTCGACTAGGAAGAAAAGGGTTTGGCTCCAGTGTATAGAGTGGGCTGAGGTGCGCTTAAGTACTTTGCATCTTAATCAGAAACGACGAAATCCACGTCAACGAGTTGTGTGCATTCCTTTGTGCTTGGTACCAGTGCAAGTGAGATAGATAGTCAACCCGATCCCATGGACTGAAGGTTTGCTGACAACCTGTCTTGTTTCGGTACCAAGAGAGTTCTGCACACGGCACCTTCTCTTCAGGGTCCAAGACCTCGCTTCGTTTGTCTCGTCTGAATTCGGCTTTCCAATGACCCGGCATTGGAGCTTAAACCAAGGATTCTGACGACTAGCTTCTTCGAGGTAGGGTTCGGCCGATTCTTGAAATAGACCTCCCCGACCACTCCATCTCAAAAATTAGAATTAGGGGAGCCGCGAAGTTCATTCAAACGATAGCACTCACTAAGACAAGGACGTCATGAGCTTCAAGGTTAAGTTTACTTCACAACGCGCAGAAGAAGGAGGGGGCTATGGGCTCTATTCGGACAACATGGGATGTCTTCGATATGACTGGATATGCGACTGGTCACTTGCAGTAGTTACTAGCACGGTCATATTCGTATGTTTTGCGATTCACTTAATGGAGCGAGAGACAACACCCAGTCGACCAAGTCATTAAACAATATACCTATGGATCATTTTCTTCTACTTTGTGTTTGGGTTGGTAGCTTAGTATTGCACCAGAATACCGAGACTGTCAACTAGCCGTTTCCTCATACCGGCCAGCTTCTTGGACGCTTACTTTGCTCCGCAAACAGGATAGGCTTCGTGGCCAAGCCAAGGTGACCTGCCCCCCTCCCCCCATCCGGAGTCGAGTAGACATCTAGCCCTAAGAGGGAGCCAGTGACGGCGTTGCAATGGACTGCGCAACCTAGCTTCCGATCGGGCTTATGAAGATGCGTGTGAAGAGGAGGAAATATTAGTAAAGTGGAAGTAAAGGAAGGGTTACATGGAACAGGGATGATTTATTTCTTCGGACACAGATTTGAAAATGCAAGCTTGTCGGCTGGTATTATTTCGTACGAACGGTACAATCAGTTTTTTTAACATGGACGGCAATAGACACCGAGTTCCCGGGAACCATGAGCTTGTCTCGTTGAGCTATAGACAGCCTTCGAATGAGTGCGACACTTATATGTGGATTCTCTACCGAGTCTTGAACTCTCTCCTTCACGAGAAAAAAACACGACCGATTTCCCTGGAGTTGAGGGAAAATTTCTGGAATAGGCAAAATATTTTACTAGCAGTTGCTTCCCTCTGTTATTGTATTCCATCCGAACTTGAAGTTCATCATCTAACCTTTACCTTTTCAATTTTTGGGTTCAGATACTCTATCGCTGCTCATCTTGTGAAGGTCGTCTGAAGTTGCGAGAGATCTTGCATCGGTTCTATGGACCAAATTCACTTCCTGGTCTCCGACCTCTTCCAATCTTGAACTTCGTCCTGCCATACTTCCCTTCAAATCCTCTCTTCTCAGTCTCTTTCCAACTCCAACAGCTGCTGGCCAGCTGTAAGCTCCCTTCTCGTCATTCAGGACTGCAGCGTCAACCTCGTCCTCTCGACCCATCTTAGCTGCTGGAAAATTATCGTCTTCTTTCGATCTCATTTCTTCTCTGACCAATCTTCAGACAACGGACACGATGGGCTGCCTCAACTTGACCTTCCTCCTTGAGAGCGGCGCATTCGCCGACTTTCGTCTGATTTGCACCGATTCGAATGGAGTCAAGAAAACCTTTTCAGAGCATAGAAACATTGTTTTCGCGCAGTGCGTGAAGATAAGAGACCTAGCCACTATCGCCCTTATTGTATTTCCATCCCGCTCATTCATCTCAACTCATGGCTGATCCCAAGTAGAGAAAGGATTCAGACGGCATCGAATTTGCATATCTCGAATACGATCCAATACCGTTCGGTGCCATTCTTCACTTTCTCTACTCGGGCGAGTACAGGGCTGAGTCGCAGCCGGCGACGCGGAGGCGAGGTAAAAGCGAGCAAGACCTTCACGACGCCCCCCACTCGCTCTTCTACTCCCTCCGAGCCCTCAAGCTGTCTCATGAGCTCGAGGTGTTCGTCATGTACGAGGAGGCAGCATCAGCGTTATGTTGCGCCGTGGAGTATTACATACACCACGTCGACTTCTGCGGCATGGTTGATGAGCTTTACAGCACGTGCGGGCATCATACACAGTTCAACATGTACATTGATCGAATTGCTGGGGTGATTTCAGAGAACTCTCTTGTTGACAGACGCTTTCAGGACCGTCTGCACCCAATCATGCTCAAACACCCACGGCTTGCTCTCGACGTAGCGGAAGCAACGTTCGAAACTCTTGCGGAGACTAGACGAGAGAGTGTGCGTGCTCAAGAAGAGATCTCGGACATGCGGGCACAGGGTTTCAGACGGGACGAGTTCTGGGACCAGGCGGAGAAGGAGCGTCAGCGGAACAGGGAGATAGGGCAGAAGTCGGCGGATAGTTTCGAAGATCAGATAGTTGGCGGCGGCTTCAAGAGGAGCCCTTCCCCTCAGTATAATGTCAGGATGGTTCAGGAATGGGAATGTGGAGTTCAGGGCTGTTACATGCGTACCAGATATGCCTTTATGAAGCATGAACACATGGTGATTGATGTTTGAAATGACGAGAGAGGAAGGGGCGGGCTCAGGCTTAATGGCTTCGAAAAAACACATGGATATCCCATTTTGGAGCTTGTGGAGGCATGTAGGTTTGTCAACAAGTAAGACAGGGTTTTTTTTTTCAACAAAGAAAACAGATGTTTCTTCCGGTACACTCACTGCTGTTTTTACATCTTGGACTTTGTACATCGCAATAATCAAATATTGGTAGTGACCACCACCAATTGCTCGCCCGAATTTGGGACCTCTCTTGAAGTCATCTTGCTCCTTCCTATAAAATTTGGTTGATGTTCCAGGAAGGAACCGCAGGAGGCGTTCTTTCAGTTGCAACAAAATATTACACTCAAGTCTAAGGCGTAAATAACTCCATTTATCTCACACCTCGATAACTCCCAACTTCTTCTCAGCTCTACTCAGGAAATCACCTGAACCAACATCCTTCAATCGATATTTCTCAAAACACCAAGTATCAAAGCACTGCGACATGCGTGGCCTTAACCTTACCCACCTTCTGGCAACAGGTGAATACAGCGATTTGACAATCAATGCTTCTGGCGTGATTTACCGAGCCCACCGCTGCATTGTCTTTCCGCAATGCGAGGCGTGGAAGAATATGCCGGAGGTGGTAAGTGACAGACTCTTAAGAGCAAGAGCGTTCACGATACAGGATGCCGCCCTACTAACGGTTCCAAACAAACAGAACGACCAACTCATTCTCATGGGCCCCAATGTGACTCGAGCAATTTTGGAGTTCATGTACTCAGGTACTTACACACCTATCGACATTCCATGCCGGCTTACGGAGCCACCTCATACTGCCATTGGTAGTGGCAAGACAGGTAAATCCTCAGCGGCCGCAAAGGAATCCCAGGATCAGCCCAACACCCACGACTCGGACACCTTGAGATACGATGATCATAGCATGCTATTGTCAGCCTGCGTCATGACCAAAGCAAAGGAATACAAGATGAAAGACCTAGAGTCTCAGGCAAAAAAAGCCCTGGTCGCTGTTGCGCCGAGTCTTACCGAGCATGCAGAGTTCATTTGCACCATCGAACATATTCTCAACCATTACCGAGACCAGAAAGGTCTCGAAACCGTGCTGCAGATGATCAAGCCTGTATTCTCTAAGAGCGCTTGCATGAGAAGAAGGCTCCAAGGAGTCATGAGATCTTACCCTCGTCTTGCTGTGGAGCTCCTCGAGCCGCTTATGCTGGAACTTGACAAGTGGGAGTCCGGCAGCGCGTTGATCGCTCAGGGCCAGCGCAAGACGACCAATGGAGGAGGAGCCGGTGTCCCTTTGCCAGTAGTTACTGGCTGTTCATCCGGATCCATGAAGTCAGGAGTTCTGCCGGCCGTCGCTATACAAGTGACGAAAAAAGAGAAGCGACCAAAGCTTCACCAAAACGCAGGCGTGAGCTTCGCATCCACTCTCTCGGCAGCTCCGACTGGTGCTGCCTCACTGGCAACCATTATTCCAGTTCCACGACCTACCGCTAACGTTCCGAAAAAGCGGAAGAATGAGGAGCAATTGCTGGAACTCGAAAAGTGAAACAGGTATACTATGAATCGAAATACACCGGCTACTGAGTGCGGGCAGAGCGAAAGCGTCGAGTCGGCCGCGACCCAGCCAGAGAGTTAAAGGATCCACGTTTGCGGGCACAGCAGGACAGTTCTTCACCTTTCAGTGATAAGGAATATGAAGGAAGGGGTTCGGGATAGCTCAGAACTCTAGAAGCGTTTGGAATACTTGCATAGCGGTGATTGCTCGAAAGGAGCAAAGTCGTAGGGGTAGGCAGTCTGGTCTGGAATGGCTTACAAGAACTTGAACATAGCGATGGGCTCGCCTTTCCTGATACATGACCACGCACTTCATGCTGATTTTCCAAAACTCATCATCACCCGCAGGACTATTGTGCCTGTGTAAACTTGCTTTTTATGTACTGCTGGGATATCTGTTCAGCTCTATGCCTTTTATTTTACACGACGCCAAGACTCCCCCTGATATCATATCATGACCTTATCTTACAACTAACTACCTCTTGGTTGACGTCTTTATGTCTCCGGGCTCCCGACAGCCTATGCTCTTGCTCCGAGACCGCTGCGAGCTTGACCACTTCGTGCAGGCTCTGATGGCGGCCCCATTGGTCACCCTGAATGTACTCTTCCACTTCTTGGTCGGTTGGCCAGTGCACCGGCCCTCCCCGCTCACTGTTCAATTCAATCTCTTCGCGCAAAGACGCCACTACGTTCTCGTGAAGCAAGGGCTCCGCAAACGCCCGGAAGACGATGACTGCCTTGAACAGACGCCTGACATTCGCGGTAGACATATTAGCGCCGGCGGCTGGGACCCAGTCCCGCACAGCCCAGCACAGAAGCAGCACCATCTCCTCGAGGTCGCCGACAGCCGCGAGTGTGCGCATATAACCATTTATATGCAATGCCGTCACGCGCGAATCGACCAAAGGCTGGTGTGCCGAGGCCTTGGTCGACAGCACTCTCCATGCAGCTTTCAATCTTTCTGATGCTTCTCGGATGATTATGTAAGGTGTCTGGAAGCTATTCTGCTCTTGCCGGGCCTTGAAAACCGGCGTGAGTATTTGGCGCCAAGAACCGTTCATGTTGTCAGCAGTTTCTGGTCTCCTGAAGACGTGAGACCCGTGCGGTATCGTCAGCTCTGTGCTTTGCACTCGATAGAGTGACATGAGCTCCTTGTCCCCAAGCATCGCAGACGTGGAGGTATTTGTAAGCGAGATAGAAAGATTTGAGTAAACCGCCTTGCGTACTGCTTGGCTAAATGAATCAAGCATGTCCAAGCTGAGCGCGCCACGTTCCTCGGCCTTCTCCAAGACTTCGAGGGCCATCTTCACAACCGTAAGATCGTTATCTCGGGGTGCACCGCTGCTAACCATGATGTTCGGCCTGCCTAAAGCAAGCATGATTGACTCCCACGGCGCCTGGTCAGAAGGGTGAGCAGATTTTTGTCCGGTTTGTGCGAGCCGGATGGCGTAATGAATGGGGTAGAATTTGGATTGGGTGAGATAGTAAGGTGTATTTGCCGTTCGATTGGGCTGTAGACGGCAAATGATGTCGACAATTGCATGTAAAAGTTCGTGAGGTAAGTCGATGGACCCAGGGATCCTGGTCGGCGGAGCTGTCACGGGCCCCTGGTATTCTTTCAGGCACTGCCCGAGAGTGTTCTTGAGTGCTTCGCTTACGCTGCTGTGGTTGATATACTCCAGAGCAGTCTCGACATCGGAAGCTTGTTTAAGCAACCAAGCCAAGGTCCGTTCCCGGATGGCCACACCGGCGTTGGACATGTGCTCTATTAACCGTGGGAGGCTGGGCGGGCTGATTCGCGCTTTCTCAAAGTCGCTGAGGTTTCTGTCGTCAAAAGGGAAGACTTCTCTCCCATCTCCGGGAAGATTATCGTGTTCAGGATCGGCTGGTGCTGCTGCAAGCTTCAACATTAACTCCCGGTACACTTCAAACGTTGGCCTTATCCCGGATTCAGGGGGGTTTGAGAATAATGCCCAGGCTTCTTGGGCGTTACGAGTTGTCCGGATCAACGCAGCCCACATGCCTTGCTCCGCATGCAGACGGCGCGGGTAATTGGTCCTCGTTTGAATAGTTGGCGAGCCATCAGGAGCCATGCCTCCCAACACGTCCGTGATCACATCGATTTCTTTCCTGCTGTAACCACACTCCGCCATCATGAGGCCAGCTTTGACAACTCTGCTCAAATACTGTTGAGTGCCCGCCTTCTCTTCCATGCCGTCTCGCAATATTCGATAAGGGGGCCACGAGCTGGAAAGAGCACTAGCCGTGTCCCGTTCCGATGCAGTCTTCGGTAACGCGAGCAAAACATGCCTGATTGCCCGATAACTTTCTTCCTCGATGATGAGAGGACGCTCCAAGCTGGACGACATCGAGAGCAGAATCGTAACCGCCCTCCAGTTTTGAGAGGCCTGTTCATATGGTGACTTCGTCGATGGAAATGAAACAGCTTGTAGGACACTGTTGAACACTTGACATTGGAGCCTGTATGCCTTGTCTGGATGCCGACGCGTTATACCTTTGATGTATGCCACGGACAGATCTGCGATCTCTGGTAAGGCGTCGGGCTGGATTCGACTCGCATGGAAGCAGAGATCCTCAGCCAAGCCATTGAACAGCAACGGGTCTATTATCAAGTACAGATCGAAAGCTTTCCCAACATCATGCCCTGTTTGTGGACCAGAGTACCACCTTCTGCAGTATTCCATAAGTGCTTGAAAAGACTCAGAACTCATGTGTGTGTCTTTGAGAAGAAGATGGCGCAGAATAAATGTTGGTTTATGGCACGGTCTGCTCATAAACCTGGCAACTCTTATGTCTGGGTCGTGCGGAACAAGAATCCAAGCCCAATAGGATATGTCTTCTGCCGTGATACCTCTGCTCACCAAGGGGTGAAGTTGTGCTAGCCATTCTGCATGGCTGCATAGCAGCTTTCCAATTCTTGGATCCAGCTGTTTTACATGGCGAAGGATATGTTTCGCGGTGATGGTGACAAGCTGGGTGCTCTTGGTCGCCGCAAGAGACCTAAGTCTGTCACGCTTTGGCGAGCTGTCAGATGCGGCGGGACGACGGTAGAGGTCCAAAGCGTCTGCAAGGTACCTGTTGGGTGATTCGTCGTCTCCAAGGAAACTGTTGCGGGATAGGACATAGCGCACATTCGTGTGCAATTCTGACTTGGCATCGGGGAGCTTCGGCGCTTCGAATTGTGGATATGATGCCGAGTTGGGACTGGTCACTTCAGTTGTTTGCCAGGTTGAAGGTCTTTGAGCAACGGCTGCAGCCTGACTAGATCGGTATTGATGACGCCGCGAGACCTAGTCGAGGGGAGGACTTCGTTAGAGATAATAATGGAGAGCTTCTGGATAGAATATACTTACTCCTTGCCAGTTCGGAGCAAACGGCCACCTGCCTCTGGTCAAGACAGAAGTGTGTGATCTAGAAACGAGCGGCAGCCGCATTGCCCCATCTTCGCTAGCAAGACCTCAGATTCCCAGGATTGAGATGCTTTGTGTCGAGTTGAGGGAGCTTGACGAACGTTCAATAAAAAAAAAAAGGGCCCTGAGTATGTACGTAGCGAATGAGGAAACTTTCCGCAGTATAACGTCACGTGCGATAAGGAAGCTCTAGCAGGCTGATAAGAAAGAATGCTACCCCTACCCGAAAAGCAACGGCTGCACTGTTGCAGTTGCGAAACAAATCTGTGCTCCGGTCATAGACACTTTCTTTTCTTTTTTGTCGATCAATGTGGCGATTCAATGGCACTTGAAGCCCCATTATGCGTCCCTGCCAGCTCAAGATAGCGTCGTCACTCAGTCGTGGCCTGCACACTGCCCGTATTGTTTCCCGTCCACAGCGCTATTTCCACATCACGACGCCGGCAAGTCTGCCTCGCAAGCGCACTTTCTTCACCTCCAATGTCTACCTTTCCCAGAACACCGGCGAGACCTCGGCGACTGAGTCGAAGCACGAAAATGATGGCCCTCCCTTGCCTGCGGTCTCCAAGCGCAAAGCCGCCCGTTCAGCAGGCGCAAAGAACTCTCTTCGCCGAGTAGCGATCATAGCCCAACGACCAGCACAGCGAGACGCAGAAGTCGCATCAGCAGAGTCGGCGGATGCGCACGCCTCGACATTGATCAGTGCTGTATGTGTCGCTGAGGCTTTCGATATGGGAGTAGTGCTGGATATCCTTCGGGCGCACGGATTCGACATTGATCCGGATCAGAGTGGCTTCGAAGCGAGTGAGGTGGTCCACGCCCGAGCCGTTAATGGCGGAGATATCTTTGTGTTTCCCTCCGGGACAATTGTTACGTGGGCCTTGCCCCCTGACGTTGTCACGAAGCAGCTGTTAAGTGCAGCGGAAACACTGCTGAAGCCTGCCCTCCGGGAGGTGGAGGACCTGGAGTACATTTCCGACCCGAACAAGGAGACGAGTGGCATGAAGGGCGATATTGTGGTGTTGGGAACAAAGCGCGAGGAACGAGACGGCGACAGACTCGACACGACTCTTGCCAAGATTGCGTTCTCCTCCGGACTGGCCAGGAGCACAAAACTTGCAGTACTGGAAAGCGCACTGACGGCATATTTTGAGAGTACCAGGAAGATTCCTTCGGTGTTGTCGAAAGGCTCGGGCCTGCCCCTGAGCAGAAAGTTCATCTTACAGAAGACGGGCGAGCTTTTGAGCCTTCGCGCAAGGCTTAACCACTACTCGGAACTCACCGACTCTCTTCCTGACATCTTCTGGGATAGCCGATCTGAACTGGGCCTGGAAGGGTACTACGAACAGGTCGGGCGGGCATTGGACGTCAATGTCCGAATCCGGACGCTGAATCAGAAGATGGACTACGCGCAAGAGATTGCCAGCGTGTTACGAGAGATGTCGAGTGAGCAGCATAGCACAAGGCTAGAGTGGATCATTATCATTCTCATTGCAGTCGAGGTTGTCTTCGAGGTGAGGAGGATCGTGCTAGAGTATAAGGAAGAAAGGGAGTCCGAGGAGTCGGAAGCGAAGCATAAAGATGTATGTGATGAGAAGTCACAGGCGCGAAGCTAGGCAACACTAAATGGGCCTTGCTGCAATTTTGATACAAGATACCCAACTCAGTGAAATTCAAAGCATTCATTCACAAGGTACACACGCGCACATATAACCAACCCTACTTTGAACACACTGCATTCTCTTTTCTGTACCTCGTTTCTTACCCATAGACTGACTGTGTCTCCATCTCAGTGGTAATGCGAATCACACATCATCCTGCTTATTCTGCGTTATAGTGTTGAGAACTCTTCATGCCTGAAGTCTCTCGGAAATGACCCTTGGGATTCACGCAAGGTACTAGGTACCTACCTAGGTAGTGTAATATCAAGACCCATTGGTCAATGCTGCTGCAGGAACTGTCGCTCACCTCCCTCCTAGGGGCCTTCCGTGGGATTTCATTGGTCAACCGAGGAAGGTCGGCATTCGTTCCTTCCATCTTCGAAGCCATTGGTTTATAATTAGGTACGGTACCTTTCTCTTATCTCTTATGTTGCCAACTCAGCCGCCAATTCAGCACCAACCTGGCCAACGGCCAGTCTCAAAACACCACATACTACCTACCTACCTACCTAGGTACCTAGGTACCTAGTCTCTTACCTCTGGCAACTCATCCTTAGCGGGGCTTTTTTCTACCTCTTTTATTCTTCATAACCCTCCACCTCTGCAAAAAAACCAAAGCGCGTTAGACCACACAGTAAGCCACGTCATGCGCCTTCTAGCAATAATATCACCTAACTACTGTCAAAGCGCTCACTAAAAGTGGAGGCACCCCCATTTTAGAGACACTTTGGTTGCTGCTAAATACTCTGGCTACTTCGACAACTACAACAGCGCACTACTCACACCATCCGGTCTTTTTGAACATCAGCCTCTCTTGTGGCGCTTGCGCACACGGCTTATCCCTGCGTACGTACCTGCCTCATCTCACCTCTCACCTCAGTCACTTACACATTGAATGCTTAGTAGGTCCTTACAGTCAATACTTGTAAAAGGAAGCATTGCACACGACATCATAATTCAAGAGGGAGGCCAATGATACACAGAAACCAGCCGGTATGTTCCTTCCACACTTTCTTAACTTCTGAAAACAGCTTGCTCATTGTTTATTTTGTCCTTTAGGCGGCATGGATAACAATCTTGACGACTGCCTACCCCTCGACAAATCTGCTGACAGCTTACCTCATTACGAGGATCGCGTTACTCATCAGGCGCTAGAGGCGCCAACTGCCCTACCGATAGTGACCAGCGATTTATGCGAAGCACCTCAGCCTCAAGATGACGCTTCACCAAAAGCACCTCTCCACACGCAACCAGTTTGGGATGGAGAGGGCGTATACGTAGGAGACATACTTCCTGCTGTTCCGTTCACCTTGGTAAACAAAATCTCGGTGGACATACCACCAAGCACCCTGGTTAGGCCCCAATCCCTTTACCGAGGTGAGGGATCTTATTCTGAGCCAACAAGAGAATGGACCGCGGTTCAGTCCCTACTGGAAGAGCACCGTCGACTTCACGATGGAGACGATGGCGACTACATTGAATTTGACTTGGATCAATTCGCTGTCTACATTGACGCCCCTTTACCAGGGGACAAGGGCTATGGGAAAGGACGGTATCCAGATGAGATGCGGTCGCTCCAGCGTCTTGGACAGTTTCGATGTAACCCAATGTATGTGGATGGCATACTATCAGTAGGGGACAAGAAATTTTCCATCAGAGGTGTGCCTTTCGAAGAACTCCCAATCGGCAACTATGGGCCTTCAGAACCGACTGTAGGCTCTGAAATCTGGATACGCTCACGCCTCAACGTTGCAATCGCCAGAAGTCGGGACATCGATATCTGCTACAGACTTAAAAGGCCAGCAACAGAGTATCAACGTTTTCACACTGGCTTCTTATGGGTCGCGGACTTAGCGAAGCATGTGGTTGACTATCTTTCTGCAGCTCTGGACGAGAAGCGACAAGTTGTCTTCCGAGACTTTCGGTCTGCCTTTGATGCATGGCTCATGCAACAGCATGGAAACTCGGAGGTATTTTGCCGATGGCGACGCCAATATCCCAGGTCCGACTTCTGCAGCGCAATTGCTGCAAACACGGAATTCATCTACAAGGAAGCTTCTGGAGTTCTTGGACCCAGTAAGGTCAAATCGATCTACCTGTGGAAGGAGATCCTTAACTTCACTGCGTACGGCGGTAAAACCAAAACACCTGCTGCACCGGCACTCACCACTCCCTCAGCCTCTCCCTCCTCACCGTCAACTCCGAGCAAGCAAGAGGCATCAGATATCCCCAAAACGGTGGTAACACCATACGTCGACCAACTTTTCAATCACCTGCCGTGTGGTATGATGATAGAAGCACTCAACCCAAGTCCTGAAACAGAGAGGTTGCGCCAAGACATAACCATCGCTCTTCGACTCGAGTCAGCACCAGACATTCATACCGGTACGTCAGCCAAGGACACGAACGAAAGAAGCCCCAAGACATCTATCAATGTCGGCGATGTTATCTCTATAACTAGAGATCAAGACGAGTACAGCGAGTGGGCAAGAGAAGTTGCTATCGGTTTTGATGACGTAGACCGGTGGTTTGCACTTGTACAGAAAGTTCACAAGTGTGAGGATGGCAAGCACAGCTTTGATGTCATCTGGATGTACCGTCCTGTCGATACGATCTGCGGTATCACGCGGTACCCATGGTCTAATGAGTTATTCATCTCAGACCACTGCAATTGCGACCAGTTAGATGACGAAAAGATTGACGAAGAAGAGGTTCTAGCTGTGCATAAGGTTGACTGGGGCGGTTCGTCTGCTACCGGCGCAGAATTCTTCTGCAGACAGACTTATCTTGAGGAACAGCGACAATTCATCACCTTCCAAAAAGGTCACCTGTGCTGCATGCATAATCAAGCTGAAGAGCACAAATCTCCGTATGAGGCTGGCGATACGCTTCTCGTTTGCCTCAAGAGCTCAGACAGCGTTGTTGAGCCATGCGAGTTGATGGAACTTCGCAACTCCAAACTCGCCCTTTTCCGCCTTTTGAGGCGAAGACAAACAATCAACGGCACTAAGGAGAAGATACCGCCCAATGAGCTCGTCTACACCAATGAGTTTCTAGAAATTGAAGTCAAAAACGTCCACAGCAGATGTATTATCAGGGTCTTCCAGCCTGGGATGCCAATTCCCACACCTTACGACCGTAAAGGTGTAGGTAACGCCTTTTTCATCAGATATCGGTGGCAGTCTGGGCAACTTCTCCCTTTAGAGAACGGGTTCACATTACGGCAAGGCTTCGACCCAGCGAAGCCCTTTCGTAAGCTTCGTGGAGTCGACCTTTTCTGTGGAGGTGGCAACTTTGGCCGTGGCCTTGAAGAAGGCGGCGCAATCGAGATGAATTGGGCGAACGACATCAACATGGAAGCCATCCATACCTACATGGCGAACACTAACACTGAAAACACTGTCTATCCGTTTGCCGGGTCGATTGACGACATGCAGAGATTGGCACTACAGGGCAAGTTCAGCACGAAGGTGCCACCCATCGGTTCAGTCGACTTTGTGTCAGGGGGCAGCCCGTGCCCAGGGTTTTCTCGTCTGACAAACGATAAAGATGCCCCTAAGCAGCGGAAAAACCAGTCTCTTGTGGCTGCTTTTGCGTCCTTTATCGACATTTATCGGCCGAAGTTTGGGTTACTTGAAAACGTCATGGAGATCGTGCAGTCCAAGAATAAGCGTAACGAGGACGTGTTTAGCCAGCTAATCTGTGCTATTGTCGGCCTCGGGTACCAAACACACTTTTTTATTATGGACTCCTGGACGTACGGCTCGCCACAGAGTCGCCGTCGCGTCTTTTTGTGCTTCGCTGCACCGGGCTTCAAGCTTCCCAAAATACCGGCCGAGTCACATTCTCACTACAATGACAAGCCTCGCAAGGGACTGGGTTGGCTGCCTAACAAAAAGTTGATGGTGGAGCTTCCCAAAATGCCAACACCATTCAAGTTTGTCAGTATAGCTGAGGCTACAACAGATCTTCCAGATATTATGGATGGCAAGGCAGATTGTTGTGTGAGCTTCCCTGACCACAGAATGGGGTATGGTATTACATGGGCTGCGAGGGCACAGCTTAGTGTAATACCAATGCACCCGTATGGCGAGAACTTCATGAAAACATGGCAAAACGGCAAGGGCATGATGACGGCAGCAGAGAGGGGTCTATTTCCTATCAAAGGAAAAAGAGTCCTGCCGGGCTCTCGAGCTTGGGGTCGCGTACATCCGCACAGCGTTCTGCAGACAGTCACCACGACGCCATCACCAACAGATGCGCGCATTGGCCGCCTCATGCATTGGAGCCAGAATCGTGCTCTCAGTGTAATGGAAGTCCGGCGTGCCCAGGGTTTCCTGGACCACGAGGTGATCTTGGGGACACCGCCACAGCAGTGGAAAGTGGTCGGGAACAGTGTAGTTCGAGAGGTGTCGTTGGCTCTGGGACTCTCGTTCCGAGAGGCGTGGCTTGGGTCCTTGATCGACGGTGAGGAACTCCAGCCTACTGTCGGCCTAACCCAACAGTTGGCAGCGGCACAGGCACAGGCGGAGACTGCATATGGGGACTTCGACAGCGAACCTGAGGACATTGCGGAGACAGACACTCTATCGACAGACTCTCATACAGAGGTCCCCGTTTTGGCATCGCCACGGCCTCAGAAGCGCAAGCTCGGGAGCTCCTTTGTTATTGAGTTGGCCGTTTCGAAGATGAAAAAGTCTCGAGGGCAGATGGCACCGGAGAGAAGTGAACGATGGGAGGATGATGAGTCTGCGGAGGTTACTTTGGCATCGGCATCCTCGTCGTCGATCTCCAGCTACGAGGTCATTGAGCTGGATTAGAAGCTGGGAGGAAGAAATCATTCCGGGACCGGTCGGACTTATACAAACATAAGAGCCGGTGGCCAAGCGTTGATGATGGTATAGACGAGTCAAGTCGCAGAAGGAGATGATACCACCAGAGGTAGATAGAACTCCATAGACGATCCTCATAGCGAAGCGTGGATTGCATGCTGTGGCGAGACAGAGACAGGATAGTCCACAGAAAAAATAGTACCATTGATCGAGACTCGTTTTTTTACGCATCTAGGTGACCTTCTGTGATCTGGCCTGATTTTTGGCCATGAGTCTTATGGAGTACGCGAAAAGGACCGAGCATTGCGATCAATCTCTCTGAATTTTTGTATGTGTAGAAAAAGAAGTGTGCTAAATACTATGTAAATGCAACGCTGCTTTCCAAAAAAGAAAGAAGAAAAAAAAAAGCCCAAGATTATGTGTTGGAAGGCGGTAACACGTGTGTAAAACCGCTTCGCCGCCTTTCAACGAATATTAAATACTTCAAGTCTATACTGTAGCCTCCTTCTCGTCAAAGCCTCTTCCCCAATCAGCTCTCAACCCTTCGTCACAGTGACCGTGACAGTCTCACGCTCCTTTTGTGTGACTGTCACGAAAACCGTCACGGTGGGCGTGCCCTGCGAGGCGTTGTTGCTGACCGGCGGGCTCGCCGATGGCGTGGAGCCGGCGACGAGGTCCGTGGGAGGTTCGCTGGGCTCGTCGGTGGGGATCGGATTGACAATCAGGGTGTCCGTGAAGGTCCCTGTTGAGCTGGAGGTGGTGCTGACTGGGGCTGGTTTCGACGGGGTGGCTTGTCGTGTCGTCTCTGCGGTTGTAGACACCGGTGACGACTCGGCCGTCGAGGTGCGCGTGTGCCGGCGGGATGTGGATGTTGTAGGTAGGCTGTTTTCTTCCGTCGTCGTGGATGAGGGTGCAGGGACAGGCTCTATGGTCTTGGTGACAACGACGGTGGTGGTGAATCCCGGAGCTTGGACTGCAGAGCTCTTCTGGGGACTCGCAGCAGGTGGGATGATGGAGACTGTGTACGTCCCGATAATGGTGGGCGTAATCGTCGTAGTGATTTCCGACGCGACCTCAGACGCACTCGTCGAGGATCCTGGAACAGGGGTGCCCAGAATCCCACTTGCCACCTTGGGGTCATAACACCCAACAATGACGCCCTCGGTGGTGCTCATCGGCAGTGCGAAGCACAACGTCCCTGTCCCGCAGCTCTGAATGGCGAACGCGCCGTCAGAGCTACAGATGCCGACATTGCCCTTGACGCAGGCAATCTGGCCGGCAGCGCAGGCGGACTGCTCGGTGAGGGAGGCAAAGAGGGTGTTGAAGGTCTTTGCGGAGGCGAGGTTGTTGGCGGCGACCTCGGGGGAAATGGTGGCTGAGGCGGCAGGGATGGAAGTTCGGATGGTGGGAACTTGGTTGTTGGGTGTGCCGGTGACATGGAGTGTGGATGAGAGCGTTGATAAACGGACAGTCGTCGAGGTTATTAATGGAACTGAGGATGTCTCGGTAGATGTCTCGACCGGGGATGCCGTGGTAGGTGCCGCGGCGATGGTGGTTGATGAGGCGGGAGGAGAAGGTACCTCGATGTTGGCGGTGCTGGATAGGACAGAGGTAAGAGTAGAGGATGCTCCAGACTGCTCTGCAACGGCCGTTGTAGTTGTTGTGGTTTCACCCGGGACGGGAAAAGCGAAAGAGACAGACGACCGCAGCGGCGCTGTCTGTGTAGCAGCGGAAGAAGAACCTTCAGGCGGTGATAGAGGTACGGAGGCAGAGGCGGTGTTACCGGGATACAAAGAGGATCCGTTCTGTAGGCCGGATGTGAGGTGTGGTTGCAAGGATATAGTACTGGAAATGGGAGGTAGCAAAGCGGGCCCTGACGCTGTTTTCGGCATTGATTGGGATTCCGGGGTCGAGTTCGACTGAGCCGGTGTCGTTGAAGTGGCTTGACCTTCTGGTGTGGTTGCTGGCTGTGATGCGGCCGGGGCACTGGTAGTCGTGCCATCGAGAGTCACGAAGATCGGGGTCGGAGTGGCCCCATCTTGTTCCTCTTGTGCCGTCACGGAGAGCACGGAAGTAGTGGCGTCTCTATTTCCATGTTAGCTTTATGTCTGAGTGGGCATGGAGAGAGTGGGGAGACGCACGCTGGATCCGAGGCGATGCTCGATTTTACAGCAAGACTGCTGGTGGTGAATGCAATGGAAGTGGTATTCCAGTCCCTCCTAAGGCTGTGACGGGTGTTAATGATGGACGGCCAAGAAGTCAGAGTGGAGTCTACGGACAATCTCTCAGCACGTCTTACTGGACCGGCCTGCGTGGTCTGAGCGATCAGGAAGAGGAGCAGGACATCTGCTACGCGAACACAGGAAGGCATCGTGATGTATGACGCTAGATAGAGAATGACCTTGGCGGAGATGCGGCGACTTAAACTCGGCTTCCTCACGCAGAGAAGGTAGGTATTATGAGCGAGTATACGGAGGACGCTGTTCCTGAACCAACAAAAGAGTGTTATGGTCTCGTCCAGAAACAAGGGCGACGATTAGCAGAGGACAATGAACAGAGAAGGAAAAAAAAAAAAAAAAAGTGAACAAGAGACAAGGCAGGAAGACGTGTAGAACAAGAACGAAAGGCAAAACACAAAAAAAGAGAGAGAAAGAGAGAACGGAGGGGGAAGGAAACGAGAGATCAACGTCGATATGACTAGAGACACACACAAGGGAATGGAAAGAGTTGCTTGATGACGGGGTTTCGATGCTTGTCAGATGCAAAGCATACGAGGGTGCAAACCCCATCTTGTATGACTGGACCTAGAAAGCCGGCAAGAAAAACAGCAAGCCAGAGGTCTAGAACTTTTAGCCATGTCGAGGGCCATTCGGCCAGCCGGGCTATGAAGGCATCCGAAACACTTGGTTCGCGACTGGGCAAGGGTGGATAGAGCAGTTTAGATGAGGGCCCGGCAGCTTGGGAACATCGTCATCCAATGCCTCTGGATACCTCCCTGAGACGAAAGCCAGGGCTGGGCTGTAGCTAAGAGACTGGGCTGCCGGGGGTAAGAAGCCGTGGTCTTGACATCGGGTGGCACCATGCAGCGGGAGAGGTTTGGTTAAGCGCCTCGCAAGGTGTCGATACGAGATCTTTCTGTGGAAAACATGGCCGTTCTGGATGGACCTGGGCGAAAATGGGACCTTTTTTTGATGAGAAGGGGGGGTCTCTCGGTTGTCCTGAGGTTGTGTATTTGTCGTATTGTTCAGTGTTTCCGTACATGTCGATTGCAGACGCGCGGGAAGCTATTATTGGCAGACAGGGACACGCCCCTGTCCTAATCCCGTGCAATGCCCGCCAATCAATCTCACAGCGCTTATACCACCTGGGGCAAGTGGGGACCGACGGGCCTGTTCGCTGGCAGGGTACAGGCAGCGTAGTAACCTCACCCACTGTAGTAGGTAGGTAATCGTCAGTGCTTTTCCTCCTTTACACCGCGTCTCGTCTCGTGGATTTCTCATTCATTGATAAAGCCGTCATGCCGTGCCTTTCTTCCTGGTTTCTCAACTACTCAAACTTTTGACAATGCCAAAGTGTTCCTCGTTTTTCTCCACGTCACTCTGCAGGCCATCATGATAAAGTGTTGATGACTCTACAAGCTACCTACTACTGCGAAGTGGCGTGTCTCGGCTGAGTGCCACGTCACGGCAATCGCTATGTCATGTCTTGACTGCCTGGCTCCCATGATATTAAACGGCGCGTCGCATAGTCAGCTTTTTCCAAGCAGAGTGACACAACTTAGACTCTGTATTTCTCTCTCTTCATTTCCTCTCTTCTGTCTTTGGTATCAGTCCAAAACCCCTTCCAACAGCGCTTCGGCTTGGTGTCAGTTGCATCAGCCAGATGCCACCTGTCTTCGTTGCCCTTCGCCAAGGCGACCAGTTCCCTGACCGAGAGTAGGTTCAGAAAAGAGCCAAAGAAGCGAACCCAAGAAGTGATAGTCCGCGAAATCACAGCCCACAACCACTCTTCCACATAAACCGAGTCAGCTCGTCGCTGTTGAATAGGGCCAACAGTTTTGCACACTTGGTCGCCTTACACTCCAGCAGCCTCCAGTCGCATGGTCTGGAAGAAAGAGCCCTATGAACTCTGCTTCGGCAAGACAAACTCGTCTTTGCTACGGAACTTCGGAGTGTTTCCATCTATCGTCGCATAACGACATGCTTCTTCCTCGCTCCATATTCCCTGCGATACCCCGGGAATTCAACGCCAGAGCCCGTTGTCTTGCATTTTTGGCGGGGCTATTTGCCCTTCCTCCAGAGATTTTCATCAGAAAGACGTTGCTCGTCGGTTCCACCAACTCCTCGACGATCGCTCATGGTCGTGTGGTGACAAGCCCTAATGCCGCAACTCTTTCCTGCTCATATGTGAGCTCGCTTCTCATGTGTTCCAATGCCTTGTCAGAGTATGATTATCCGCGTACGTGGGCTGTATAGGTTGTGTCACCTTCCCCTCTCGTCCCATGGGCCAAGGCATAAAATGGGGTTTGACGACGTTGAAATATGCTTCCCTGTCGTCTTTTCAGAGAGCACGTTGCTCATCCTATGTCATCCATTGGAGAGAGTGGGTAACAATCGTCCATGCCAAGCCGCACCCCAGGCTGCGAAGCGGCCTGGCTCTCAGGTACGCTGCTGGACAGCTTCACCAGGTGATGCATCAGCTCGTGGTGCTCCCTTCGAGGTCTGAATGAGCCTTTCATTCTAGCAGACTGGCTCCAAGGCTACCCACGGCATGGAATCTGCTTCTCGTGCCAGGCTCAAGGTAGTGCGAGGATTATCGAATGTGATCCATCATTCTTGGGGTGCATATATATATGCGTGTGCGTGTGTGTGTGCGTTCGTGCCCGAGTAAATGTGCTCCTACCTTGCGATCTTCACCACATTCAAGCTCTCGTCTTTGTTGGTCTCTAGCGTCAAGATGCGTTCCTCAATCGTTATCGCTGCAGCCTTCGCCCAATCTGTCCTCTCGGCTCCCGAAGTCAAGAACTTCATATACATCGTTCCCGATGGATACGGTCCCGCCTCCCAGACCATGGCGCGAGACTATGTCTCTTTGATGCAGAATGGCCAGAACCCGAGGGCTCCCGTGAGCATCCAGCTCGCAGCCGACAAGATGGTAAGATACCGACCTGGCATCGACTCGCGAGTTTTTCTGTGCTTATGACTACAAAAGGTCATTGGCAACGTTCGAACTCTTGCGAGCAACAACCTCATCACGGACTCGGCTGCCTCTGCGACTGCTTTCGGATGTGGTGTCAAGTCATACAACAACGGTGGGACATCTCGGAGCAAATCAGTCGATCAGTGACTGACATGAACCAGCCATCGGTGTCAACCCCGCCGGCGAACCAGTAGGCTCCATCCTCGAGGCCGCCAAGCTTGCAGGCATGAAGACGGGCCTGGTCGTTACCAGCACCATCAACCACGCCACCCCTGCTTGTGAGTAGTCCATTGAATCCAGTCGCCACCCACACGATCTACGTGACTGACAGACATCAAAAGGCTACGCGGCTCACGTTGCCGATCGCAACTCGTACGCAAAGATTGCCGAGCACGAAATCGGCTACGGCCACCCACTCGGCCCCGTCGCCGACATCCTTCTCGGCGGCGGCCGGTGCTACTTCAAGCCGCAGTCCGATTCTACCTCCTGTCGCAGAGACGACATCGACCTGTTCGGCTTCGCCGCGGAGAACGGCTACCATGTCATGCAGAACCGCTCCGCCTTTGAAGCCCTCGAAAAGGGGCTGGGTGACATCCGCATCCCCTATATCGGCCTGTTCAACGACGGAAGGCCTACCAAGACTCTTTCTTTATCCTTCTCTAGCAACAACTTCCGGAACTCACGAACCTCGTAGGTCAAATGATGTACGAAATCGACCGCTCCCGCCAGCCCGAGCAGGAGCCTTCCCTCCTAGAAATGGTAGAGACGGCTCTCAACTCCCTCCACCGCGTCACGCATTGCAACGAAAAGGGCTACTTCCTCATGATCGAGGCCTCACGCATCGACCACGCCGGTCACGCCAACGACCCGGCAGCGCACCTCTTTGACACGATGCACTACAATGAGGTCATGGGCTTCGTGCGGGAGTGGATTGATGAGCACCCGAACACAATGCTCATGTCGGCGGCGGACCACGAGTGTGGCGGCCTAACGCTTAACGGCTTTAACCCGCTGCCGCTGTTCAAGGTTAACGCCTCCACTGAGTTTCTGATGGAGGTCTGGGACTCGTACACCGGACCTGACCAGAAGGCCTTCCTGGTTAGCGAGATCCTGCCCGAGTACGGGCTCACCGACGCCACGGACGCCGAGATGAACACGCTCCTCGCCGCGGGCTCGCTAGACATGGAACTAGGCAGCCTGCTCGCCAGCCGTGCCGGAGTCCACTGGTCCACGGACGGCCATACGGCATCCGACATCAACCTGTACGGCCACGGCGCCGGCGATAACGGGCGGGCGATCAAGGCAGACATGGCTGGCAACTGGGACAACACGGAGCTTCCAAAATACATTGAGAAAGCTCTCGGCGTGGACATGGCCGAGGTGATGAGGCTGTTGCGAGCAAACGGCACGGCCTGGGTTGGGAAGCGGAACTTGAACAAGCGCGCTGACGATCACATCCATGGCCACGACCATGCTCACTAGGGAGGAGCACTCGGCTTTGAACATGCTGTCGTAGTTGTAGCACATACATACACATCTAATTCTAGTTCACATATTCATTTCAAGGTGGTGTTTGAATGCCGGAAGGCCAAGTCTTGATGTTTGTATCTCTTCGGGATGAACCCATGTGAGTACTGCCATGCCTATAAGTTTAAATAAGGGCCATGTGCGCCACCGCTGCCTACCATGCATGTGCGTCATCGCTTTCATCGCTTAGGTTAACTGAAGAGATATTGTATAAACCCGAGCACGCCTTGTCAGCTCAGCTATATAGATCAGCTCGTTGTCTCTATAGATTCCATGCTTTTTGTAATGTATGCAGCAAATACGGCATCAGCACATCGCCTGTTAATATCAACTCTACTTTCGTGGCGATCAATGGCTGTTGCCACGAAGACTTTCTCTAACCATTGCACAGATGCACTCTATTCCACTTTTCAACGCCCTATTCCTGGCGACCTCGCCCTGTCATGAATCGTGATACCTTCTAATCAAAAAATGTACACATACGGCTCAGAGCCATCTTTGGGCTTGCTTTTGCCCTGGGCTACGCGCCGGTTGTGCACGACATATACAGCTTCTTGGAAGAGAGCAGCCGCCATACCCACTGAGACCATTATGATCATGGTCAAGAGACCTTTATCGTAGCTATTGTTCATGTTAGCTTCAGGTATTTTCCCGGCGACCAACCCAGAAAAGGACACCAAAGGGGACACTTACAACGGCAGGTCGTTGCCCCTGAAATACTGAGAGCCGACCATCAAGCCACTGATGGCGGACATCACCCACATGCTAACACACCCGTCAACATTGTCCAGTTTTTTCACGTCGTAGATTAGCGATAACTCACGCGATTCCAATACTCCGCTCTCTGGGGTCACGGCAGTTGACCTGCAGCCAGATGTTATGTGCTGGATGGTAGCAGACGGCAAAGGCGTTGATCATTGTCCACAGTCCCCATCTTGACCACTTTCCTACGTGCGGATGAACGCTACGAGCCACCACCAAGGTGATCAGATAGCAGATGTGCCCCAGTATGACTGTCGCTCCCCTCTTATTTGTTCGGTCGCTCAGCGTAGCGAACGCGAAGACGATAGCCATGGCGAGGGAGGCGCCCACTGCGGCGAGGGCATTGGCGCTGATTCGGTCGAAGCCAAGGGTCCTTTCAAGTATGGTCAGACGCGACTTTCAACGTCTATTGTGTGCGATGGCTTGCTCACATGATGATCGAGGGGGTGTATGTCATCAATGGCGACCATGTTGAAAAGACGCAGAAGGTGGATACGTAGTGTGGCCACCGCTTGTAATGCTTGACAGTCTTCCAGACGAGAGCCCAGGGGATGTCGATGCCGCGAACGCCGCGCCTGCTCCCGGGCTCATCGACATCCATTCTCTTCCGGAGTATGTCTTGTTGGTCCGCCGTGAAGCGGACGATGCCCTTGCTTGCCAACGGCTTCGGCATGTCGGGGGACCCTGGGAGGAGCAAGATGAGCATCAGCGCCACGACAAGCGTCGCCAGACCCTCTACTGCATCCATCTGTCAGCCACACAGACGGAACACCAAAACCAGAGCTGTTTATAGAGGGGAGGGGTCATCCGTACGCAAGTATAGCCACTGCCATCCCGTCAACCCTCCCTTGCCCGCCAGCTTCAGGATCCCCGACGCAACCAGAGGGCTCAGGGCGTTGCCGCCGAACTGCCCAAACATGAAGATGGCGATGCGCTTCGCTAGCTCGCGCTTCGTGTACCAGGTCGAGAGGGTGTAAATGGATCCGGGGATATAGCCCGCCTCGGTGAGGCCGAGCATGAGGCGGATGGCTAGGAAGCCGGCGCGGTTCTTGACGAGGACTTGGAAGGTGCCGACGAGGCCGAAGAGGAGGACCTGGAGAGTGATCCATTTCCGGGGCCCAAACTGTCGACATTTACGAGGTTAGGCTAGTGAAATACAGTGCCTCAAGCCCATGAAATGGAATGGCGACTGAGGTGAGGAAGCAAGGAGGTTGATGGGCTAATACTTGGTGAGGACGTACCCATTGCAGAAGCAGGTTGCAGGGAATCTCCAGCACGACGGTACCCATGAACATGAGCTGGTTCCCGAGATTGATGGTATTCTGGCTGACATTAATGTCTTTTGCGAAGCCGGCCGTGAGGGCGCTGGCGAGGTTCATGCGGTCAAGCTGGAACATGAGCAGGCCGAGGACAAGGAGCGGGAGGACGGTGAGGTCGATTCTGGATCCCGGTAAGCTTCCTCCTCTCTAGATCGATCTAGTGTGCTCATGTGACGATGGTGACAATGTGTATGCATACTTCCTCTTGGCTTTTTGTTCCTGTCCGAAATCCCACTCGGGCTTGTCGACGACGGAGCGGTGGGTGTCACACGCCATCTTTTCGTCGGTCCGCGAACCCATGGCTGTCGTCAATCACCGTTAGGTAGTTTGCGGTAAAGTGAACAAATCAACCGATCCAAGCCAGGCCAAACAGCTGTTCTCTCCAATTACTTTTCTCTTTGTTTGTCAGCCATCCAGGTCCCCCGGCCATCCTCTCATACTGACAGCCTTCACCGCCTTACCCCTGTCCAGTGTCGAGTTGTCCCTCCGCCCAGGCTTCAGGAATAAACCAATGTAGCTGGCCTGTCTTGTCCATCTAAAAAAAAAAAAAAAGATAAAAAAACCAGGGACCAGGACGTGGGCCATGCAACCGACATGGAACCTTGATGGTCTTACACATCTTTTCTCAAGGATCAGCTCACCTAACCCATATAACCCTTATCGATAAATACTGGAGTGAATCCAATAACGCCATCGGGCGCTAAGATGATCAAATTCGCCCCTCCACGAGTCCCGACACGGCGGACCCCTGACTGGAGGGGCTTTCCCTCACTGTATTTCTGCGATGCATCCCTGCATGACTACCCCGTCAGGCGTCTTGCAGATATGTGATTGGCCAATTCCCAGGGGATTACACTGTATTAGCGGGGTGCCACCCTGTGGCCCCCCTCCACGCGCTCTCGCCTGTTGCGATCCAGGTCCAGTCCAAGCTCTCAGAGGCCGTCTACGCAACCAGATTCGCCCTTTTTCTGCCAGTTGCACGTGGCAGTTTTCCCGGTACTTCTAATTCTATTCTTCTTGTTTTCTCTCTTCCGACTTTATTCTCTTCTCCCTCTCACATCATTCCGCAAATTCTGGATACCTGTTACCTGTTGCGCTGGAAACATGGGTGCAATCAAGAGAGTCGCAGTCATCGGCGCGGGGCCGGGCGGAGCCATCACCATCGACGCTCTGGCCCGCGAGAAGACCTTTGACGTCATCCGAGTGTTTGAGCGTCGGGAAGCCGCGGGCGGCTGCTGGTAAGTTTTCTCCCTTCTTCAGGTTCTGGTTCATCGTGTGGTCCTTTTGTCCAATCCAATGCAACGCGGGGCGACTCCGCACTGATATAACTTGTTCGCCGGGCACCTTGATGGCCCGAGATCCCCAGTCGGCGCCTTTTTGGATTGTGCTTTACTGGCTTTTCTCTTGGAACAAGGCGCAATTGGGGGTACATGTATATGAACGAGAACCACATGTGTACCCGGATGGCTTACATCAAATCTGGTGAAAGTGCACCGCCTGGAGCACCCGAGAAACCTGTCTCATGTGGACTAGGAAGCGATGAGGTGAACAGTGCAACCATATCATCCAAGATACGGGACGACAGCAAATTGGACGAGATGGGATGGGGCCTGGCCAAACAACCGTATCATGCACTGACCAACTGATCCCCCAGGGTTGGCGACCAAACCCCTCCGCCGCACCTCACCGACCTCCCTGCCCTTGCAGCCCGCACCGCCGACCGCCCGGTCCCGATCCCGGAGACCCTCCCGACCCGAACCCCGAAAGTGCAGACCCATTCGCCACCGCGCTTTACCGAATCCGGCATCTATCCCTACCTCGAGACGAACGTCGACGCTATTCCCATGTCCTTCTCCGAGGAGTCCATCCCCGAGCAGCGCACCGAGAATTCCATCGCCCTGCACGGTCCCGAAACGCCTTTCCGCCACTGGACCGTCGTCCGGGATTTCGTTCAGGGACTCGTGAACCGCAACGGGTACCAGGATTTCGTCTCATACAACACAACGGTGGAGCTGGCCGAGAAGATTGGGGGCGAGTGGAAGCTGACATTGAGGAGGGAGGGTGAGGAGGCGGATGAGTGGTGGGCCGAGTATTTTGATGCTGTAGTTGTTGCCACGGGCCATTACTGGGTGCCTTACATCCCTCACATCGAAGGCCTTGACGAGTTTGAAAAGGCTCGCCCGGGGAGCGTGATTCACAGCAAGCACTTTCGCGGACGAGACCAGTTCCGTGACAAGGTATGCGACTGTTCATGAGTGGATATTGTGCACCATTAGACTGACTGTTGCCCAGCGCGTCGTTGTAGTGGGCGCCTCTGTCTCCGGAGCCGACATCTCGGTCGACCTTGTCAACACGGCAAAACTCCCCGTCTACTCGGTCGTGAACGGCCGCAGGGCAAACCTCTACTTTGGCGACGGCGCGTTCAACCACCCCCGAATCTCACGCCGCGCAACCATCTGCCGCATCGAAGGCCAAACGGTACACTTCTCGGACGGCACCTCCGTCGCCGGCGTCGACTACATTGTGCTTGCCACGGGATTCACCTGGACACTGCCGTTCCTACCCTCAGTCGAGGTTCGCAACAACCGCGTTCCGGGGCTGTACCAACACGTCGTGTACCACCGCGACCCGACGCTGCTCTTCATCGGCGCGGTGGCGGCGGGCCTGACGTTCAAGATCTTTGAGTGGCAGGCCGTCCTCGCGGCGCGTGTGCTGGCCGGAAGGGCGAGGCTGCCGCCGGCCGAGGAGCAGGCGAGGTGGGAGGCGGACCGGGTCGCTGAGAAGGGCGACGACATCAAGTTCTCGCTTGTGCACCCTCAATTTGAGGAGTACTTTGAGACTGTGCGGGCACTTGCCGGCGAGCCGGAGAACGGCGTCGGCAGGGCGTTGCCGCCGTATGATCCGTCGTGGTTCCAGGCCTTTCTCGACGGTCATGAGTTGAGAAAGAGGATGTGGGAGAGGCTAAATGCCCAAGCACAAAAAGAGCTCCAGCAGGTAAAACTGTCGACGAATGGCTTGGTGGCACAAGGGGACAAGGGCACTCACGTATCACCAGTGAATGGGCCAGAAACCGAGAAAGTCCCCATCGTGACGACGGTTGAAGCGCCTCAAGAAGTGCAGTAGACTTTTCTCAATTGTATTAGAGGTAACTATCGACCGAAGAGTAGAGAGCATAGGACGCTGGTGGAGATGT
The DNA here is from genome assembly GCA_020631755.1 of Colletotrichum sublineola. NCBI lineage: Eukaryota > Fungi > Ascomycota > Sordariomycetes > Glomerellales > Glomerellaceae > Colletotrichum > Colletotrichum sublineola. The sequence goes on from JAHSQG010000013.1 coordinate 2,172,292, forward strand.
TCCTGACTGTAGTTTGCGGCAAAGACGACAGTCTGGGTCCTTTAGTGATTGCTATTACGTGTAGGCTATACAGACCAAACGTTTACTAGATGAAGACAGAGAGCCTAGCTCATGGAATCTAGGGCATTATTTAAGCAACCTTGAAGCAGCCCACGTAGGGGGGTGGGGACAAGCCAGAATGTCAATGGAGGCTAACGGGGATGGGCATAAGCCGACGTGGTCACTCACGCATGGCCAAGCATCTGAACGAGAAATCGCAGCGCTCACTCTGGCCAGAGAATTTCCAGGGAATGCATGATTGATAGGTCTCTTTCGTTCCCTGCGCCAAACAGATTCGCTCGCTAAATACCGATCAGCGGGGGGGACCAAGATATTGGGTCAAGCGCTTACGCGTGGGCGCTGTCTTACATCAGATGCAAGGTAGTCTGCGAAGATTAGCATTAGCCCCTTCAATATAGGAGGATTCGATCCTTTGAAGACACCCCCCAAAAAGAAACCCAAAAAAAAGCCCTACCAGCGCATATTCCGGACCTGGCGCGTCCACATTTTGCTTGTCTCTACAGCTCTGACGGTGAGTGGCATGTGGCAAGGCGTCCGTCGAGAAGGCGCGGCATGTGAGAAGGACGTATTAGTATCCCACGCGCCGCCGACAGTCGCGAGTAGCTAGGTCGGCCTTTGAGGCTACGAGATTTCGATCATCAACGCGAAAAAGCATGGACGCACCATCGCAGCCGCCGCCGAAGCCCTTGGAAGCACAGTCAACCTTCGGCCTGGGTCGCCGCATCAGGGACCTCCGATTAAATATAACGAGTATCCTTCCCGGACCGCGCCTCATACTGAACATCCTCGTCAGCGACATCGTCGGCCTCTTATTGTACGCCCTACTGGCGCCCGACTGGTCGGCGGTCTGTCAGCGGAAGATCTACGACGCGGTACCACTCGCGCGGCCCGTCTCCGAAGGCCTCCACCGCTTCCTGGACGCATTCCAACAGGAGCGGTGGCACCGGGAGGACCACGCGGGGGAGGGGGCCGATAAGTGGTGCCCGTACCTGTACCAGACGCCTCCCCCGCGGCTGCGGTCCTACCGCGAGATCCTCAACCGGCAGCAGGCGCTGAGGAATTGCTGCGGTGCCCAGTTGCGCGGGCTGGAGACGCCGGACGTGGCGGAGAACATGCTGCTGCAGGCCGCCCTCGCCTTCTGCTGGGCGTGGGCGCTGTTACGGGACCACGTCACGCTCATCTGGCTGCTGGCGGCCATCGAGAACAGGAGTGCCGGGTACAGGGAGACAGTTGAGGCGTCCAGTCCGCCCGCGGTACGCAAGGGGGAGGGGACCATGGCGGTGGGCCGGAGCGGCAGCGGCGGCGACGGCTCTTCACACTGCTGCCTGGAGAGGGTGCAGCGGCAGATCAGCCGCGGCCACGACCTGGTCAGCAAGTTTGTGGAGCTGGACATGTGTGACGTCGGCGGCGGGACCGGGCCCATCTGGGACGAGACGGAGTGGCTGTGGGAGAAGGACGGCGAGATCCCGGCGGACGTCATCGTCGACAAGGACAGCTTTCTCGTGAATCGCGTAGCCTTCTCGGCCGGCCTGTCGTGGATCATGGTGTCCATCAGCTGCGACTTTGCGACCTTTTATCTCCTCGTTTTACTGCGGCGCCTCAGAAATCGTCTCGTGGAGTGGCTCTGAGGAAAACAGTGTACACATCTTATCTTTTGGGGGCTGCCGCTGTTATTATATCCAGGAGAGTCAATGAGCAAAAAAAGAGTATTAGAAGTAGCAGTAGTCCGTGACAAGGATGTATTGGGCATGATCTCATCAACACCGTAAGAGGGGATATCACTTTCCATGCAAACAAACGCCTTCCAATGCAAACCAGGGAAAAGAAGAAGAAAGAAGAAAAAAAAAAAACCCTCCTTAGCGCCGGCGCCGGAACTTGCTGTTGTAACCCGGCCCGCCCTTCGCGCCGTTGTTCTTCAGCTTCAACCGGCGGAAGTTCGTATGCGCCATCTCGTTCACCTTTCTCACGGCCTTCTTGACCGTCCCCATCTTCTCCGTCTTCTTTGCGGTCTTCTTGGTTGTTTTAGCTCTCGAAGCCGATTCGTCAAATTCGTCGTCCGAGCCGGACCCCACACCTGCAAGCTCGTCTTGCATATCATCCGCTGCCCCGTTGGCTTGTGTCTCTGGTACCGTTTCCTCATCGGCCTCCTCTTCCTGTCCGTCCTCAGCAGGGTCAGACGGCCGTTTGATGTGCACAGGCTTCATATTGACTCTCCTCGTTGTTCGCTTCTGACCCTTCTTCTTGTACACCCTCAACGGCATTCCATCCTGTCCTGTCTGCTCCTCGTCGGGGCTGTCATATAAGCCTTCGTCGTCAAATCCGCCCAGGGGCAGATGCACTTGGCTATCAGCAGCAAGCATGTCGTCACTCGGCTTCGGAGGGGCTTTCGACCGGCTGACTTCGCCTTCCGCTTCCCGAAGAGCATCGAGATCGTCGTCATTGTCAAGGTTCTCCTCCTCTACTTTCCTGAGACTTGCAACAATGGCACTGAGACCCCGGACTATGGGCTTCCGAGGCAAACGTAAAGGCGGGGCCACAAAGTCATCGTCCTTGGTTGGAGGCGGCTGGGTGTGTCTTTTCAGGAAGGATGGGGTGTTAAACTGGAGTTTCGAAACAGTAGTAGGCGTCTTGGCATCAAACGGTTCGCTGTCCTTGTTCTTCAGCGGCGTCATGAAGCTATCCAGCATCTGTCGTTTGCTGGCCGACATGGGAGTCCGCCCAAATCTTGCATTGCCCTCGTCGTCGGTGGGCGTCGCACGCTTACGCGGCGTCGTCATCGACCTTGTATCGGCGGTAGTGTTCAGGTCCCGGTTCTTCCTCGAAGGTGTGCCCAGTTCGCGCTCTACCATCAAGTCAAACAGCCCAAGCACGCGGCCGTCGCGCTGCGGCGTCGGACCGATCGATCGCGGGGCCACAGGGCTAAATAGTGTTCTGGATATCGAGGGAGTACTGGCGAGGCCGGCATCGTCAGGGTTTGATCTTATTTTCGAGGGCGTCTCGGCATGTTTTCGTTTCTTGGAAGGCGTCGTCGTTGGCACGGGATCCTCTTTTCGCTTCTTCAGTCGTGGATCTTCGTTCGGAAACGGAAGGATCTTTCCAGAAAGGACGTCGCGGACTTTGTTGTACTGCTTATACTTTTGTGCTGCCCGGAACTCATTAGTCTTCTGAGCCGTTATTTTCGGGAACAAGGCCGTGCATACCTATGTCGGTATTGCGCTTAATGTCGTCTCTGCTGGGCTTTCTCCCTTCATGGGATTTGGCCCAGGAGGTTTCCCAGCTCTTCAGTTCAGCACGAAGCTTCTGGGCCTGCGTCTCATAATCAGCCCTCGTTTTGTCATCCATATCGAGGTCGTCGTCATTCAAAACGGGTATACGTCATTGGAGAAAAGATGTCTCGACGAGAATATGTTTGACAACTCAGATAATGTGGTTTGAGGTACACTGGGTGGGTTTTGATTTGGAGGTGGAGGAACGCGACTGAGACGCGACAGTGGAAAAACCACTAAACGCGAGATTCACCGTCGCCCAGCAGCTGGTGCATCAGTGGCCGAACACCGGCCCCACTCTGGGTTGTCCTCCTTTTCACCATACAAAGCCCAGATAATATAATACGTACATTTACGTCTTTTTACCATGCTGTCTCATCACTGAAATCAGATGTCACAACGGATTTGTGACATGGCCACGCATGACTTCACTGTGAATGGAGTAATTTGATATGATTTTGGGAAGACTGGGGTAGACGGCCCCTCAATGCACCGCCCGCCTACTATACTCTACGCCTGGGCTAAGCTCCATGCTAATGACCTTCGGGGCAAGACACAAGTCCTCTTCCGAAGCTCTCTCTCTTTCTCTCTCTCTCTCTACCAGGTTGAGGTTTGCGTCACCAGCACCCAACCAAGACAACTTTATGATGCATCGTCACTGCATATCCCCGGGCTACATGCAAATAGAAGATGTTCAACCTTGAATAGATCAAGGTTAGCTGCTGCATAAGTCTTAATTTATAGCTTCCCGAGGTCCACAATTTCTCAAAAGAATTACTACATGAATATCTAGCCTAACATGATTGACCACTGTGGTATCCTAGTGGGATTCCATCGGATTATCTGCATGCATTAGACGCACGTTGCAACATGGCATCGCAAGCTGGATGAGGAAAAACTGACGATATGATGTTCAACACAAGCCACCTTGTCGGCCTGAGACACATTTCAAAGACACATACAGAAATTTGGAAACAAATGTGTGTCGGTGAGTGTGATTTTCGGCGCCAAATCTACTGCTTCATGCTCAAATTTAAGGCCCAGACGCTTTGTGTCACCATAACCAAAAAGCTATTTTGGCCTCCTGATTGTGGTTCTATTTGTTTGTTCCCCGAGTCATCGACTTGTCTAGTTATGTAATTAGCCAGTAAGCGCAAAAGCGACATGGTTAGACATCTCTTCGTGGGCCAGGCAACTGACCTCTGCTTACTAACCAATGTGGCGGGTAGTGCACTTCATTGCAACTACCGGTAAGAACATCTCCATCCCATCTTCCCTCAACACCTCAGCAACTGCTCTCTTCTTGGAACTCTGCATCTTTGGCATGTCCACCGAAGCGGCTGCCGGCGAAACCCCGAACCCACGAGATCTCCACTCCGCCGTTCTGCAGACCACTCTGCAGGAGATATCCTCGCGACCAACCGAGCTCCGAGACTGCTGCGTCATCTGCCTAGAGGAGATCACCGAACGCTGCGAGGCCCAACCTTGCCACCACCATAATTTCGATTACCTCTGCCTCGTGACATGGCTTGAGCAGCAAGCGGCTTGTCCGCTATGCAAGGCCGAAATCAAGGAGGTCCGCTATGATTTCAGCGACGACCAAACGCAATGGAAAACGTACAAGGCAACGGAGCGACCGCAGGAAAAACCTAAAGCCGCGGGAACGTCTTCTCCGAGCCAACATGCGAGGCGGTTCTACTCCCAGGCACGCCCGCGATACTCGCGACCACATGCGCACCCGACCCGGACCTTCACACCTTCTCAAAACGAGGCGATTGCGCGTCGAAGGACCGTCTACCGGGATCAGATGTACTCGCTGCACGTCGGCTCAAATCGGATCTCAAGGTACAGAGACTTGACGCCGCAATTGTTCGCCTCCGATGCTGAGCTCGTATCCCGCGCGCGCACGTTCCTCCGCCGTGAACTGCAGGTCTTCGAGTTTCTATCGCCTGACAACGACGCGCAGTCCCAGGACGCCGACCCTGTCCGGCGACGCAGGGCAAACAATGCTGAGTTCCTCCTCGAGTACATCATTGCGATCCTCAAGACCGTGGACATGCAGGGCAGCATGGGCCAGGCTGAGGAGCTGATCCAGGAGTTTCTGGGAAGGGAGAACACACGGCTGTTGCTCCATGAGCTCAGAGCATGGCTGCGGAGCCCCTACATGACGTTGGAGAGCTGGGACCGCGCCGTGCAATACCCGGATGTTGCGCCTAAGCGGCGGCGACGGTCGCAAAGTCGTGACGCTGCCGATCGGGCGGAATCCTCGGGAAGCGCCGACGGGGTCTATCCTTCGAGCTGGCGGAGAGACGAGCGGCGCAGGTATCGGCGCGAGCCCTATGGGTCGCGCCGTTCACGGAATGATGAACGACGGAGAGAGGCGAGGGAGCGATACACTGTTGATTAGGCTCGCGGAGAATGACCTGAATCGCCTACATGATACCCCACAATTGTTTATAATGCGGCGACGGAGCAGTATTCGCGGGGTCCTTCTGGGATTGTTACGATACCTTTGGCCTGCAAGCTTTAAAACAGGCCCGTGCACCAGGGCCCCCCTCCTGACACGATATAGGATATATGAATACCCCGTGGACAAGGTCTCTTTGAGCTCTACGATTCATGAAATGTAACACGGCCATGCCATGTGGCGAAATGGAACTTGTCCAACGCACCGGAAGCATCACCGTCCCGTTGTGTGGGCTTCCTTCTTTCTCCCTTTTCTCCTGAGCTGAATAATAGCGGGGTGGTGGCCGACGCCCCCCACCCTAAATAGATTCCGGCCGACGGTTCCCGCAGGACTGATTGGTAATCATCAAAAACATGGGCATTCTCGGCGGAATCCCGCCCGTGCTTCCAAGTCTCGTGGTGATCTCATAAAACATACTTTACATCTTTGTATCCTGTAGTGTAGAACTTCACAGTGTATTATCTCATTATCATCACCCCTTATCCCTTCCTCATCACCGCCATCTTGTAGTCGAATGAACGCCGCACGGCAAGCAAGCAAGATGACCAACATCAACATCAAGATCATCTCGGACCCCGTCTGCCCTTTTGTGAGACGCCCTTGCTCATGATGGACCATCGTTGCCGAACCCACTAACACCAACCCGAAAAAAAAAGTGCTACCTCGGCAAAGCCCGCCTGAACCGGGCCATTGACCTGTACAAGAAGACGTACCCTGGCGGCAAGGACGATACCTTCAACGTCACATGGTCGGCCTACTACCTTGACCCGACGGCTTCCCCAAAGGGCGTGCCCGTTACTGAGCGCATGGCGGAGCGCTTCGGCGCCGAGCGGCTCCAAATGATGCATGAGCGTATAAAGCAGATGGGCGCGGCCGAGGGCTTCAACTTCACCTTTGGCGGCAAGGTCGGCCACACGCGCGACGCGCACCGCGCGATCCAGCTGGCCAAATCCAAGGGCCCCGAGGTCGAGAACGCCGTCGTGGACACCATCATGAAGAGCTACTTTGAGGAGGACGGCGACGTGACGAGCTGGGACATGATTGTCGATGCAGCGGTCCGCGGCGGCCTCAAGAGAGATGAGGTGCGGAGGTGGCTCGAGGAGGGCAAGGGCGGACAAGAGGTCGACAAGCAGGTCGAGGATGCGTACCGCATGGGCGTGCGCGGGGTGCCGCACTTCGTCATCAACGACAAGTACGAGGTCGGCGGCGCACAGGATCCGGACGAGTTTCTGAGGCAGATCGTGGCGGCCAAGGAAAAGAGCGGCCAGACGTTGAGCGGACAGGGCGGACCATCGTGCTGAGCATTTAGAAACCAGCCATATGCGTCCCTTTGCTTGATGAATCGAACAATAAGTTCAACATTCAACGTCATATCATAGAGCTTCTCTCTCGCGTGTCGCAGTGTGGGTATCATGTCGTAACAGCCGTCGTAGAAGTGACCTCCAACTTTCACATGTTCAGCAATCCTCCTAGGTCCTTCTCCATCGTCCGCAGTCGCGCCTGCAGCTCGCGCTTCTTCTTGTCGAGCTCCCGCACTATCTCCTCCTCGGCCCGCAGATCGTCCTCTGTCATGAGGTCCTCGCCCTCGTCCCCATCTTCCTGCTCGTCCTCTTGTCCCTCGTCGTCCTCATTCATCCAGTGATCCTTGTTCATCCTTTCGAGTGCGGCCTGGTGCTCGGCAACCTTTGCCTCGTAGTATGCCAGCGTATTGGTCTGGTGCGCGTACCGCGACCGCAGCTGCGGAATCCGCTCGAGCGCGCCGGGCAGGGCGTATACGCTGCACAGCTTCGCTGCACCCTTGAGGAGGACCTCGACATCAACGTCGCCACCCTTGCTGGCGGCCTGACGCTCGCCACGACGCAGCTGGGCATGGAGGTCCCCACCCAGCACGGCCGAGACGGCGGTATGACGACGGGGACCGCCCATGCCCCCAGCACCACTGCGGGAGCTTCCTGGGGGCGGACCTGTGGTGACTTCACCCGAGGCAACGTTGAAGACGGTCTGGCGTCGGCTGGAAGCTGGTTTCGGGTCTGTGCTCTGCGAGGCGGAGGAGGATTGCGACGGCGGGGGAGGGGGTACGGAGAAGAGAGCGCGCTCGTGAGCTTCGGTGTCGCGGATGAGAGAGGTAATATCGGCGTTGTAGAGCATGGCGTTTGTGAATATTTTTGGAGGCGGGAACCTAGTAAGCTTATCAGGATTCCGGTCAAACATTTCAAGGGTAAATCAATTAATTGGACTGCGGGGGGAGAAGCGAAGCGTACGGGAGGGAGTCGATACCCTCGCAGGAGAGGGCAATCTGCTCCAGGTGGATTGACAGCATCGACATGACGGCGAATCAGCCTCAATGCAAAGTATCAGTTCTAGAGGTGCGTAATTTGCGCGTTATGGGTGATTGAGGGTTCTGCTGCGAATTCTACGCAGACCGGTTCCGCGAGATGTTTAGTGAGAGGAGGTTCAATGTTTACAAAGTGCCCCACCAAACAAATGGCGGTTTGGAGAAAGCGCACCGGCGGCCCACGTCGTTGCTTGTGCACGGACCGAGTATCTATCTACCTGTACTTGGTAGCTGTTCATCCCAAATCCCAAGCGCCAAGCAATTCGGCGAGAAGGTTCATTCTTCGTCAACTCTTCAACAACGCCGGCCGTCAATCATGCTCGGGAATTCCCTCCCCTATAGTAAAAACACCTACATCAATATTGGGAAGAAAAAGAAAAAACCTTCAGTAACGACTTGGAAATTGGTCAAGTACAGTCTTGCGACTCCGCAAGCCCCTCGTCCGGAGTCATACTTGAATTTGTACAACTCGACGGAAGCGATAAGTAGCATTGGCGGCTGCCGAGGCTCGAGGCAGACACACATAGCATGTTGGCATTCAATACATATATTGAAAGTCTTGCCCTGGGGCTGAAAGCTGGCTGCGACAGACCTGGATGGGGCCGTGGGGGGGGCAGTGTTCACTAGGAGACTCCGACAATGCTGACAGCCAAGCCTTGTCATGTCTTTCCCACGGTGTTAAGATAGCCGACGGGTAGGGCAGTTGGAGGTCGATTGAACTCGATCGACAATGATACATGGCTGCACCCGGACTCAACTCATTGCCAGCCAGACTGACGCTCAGCCTCTCAGCTTACAAGGACACGGATTAAAATCAAGTTATCCATAATTAAGGTTGCAGTCTCCTTACTGCGTGGAGGTGCTCTTTTACGGCTGCCTGGTGTAGTTAGGTATATCGGCGTGTGTCTTTGCTTTGCCTTTGAAACTTGATGGCTCCCGGGTTGAGCCTGCCGATTGGCTGGGCGTGCGACGTTGGACATGATGACAGCTTCGAGACTCTCTCATTGGGCCCTTTTCCGAGCCTGCTAGTGCTCTCTTCTCTCTCTGTCTCGCCCACGTGCTTGCTCGCTCTCCAACGGCTTTGGGCGCATAGGGTATCTAGGTAGGTACATGGTACTGTAAGACATTTTATTCGTATAGTGCCCACCCAAGACAACTCCATAGCACCGTTTACAGGACGCTTTCCGATGGGTAACGCGAACGGGTTGGCCGCTATTAGCTTACTTTTCCTGCATACCCGTGGTAGGCATATCGGAGCCTCACATGTCCTTTCTGTTGCTCTTGCACTGCCCGGATCTGACTGCATGCCGCTCTCTTCATTTCACTGCTTGCTTGTCTCAAGCCCCATCGCCAAAATAAACAAAGGTCGCAGGTATTAGTGCCTGGAGGAAGGAAGGCTGTGAGGACAATAGGCGGACAGCGGCAGCGGGGCGGCGCCCTAGCCGCTGACGGTCGGCGCGCCCTAATTGGCAAGTGGCCCTGGCCCAGTGATCAGCCAAGAAGAGCGACGGCATCGTCAACCCGTCCTGCACCTGCACCTGCACCTGCGCGTCTTTTCTCAGACCTTGATTACGGTGTGCCAGTCCAGTGCCCTTGGCGTACACACCTACCGAGCGAACCTCCATCCAAGACTAGGTAGGTACCTACCTACCTAGGATCTCTGGGTCGTTTGGTGGGAGTTTATTCGTGTCTCATCGGCGCCGCCTGCCTTCTCCATCACCCTTCCCCGCGATATAATGCCCCGTGAGCACCCGCCCTCCTCCCCCGCTGGTCACTTGATCAGATGCCCTTTCTGTCATCATCGCCGCTACTGCCGCTACCTCGCGTTCCATTTTGGCTGTATATTGTCCTTGCCATCCCTCTTGTCATGGCCGTCGGTCTCTACTCCATCCCAGGCTTGGGCGAAAGGTTCGGGGTGCGTTACCGGTCACGACAACAAAAACGACAACAAAAACGTGCCAACCTATTCAAGGAGAGGATGGGCTCGACAAAGTTCCTGGGCTCCCAAGTTGGAGGGAGCTCCGTCATCAACTATTCGTACACCGACTTCCCCTATAAGCTGCTCGCTTGGGATATCTACTACTTCTTCCAGTACATCTGGGCGCTGCCGTGGATCATCTGGCCCCTCACCCCGGCCGACTCTGGCGACCTCGACGAGCTGGCCTTCACGAGACAGAATCTCTTTTGCATCTTCATGCACATTATTCTCTTTGTTCTGCAGCTCGCCTTCATTCTGGCCCTGCCCTTCGCCATTCTGTTGCCAATCTGGGTGGCTGGACTTGCTTTGGCCGCCTTCTTCACCCTCAACTATCTGCTTTGCCTCCTGCTCAACGGCCCAACCCTCACCTACCACTCGGACCCCAAGTATGCTCCCGAGCTGCCCGAGCACGCGCACGAAAAATGGGTTTTCCTAAACGGTGTTGCTGTGGGGTAAGTTGAGATACTCTCTTCTTTGACTTTCTGTGCTTCTTGCTTTTCTAGGCGCCATGACCATTTGCAACCATGCTTGAGAACATACATACATGTACTGATATTGCAACAGGGAACACTGGATGAAGAACAACCTCAATAGACTGGCTCTTACCTTCAAGCGACCTGTTCTGGGTATCCACAACCAAACGTCTGGAATCATCTTTGACGTCGTCGAATGTCTCATCCAGCGGAACCTGGGCTACGCCACGTACGATGTACGCATGTGCTACCGTATTGTCAAGGAAACACTCTACAGCCCTCAATATTCAAAGGTTGTTTTTGTTCTGCACTCGCAGGGCGGTATCGAAGGCGGTCTCGTTCTTGACTGGCTGTTGCAGGAACTGCCACAAGACCTCCTTGCCAAACTCGAGGTAAGTGAACGACATTTCCTCATCCTTGGAATAGATAGATAGGTAACTAATAATGCTCCATCAGGTATATACTTTTGGAAACGCCGCAAACCATTTCAACAACCCTCATCGCCACGCCTTGTCCCAGGCTCTGGCGCAGAAGGATCCCGCCGCCATGACTCTGACTACAACCACGATGGCGCATGAAGACCTCAATGGCAATCCCGTATGTTCTCGTCCATCCTCCCTCTCATCCGCCACCAATACTGACCTTCGTCAGGCCTCAAGTCCGAGCAGCGGAAGCAAAGGTCAGACGAACCAGTCTGGAACCCCAAGCATTCTTAATGAATCATCGTCAACCTCGTCAACCTCGTCGCGATCATCGACTGCGGCTCTAGACAGAGCCATAGGCCACGTTGAGCATTACGCCCACTCGACGGATTTCGTGGCTATTTGGGGCGTCCTACACTTCTGCACGTCCTTGGCTGCTGATCACACCATGCCGCGCTTCATAGGAAGGCTGTTTGTGCGCGCTTCGGAACGTGGTGGTCACCAGTTTTGCCAACACTACCTCGACGGCATGTTCCCTCTCGCCAGGGACTCGGAGACGGGAGAGTTCATCGGCGCTTCGGACGAAAACGAGTTTATGGAAAGCGAGATCCAGGTCGGTCGAGAAGGCAACGCCGGAGCCAACGCCCGCGAGGCCTTTGGGGTGTCGTATCTTGGCCGCGATTTTGCAAGCGAGGTCGAATTCCATGGGGAGCACTTCAAGGGAAGGCACAGAAAGAGGACCGTCAAGGTTAAGGATATTGCCCGACTGTGGCTGTATCGCAACGGTCGCAGCCCCCCCGATAGACCGCCACTGCTGTACACGGAGAATGGCATTGTTAGGAACGCGACTCTGTAAGGAGACATTGCGGTGGTGCTTTGGCGTTTTAGTTCATAGTCGCATAGATTGATACCCTCTTATGGACCTTTATTTCCACCAGCACGCTTGCAAGCGTGCCACTTTTACACTATGGTGACGATGGCACGAGACCAATAAGCTAAATGCCCTTGTGTCAAGGTTTCCTCTCGTGACTCGGCAAAGTGTTTCTTGAAAAACATATCCACTATCGTCTTCGAAACCTTTCGCCCAGCAGAAAATGGGCCAGTCACCCCATCTCATTCCAGCATCTGCCCCTTGATACGTAACTGCCATGGAGGCCTTGGGCTAGTCGGCTCTCTGCATGCACTTAACACGTTGAACACGTTAAACGTGGAGACCAGACCAAAGAATGGCATAACGAACGAGATCCTAAGGAGGAAGCAAGTTGATCATATCCATTTGTCCACAGCCATGCTGCTTCATTGCGAGACATATTAATCCTGAAAGGCAAACTTGGACCATCCACGGACAACATCGCCAAACTTCCAAAGAACAACGGGAAATGGCACCATGGCAACACATATGTCACCTAGTACGGACCCACCAACACTGATACCTAAGCGGAGAATCAAGAGCTTTCCCACGTACGGGAACGCTGCTGCAAAGCCAGACCGTATGAAGTTATTAATGGCCAAGGCGCTGTTTGCATGCGTGAGATATACCTCAGTCAGATAGAGAATCCCTGACATGAAACATAAAATAGAGCCACTCCCTATAAACACGCCGGAGAAGATCTGAAAAACGGCTGGCACTTCAGGAAACGAGGTCCATGCGAACCAAAAAATTCCTTCTGTAATTTAGCGAGCTTGCCCTTATTTATGCCTGGTTGGACCAGTCGATGTGTTGAAAACGTACCTGTGGGTAAGATGACTGAGCCTAGTATCATCGGTGGCAACCGTCGTTCTGGCACATGTCGTTTTGTCTCGTTAAACCGAGGCCCAACATGGTAGACGCCTTGTTCTCCCAAGGCGACGCATGCAACGACCAGAGCCAGCCAGGATTCCAAGGAACGACATGCTTTCGTCAACAGACGACCATGCCCGAACTACAACAAAGGCCTAAGGGTAGAGCGTGAAAGTCAAGTAAATGATGCCGTAGACGAAGCTCATATAAATAGTCAAGATGGCGAGCTTCGGCTGGTCAATGAACTGTACGATGGGGACACATGATGGGGACCATGACTCACAATGGGCTCAAGTATGATCATCCATAGCGGTTTCGTCAGGTACCTTTCCACAAAGGCTGACAACTTGGATCCGCCCCTTTGGTCAACCTCGCAGACCACGTTGTTTCCGGTTCTCTTGCTGCGGCGGAGTCTCTGCGCTCTGCTCTGTAGGATAATAGTCTCTGACGTCTCTAGAGTGGCCAAGAAAGCAATGATTCCAAACACCACTGAGATGATGAGTGTGATCCAGGAGGCCCACCGCCATCCGAGGCGCGCCGTCACGAGGTTGCCAATGATGGGCCCCACTGCAGGGCCGCAAAAGACCGACAGGCTGAAGACAGCCGTTGCGATGCCGCGCGAAGTCGGGTCCGTGAGAAAATCCACAAACATGCCGCTCATGATGGCCAGGGTGGATGATCCTGCGATGGCCTGGAGTATCCTGGATATGAACAGCGACACCGCTGAGCGTTACACAGCGGAAACGACCTGAAAGATGCAGCAGGCCACGTAGCCGGCCCATAGCGGCCGCCTCTTACCATAGAGCTCAGATGCCGGCCCCCATACCATGGAAGAGAAGCCTACGACGTACAAACTGATGCCCAAGAGCGAAAGGTCGGCTGACATGTTGAATTCTTCCTGAACTTGTGTGATATAGCCGCTGAACACGCTGCTCGAAAAGGATACTGGAACAGGGCAGGGTGCCCAAGTCTTCAGATCGGAGGTGGCCGCAAGGCCGGGACATTAAAATTTCATTTGTTTGATAGATAGATAGACCGATCGGCGGAAGATATAAAGACTTCCGGCTGCGCCGATCTAGAAACGAATTCAACACATGTTCTTCTTAATCTTCAACCCCCACCTGTGACCTTCGATCCAGCGGAACTAGAGCCTTTACTTCCACCGATTTCACAGTCTCGATCGTGACAATTCAAGAAGATTCCGGGAGTCCTTTACTCTGCTTGGATCCGTCCTAGATGGACGCCGATCGAGGCTCTGGCGAGACCTTCGATCGGCGGGGAATCTTGTGACGATCCAGAGAGGCATCTTGAGTTCTTTAGCAGTAGTTGGTTGTGTACGCTACGCACCGCACCGCTGAGGTCCGATCTACCCTACACACTTTCAATACCATAAAAGTAGCCAGAGAGTTGGTGATGACGATGGTCCATTTTCTCGCCGGCGCCCAGTTTCGTGGCCTAGTTGGGTCATTTGGCCCATCCCAATCCACATTGATAGTGTCGGCATTGGCTTGAGTATTCCCAGGTTGATAACTGTTCATCTTCATTTCTCGGACTATCCGAGCTGGTGGCTTGCTGGTTGCTGGATTCATCATGAAGTTTGTAACTGCAAGAGAAAAGCACCGGAACGCCGGGTGTGATGAGAATGGTACGAGAGCTTCCGTAGCGGCAATGCCAGCACTGGTGTGTGTCGCCTCTTGGGATGGGCTCCTTTCTCTATACCACAATCATGGCTGGGTGGAGAGCGAGATGTACCTGACACCTACTAGCGACTAAATCGAGACTGAATGTCAGAGGCCAGCGGAGGGCCAGCAGGGGGCCCCCCGGCGGATCGCGATTAGTCATCCAGATGAGGGATAAAACCCCTATTCGGATCCACGATAGTTAGAGGAGGCCAGATTCGAATGTTGTTACACTACCATACCTACCTTCTAGCCAGCTGAGTGTCCTGTTATCGACCCCTTCACTTGGATACTAACCATCCTCTGACAGTAATAGATTCGTGTGTGAACACACTAGGCGCAGCTGCCAGTAGCGCGTCCACAAGGAAAGAACGTAGAGTAAATACACAGCAATAATAGAAACAAATGTGAATAGAAAAGAATGTAAGGCTTGGCTTTTCCCCCTTGTGATAGTTTCAAGCTTCGAGGCCGTCACAGAGACTTATATACAACTCAGTCACATAATCAGCCCAAAACTTAGGCTCACTTGTATCATGCTTCTATAAAGTTTGCCTAGAGACATTTGACAATCTACACAGAGCCTGTCAAATAAATTTAACGACAGAACCAAAACAGGGCTACATACTGATCAGGAGTGGCATTGTAACAGATCAAGGTCAGGCAGTCAGCCCCTTAACTACCTAGATACTGTCAGCTGACAACTACCTGTACCCTTGTAGCGTTAGATCCCTCTACCTGTCAAAGTGTAGACAAAGTCTGGGTAAATACTAGTATCATTCTTTTGGACGGAGCTCGCCACTTAAACAACGAAATCTAATGACACGTGTATTGGGCCCCCGAAGCCGCACATTAGTATAGAAAATAACATAACGAGGTGTATGATAAAGTTAAGCATATACAGTCAATTAAATAATGATTATTACTGTACAGACGTACTTCGTACGCTACTAAGACCCTGCTCTTCTAGACAAGTCTGGCCTTACTCCTAAGTAACCTATTGTTAGGACCCAATAGATGATGAAAGACGTTGCCCCACCAGGCAAGGCGGGATGTGGGCGGCACAGCATTTGAATGGGTAGGGTAACAAGACCAACTATGGTACAAGTCACATGCAGATAAGGTAAGGTGATCACTCTGATGGATCAGAACTAACAAGATCAAAGGATCACGACACAGGTAATAGCATCGGGAATTGTATATAGAATGGATATTTTTGGACGCATTCAAGGACAGAGTCCCATAGCTCTTTAGCGATCCACTCGTGATGCATTCTCTGAATATCTTTTTAGACTCTGACATTGTGATTCATATTCCATTGAGCTAGTGTATACGAGCTATCCCTATGACTATTGCTTACACAACTGATTAACGGGTGGTTAGCAGACCAGCGAGCCTACGATTACTGTTACTGGTAACGTTTCCAAAGATGCTTCATCAAGATGTGCGCCGCTCCTCACGTGAGCAGCATCAGGATGTATCATCAATACGTTGCGGCAACGTAATTCAAGATTGCCGATCTAGGCGGCCCCATATGTTTACATAATACACTGTTGTGACCACCTACAGGACCGGCGCTGGTGACAATTGTCGGTGACGAATGTTTTACCAAGGTGAGGCTCGGTGGGTGATGGGTGGGTGGATCCCGGCTTATCAGAATGACTCACCAACACCGCCATGGAGTGGCGGGTAGTGGGTCCTTCGTGCATATGTCACCCTGGTCCCAAACTGCAGCGGAACCCTAGATATCAGTCAAATCGACCGGGAAACAATGCAAAGCGAACCCATGCCATGTCGAATCAGCATGGATGTGTTTTACACGTGTGTGAAGGTTTCAGTCGAGGCCGGTCATGCCTTCCTACAAGTGTACCTATTGCTTTAGAGTCACAGATGGACGACCTTCCGGAATCGATTTAGGGGGGGAGATTTTGGTCATTTCAACAGTGGCCTGATAGTCAGCAGTCGCGCAAATGATTCATCTCGAGGCAGCTGATCACACACCGCCTCACGCCCAATCACCGCCATTCCCAACAACCTACAACACCAATGCGGCTTGCCGAGAGTGGCGCTTGTGCCTGAGCTAAGATAAGGTAGGGTAGGGTGCCACCAGTGCCTTGACGATGATGCTTGATCAACAACGGACATTGGCTCCGGCGTGTGTATCACCTTGGTGAACTTGGACCACTACATACCATCCGAGCCCAAGGGTGGGAACCGGATAAGAAAAGAAAAAAGAAAAAAAAAATAGTAACCCACCACATGCCTCAGCCCTGGCGTCTGGTTCGCGCCATCTTTAATCTCTATCGGGCCGCCGAAAAAAATTGACGCAAGCCGGTCCCCTACGCCGGGATCGCACAATGGTGGGTACGTCGCCCACCATCAGTCCATCTTAGGAGCTTCATACGCTTCACACGCTTCACAAGCGGCCAAAGGGAGGGGTTCCAGACGCGCCAGAGTCCAGAACGGCGACCGGGGGTTGTTACAGGTCCCATAATTAAAAATGGAAATACCCGAGCGATCTCGAATCCATTTGCCGCCATCCTTTAAATTTTTCTGGTTATCGCCCTATCAATGTTGGGAACGCGACTCACCAACAAATTTGCAACCTGGTCGAGTCTTTTCTTGTCTTCTCTGGGTGGCCTTTAAACAGAGGCATCCATCCCCCTCGGTCATCTTCTTCCTTTTCTCTCATACGAAATCCAAGCCACTGTCTGCAGACAAGGAAAGAAAAAAGCCCAAGAAAACCACCCCCACCAATAGTCCTAACACCAAACCGATATGAACTCGGTCCACATCAAGCACGGCTCCGTTCGGCAGGGCAAGTACGACGTCTATTGGAGCAAGGACAACGAGTGGGCCATCATCGACGATGAAGAAGACGAGGAGAACGAGCGCTGGCTGAAGGAGGCCTACCACCACCACCGCCTCAGCTCGCGATACCTAACCGTCGGCCTCTTCGTCGTTCTGGTGCCCGCCATGTGCGGTTTGCTCTGGTGCTGCCGGTAGGTCATCCCTCGGGACAATATCTCATCTTGTGTGTACCAGCTTCGGTTTTACTAATACGGCAAACAGGCTGAGACGACGCATTTGAGAACACAAAGTGTCGCAAGAAAAAGAAAAAGAAAAAAAAAGGTGTTAAAAAGACAGGAGTCGATCCTTGTTGTCGGCTTACCAGCCAGATTACGACCCATGGTTTCATGCAGAACTCCCTCCGCACGGATTCTCTCAACCAGCGCAGACAGACGGGACAGCGGCCATGCGCCCAGAATGTTTCCCAACGCGTTGCTCGCTGTTTCTTCCTGCGAAGCGCCACTCTCATCATGCCCAAGACTTGATTACTTCGAGAATTCTTCGTCTGGCAACCAGGGAGCGTGCCGTGCACCCCACCCCCACCTCACCACTACCACTACTTTCGATCTCGGTTTCTCTTCCTGGGCATCTGATCTCTCGGCCGTAGCGATGGCAGCATCTGACTTCGAGATGAGCCGTCATTTTATCGAACGCCAACTCGGATGACCCGTTCGTCGTCACCGGCGAATCTGCACACGCGGCAGCGCCCTCGAACGCAACAGCATCGAGCGTCAACCAGACAGCCATCAGAATCCAGAACGTCAGTACGCTTCACCTTGGCAGCGATACCATGGTCTAGCGCGTGCCCACTGGGGAATTATCGTTTCCGTTCGGCGCTGCGGATGCCTGCGGTGTCGTAAGGGCCCTGCGTTCGCGTCATGCCGAGGGCAGACCCGTCTGCGATGGTGTGGAGTGCCGCGTCCGTTGGGTTGCTCGCGACCCGTGACGCATGGTCTCGAGGCCTGGGGCGGGGACACCTTTGCGAGATGTTGCATTAGGACATGGTCTGTTGAATTCGGCACGGAAATATTGGATGAGAGTATTTGGAGAGATTCGGTCATCGGGAAATGGGTACTATTCACCTCGTATACATCAAGTCAACGGAGCAGCGGCTCGACGAGAGAAGGTATACACAAAACCCACTGGCCTCAGACGTCACAATTGGGTTCAAGGCACAGGCTACGTCCCCTCCCTACTACTACTCAGACGTCCACGCATATACAGACGAAATAGAATCAAGCACGTGGAAGCAACCGACTCGTCCCAGTGCACCGCGCCGACGATGCCGAAGTAGTCTGAGCTTATCGGATGCACTTCGTATAGCCTACGCGACAGCTTGTTACCCAGAGCTCGGAAATTCGGCACAACCTCGCGGCGCTGGTGGCAGTCGTGGAACCCGCCTGGTTCACCCGATGTCCGTGAAGGGGGGGGGGGGGTCAGTGCGTCGGACGCTCTCTGGCGTTACGAACGAACGTTATTTGCAACATCGGACGACCAGGGGCCCCGTGTGTCCTCGACGAGCCGCATCCATCCATTCCAGCGTCCGCACACACGACCTCTTGGGATGAGAAACACATTCGTAATCGGGGACGAGACTTTTCATCCTCCTTCCGTACGCCTAATTCAGGAAACGGTATTCAAAGAGTGAAGGGTTCACACCGCCTCTCTCAATAGATAGATAGTCCACTCGTAAAATGAATAATGTTTAATGAGCATTATCTTAATAAGGTATCATCAAGTCATCAGTTTGTGTTGCCATGCCAACTCGTCATCAACCCGTCCAAAAAATATACCATTCCCTTTCCAACTCGTACAAGTACACGCGCTCCGGGCGGCGACGGTGTCGAAGGCGCCCGACTCAAGTCTTCAACTCTACGTCGCGGCGGTACGTCCACGTAGTGGCGTCCGAGTAAACGGGCTTGTACCCCAGGACGCCCTCGACAAGCGAGAGGATGACGGTCGGCGTGAGGATGAAGGCGCCACCGTACTTGTGCTCGGTGGCCAGCACCAGGCGGTCGATGCTGGCGCCCAGGCCGAAGGCGCACTGGTGCAGGCGAACCTCGACGGCGGGGGGCTGTTGGTTGTTCAGTCAGTCAAAAGTTTTGAAAAGAAGAAGTTACACCAAGAAATATAAACAGAAACAACAGAATTGACGATACACGTAAGAGAATTAAGGAGGGGAAAAAAAAACCCAAAAAAAAAAAACCAAAAAAAAAACTCGGGGTGTCGCACCTTGCTGCTAATCTGGTGGTTCGTCCTGCGCCAGCGCTTAAAGTAGTCGGCGAGGAACTTGAGGGTCGGGCTGTGGCTGCACTGGACCTCGATCTCGTGGGCGCCGCGGCTGTAGATCATGAGGTGGTAGGGCGGCTTCAGGAGCAGGTCGTCCGGGCGGGGCAGGGCGTCGGCGCGGGGCATGAAGTCCGGGGGTGGGTGGGTCGCCGTCGAGCTCACCGAAGGACCGCGGCGGTGGTAAGCGACGTCGGGGCCGCTAATAGAGAGGCGGCCCACGCGGGGGTCGACGGCGTCGACCTCGTCCCAGTCGTCGGCGTTGGGTGAGGCCGTGTAGGGCGGCAGCTGGCGGTGGTCGGCAAAGCAGTCCTTGAGCTCGGCCTGGAAGAGCGGCTGGAGGTTTACGGGCGTGATGCGCTGGCGCCGGGGCAGTGAGATGAGGAAACCGCCGCGATCATCGGACCAGGAAGTCGACACGTCGTCTCCGCTGGATACCTGCCGTCTGCGTGTTGGTGATGTGGTTCCAGATGTTGCCGGTTCTGGGAACCGTCGGGTCCTTTGGGATTGGTTCGGTGCAGTGTGTCCACTCACTTCGATAAAGAGCCTTAGTCTCGACCAGGTAATCTTGAGCTTCTCTAGCAGCGTCTCAGTCCACTCCTCATTCTTGCGATCGTCGAGGAGCTCCGCCGCAGCGCGACACCATGCATCAACGGTGCCGGCGACGGCGATGACGGGGTCGGCCCTGTCGGTGTACCCAGCGTCAAGCTCGGTGAGGAGGAGCTGCCACTCGGGGTTCACGTCGACCTCGAGACCGAGGACGTCCTGGAGGGACTTGAGGGACTGCTGAAGGTGGCTGTCTTCCTTGGTCCAATGGTCGCGGATAGCAACCTTCACTTTGAGGGGTCTAAGGGGGGAAAGGGGGGGGGGTCGGTTAGCGTATAAGTCGGGTGAGGGGGCCGGTGAGGCTCACAGAGTTGTCATGCCAGGCTCGGATTTCCGTTGGTTGGTGTCTTTGGTGAGATATGGTGTGTGTGTGTGTGTGTGTGTGTGTGTGTGTGTATGTATACAGATCTTGATGAGATCTTTATGATGAGAAATTGGATCGAGATGAGTCCCGTCAACTCATGGGCATCTGACGCCTGATATCTGCTTCCAACATGTGAAGGAAGGACCCACACGGGTACCATTCGTATGCACATGGATTAATCAGTCGAGAACCAGCCCGCTCCTCCTCCTCAAAGCCCCCCGGCAGCATCTTGGCGCCAAGCTGGGCGCCCAGACACACCCGGCAGCGATGCAGCTGAGCATGTGGCGTCACATCGTTCATCACCGTCTTGGGAAAGGCGGAGTCGCTGTTCACACGTCAATTAGTACATTGTACACTGCATGGATGGCAGTGAAGAGTCACACTTTAATTATGGCCACCATTCGGCACTTTTGGGTTTGGACCATTCGACAGAATACGACCCTGATCAATCGCGCGACTCTCTGGATTGCGGCGATCCACGGGGCAAGGGTGTGGCATCCCGCCCATTCGATGGTGGGACATCAGGTCAGATGATGAGCCGATGGTTTACTTGTGTTTGGCGCGGAGGTCACGGGACCACAGCGTGTGCGAGCATGAACATACCACCGGTTGCGTCGGCATGTCTGTCGGGCAGAGACACAGGCGAACTCGGGCGCTTGTCTGACAGTCACTTGCCGGGTTGCATCGGGTTTTGACACCCGGGGATATCCCTGACCGGGCAGGCCTGACAGGCCACAGAAGAGGACGGAGGACGCCCAGAGATACCTACAGACGGTCAGAGAAGAAATCGGAAGGGATTACACGGAGAGGAGCGACGCGACGGTCCACTTCACGGAGCAGAGCACGGCAGGGCATAAACTAGGTAGGTAGCATAGGTAGTGTGCTGTAGAATGGCATGGCATGGCATAGCCCGCGGAAACGGTAAACGGTCCGGACCGAAAAGAGAAAGGGAATGACAGGGTCGTGATGTCATGGGGCCATTCACCTTGCATTATGGGATATTGGCTGCCTCCCTCGCCAGCCAGCGAGTCTTGCAGGTCTTTATTTAGTGTAGTGATAACGGAGGGTATGCCTGTATGTGCATGCGTGTGTTGTACAGAAGATTGTCGGTGTCGAGAAGGCGGGGAGGGAGAGGTGTATTTTGTTCGTTTGTTTCTGTGTTTGTGTGTCGCTGCCAACCATTGAAAGCCCAACTGCAACCTCGCTTCGATCCCAGGGTCCACCTCTCTCTATCTCCAGCTGGGCGACATACTCAGAGTACGAATGCAATACAGTCTCGTAAGTCCTGAAGCTCCGCACCCAAGACAATAGAAAGGGGCCTTGATGTGCTGTGATGTAAGCTGCTGCGCCGAGGCGACAAATATCACTGTAACTGCTACTTGGCGGTGTTGCGGCGGCTGTAGATCGGCTTAGGCCTCCCCGCTAAACCCCTTAGCTAGCACACCTTGGCGTCCTGGAGCCCCCTTGAAAGAAAAGGAGAGAAACCCCAAGGTGTAGGTAGGTACCTAAAAAAAAAAAAAAAAAAAAAAAAAAAAAAAAGAGAAAGAACAAAAAAAGTAAAAATCATTAGGATTACACCGTTCACTGCGCTATCCTTTGCGTCGTGACACCGTCGTGTCCGCATCCAGCCAACGTCAACGGGGAAACGACTCTACTCCCCTTCATCACGATAACTCAGCCGCCGTAGGGCTGAGCACTAGTATCGATGGCACTCGC
Organism: Colletotrichum sublineola; assembly: GCA_020631755.1. Taxonomy (NCBI): domain Eukaryota; kingdom Fungi; phylum Ascomycota; class Sordariomycetes; order Glomerellales; family Glomerellaceae; genus Colletotrichum; species Colletotrichum sublineola. Next base: position 2,194,571 of record JAHSQG010000013.1, read on the forward strand.
AAGGACGTCAAAGAATGGCTATCGACTCCATCGCAAAGTCGGCCTAGCTTCGTCGCCGAGGCGGGCTTGTGAAGACGAGTACTGCTCCGCGAACGTTTGGAACGAAGCCCTGGCCGGTGGCTGTTGACTGGCGCGGACAGACGATAGGCTGTCCGGTCACTGAGAAGCTGAAAAAGAGGCCAAAGGAGGAAATGAGACGAGGCTTTTCCTCCGTTATGCTGATGAGCACGATTGAGAAATAAAAGGCTGTCGGCTCTCGTCGCACGATCCAACGGCATCCAGCGACATTCAGCCTATTTGATTTACTCCATTTCTCTGGTTTTATAAATCGCCGCAACGCATCACAATGTCCCGCCTCCCTCCTGCGGAAAAGCTGCCCCTTGCTCTGCGGAAGAACAGTACGTCACAAGCTTCAGTCCTACCTGCAAAATTTGTCTCGCTACTTACACACACCCAGTCCGCGATGAGTGGGACAGCAAGAAAGAGGATCTTCAAAAGGAGCTCTCCGACGTTCTCGGCGCCGAGTGGACGCTAGGCGAGATCAACCCCAACGAGCTCTACCCTTACGCTGGAGATGGCTACGCCAAGCAGTCCCTCGGCAGCTGCATCGCCCAGTGAGCCACGTCTCTCCTGATCTGGTCCCGCGACTTCACCGATGCTAATACCGGGGAAAGGTACGTGTCCTCGGCCATCTCCAACCTCAAGACCTTTGCTTCGACCTATGGCGATGATGGCAAGGCCGAGCTCAACTCCATCTGCTACGCCCGCTCCCTGCTCATCGACCTGGACGACCGGCCCGATAAAAACGCCCGCGTGACATACTGCGGCGTGCTTGTCAGGGACGGCGGCAAGTTGGCCATCGTCTTCTCCAAGGGCAACCTCGGTACCAACGCCGACTACGCCGTTGACGGCCCGGGACTTCTCAAGGCCCTCAACGACGCCCCGCCCGCCCCCGGGTCCGACGACGCCATGAGCTACGCCGCGCGCACGTCGATACGGCAGGACTATGATGAGCAGGTCGAGGAGACGCGCAAGAAGTTGGCCGACATGCTTGAGCGGCCCGACTTCGTGCTCGTGCCCAACTTTGAGGCCAACTTTGCCTGCCTGCGCGAGGCCGCCAACAAGAAGGGGAGCGAGGTGAGGACCGACTGGGAGGGAAACCTGGGTGGCTTCACGAGGATGTACTTTGAGGGGCTCGAGTACCAGATGGCCTACCAGAAGTTTGGCGACGACGATCTGCTGCGCGAGGGGTTCAACGACGCGGTCGAGAAGGGGGAGGTCCACTTCCGCATCGTGGATAAGATGGCCTACGGGACCTACGGGGAGGTCATCCTGGAGGATGGCGCCATATACATTCAGGTACGTCGATACGAACCGTGATAGATACTGCGTCGCGGTGCGCCACTTACTGACTATCAATTAGACTCGGGCCCACCATTTTGGCTCCAATGTCAACTACGCCGCCGAGAAGATTTTGGACCAGCTTTGACGGAGCTGGATGAAGCGATCGTCGAGAGCCTGGGATGAAGTAGCTGACATGTCCTGCATGGATAATAAAGTAACCTTGAATAAAGATTGCGAGCAGGTGCACAACACGTCTGAGTTATCCAGACTTTTTTTTCTACAAAGGGAAGAAAAGAATGTCGCAACTGAATAATTTCAAAATCTATGGAACCGTTCTACCTCGACCTGTGACACCACCGTCTGTTGCTCACGAGCGATGTGCACATCGCTGTCTCGAGACAGGCGCCCACGACACCGCCAACCATCATGCCTCCTATGTCACCGGCGGTGACGAGCCCAAGGCTCAACTCCCGATCAAGCTGATCTCTGCGTTCCTCCTTAACTCTCGCTAGCACATTGACGTACAGCGAGCCAGCCGCAAATCCAACCAGAAACGCCAGGAAGAAGGCAATGTACGTGGATATGAGGAAGACGGCATTGAAGAATGCAGCGGCGGTCCACACGCTCAAGGCGACAAAGTGCAACCTTGGACTCCGCACCGAGAGGAACGTGATCGACAATCGACCCAGCAGGGTTCCCAGATGAATAGCCACCCCGTACGTGACGAAAAAGTGAGAGAATATCTCAAAGTTGGACCCGTCCAGCGGTCTGGCGAGGCCGTACTGCAGCAGAGACAGCGAAGCCGAAGCCACGGAGAGCGGCAACATGTCCGCTCGGGCCAGGCCGCGGAGGGTCCTCAACCTCCAGCTGATTCCCCTTGAGCTGTTAGACAGCGGTGGTATCTTTTCACGCTGACCCAGGAACGACCACCCCTCTTCAGCGCTGGCGGCTTCGCGATCCTTCCCACGCTCGTCGTTGTTCTTTTTGCCCCTCTTTGTGAGGTTCCAGGGCAGAAGGACAAAATGGGAGACCAGGAACACGGCGACCAGGTGGTAAATGTATCCTATGGCGCTTCGCAGGGCCTTCCTCGCGCCGTACGTCAGCAGAAACGGCCACAAGGCATTCTGGAGCAGTCCCGCGCCGGTGCCGAAGCCCCACCCGACCAGAGCCGGCGCACCGGCGCACCCGACCATCCCGAGACAAGAGACCTCCATCACGACCGAAGCGACGGAGGCGAGGACAGTCGTGAAGATGCGTACTGGGGGCAGAATATTAGGCGGCGTATCGTCGGCTATACGCTTGGCGAGGAGCCAGCACGCCCCGACGACGAGGGGTCGGATACGGCAAGGGACGTGGTGGATGACGAACGGCAGCGACAGCTTGGTTAGGAGCGCCGGCATCATCTCGATGAGAACGACGACATGTCGGGGGTAGGGGATGATGAGGTAGTTGGCTGCGTGGATGATTGACGGGAGGATCGTGTTGGACAAGCCTATTATGCTCGTGTTAGTGACAGAGGCCGGGAATTTGCGCAGCGTAGAATGGGACTTCAGTCCGGTGATAACGCTGTACAGGAAGCTCACCTATCAACGCGAACCCCCAAAAGATCCGCAAATTCTCCAACGAGCACGTCAACGGGGCGGTTCGGTGCGTTGTTGTTTCCTTCGGTGCCATTGCGTATGGGGATCTGCCAAAGTTCCGGAAACCTTCTCGCCCTCACTTCGCATAGGCACAAGAAACCTAGGCCATCCCGTACAGAGATCAAGGAAAGCTATAAAGAAAGAAAGAAAGAAAAAGGAGAAAAGAGAGACAGCGATATGGCTTCCGAAACCAATGGCACGCACCGGCCGATCCATCGAGACGGCGTTTAAGGACCACGTGCTGTTGCCGCGACGGCCAAGCGTGGATGGGGCGATGTACGGGACCCGGCACCGACGAATCGAACCCACCACGTGGGGCGGGTTTAGCAATTGATAGGGGTGACGGCCGTCGTCACGCCATGAAATAATATCCCCATCGAATACGCGAAGGCGGACGGGAGACATCGTAACTAACGTATGGTGATCATCATGCCTTATCGATCGCCTAGGTTTTCATACTAATCTGTGAGGTTCTGGGAAAACTCGCTGTTGCAGCAACAGGGGATATGAAATACCCGTCATGCATCGTGGTATTTCCCGCCGTCCATCCGTCACACGACAGTGAGCGTATCTGTCAATGGCTTCGAATCTCCTTTTCTGGCGCCGAGGCTCGAGGCCTAAGGCGGGCGACCGTAACGGCCTGTTGGGCAGTGAGGCGCAAGGCCGTTGCCGGTTCCCTGTCTCGCCATCCGAATGGTTGCGCGTCGTGCTGAGACTCGTCCTGCCCGTTGCATTCTTTGGCACTTTCGGCTATGTTCTGATAAACTGGGTAGATCCCGCAGACCCATTCCGCATTGGCGCATCGCTAATTCCATCATGACAGTTCCCAATGGAGTTCGGACGCTTCACCGGCGGTGGCGGTGTCGAGAGGACGATCACGCGATCCCATCTCGAGAGCCTCCACAAACCGGGTCGTGTCGACAATGGCGGTTCCCGTCGACTCCGGCTCTTCATGCCCGCCGACGGGCCGAATGTCAACCACTGCAAGACCATCATGTCGGCCGTCGCGCTGGGCTACCCAATGCCCACCCTCCTGAACTGGAACGGCGAGTTCAACCGCCCGGACTGGCACTTTGCTGGATCGCACATTGCGAAGCTGGAATCCCTCCTGGCGGCCATCGACGACCTGTACGAGCGAGACGACGGCGGCGACAACGTGAACGAGAACGACCTTATCCTCCTCGTCGACGCCTACGAAATCTGGTTCCAGCTTCCCCCATCCGTCCTCATCGAGCGCTTCCACCAGCTCAACCGCAAGGCCGACGCCCGCGCGCGGAAGCAGTGGGAGGATCTGGGCCTCAAGCCGGACTTCCCCTTGACCCCACCCGCCCAGGAGATCGTCGTCACCACGGCCAAGGACTGTCAGCCGACGTGGGAGTCGGGCTCCGACCCGCGCTACGAGTACTGGCCCGACTCGCCGCTGCCGCCCGACTTTTACGGCAACGAAACCGACCAGGTGCTGCCGTACGTCTCCGATCCGGCCCGCAAGTACAAAAAGATCCGCCCGCGGTGCGTCAACAGCGGCATGGTCATGGGCACCCTCGGGTCGCTGCGGGACGCGCTGCGCAAGTGCAAGGGAAAGGCCGACGCGGCGGCGGCGGCCGGACGGCAACTTTGGAGTGACCAGGCGCTCTTAGCCGAGGTCATCGGGGACCAGGAGGTGTGGCGGCACTGGGTGCGGGGGCTGGCCGCGGCGTGGAATGGCATCGCCTCGCCGGAGCGCCCGGGACGGCTGCCGCGGGAGGTGCGGCGGATCGCGGATGCGGCGCTGGTCGGCGAAGAGTTCGAGTTCGGCATCGGGCTGGACTACGACTTCACGACCATCCCCCCCCACGTGCTCCTCGGAAGACGATGGGTACTTTGTCCGGCTCAGCGACGCGGAAGCAGTCCGGGAGGCGTCAGGCAGGGCGGGAGTGCCCGGCGGCGTGCGGGTGAGCGGCGTCTCATCCGAGCTGGATACGCAGCCGCCTCCCCCCCTCGCGGGACACGCCTGGGGCGACATGTCCCTTTACACGGACTTCTTCTTCGGTACCCCGCCCGTTGGCATCCACCACAACGCCTATGTCTCCGGCCTGAAGGCGTGGCGGCTGGAGCATTGGTGGAACCTGACGTGGTTCCAACCCCACCTCCGAGGACTGGTGACTGAGGCTCTCACGTCCAACAGGAAGCTCACGCCGCTGGCGAGGCTCCCGTTGGATCCCGATGACCGGAGTGAGATGATCTACTGGGCGTCCGGAGAAGGGCCGGGCAAGGCGAGCGTCAAGGTCTTTGACGGGTCCAGGGAGCGGACGGGGTATTCGTCGATCGGGTGGGGCGGCGTGTGCCAGAAGGGGGATATCAAGTGGTACGATGTGGTATTCGCCGACGGCAAGGGGCCGTTGGCCGTTTAGACTTTGCTGCATATGCTCGATCGCTGCGTAGATTTTGTTGAGAATGACCTGTTGTAATTGCATACCCGCCTAAATATGAAGACGAGCTACATACTGCAGCGTGGACCAGACGAACAAGATTGGTTCTCTCTACATTCCTCCGTTTCCTTATCCTACCTACCGCGGATCAACATGTTGCTTTTGAGATTTCAACACCCACACTTTTAGTTTTACCCTGTTGAGGACGTAAGTAGCCACCTGGTTACTTGATGAGCTGATAACAGTCAACGTAAGCAAAGCATCGGTCGTTTGCATCCATTAACTATCATTATACATTTTTCCCCAGGGTTTTTGTTTCCAGGAGTCTTGTTGAGCTTGTGGACGTTCCCTGGTGCCGACGCCGATGGTATGGTGAACAATAACTCAAGCCCTCTCTTCCATTGTAGGTCACCAAAGGTGTACATACCAGTACCACAAGGTATCTCGAGATTATGCATTACAACTCTATGAGCCCGGGCCTCGCTCATCCATCTGCCTCATGCCTTTTCAACCCCATACCCGCTCAGCGACACCCGGCACGGATACCCGTCTGTGGGATGCGCCGCCCCAGCCTCGACCATGAAGACGCGCTGGCCGCCCAGCCCGCTCAGGTCCATCTTCGTGTCCCCGTCCAGCTCGGCGTAGCAGTCGCGGAGGTCGAACTCCCTCACCACGCACGCCAGCACGGCCTTTGTCTCCGTCATGACCAGCTGCTGGCCCACGCACAATCGTGGCCCGTACTCGAACACGCGCCAGCCACCCTTGGGCGGGTACAGCTCGTGAGATGGATCCGTCACCAGCCACCGCTCGGGGAGGTACTCGTCCGGCCGCGCCCAGTGCTTCGGGTTCCGCTGGACGGCCCAGTGGATTATGTTGACGGCGATGCCGTCGGTCGGGTACGCGTTACCCTCGGCGTCGCGGAGGACCAGGTCGGCGCACCCCTGGCGGATGCCGCCGGCAGGCGGGAACATGCGCAGCGACTCCTTGATGCAGGCGGCGGTGTAGGGCAGCGCGTTGAGCAGCGCCGGGTTCGCTGCGATGCGGGCCGGGGCGGAGCCGACGTCGGCGCCGAGTACCTCGTCATGCTCGGCACGGACGCGGGCGAGGACCGCGGGCCTCGAGCAGATGTTGTGCAGACAGTATACTATGGCAGATGCCGTTGAGTCGTAGCCGGCGAAGAAGAACATGCGCATGTTGCGAGTCATGACGCGCAGGTAGTCGGGGTCCAGCTCCTCGCGGCCGGCGTTGGCCGGCTGGGCGAGCCAGTCCTCGAGGGCGCAGTCGAGGACGGACTGGAAGCGCTCGGTCTTGTCGCGGCTGTGAGCGCGGTTCTGCAGCAGAGTGCGGAGGCGGGCGTTGATCTGGCGCTCGATGTGGGCGTCGAGCAGGCGGCCGCCGTTCCAGGTGCGGAAGAGGAGGAAGGGGTCGACGCGGGCGGCGAGGTTCTCTGGCTTGTGGGCGGTGAACTTGAGGCGGAGCTGGCCCTTCATGGCCTCGGCGAGCGGGTGGGGGCGGTCCTGGGTGCCGAGGCGCATGTTGAAGAGCTCCTCGCCAATGACGTCAGTGATGAGGTCTAGGACGAGCGGCTCGAGGCGGAACAGGCCGCCGTCGGCAGCGCGGGCGCGCAGGCGGCGGACAAAGGTGGCAACGTGGTCGAGGATGACGGGCACGGCGGCCGTGATGTTGTGGTTGCTGAAGCTCGGGCTGAAGAGGGAGTGGAGGAGCTTCCAGGTGGGGCCGTTGGTGTCGAACTGACTTGGCCCGCCGGTGATGGGGTGGAACCAGTCGAGCAGCATCGGGGGCTTGACCGAGCCCGAGACGGGGTGGTAGACCGTCTGATGGGCCATGTCCGGGTCGGTGATGACGAGCATCGGGTGGGCCATCGGCCAGGTGTCGAGGTAGAAGGCGCCCTTGTCAAAGGGCTCGCCCAGCCTGGACACGATGTAGTTTGCGTGCGCGCCGGGCGGCAGGCTGTCAAAGGCTTTCTTGGCCTCGAGCAGGTTGCCGAAGAGGAAGCTGTGGGGGACGATGGGCTGTTGCTGGTGTGAGCGACGGACGGGGAGGGGGGACATGCGAACGGCCTGGATCGCCGAGGAGGACACTCACCAGCCCTTGCCGCCTCAGCTCGGCCATCTTGCCGCGATGCTTCCTTAGGAGCATGAAGAAGTAGATAACAGAGCCGACGGCGGCCGCGACGATGGCCGTCGCCGCTGACCGCAGCATGTAAGAAAGGGCCCCGTCCACCATCTCGGGAGGCAAGTTTTACGGCTCCCGAGGGTGATAGTCCCCGATTGGGTTTGTCACCGGACTGTAGGCCGCTCGAGTCACGACCGAGTCCGTGGTGATGGTGCGTGCGTTGAATTGGCTTGGGAGACGAGCTGAGAAAAAAGAAGACGAGCTGACGGAACGAACGATGGATAAGGTTTAAATTAATGCATTAAAAACGGCCCCGACAAATGAGATGCGCTCCGACGGTGGGGGGGGGGGGGGGGGGGGCGTCCGTCAGCAAATTCCCACCCAATCTGTTGGATCCTGTAGGCAACCGAGTAGCTATGGAATCAGGGGTAGATAGATAGATGCACGTTCAAAACTTTTTATTTTACTTTTAGTTCATACGGTTACCGATCGATGATGAGCAGCAGGCATTAACTATTCCTAGTCATCAACCGGACCTCAATATCTAAGGTAAGCAGAAGAAGCGCCTGCTTTGGCCCGACTCAACCACGATCCCCTATGACGGCTTCATCCACCTCGTCGCTCAGGCTCAGACTGGGTTAATCTGCACGCGTGACCTAACGCTGACTGCCTTTGCAATCCCGTCGCCACAAACACTAGGTGTCATGAAGTTGCCCGTGTCTCCTGCAGAGGTGTAGAAGACAGAGCTGCCAGCATTGCAGAACGCCCTGATTGCCGTGTCAGTGTCGTCCCCCGCAGTCATCGCAATAGCCCCATTGGCCGCTTTAATTGTGCCACCACCCGGGCATGTAAAACCACCGTCAGAATTCTGGGTACACGGATCCGCATCGGTCAAGGTAAGCTCCTGGCCGCCGGATTGAATCGAAAAGTTGCTCATTGCCCTGACGGTGGTTACAGAAGATAGAGCCTTTCCACCACATTCCTCCACGTAAAAGCCTGAATCGTTCATTACAAAGAAGGTGAAGGCGTCAGGGCCACCACATTCAGCTTTCACTCCCGTCATTGGTGTTGTTGGATAGACTGAAATTTCGGAATAGGCTTCGTCTAGTAAAACAGTTGAGTTTTCCTTGCCATCCAAGCAAAGGAATGACTCGTCCGGTTGTTGTACGCATGGAACTCCATCAACAAGACTATACTCAAAGCTAGTGGCAAGAGCCGGGCCAACAGTGAGCATGGCAGCAGCCATGATAGAGAAACGAAGGGTATGCATAGTAATTAAGTGTAGCAGAAAGTAAAGAGACAGAGAGAGAGAGACAAAGATGAGACTGTTGAGTGTAAGCATAAAAGCTATGCCTGTCCGTCTTATTACAGGTAGATAAATCAGCAGTTATCACGTTAGCCACGGCGACGCCGGCCGTAAGACCCATAAGTACATCAGGAAGCAGCCCCATTCCCAGGGCCGTAGTGTATGATGTATATAGTATTATTTCCGTTTTAAGATATCTTGACGTCCTGGCAATGTCGGGGCGCTCCGTACAATATCACACCATTATAATTTGGCCCGTCCATTTGCTAAATTATGAAGGGAAGAGTAAAAATCATAATCACGAACCCATCCCTTTGAGCTGCAGTACCTGTTCAACATCATCATCATCATCAACAACAACAACAACTATAGGCAATTAAGTTGATGTGTAAGCGCCCAAGAGGTTTATTGGTCCATGCTGAAAGAGATGAACTTGGAAGGAAGGAGGCTTTTTTTTTTCCCCGTTAGCTACTGTATGAGTGTATTAATGACACTTCTTTTCGCTTTGACACCTAAATGAATCATAGCATAATAGATAAATAGATCTCTATGTTTTCCTCCAAACAACACAAAATTGGGGTGTATGCCAATGCCTCCATATGTGGATGACCGTGGTGTCTGCTTAATGACCCAAACTTTCCGACGCCGCCCGAGTTTGTTCTGGGATGCCTCTGTTTTTGTTCCCCCCATTCCCCTATGCATTTCTTTGCACTTTTATGATTTTGCAGCAGACCATACTTGCACGAATTGACCAAACTCCAAGCCATAAAAACGATGGGCGATACCCGAATGAACATAATAAAACGCCCCAACGTCCTGGTCAGTTGTCAAAAGGGCGAGAAACACCTGTGAACCTTTCCGCTTTTAGTGTCCTTATCGGAGGGGTGGGGTCTGCACTCCAAAGAAAGGAGAAAAAGAAGAATAAAAAGAAATGAAGAAAGCAATCTGAAGGTGTATGGCGAGAGCAAGCTTTTGTGTTGCTCCTCTTACATTGGCACACCGCCGGCGAGGCCAACGGCGACAGAAGATGTCAGGAATTCCATGTCATTGTAGTCCTGCCTGCAACCCTTTGGCGACTTGCCTTTGGCGAAGCCATGGCTATAGGCCTCTCCCAGGACGCTCATGTCCATCGAGGGCATCTCGGGCCGGCCTTCTCTGCGGACGACGATCAATGACGAGCTACGCGACATCCTCCACACCTCATCGCCGACCCTGGTTCGGTTGGACACCAGAACGAGGGCGCCGTGGTCCTGGGTGAGGGCCAGCCGGCGGCTCTTATCCTCGACAAAGGTCTCGAGGAAGTTGACCCCCATCTCCGACGTGGCTGCGAGCGCCCCGCTGCCGGACATGGCGTCGCTGAGCAGGTTCCTGTCGTCGAGGGTCCAGAATTGGCGGAACGACTCCGGGTCCTGGCCGGCGCCGACAGCCTGCTCAAAGTCACCGAGGCCGGCGAGGCCGGTGAGCACGGGGCCGAGGAGGCTGTGGAAGGACTGGACGATTTCGTCCCTGGTAAAGCCTTGGGGATGCCTGTCGGTGGTGGTCTTGTGAAGGGCGTCGCCGGAAAGGGTGCGCATGAGAGCATCCATGTGGCATTCTTCATCCGGGCTTGGCGAGCGCATCTTGTAGACGAGCGACAGGAGCTTGACCAGCGGTAAGAGATCCTTCATGTGTCCCAGCTCTTCGGAGATGGCAACGACGGTGTCAACGTAGGTACCGCCCAGCTGCACCTGTTCTGACTGGAGGTCGTCGACGGGCATGTTGTGGCCGAGTGGGAGGTTCATTGTTGGTTACCTATGGTAACTTGGACGCGTATGGTTTCAGTGTAGTCAAAAGGAAGAGCTTACAGGAAAAGAGAATGGCGGCGCAGGTAAGACATATGCATCAATATGAACAACAACAAAAAAAAAAAAAAAAAAAAGTGCCAGGGCAGTCTGTCGTCACCATCCGCGGCAGCGGGGCCATGATGGCCTTATATAATAATCAAGACCTGGTGTAGGTATGTTTCCAGTCGGTGGGAAACAAGTGTTGGGCAGGGGAAGGGTGGACAGGGAGGGAGGTAGACTACCTACGGCATTACATGACAGCACGGTTGGGTCGGCAAACTTGCAGAGGGTATGATATGCAGGTTGGTGTGGACTGGGTGCCGGGGCTGACGGGGCCAAGGCGACCCACGACCCACGATGTCATCCCTATGGAGACGGCGAAAGCTTGATTGACATAGGAACGCCGCGTATTCGTAGATGGGTATGTGGGAGGGACCAGCACATGTGTAGAAGGCGGCGGACAAGAATGCAGGATGCGCATTGCAGAATGCAGGATGGTTCATGTCGGGGATGATGGGATCGGGTTGCTTGGCATAGGAACAGCCGCCCTCCCACCCGGTCTTTGGGTCACAGTGTCATCCGCCCTGATGTTGGGCACTTTATTCAAGAGGGAAAGCAATATATAACCGTAGCACTGATATACAGCAGGTTGGTTTGATGTGTGTAGGGAAATCCTGGACAATTCATAGTGAATGTGCTATGTATGGCAAGGAGACGAGGATGGAGGGGGATAGAGAGGAATGAAGGAAAAGAAAAGAAAAAAAAAAAAAAAATGGCAGATGACGTCGAGCTTGGGCCCGCTTTCAACTGATTCCCGACATGTGTTAGTTTAGCTTCAGGGTCTGTCTGCTCGTCCAATGTTTTCAGACCGCAACACCAAACTCGGTCGAAAACTCTATCCTGCTGTGTGTAACGTGTTCAAAGGACCCTGGAACAAAGTTCGACACTGATGTCAGCCTGTCTCTACGTGCAAGACCCTGTAATACCCTCCTGTACTAAGTAGGTACCTACCATACCTACTAAGTAAAGTAAGTCTAGCCGTAATACCTACCTATCTATCTATCTATGCCTACCAAAAGATCAAGTAGGTCATCTCATCTCTCTATCCATCTCGTTCAGGCAAAACAGGCACTAGCAACCGACAATTAACCCGAGACGACCCCGGCTATTTATTTCAATGCATTATACCTATGTCGTACCATCTCGTCGATGTGACCCCCCCTCTGCTTACAACCCCGTCGTTACTGCCCCGGATATCCACAGTTGCTTCAGGGAACCATCAACTTCAGAAATTATCAACACGATGGTCAAAGTCATCATTCTCATGGCCGACTACGGCCACGATCCCACAGGTATCTGCCCATCCCATCGAGCTCATACAGCCGCTCCTTCATTGCCACCCAAGCCTCTACCTCCGTCCCCATGTGATCCATCCTGTCATGCACTACCCCCAAGACCTTCCTCCTCTCATCTTTCCTCCCGCTAAATAACCTCCCTCCCTCCCATCACTCCCTGCCTCAACGAAAGGAGGCTCCGCCCGTCTCCCCGTTTCCGAGCCAGCTCCACTGCAACTCCTCCCTCCCGACGAACCCGCTCCGTGTCTGCATCTGCCTCGCGAACCGGAAAGCTAATGCCCTCGTTTGCCTCACAGAGGTTGCAGTCCCCTACAAGGCTTTCAAAGATGCAGGGTTCCATGTAAACTTTGCCACTGAAACAGGCAACCTGCCTCGCTGCGATAGCCGGCTGCTCGAGGGCATCACCCAGAAGTTCCTGGTATGGTTCTCCCCTCTTCCTCCTCCTCCTCCTCCTCCTCCATGAACGACAGAAATAACATCATCGTACATCCATGGTCCCGCCGCCACCATGTAATGTGATGCGATGCCCGCTTACCGTTGCCCCGGTTGCTTCGTCTTCGTGCGACCAACAATTGCCGGAAAAGTCAAAGAGAAAGATGGAACAAAGCTAACGTGCCGTTTTTCAGGGTGCTGCAGCTCCCGTCCTGAAGATCTACGATGCTATGACCAAGTCCCCGGAAATGCAGAACCCGCTCTCCTGGTCCGACCCCGGATTCACCCTCGACGTCTTTGACGTCGTGCACATACCCGGCGGCCACGACAAGGAGGTCAGGCAGCTCATGGACTCGACCACGGCCCAGAAACTCCTTGCCGACTACTTCCCCAAGACAAAGAAGCCCGGCCGCAAGGTCGTCTCCGCCATCTGTCACGGCCCGCTGCTGCTATGCAACACCAAGGGCGAGGACGGCAACAGCGTCCTCTACCATTGCAACACGACGGCCCTCCCCGCCTTCTTCGAGGCCTCGTCCTATCATGGTACCCGGCTGTTTCTCGGCGACTACTACAAGACGTACGGCGCCGGCTCGGAAAACGTTGAGACTTCGGTGCGTGGTATCCGACACACGAGCCTGGCCCGTGTCGTCATCGGTGCCAAAGAAAAAGAAAAGAAAAAAACTAACCTTACTTTAGATGCGCAAAGCAGTCAAGGATCCCAGCCAGTTCAAGAGCAGTTGGATGCTTAACAAACCGTTCGTGTCTTCGTCTTTTCCCTTGGATAATCTCCGTGGCTCATATGTTTTTCCTCCAGTTTCGTTGTAGAAGACACCGAGTACAACTACGTCAGCGCTCGATTCCCCCCCGATGCGGCAAAGATGGCTGAGATGACCGTCAACCTGGCCCACCTGGTCCAAAGCTTCAAGGGTGATGAGTCAGTTGGCACACATCCTCAACAGTAAATCTTCTTGGCGCGCGTTTCGGTCCTCGAGGGTTTCTCTCTTTCCCTTTCCCTCTCTCTCACACAGCGATCACGACAGTGCATGTACCGGGAGCTCCCTGATAAGACAAAAGTCCGCGGGTTGGCTGCTGTGTTTTATGAACTGCCCGTTGTTTCCATTAAACAGAGCAGCCCGCAACCGGAAGGGGGGGGTCACGCGCCAAGATGTACGTAGGCACGGAGCATAGGTTCCTATATTGTGTAGTTCCGAACGACCCGGTTTCTCCGGATGTCGCCACAATGACATCTTCCCGTGGGTGAAAGAAAGACTCAAAAGTCAGCTACCGGTACCTATGTTCTCGGCATGGTTAAGCTTAACATGCTCTTCTCTGGTTTGGTAACCCCCATCCAGCATCATGCCCGGATGGGCCAGTCTCTTCTCGGAGAATTGGGATCGTCGTCATAGACTTCCAGCGGACCAAACGACACCACAACTCAAAGACTTTGTGACTTGGACAGCTCCATGATCTTTCTTACGGCCTCGTCGACTCCCGCGGCAACAATCGTCGGCTCCCTGTCAATCACGCTGCCCAGGGCGTCAACCCACCCCGTGCCGCCCCTATCGATCCATGCTGACTGCCACCCGACTGCCCTCGCACCCAGGGCGTCGAACGGGTTCGAGCTAACAAGCCAAATCTCGCCCTCCTTGCCAGACATGCCGGCCCTCTCCGCAAAGTGGCCGTACGTCCGCGGGTCGGGCTTGTAACACCGTACCTCTTCGACCGTGACCAGTTTTCCCGGGCCAAACGTGCCACTCATCCGCGACAGCGCCGGCGACGTCTTCATCGATGCGCCCACCATGTCGTCGGTGCCGTTGGAGAAGACGTAGGCGTCGACAGACCCGTCGCCCTCGACGACGGCCATGGCCGCCCCGACCTCTGGGAAGGCCTCGAGCCCGTTGTAGGCCTCCATGAGGCGCCCCTCGTTGTCCGTGGACAGCCCCAGCTTCTTCTCGGCGACGGCGTGCCTCAACGCCGCGCGCGTCAGCTCCGAGAACGGGCGGTAGGTGCCTGCAATTTCGACCAAATCTCAGCCGCAAAGCTTTCTTCGCGAACGTAGGGAAGGGGGATCATGACCAAGTCACGGCTGACGAACCCATGCTGTTGATGCGCCACGTGTACTCCAGCTGATACCTGCGCCACTGCGCCGCGAGACCCGGAGCGGTCTCCTCGCCGTACACCGCCGCCAGCTCCTTAGCGATGGACTCAGTCGACAGCAGCGTGCCGTATAAGTCAAACGCGATGACTGTCTTGGGCTTATTCTGCGCCATTGTATAGGTCCGTTCTTGGGTTTATTCTCATGCAATTATTTTCGCGTTGCCAGTGAGTGAGGTGGAGGGGAAGGTTTCCGTCTTCAGTCAGCGCCGAATGCTCTCTCTCGATTTCGCCGGATATGTCACGACAGCAGAAGCGCGTCGTCCGAGTGTCTTTTTTATTTGCGGGAAAGCTTTGTTCGCGACAGCCCGCATCACTAAAACGCGGGGAAGGCGGGTAGTGTAAAGCACTTATAAGCCCCCCCACAGACGTGCCTAATCGTCGACCCAACGTCATCGATTGATCATCTTGAGTCGCCTTGACATGAATTCCATCTCGCCGCTCACAACCCACATTCACATCCTCCACCACAATGCGGGGTTCCGACGAAGAGACGGCCCAATTCGAGACTTTTAGAGACTGCCTCTCGGCCGCCGTCGTCGAGCGCGTGACGAAGCCAACGCCGAAGCCGAAACGACGCTCCAAAAAGACGAACCCGAAGTCCGAGAATGGAGCCCCCCCGACCACCGCGAGCGCCGCCGCCGCCGCCGACGACGGCCCGATGGACGCCGACGAAATGATGGACTTCTCCTACTATCTCGCCTCCGAGGCCTTCGAAGCCTTCCCCCCAGACCTCCGAACCCTCAATCACGCCGCCTACGCCGCCGACCCGTCCCTGCGGTCCCGCTACGCCCCGCCCCTCACCGGCTCCGACGTCGCCGACATCCTACCGACCCTGTCCCCCGACATCGCCGACTCGCTGGCGGCGTACGGCATCGTCGATCCGGACAGGCAGGGCGCGCACGAGTTCCTGGCGCCTGTGCTGGGCGAGTACGTCGCGGCCCTGACGGCCCCGCCGCCGCCGCCGCGTTCGACGCGCGACCAGGCTGATGGGTGCGAGCTGTGCGGCCGGGACTGGATCGGCCTGACGTACCACCACCTCATCCCGCGCATGGTCCACGACAAGGCAGTCAAGCGCGGCTGGCACCGCGAGGACGAGCTTAACAACGTCGCCTGGCTGTGCCGCCTGTGCCATTCCTTTGTGCACCGGTTCGCGGGCCACGAGGAACTCGCGCGGCACTACCACACCGTCGAGCTTCTGCTGGCCCAAGAGGAGGTCGTCAGGTTCGCGCAGTACGCTAGCCGTGTCAGGTGGAAGGGAAGGTAAAGGGCCTCTTGTGAAAGGAGTGCAATAGAAGGCTGCATGTTTTTTTTGTTTTTGTTTTTTTTTCAATGCGAACTGGCCTTCAAAGCTACACCAATCGGATAAGTTCGCCCATTTCTCTGCACTAGGCGGCTTCGATACCGAGCGCCGCCGTTCTCGGTAGGGAGGCACCTGAGAAGATTCAATATCTAATATTGTGCCAGCATGGGTACAAATTACATCATCCCGCTGTGAACCATTGATTTGCTGAGTTGCACCCCTTTCTTTCTCTCATTCCAGTCTGTGTAAGAATATTCCTCGTCATCACTACTTTTACGCACAAGAGCGCTTGATAGGACTGCAAATGCATCAGTGTACAAGAAACCCTCCTGGAAACTTTGAACCTGTCACGGTTGGGAGCATATGTAAGTTATGAGGGGTTATCAAAATAGAGTCGCTCATAGTCGTCTAATATCAAATGAAATAAAAAGCATATATAACCAAGTCTTCCAAAGGCACTCGACGCAACTAGTACCAAGAGCTCAAAACGAGCAAAGTTCTCGTGACAGGAGCCTAAGACTAATCCTCCAAACGTCCTGGAGGGCCATGCTTCTGATATTCCGAATTGAGGACCGACCCGCAGCTGTTACCTGCCCTTAGGGGCTGTAGACTTCACTTGAATTTGACGCAGCAAGTATTCTCGTTCCCCACCGAGACCGTGATTCCCTGGTGTCACTAGCAATGTTCGTTAGGCGTTCTGCTGCTGTGTTAAATTCGGGCAGAGAGTCGTATGTGCTCCATGTAGTGACGTACAATTACGCCCAAGTCAATCTGTAATGTTGGTTCTTGCATAGATTTCGTTGAAACCGACCTACACATGCCAACAACTTGCATATGACACAGAGCTAGTGGCATATTGTAGTATATTGTAGTATAAACATCTCATGGAATAGCGAGAGTGCGATATGAACAAGCTATGATCCGGGGGATCTTGAAGATATCTCCTCTCCTCCCCCCGCCGGTCCCCCTTTTTTTGTCCCCCGTGCCGTCCATTCCTTGTCTGAACGCCGTGCCCCTGTGGTATAGTGAGACGAAATGGTAGAAAAGTACAGGCCATGTGGCTGTAAGGTTCGAAGGCAAAGTTCGAAAAATTGAAATAAAAAGGGTATATCCGTTTCTTTCATCGTCCTCCTGTTTCCTCCGTCGGCGGCGACGGAAAACTCCCGTTCGTCACTGGCTCCTCTTGCGCTTCCGTTCCCACGAGTTGTTCACGTCCCCGACGATATCCGACTCCTCAATCTCAATCCGCGGTGGCGTCATTCTTGGCGACGAGGCCAGTGGCGGGCTGCTCGGCCCAATACTCTCCTGGCTGCTTTGTCTCCCGTGTCCCAGCAGCGCCTGCCTGTCGCCGCGGTCATGCACGTCGTCCTCGTCCATCTCCGGCACCGCCACCAGGACGTGGGAGCTGCCCCAACTCGGGGCACGATCAACGCTCTCCCGCGTGACGACCTTGCCGTTCGTTACGAATCCGCTGCCAACGTAGCTGTCGCTGCGGGTGATGTTGTCGCTACCGGGGCTGGTGGCCCATCCAAACTCTCTGGTCATGGCGCGCTCGACCAGGTATCTATCAAATTGTGTGTCACGCTCGTTGTTGTACTGCGGCGGCGTGCGCTGAATGGGAATCGGGTCGGGTCGTTGTTGCTGCGCCGTTTGCTGCATTTGTCCCTGGGTCTGGAGGCCGGTCATGCTCTTGATGGACGATGTGGAGATACGGCGAAGAGAGCGGTCGCCGAGGCTGAGGCCGCCGATGGAGAGGCGGCCGTTGTGGGCTGACTCGCCCTCGAGGTCGTTGAAGCCGTAGGGCTTGTGGTTGACAGGGTAGTGGTAGTCGTCGAACTTGGTGAGCCGGCGGTAGATTAAGATGGAGTAGATGCCGGGGATGGCGATAAGAACGCTTTAGGGTATTAGTCATATTCTCCACGAGATGAGCCGTGAGAGATCTGAAGACTTACAGAAGGAAGGAGTCCAAGCCGAGCCCAACCACCGAGTAGCGACTGTCCTTCCTTTGCAAAAAGACGACAATGTCCAAAGCCAGAGTCGCCAGGGAGCAGACGATCTTCAGGACGTGGGTGAAGAGCATGGTCCATGGTGTCAAGGTCTCGGCGGCGAGCTTGGATACTTCGTACACGGTGGAGATGAGGCAGATGAGGGCGAAGCCGATGTTGACGGATTCCCATCTGCACACTCGGATCAGCACTCGAACCTTGTCAACAGGCAAACATAGACCTATACTTACACGACCTCGACAAGGGGGAACATGCCCTTTGTTTGCTCTTCCGTCTCCCAGTTCTTCAGCGTGTCGGACAGGCGCCACGAAAACAGGCCAATGTCGACGAGAAGTACCAACAGCTGTAGGATCCAAAGGGGCACGAGCAGGGCCATGCGCCATCTGGCCCTGTCGAACTGGGCTTGTTGGCGATGGAGAACCATATTGGGATTGTTGGTGGAAGGATAGTGTTCCTAAGGAGAGGGTCGGTGATGGCAACCGTTTGGATGTTGTTCGAGGCTGATAGGGATCAAAGTTCTGGACACCAGGCGATCCTCGGGAGTTATAAGCAGAAAGAGTAAGACAAGCAAACAAAACATTGACGGCAGGGGGGCGTTTAGTCGCAGCCGGGCTCAACAAGCGCGGGGAGTGAGGCTGTGACCAGGTAATCCTGTGCTGTCATAACTGTATTGGGCGAAAGTGTCTACAATTGCTATATATAAAACCATCATACCCAGGCAACCGGGACGATTGGAATGAGTCTGTAAGAGTAGCATCCTCACGGCTAGGCTGCAGCATATCGATGGGCACTAAGCCCCCGCAGAGGAAACGCCGCTCAGTCTTGCACCGGACGAGTTAGCTGGGGTACTCGAAAGCCGCTCTATCGATTGTTCAAAAGCGGTGAGTCGAATGAACAGCCACAATGGTGCCATTGGGCAGACACTCAAAGTTCTGGTAACAAACTGCCCCTGTCAGCCCAGCCCACATGCAGCCTGGGAGGGGGCAGGTTCAAGGAGTGGCGGGCACGACGGGATACTTTTGCTAGTTAACGACCGAGAGTTGGCAGCCTCGCCGACAAGCTAGGGGCCCGTCGGGGTCTCAGATCACAGAGGAAATTGACATCTCTCGCCAGCTATCCCACCAACGCCAGCGCGGCTCCCTTCAGACACCTGTGACGGAAGGGCGTGTACTTTCGTCGAACAACGGAATGCTGTCCGGACTACTGCGATAAGTCGGATGGCGTTTGCGGCTGACATCTGGGCGTGCAGCACCTGTTCGGCCAGCCAAGCGGCTAGGGCCACCGGTTGGTTGACCTAGTCTCTCTATTTGCGAGAGAACGGCTGGCCACGGGTTGGTTGACACACACAAGCAAGCTGGCGGCATAAAGACAGCTCCAAAGTGGTCAACAAGCGCGGGCTGCAAATAGACTTTGGCGACAAGCGATCCGCAACTGTCCGCCAAATATCTGCGCAAACACCACAGCCTGCGCAATCTGCGGCTCTTTCTGGCCGGGTGGAGGGTCGAGCAGATCGGGGATTGACTCTAGCAAGCCTGGTCATCTCGCTTGGCGCGTGTCTTCTTCCTTCAGGATTTGTTTTGGAGGGGTTGAGAGGCGCTTGTGGTGGCTGCGCAAAACAGAACGAATCAAAAGGAGGTCCACTTGTGAATGTCCACTGCCCCGAAAGTCATTTCGAAATTGTGCCATCTTGCGGCACAGGCAGCCAAATTGTCTGTCTGTCTTTGTGGGCATTAGCCTGAAATTAGTGATCCCTTGGAAGACGGCACGCAGGTGGAGGAAGGGGAGCTGGTGAGTGGTCCGATGCCTTAACGTGGGCAGCTGGGCCCGTTTTGTTGGTCGGTTTGATGATGTGGTGTGGTTTCTTTGGTTCCCAAGTTTCTCCAGGAACAAAACGGCATGTCCAGCAGGGCTGGCATTGGTGGAGAAGGACGTCAAATTCGGCCTAGTTGGAGGCTAATTTGAGAATCTCACCACTGACGCCAGGGACCATAGACAGCTGTCTGGTTCCTGCTTGCCCTGCTTGCCCTGTGGTCAGTGGTCTTGCATCCAGCATCGTGGCTATGACCGACCAAGATTGCATGCGGCTGCAGCTGGATGAAGGTGAGTTTGCGTGACTTTTCATTTCGACAGTATGCTGCTGAGTGGAGATGTTGTCGTGAGGTTAGAGTAGTTGGGCCGGTTACGACGAGCTTAATCAAGGTTAGCGACTGCTGTGGTGTAGTGTACCCAGTTGCTTGGAACAGCCTGCAGCATATGACCTGGCATTGAACAGGGAAGGCAGACAGAACTGCTGTTGGCTGTTGGTATTCGTGACCACTTGGCTGCCAGCTGGCGTACATAAAAGGAAGTGCATAGCGACGTTGCATATCTATCCGCCTCGGTCATTACTGCTTCATATATACATATCTGTGTAGTAATTAACCTAGATAATAGCGCGGAATTTCTTGGACTGCTGGCGATTATGCACTGTGCAAAGCGGGGCGGCTTCTCCTGACTGCTGTGTCTGTGCCTC
Source organism: Colletotrichum sublineola (assembly GCA_020631755.1). NCBI lineage: Eukaryota > Fungi > Ascomycota > Sordariomycetes > Glomerellales > Glomerellaceae > Colletotrichum > Colletotrichum sublineola. The sequence continues at coordinate 2,214,990 of JAHSQG010000013.1, forward strand.
TCTCCGCGCCATCGTTTATTTTGCGTCTGTCTCTCGAAGCCGCTCATAGAGCGTATCTGAACCATCGCTCAAACGTTATTTCGACATTCGCGGTCCCTTGACCAGGAGTTTGCAGTGCCGCTCTCCACGAAGGTCCCAAATTGCTGTCGCGACACGAGCGATAGCTATTTGATAGAGAGGGAGGGCTCTTTGCGCAAGCAACGAGAATTGATCATGCTGCCATACACTCGTTGATGGTGAAGACGGCATGGAGAAGTCCCTCCTCTAACTTGCAGCATTGACCTGGTTATCCCTCTGCCATGATAACCACAATCACAGACAACTCGCCAGCATCAGTGTCCTGGTTACCTGCTTGCTTTGCGTCGGAACGACATTTATTAGCCGGCAAATATAAATTTTACCATTAATCCAGATGATCTGATTATGGACCATCCAATTGTCCCCCCAACACCAACGAAACATCAGCCCAACCTTTATTTAACCGCACCCGGTTGACACCTCTGGGCGGATTCCAAATTTTCGGTGTGGACCGCTTCAAACGGAAAGGTCTTTGTTGCGAGAAAACAAAAACCAAGATGCACGTCTCGGCTAGCTATATGTGTTTCAACATGGGCAGAGTGTCAACCCCATGGACGCTGGAAAATTGAGAATCCCACGGAGGACCCAGACCCCGACCACACGCTAGCTGCATTACCGGGGCCCCGGCACGCAACACCATGGCTACCGGGCTACCACAAGCGAAGCCATTGCACAACCAAGTGTTTGGGGCTCGCTTCGGAACATGAAGCGTGGCTGAGCGAACAGACGAAGACGCAACCAAAAGTAGGCCGTCACCTATGGAGACTCATCTTGGTACCCCAGCCGTCTGAGGCGAGCTGTGCTTACGTCGTTGCGGGCGACCCCCCTACCGCTCGCCCACAATGGGGTAGACTTGGCACGTTTAAGCTTACAAGCATATTCTTGTGAGCCTCTCCCAGCCGGTCAGAAAATAGCGACCAACCGCTCCCTCCTGCCCTCCCTCCTTTTCGGAAAGGTTTCAAAGGTCGTCTGTTATTTTGCATCACCGAGTTAGTTTGACGTATTGGATGTGTGACTGACAGCTTGCCAAGGGCACACGCATTGAATGATTGACATCACGCCCAATACACACCTCACCGCGCCGGTAGTAAGCGATGAAATTGCGAAACTCTTTCTTGAGAGGGAGAAAAGGAAAGGCTGGAGGCCAAGCAACTGAATGCGTGCTAAATGACTGCCTGCCAAGGTATATTCAGAATCATCTGCCACAGCGGGCAAGGGTAGATGCTATCACCCAAATCCACTGATGCTGGTCCCAGATCAAAAAAAAATTGAAGGGAAAAAAGAAGCCAAATCGTTTATTGATTTGCCATGATGCCTAGAGTCGCCCTGAAGTAACCCAATCCCCGCTACTCCCACCAGATTATGAGTTTATGGGCGTTTATAATGTTGCGTAAATGTGTTTGCGGGTCTTGAATCTGCCCGCCGGGTCTTCCATCCTAGCTAGCATTTGCTGAAGGTGGTCTCCTTCACGTTGAAAGAGCCTCGTCGTCGTTATTTCGTTTAGAGACCGGCATCCTTGTTGGCCTGGTACACGCCTGCAGCGTTGAAGGGAATGATCTCGCCGGCGGCGTTCGTCATGGAAGCCTCGCTAACTGGGACGGCATTCTGACGCTTCTCGACCACTGATTGGAACATGTTAGTATACTCTCTCCTTCTCTCTCTCTCAGCTACTGGATGGCCACATACTGTCGGCGGGAGCGGCAGCAACGAAGGCCGCAGCGACGGCAAGAATAGTGAAGATAGAGTACTGCATTTTGGCGATGGAAGAAGAGCTTGGCTTTGGAAATAGAACGAGTGGTCGGCCGGCGACGAGTAGACAAGTTGTACAAGAAGAGAAGGTTGGTGTTGAAAGACTTAAAGTTTGTTGAGAGAGTGTTAGTTTGAAGAGCGATGGCAAGAAGGATACGGAACTAGAGGAAAGAGATGCAGCTATTTGTATGTCATCTATAAGCCCACGTAGACACCCTGGGGGGGCGGGTGGATATCAGACGGCCCTCTGCGCCAAGTATCACCATCGATACCATACATCGGAAAGATACGCTGTAGGGGAGGCAGCATCGATGTTGCATCGGACGGCATTCCATAGCCGCTTGCAGGGCTGCCATCCAATTCTTTGGCCGGGAGTCAACTACGTAGCCGTGCTTTCCGTGACAGCATTCGGGATAAGCGGCTCGGACTTCATCATGCCCGGTTCCATCCCTAGCCAATGGCGTGGCCACCGCCTCGATGCCCTGGTCAGTCTCGGGGAGGCTGTGAGGCAGCCGTGATTTGCTTCGACAGGCTGGATACACAACGAGTCAGTAGAGGGAAAAACAAGGGATCTCCCGACGTGTCATCTGCAATAACAGGAACCAGGCCAGGACATTCGACGGTAGAGTTAAGGACTCCATGGACCCAAGGCTGGCCCCCTCCCCGTCCTCATGCTCTAGACCTTTCCCCAGCACCCCAGGTCCAGCTCGTCCCGTCTGGGCACCGGCTTTCTCTCAAGCTCACGCCAGGGAAGTGGACTGAAGATCGGCGTCTGAGAGAGGCTGATCGCGGGAACATCAAAAGGCTCAAGAGGGCGATGTGGACAGCTGAAACTGGGCTGTGACGGAGGAGCCGCGAGTACTCTGGAGCAGCGGCCCACTAGCCTAAAGACGAGTGCCGTGTCACAGAGAAGCTCATTCTCCGCCACCTTACTTACCGACCCCTGCTACCAAGGCTAAGACGGCCGAAGATCACACAGACGAATGTTCGCTTTCAGCCAGTTCCGGTAGCAAAAGCATCAGGGGAAGACGGAGCTCGAACGCAGCCCTGGACCCCAGATCCTGTTTAGCTTCAATGCCAAGTTTTCACCCCGGCGTACCTTATTATGAAGCTCCAGCCTGGAATGAGGGGGGTCGGGGAACCTGACCTGTGTGTGGAATGCGTAGGTTGCGGAAGTCCAGATTTCTCAGAACATAAGACTGGTTCCGCGCGGCTCCTCTCAGTTTCTCTGGTGCAGGAAGATGGGATGAGAGGTGTTCGGACCAGTGTCACTCTCGTTCAGGAGGTGTTTCGAAACTGCTCATCCTTGCAGCAGCGACGTCGGAAGCTCTGCCACAGGAAAATCTTTTGAGCGGACCCGTGTATTTTTAGCCTTTCACTTATGTTTCGATACACGTGTGAGGCTTGATGCGTGGCTGACTAAGTATCGAGCCTCAAGTGGCTTGATATGTCTCAGCCACAGAGCATAAGCTGACAATTTGGATTTGTGCAATTATCCCTCTCCGAGAGCACAATTTCAGCTCTCGTACCGTAGCCACACCACTACACTCAGGTACCCTAATTAGTGTACCGGTACGTCCTGAGGAGCCCGAATCGCGGGGGTCCTTTATCTGGAAGTGGGGTTCGGTTGCCGATCCCCGTCTATTGATGTCAGCCCCTCCCCAAGCTTCCTGAACGATCTACCGAGTAGAGCTTACATCACGAGACCTCTTCCGCCTGTTTCTACCGCCACCTCTCTTACCTACTTCAACCTTGCCAACGTTTTCGTCCGCCTCCGCATCGCCCGTCAGCCCCGGATCGACTCTACGGAACGCTTTGAAGCTCTGCCCGTTCGCTCATTACAGCCAAGCCACCTCACTCGCCACCTGCCGCCCTTCGCTTGTGCCTTCTCATCCAAAACGAGCTCATGGCTTCCGTGGAGCATTGCCTCTACTGCTTCGAGGCTCTCGCCTCTCACCTCGAGAAGCGGCCTGGCCTCTCCCTCAAGGAGATCCAGCGGTCATGGCCCGAATACGCAAAGACGCTCGGTGACAGCAAGTACGGCAGCAAGAAGCTCCTCCCCGCCATGCAGCGCCTTGCCGAGCCCGCGAGCGACTCGGCATCGGCCTCCTCCAGCTCCACCGTTTCGCTGGCCGCCGAGACTCCCGCGACATCAACCGACTCTCTCCCCAACGGCAACGATGACGAGGACGGAAACGCTCCCATCACCAAGTCCCCGCTCTTCGTTACCTGGAACACCATCTCCCCACGCTCGGGCCACCGCTCGCTGCGGGGTTGCATTGGCACCTTTGAGGCCCAGGACCTCGAGGACGGCCTGTCGAGCTACGCGCTCACCTCGGCGCTGCACGACACGCGCTTCCCGCCCATCGAGGCGTCAGAGCTCCCTTCGCTCGAGGTGGCCGTGACGCTGCTCACCGATTTTGAGGACGCCGACGATCCCATGGACTGGACCCTCGGCGTGCACGGCCTTCGCATCAGCTTCGTCCACCACGGCAAGCGTTACGGCGCTACATACCTCCCCGACGTGGCCGTCGAGCAGGAGTGGACCAAGGAGGAGACGCTCGTAAGCCTGATGCGCAAGGCCGGTTGGATGGGCAGTAAGAGCAAGTGGCGCGACATCGAGCTCAAGGTCGTGCGGTACCAGGGCAAGAAGGAGTCGTTGGAGTATGGCGAGTACAAGAAGTGGGCCGACTGGGTCAAGAAGAACAAGGCCAAGTCCGGCTGAGTGCCAGTTCCGGCCTTACGCCCCTTACGAAGAATGAATATCGGCGTTAGATTTGTGCAATTACACTACTCTTGAGGGTAGAGGGTTTTTTTTTTTTTTTTTTCCCTTTTTTTCTTCTTTTTCTTTCTTCCTTTTAGGGAGTTGTGGGTTGTGGGCTAGGCGATAGGTTACACAGGATAGAAGGCTCCTAGGATAGACAGAAGAACGCCTTTATGTTAATACAGATACAATCACAGCTCGGTCGTTGATGAGTAGGGATTACTTTGCCGTGGAAAACAATGTTCCAGAAAACTTGATAGGCGGCGGCCAGAGGTGATGCAATGAAGGCATCCTATCATTCGGGTTTGTCAGGCATCAACCAATTCAGACCAGACGACGGGGGTCCTGCTGCTTGTTCCCTCATAGAGCCTTGGACACAGTCAACATTTAGGCGTCAGCTCAAGAAAGTCGGCGGTGGATAGACAGCAGACAAGGAATTGGCCGGAATATCGGTCCTCAATATATTAACTGAGCTACACCGAACTCGGATCATAGAAGGATTGCCATATACAGATGCTTTCTCGGCGTACTAAGGTTAATCGATGTCGCCAACTTTTGCAAGCCTGCCACTGCGGAAGCATGCAAGCATGCGGCTCGTGAACAACTCGGTCACCAGATGAAAATTCCAGACATTGAACAGGCATCTAGCAAGTCTACCAGCCATTATCTCTACTGGAATCCAGCATTGAATCATACAACAAGTAGCTATACCACCTTTCCAGGGCTCCATCCATCTAAGCATAACCAAGAGATAGATATAGACCTTACGATCGTCGTCATGGTGTGCGTAGTACTTAAGCAGGGACCACTTCTCCACGGCTACGCCATCTATATTCTCTGAGATGGCTCTCGAAATAGACACTCTGGAATCAAGAAACTCAATGGAGACGTCTTTGCTAGTGGCAGAAGTTATGGTATCATGCGGGAGTGCGTTGAGCTCGCTAGAGAAAGCAGTCACTGCAGCCAACGACGTCGTTCCGTCTTTGGTACCTGCAGCATATATATTGGATCGCAATAAGCCCCAAGGTTGGCGAGATGCGTCCTCACTTATAGTCTCTCTGGGATGACAACACAAGGGCCTGCCAAGATCAAGGCCCTGACGGACGCAAATGGCAAAGAGGCCAAGGGCTTGGTAGGTGCAATGGAGAAGACTTGAGGAGTGCCCCCTCGACTGAATTCACTTGAAGCGGAAAACCAATCCTCCAGGCTGGATTGCATGAAATACCCAGCAGGTGCCAGGAACGGGGATGAAGGGTGGTGATTGTTCGGTAAATTGCTCTTGCACAGATTCTCACGGGCCCAGAAGTTGGCCGTTCCAAGAAATGCACCACTTCCCTGACGGGACCATGTGCCAATGGGTCGTTCCGACAACCGAGACCTATCCGTACTACCAGTGGCGGTTCAAGTACCCTCCCAGGAACACTAAATAAGTGACACAGGCTCTATGTTCCCGCGCGTGTAACAGCTTGCCTGGCCGTCCTGCGGACCCGGAGCCTCAAACACCCGATGGAGCACAGGAGCTTGCAACACACAAGATTCTGAGACCTGTTGAGCAAGCTACCCTTTTCTTTCTGTGGGCGTCCAAGATGTGTAGTGTAAGTCTGGTATCCAGACCTTGCAAAAACTCACCCTGTCACCTCCCTCCCCGCCTCTCCTTGCCAGTTATATCTCGTGAAGCAGAACGCCATGAGGCATCACTGCTGGAGGCGTTCATCATCAGAGATTTCATTGGTCAATGGAGGGAGGCACTGCCTTGGACCAAAGCCGATTTGATAGACTTGCAATTGTTCAATTACATAAATATTTTTGGATAATCTATTGAATTCATAACTTCATAATCGTAAAGAGAAACACCCATGTGCGATACGTTTCTCTCATGGGGGACATGCGTATGTTCCAAGTCCCCGGAAATTGCCGCTCAAGTAACACCAGGCGCCTGGAAGACCAATCGTTATTCCCAGGGGAGACCTGCTCCAGCACAATGTACGTCGGCGACCGACCAAACAACTCGACCTAGTACCTCGTCCTGCTCCTGCTACTCCGATACACGTTGGCAGGCGGCGCGGGGGACGTGCTCATCCTTCTCTTGTCGTAGACGACGGGCTGCGAGTAGCGGACCTCGTTGATCTCGTATGAGGGGTGACGGTGCCGCGAGTGCGACGTCTCGTGGTGGTACCGGTGCTGGTGACGCCTCCGGTGGCGGGAGCCGGGCGACCGGCCTCGGTGCCGGTTATCGTAGGCGTCCTTATCGGCCCAGTTGTCGGGGCGGCTCCACATGCCGCAGGACCTAACGATCCACAAAAGCAGGAAGAAACCGGCGATGGAGCCGAGGACGATGCCAGCAATGGCGCCGCCGCTGAGGTTGTTGTCGGACGCGCTGTCCTCCGTCGTCTCGGGGGTTGCGGTGACGGTCGTGACGACCTGGCGGGCGAAGAGGTCGTGGAGGGGCCGTGCGAGGGTCCGCGTGGGGTGGAGGACCGCGGCGGCGCCGGCGAAGGTGTCGGAGACGGGTAATGCTGGCGCCATTGCGTGGTTGTACGTGTTTTTTTTTTTTCTCTCTCTTTTGTGTGAGTGTGTGTGTAAGTGCTTGCCCGGTGGTGTATGACAAAAGAAGGTTTGACACCCGAAGGGAGATAGAAAACCGGATGACAGCCCGCCCTCCTCCTCAAAACGGGGACGGGGGGATATATACGAATGATATATACTACCGGTTTAATGACAGTCGAATGACGACAACCCAAGTCTAGGGCAATATTGGGTCTTGCAGAGAGGGCCTACTGTGATTTTCATAGATGCTGCTGCCAGGAGTCATCCTCGAGAAGCCATCCTGTAATGATGGGGCCGGGAGGGGCCTACGCGCAAGTCATGGCTGGGGGGTGGTATGGATGTGACAAGCAAGGGCAGGGATACCACGAAGAACCAGTGATCCGAGTCTGGCACGAGCGAGTTGAGTAGCCGAGTGGGATGGAATTTGTGAAAGGGTGTGAGTGGGCATCAATACCTGGGTAGATAGATAGTTAGTTGGACAGATCCCCCTCATTGCAGGGAAGATCTTGGATTTGACGGCTGGCGGCTTGGTATAGACCAGGGGACTCCGAATCACGCGCATCTCGCTTTGGGGGGTTAAAGGTTTATTCAAGCTCCAACCAAGGACATGATTACCTAGGTAGTGTAGATAGAGACAGTGCTGGGGTCCTATGTAGATGTGTTCTTTTTTTGGGTCCAGTGACCCGGCATTATTGACTCTCTCTATCTTGATGCCCTCTTCATTTTGATTTATTTAATTTATGTGATCTATAAGTCTATTTTTCCAAGCAGGGAAAGGCATTCGACTACATACAACGGGCTTCATCCCGGAGCCAAGTTGGGCCCACCGAGGGGGATGCTGTGAGGATGTTTGTCTGAATCGACCGAGCACTGAACTGAACCTGTTGTGGCCGGATAATGGGACAGACATCAACTCACTCAGGCGTCCACTCGCGGATCCTCGTCCTAACTTGGAGCAGGCCAGGCGAGGTTAGTGATCCAGGGACAGAGGGAAGAAGAAACAGCTGGAATTACGACATGGTGAAATCAGGACGCATTACGGAGCAAACTAAGGGTTTGTGCGCCATCACGTCTACGTCATTGGCTAACCTGGGGGCTGGTTAGTGGAAGGGAAGAGGGAAGGAGCGAATACCGTACCGTACCTACTACCTACCCACCCAGGGGTGAATACAGGCTCGTACCTAGGTACCTTACCAAGGCTGGCCGGAATCCCCGCGTTGCCGCCATTGGTCAGTCATCCGGAGTGGATCCTTCCCAATGTGCATTGAGATTCGGAAGGAAGGACAGTCTCCACTTACACCGGCACCTGCCCGTCTGTCGTCGTTGCTCACTTTCCGTTTCTATTGAATTCGCATTGGCAAAAAGGGAAAGTGGGGGGGAATTAAAAGACAGGAAAGAGGAAATAATATCCAAGACATTGTGGTGATTAATGGACAAGAAGGCGTCCCTCCCCCTCCCCCTCCCCATTGTTCCTGAGGCTATTACGCACCCTTTTCTCATTTCAGCCTATTCTGATCTCGATGCTCGCGGCAAGGATGAACTAGCGTTTGCCTCTCTCTGCCTGTTGATGTGAGACACCGCCATAACAACTATCGCCGGCCGCCGATCATCCAACAATTGCCATCAATTGCCGACGTGCAAGCGGTCCGACGAGGCGTATGTTGTTGTCCGCCGGCGGCGTTCGGTGGAGGGTTCGTCCTCCCCCGTCGCATTGAGCCGTTCGACTCGTTGCAAAAAGGCTAGTGGGTGAGCCGAGTTTCCCCATCATGCAACAATGCGCTTCTCGACTCGGGCGAGTCATGCTTTTCAGCGAATCATTCTTTCACCGGCATTTGCCGAACACATGGCCAGCCCGGGTCCCGTCTATTGTGGCTTTGAACGGGGCCCGGGTCCTGAAATAGCTGATCTTGGGCACGCGACTTTCCGCTTTTAGCTGGCCATCGATAAGGACAGCCTTACAGAATTGCACTCTATCCACGTAGCCAAATTGCAATTTATCCTCGCATAGAGGCGGTGGAGACCCATGGGGACACACACACACACAAACACGAACAACAATCTGTGAAAGAAAGAAAGAAAAAAAAAAGAAGAAGAAGAAGAAAAGAAAGAAAGAAAGAGACAGATAGAGGGAGAGAGATGGACAAGGGTCCACGGCGATTACGACACGGGGTAGTCCTCGAACAAAATACTCGCGGTCTCTTGTATCGAATTAACCATTAACCGCACGACGGTGGTGCTACCGGCCATTGAGTGCTTTACTGATCTGCCTTCTAGAACACGGCGGTCCGCAGCCGGGGTCTACCGAAAGGTCATGGCGGCGGGGCCCGTCGGAGGTAGACGATAAATGCCCCGCTTCGGTGGAGTCTGGGCCGACATGGGTCGGTCGTCCCGTTCGGTAGCGGGTATTTTGCGGGTGCCTTTTTGGTATTTTGCGGGTGTCTAACCTGATTAGGTGAATAGCTGGAAATACTATAATCCGGCACGCGAACTCTAACTAACTTAACCAACGCGAATCCTAACCAAAACCCTAACCAATCCTAACCACCCTAACCACCCTATCAATTAAGAGCAAAAAGAATAGAAATAATAAATAATAGATAGGGTGGTTAGGGTGGTTAGGATTGGTTAGGGTTTTGGTTAGGATTCGCGTTGGTTAAGTTAGTTAGAGTTCGCGTGCCGGATTATGATATTTCCGAGCGCTTGAGGCTTGAAATATGTGGCGGTGGCGGTGCCTACTAGATGTGGTTAGATACCCGCAAAATACCAAAAGTGCACCCGCAAAATACCCGCTACCGTCCCGTTCATAGTTCGAGGAGCAACTTGCACCCATTCTAGGCGAAAAGAGAAAGAATACCTACCTAGTACATAGTAAGAGCACGACGTGTGGGGAAGGGGGCGGTCTCTTAAACATTACATGTATGGTCGTGCGAAGTATATTTATTATTGCCAAGAGCCAGCGCGCAGAAGTTGCTCGTTTCGTTGGTCTGGTATCCCGTTTGTTTTCCCTCATGCCCTGAGTCATTCCACGAGTTCTGCATCTGCATATCGTGTCGAACCTGGACGCCCGCCATTGATCCGTTTTGCCGTCCCCGGGAATGGGTCAAGCCGGACGGGGAACAGCGCGGCCGTCATGCTTCATCAAGCAAGCCAACGGCTCCGGTACAAGCTGCCGGCCGCTTTCTCGAGAGCTTATCAATTGCCGAGCTCGCCACGGTCCCGACCTCTCCGGCTATCGAAATTGGGACCGCCCAAGGATACGTCGAAACAGTAAGAGTTGCAGCAACAACAGGTCACCGTAGCTATCGACGATGCCGGCCTCATAATTCCATCATCTGAGTCTCCCCCTCCAGGTGAAATGCTTCTTCGGGTCGGCCGCCAGCGCTTTCATGACCTCAACGTCTCCCGCCTCTGGCCCGTTCTCGATCGTCCCCGCCTCGACGGCCAACCTGGCGTACTTGGCCGCCATCTTGTTCCTGCCCAGGAGGTTGAAGTTGAGCGCCGCCGTGGTGTACGCTCCGGCCATCTTGGCCTCCAGCCTCTCCTCCACGTGCAGCTTCAGGTACCGCTCGACCATGGCCGACGTCACCCTCGCCGACACGTCCGAGAGAAGCCTCTCGAGCTCCTCGATCTCGAGGACCCGCGCGTCCGACTCGGCCGCCTGCTTCTTGGCCAGCCCGCACTGCGAGCACCCGCACTCGAAGCCCCACGCCAGCTTGGCGCGGTGCTGTCGCACCGAGCGGGTGCCGAGCGGGTCGAGGTAGGTGATGGTCAGCTCCTCGCCAGGCTTCACAGGCCGGACGACGGTGGTGCGGTGGCGCAGGTCCGCGCCGATGCGGAAGGCCACGTTGGGCCGGCAGTCGTGGTTGTACCGCGACACCTCTGGGTAGTTGCCGTAGTGGTGGCCGTCGCCCTGCGCGCCGCCTCCAATGTCCATCTGGAACGAATTGGTCGCCATGATGTCGCTGACCTGGTGCCCGCCAAAGTGGCCCATCTGGCTCAGGAAGCCGTCCCGCGTCCGCGGCGGGAGGAAGCCCACGACGGCGCCGAGGAGCGCGTGCTGGTCCACCGCCGGGGTGCGCTCGATGAAGGCGCGATGGGCGAGGAGAACGGGTGTCTTGAGCATGACATTGTCGCCTCGAGCGAGCGTCTTGTTGGCAATCATGCCCAGCCCTTTGCCTTCGACCTCTTTGATCTCAAACGGCGGCGCCCTCGACGACGGGTCCTCCTCAAGGGGCTGGCTCTGTAGGTTTTTCTCCAGGTCCCGCACTTTCTGGACGTTTTTCGGCGTCGAGATGATGACGATGCCACGCCCGTCTGCGAAGTCGCGGTTGGCATACAGACAGTAGCTGCCCACACACCCATGTGGGCCCGTCCAGCCCCGCGGTTCAGGGTCCGTCGTTCCGTTCGTTCGTGTCCGTTCTTGATCTAAGCCTTGCTCCGCCTCGCCTTTCTTCTCTGCCGTCATGAGGTCCCAACTCGAGCATTCCAGTAGCGACTCCTCCAGCGGTGTCCAAGGGCATGTTTGCGCCCAGCGCAAAGACGCTTGAACCTCCGATGCGACCGTGTAAGACGCGAGCGCTGCCGCCAGAGGCAGCAGTGCTGATGATGATAATAGTGATGATACCATCCTGGCACTTCCTGACGAATCGGCAAGGCAAAAACGACGGTATCGGGAAACTCAGGCTCTCTTCGCGACAATCATTAGGTATGCGTTTTCATTCCATGGGTCGAGTGACGTGAACTTAGATTAAAGTATCCCCGAAAAAAACCCCATCGACATGGGGATGGAAGTTGATGTTCTTGGCATCCGCAAAGGAACCCCACCAGTTTCAGTAGCACGTCTGAAACTTGGGAGGGGCCAGGGAAAAGGGCGTGTATATGGCCCAGTGGCTTGTCCCTCGTCTCATATACTCTGGGAGGTGGCACCCGTTGGTTCATACAACCTCATTTGAACGAAATCCAACCTGGTTCGCCCCGGCAGTTCTCGTTTCCTTGAGGTATGTTGTTTGGCGAAAGGTTGAACCGTGACCCCGGGATGCTGTCCAAATGTCTGCAGGGTCACAATCCCCTTTTCGCAGTAGCATCAGCACAGCGCCGTTCTGTCTTCAACGCAAAACGAGGGTCGTCTAGCGAGTCCAAAACTCAAGGCAACACGGATTCCTACGGGAAGCATGTTCCAGACCGACAGCTTTTCGTCTCTCGAGGGCCCCGCGCAAGGTTTCCGAGCAAACCTGGCCCATAAGTGTTTTAGGTGTTTGTTTGTAAACGGTGGTAGGGAGCTATAACCCCTGCAGCCGAGGGTCGCCCTGGGTCGCTCCACGCACACCAAAAGCACCAGGCATCGAGTCATTGTTGTCTTCTATTCGCCCCTCTAGTATGCCATATGATGGAAAACAACTCACAAAGTCTTCCTCTGCCCATTTGCTGTGTACTATTCGCTCTTTTAAATGATTTATCTGGCCATGACACCATGCACGTAGCTTTCCCCGCATCCCAAATCAGTCAGCAATGGTGTGGTGTCGGTAGATGTGTAGATCAAGACCTACCTTTGCACCACGAGGGTGTGCCCCCCGGGACATTCTTGAAGCAAAAGCGGGACTGGGATCCGAGAATCACCGCTGCCATCTGACTGGGCCGGGCATCGGGGTGGCCGGCTCCGAGGTAGCTCGGGTTCATGCAGTGCAGGTTTACGCCGGCGAAACTCCACAGCTCAGTGACTTCTCGACGAACGTAGTACATCAACCCAAGCTTCGTCAACGGCGTCCTTGGGCGGGAAGTTGAGACGGGCACCCTTTGATGCAAAGGTTTGAGCCATTCGCTCTTCGTCGTGTGCGTCGGGTAGTCGATGGAATCCATCAATGCTACCCGTTGCGTTGCTCTCACCGTAGTGGTCGAGCAACAGCGTGCACCAAAAGGCCTCGTTTCGGGACTGGTTTGGAGATGGATAGGGCCCATCGTTCTCGAGACCGGCAATCTGTGGCCTCAAATGTGTGGGTGAGATCAAATTTGCCATACAAAGGCCTTCGACCGTTTTGGCAAAGAACGAGGCGGCCGGAGGAGGAAGAACAGAGAGGCGCGGTGCAGTGCGCCTTGTCAAGAAGCATGACATGGGCCCGGACCTGTCGAGACTTTCTGAAAACACCACCGCGATAATGTATCATGGACCCTTTGCCCTGCCGTATGAGGATGAATAACATGACTTGGGACTGAATGATGTTCACTGAGTTGGCGCCGCAGTGCAGGGTGACTTTCGTGGCCAGAATGACTTCCTGCAACACCCATACATACCCTAGTACACCAGAATCGCGCCAGATATCTTCGGTATCTTCTTTTGGTGTATGAGTTCCCCAGGCTGCGTAATGGCCACAGAGCAGGGCCTGTCATTGTCAGACACGATAGAAGCGCTGAAGCCTCCACAACAGTCGGACGCCGAATCAGTATCCGACTGACTTGGTCGAATTATTATCAGGTTTAGACAGCAGGCGACGTTTGGTGGTTTGCAAAATCTAAGCAACACAGATTCTGATCAAACAACCAACAGACCATGAAAGCAGTCATGCTGGAGTGATGCAAGGTTTAGGACCAATCCTTTTTTTTCTCTTATTTAGATTAATACAGAAATACATTTATTAAAGAGAGTTGCTTCGTTTCAATGACTCAATCCACCAAGACCTTGTATCTCGTTGAAGAGAGATCGTCCGGGAATTCAGTTCACGGCATCACGGCCGAGGACATCTCTCAAAAAGGGAAGGTGCTCGGAAGGTATTTCTTGCCCTACCCCGAGTCACCTTTGAGTTTTGGATTAGGGCGTCTAATTTTACTTCTCGTCTTGATATCTTAGAATAACTCGTTTGTTTTTGTTATTTCTATTTTCGCTTTTCACTTTGCTAGATGGACCCCAGCTGCAACCAGCCTTCTTGGGCACGTTCGTACCCTAAGCCACAACCACCATATTCAATATCAATACCTGTTCTACAAACAATAACGAGTCGATGATCTCTATATCGAGTTCCCTGCTCCTCGTTTCCTTCCTTGCTGCTTTACTACGGCCTCACTGTCACTTTTTCTCAAGAACAGGCAACAACTTTTCAGCCTCGGAAATCAACCTCGATCAAAACGTAAGTCTTTTACTAGGAGCTAGAAAGCTCTATATGTTTATGTAGTTGACATTTACTCAGTATGGAATCTCGTCACCCCCCAGGAGGCTATCATGCTTCTCTAGACGACCAGCTTGCTTTTCTTGCCCTGACACACACTATCGATCAGTGGAACTCCCAATATCCTCTCCTTGCAAGCCAACTGCTCAACGACACGGATCAGCAACTGCTCTCTGAATGCTACGTCGCTCATTTGATGCCAGCCGCAGACTCGTTTTGGTGGAATGGCGACAACGCCAGCATAGCGATGACTCACCTTCTCAAACAGAAATACCCCCAGGTGAAAGTGGCGGTTTGGAAGAGAAATCGACTGAAGGCGAGCGACCTCCTCAAGACTTGGCGCAAAGACGCAGCGCTTTTATACACACAAGTCATCAAGAACGGCAGAGACGACTATGATGTAACTGGCGAAGAGGCAGACGAATACGTGGGCGAGGAGACGGAAGATGGCCTGTACGCCTCACAGAGTTCGGCCGCAGAGGATGGGGAGGGTGAGTCCAGTAAAGGAACGACAGATGCCATGGTCGTGGCACACAGTCGATACACGAAGAGAAGAGTCGAAGCATCCGAACGGATCGAGTCGCCAAAGAAGGCCAGAAAGCGCTTCGTGTATGACAGTGAGGGCTCAGAAGATGAGGTCTTTGGGCTCTGCCGGTCCAAGGCGAAGCTGGCAGCTTCGACGCCAAAGAGAGCCGCTGCCGCCATGTTGACATCACCCCAGAGTGGCCAGTCCAGTCCCGTTGCTTTAGTCGACTCGAACACTGAAGACGAAGGTCCCCTTGAAGCGAGAGGATATTATGGTCGTCGTCGAGGCCGCCGACACCGGCTTGTCGAACCTGAAAGCCCGCCCGTCGATGCTGCCATGGCCAATCCGGTGCCCCTCAGTCTGACTCGCATTCGGACCATGGCATCAATCGAACCAACCAAGACACCAACCCATGAACATAAATGCTTGGCAGCCCTGCAAGAGGCGGTGGATTCTGTTGCGAAGTCCCGCGTCGCATTTTCGGCCCAGGAGCGGAGGGAGGCGAGTCGTCAACTCAACAAACTCAAGAACAAGTTGGAGAAGCTCGGCAGCGCGGTCAAGAGACTGAACGACGCTATTCAACCTTGATCCAGAGGGCTTCAGATCCATCTTGATGGGGGGGCTATAGCGAAGACTCAACAATGAGTTCTTTCGAAAGGGGAGTCGCGGAGACTATAAGCATGGCCAAGGCTGGCTTGATTGCAGTCACGACAAGTATCTTAATTCGTAATTCAAAACGCGTCCACGGCGCGGAAATCAAGGTTCACATCACACTGCGCAGCCATTAGTCACCCCGAGAAAAGATGACGGGCTTTGGCAACTTTAATATGCAGTTAACCTTTAACCTTTTGCTTGCGGAACCAACGGAATTGTTCACTCTTCGTTCTCGGGCCGTTTCATCGCATCATTTTGCTGTTGCCCAAGACCCTCATTGGCCTATTTATTTCTATTAACCTCGGACTTTGGCTTCCCTTCCTCCAATTAGACAAACATGTCACATGCGGCCCAAGAAAAGATTGTTCTACTGCTGGGATCCGCGCACAGGGAGGGGCCTACGAGTGATGTGTTTTCCCGTACGCTTTCTTTTTATAATTCACTTTAGCGCGTCCCTGTACAGCTTCACACAGCTGCAGCCCGATGGCGAGTTCAACCCAAGTAACTGCAACCATGGCGACCAGTCGCAAGAGATCCCTGGCTAAAGCTGAGGCTGAGGCTGAGGCGAAGCGGACCTGTGACGAGTCGACACCCTTGATTGACTTTGAAGATGTTCCGCCGTGTCCTGCTGATGTCATCCCGCTACCCAATGACGCGGACGACCTCGAGACGCTCACCGAGAAGATTGGCGCCCTGGCGGACGTCGTTTTCCGCAAACGCAGCCTGGCCGTCTGGACGGCCTTCGCGGCGACGCCCAACCCCCAAAGAGACCCTTTCGCCATCGCCAAGGCAGATGCAGACGGAAGGGAGCTGGAACAGTTCAACCGGTTCGAGGGGAACGGCCACCGGTTGCCCACACCGGAGCCGTTCGACGTCCTAAAGAACGTCAAGCTGCTGGAGAAGGAGAACAGCAAGACGGTCGCGCGATACGAGGACATGGCCTCGTGCGTCGACGAGGTTTTCAGGACCCAGGGCGCCACCAAGGAGAACGTATGCTGGATCGTGGAGAACCTGGACGTCGTGCTGCCCCTCATCAAGTTCTACCTGAGGGTGAAGCGAGCGCGGAGGAACCTCCTCGGGGGCCAGGAGAACCTGACGAGCAACGAGCTGGCGGAGTACCAGACGGTCCGCAAGATCCGCAGCGTCCTGGGTGTGAGGCTTCAGAAGGGCCGGATGGACAAGGGCTCTGGCAAGCGGCTCAGGGAGTACGATGTCGTGCTGTTGCGGCGGCAGAATCTCACTTCTCCTATCATGAAGGGGCATCGCAAGGGCCAGGGGAAGACGGAGGTGACGAGGGAGGCTGGGGACTGTGCCAAGCGACAACGTTGTGCGGTGTGATGATGGGCCATTTCCATTGTTATTAAACTAGGATGAAAACTATCGTCGGCTAGATGTAAATTGGTTAACGCTTACGTCGATAACCGAAAATACTGGTATATCCGGTCTTGCTCGTTGATTCAACATGAGCCCCAACGACACCTGCCTGACCACAGATCCCGCATCGACTTCCTTCAACTTGGCGCCGACAACGAACCTGGACGATATGGACGGCGCCGAAGGACCTGCGGATGCCTAGGAAAGAAAACTTCCGACGAGGATGAATGCAGGGCCTATGGCACGTCCTTGTTAGAACGACTTGAGGTGCGAAACGGACGCCCTGAGAGAAATGATAGAAGACATTGCAACCATGGGCGTCAATCGAAGCGCATACTGACGCGGAATCTAGTGGCGGGCAAATGAAGCAGACGGGGCTCCCCACAGTGCTCGTCCGACCGTCGGCCGAAAAGCCCTACACTCGCCGCAGAACAACCACACCCAGGTTCTTGTTATAGTAATACGTGGCTTAATTACCCCCGAGGACATCCGCAAAAAAAAAAAAAAAAAAAAAAGGTCCTCTCTCTGTATTCACTTCGTCTTGAGAGTCAGGGTACGGATCCTTCCGGAATGGGGCTGGGAGAAGGGGCGGGGCAGCTTCGTGTCAACGACGCTCTAGGACCCCGGATACCCCAGATCGACCCCAAAGTAGAGACCTGCGGGACCATTGACGAAGGGGATTGATAAGAACGTTCCGCATCCAACCAACCATGGCATTCTCTACTTCTCGAGTTGCGTTTCATCAACCAAGCAACGAACTCAACCTCAATCAAGCCCTCCCCGAGTTGGTTGCTAAGCACACAAAGCACAACATTCACATATGGCACTCATAAGGGGGGACACTTCCTGATGATAGACACAGTGCGTCTCGTAGTTCTCATTTTCCATTTTCCTGATCCTTTGCAAGCGTAATCCAGACCCAGCTCATCCAACTATTAGGGGTTCAGGCGAGTCATCTTACCCGCCTGTTGACCCGGCAGGTTTCGTCTCGTTCGACGTCCCGGCCTTTTCCTACAAGGGCATCTCCATCTTGCTCCTGTCCTTGATTGTGGGCAGAGTTCAGCAGTTAGTGTCCCTCCCTCTCAAGACTCTCCAGCTCCTTGAGCACAGAGGACTTGGTGCCAATCTTCTTCATTTGGGTATCCTCGAGCTTCTCGCCTCCGGCCAGTCTCATCTCGAGGTCTTCAATGGCTCGCACCTTCTTCTGCAGGCTGCGAATCTTCTTCGCATTCGGGTTTTGCGAGGCGTCGCCGCCGGCATCAGCCACGGGGGCGGCCTGCTGGGCCTGCACATTGGGGACTTGCGTGTTGGGCACCTGAGGCGCGCCATTCTGGCCCCGATGGGTGTTGCTCCTGTTACGATGTTGACCGGCACCGGGGTTACGAGAACGGCTGCGGTGTCTGTGGTTACCTCCGGCACCGCCACGGCGCTCAGGGCTGCGGCCTTCGTGGCCCGCATCGCGGGGCGGGGCAAGCGAAGCACCGCCGCCGTTCTGGCCTTCGGGGTTCGCTTCACCCTCCTTCTTCTTGTTGTTCCGCTTCTTCTTGTTCTTCAACGCCGCCTTTGACAAATTCTCATCGCCATCGGCGGCGGCCTCAGCTCCGGGAATCTTGGGGGCGGCACCGGGCACGCTGGCGAACTCAGCGCCAGGCACGCCACGACGTGGGCGTCCAAACCCGTTAGGTCCGATGGCCGCAGAGCCGTTGTTCATGCTGACGTGAGCCGCACCGCCCTCGTCCTCTCGCTTGAAATGAAGCGGAGTGGCGAGACCACGGGCGCCCGGAGGACGGTAAGCGCCCGCGGGCTTGCTGGGAGTCTTGACAGTGCCGAGGTAGGTAGCCGCAGAGGCGTGCGGGGCGGGAACCGGGTTCAGGGGGTCTCCACCTCCAACCTTATCGGTATCCTGGGGCCTCCAAACAACGTGGTACAGCTCAACCATGTCCTCATTGTACATGAGGGGACCGCTGACGTGCCAGATCTTGACGCCGTTATCGACACGGAGACGCGGAGAGGTGGTGGCCGTCATGATATAACGACTGTCGGGGCTCCACGTGCAGACACTGGGGTTACCACTCTCAATGGTGTGCAGCTTACGGAAGTCCTTCTCGAGGTCGTACACATCGATCTGGCCTGCCAGATTACCAAAGCCAGCAACGAGGGCAAAACGGCCAGTGGGCGAGAAGATGATGGTGTTGCGAGGGCCCAAGGGGAACGAGTGCGTCGCGACGGCTCGGTGGTTGAAGATGGTGGTCTTGGCGGGCATATATCCGTAGACGACACCAAACTCCTTGGAGTTCGGAGACCAAGTCACGTCGTGAATGGGTCCCTCCTTGTCGAGACTCACACGGGCGTCGAAAGAGCCGTTGACGCTCAACAGGTAGAGCGTGGTCTCGCCGTAGTAGCTCTTGTTGGACTTGTCGACGTCAGTCTGGGCCAGCACGAGGATACTGGTACCCAGCTTGTTCCACTTGAGCTGGACCTTGTCGCCCTTAAAAAAGGTCTTTTGGGAAATGGGCGACGTGAACTGAGGCACGTTGTAGACTTTGACAGCGGCGGGTTGTCCCTGAGATGTAAATGTTAGCAAGTGGGTTTTACGTTCCGGCGGCGGCGTTCTTGTTGTCACTAACCTTGCGTTCGGGGATGAAGACTGCAACAGCATGGGAGCGACCGGGTGCCAGAGCAAAGTCGGCAACGCCCTCAACTCTCAGCTTGTTCCAGACGGTGCCCAGGTCGTGACTCTCGTAGAACTGGACTTCGTTGGTGACCTGGCGGGCACAGAACTTCTCGTCGGCCGTGTACTGGAGGTTCCAGCCCCCCTGAGACTTCTGGACGTACTTTCCCAGGGGCAGCTTGTCGGCGTCGGCAACACCCTCCTCAACGGTGCGCCAGACCTTCAGGTTCTTTGTCGCATCTCCGTTCTCGTCCTTGGCTGGGCGCTCCCAGGTGACGAGGAAGGTACCGAGGGGCGAGAAGCCGAGCTCGTAAACATTGAGGATGGGGAGGGCAAGAACCTGCTGGCCGTTGGAGGCGTCGACAACCGTAACAACTTCGGGGCTCGCCCAGGCAAAGTAGCGGCCACAGGGCGAGTATGCACAACACCGGAGGTTCCCTTCGGGCTTGGCGAACCCAGCGAGAGGCTGGTAGGTCGGGGCAGCATCAAACAGGCCGATGCCCTTCTGGGTTCGGTAGGCAAACTGCAATTGTGAGGACGCCATGACTAGTCAAAGTCACAGTGTGTATCGTATCGAGAGCAGATGTGCCGGTGGGGAAGGATGACGTTCTTAGGGTAGGATTGATGGTTCTTCTTCAATGGGATCAGGAATCCGAGGTCGTCGTCGTCGGGGGCTATTCCAAGCAAAGTCCTTGTTATTACAGCAAAGGGCAGCTAAGCTTTGTTTGTTGACCTGCTTCGTCACCTTCGGTCCAAGGAAACAAGAGGTATTTGATTGATTGAGATTCTGACTTCGGGTGCAATACCGTAGAATATACGGTAGGGCAGGGTTGAGCGTCGGTCGGGTCGGCTTTGAAGCTTTTCGGCGGACGGATGACGTGTGAATGGGGTGGCCGATAGCTGACGGGGCAATCTTAATTCCAAAGATGGGGTTCGAAATCGAGATGCAGACACACGTACGTAGAGTCAACAAGGACTACGGACGACGGAAAAGACGACTATGTGAGGGAGCTGAGCCGTTGGGCTATAGGGGAGACCCAAGGAAGAAAACTAGGGAAGAACGCGAGGAGGGAAGAAAGGGAATGGGAGGAGAGGCACCCTGAAGGGGGGGAATTGACGTGCAACGGTGCGTGTT
The DNA here is from genome assembly GCA_020631755.1 of Colletotrichum sublineola. Lineage (NCBI taxonomy): Eukaryota > Fungi > Ascomycota > Sordariomycetes > Glomerellales > Glomerellaceae > Colletotrichum > Colletotrichum sublineola. Next base: position 2,235,645 of record JAHSQG010000013.1, read on the forward strand.
GTTGTGTGGGCTGGAGGAGAGAAGGGGAAGGGAAGAGAAGGGGAAGTGGGATTTGGTGAATATTTTTTTTTCCGCTCTTGTCTGGCTTCTGTCAGCCAGTCCCGTCAAACGTTGCCTCTGTGGCACCAGGCCTTGGCTGTGACTGGCACACCCTGGCCACTTTTTTGTTCCTCCCTGTCCGAGCTCACCTCGCCTCATTCTACAGGGCACTTGAGGCCCTGGAGCAGCGCTGAGATTCAGGTCCCTCAACTTCGCGGCCTTGGGCACAGCGCACAAAGTACGTACCTTGAGCCAACTTACTCGGGGGAGAGTTGGCTTGTGATTATGTAATACACTGACGAACTAGCCACCTCACCTCGCGATTACCACAGAGTTCCATACAATGCCAGTGTTGCTTGCTTGCCAGTTATTGTCGGCTATGCAGAAGCCGATCGCGGCCCCACCTGGGGTGTATGGAGCATTGGGAAGTCATGTTTACTCGTATGATGTATAAAGACGTTTCAACATAAAAACAAGTCCATCCAGGCAAGCGACTCAAAGCGACGTATCCAAGGCATCTATCTCAAAGCTGGGGAAACGGAACGGCTGCTGAGACAGTCCTACTAGGAAAGGACATTTTCAACCCAATCTTATCTTAGGTCAGTCGACTGTGTTGGTGTCCATCAAGATGCAACCAATCACATGTTTTCCACCCACTCACGGCGCCCTCGGGCCCTGCATCCGCACGGGGTGACCATTCGCCTTGCAGGTGAGACTGAGACCTCCACTGCTGTCCCGTTACCATATCAATTCTGCATCGTCAGGAAGACGTGTCTTACTCGTCGCTTCTTCATAGCCTCCTTGGATCAGGTAGTCAGTCACTGTCTGTGTCATCATTTTCTTGGTGCTTCCTGTCACGATGACGACGACAAAATCTCATAAGTTCCGCAACACAACAAAGATAAGGATTTGACTACTATTGATTTATACTAGCATCATCATTCCTTCTTACTCTCATTTGGTCACTCTTCATTGTTTCTTCCTCACGCATGTCCCGTCGACGCTAGAGCCTCAATGCAGCACACCTATCTGCTACCTCAAGACTACCTGCCTAATAGTGGTTTTTGCACCAATGCACACCCTACACTACAATCGGCCATGTCATCCACGCTCGACATGGACAAGCTGTCAACACAGATCCGCGCCGCATGATGCCGAAAATTGGGTCCCGCTGATGCTCCTCCCCTCTCCTCAATGCTGAGACTGCAGAGATCCATTCCATGTGGCCGCTCTTTCCATCCCAGCTACTACGTTGCCAAGATTGCCTATCCCCGATGAATGGAATGGCCACGCCAGAACATTCATAGCTGCAGCTTCAGTCCTATCGCGGATGGCAGAGCATCGACCTCGGTCACACTCCATCACACTGATCAGTAGCATCTGCGATGGTCATTTTTCGACCTCTCCTCGCCCCGTCTTGACCACCCTCGTCCCCCGCGACGACGCTGTCGGCAAGACAATATCAGATTTTTTGACGTGTCTGGGACTAGCAATTGAGTTGGAGTCTTCTGCCAAGAGAGAGACCCACTGCTGGGATGGCTCCGGTCCTTCAACAGGAGTGCCAGGTGGTCGTTTCGTGCTTTTCGATGGGTTAAGCTGGCAACCAGCTCGATTGGAAACTATGTGAGCTACTATGCTCTTGTATCGACACAGACGATGGGATAGTCTCATGGCCGGCGATTGAGCTTGAAAGGACTGCCTCGCCTGATAGCAGGCAGCTGAGGCAGCCAGTTCTGGCCGTGGCCTTCCACTTCTGAGTGCACCAGCTCCCCCGGGTGAGGGTCGGGGTGCGATGTCGACAGCTTTGCGAGCTCAACGTCGTAATCCGACTTCTTGGGCTCTCCATTCTCCGAATCGGCCGTGGAAGCAATCACGGCATCCGGATCGAAGCTTCGTTCCTTCCTTCTCCTAAATGCCGCTATCCTAGACGCATGTGCTTGACTCCAAGACGACAAGGCATCTTGGCACGATTTTGACGCTTCTCTCCACCATAGCAACAGTCCCCGGGGTTTGTTGGACGGCACTTCTCTAGCGGACCGCTGTTCCAGGACATGGTTAATTGAGGGGATGCAAGCGCAAGTAATACCGATGGCGAGCTCTCCGGCCCTGTTGTATTGCGGTCAATCAAGGCTGGCGGGTTGACAGGCGGCAGCTCGCAACGCAGAGTCCGAAGGCTTACTTACACTGTCCAGTCGAGTGGCACGAAGTCCATGGTTGGGTCCGTGGAGCTGTCGTATTTGCCCACCAGGTATATCCTGTAGATAGTCACCGCAACGCCCACGCCGCCAGTGCCCAGAAGGCCTACAATCTTGATCTTCTTGAGCGTCGAAATCTTCAGCCTGGATGCCAGAATCACGGGAACGATCAGGATGATGAGATCGGAGAATGCCGATAGTGAGCTATCGTAAAGGAAGAGCTTTGTCTGATCGATGCATTTGAAGTTGGGTATCGACTGGTCCCAAAACGACTGCGTAGGGATGCATACGGCAGCTTTTACGACTTCCGATGGGATATAGCAAATCAGGAAGAAGACCAGAAGAAGGTGCAGTACTCGGGCAACAGCCGCGTCGACGGAGAAGACGCGCAGGGTAAGTAGAAGGATAGAGGTCTTGGTGAAGAACGCTGCCGGCGAATACAACAAGGAGCTGATATACATCCACTGCGGTTGATTGTGTCAGTAAGACGTTCTTTTGCGGCTTCTCGGAGCCACGATACCTGCTGAAGATGCTCGAATCTAGTCTTGGTGAGCTCCCAGACGTGGTATCCTAAACCGTAATGGAGCTCTGTTCGCACAGTTAGTGGCCATCCACTCTGCACCCTCTGGACTGGTCACGCACTCATAAAAACGGCCGAATTCATGATGATGGTGAAGACCTGGACAGGTCAGAATCTGATGACAAAGTCAGGTGCAGGCATGAAGGCTTACCCATCCAATCATACAACTCCCTGCTCCTGATGTCAGTCCAAAGGATACCGGGGCAGAACATGTGCGCCAGAACCTACAATCTTCCAATCGAAATTTCCCGTGGGATGAAAACTTAACATAAATGCGTAGGGCGAAGAAGAACACCACAATGGCTGTAATGAAGCTCGTAAACACAATGTGGGAAATGTGTCCGACGTCACGCGGATGATCGAAGTCGGGCTTCTCCCCCGGAGGCGGCGGAGCCGCACCGATCGGACCTGTGGAATTGGACATCACTGCGCAATCCGGCCCATGACGAAGAGCTGATGGTACACATCGATGTGTTGTTGGGAATGGAGGCAGTTCAAACAGCAACGATGCCCGTTGTCGGGGGCTCGTGTTTCAAATACGAAGGACGGAGGACGAACGATTCCCACCCGCAACCTGTTCGCGGGATCCTGTAGGATATAGAAGGGCAACGGAGGATCATCCTCCTCATCGCCACGTGCAGCAGCAGCCGGGGAGGCCCAGAGAGACAAAGGTCTGTCTGGCATGGTTATACCAGCTGGAGTTAAGTTTCGACACGTTGGTGATGGTACAGGGAGGGAATGATATGCGAGAAGCACGAGTAAGCTCTAATTAGATATAGGTCCAGAGCTCAACCTCTGTTCGGCTCAGGCGGGGTCTGAACCCAATGAAGGCGTTCTAGATGCCATATAGAAATGGCATCGGGTTGTGTGATTGGACAATCCTTGGCATACACAGAATCGACTCGTCTCATGGTTCACACGTGTGGGTGTGGTCCCCGAGTCAACATCGAAAGCTCCTGGAACAACGACAAACCTTATCTCCGGACGGAACTGGTGCTGCTGGTCAGGAATGCCCAGGAAGCACATGACCCGCGGCAGGTATTGTCATGCTGTCCGCAGGCAGTTAACCAAAACTGAGTTCTGAGCTTCATGCTCCCTCTCAAACTTCAACAGAACAGTGTAGACGGGCGGTTTTACCCTACTAGGTTTTACGCTCTATCAATAAAGAGTGCACTTAACAGGATAAATAGTTGATAGAGTGTACCTGGCGACCTCACGAGGGTACGCCTTGTACTTGTATCGTGGTACTGTACCTTGTCATGTTGACCATTTGGCCTACTGAAAGACTAGCCGATTATTGGTTGATAGGTAGACTGAGATACTGAGTGGTAGGTTTGTTCACCTGGAAGAGAAGGAGGGGTTAGACGGGTTCTTTGGAACTCTGACACGCACGCCCGAGCGCTTCTTAGAAATTGGCTAGCCGAGTCCGTCGCATCGAAACGAGCCCAACGGCTTGGTTCGACGAAATGCCAAGACACGTCGGTAAAGGCTACATACAGCGACTGCCGGCCTCGTTCGGCTCGGGCCAAGAGCAGCATAGCGACAGGGAGCGGTCGGGAGAAGCTATTGCAAAACACGCAATCCCCTTCCCGAGCAACGCCTCATCGTAAATACGCCCAAACAAGCCATCTTGTTGGCTCGGGCACAAGTATTAATACCACCCCCGAGAGAGGCTGCAGACAAAGTCAAAGTCGTCGCCGTGTCAAGTCACTGACAAAAAGGGCTGGCTGCACATTCAGTCCGCCCACCCATCATCTCATTTAGGCATTTTCGACCGGGTCCTCTCTCTCTCTCTCTCTCTCTCTCTCTCTCTCTCTCTCTCTCAGGTGTGGCGGCACCACGCGCAATCGGGAAATAACCTCCGTGCAACGAGCCGATCTAGGGGGTGGTTTGAGACGGCGTAATCGGGCGTCGCCCCGCGTTTCTTCCAAAAGCCCTCTTAGAGATCGAAGTCTGTCCATCGCGGCCGTTCCAGTTGCCTCACATAAGAAACCTGCCGACAGAGCTCAAAGTTTTTATCAGGTCGACAGGCAGCAAGGGGATAGGTAGGTAATATGGTTTTTCTAGTCAAAGTCCACTGCCTAGACGGGATGGGCTTGTCGAGGCTGGCACGGCTAGGCGAGCCGGGATGCTCGTATTGGCGCGTGGAAGAGAGAAGAAAGAAAACATCCTGTCATATTCTGCTCAGTGCACGCCCGCGGGCAATTTGGGGAGGGGGCCGCTGTCTTATTAATTTATTTCCTCATCAGGAAGTAAGTAGAGTCAGGACAACTCGGCGTTTCGGTCGTAAAGGCTGTTACAGTGGCCCCAGAACATCACCGGAGTTAAGATTCTGAAGGCTTGCTTCAGATACATATTGGCAATCATGCCTGCGACCGACATGACATAGTGTCTTTCTTGTTCTCGTTTCCTTCCGAGTCTAATAGGTAGTTGTTGGATCGGTAGGTGGTCGAGTTCGAGCCTGCAGATATATGCCATCCTCCAGCCAGCGGCGTATTGGTGTAGGGACCATACAAGCTCCCACTACCTTCCCCGTCTCTGAGGACTTCCGCGAGAAGCAGTACGACGGGCTCGGTTTGGGCCCCAAAAGAGGCACTGGTCAAGCTCGGGCCCGGCCGGCCGGCCCGATAACGTGACCTGGAGCCGCAGCCAGGAGGCTGCGCGCGTCGAGTTCTCTTTGCGCTGTCGAGTCGCAAAGCTTTTTGGCCCGGCTTAACATTGGGCCTGGAGGTTGCAGGCCAAAGGGCCAAAGAGGCTGCTGTTGCTTGACTTCCACTAATTCATTCTGCCCAGCCGTCCTGTTCGTCTGGCGCCGGCTTTAGCCTTTCCTGTTTGAACGGCCAACCTTTCCTCCCCTTAGCACAAGTCATGACCTCGTCCTTGTGGTATCGTTGTTGGTCTCTCGGCCAGGAGCGCTAGCTCCGGAAGCTTCGCTCGCAGACGCAGAGTCGGGGAACAATAACTCTCCCATTTCCTACCTGCCCGACCACTGCTCTCTCCAACCGCCCTTCTCAAACAACCATAGCGCCTCCGTCGCGTACGCGCGACTTCCCCTATGCCCTCCCTCTACAATGGCCGCCTCTGATAAGCTTTCCAATACCCGCCCTTCCTGAATACTGCTCCAGATGCCCCTCGCTAGACTATCCTCCTCGCCGTTACCCCATTCGCCTTTTCCCAGCCTATACAGAATCCGCCCTAACGTCTGGAAAGCGATACAGCGCTGCGCGGGGACGGCACTCCGCGCGTAAATGGAAAGTTCCTCAATCGTATACCCCGCCGCCTCGGGCGCCTGGCCGTGGTGATGCAGTCCCTTGGATACGGGAATCGCTCTGCTGAGCTTGGGAGGGATCAGGCCTCCCTTGAAGTCGAACCGCAGTGCCGAGATGGGCAGTGAGGATTGGCCGGGGTAGTATGGGGATTCGCGATCGGCTGGGCTGTGTGCGGTAGGGATGGGCGCCATCCAGGCGAGCTTGCTCGGGTCGGCGGGAAGGTTCGGGAAGAACTTCTCGTGGAGAGTGGCGAGAAAGTCAGGGTGGGAGGGATCGAGATCGGGAAGGGCGGGCGGCTGAGGGAAGTGCGTCTTGTCGGGTTGGGAATTGAGCGGGAAAAGGTCTTCCGGAGGCGCGGATGGGGGCTTGTCTTCGTCCACGAGGGGCGGCAACGATGGCCTCGAATCTTCTATTTCGGCGAAGGAGACAGATCTGGGAGCAGACGTTGAGGTTGCTTGAGCTCGAGATTGAGCTTTTGGTGGCGCGGACGTGTCTTCAATTTTGATCTCTGGCGCCGCAGTCACCGGCTCCTTGGCTGTTGCGGGCGGATCGAAGGGATTCGGACCATGTTGCTCGTCGATATTGGCCCTGCCGAGGAGGCGTTGGATGAGGGAAGGATCAAGCGAGTCCATCAGCTCCTTTCTCTCCCTCGCAATGTCCTCCGGGCTCATGTCCTCCAACTTCTGCCTGTTCTCACGATCGATCCGGCGCCGCTCGGCGGCCTCGAAAGATTTTTGTGAGTCACTTCCCCCATTGTCCTTTGACTGTGCAGAGAGGGAGCTCGTCGCCTCAGCTGCCTCGGCTCCGGTGACCGGCTTGCCTTGTCGTTGTTGCTTAAAGGCAGACACGCGAGTGCGTTTTTTGTGTGCGGGGAAGCCTGTAGGGGCGGCGTCGATGTCGTCAAAAGCGGCTGGAGGTTTCGAGGGGGGCGTTTCCTTTTCGACGATGTCGCCGACCAACATCAAGGGATTCATAATTATGACTGGTGGTTGTGGTGGCGGTGGTGGTGGCGGTGGTGGTATAGTGACTGCAGTTGAAGAGCGAGGTTTACGTTTTGAAGTGATCACCAACCTGATTGTGGTGAGGATTTTCTTTTTTTTTCCTTTGGTGCATGGGCGACAGGCTGAAAGTGACGTACCTTCACTACCTTATCTTATCTTCTATTTGCGCTATCTCACCTGCACACCCCTAACGCTTGGCTGGAGTTTTCCCCTGCTCGAAGCTTCCTTGTCTTTTTTTCGGAACTGGCCGTGCGGTACCCCGACAGAAGCTCTTATTATCAGATGGGAGCACATCGGGGGAACCAGGGTTAACTCACCAATAGGGTTCCTCGCGTTTGAAGACCGAAACTGCGGCAGGTCAGAATTTCAGGGTTCGATGATTGTGTGCGACTCTAACCCTTTTTACGAAATCCATTCAATTCCAGAGTGTATTCCCCTTTGCTAAACAGGGGCTGACCGAGCCACAAACGTCTGGGTCGGATGGGCTGCGCTAGTGGAAGAGGCTTCCTTCTTTCTCTAATCCTACCTAGAATTCCGAAAATGCGCCGTTTTTAGAGTTGTGGCTGATGGGCGGAGCTAAGCCACATCACCTTTCTGCATTAGCGCCGATCGTTCTCGTGTAATTCGAGAAAGGTCTAGATAGATGGGTCGGCCTGTGTCAAGCTGGCACTGTATCTATCTGGTGGTTAAACATATAAAACTAGTTGTGTTTTGTTAGAAGATTAGAGATATTAACGATGCATCGGCTGTGCGAAAAACCGGAGCGATGTATAGCTTTTCAACAGTCCTGTTTTCTGCCTAGTTTGTGATAGATTGATGGTGTTACTGGCCAAAATTGACTCAAACTAATTGGTCTAGACGACCCGAAAAGTTCTCGGCTGAAGACACCCAAGGACAATAAGTGTTTCCTCCTCCACTATGACATAATTATCGATTGTGTCTCGCCGATGGAAAGGAATGTTGGTACGGACAGAAAAAGGAACTATGCACGCTCTTTTGCATGTGTGGCGTGTCGCAGATTCTGCAACATGTCCTTCCGCACCGGACCACTAGCAGTGCCTGTGTCCTACCCGCAAAGCTTCCCCTCCCCGTCTGTATAATGGGGGGAAGCGCTAGCACCTTTACCTGCAAAAGTCCAAAGGAGCTTATTGCACATAAAGTGACCAAGCCTTGTGGATACATCTCACTCATGGAGACTCATCGTCGGAATTATAAAGACCAGATAAGCAGGAAGGGGATTACATACAACATGCGTTGCGCTGTCGGTCTTCTCTTCCCCTGGCGGCGGGGGCAGAAAGAAAAGAGATCTGGACCGATTGCATGTGCCCCCGGCCATCAAATTGTGATCCCCCGGTTTCCTGGCCTCATCCTTCTTGAAATGGGCTTGCACAAGATCCTTGCAGCAGACGCGGTTATCTGGGACACTAGAGCGAATATGGAAGCCGGACGTGGTTCAACGTCAGACGCGCAGGACCCACAGAACACCCACCTTAAACGTTGTAACGCACTATCATTGGCGGGAAGGTAGGTTGGCACCTCTTTGTTGTATGTACCCGGTACCTGCGCCCAGACCCATCTTCTTTCTTGCCGAGGTGACCTTAGCTCCGACCGCTAAGCCTGCACCACCACGGCTACGGCTACCTGCACGCTTCTCCCTTTTCTGTTGCTTGTTGATGGGTAATTTCACGACCCCTTCTTTTCCTTCCTTTCCCCACGGCTCGGCTCCTGCTCCCCCCCCCCTCCTGGCGCGGCTGCACACCTCTCTAGGCTGCACTAAATACGTACCGTCCACCATATGCCACCCCCTCGCGTCCCCATGGCGCCGCTGGCCCCACTTTCCAATTGGTATTACCGCATCTATCATCCGGTACAACATTGAACATGCAGCACACACACAGAGCAAAGCATGTCCCACCTGCTGCTGTTGATAGTGGATTGACTTTGCCCTTCCACAAAGTTACCTAACGAGGAGCTCCTCGCATTGGGACCTCACACTATGCTTCTTCGCCCTGCAGCGCCGTCTGTCTCGCCTGGCTCTTCTTCTCTGGGTCGCCTACCTTCATGACTACCCTGGTCCGTGTGGTGGTTAAATATTGACACATGATGGACCCTGTCTTTTTGCCGTTGGCCATCATGACTGAAGGAGAGGAGAAGCGGAGAAGGCAGCAAAAGCCGCCGACGTCTGTTAATTGTTGCTGGTGAAAGGGGGGGGAGGGGGGAGGGTGTGTCCCCATTCCTCCCTACTACTTTCTTGGCTGAGATAAGGTCGGGTTCCTTCCCATCTCGTCATCCCGTTGTCCATCTCGTCGTCTTTTCTTTTGGGTCTGGCCCACGTTGGAGGTTTTTCACATTTCGCTATGTCGCTCCAGCGATGATTCCTTGTAACGAACCATCGGCCGCCATTTGTTTTCGTCTTCCTCTCCTGCCTGTCTCCCTGGACGGCCCGTTCACGAGGCTCCTTCACTTCTTGGTCTTGGTGTTTCCCCCCCTCCCTTTACTGCCTCCACTGCCATTGCCTGCTGCTCCTGCGGTCCCCTTCTTCCCCTTTGGTTGAGGTCTGCACCTGGCGCTTTCCCTCCGATAGTCCACTATTTCCATGGTGTTGCCATTCCCATTCCCTTCCCCTTCCCCTTCCCCTTCCCCTTCCCTTTCCCTTTCCCTTTTCGCCTGCTCCTGCTCCCATTCCCATTCATTCCCAGTTCGTCTTTCCTTTCCGATCTTGGTCTGTCGTGACCTGACCTGACCTGACCTGACCGCCCACCCCCATCCCCCATTCATATTCACCCCCATTGTTTCCTTCTCTCGCCTTCCCTCTTCACCACCCCCGTCCACGTTCCTCGTGGTCCCGGTCCTGAGGCCATCTGATCCCATCGACGTGCCCCCCAGCCTAGTCCGAATCTCTAATTCGGCTTTAATAATAAAATTTCCCTTACCATTCACGCCTGCTGAGGCCATCCGCGTCTGCTCGGTGCCCCGTTTTTCTCGTCTTGCGCAGCAGCCAAATGTCGGCCCAAAAAATAATTGCTGTTCCTCCCCCCCAAAAACGTAGCCATCCCCATCTCCTCTTCCGATCCTCCATTTCCCTCCTCCTTTTTCCTTTCCACAACTACCACGACACTGCAAATTCGACTGCAGATACTATCAATTCATCAAATTCGGCATCACCGCCCATCGTCGACATCCTGAAAAGACTATCATTTTGTTCAGATCATTCAACTGCACTCTTTGAACGTCTTTGTTAGTCGCTTTCTCCCCCAATTTGACCTTTTTTCGTCGGTCAAAGGTGCCAGCTGTCGTCAAAAAAACACGACTTCCGAAACTCCCTTGAGGTTATTCACGAGTTCCCACCTACGACTCCGCACGGCTACACCGCAGCTGACCACTGCTCAATTGGTGCAGCAGCCTCCTGCCTTAGCCAACCTAGTCCGCCTTACATAATTCCGCTTCCCCCAACCTATCCCATAATCCAGCCAATCCAACGCTACAAAACCCAAACGCACCACATCGCGAACCCACCCCCCCTGTCAGAGCAAAAAAGTGAGGTCATTCGGGACAACCTACCGAAGCAAGCCGTGGGACACCCAGAGTTAACCACACTCTGATGCACTGCACCTGCTGCGGCTTGCATTAGGATATTGTTTGTTCGGGGTTGTACCTGAGTTTTTGATTTTTTTTTTTCTTTCTTTCAACTCGATTCCTGGTGCAACTTTCCCTGTCACTCTAATTTTCGAGACTTCTTTCGGCGCGGTGTTTATTGGTGGTGGAGGACAGCCAGCGATGCGCGACAGCTCCTCGCCAGAACTATCGTCACCACCTTCCGGCTCCATCTCAGAACCTGGTTCGCCTTTAATCAGTCACCCGAATAACAACATGGACATGGACGAGATTATCGTCGACCCTTCCCAGCCCCGCTTCGGCGTCCTGACAGGAAACGAGCAGCCCCAACCGGAAGTTCGCCTGACCGCTGCTGGTTTGCCGCGTAAGAAGCCTGGTCGTAAGCCTGGTTCTACCGTCAAGCCCAGAAACCCCGATGAGCCGCCCAAGGTGCGTCGGCCGCGAAAGCCTCGCGACCCAAATGCGCCCCCCATTCAAAGGAAGAGGAAATCGGCCCCGGGCCAGGATGCCGATGCAGGCTCGGACTCAAAGTCTCTCGCTGCTGCAGCTGCCTCTTCTTCTACGCCGCCCCCTTCTCGACAAACCAAGATCACAGATATAGTCCGTGTCAGCTCCGACTCCCGACCTGGCTCTGCTCAGCCCGAACACACGGCGCAGAAGGCGCCCAAACGAGAGGAACTGCCCCGTTCGATGCAGAGCATTCTTAATGCCGAGCCGGAGCTTGATTCAAAGCCACAAAGCGCAGCTCCGCCGACGCGTACTAGCGGGCATTACGATCCTATCCGCGGTAGCTACGATCCCGTAAGAGGAATCTTCGGCAACGCGTCATCGCCGAGACCCGCAACTCAGACCGTCAACCGACCTAGCGCGTCGCCTTCAATTGCCAGTCTTGTCGATCCACCCGCAAAGAACGTGACGTCGCCTTCAACCCAGACTTTCGGCGCCTCAACCCAGTCCCGAGTGCAAGAGAAAGCAACTGTCTCTGAATCGCCATCATACCCCGTTAGATCAGTACCCCAGTCTATCTCGAAGCCACCAGCCCCCGAACCGAAGAAGGCCCTCGCTCCCCCGTTGGTGCCCACCTCCAAGGCGGATGCCAAGTCCAAAGATGCGGTCTCTACTGCTGGCTCCATCGCAAGCAAGAAGCCATCGCCCAAGCAAAAGCCTCAGCGATCCGGTATCTCGTCACCAAAGATTAGTGCGCTGGACGATCCTCGTGGTGATCTCATTTCAGACCGATCCATTCTCGACTTTGGCAGGGCTGAAAACGGAAAGGAATACAAGGCGCCGGACATTGTCCTCGACATACCCATCAAACCGGGCGACACCAACATATACGTGAATGTGATGCGTATGGCTGAGGAGAAGTACGGCTGGGATGCTCTGCATCCACGTCTGGCTGAAAAGCGGGATCGCAAGGCGCGTATCGCTGCTGCCTCTGCTGCCTTGGAGAAGACGGCGTCGGGCCAAGAATCGGGCGACGAGATGTCCGAGGATTCAGACAAGGAGGCTAGTAACGTGGAGATGGGTGGCATGACCAGCGGTGCCGACGTACCCGAGAAGCCCAAGAAGAAGAAGCGCAATTTCAAGGAAGACGAGTACGACAAGGACGATGATTTTGTCGATGACTCTGAGCTCCTATGGGAGCAGCAGGCAGCCGCCAGCAGAGATGGTTTCTTCGTGTACTCTGGACCGCTGGTGCCGGAGGTCGAGAAGCCCGCAGACACTAGGTATGTTGCAGTTGCATCGTGTTGCTTACTGGACAATTGGCTAACGCTTGCAAGACCCGATGGACTACCCAAGCGTGGTCGTGGCAGCAGAGGCGGTCGCATCGGCGGCCGTGGTGGCACTACTCGCGGTGAAGGCGGCACCGGTCGAGGTGGAGGCCCGGGCTCCAGAGGTGGTCGTGGATCCCGAGGCGGTTCGCTTACTCGCAAGCCGCGGATCACCAAGTCGGAGAAAGAGCAGCTCGAGCGCGAGAAAGCCGAACGCCAGCGACAAGCAGAACTGAGCGCAAAGTCTACGAACGGCTATTCGCTTCAGCCCCAGACACCTTCCTTTGCCGCAGGAATGGCTGGAGCATAGGCTGCTTCCACGTCCCAATGCTACAACCTGGAAGATGTGAGATTACTCAGCCTTGCGGCGTCACGAGGAGGACGATTCTAAAAGGCTTTGTTTTGCTACTGGACAAGACATGCAACGGACAAGGATCGACAAATAGAGGGACGTCTCTGGAAGTTGCTGTTACAGCGATCATAGAGAAGACTCTGGCGAGGAAGCAAGGTCTCCGAACAAGAAGTTTGGAGCAGGCGTTAATGTGTCCGATACCCGTTTTCTTGGTAATTGACTTTACTGGCTGGTTAACATGGCTAGTTGGCTGGGCGGTACTGCTTCGTGTGCGGAAAGGAGTGGCACGGGAGCCCAGAAATACGGCGTTCGGATTTGGCAGACTGATTGTTGAACGAAACGGGACAACGGTCGGATGAGTCCACAAGGAGGCCACCACCATTGACAGGAGTTTGCGGCTGCGCAATAGATTATGCTATCTTGGAGTTTGATTGTATTTTTTAGAGTGTTTTTTCTAGAGAGCTTGCTCCCAGAACAAAGTATTGTCAACGAAATATGCCCTGTAATTGCCAAATGCACCGTCATCTAGCTTCTTCATAACGGTACTGATGAGGGTATGTTTCATTTCGGACCAACCCCTGGCTAATGGTTGATGATGGCAACGTGGGTCTGGACTCTGGACCCTTTGGAGCTGAGTAAAAAAACAAAATAAAAAAAAAGCATGCTTATATCGAGGCGCCATGTCATTGCGGGGTGGCTTAAGGCCACACCGCCCGTGCATCTGGGTGGGATTTTGGCGGCAGAAAAGTGCCAAGATTTCGCATAAGCGATTTCTCCACAGTCCAAAAAATTTCGAATGCGAAAATTCGCAGCTAAACCCGCTTGCAAATCGCCGCTGATATCAAAGCTTACTCTGTTCACCGAGTTTGCATGAAGCCGCCCAGCCGTCGACACCCTTTTTTGCTCCCCCACGGCAACACCACAACTAACCCTTACGGCAGCTTTCAAACCGAACCCGGACTTTTTTTTCTCTCTCTCTTTCTTTACAGAGCATACCAACTACTTTTTGTTTTGCTTTTTTTATTTTTATTTTTTTTACAAGAAAGGAAACACAAGGGGAAGAAATGGCGGAATCTACATTGCAGGTTCGTTATGTCCGTGCCCCGCCACTTGCAAGAAAGAAGAAGAAAAGCTACTGGCGGCGGTGATGATCCTGTGATGGCTACAGCAAGGCAGGGCGGCATTGACAAGCTCATAGGACCGCCTGCGCGAGCACGCAAAGGCCTTTGATGGTCTTTTGTCCCTCATTCCGGCCAAGATGTACTATGGAGAAGACAACTCTGTACGTTTGCCCTGCCCGAGTTTCTCAATCCCTCTATGTCCTGCAAGCGACCGCGTGATCAACGGCCTTCCCCCAGCCTGCTGCGACGGTCGCGCCTTTGCTCAAATGACTTGTTCCTTGCTCTGCCTTCTTGAGCACTTGCTTGTAGAAGGGGCGCACATTTGCTTACGCAGATATCTTTCTCTCAGGACCAATGGAAGAAGAAGAAGCAGACAAAAGCCGAGGCCAAGGCGGCCAAGATCTCCAAGCTGGACCCCGATAGTGAGCTGAACCGCAACGCAAAGGAGGTCATGGACGAGCGCGCGGCGCGCAACAAGCGCAAGCTGCAGGAGATGCAAGAGGAGGAGGACAAGGAAGAGGCCGCCGGCGATGACGAAGGTTTTGCCGGTGTGCAGAGGGAGCTGCCCGGCCAAGGCCTCCGCAACAAGGACTACAAGAAGCAGAAGACGGCCGATCCTCTCGACACGGTCGAAGACGTCAACCCTGCCGAAATGTCGCAAACCCAGCTCATGAGAATGGCGAAGAAGGAGGCCAAGAAGGACAAGCGGGCGGAGAAGAAGGCAAAGAAGGCCGAGAAGAAGGCCGCCAAGATGGAAGCCGGTAACGCTGCTGACAACGGCTCCGCTGCCGTCCATGTGCCCGAGGCCGAGGCCTCCAAGAAGCCGGCTGAGACCAAGACCGCAAAGTCGCCGGCCGCCAAGAAGGCATCCAAGAAGCAACAGAACAAGGTCGAGTCGAAGGACGTAGAGCCCGCCAACAACGACCACGATAGGGACGAAAACGACAGCGATGGTGACGAGTACGAGACCGTTGACGAAGGGTCCGATGGCGAAGGTCACGCTGCGACGGCGGACCTGAACCCTCTCGACATTTCCGGTCTCAAGGCCGCCGAGTCCAGCGACGCCTCGAGCCCGACTTCAACACCAAACTCCACATTTGACACCGCCACCGGGGCAAACCCTGCCTCGGCCGAGGCCGTGAGCGCGACCACCTCAACGAGCTCTACCGTTCCGCCCTCCGAGAAGCCGAAGCACATCAAGCTTCCCGCCGACACCTCTGCCCTTCGCGCCCGGCTCGCGGCGCGGATAGAAGCCCTCCGCGCGGCCCGCAAGGCCGACGGCCCTGACGGCAAGCCCATCCGCACGCGCCAGGAGCTCATCGAAGCGCGCCGCGCCAAACAGGCGCAACGCAAGGAGCACAAGAAGGAACTTCGCAACAGGGCGCGGCTCGAGGAGGAGGCCAAGCGCGAGGAGGCCCTGGCGTCCAACTCGCCTAGCGTCATGTCCCCGCGCGTCGGCCTCGGCGATGACGACGACGAGCCGGCCAACTTCGCCTTCGGCCGCGTCGCCTTTGACGACGGCACCAAGCTCTCACATGACCTGACCTATGCCCTCAGTGCGCACAAGAAGCGCGGGCCGTCGGACCCCAAGACGGCGCTCCTCAAGATTCAGAACCAGAAGAAGCGGCTCGCGGCGCTCGACAAGGAGAAGCAGGCCGAAATCGCCGAGAAGGAGCAGTGGCTGACGGCGCGGAAGCGGGCCGAGGGCGAGCGCATCCGCGACGACGAGCACGCGCTCAAGAAGGCCGTCAAGCGCAAGGACCAGGCCAAGAAGAAGAGCGAGAAGGCGTGGAAGGAGCGCAGCGACGGCGTCGCCAAGTCCATCCGCGACCGGCAGAAGAAGCGCGAGGAGAACATCAAGAAGCGCAAGGACGACAAGCTCGCGCACAAGCTTGGCCGCAAGAGCGGGAAGAAGGTCGGCGGCGGCGCCAAGAAGGCGCGTCCCGGGTTCGAGGGGAGCTTCGGCGGCGGCAAGAAGAAGAAATAAGCCTTGGGCACGTACGCGCACAGCCTCGGCCCTTTGAGCGAAATACCCTTTTTGTTTGCGAGGTACAGAAGAGTTCGAGAGGACGCGAGACACGAAGAAGGCTTAATCGAGATTCCCGGGGGGCTGGAGCTGCAGGAGGAGGAGGAGGAGGAGGAGGAGGAGGAGGAAAGGGTGTATGGAGGAAGGGAAAAAACCGATGGCGGCTGTTGCATCATCACCATCATCATCGTCATCTGCTACGGACAGGAAAACCGGCGTTTATGGGGAAAGGTGGCAAAACCACTGTACATTTTTTTTTATCACTGCTTCCTTTCTTCTTTTCTCCCACAGCCAAAAAAAAGGGGGGGGCGAAGGGGAAATGACGGCGTAGAAGGGGAACCCATGAATACATTATTTCAATCGTTCTAGCCATGACATGAACTCACCTCGCCTGCTCCCTCGTTCTCCGCAATCATCGGGTCTCCGCAGTGGACTCGCTATAAGAGCGCTCCCCGCGTCCGAAGGGAAGCAAATAGACACATTATTGTGTACTCATCGGCACATCAGGCGCCTATACGAGGAATCATCACAGCTTAAAAGTGGGAAAGGTGATTGTCGTAAGTTTTCGAGTGCTCACTAACGCCATTCAATGTTCATTCCCTCCATCTCCACAACATGAACTGCGAGAAACTACAAAAAAAAAAAAAAAAAAAAAAGGGGGGGGGGGGGGGGGGGACGTGTATCGAGCCCCAGCAGATAACAACATCTCGCACTATCTTCTTTCATAGGACTACGTTTTTGATGGGAGGTGGTGATGGATGTGTTTGTTGTGAGTGTTGCATTAAAACGATCGCTTACGGTGGGAAACAAATAAAGGTAGCTGAAACCCTCAACCAACTACACGCGCGCGTGTATATTTTCGCCGTCATCATGCGCCCATTCCCTCTTCCTTTCGGAACTCCCTTTCCCCCCGTGAGGTAAAGGAGGAATGCAGCGCCGTTTCATAATGCTTCACCCCTCCGGTTTAACCCAAAAATCCTGCCCCCGTTTCCCTCCCAACTACATGTTGCAAATTGTTTTGGTTGCCGGAGAACAGAAGAAAGATGATATCCCCCCTCCTTACTCTGTTGGTCATTTCTCGTGAGGGTTCGACTACGGTATAGGTTAGGAGAGCTCAATGCTGGGCGTTTCGATTTGTGTCGTCTAGGTTGTTGAATAGAATGGGGAAAGGGGGAGGAGTAGTTCCCAGAAATCGCTCAGTTCGCCGAGGCAAGACCCTCCATCGAAGGCCAAAGAGGCGGGGTAATCGGAATCAAGTCTTTTTTTCTTTTCTTTTCGGGGAGGTTGATTATGTTTACAAGAGTGAGTCTAGGCGGGTGAAGACACTCAGACAGGCGGCGACAACTTCGAGTTGCAGCTCCTTGTCCTTCCCGTTGCTGAGTTCCTGCGGGGGTTGTCAGATGAAACATCGGGCGGAGCGGGGCATCGGATTCACATACCTCTGCGATGACTTGGGGCAGGTTAGCGCCGATACCGTTGCCGGTGGCCTTCTTTCCGAATGGCCACTGGCTATAGTCGGCGAGGAGCTCGTCCGTCTGAGCAAATGCGCGTTCGCGGGCCTCGTGGCCCAGGGTGCTGAGGGCATTCTCAAGCACATTGGCAGCGTAGGCGGCGCAAACCATGGCGATGGTGCGCACGTAGCGGAACTCGAGGTTTTCGGGCAAGAACTGGGAAGCGGGAAGAACGACAGTACGCTGAGTCAGAACGTTACGGACGCGGCGACGGATCTCCTCCTTGGCTCCTCCGTCGGCGACAGGGTGGGTGGCCATGTCGAAAAGCAGGAAGTTGCGCTTCTCGGTGCGAAGGATGCCTTTGTCGACGAGGCCCTTGGCCAGGCGCTCGCGGACCTGTTTTAATTGGTATCCAATCTTCATCAAGTTCCAAGTCTCTCCTGTCGTTGGGGTACGGTTGTCAGCGGGTGCTCTGGAAGCGCGAACTCAACAGCGCGGCGCGCGATCCAAGGGAGAAGAGGAAGGAGGGCTTTACCGCTCATCAAGTCGATCCAAGAACTAACGCTCATCTTCTCGCTCTGCTTCATCATTTTCAATGCCTCGTCAAGAAGCACCTCGCCGGTCAGGGTCTCGTCGATGACCTCGATGACGCGGTCCGCGAGGGGGAAACGCCTTCTGGAGGCATCCTTCTGCATGCTGATGCGGCCACGGAAAGCGAGCTCGATGACAATGCATCCACGGAGGGCGTATGAGATGTTGTCGTTCCAGAAAGATAGGTAACCCTGCACGGTGCAACAAGGTCAATTAGCGAGCTGGCTTCAATTTTCGTAAACGTGTAGGGCTGGATGTCTTGGGCGTACCTGCTTGTCCTTGAGGCCGAGCAGCAGGACCTCCTCCATCAAAGTCAGCTTGGGTTGTTTGCTGCGCTCGGCGCTCTCGCTGATGTCACGGGGGTCAAAAGCAATCTTGTGGCCGTTCTCGCCGCTCTCGTAGCTCGTCTCGGGGGCGCTGTCCTTGTTGAAGTTGTTCGTGGAGTTGGTCCGGCTGGCGCCGTTGCTGGTCTCGCCATCGCCGGCCGGGGCGCCTCCACCTCCTCGGCGTCTGGTAAGGCCTCCTGCCGTTGCTGACATTGTTTTGGGTAGTGGGGAGGTGTCGTGGAGATGTCGTCGATGGACAAAGGGAGGTAGGGCGGCTGGCTCGGGGATGGTCCAGTCACTTGGGCTTGGGTTAAGTAAGTGGTCGTCGCCGATCAGACAGACACTCGACACTGGTGACAGATTGCGCGAACGGTCACCGGATGAACAAGGCGATGATGCAGTAGTGCAAAGCAGCAATTGTTGCAAAAGGTCGCGTTTATGCTGTATAACGGGTGCTCGGTCGTGATGTCGAGGCGCTTCTGTCTCTCTCGCTGTTTCTCTTTTTTCATTCACTTCTCCCTGGGTAGGAGGTATATTGGGGATTGATTGGGGTGCGGCCAGGGAGCTGCAGCTGCTGCGGTGGCTAAATGGGCCTGAGGTGCGTACTTGTTCGTTGTTATGTGTCAGAGCCAGGAGGAGTACCTCTCTGATGGTCGAGGACAGAGGGATGTCAGACCAATTCTGCCGATGGAAGGCGGGTGGGTGGATGAATGTTTGTCGCAAGGGAGATCTGGCGCTCTTCTGTCGTGTGCCCTTTGCTGGTATCTCCCCAATGGCCTGTTGGTTTGCTAAGTTTTGTTCCCTTCTGATCCGTTAATGGAATTTCTCGCAGCCTGGAAATTGCACCGCCCCAGCTTCTATGCACGGGCCATGCCTGCCCGACTGTTGAGTTGATCTTCTGTGGCGCGCTCATGAGGCTCACAGGCTCCACAGCCTACCTACCTATCTACGGATACTGCTAGGTAGTATACAGGCGGCCCGCCCTGCGAGCGATAAGATGCGAAACTGTCACCTAACTGGAGATGGACTCCTCCTCCTCCTCCTCCTCCTCCCCCTCTCCCCGCGCTTGAAAAGCCTGGTCCAGGGCGACGAGACGGTGTTGCGCTATCTAGAACAGGCCTTCATCCCATTCGGTGTATTTGCGCTAGCCGCCACCCTTTTTCAATTGGGTCGGTATCCCAGATGCGATGATGCTGCATTGGCCTGTTATGTTACCAATCACTGTCGACTCCCGCACGCCGAATCCCACCTTATGTGTCGACGGCATTGACTCTAGACCCAGTTTTGCTGTCTACATAGTAATTTTGCAGTCAAATTCCCAGACTCTCTCCAAGTCTATCGATTGTCTGTTTCACGTCGCCAAATCTGTTGATCCGTCGCAGTCTGACATGAACACGTGGCCAAACGTGTGTGCTTGCTGAGAGGCATCTACCCCTTTTTAAATGAGACCCTGTCTTAGTCAAATGGCGACTCCCAGCCTTGCGTCGGCGCTTGAATGTCGTGCCACGCCCTAAGGCCTTGGAAACAGAAACGATTGATGATTTCCGGCAAATTTGCATTCAATTGGGATGGACGGTCCGTCATCAGCACCCGGCTAGGTACCTGTGTCTATCCACACAAGGAGCGGCTAGCGTTGGCATGCGGAGACTGATCCGAGCCTGACCGGCTATCGGAGCTTCCGTTTGTGGGGCTATCTTCCGTCCTCTAACCCGACACTCTAAGCAGCATAAAGACCTAAAATCCCATGTCAAAGGTGCGCCCATCAGCTCTTGTCGTATGTAAGATTGCGTCAGGCACGCTTAAAGTTTAACCTTGCCCCTTAATCTGGCCCTCTCATGCGGTAGGATCACCTAGCCAATATAATAGACTGTTGCTACTTGTATGAGCCGCAGAACAATTATTTAATGCGATACTCTCTGGAAGATAACAATTTGGTCTTCTGATAATATAAAGGCAGCTATCCTCTAAGGTTAGCGATCGTTTTAAAAGGATTTATCAGCCTCAGATGGTTAGTGGCTGATCGACCTCCTGATTTGAGACTTCGAGAGCCTAATCCTGGTAAAAGTTGCCTAGGTTCTATCTAGTCATGCTATTCTTCTGGAGAAGGCACGTCTTTCTGTGCAGGCAGCTCTGTATATGTGGTATTGGCTCTTCTGTTGCTTATTTTGCGTCTGAGATAGTGGAAGGGGCTTATCATATGAGCTCTACTTTCATTTAAGGTGGACAAATCGGGTCGCGAGGTATAAGACTATTAGGTGTACCTATTGACGCGCTAAGAGCTTATGACGTGGAATAAGTTTTTGCGGAATTGGCATACTTGGTAAACTCCCTCTGAAGTAACAAGTCAAACTAGATTGTTAAGAGGATTATGGCTCCTCGGCTGATTAATGTAGCCTAGCCCTGCTACAGCCTTAACCGTTTAATGTTGTTAGCTAGACTGAGAAATGTCCCTACATAATTTAGTCTTTGCATTTGGGATTAATAGCATACAGAGTAAATCTTCTTGGTTTTTATTAATATTATATTTAGAAAGCTGATGTAAAATGTCGACTTCCTGCTGCTAAGACCTAGTGAATTATCATCCTTCTCTCATTATGCCCTGGTTCCCTTCGCTTGATTTTCACGCTTTGATTCTGTTTAACTGTCATACAGACTGCGTTACCTTGCCCACAAAACCCATTGCCCTGTTTGAGCAATTCTTCCACTCCACATTATCCGAGTCAAGATGTCGGCTTCCGAGCTCAATCAACGTCTCCTCTTTCGACGGGCGCTGTACTTCACTAGTTTACTAGTGGTGGAATGCAAAGCCATTGCAGCCATAGGATAAGATACGAACCTGCTTGAAAGAGATATGTCGAGACGCTTTCCATTTGTTCACTCGATCTGGTGGCATATAGCAGAATCCGATCCCTGCCGCCTATCAGATGAAATGTACTCTGTAAAGTCGAACAGTTCTTCTGCGAATAGTCAAAGGACTTGTTCCATCACACGCCGGAGGTTCTCTCGACGGTGACTAAAATAACCCATTGTCACCTTGACCTGGAATATAGATACGAATACAACATCTGGCTGGACCCCTACTATACGTCTAGAGCCCACGTCCGAGTCATCAACCACCCTCTCAAATCGGCTGAAATGAAGAAGCCTCTTTCCCACCATTGAGAGGACGCGGGATGAAGCTGAGCAGATGGAGGCATCTGCTCCCACAAAGCAGCTCCTAATACCAGATGAGTGAGCGAATGTCAATGCAACTGTGTTGCTCACATACTTGATGTTGTCAAAGGATACAATTATACGGCCAAGTGCCCAGAAACACAAGAATTTTGCGCAATGCGTGGTCCGAAGGGCGAAAATTCAATTTCTCATCACCCCCCTGAGCTAGGTCGAAGAGCTTGTGCCTCTTCGCCACGGGTTATCAGCAGTGAAGACAATACCTTAGATACTATTTTACAGATATTTCCCCTCATACCCGTACCATGTTAATGCTGAACCTACTTTGTGTGACGATGCTTGCTTGACCTGTTTAAAGGATCCATTTCTCTAGGCCATGGTTTCTCTCCTTTATACACGGTCACAGTCCTCATCGTATCTACTCACCAAAACATCACAAGGGTCCGCCAAGGCTCGTTCGGATTTCTCATCTTGATTTGACTCTGCCTCGGAAAGAGGCCTACAAACACACATACGCCAAAGCAGTCGGAAGTCCAACACACACCGTCTATCAATACCGATATCCAAGCACATCGCATCGTCAATGAATACAAAGGGGAAAAAGTAAATACCACACTCCTCCTACCTGTACCCTTGACGCATGCCATAGAACGTAACTAGCGAAACAACCATGCCGCCGCAAAACGTGTAGGGGGAGGGAATGGCAATTCCACCCGTACCCCGGCCCAGGTCCCGTAGCTCTTGGTTCCATACCGCAACAACAGCAAAAATGAACGAGGGCAACCCCTTTCCCCTAATTTCTTGCAAGTTCTTCGCCTATTCATATTAAGGGAGTTTGGCATTGTTGCATTATAAAAAAAAGTTTGAAAAGCAAAAGCGGCATTGACCAAATAGAAATAAAAAAGTTTACCCTTTCCGTCTCAGTCCGGGATGGAGACCTTCTGCTCTGCAGTACCAACGAAGGACCGAATCTCAAACAAGATAATGGAATGGTCCGACGGCCAGACAGGGAACCCGTAGTAATGCCCACGGGGTCATACAAGCTCGATCCCATCCCTCCAACATCGAAATGACAAAAAATAAGACGCTCCCCGTTTTCTCAAGGAGGCCTGGCCTTCCTGCCCTGACTGACCGCCAGTCAATGGCTTTTGGGTATCCCAATATCCTTTAATAAAGGCCATGCCGGAATGTCCGATTTGGTCTGTACGACGTGCCGTCTTTGCCTTGCCTGAGACCAAATGATGATCCAACCTCAACGCCGAGGGGTGTGTGAAAATGAAAAAGGGTAGAAAACGTATATCGAAGTGGTGTATGGTGACAGGTAACGTTTGGGGTAATTGTGGAATACAGGGCGATGAAAGCAGTGCAGATGACTGCGAAGTACTACAACCCGCAGTGGAGGTTTGTGTGGAACACCCTTGAAGAGGGTAGCAGAAGGAAGCAACTTCCGATCGTTGTAGCAAAGCACGCTCCTTACGCGACAGTATCGCTAGCTGAACCCTAGAATGACATGCGTGCGGAAGGGGTATGTACGGGAGATTATAGGTGCCATGAGCCCTGCGTTCATCATCTCTCGATGCTCTCCGGGCTCATCATGCCCATAGGCTCGTCCTTGTCGGTCTGGCTAGCGTTGCCCTGGCTCTGTATACTCTCGTGGCGCTCCATGCTGGGGGGCAATGCAATCGATGCTGGGTTGGCCCCGCCATTGATATTGGTGTGCTTTGCCTTCTTCGCAGGTGTGGTGTCGCCCTTCTTCTCTGGAGAAGCATTGCCACCCTTGTCGCCTGCCTGCGCCGCCAGCTCCATCTTCTTTTTCTTCTTGGCGAGCGCGATCTGCTCCTTGGGCGGCCGCTTCTGCGGTGAGACGATCTTTCCGGACGCACCGAGACGGGGCCTGGGACGCCGTTGCTTGACAGGAAGCTCCTCATCTTCAACCAGAGGGGCATCGCCATTAGCGTGGAGTTTGGCGAGAAAGAAATTCTTGACCAGACCAATTTGGTCGTGAATGTTATCCTTTGTGAGAGGCTCAACAGGTGGCAGCGAGTCGAAAAGGTTGGTGACTTCGGCGCCAACCGCCTGGGTCTGCATCTGGAATTGGCTGCGAACACGAGACTGAAGCAAATGCAGAGGGACTGAAAGCATATCAAGACCCATCTCCTTGTCCAGGCCGAGAGCCTTGAAGCCGAAAAAGTCTTCTCCAAGGTCCTCTGCAAAGTCACCGCTGACAAATTGCTCGCTACCGTCCTTGAAGGCACCGACACCATCTTGCCCGGCCTCCTGGGTGAGGGCAGGGCGAAGAAGCTCGGTAAGGTGGAGCTTCATACGTTCATGGATGCCGCTGAGCTTCGAACTGAGTCGGTCGGTTTCATCCTTGGCGTAGGATTCCAGACTGAGCAAGTCGCAGCCGTTCTCGTCTAATGTGTGCAGGATGACCTCCTCTGGGGTGAATCGCGGCTGAAATCGGGCACCTCCTTCAATGCGGGGGTTAGCCGCCTCGATCTTCTCGGCTTCGCGATAGATGTTAAATGTTTTGATGACCTTTTCGAAGTAGTCGGACGCGATGTTGGTTAGGGTGTCAATGGCCGACGGCTGAAGTTCCTCAAAACCGGTGTGGTAAAGGATCTTGGCAACGGAGCGTTGCAAAGCGCTGCGGCAAGTTTCCGGTGCAATGACAGGCCCAGCATCGGCGATGAAAGAGGGCTCGGCATCCTGCTCGACGAAAGCCTCGTAGTTGGACTTGGGAAACTGGTTGTTGTAAACCTAGAAGACGGGTTAGATGGTTTGGTTGCACCTTAGCGACGCCGTGCATACCTGAGTCTGGATCTGCATTTGCTTGATCACGCCGATCTTGCTCGATAGTTTCCTGGTCTCCTGGATTTGCCGGATGTTGTTGTCAATTTTGCTGGCTAGCTTACTCTTGGGCGCAATGAAATGGCCCTCGGGGATCATTTGAAGGTATTCCTCGTGCTGGTTGATGACCTGACCCTCGCCGTCCTCGATCCACTGGAGCTTCGGCTGAATATCCGGGATCATAGTCAGAGGCTCGTAATATGCGGGCACGTTCTTTTCCTCTTCTCCCTCCATGCCTTCCGCAAGGGTCTCGGCTGGTTTAGCGGCCTCTTTCGCCGCAACAGCAGAGGAATCGGCTTGTGAATGGCCAATGACACCAAGACTTTCGGCCTCCTTTTGTCCTCTCAAGTACCACCGAATCCCGGCCTTATTCCTGAGCAGGGCGGGCGCATCAGTGTTGAGCTTGTTGTCCTTGAACAGCAGATGGCGTTCCTTGGCAATCAGCGCTCGATCCTTCTTGGTGACTTGCTTCCAGATCTTATACTCATCATCCTCGTAGGATTGTTCTACAGCCTCGTTGAGAGCTTGCCCCAATGCCATGCCGTTCAGTGTCGGCCCGTCAATGTCCATGGCGTCTGCATTGCTCCCCATAGCAGAATGCCCGTTGAGGCCGCTAGGAGTAGCCGATCCCGCGATCGGGGTACCGAATCCGCTCCCGTCAACTGCTTCAGAGCCTTCTCGACCCTTGGCCAAGATACCATTTAAATGCAGGACCGGCTTCTGGTCGACGCCTGGGGTGCCTTCCTTCTGATCCGCGGGTTGTTTCCGAGACTTGGCACCCTTGTTTCCAGCGGTACGGCCGCGAGACGACATGATTGGCTCGTCATCCGAGTCGTCGCCGCCATCCTCTTCACCACCATTCTGCTTACGTCGTTCTTCGGCCTCGACTTCGGCTCGCGGGCGGATGACGAGGTCCGGGATGAGGGGAATAAGCTTCTCGGCTTCCTTCCGCATGCCATTGGCCATTCTCCGGAGAGGATGGCCCATGTCTTGGTTGTATCGTAGGCAGTTATCCCATATCAGGTTTAGGTCGGTGACGAATTCCGCCTTGGATTTGTAGGTGAGGGATTTGAGTTTCTTCGTCATGGTACCCATATCCATAGGCTGCTTGATGACTGCATTGTGCCGAAGGTTGTTAGCCAATCGGGATCCAACTCGTCTGCCTGGAGGCAACTTACGATTGTAATAGTCAGGCGCGTCGCGCTTGTTGACTCTTTGCAAGAAGGGTGTCGAGTATTCCGTATGTGCCTTTAACTCTGTCAGGACTTTCTCGAGAGCCTCGTACAGTTCTTCCTGGTTGACATTCTCCTCGCTGGCCCATTTGCTTCGGTTCTTTCGCACTTCGTTCATAAGCGACCGCAGCTCGGCGTCCGAGGCGCGAACCTGGTCACGCTTCATGTCGATCCTCGCAATCAGATGCTTGAGAGTGAGGCTTGACGCGCCAAGGTTGGCGCTGCTGAGCGATCCGTGGTTTTCAGGTTGGGCGCCGTTGGCGGCGTTATTGCTGTTGTTTTCCATTTCGGCCTGCAACTGCTTCTCCGACTCTTCCAGCTGTTGCTGCTCAAGCATAGCTGTCCGGTCGTTTTCGAGAGTGTAAAATATGGTATGGAAACTCCGCCGCGCCGCCTCTTCGGTCGCGTTGCGCGCCTCCTCGAGCTGTTTGCGCGCATCCTCGCTCGTCTTGGCCAGGTCCTGGGACCCATCGGCCTGCTTAAGTTTCTCAAGCTGTTTGCCGGGCGAGCTGACGGAGTGCACGGGCGAACTGCCGGACTTGGAGGGGGAGAGGAGCGAGCCGGCGCCAGCGGCCGCGGTACCGCTCGCAGGCTTGCTAGGGTCGGCAGATGTCGCGTCTTCTTCATCTTCATCGTCGTCATCGCCGTAGTCGTCTTCGTCGATGACCCGCTTAGCCTTCTTTAATGGAGGCTCCTGGATCGGCGCATGGTCGGTGGTAGGGGGTAAGATTGAGGGGGAGGGGGCGGAGGGGCGGCGTAGCGCATCGATGGCGGAATAATTATATGATCCATCATCGGCAAACAGCAACGCGATCTTTGCCTCGCTCTTGTGATAGAGGTCCTTGAACAAGGCGCGTCGTCGCTCGTCTTCAATATCAGGCGGTGCCTCAGGCATCAACGCCATCGAGTGGTCGACGGGGGTTCCGTTGCGTGCAGGACCATCGTCAAGTTGATGGAACAGGCGGCTGGAGGGTTGATGATGGAGAGACGGCGGCTGCCATGCGTGTTGGCCATTGGGGAGGGACATCTTGTGCCCGAATTGATGATAGCGACAAGCGAGCGTTGTGTCGCCATGCGCAAGGAAATGCGCTCGTCAGGGACCGAGTCCGGGCGGCAAAGGGTCGTTACGAGCGCATCAGTAGAAAGAGCGACATCGATAGAGATGACAGACCAACTTCGGAGGCGCGGGTGATTGTGGTTGTTGTGTATTGATGGATTGGAATAGGGGAGTTTATGCGTGGTTCCAAGAGGTGAGGTTGAGGATTCGGAGAGGCTCGTAACAGTGTACGCGATGGAACTTTTCCCTTGCCTGAACACGGCGAATAGGCCGCTGGGAGCGGTACACGGGACTTTGAGAGGCAACGAGATGTGCCGCACCAGAAGCTCCACGCGCCGTCCCAAGCACCGAAAATCAACGAAGAAGACCTTCAAGGACCTAATCCACCGATCTATCTATTTTTCAGACCCAGAAATCAGGTGCACTGGGGTGATGATGGGTGTTGCGGTTGCGGGATGCAGGTACAGGAACATCCAATGCCGACCACGGCGCGAGCGACCAGGCCACCGTAATCCCCCCTTTGAGGGGGATTCAGCGATCCGATCGCGTGTGGCTTCGTCACGTGATGGAAGCAGCCAACCAGTCGCAGTGCGCAACGAGGGCCACGCCGGCCGAGGCCAGCACACTGCAGTCAGAAGAAACCTCTAGGTTTGTACCAAGAAGTTCCGTTATGCTGGGATAATGATGCATACTGGGATAAGAGTTCGTGGTTTTCTCGACAATCTTCAGCAAATACCGATGCAATAACCATATGAAATCCCAAACTCATAACAATACACTCATTGTCGCTCCTCGCACTGCGACTACATTCCCATAGTCGCATTTGCGCGCGCATCGCCTCTCCCCCCAGATATCGCGGCGACGTCGCGCCTCCAGGCCCCCCCTCAGCGGTCCACGGGACCTTCCGCCCGGGCCACCTCAAACCCGGCCAGTCCAGTTTAAGGCACCCCAAAAATCTTCGGGGGGCCACCCCTGCCTCCCCTCTCGTCGGCCCTGGGGTCGGGCGCCACCGCTGCGCATCTCTTTCGTCAGTGGGTTGAGGAACTCCATTCGCAAGCACAAAAAAAGGTTCATTTGTCTGGGAGCTTCGGCCAGCTAGACAAAGGCCTCGCCCATACCCTCGTCTGTGACAACCCCATTACTCAACAACCCCGGCCCTCTCTGACTCCAACTCGAGCAAACACACATCTGGCCTCTGTCCCATCATGCCAGCTTTGTAACCAAGCTGCCCGACCCCGACCCCGATCACTGCATTCGAATTCTCCGAGACCACATAGGTAGCTCCCGCGCTACAGCAATTTGACTCTATCAATCATACCCCGATCTTTGACAAGAGCTGCAGGTCCCTTCAAAATGCGGATACGCTTGCCCTTTGCAGGTGCGTGACAAGCTTCAGGTGGCTTGGATCTGGATCACCCGTCTATTCCTCGCATATCCGGGTCAAGGCACAGCTCTACTCCTAGCTCCCCAAACGTCTTCTTAAGGTGCATAAACCTCTAGTCCTAGCTAACCTATCGTCCTTCCAGGTGTCTTCTTCGCCCTCCTCCTCATCGCAGGCTATGCTGGTCTGACTTCTCTCCAACTCGGTCAATATGTGAACGACAAAGTCCTCCACTTCGGCACCTTCTTCCTCCTCACGATTGTCTTCTACTGGATTCTCGACACCAACCGCCGCCGCACCCTCAACCTCACGCTCACCGTCTGCACCTTTGTCCTTGGCGTTGGCTCCGAGTTCTTGCAGGGCTTCCTCCCCAATGGCCGCGATTTCGACTTCTACGACATCGTCGCCAACGTCATAGGCTCGCTCGCCGGGGTGGGACTCTGCTCGTGGTACCACAAGCGCATGCTCGAGCGCAAGCGCCGTACCAAGATGTACCAGGCTGTTCCTGGCGAAGACGATGCGGACGTGGAACTGGGCGAGGGACACGAGACGGGGGTCGTCGAGTCGAGCGGTGCGAGAGACGGTGCTGTCGGGGTTGAGGGCGGCGGAAGGTCGCTTGAGCAGGAAGCGGACAACTGGGATGAAAACCAGGTGGACGATTGGGATGAGGACGATGCTGACGGTGACATTGGCGGCGTCAAGGGGAAGGATATCGATACGGGTGACATTGGTAACTCGAAGAAGCGAGCCGACTAGAGCTCTGTTGCACGTTGGAAGGAAACGGAACGTGCGATATGATGGATGAGCATTGAGTTACGATTTCGGCGTTTGGGAGGCCCTTCATCCTAGTAGCGTATTTTTCTTTTTGCGATAGAGGAAAAAATTGTCTCTGGTGATTCATTTCCTAATCATTTTTTTGCAAAACGTTCATTTGTAATAACACATGACACAAGTGACAATTCACGAAACTCCATCCTAGTATTTTTCAGAGAAGAGCAGACTAATTATCCCAAGCGGATAATAACCCCAGATTCTCTCCTGTCACATTTCCCCAATCATATTTTTTGGGAGAACCCCAGATCCGCACACATGCAGCCGCTCTACCACCCAAAGCCCTCGTTGTGCCACACCACCTTGCGGCCCCTCATGACCCACGCGCCAACGTACTCGCGTACCTCCCGCCCCATCGCGGAGGGCCCGCATACGAGCACAGCAACCCTCTCCTCGGCACCCTGCTTGAAGACGTCGTCGACGATCTTGCGTAGGTCCGGGCGCTTGCGGTAGTTCTCGCTCGTAAAGCGGTTTCGTCTGAGGCTGCGCGGTGACATGGTGCTCATCTCCATCTCGCCCTGAGGGTTTGTCTCAGCGGGGATGCCGGCCATGGGACCCGTGGCGTCCGAGTTGAGAGCGTCGCCGGTGAAGTATATTTGCACATTGGGGTCGTCGAGGATGCTCTTGGTGGACTTGTCTGCGGCCATGGCCCAGGCCGCGTCGCCAGCACCGCGGACGGACCAGACGAGGTCGACCTTGGTGGAGGGGTTGTCCTGGAGGATGGCCCGGTAGATGGGGATGGTGAAGGTTGCGCCTACCCCGCCGGCTACGAGCAGGACGCGGTCGACGGAGGAGCTGATAAGCTTGTCAAAGTGAAGGGATGCGGCGCCGTAAGGGCCCTCGATGCACAGAGGAACTTTGCCGTCATGGGTGCCGGTGCTCGCGTTGGCGAAGCGACCGAGATGCTTTGTCAAGGGCCCGTCGAGTTCGCGAGCTACCAGGGTGAGATTACCGGCTTCTTCGTCGACAGAAGCCACGGTGAAGGGGTTGAAGAGGAACTCGAACAGGATCGCCTTTGAGGATACAGTACCGGCGCCGGGCCGCGCTGCGGAAGGGACGCTGAGATAGATGTGGGAGCCCGGGCGGGCAGAGAAAGCATTGACCTTGTCCTGCGGGATGGAGGCCGAAATCTTGACCAAGTTCGTTCCTGGGACGGTCTCAAGCGTAGAATGTGCCGTGACCGTGCGGAAACGGCGGACGGCAAGATCGATGAGGAAGACGACGAGGGCCTTCGCCATGAAGAGACGGGCCGACTTGGCGTGGAAAAAGACGAGCGGTGGGATGGCGAAGGCACCTACCAGATGAGTCACGAAGAAGACTCGGTAGGAGTACCTACGGACGGCGGCGGCGGCGGTGGAGGTCATCATATTCATGGCTGCAAAGGCGACAACGCCGGCAAAGACGATGGGGGCAAAGAGGCGCTTTTGGACGATGCCCTTTGCAACGAAGAAGTTTAGGTAGAACATGGCGTGCAGCACGAGAAGGGAAAGCGTCACGCGGGAGAGGACGCGGTGCCATTTGTTGAGCTCCTCATGGGATGTGGCAAAGACCTTGGCGATGGGGCTGAAGCTCTTCAACGCTAGGAGATACTGGAATGGAATCTGGGAGACGGCGATGATGCCGAAACGCTTGGTGATATGGAGGTAGTCTGGAGTCGGTTAGAAGTGGTTCAACTGGGCATCCCGAGTGTGCAATGATCTTATCCAGTACAGTTCGACAACTCATTCAAGGGCCAGCTGAGGCACATGCCTGAATGCCGGCCGTGCCGATACGCAATCGAGGGGATTCCCAAAACAACTTACCATCGCCCGTCTCCAACACACTCAGAACAAGCAGCCATGAGGCCCAGGCTAAACCAAAGACCCACTGGCCTTTCTGTCCCCAGTGCTGGCCCATGAAGTAGACATCATCCGCCAGCCACCACTTGCCCTTCTGGATTTTGGTGTCCAGGTTGCCGCTCCAGCTCTGTCTCCTCTCCTTTAGGACAGGCGAGACCGGGACGGCATCGTAGGCGGCGCTCGCCTGCCAGCGACGCCTGAGATAGAATCCAATCCGGACGAGTAAGGCCAGGACAATTAGTGCCAAGGCGGAGTAATGAGCATAGCTGCCATAGCGGTCTAGTGTTTGTCTGCGAAGCTGGACTTCTTCGCTTGAGAGGTCTACAAAGCGGTAGGGCCAACCCATGGCTGTGGATCTCTTGGAAAATGAGGGAAGATGGAAAAGTGAGGTTACAAGAGGAGCTCAGCACTATACGAAAGCAAACGAAAGCAGTCTGCAAGTAGATGGTCAGCAGCGGCTGACAGGGTTCGGACGGCGACCGGTGCACTGGAAAGGGTAAAGAAACAGGGGTCGGCCAAACTTCACCCTCTACATATCGACAAGGTGCCGCGGTGCCGAGCTAATAAACAGTTGTGACACACTTTTCCACCTGGCATCTTCGTCTCAGGTATCAATGTCCGGGCGGAGGTTTACCTAGTAACTTTTGTCTGGAACAGTAGGAAGGCGCGTGTTCCAGCTGGCGCGGTTGCCGGCCGCCAGGAACTGCTTGGTAATATTCTTTCTTATTGGTCCAAAACTCCAGAGTTAAACTATCTTAAGGCAGATAACCCCTGAATTACCTTTTACAGTGGACGTACCTAACTACCTAGGTACCTGATCATAGGTACCTTTCCCACCCGTGGGCCCATCCATATTGTGCTGTCTACTGCGTAGGTACTCTTAGAGTAGTACCTATACCAGGTAGCTAGCCGGTGGAGAAAACGTCCCCTAACGGCGGGCGGGGAAATTCGCGCGGGAGACAAAGGAAGCCGCGCAGGATTGAGCTTTGACAAAGGTTTTGGCGGTTCCAACCTTGATCTCATTTCCTTCGTTTCTCTGGGAGACATCATAATGTCTCAATGCTGTCGCCCGCTTCATTGCCGGGCAAATGCATCTTGGCGCCTCAGTTGTGCAGGAGCCGCAATCTTTGTGGCATATGCCTTCTGCTCGCCCTGCAAAACCCAGATACAGAACGCCTAGGGGGGCGATTTTCGGTGAGGGTCGCCCTCAGGCCTGGACGCAAAAACTTGGATTATGGTTGGCTCAGCTCGAGATACACCCAATCTGTGAGGCTATCAGCCTGTTCATTCCCCCCTGGAGTGTGGCAGTGAGGGGTTGGGAATTCGCCTTACTGCATCGCAGCTGGATCCACGACATGATTGGATTGATTGCTCTCCTTGTAGCCCGACCACGTAGCCTGCCTAGAAGGCGGAGTCAGTCAAAATGCGGCTGCAATCCAAATTTCAAGATGCAGTCCTTAAAGTTCCAGTTGATTTCGTGAATCCTTCGGTGCAATGGAGTCCCGAACGAGCTCGTCGTCGTCGTCGTCTTCACCGAGATCTGCTGCCATGAACCAAGATCCATGTTCCAACCCTGGTTGTACCGACCTCGTCTTCCGCTGCTGGAAGAAAGGTGCGTTTGCATCAACGCCTGCCATTGGCTATACTGACAATCATAACAGGCGATGGAGACAAATGGAAGATAACCAAAACAGCCGCCGGCGCTAGAAAGCGAACTCTGTTGCCAACGACCAACTTCAATGTGTGCATTGTGTAGGTCGCAGGGACATCACGAGGGTACCTTGATACTGACGTGTTCTAAGTGAGGCCAAGGCCCAGCTGGTCCGTGAATGTCCAGCCTGCAAGCAGCACTTTGCGGAAACATTCGCTATCCCAGACCTCTGGTGGAAAAGATATTGCAGAGATTCCAACGGTTATTTTGGCTACGAGACCACCGTAGACGACGACGGCAACACGGCCGCATTGAGTACGTCGCCCAAGGTCCAGTCCGATAATGATATCCCGTACTTACACCAAGACAGATACGTGGGCGCGCTTCCCGGCCAAGCTCACCAACAAAGAGCACCCAGGATACGAGTGGTTCAAGCTCAACGTCTTTACGCGATGGCTTCCATCGCAGCAGCAGACTATCCTCATCATCTTCGATCTTCGCACGCCAGCGGCAAAGTGCATGACGCGGGTGCCGGAGGAAGAGCCCGAACCCCTGTTCACTATACCACATCCGAGCTACTTCATCGATCCGTACTGGATATACATCCAGCTCCTGGAAAAGATTGTCACTCTGCAAGACGCCGCCGTGTGGGCGGTACGCGACACGGTCAGAACGACAGAGAAGCAGAGGGACGAGGTGAGCACATCGGGCGAGTTAATGCCGAAACCGACGCCGGACTACCGCCATTTGCATGAGACCGCAAGGCACGCCATACACGTCTCGGAAACCTTGGACTTAGGCGTCAAGTCTGCCAGGAAAATCTTGATGCAACACGAAACTCTCAAAGCCGGGTCCAGGGTTGGTGCTTGGCAGGAAACGGCATGGAAGAAGGCCTGGCATCACACCCACCAGCGATTGCAGTTCTTTGAGGAGATGCTCAGCAGCCTCCAGGAACGTTCGGCTTCCAACAAGGCCAGGCATTTTAACGAGATTTCCCTCGCCTACAACATGGTCGCCCAGTTTGACTCGAGCGTCTCGGTGGCCATTGGTCGTGCGACACAGCGAGATAGCGAGGCCATGAAGACCGTCGCTTTTCTTACGCTCTTGTTTTTGCCGGCGACTTTCGTGTCCGCCGTCTTCAGCACATCTTTCTTTGATTTCGATTCAGAGTCCGGATCATGGCAGGTTTCGGACCAGTTTTGGCTTTTCTGGGTAGTGGCCGTGCCGATCACCACTGCAACGGCTGTTTTGTGGTACTATCGCCACAAATTATCCTTCTCTAGAGTCATCGGTTCTCGCAAGCACAGCCGGGCTTCTTCTAATACAGACGTTGATATTGAGGATGGATACAGTGCAGCCTTTGAAGTCATCCGCACTCAAACGCAGAAGAGAAAGGCATAAGACAGGCTGACTTGCTGTGCCACAGCAAGACTATGAGGGTGATGATGGAAATTTGTGCCGGCGGACATTTGCAGTTAGTTATAGATTAGGGCCAACAGACAGAAATCGAATTCTTGCTCTATCTTCTGGTAGCTTCTGGCCTTGTCGTAGCAGCTTCGACTACTGGCTAGGCTAGCAATTCTTTGACGTGACAAAGTGATTGCAAGTACAATGATATAGATATATATCCCTATTATCATGATTTTGAACCGGACTGCTCTTTGATCAGTCTTGGTGCCTTTGAGTCTCTTAGACCGGATCTCTGACAAGTGCGAAGAAAGAATGCCACAAGAGGGGCGGCCAAGCTATGTACCGGGTCGCTGTCCATGCTTCGTGAATATATCAGAAAATTCTACATCCGGAAGAGGAGGCGCGGAATACAGAATAAAATCCCAGGTTCGCCGACAACAATCTCACCAAATTCATCTCGCAGATCCGAGTTCTCCAGTGACTTCAAACATGGGCACCAACAAAAGGACCCACAGCGACGTACAGGATCCCGATGATCAAGATGATGTCTCCACGAAGCGAACGAGATTGGATACCAGTGACCTCAACCAAGCTTCCAGTCGGCGAAGGAAGGAATATCGCGATGAGTTCCCACGCGACGCATGTACAGTCGGCTGGATCTGTGCTCTCCCAGTCGAACAGACTGCTGCGGTGGCTATGCTTGATAGCCAACATGAATGCCCCCCCCCCCGTCCACGAAGGCGACACCAACAACTATGTCCTCGACAGAATAGGCAAGCATAATGTTGCAATCGCCTGTACGGGGTCTTATGGCTCAGTCAATGCAGCAGTTCTGGCATCACATATGCAACAGACATTCCCCTTCATACGGATTCGACTGATGGTCGGAATTGGCGGTGGTGCTCCAGGCTGCATCGACGTGAGGCTCGGTGATGTTGTGGTCAGCCATCCCACAGAAACCTCTACCGGCGTTGAGCAGTATGATTCCGGCAAGACTGAGAAGGGCGGCGTTTTCAAACAGACAGGCAAGTTGAGTAAGCCACCACCAGAGCTTCGCAATGCAGTTACTAGACTGCGGGGCACACCATGAATCTCGGGCTAGCCAGATCCCTGCCATTCTCGCGAAGTTGAAAGAGCAGGACCTTAGAATGGCCTATCCGGGGGCCGGGCAAGATCGGCTTTTCGGGGCCGATTATGAGCATCAAGGCCGCAATTGTACCGATTGTGACCCATCCCGGCTTGTGAAGCGAGAGTCACGTCTCGACAACAACCCGATTATTCACTACGGCGCCATCGCCTCGGCAAATCAGGTCATGAAGCACGGCAAGAAAAGAGACCGCATTTCTAAGGAGCTCAACGTGCTCTGCTTCGAGATGGAGGCGGCCGGGTTGATGGACAACTTCCCGTGCTTGGTCATCCGGGGCATTTGCGACTACGCCGACTCCCACAAGACCAAAGAGTGGCAACCGTACGCCTCCGCCACAGCGGCGGCCTACGCAAAAGAACTCCTCTTGATCATGCACACACACGAGGTCCAAAAAGCAGTCGTGGCTTCTAGCCCCAATGCTCGTAGTGAGTGCCGCCATTTCCCTTCTCGCGCTGATACCAAGTCTGGCTAACACGTAGTTTTCAAGGTGCAGCAGAGACGGAGCAGAACAGGAGTCTTCTCTTGAATTCTTTACAATTCGAAAGTGTTAACGATCGGCATGACAACATCAAGAAAGCACACGCCGAAACCTGCCAGTGGTTGATGCAGCATCCCGACTGCGCCGACTGGCAAGATCCCCAGAAGTTCAGTGAACACCACGGGCTGCTATGGATTAGCGGGAAGCCTGGTGCTGGCAAATCAACCATCATGAAGTTCGCTGTCAGCCAAGCAAGTCGACGCGAACAAGGGACCGTCATATCTTACTTCTTCAATGCAAGAGGCGAAGACCTTGAAAAGACAGTACCGGGGTTATACCGGTCCCTTTTGTACCAGCTTCTCAGAAAACTACCGGACTTGCAGGAGATTCTTGACGACCAGAGCCATTCGCTGTTAGGAAAAGACTTGAATAATTCATGGTCAATCCACAGACTTAAGTTTCTGTTCCTGAAAGCAATTGAGCGACTCGGCTCATATCAGGTGACCTGTTTCATCGATGCCCTCGATGAATGTGCCGAAGAGGAGGTCAGGGAAATGTTGGCCTTCTTCGAGGAACTCGGAGAGTGTGCTGCTTCAAGCAAGGTTCTTTTATACGCTTGCTTCTCCAGTCGCCACTACCCACATATCCACATTGATCACTGCTTGAAGCTGACCTTAGAGGCACAAGCTGGCCACGCCAAAGACCTGGAGGATTATGTGCGTACGAAGCTGAAGAACGAAGACGGGGAAAGCCCCCAAACCATCGAGATTGTGGAGGAGATTATTCAAAAGGCTTCCGGAGTGTTCATGTGGGCCGTCTTGGTCATTGACATTCTGAACATGGTATTTCAGAAAGGTCGCATGTTCGCTGTGCGGAAGCGCCTAGACACAATACCCGAAAAGCTCAGTGATCTCTTCAGGGATATGCTTGTAAGGGACAACGAGAACATGGATGAATTTCGCTTGTGCATACAGTGGATTCTTTACAGCAGAAGGCCGTTGAAGCGACAGGAGTTCTACTTTGCTATGGTATCTGGGCTGTACCCAGAGAGCCTTGAACACCAAGGCTCTGCTCAGATCTCGAGGGACGCCCTGGACAGATTTGTTATCGACTCGTCAAAAGGTCTCGCCCAGACGACCGTGACATCCGAGAAGACGGGAATGGAGCCCACAGTTCAATTCGTCCATGAATCTGTCCGGGATTTTCTACTCAAAGACAATGGTATCGAAGTCATTTGGCCGCAGGCAACACCCGAATTTGAAGCAACAAGTCACGAGAAGCTGAAATCCTGCTGTGCATCATACATCAAGATGGCTGACCTTGGATTCTTACCTCCCTTTAACAGTGTCCCTGTGCCATACAAAACTCCGGCTCTCACTCTACGATACAAGGTAGTGAAACAATCCCCATTCATGGAGTACGCAAATAGTCAATTGTTTCATCATGCAGACTGCGCTGCGGGGAGCACACCACAGGTCGACTTCATGGAAGACTTCTTGAGTACTGGCAGGGCCAAGTGGATTGTGGTTCACAACCTGTTTGAGTGGCGTGAGGTACGTCAGCTCCATGGGACTGTGAGTCTACTCTGCATTCTTGCGATCCACAACTCGGCATGCCTAATTCGACAATACTTCCACCACGACCTCCAAGAAAGAGGGCCAAGATCTTGGCCTACCATGGAGCATCACTGCACACCGCTTCACGCCGCCATCTTTGAAGATGCAGAAGAAGCAGCTGAAGCACTACTTCTCTGTAGTGGCAAACACTTGCACAAAGTCTTACCTGGGGTGGCGAACGAGGAGGTCGATGTCGATTATTCCAGCAGCAAGGGTTACACTGCTTTGTTGCTCGCGGCAGAAAAAGGTCAGGACAGAGTTGTAAAAGAGTTACTCCGACTCGGAGCCGACGTGACACACAAGACCAACGAACGAAACCCCCTCGGCTTGGCCATTGAGAAAGGCCATGTAAGTACTGCGACGCTTCTCATCCCCTCAGATTCTTGTCTTCAGTACCCTAGCACGCAGCTTGAACAAGTAGTCTTCTTAGCGTTGTCTTTGAGGCGACATGCTGTAGCTGAGGCGTTGGTCAAGCAAGCTGTACATGTTGATCCCGATTTCGGGCGCAGGGATATGCGCAACCTAGAACTTGCAGTCAGGAATGATTTTGTACTTGCGTCGAGACTCCTCCTTAGGACAGGTGCTCATGCTAGCGGGGCTTTGCTACGCTTTGCGGTTCAAAAAGGCAGCGAAGCAATGGTGCAAACTCTCCTGGATGGAGACGCAGATTTCGATTCCTCCGACGAACATGGTTATACTGCGCTTCATGTGGCGGCCGAGGTCGATGTCGAAGCTATCGCACAAATTTTGCTCGGGAAGGGAGCCGATGGCCAAAAACAGGACAAATCCGGTCGGTCACCGCTGTGTGTGGCTTCTGAAAAAGGACACTTGTCAACTGCAAAGGTTCTTATTCAGGGAGGCGCAGACGTGGATCATGCGGATTCCGAAGGCCATGGTGCGCTTTGGAGGGCAGTTTTGGCTGGCAATCAGCATATGGCCAAACTTCTCTTGGATAACGGTGCAGAAGTCCACCGTGTGTATTCAGGCGGATACACTCTGCTTCATATTGCAGCAGAGAGGGGAGACCATGATGTTGCAAGATTACTCCTTGCCAATGGTGCAAGAGTGAATCAGACTGACCAAGACGGCAAGACACCTCTCCATTGTGCTATACGCACCCATCCTACAGTGTTGAGAGAACTGATCAAAAATGGTGCGGATGTAAACTCAAGGGATAATGCCGGCGAGACGCCAATCTTCTCCGCGTGTCGAATCGGGAGTAAGAGAAACATGCAACTCTTACTCGAAAACGGCGCCGATCTTAGCCACATGGCTAATAACGGGGAAACTGCATTCCTTGCGGCTACTGCTGCTCACCAGATTCTCATTGTCCGAGAGATTAGTAGCTACGGGATTAAAATGAAAATACCGAATCTCGCTGGGTGAAACTGGTTTGGGCAAGTTCCTTAACACCCGCAAAAAGTTATATCACGAAAAAGACCTTGTAGACGCTATGACCCTGCTCAATGGTGGCGCCAGCGCTGCAGAAACAGACAATGAGGGTCTGACAATACTTCACAGGATATGCGAAGCACCCATCCGAGAAGAATCCTTCAGAGGCCTTACTCACAAAGTCCTCTCATCTGATGCCGACATCAACGCAAGAGACAACAAAGGCCGAACGCCTCTTTTGCTTGCCGCCAAATGTGATAATTCGGAGCTCGTAGAGACTCTACTTGACCACGGCGCTGATCCCAACTTGAAAGACAAACGCGGCTCAACGCCTCTTTACGAGGCCATCAATGCTACTCAGCATTTCCAGTTCCGTGCTTTACAGACAGCTTCGGCTCTCATTGGACGTGTCGCTGACCCCGAAATTCGCACCCCAGGCGGTTTGAGCATCCGAAATTGGGTCCTTGGGATGCCGGAAACACCAGGACTGAGATCTCTCAAGTTGCTGATGGAAATGTAACAGGGGGAAGATGACTAAAGCTTTGTCACTTAGGCCGGTTGATATTGTATCAGGTTAGGGTGTGTGGTTATTACGGGACGATATCTCATTTAACTGGTTTGCTCTCACTGTATGCGCTTGATATTTCACGGAAAGCGTTTGGCGTCTTGCTGCAGGCGGCATTGGTCGTTGATGTACTTGAATCACAAAAGTCCCACAGGTTGTCTCCTCACAGTAGAGTGTTGAATACATGGAAACACGCCGTATTAAGCGAGCTGTTCTGGAATTCTTAGCAAAAGATTCGAATGAATTTGGATAACCTACTCAATTACTAC
This sequence comes from Colletotrichum sublineola, assembly GCA_020631755.1. Classification (NCBI taxonomy): domain Eukaryota; kingdom Fungi; phylum Ascomycota; class Sordariomycetes; order Glomerellales; family Glomerellaceae; genus Colletotrichum; species Colletotrichum sublineola. Next base: position 2,274,874 of record JAHSQG010000013.1, read on the forward strand.
GTGGTCTAATGGGCTCAAGAAGGAGCCAATTGCCTGCTTCTTCTGAGTTCCCTGAACTGAACATGCCTTTTTCTATTCAAATCAAATCTCCAATCAATTGCGCGTAATTTTCATGGGCCCCTAAAGTTCTCCTGTCGAAAAAGTGATGACGCTCTCCGTCAAGAACGACGTCACAGAGTTCGGCGCGGACGCCGGCTTCGGCCGGCCAAGCTACTCCGCCATGTCCGCCCCCCGCGGCGAATGTGACCCCGCTAAAGTGGAGACGACGCTTTCCGTCGGTACCTTGTCATGGTGACCTCCTGCCATCTTTTGGAGGCTGCAATAGTAATGGCTTGCCCGCAATTCAAATGTGTGACTAGGGCGTAGCATTGAGAAGAGACTGATCGTACGAGCTGGGGGGTTCCAGTAAAGTTTTGTGCACTACCAGAAGCTCTGGCGATTCCTCTTTGGCAAGGCTTCGACATCCCCACGGAGCAACAATAAAGCATATCGGCACCCAAGCCATGCGAGACGAGACCCTCAAGCTTCGGGACTAGGCATCTTAGAATGACGTTTGAGTTCCTGAATATGAGCCTCCTCACCCCGATGGCAACCGCATTGAGAGACGACGTTTCTCAATCATCAAATACAGAAACTTCAAACTGTACGCCCAACGATTCAAAGCGACCCGCACCCTTTGGCACCCTTCATTGACATACCTAACCCCCGATTTACCCCCGCACCCCGCCGCCGGCGCAGTCTCCACACGCCCTCCGACCCCGCGCCGGTGCCTATCATCCTCTCGTCTACCTCAATGTTGATTTTATCAGCTTCAATCTCGCGCGCGCTCTTGTATCAACCTGCACCACTTCTCTTTATACACTTTTCCCATCTTCTAATCCGCACGTCTGATACCATTCCGCCTCCAGCCGCTCCGATACCCCAACCAATCGACCAGAAACAACACTTCTCAAAAAAGAAAAGGGGGAAAATAAAAAAAACCGCAACAATGCCCGGTATCGAAAAGGTCCTCACCACCAAGGCCCCGGCACCCCTCCCGCAATTCTCCCAGGCCATCAAGTATAACGGCATGGTCTACTGCTCCGGCAACATCGGCGTCCTCCCCGACAAGCAGGGCATGGTGCAGGCCGAGGGCACCGTCAAGGACCGCACTGTGCGTCTTTTCTCCCGTTTTCCCCCTTCTCACATCCAACCTTCTTTGGACGCCTTGAAGAGACTGTCTACTGACGCGACTTCGGTCCTTCCCCCGTTTCCAGCGCCAAGCCCTCAAGAACCTCTCCGCCGTCCTCGAGGCCTCGGGGAGCAGCCTGCGCAACGTCGTCAAGGTCAACATCTACATTACCAAGATGGCCGACTTCGCCACCATGAACGAGGCATATGACGAGTTCTTCACCTTTGACCCCAAGCCCGTAAGTCTTTTTTTTTAACCAAACTCCTCCCCTCCCTCGCTCGTTAGTCTGGCGGTGGCCCCCCCCCCCCGCGCGGGTTTCCGAGGAGCAAGCTGACCGTGGGGGGCAGGCCCGGACGTGCGTCGCCGTGTATCAGCTTCCGCTGGGCACCGACGTCGAGATCGAGTGCACGGCGTTCCTAAACAAGCCTGCCGAGAAGCTGTAAGGCTTCCGCCGGCTGTTGGAAGGGGTTACTCGTTACTTGTTTTACGTAGAAGGTCTGAGAGAAAAGTGTCATGTACGCCTGTATTTATGTAATCGGCCCACAAGTAGAGTGCATGGGAGACAAAACTCCGCCTCAAGTGGGCTAAAATAAAAGCACTTGCGAAAGTCTAAATCACCGTTTTACCCACCTTCTTCCTCCCGCAACCGATGCAAGAATCCCCACAATCCACGTAACGCCGGGTAGTAAATACAATGAACCCTCCCCGCGTCGTCGTGACTTCGTCAAGCCTCTCTTCACCCTTTTAGATAGACATCTCATCCGATGGACCTCACTGTCGATATCTAGCAAGCTGTGCCATGATGTTCTCAACTTGCGCGGCTGAATCACCCGTGCCGACTGGTGCGGGGTGACCGCTTGTAGGCGGCGGGCCATTGGGAGCATAAGCCTGTCCCCCATACGAGGCAGGCGGATTCCGTGCCACAGGCGGTGCTGTCTGCATGCCTCCCATGAGGGCCTGGAACTGGGCGTTTGCAGCTCCGGCGGCGCTGTTCGCGGCAGCCGGGCCAGCGCCTTGGGAACTCATACTAGCCAGCAGCCGCTGGAGGGTCGCGTTATCGATACCGCTCATCATGCTGGCTAGATCCGCTGCGTTAACGGCCGGCTGCTGAGCTGGAGGCGGGCCATGTGGAGGACCTTGAGATCCGGGGTAGGTAGGCGCGTGAGGCGGTACAGGCTGTCCATACGGCTGGCCGTATCCTTGGTACTGCGGCTGCGGAGGCGGCGCACTTTGATAAGGTGCTGCTGCTGCCGGAACCATCTGCGACCGGGCTCGGAGGACAAGTTCTGCCGCGATAGGGGGGTCGATGTCACGATAATCGTCATACCGGGCACTGGCGCCGCCTGAGCGGTCAAAGACTCGGATCGGGATCTTGCCGATATTTTGCGCGTGCATGTCCAGGTCCACAATGGCGTGGACGCCCTCAATCACCTGCCTTTGGATGATTGCCTCACGAGGGAAGCTTGGGTGAAGGAACATAACATCCACCTTCAAACCTCGATCAGTGAAGCCACGCTCAACCCAGGCAATGAAGTCGCGGCTGAGTTCCTGGAGGAGCAGAAACTGTACGTCAGGAACTTGATTACCGTACCGGCGTGGAATGTCAAGGCGGTCATCCGCTGCAGAAGCTCGGTTGAAGGCGGGGGGGCTGGGACTGCGTCTACGGTAGCCATCCTTCTGACGGCCGTAACCGTGGGGAGAACGAGATCGGCCACGCGACCGGTCGTGGGCGTCGTGTTGATACCGATCGCGGCCGCCGTGACTGTCTTCGCGGGAGTGGCCACCGTTACGTCTGGGAGGCGAGGTACGACCCGGTCTGTAGTCGTCACGATTGCGGCGGTTGTCATGGTGCGAATTGCCTCCATCCTGACGTTCTTGACGTCCAGCCTGTCGGCCCCCGCGCCCACCGCGTTCTGGTGAACGGTTACGTTCATTGCCGTCCTTCTTCTTCTGAGCACGCGAGATTTCCAGATCTAGTCCATAGTCAGCAACCCCCCCCCCTTCGGTCCGTTATTTTCGATACCCATGTCACTTACGAATCTTGCGGCCCTTGATCTCGATGCCCTGCAGGTTGTCCATGGCAGCCTGGGCGTCCTCCAAATTGTGGTACTGAACAAAGCCGTAGGCCGACTTGAGCGAGATCTGGGCGAGGCGGCCGTATTTGTGGAAAATGTCAAAGACATCGCGTTTCGAGACTCGTTCGCTGGACAAATTGCCTGAAAAGAAGTCAATGGCGCCGTCAGGCCTGCCTGATGAGAGAGAACGCGAACCAATGAAGATGCGTGAGCCATCGGGGAATCTATCCCACTTGGCATCTGCCATGTAGCGGCGCTCGTCGTTGATAAATGTGTCCCAGAGCTTCTGACGGTCAGTAGTCTCATCGGGCTGGTTAGCTGCACGGCCGGCATGATTCGGGTGCGGAGGCGCAGTCATGGAGGTGATGGGGACAGCCGCATTCAAGCCGGTGGCGGGAGGAGGAGGAAGACCGGCAAAGGAGACGTCGGACGTAGTGCCAGGGGCACCTGGAGCACCCGCAGAAACATAGGTAGAGGGCTGCCCCGGCGTGGGCGGGGCGATCATGCTGGAAGGGGCCTGAGGGGCGCCATTCTGCTGGTGGAAGGTCCGGTATTCTTCAGAAGGGAACGTGGAAGCCGTCTGCTGGGGCATTGGAGGTCTGGGAGGAAGAGTAGCAGAGGCGGAGGGGGTCAAGTTGGACGATGGCTGGGCATCATGGTTCTGGGTAGAGCCGGCAGGGCTTTGGCCGGCGCTGGACTCGCTCGTCTGGCCGGTCATCTCAGCGACGAGGCGAGAGATGTCAGCGGCGTGATCATCCTCGGAGGCATTGTCATTGCGTGCGTTGGACTCGGTGATGCTGGCAGTCGAGTTGGGCGCGCTCGAATCAGCTCCTTGGTGGGCGGTAGCTGTCGTGGAAGGTGCGGAATTGGTGGAGGATTGGTCTGCGGGAGCAGGAGCAGCAATAGCAGCAGCGGCGGCGGCGGCGGCGGCAGCGGCAGGAGCAGCGCGGGCCGACGAGGGATCAGCGACAAGCGGGGGGGCCCCTTGGGTAGGGCTTGTCAGAGAAGCAGAAGCGGCGGAATAGTGCATGGATTCTGGTGCCTTTGATACATCATCCTGATCAGCGCCATCCTCATCCGCATCCCGAGGAGGAGAGTCGAAGATTTTGAGATAGTCATCCTCGCCGGCGTCTGGCTCCACCTGTTGTTCCTGCACATTGCCCATGTCTGTGTCCTCTTCCTCTCCGTAGGCATCATCCAGACTGTCGACGTCGTCGTTGTCGCCGTTTGCATCGACAGAGTCGGCCAAGGCGTACGAGTCGGTCGGGACAGGGGCGACTACGGGATCGGGTGCAAAAGCGTCTACGCCACCGTGGGCAACTCCATTAGTTTGGGCGGACGCAGACATTGCATCAAGGATATCAGCAGTGTCCTGGAGGGCAGGCACGACAGCTGGGGCGGCGGAGTGAAGGGGAGATGGACAGTAGGGCGAGAGGTCGGCAGCAGTAGCCTCGAACTCGGGGGTGGCTTCTGGCGCTGGCATCAAATTGTTGGAAAGGGGCGCACGTTTGGTGATGGCGATAGACGAGCGGTGCGGCGACAGTTTGGAGCCTTGCTGGTACCGACAACGAGGCTGGCGCAAAGAGACAAGGGGAGCAAGCTTGGGAGAGAGGGAGAATAGCTGCGAGGTGGAAGCTGGGCTTTATGTCAGGCTGGGAGAGATCGATAAACGAGGCAACCAACGCCTTGTTTATTGCCTGCAAATTCAGTTGAGCAGCGGGAGGCTCGCCATACGAGGGTGCGCGCGCACACAAGGTAAGGCGAAAGGCGGGAAAAGGCAAGCACGATTGGGTGGGAACCAAGCGCGAGAGGGAAAAGTGGGAGGAAGGGTGGGGTGGGAGAAAGTAGTAGAGACGCGGCGAGAGACACAGTGAGGGTTAAGAACAAGGGAAGAAAAAGAGAGATAAAAAAAAAAAAAGACAAGTTGCGGGCGGGACACAGGGGAGTTTTCCGATGGAATGAACGGTGTGTGCGCGCGAAGAAGAGCTTTCGCGCAAGCTGCAGAAAAGTTTGGTTCCAAAGTAAAGGCAGATCGGAAATGTCTTGGAGCTTATTCTCTTGAGCTGCGTAAGCGATCGATTGGACAGGTCGAGGTGAGAGGACTTTCAAGCCTTGAAGCCATGGGCGCGAGGTGTCGTTGCGGGAGGAGTGTCGGTGTCGCGTGAAAGTGTGTGTGTGGTGCTGTAGGGGGGAAAAAAAGAAGAAAAAAAAAAGAAAAAAGGCTAAAAGTAACAGGCTTTGAGCTCCAGGTCTAAAACCGAGGGAAGGTGGACTGTACACTACTACCTACCTAGGTACCTGCTAGGTATTATAGGTAGGTACTTGGAGAGAGAGTGCGTGCGCATTGGAGCCAATATGGTCTTGGGAAAACGGTTTTGCGCCCCATATAAAACGCTAGCCGTTTGTGGCAAAGATAGTACATGCTTACCTACCTACTCAGAGTAGGTACCTAGGGAGGTAGTGAGTGGGTGCGACGTTGGACCGACTGAGATTATCCGTAGATACATACACTACAGTGTACTGCTACCCGGCAGGTTCCTTACTGTGTCAATAAGCCGTCAGAAATGGCCACTTGGCACGGTCGCCTTTGGCCCAAGGGAAAGCTCCACTTTTACTTCTGTTCGCTCATTGCAATGAGCAGTCTATCTGAGTCTAACCATAGCAGCGACATAAAGACGTCGTCGCATTGTACCGGTGCTTGTTCAACGACAAAGATTCCCAATGACATTATAATATTGCTTGGCCAAGTTTCATCTCTGTCAGAATCGGCCTAGTCCAAACCTTCAACGCCAGGCTGATACTTCCGAAGGGCTCTGCATGATGAAGCTGGCCACAGGCTTCCTACAGGCCCTACGCCCAACTCTGAGAAATCCTCTCATACGGGCCCTGCAGCCTATCCGCGGGGCGAGATATCAAGCCTTCGAGTCCGATTTCGATCCCGAAGAGCTCGAGAGGGCGAGGTCGTGGCTCAAGACTTTTGATGGCAGCCAGCTTCCCAAGGGCCAGACAACCTACGCGCGCTCGAGCGGTCCGGGTGGACAGCACGTCAACAAGTAGGTTCCTATCAGCTATCAAGTGAGCTTACTTACTTACTGCTAACCTATCCTCAGGACCGAAAGCAAAGCCATTACTGTGTGGCCTGTGAAAGATCTTCTGCCCGTCCTGCCGAAACTGCTGCATCAGGGCATTAGGGGATCCAAGTATTACACGGCCAGGTCGGATTCTCTGACGTTGCAGGCCCAGACGCACAGGCATAGGGAGGCCAACGTGGAAGAGAATCAGCAAAAGCTCTTTGACGAAGTCAAGAGGATATACCAGGAGACCGTCCCTGGCGAAACGAGCCCGGACAAGAAGAAGAAGCATGCCGAGATGTGAGTTGACATGGATAAGTCTGCGGCGCCAAGTTAAAGGCTGACGTGGTTGTACAGCGCAAAATCATTCAACGAGGGGCGGCTCAAGCAGAAGAAGCAGCTGAGTTCCAAGAAGCAGAGCCGAAGGCCATCATTCGACTGAGCAGTTGAGCTTATTTGAGGAGATGGCTTGGCCACGTGCATTGCTCAGCAATCGATATTTCATCAAAAGGTATGAGCTCTCCAGCCCCCAGGTGGGAATGCTGCACTGCGACATAAAACTAGTTGCCCAAATATTTTTAAATTTTTTTCAACTTTTTTTTTAAAAAAATGTAAACCACCTGGCTCAATCCAGCAAAGTTGACTGAGACATACGCCCACCAGTCCAGCCTGCGCTGTGAATGGACGTCGAGAAGGAAAAAGAAGAGGCGAGGCAGGGTCCAAACGCAGGAATCCAAGCCAAGCGCGGCATGCAGGCCAGCGAACGGGAAGGTCCCTGCCTGGACCCTGAACTTTGACTCGGAGGATTAGCCGAGACAGTTGCTGGGCATCAAAACGATGCACGACGAGGTGTGAAGGGAGCCGGATGCCAGAGGCAGAAAATGAAGGAAAACAGTATCTGTCAGTGTAAGATATGTGTTTACCTAGGTAGACAACTTTCGTGCCTACGTAGGTACTTTGGGTAGGCGAATAGAGATGCTCACGGCAGCGCCAAGCATGTCCAAAAACAGCCAGCCAGGCCGGCCTCTCTAACAGGTAGATGGATGGAGGAAGCCCACGACTTCTTTGCCATTGTTGGCCCGGATGCCGATACCTGTCTATTTCTATATGGCAAGAGGCAGCCCGGGGGGTCGAGCCTTGGGCTGACTGCCGAGTGTCAAAGGAACTGACGAGGAACGGGGCTGATTGGCGGCGCCTTTGAGTGCATGGAACCGGTGGGGGGGGGGGGGGGATCAAGAACTGCGGGAATCCCGCGTGGGCCTCCTGGGTTGTCCCGGCCGCCTCGTCCGACAGTCGACATGCTCATTCCCTTCTTCAAAACTCCATCGTGATTGTCCCATTCCGTTGTGTAAGGCTGTCGTTGTCTGAACGAATTTGGTAGGCGAATAAAGGGGTAGAAATGGCAGATATCTAGATGATGAAGCGGGGAACAATAGGAACAATACTTAGATACGCAGTGGGGGCGGGGGGGCCGGAACACGAGGTCGAGATGCCTGGCTGGACCTCCCCCCTTCCCCTAATGTGTCCAGCTGAAAGGCCTGACTGGAGCTGGAGCTGGAGCCAACCATCAGTCGGTGCTGCTAGCGCAGTAGGTAGGTAGTATTAGTGCCTCCTCCAATCGAACCCACTTGTTCGTCTCTCTTCCGTCCAGTCTTATTCAATCCTCCTGATCCTCCTCTTTCTCTCTCTTTCTCGTCCTATCTGGCTTTGCTCCTTCTCCCATCATCGTTCGGCATCGTCGTCTTTGCACCTTGCTCAAACAGGATCTGCGTCCCAGTGTCATATTGACAGCGCATCACCCCCTTCATCTATCTGCTGGGACTCGTGTGCCAATTTGATCCCTGCGTCACACTGGCCCCGTGGGACCCCTCAACTACCTCCCCCTCTACCTCCACCTCCGCCTCCAAAGGGTAAAGTCGGCTCGGACAGGGACCGTCGATCATCAAATCCGCCCAAAAAATCAATCCAAGCATTTGCCGTGCCCACTCTGTCAGCTGCTCGCTCCTTTGAAGTCGTCTTTGCCAGCATACCCCCCCCCCCCCCCCCCCCCCCCCCCCCCCCCCCCGGTTCTCGACTGAGAGCCTCATTTTCATTGCTCCTTTCTTTTCTAAACCACACTGTTGTTCTCCATTCGCGATCTCTTCTGCTGCAGTCGCACACAGGTTTCGCGACCAAACTACCCGGGTTATCTATCAATCGACCCAACCACATCGCCCCCACCCCCTGTTGCCTATCTTCGAGACCATCACAAAAATACCGACCGACTTTCGCCACCTGCTTACCCCGCCAACCTCAATCTTTTGCAGTCACGGCCACCACCAACCATCCGACCGGCTTTTCCTCTTTGGACGATTGCCAAACCCTCGACAGGAGGGCGACGTTTGCGGCCTCGATACCCCCCCCCGGCGTCTCCAACACTTGGGCCGCAGTGATGGCTTCCACCGGCTCCAACGGGGCCTCCCAGCAACCTCAGGTTCAGCCCTGCCGGTACAAGGTCGGCAAGACGCTGGGTGCCGGATCATACTCCGTTGTCAAAGAATGCGTCCACATTGATACTGGTCGCTACTACGCCGCAAAGGTCATCAACAAGCGGTTGATGGCCGGCCGAGAACACATGGTACGCCCTTTCTTGGTCTATACTGGCGGACCAATCGAGCAGCCGAGCTGACCTAGCCTTCCCCTTCCTTCCTCTCCGCAGGTCCGCAACGAGATTGCAGTCCTGAAAAAGGTCTCGATGGGCCACCAGAACATCCTGACCCTCGTCGACTACTTCGAAACCATGAACAACCTCTACCTCGTCACCGACCTGGCTCTCGGCGGTGAGCTCTTCGACCGAATCTGCCGCAAAGGCAGCTACTACGAGTCCGACGCCGCCGATCTCATCCGCGCCACCCTCTCCGCCGTAGCTTACCTGCACGACCACGGCATCGTTCACCGTGACCTCAAGCCCGAGAACCTCCTTTTCCGCACACCAGAGGACAATGCGGACCTCCTAATTGCTGACTTCGGCCTGAGCCGCATTATGGATGAGGAGCAGTTCCACGTCCTGACCACGACATGCGGTACTCCTGGCTATATGGCCCCTGAGATCTTCAAGAAGGTTGGCCACGGAAAGCCCGTCGATATCTGGGCCCTCGGTGTCATCACCTACTTCCTTCTGTGTGGTTACACGCCCTTCGACCGCGACAGCGACTTCGAGGAGATGCAAGCCATCCTGAACGCCGACTACTGCTTCGAACCCTTCGAATATTGGCGTGGGGTCTCCGACCACGCCAAGGACTTCATCCGTCTTTGCCTCACCATCGATCCGAAGAAGCGCATGACGGCGCATGACGCCCTGCAGCACCCATTCGTCGCCGGCTACCTCAACAACGGCGAGGGCGAAGGCCGGAACCTGCTGCCGCACGTCAAGAAGAACTTCAACGCGCGTAGGACGCTGCACGCTGCAATCGATACGGTGCGCGCCATCAACAAACTCCGCGAGGGTCAGGCCAATCTGATGGATGGCGCCAGATCGCGCGAGCCTGCACGGGGCGCCGCAGCTATGAAGGCCCAGCCCAACGTTAGGAAAGATGACAGCGCCATCAGTGTGGGCAATCAGCGCGACAAGGACTCGGGCTATGGCACACAACCTGAAGCTGACAGTCAGAATGATGTCGTAATGACAGATGCCGGACTCACGCAGAGCAGTGTGCCAGCAAGCCTGCGGCCAGGCAACGAGCAGAACAAAGTGATCGAGACGAGCAAGGGGCTCTGGAGTGGTCCCGCATTGCGACGATAGTCTCATCCGAGCGGTGTACCAATCGTAAAAATCACAGCTCCCCAGGATACCATGCATGGGGCCGACCAAAGTCTGCCTTGTACATCACTGAAGTCAATTGAAGGGTTGCGCCCTTTCAGCCTCGACAGCCTGAGGAAGGAAGATCTGAGGGGTGCCTTCACGCATATGCGAGGAGGTCGGGCAGCAAGAAGGTCTGGAGAAGTCAAAGCAACGGCGACAGTTTTCCCTCTGCCGCGCAGTTTAATTTTACCCAGTGTCACAGATCTGTGTGCAGAGAGCACGAGCAGGGAGACGAAACATTCAGGAGTGAGAGATGTGGCAGGAAAACAAGATACCTTGGGTTGATGTCCACGGACTGGCTTCGCCATTGGGCGACATACACACACATACTCAAATAACGGGTCGGGCTGGTTCGTGGCGTCATTACCCTTTCTTTGCGTTTTTTTATATGTTGGGACGAGGTTCCTTTAGTCATATATAAGACCAGGCGTACGACATCGCAGCCCGTTGAGGGAAACGATACACAGATGTACAGCCAGCCATTCTAGAGTGATACCTAGGGGGACGCTTTCACGTTGCATGGGCGTGATTCTGTTGTTGACGCGAAAATAATAATAGAAAATACTTGCATCTGATGTCCTGTAAACAGGCGACTTGGTAAAGGGTTTTTTTCTTTTCCCTCCTGACCTTGAGCCTTGTCCCTGTTTCTTGTCTTACGAACGCCCAATACAATCGGTATAGCAAAACGTTGACCCAATCTATACTTCAAAATGCCTTTGAGACAACTGAAAGTAAGTGTATTGCCTACCAATAAAAGTCTAATGCTAAGGATCCAAGGTCCAATTTCTATATGCCAAGCGTCTTGGTCAGCCAGTGTGAGAATCGCACCGACTTCTGGTCAAACAACCTCCAGTGTATGTCTCCAAGCCAGATGCAGAACACCATCATGATGACAAAGGTAGCGGTCCAGGCGAAGCCCATGCTGTACCCCGCGTCCAGCATCCGGTACCTGAGGCCCCAGACGGGGGAACTTCTGGCAATAAGCCAGTGCAACAGGTACAAACTATAACTGATCTCGCCCAGATATAAAATGGCACGCGAGCAAAGGCCGCGTTGTAGGACGGGCAGGTTTTCCAACGCCGCGACAAGTCCTATAGCCCCAACTCCCACAAAGAAGCGCGTGGGTTCTACCCCGGAAGTTGGCACCCAGGCGAACCACGAATACCAGGCGGCTGCGTAGCCGTCGCCATGCGTCGGCCAGCCGCCGAAGAAGAGGGAGACCACGAGCAATAGCCATGAGGCGGTGCTGGCGACTTTGTGCGCCCGCCCCTCGAGAGGCGGAAGCTTCTGCCGCACGTGTCGGATGTCGCCGAGGATCATGCCTGCCAGGAAGAGGCATGACTGCCACTGGGCATGATGGAGGAAAAAGGCTAAGAGCGCAAACACGCAGAAGATCCGCACCGGGGCCGAGGTCCGCGCGAAGGCCAAGCAGCACATGAACACGAGCAGCGATCCTTGATACTCGATCGACAGCGTCCAGCCGGGCGGCAGTATGGTCCCGGTGGTGCTGTTCGTGATGATGGTGACCAGCGTGCCCCAGATGAACGGGAAATAGGACCGGATACCACTCACCACGGGCCCCATGGGGCTCCTCATGGGGGCCTGGTAGAACCACTGGTTCTGGGTCGCTACTGTTGTGGCGAGGAGGGCGGGGACGACGGGCATGAAGAGCCGAAACGGGCGGCGGAATATACTGGACGGGAGAGCGGCAATAGCGTCGGCGCCCTGCCCGGCGTGGCATTTCTTCAGTGGACTATACGTCAGCGCGAAGCCGCTGATGACAAAGAAGATGGAAACCATGTAGCTGCCGCCGGCGTACACAAGCCGGATGAACGGCAGCTGCACCAGGTAATAGTCCTCGGGCGTCTGGCCCCAGCCGCGGTGGACCCACAAGAACTGCACACGCGGAGCTCGTTAGTTGACGGGGGGCTATTGCACTTTTTTGACGCCGAGAGACTCACATCGTCAGTGTTGTGGTAGATTGCGACGAACGTAGCTGCGAGGCCGCGCAGGCCGTTCAGGTACGAGGTCGTTGTGACCGCGGGGATTGCCGCGTCCTCGTCGACGTGCCCAAGCGCGCGGGCCAGGAACGACGGCAACAGGAACATTAACACGCGTCGCACAACATTCCTGGTATGCCAGCTAGTTCCATAGCCCCGCGCGCGGAGTGACGATGGCGTTGCTCCGTTCTCATTAAGCGGCAGCTCCGCCGACTGGTCTCCTTCGCCCCCGTCCAGGGCGACGTACGATCCGCCCGAACGCGGCCCCCAGAAGCGGTCGTTGACGGCCTCCAGCGACTCCTTGCACATCGTCCGAACCAGCTCCCACGGATCAGAACCCTTCGCCATGTCGGTTAGGGGTCAAGGGGGAGCACGCTGAGGCTGAAAGAAAGTCGGGTGTGTGAAGACACTCGTGTCTGGTAGCCGCTTCGGTGGTCGATTCTGATGTCGTCTTGCAAAGGAGTCGATCTTTTCTGTCGGGAGAGGCGAACCTTCCTCCAGTCCGCAGTGAGGCAGTGAGGGATTCCGAGCGAACTTGTAGCGAGCGGTATGATAGCAAACGGAAAGGTACGGTCCTTGTATTGATTATAGGCATCGTCTAGGACCGTCCCATACTTGGGAGTACCTCTGGTTTTATGACCCGTCGACACGCGTCAAAAGCCGTCGTAGGCCATGGACAGGTAGAGAGACCTTCTCTCAAAGAAGGTCAAGCGTGAACGCCAACAGGAAGCTTGAATTATTTTGCTTGCGTCATTACTCGTTCCTTGTTCAACTTGTTGCGCTGCGCTAATTCGCTGCTGGCTTCATTGTCTTACCTATGGCGTCACTGGGCGACGCAGGTGGGCTCTCCTATCGGCCTCCATCACGGCCCAACCCACCTGCCAGATAGGAGACGACGTGACAGGAGGCTTTGTCGATACGTGCTAGTTGTATTTCAAGGGCTCATATTCCGAAACCAGAATGTCGTGTTGTATCTGTGTAACAGTACAGTAAGGTCTCTGTGCAATGGACTATTTAAGCCAAAAGGTCCGCCAGTGCCGGCACTCTTCTAAGGGCTGCTTTCGACCTTGTTTGCCTCGGTAGGTCGGGCACTTGTGTCTGCCTCTGAAGTATCAGGCTCTGGATATAATGACGTTCCAATAGCATTCTGGAATCTGGGGTCTCACTGGACTGGCAGTGAGAGTCTAAGGTTGGCTAAACCTCTTTAGTTAGTATCCAAGAGGCACACACTCTACTTTTAGTGGCCGGTCTAGTCTAGATATGACAGGTGAGATCTGCGACGGCAGCCCGATTGACACACTTTTGCTGAACGCGTCGGCATGTAGCTTGGCAGCGCAGCCGGCACTAGTGAGGAAGAGAAATGAATCCTGGACGACATTCATTTTCGGCCCGGGAAACGCTAAAGTCGAAGGGCCTGGGTTTTGCCCTGCTCACGGTCTCGGTCGAATCTATAGCTGTTTTCCGTATAGGTAAGTATTTAGTTGCGCGCCTGTCGACGAGCGATGAAATAGCCAAGTGTCATTGTCCAAAACTGGTAAAATGGCGTGCCGACGGACTGTTCTGGACCCTTCGGCAAGGACGGGCTACCTCAGTCCTCCCGAGAGGACTTCGTAACTCGGTCGGCCTATGGATTATTTACCAGACCTCCGGCCAACTCTACGCGCCTGAAGCATTCCGGTCTTCCTTCGTCAAGCCGAGACTCCGCAACAACGCATCCGCACCCGGTTCTCGACCGAGAAACTCCGTCATCATCCCCATCGCATCCCTGCTCCCACCGTACTCCAGTATTCCCTTCCGGTATCGATCCCACGCCTCTGTGCTTCGAGGGTCTCGCGCAAAAGACGTCTGGAAGAAGTCCGCCGCGAAGGCTTGGGCGCTGAGGAGAACGTAGGTCAGCTTGCAAGCAGATAGATGGATGCAAAGAAACTGAGTCGTACGGCTATCGGAACAGCAGGCGCAGGAAGAGGGGTAAAGTGACTTGGAACATACCTCAGATAAGCAAAGTATCCCGCGTCGTACCTCTCAACAAGGTGTGTGGAGTGGATGAGTCCATAGCCCCGTTTGTCTGGGTTAGGCCTCAGGGTGAGAGAGTCCTGAAGGTCGTTGAACAATTCCACCTCATCCAGATCCCTCAGCGCCTGCGTGGACTCTTGGTTGTTGACAGTTAAGTCAAACGTTGCGAAGACCCTATCTGCCGTCAGCACCCGGCCAGCTTTCTTTCTTTCTCTCTCTGCTCCTCCTTTTTCTGGAGGCTATCAAGTGGAGCTTTGACGACCCTTGTAACCAAGAATAACTCACAACTGGCGCAGAAACCATAGCCCTCGGTTCAGCTCCCGGCTTCCAACCAACTTTTCCACGAGCTCCCCTGGTATCTTTTCGGGCGGTGGCTCCTCGCCGGCGGCATGGGCATCATGCCACTTGGACATGTACGCCGGGTCCAGCCGCGTGTAGTGCCGGCCCATCTTGATCAGTTCCGTCGGCATCCAGCACCAATTCTCCAGCATCGTACTGGGCGCCTCGCCGAAATCGGGTGCCACGCGCGTGCCGTGGAAGCGTGTATGATTCGTCCTGCTAATGAGGTCGTGGAGGCCGTGGCCAAGCTCTAGATTTATGTTCAGCCAATTTTCAGAGCGGATGTAGAGGCAAGGATGGCCAGCCCAATGGCGGCCGACGGTGGAATGACGGGCGGAAATAAGTCGGAGACTTGCCGTGGAACAAGGTCACGACCTCGTGATGCTTCAACAGCGCACACGATGCCGCAGTCGGAGGCTGGAAGGCACACATGAGGACCGTGGCGGGGTACACTCTGCTCCCATCCCCCCTGACATACCCCTGATGACCAGTCAGCACAGCTTCTATCTTGAACACCTCCGTGGTTCCACTTACACATTGCAAATTCACGTTACACGCAGTGCGGTACTTGCCCTCCCTCCAGAGAATATCGGCATAGAGGTAACCCACGAATTCCCCTTTCCTCTCCCTTCTTCCCTCCCAGACGCCCCAAACCTCAACACCCTGATCCCAGACCTTGCCCACCAAGTTTTCCCTGGGCACCGGCACGAACTCAAGGCCCAAGAAGTCGGTAAACAAGCCCAACATGGCAGACAGCGTATGCCCCAGCGGAAAGTACTCCGAGATGCTCTCGTGGTCAACCTCGGCCTCCTCCTCGAGGAGGCGGGTATAATACGCAAAGTCCCACGGCAAGATCTTCTCCCAGTCCTCCGACTCCCCGGTCCCGTCAGAAAGCGCCTGCAGGTGCTCTCTCTTCTTCCTCCCAAGCCTCCCCATCTCCTCCTGCCCCCTGGGCATCAAATCCGTCTTCAGCCGCGCCAGGAAGCCCTCCACCCACTCCACTGACGGCGCAACCTTTCTCTGCATCCGGAACTCCGCGTGGCTCTTGTACCCCAACGACCTGGCGTTCTCGTCCCTCAGCACCAGCATCTCCTTGAACAGCGGTACGTTCTCCGGGAACCTGTTGTCGGAAGCGACGTACACCCGCCTCCGCGTCTCCGGGTCGCGGGCATGTCGCAAGACAGCGTCACAGTCTGCCCGTTCCAGCGTCACGAACCTCTTCCCCTTCTCCTCCGGCACATCCGCCCTCCCAGCTTTCCATCTCTCTCTCTCTGATGCTGGAACACCCTCCAGCTCTGATTCGTCGAGCCACATCCCGTCACCCCCTTTGCGCAGATTTCTCCGAAACTCCGCCTTCAGCTCCTCGATCCTTTCCCTCCTCTTCAAATAAGCCGAGATCCCCTCCCCGTCAAGAGCCCCGTACCCGGCCTCGCGATAGTCCAGCCACAAGTCCTCCACTATCTTCCTCTCCTCGTGCCCCAGCGCCTCTCCCTTCTCCCTGACGGCGTTCACGAGCTCGTAAACACCCTTCAGCTTCAACCTCTCCGCCGTCGACGCGGACCAGAGCCTCATTCCTTCCTCGACGGCCTCTCGAGTGGCCTTGTCCGGCCCGCAGAAGCGGAGCAGGCCAAAGACCCCCGTCTCCCCCTGCGTGCTGTCGTCGGCCTCGAGGAACGGGGCGATGACGTTGGCGAAGCTGGCCTCGGAGGGGGAGACGGTCGCGGCGGCGAGTTCACGGGCGGCGCGCTGGGCCGCGAGGATGCGGTTGACCATGGGCACGATCTCGTCAGCCTTGGGGATAGTGGGCAGCGGTTGCGGTGGTTTCCAGGACATGATTGCGGCGCTGGATAGGTTTGGGAACCCCTCTGTTGATTATAGAATGATTCTACGAGATACAGCTGTGAGGATCAAATATCGGCGAGAGGTAGGTTGGGATGAATTTATACACGCAAGAGTCGGTCTGTTTGTGCTTCCGTCGCCGACTCATCGCTAGACCCTTTACGGCAGGTCAATATTTTCCTTTCCCAGTTTCTGCAGATCACCCATTACAACGTGCCACACTCATCCAGGATAAGTTCACCTCATCAAGGTCTCACAAGCCCGTCATAAAAAGCCTCATCACGAGGACCCTAATCGTTGCATCTACCTCTTGTCGTTCAAAACCTGGGAAACGGTGATAGGTCAATCCATGTCCGCGCCGCAGACCCGCGTCCCCGCCCCTCGCCGGCCCCGTCAGCCGACATGATCCGCAGCCGCACTCGGCACCGGCATCAACCCCCTAGCTCCACCCACACATCCCCCCAAGCGCCGGTGATTGGCCGGCCGGGACCGGTCACGCGCGCCCGAACTGCAGGAGGCAGGGCCGGGGAGGGTAAGAGAAGAGGGGAGAGTAGCCTGACAACCCAAACATTGCATACGCCTGTTCTTGCTGTCCTTTCTCCCGGCAGAACTTCACAATTGCCCTAGTGATCTTGTTCCATGACAAGAAAAGCAAAATCACGATCCCTCGTCCTTTCCCAACTAAGGAGTCTCGCGCCCCTTTAGGTTGCCAACCCTTTGACCAGCCTCGCCCACATGAAGCATCGTCCCCGGGCCACGCGGTTCATGCGCCGCCTGCTATGGCTTTTGGAGACCAGACCCCCTCTCCCAAAAAGGTCGTTTCTCTCCTCTTCCGTTTTCCCTATTGCTGTACCCGGACCCGGATGGGACACCGCCGGGGCCGTCTGAGAACTGGGCACTTCAACCTTCGCCCTGAGTTCTCAAGATCAAAGGGGCGAGAGCTTCACGCTTTCAGGCAGGTCCGAAAGCATAAGAAAGCTAGCCCGGGCATAGTCCTCTCCTAGCGGCAAGGCGACCACTGCTTCACAATGCGATGTCCCCCCTTCCTACTCCTCGTATTCTCAGTCTCACCAGGTTTCTTCATCACCCGCCCCAATGCACCATCTTCCCTGATTATTGATGGTTCCGGCCTCAGATTCGCATGGAGCGACGGTAGGTCACCGACCTCTGCTCCAAAGATCCAATGCCTTGCGTTCCTCCCGGTCCGTCCGAGACAAGTGCCGGCTTTCCCCCTTGGACACCCTCTACTTGAAGAAGCATTGAGAAGAAAGATTTGCGCCATTGGAATCGAATCTGGATGGCGTCGACGGCTGCCGCGAACCGTCCCGCCCTCGGAGGCGTGCTGAGGTCGGCCGTCGACAGCCAAGCAAACCTGAAGCTCGCCGCACCGACCGAACAGCCATCCAAGGCCAGGAACCCTTTCTCAACCCATCCCGTCTACTCTACCACGGGAGGGCGAGCGAAAGAGTATAAGCATGACCGTTTTACGTTCACATACTTTTCCAATCTCCTCCCTACCAGCCACCCACACCCGCAAACATATCCTTTCATCAGCAGCGAATAGGCCACAACAGGCCAAAGTGGCTCTCTATTTTCTCCTTCCTTCCCACTAAACTTAGACGTGACCAGGTACCAACTCTATCCGCTTCTTGACACACCCTCTCCTCTGCCTCGGAAGTTTCCTAGATCCAATAAGGAAACGAACAGCAAACCCGTTTTTGGCCACCCATTCATGCAAAAAAGCACACCTCCCTCGCGTTAGCAGACTCTAGATCATCTCAACATTTACCTTGCCCCCGCTACCGGCGCCAAGAATAGGCCAAGAAACGTTGTCCAGCACCTCGGACCGCGAGTCGGTTGCTCCCTCCCCACGCGCCCCCGTCGTTCTTCGGGTGTGCATGAGGCCCAAGGCCCCCCGAGCCTGCGTGGGGACGATTTACTCATGCAGCATTTGAGTTGACAAGACACGGCAATGGGGAACAGGACTTGGCATAGAACCGAGCCTTCTGTGGCCTATTGAGGGTTGTATATATCTGAGAAGAGCCGCAGCGATTGGAGCATGTTTCTCGACACTGGAGAGATGTGTGCACTCGGCCCATACAGGCTCTCTGTCCATCCACCCGTCCCCCGCCTCTAGACTTCTGGGCGGACAAAGAGGCGAAAGGCATCAACAGAACAAAAGTTGAAGGCACGGTCTGAACTCCAAACAACGCAAAGTTTATTCCCGGGCAAGAGATATTTGATAGGCCTGGCTGGGGGGGGGGGGGGGGGGACAGTGGGCAGGTAGAACGAAAGAAAGAGAGCGAGAGAGCGCGAGACAAAGAAAGAGAGAGAAAACAAACCTCACGCCACAGCCCCGTACGGCCCGATGACTCTGACAGCACAGACTGTGCCGTAAGGGAACAGCAACGTTATGCGCCATGAGGCCATTACGCCGACGGCCCTCTTCTTCCGCAGGTCACGCAGAGAGCTGCGCGAGTTCAGCCAAGGTCGAGTCCGCGCGCGACCTCCCAGCAGCGGCGGCCCGACCGGACGCTCCCGTCTGGAAGTTCCACCTTGAAACATCGGTCCGATGTTGTGCGAATGCGGGCGTCTCGACGTGGGCACTTGCCATGTTTCTCCCCTCTTTTCCTTCTGGTGCCAAGGCCGGTCGAGACTGCCATCTTCCGCCGTTTGCGGCAAACCTTCGCGCAACGTGCCGCAGAAAAGAATCGATTACAACTTCGGTGGGCCTTTTCACGAAAACGAGATTCTCTGGTCGCCGTGCCGGAGGGTGGCGGCGGGACAGCGTGAGGAGCGGGGTTGGGTTCGACTGGATGCGTCCGCGCAGGCGATCCCTATCGGCCCCGGACCTGACACCGAATGCCGGGACTGCCCCGACAATCAAATTAGTCAGGTCCGGAAGAACGGGTTGACTGATGCGGGAATAAGGTGCTCGCACAACGTCGGACGAATCCCAACTGTTTCGCCGCTAAAAAAAAACCCCTTTGAACCACAGTCACCAGCTGGGGAGATCCTGTCCTGTTGTGAACCGTCGATCTTGGTCAGTCGGACCTTGACCCATGAAGCAAGCAAGCAAGCAAGCAAATGCCAGTCTGCAAGGCCGCCCACCCATCCACACCACCGCCAGGAGGGTTGTGACAGTTTCATGCGCTTGGGAATCAATAAGCATGGCTGGTCAGAGGCATCCCCCCCCCGTCCGTGTCCTGGCTGAAGGAGCCACGTCGCGGTTCTGGCATCCGTGCCAGTCTTCAATTGGAGCAGGCGGTATGCACAAGTCAGCGGAGCATATGCCAGAAAGTCGAGAAGTGCATAAGCATGCCTTATTTCAAGAGCGGCAATCTCGTGTGGTTGGCTGTCGAGCGGCCGTAGAGGGTGCGTGCGGCACGCACGGATGATGTGAGACAAACAGTAGCGAACAGCCCACAGCAGCGGTCGCCAGTATCGATAGGTACCACGACAGAAGATAGTAGTGCCCGGGGCGGGGGGGAGATCACCGTTGAGCTACTACGTAAAGTAGGTGGTAGGCTTGATATGTTGTTGACCCGTGAAGCTGCGAGCTTATTCTCACCGACATCTCTGGCAACGGGCGACTTCTGGTGAGTCTGGTAAGTCTGGGTGGCGAAAGAACCAATCAGGGCCAGCTATAACAGCTGCGGTACCACGGAGTTCTGGCGGATCTTGGCACCCGGATCGCTCGGAGATCGTGCACGCCGGCGGCTGCGCGTGTCTCTCAACTGCTTCTGTCTGCCCAAGACAGGGCTTCCTTTTAGGCTCTTCCTGGTAAGCCCGAAGCCCCGCTATGGGGGGCATGGAAGAATCCTTTCAACTAAGGAGATCTCATTTCCGGGAGCGTCGTCAACGAGCCTCGCTGGAAAGATTCCGAGGCGGAAAGAGTGGGAAAACTCCGCCGCGAGCCATGCAAGTAGTTTAAGACTCGCTCCACCAAAAATCCTAGTTTCTGCCGACAGAGCGTCTGGGCAGTGACCACCATCATGATGTCTGTCTGGTCATTCTAGCCCAGCAGGAGATTTGATTCTCTCTCTTTGCTTTTTCCTCTTCTTTTTTCGGACTAGGCTGCTTAGGTATACCAGTGGGCCCTAACGCAAACAGCGCATGCACACGAGACACACAAACGCTGGACGCCGAGACATGACTGGTTGCCGTGTTGGTGGTCAAGTGATGCAGCAGAAACGGTGTCGGACTGCCAAGCCCGCCAAGTGCGCTGGAGCCTCGCAGTGGTGATGATGGGTGTAACGGTTGCCCCTCCGCCCTCCAAGACTCAGCTGAACTGGGCCCAGGCGACGTGCCTTTAGCGGTTCTGCGGTGAGGCACAGAGTGACACGGTGCTGAACATGTGAGATGGGCTTGGTGCATACATTCCTTGGTGTGTTGATTTTGTTCTAAATGGAGAAAGCACACGATGGGAAGCAAGTCGTCTGTCTGTGCGAGACGAGAGGCCATCTGCCGCGAGCTTCACTCTTGACAGGCGGGGCGATGTAGAAACTTGCAATGATTGGCTTTCTCTCATGTCAACCAACTCGGAACTCAAGACGGTTTCGAGTCTCAGGGCGCTCTCCCCCTTGTGGTCACTGCTACGATAGTTAACTTTGACATTGGCCTGGGTGATCGACGAGAAAACGCGACGGCTGCCCGGATAGGTACATTTCGGAATTATAGTGCGGATAGTCACTACTTCGATGAGGGGGCGATCCGTAATCATGGTGCGGACTTTCGTGATGTGTGGCAGGGAAGAGCAGCCATGGGTTCAGTGCTGGCGCTGTTTTTGAGTGGTTGCTAGCAGTCGGCGGTAGCGCGCGCACTTCACGGGCGAAATAAGTCAAGAAACAACCCCTAGTCTCTGCGGCTTGCACTAGAAAAAAATCGCCAACCATCCTTGCCAAGACAGGGCTGCTGGCTGGGGTTGCGGCAGCTTGGCCATGTGGCGGACAGCAAGTTGTCGGGCTCGGGATCGCCCAAGTCCGCGAAGCTAGCTAGGTACCAAACCAGCCTGGCCTCGGCTCACAAATCAACGACACGGCAGCGACTGCAGTTTCCCGGCGGACCGGCATATTTGCTTGATGCTGTGTAAGCAAGCCATTGAACTCCTCCCGTTATCCAAGCTCCAGTCCAATCGCGTGTCGCACGCATGATGGTGGGCTGTTGTAGGTATCAGTTTCGGTTGCCTCCCGCGCGTTGAACAGTGGGGGCAAGTCGCATCGATGGGCAGGCTGACGATGCGAGATGGCACTTTCTGGGCTTCGTGTGAGGGAGGGAATCTGAATTTGTCGATGTACGGTATGTATGATAAGGGCCAGGGCATTAAGGAGAACAGGTATGTAGCGGTGTCTGGTCTGGTTCAGAGTCCAGGCACGCATCTCTCGGTCGCAGCTCCTCCTCAGGCGCGGGGCGTTTCGCTGTAGCCATAGCTAGGAAACCAAAATGGTCGCACGTGTGATGATGCGCCACGACATTTTCCTAGGTCCTTCCACACACGTGTACGGATGGAGAGACCATCGTCCGATCCAATGACGGCCGTGACTATCTGTATATGCAGCGTATTCGGCTACCGGTATCAAGGCAACAGGGTGTCACAAGCCAACGAAAAGCAAGCACCGACTCCAGGAGCGGACAGCGGCGTCCTGCTCGTTGGGTGGGAGGCGGGAACCGGATGGATCCCGGGATGAAGCGAATGGAGGAGAGGAGAGAAAGAAAAAATTGCGCGTCTTCGTTCGGTAAAGCAAGCTGGATGACAAAAGAGAAGGAAGGAAATTTGGTTCAACAGGATTCATGACGACGGGTGGAGAAGCCGGCACGCGATGCTGGACGGCTTTAGGAGGGGCTGGTCCAGGAACATTGGCTGCCAAGTGGGGCGTCACAAACATGCAAAGTACCGGTACTTGTCACCATCACCCCTTACAACAATAAAAGTACCGTATCCTCTGGTTAAACTGGCATTCCACTTTATTTCAGGCTAACGATAATAGGTAAGGTGATTACCAGAAAGAGCCAGTAAAGCAGCATCAGATGCTAACAGAAGTATTTAATAGGTCAACCTAAATAAAGGTGGAATGTCAGTTTAACCAGAGGATACGGTAGGTGCACTACCTACCAGTCAGTACTCATCGTGGCCGCGGTGCCATACCGTAACCCTACCAACTAACCAACCACTGCTCGGTTGCGCTGGCTAACCTCACTGCCAGCGGACTTTCGCGGACTCCAGCTGGGCCCTTTGCCTTGGCCTCTTCTCTGACCTCAGGGCGCTAAGATACGGAGTGAATTGTCTCTCGTTGTCACCGCAATCCCCAATCGTTTCGCGTCTGGCCTTGTTGGCTCGCTAAACCCCTCCCTGCCTTGCTGGGTTGTGTTTGTATGTTTTTGTGTGCGTGAAGGTGAGAGCGAAGCGCCGGCGCTTGTCGACTCGAAACTGAGACGCACGCTTGTCTTTCTGACAAAATTGGCATCCTGATCTGGGCTGGGTTGGGCTGCATGTAGGTAGGTAGATAGATGGTTTTCTCTTGGGCCGAGAGTCGGTGTTAAGTTTAGCATTCTTCTTGGCGCTCATTTCGGCATCAATCATGGGTGATGCTGCTTTGGCAGAGCCTCGATAATGCCGGCACAATAGCGTCAATTGGGTGCTACCTTGCCCCCTTCGTCGCTGATTACCGGGCGGGGCGGAGTTAATGGCGTGTAGGATACCCACCCCTTTCGCTCTCAGCGGCGTACCTCCTCCCTAGGGAGGGGGCCTCGATGCCGGAGATGACGGGACGATGTATTAGATAAGCAGCGCCGGCAGTTGGAAAGCACGACCAGGACGAACGGGCTTTCTTTCTGTTTAGCTGGCTAGCGCGATTTGTGGGAATCGATCGGGGTTAGTGTTCAAGCCATCTGCGAGCCACCGACTGCAAGTCCCGTTTTGACAGTGACGGTCCCTATTACGTCAGCCCACAAAAACCTCGAGCACTGAATCGACAGCTTCGGGCGGTCAGCGGTCAGCGGCCATAATGCCGATCGTGTCGGCCCAACGATGAGATAGATGACTCTTTCACTACTTGTTGGTCGTGTGTGGACCGTAGCCACCAGGCGGGCTTGTCTGCCTACCTACAGGTAATACCGTGGTGTATGCATTCCATCACGATGACCTACACCCTTCCTTCCAGGCTTGCCGAGTGGTGATTGCCACCTACCAAACCCGCGCATGTTCTCGGCAAAAGCCAACCAACCTCCTGGGATTTATTTGCGCACTGGGTGCAACAATGAAAGATAAGAACCTCGGAATCGGGCGAGGAGCAGTTTGTTTCACCTAAATGGATTGAGTCCAAGAGGAAGGGGGGACGGTCAGCAAACGGACGCGTCAATGTGCCATTTCGCTGTTCCATCTCCTCCCACGATGCAACGCGAAAAGGAGCTCAAACAGTACTATCTACCTATATGTAACTATAGGTAGGTAGGTCTTGTTGGGACGGGGGTTCATCATCAGCCCTGTCGACCCGTCATCAACTGAAGCACGCACGCGACACACAACCTTTCTCTTTGTGATTGGCAGGTGACGCGCGCTTGCAGGGCCAGGGCAGGTTTAAGTCTAACAAAGTGCAATGGCGCCGACTTGTCGCATGCTGGTTTGAGGCCATGAACGTGATGAAGCCGCCTGCGAGTGGAAAAGACGAACCATCAATGGCGGTGTATGCATCCATTCTGTTGATTCTGGTTCGAGGCAAAGGAGAGTAAGACCACATCAAAAAGATGCGGGCTGGTACCATCAGCTACTACTTAGGATATGTACTTTGTACAAAGTATCCGTAGATGGTGGAAGGACATCACAAACAGACGACAGCTTCTAGACCATATCACTAATCGAATCCACCACGGAGATGTTCCGTAGCTTTGAATTTTCTTCTTCGTTCGCCCTCCGTATCGCGAGGCCCGAGGTCGTGACCGTGACGGAGCAGAAAAATTCGAAGCAAAAAATGGACCCTGGCGTCACTACCTAAGTAGGTAGGGATTCTGCCAAAGGCAGGCTTTAGTGTAGGTACTACAGACCTGCATCATCACCTGACGGACTCGGGATTGAGGAGTACGTACCTCTCAGACACATCCCGATCAACTGCAGGGAGCGAGCGTGCATCGCTTGATCCTGCCTCTCTACATCACTAGGTGCTGGGTAGATAGGTACAGGTACGTGTCAGTAGTACAGAATGTTTCTCCCAAGATAAGCCCGTGCGTAATGTAGGTGGCCCATTATCCACAAACGAGCAAGGCAACTCGTAGCTCCTGCTGAGGCACGTACCCCCGAGGCTCCCTTCTACCTACACTAACGACAATGTACCTGTACCTGACCCGCAGCATCCGAGCGTCTCTTCCATTCTGGTCGCGTGCGACTTTTTCCCTTTCCTCTCTCTCTCTCTCTCTCACCCTACTACGGAGCACAGGAATGTATTACTTCTAGTTTGCTGCAGACCGAGATGGCCCCCAAACAAAGCGCACCTCGACAGCACAAGTTCCCACACTAGCGTACTACGTACTCGCTCGTCTCGCATATGTCACAATGGATCACTGCAATCCCTCCCTCATCGTCATTGACCGGCACGCTGCTACTGGGACTCACTCTCCAGCCCCCCCCCCCCCCCGTCCCCGGGAGGATCGCTATGAGACCTCCAAAAGAGACGGCGCCGAGCCTGCCAGCCTTCCAACCGTAATCATGACAAGTCGATCCGGAGGGAGCGGGAATATGGCAGGGCTGCAACTGGCACCTGCGCAGCTCGTCCGCCGTCTCCTTCTTCTTGTGCATGGGAAACGTGAGGAAGCGAAACCCGGCACTTGAGCAGAACAGTGCAATGCTGAATACCCGGCACGCAGGCAGAGACGCCAAGAAAGGCATGTTAAGGGACCCCAGGGTCTCCGAATGAAGCAGCAGTAGTAGGTAGGGCATCATAGCTCCTCCCTCTTTGATTCGGTCCAGCATCTTCAGTTTTGCCAGAACTATGCTGTAGGTATGTAATCGTACATAGTACATTACACAACAGCCCTCGCTGCACCGGACCACTTACCGCCCGGGGCCCCCTGGTCTTGGTCAGCTGTGTAGGGACGGGAGACTCACAACATACCGTGGAAGGAAAGGTGAGAGAAAGGTAGGTACCCACGATACGTACTAGTAGCAGTACTCGATACTTTTGGGCTGTCCGCGAAGAAAGAACGGACGGGGACACACACACACTCATACTCTCTCACACTCACAAACATGCCTATGTTGGCCTGTGACAAGCACCCCGGTCCCCGCCGCTTCCGTAGGCCGGCTTGGTTTCCCTTAGTACCTTTCCGCTCTGGCTTGGGTGTGTTGGGTACCTCTGGGCTCTCACAAACCGTGGGGCTCCAGCAGAGTCCAAAGCTCGGCAATCCTTTGGAAGAGGGAAAAAAAACCCTGGGACCTTGGACCTTGTCTGGTCCTGTCTGTCCCCGGTTCTCTCTGCACTATCCCTTCTCTGCCTTACCTTAACCTACTTTGCCTTACCCTGCCGCTTTGCCCCGTCCGTTCCGCTTCCTCGCCATACATATCAGTCTAGTCATCCACACTTTCCGTAACGTCGCTCGACCTGTCTCATTCCTCTTGATCTCTTCTCCCCCTCTCCAAAGTTCTCACTCTCAAGACTCACTCCGTCGCCCATAGACTATTCACCTACTCTCTCCCTCGGGCGGCCTCCATCCACTTACAGGACACCAACTTGAGGATTTGGGAAAGTTTTGGAAATTCCAGCACCTTGGTTCATCGGGATATGACGTAGCTGGCCCATCGAGAGACACCTTCCAACATCACCTACAAAGAAGAAGCGTACCGGATGTTTTGGTTTTAGTCAGACAGGGACAAGTTGACGTATCCCGGAAGAGGACCCTCACCGTCCTCAGAGGTCCTCCTTACCGTCACCTACTACCTCTCATCCCGTCCCGCGCGTTGCGTCGCAGTCTTCCAATATTGCCTCCTACCCCCCCCAACGCATCAGCAACCATGCGTGACTTTTCCACCCTCATCCAAGGGAAGCCGAAGCTACCGTCGCTCTGGACCGGCAACATCAACTTCGCCAAGCTCAACCCGATCCCGCACCGATACCGACCCAGCCGAGCAAAGAGGCACCAGAAGAAGCGCGACACGTACACCGGCGCTGAGGATATCACCTCGCTTCAAAAGTCGTTCAACCCGCTCGTCACAATACGGAGACTGCAAACTCACAAGTGGAGGCTCCTCGACTTGCAATACACGATACTGGCCGCTCTCATCATCTTCTCGCTTTGCATCACGCCGTCTGCGCCCCTAATCAAGACCCTCGCCGTCGCCGGCGGTCTCCTGCTTCTCACCATTCCCGCCACCAGCCAGTTCTTCTTCCCGGGACTGAGTATATGGGCCTACCTCATTTATTTCTTTTGTAGCCGGTAAGTCAGCTAGGTCTTTTTGCCATGGTGCTCAGGAATCTAACCGAATCACAGCTTCATTGATGCGAAATACCGCCCTCATATCTGGGTTCGCGTTTTGCCAGCCCTCGAGAACGTCCTTTACGGTGCCAACCTCTCTAATATTCTGTCCGCTCACACCCACCCGGTCCTCGACATTCTCGCTTGGATCCCATACGGCTTGGGTCACTTTGGTGCCCCATTCATCTGTGCTGGCTTCCTGTTCCTCTTTGCCGCCCCCAGGACGCTCCCCGTCTTCGCCAAGTGCTTTGGATGGCTGAATGTGCTCGGCGTGACGATCCAGCTCGTCTTCCCCTGCACTCCTCCCTGGTACGAGAACGAGCATGGTTTGGCACCTGCTGCCTATGGCATGCAAGGGTCTCCGGCCGGCCTGGCCCGTATCGATGCCATTCTCGGTATCGACATGTACACGACGAGCTTCACCACCGCCCCCGTACCCTTCGGCGCCTTTCCATCGCTGCACGCCGCCGACGCCGTCATGGAAGCCCTCATCTTGAGTTATTGCTTCCCCCGCTTCCGCCCTCTGTTCATGATTTACGTTGCATGGATCTGGTGGGCGACCATGTACCTCAACCATCACTATGCGGTCGATCTCGTCGGTGGCTCCCTTCTCTCCGTCGGCATCTTCTACTATGCCAAGGCTCGGTACCTGCCCCAACAGCAGGCCGACAAGAAGACCCGCTGGGAATACGACTATGTTGAGATTGGCGAGCAGACCAAGATTTTCGACGAGGAGTACGGACGGTTGTACAACATGGGATACCTCCAGCGACGCGGCAGCACGTCCAGCGACGAGTGGACTGTCGGCAGCAGTTCTAGCTATAGCACATCAAGCCGGGGCAGCGGAAGCTTGAGCCCTGCGCTTTCTGAAGAATCCTCCCGCAGCCTCTTCAGCATCGAGATCCGACCCGACCACGAACGATATGAGATTCCTCAGCTCACCGAGGTGGCCGTCCGGTAGATTTGAGATTTACATTGCAAAGCGCGCACACTTCACCATCAATCGACCATGACCAAAAGCGAGGACTTTTCACGAGCTGGATGGGCCCTAATGCCGGCACAGCCCCGCAGAGCGTACTCGGAGCCCTCGAAAGGCGATGCCGCCCTTGACCAATACCTTTTTGTTCGGTCCTCCATCATCAGCACTCTTCACTTAACACGGATACCAATTTGGACTATCAGTACCATTTGCATCAGAAGGAAGCACAGCAACGGCGCAATCGCGGTACTTTATTATTTTTATTCCTTTTTTATTTTCATCTTTTTATGTTGCAGACGAAAGTACCAGCCGGCGACGCAAGACTCTCGCCAGCATGGAAGTAACGGCCTCACGGATGACCATAACGGCAGAGAAAGACCAACGGAGTTGGCGTAAGGGTGACGTACACGGAGTGGGGACATGAAGATATAGACCCCCTGTACATTTAATGTGTTCATTGTCGAGGACTCGCATGTCTTCCCGCTCTGGCCCAGTGCCGGACATGGAGAGGACAAGAATGGCCTCGGGCGTCCGACCAGAGAGGAAGGCGGACCCGATGTAATGCGGAGGAGACCCAAAGTATACCATGAGCAGAGGTAGAGCAGTCGCTACTGAAGTAGTTGATGATCATAACATGAAGAATCAAGACGAGAAACAATTCTCAAAACGACACGTTCCCATCCGTTTGCGCATTATCGTGAAGGGTACTCAGTAAGCCCCATTCGGATGGTCATCACATCAGCAAGTGTGGCTGAGTTGAGGGCGATTACCTAGTATCTCGTCGTTGAATGTTATTGAACGTTTAACCTCCCCTCCCGCAGCCGAGCTGATCCCAGCCTGTCCGAAGGAAGGGGTGTCTGTGGCCAGCTGTTTTCTGGCAGCGGCGCAGGCGGCGCAGAAACAACTGAGCAAGGGGGGAGGGGGACGCTAAGCCAAGACCCGAGCGATCGGGACGGCCTCCCGTCACGACCAGACCGGGGTTCGCTTGCGAAAGATTGCTGACCCACCTCGGAAAGGGTACCAGACAGGGCTTTGTCTTGGACCTTATTTGATTTGATTTTTCTTGTCCCTCCCTCTTTTTCGTCTTATGTCGCCCTCTTTTTTTTTTTTTTTTTTTTTTCCTCCACCGGAAATTTCTTTACTACAGATATTATAACACTAGGGACGACAAGACAGATGCAAGTGCCGGGCGGGCCCCGTTGGGCTTGGGCGGATGGACGTTCAGGCCAGTGGACAGGATATAGCTAATTTCCCGAGGGGCACCCGGTTGGGAGGGCACGGCAGTGGGGGGAGAAGGGAAGAAGGGGATGATGGTTGGTTCGATGGAAAAGGGGAAGAGGTCGAGGTGGGAAAAAGTAGTCTGGAGGGCCCGTATTGTTGGTTTTCTTCATCTTCTCCGTTTTCCCGAGCCCGAATTGACGATGCGGATCCGTCGTGGAGAGATAGAGAGAGATTAAGTCATGCGTTGCCCTCGTAAGGCTCTTGGGTCTCCCCAAAGGGTGATGAATTGTCTACCGCCCTTGCAGACAACGCCATCCGCATCATTTGACAGGCACCGGACCCGATTCTCCTTTTCCCGCGCCCGGACGTCGACTTCGGGTTCTGCCAGGATTTGCATGCGCACGTAGCACGTCGCCGCCGTCTTCACCGGCAGGTTGCCGTCGACCTTGGCGTTGGGCGGCATGGCGACGGTGATTGGTCACTGAATGCGAAGGAATAATGGCGAATGGAGACATTGAAGTTGACCCGCGTCTGAAAATTCCTTTGTGTTTTCCTGCCGATGAAAAGATGAAAATAAAATAAAATCAAAACATGTATAAATGCAAACGACGCCACTGCCGAACTGGCTTTTCTTCCCACGCCCGTCCCACAGCACACTATGCTACAGCAAGCAAGTATGGAATCCAAAACAATGAATCCAAAAGAAAAGAAATGAAAATCTAAAAGAGGGTGAGGACGGGCCGCTATAAGATTGCGTCGTCCTCCGAAAATCCCAAAACCAAGAGCCGGCCTCCGCGGCAGCCTAGGGCCCAGCTTGGAACCTCTCACGGCCGAGCACATCGGCCGGTACTCCGGCGGCAACCACAGCACGTTCACCGAGTCTCGTGTGATCCAAACGTTGTCGGGACTGATTCCATAGCCGCAATAGGACTGCCGCTTCCACAGCATCGGCCCCCGGCTGCGACCTCGCACCGGTGCCAGGTCTCAGATCTATGGCGCCTATAGCCGTGTAGAGCTGCAGGTCGGTTTCTGAAAAGGAGATTTGGCCAAGATGAAGGTAAATGTAAGGCCCTAGTTGAAGCGTCCGGAGACATCGGCCGGTAGACCAGTCCCAGATCTCGACCATACCGGATGACACCAATGCCAGCTGTGCGCTGTTGTTCGAGAAGGCGACTGGCAAGACTGAGCGTCCGTGCACCTGAAGCGTCTGGAGACACTGTCCTGTAGCTACATCCCAGACCTTGACCGTCTTGTCATTCGATGCTGATGCTAGCTGTGTGCTGTCGCTTGAGAAGACAACCGAGAGGACTATGCCACTGTGCCCCCCAAAGAGTCTGGAGACAGTGGCCTGTATGAATATGCCATATTTTGATAGTGTCCCACGATGCTGATACCAGCAGTATGGAATCAACAGAGGAATATAGAGGCTGGTTATCTCTTTGGTCCTTTCGCGTCTGTAAAGACCAGCCTATGACCCTGTCTGTGAGTAAAATCCTCTGGTTAGTATGCCACGCCGGTTATATCTGAGTGGAATTACCTGTAATGGTGATCGACACAACAGGGCCTTCATGGCCTTGAAGAGTCTTTAGACATCGTCCTGTTTCTGTGTTCCAGATCTTGACCGAACTATCATTAGACGCTGATACCAACATTGTGTTATTTTCGAAGAAGGCGGCCTGGCGAACAGTTCCAGCATGTCACATAAGCGTCTTACGATGCCGACCGGTACTTTCTCAGATATTAATAACTCCGTCATGTGACGCTGATACTAATCGTGTGTCATCGCCTGAGAAAGCCATCGAGCGAAAACCGCCAGTGCCATATTCAAGCGCCTGGAGACGTTGGCTTGCAGTCATGTCCCAGATCTTTATAGTCCGGTCTCCTGAAGCTGATACTAACTGCATGTTGCTTGTAAAGGCTATCGAGTTCATCCAATCAGTATGGCCTGTAGATGGGTCCCAGATCTTAATGGTTTCGTCGTATGACGCCGAAGCTAGCTGTGTGCCGTCAGCCGAGAACACTACTGAGTAGATCCTAACAGTATGACCTGATAGCGTCTTGATGCACTGGCCGGTAATGCTGTCCCAGATCTTAACAGTACCATCCCCCGATGCTGATGCGAGCTGTCGGTCATCGCCTGACAAGGTAACTGCATAGACCGTTCCAGTATGGCCTGTAAGCGTTTGGAGACAATGACCTGTGGTGACATTCCAGATCTTGATAGTTTTATCGCCTGATGCTGATGCCAGCTGCTTTCTGGCGCTGAAAAAGACTACTGAAGTGATCTGGTATGTATGGCCCTCCAACGTCTTGACGCACTGGCCGGTAATGCTATTCCAGATCTTGACGGTGCCGTCAACTGATACTGACGCAAGATGCCTGCCATCGCTTGACATGGCGACTGAAAAGACCCGGCTGGTGTGACCCAGAAGTGTCTGGTTACACTGGACCTGTAGTAATATCCCAGATCTTAACGGTTTTGTCCCATGAACCTGACGCTAACTGCATCCCATCACTACAGAAGACCACCGAGGAAACATAATCTGCATGACCTTCAAGAGTTTGCAGGCATGCGCTCCCATTGTCTTCCACAGCTGGTTTTGTCGTCATCCATTCAGGCTCCTCATAACCGAACAGCGTCCTGATAGTACTACGTTTCGGGTAGAATACAAGTGCCGAAGTGTAAACCTGAAGGGGACTGAGTTCTATACCTGCTCGATTGGTCCGAATGAATCTCAGTCCGTCCCGGACCAAATCCGTCAGTTTAGGACTTTCTAATAATAGCTATGCCCTATTAGTATCTCGTGTGAGTTTACAGTGTGTTTAAAGACGTACCTGCGTCAGCTTCGCCAGCTTGGATACTTGAAGGATACCCTCTGATATGGCCCCAAGAAGACTAAGCGCCTCCAGCCAGTGAAGAAAATGTTTCTCTAAAAATGCATGGACTGGTCCGCCGTCACATAACTCTCGGCCACATTGGCTGTGTTCATTAAAACCTCCCGCCAAATGGTTGACCCAATAGACAGAAGAATATCGGACAGACGCCAGTGGATCTGGAACGGGTGGCTTGACTCGGCTGATTGGGAATCCCGGCTCACGTATGTCATACACGTCGCGTCGAAGTGTTTCTGACATGATCCGGATCGATTTCGAGGCGATGATGTTGTGCACCGCTGCTAGGCCAGGCGGAAATTGCGCAATGTACTTGGCTAAGAAGTCCTGTGCTGACTGGTGGATGATATAAACAATATCGTCTCTTATTGTGAGAAAAGATCCGCTCCATCCTGTAATTGCCGTAATGTTCTGTTGCGTGGCGGCAACGCTTGGCGGCAAATCGACAAGGACCTGAAGCTCTTCCAAGTGAAGCGGACGATACGCGGCAGTGACAGTCGAAAGAAGCTTTCCAGCAGTAAATGGGTCTGTCGCGTTCTTGACTTTGGATCTGCCGTATCATTCGATCGTATAATTTGTCTAAGCCGGCCGGGATATCGTTGATTATGTTCATGACTTCCCAAACTTCTGCCTCGCGAAGCTCTTGGATGACGAGAGAGAGACCCATAGGAACGTCCCGTCGGCCTTTTGTTGTATTTTGCTTCGGACTTGATCCTGTAGCAAAGCATCTTCCTCTAGTACCGCCAGCTGCGAGATACACTGAGAGATGTATGTGTCGACGGCGTGGGACACAAGCTCTGCGTTTTCCTTCAGTTCTAGGCTCAGCCTAGTCCGGGACTCTTCAGGCCGTATAACTTGCTCAATATCGCGTCTGTTACGACTGGAAATGAGCCACTTTGCCTGAGTTGTAGAGGAGACCTGAACAATGAGGTGAAGAAGCTGGCTGAGGTCTGTCTCGCACTCGTCAAGGGCGTCAATGACTAGGTAGGTCGTTTGTGAACCCAGGTCTTGTAAGATAAGGAGGAGAATTTTTGATAAAGCATCCCAGCTGTTCACGTCCTCAAATAGCTGCTTGCCCGCGTGGTCGTACTTCTTTCGCAATCGCTCAATTCAGGATGGTTGTTGATCGAGCATTAGGTAGATGAGACCGCGTAGGACGGCTGTTGCGTCATTCAAACGCGTATCTGTCGCTTGGCAGAAGAAGTAGAATAGAACAGCGTCTGAAGACTGCTTCTCCAACTCGGTTATGATGCCGCACAGTAGCATTGTTTTGCCTTTGCCTGGATCGCCCTTGACCCAAAGTACACGGCTTCTGCTCGTCGTCCTGCCATCGGCGGAAGTCGTCATGGTCGAGGACCCAGCGGAAAGAGTCTCGCAGCAGGCCGCCTTTCGTGCGCTCGATTCGTATTTTGTCGTCGCGGGGATCACTAACACGCAAGTCTCTAAGAAGCTCGCGCTCAAGCTCACCGCCGGATGTTGACCCTTCCTCTTCGGTTAGTTAGGTCTCGCAACGCACGCAAGAGAGCCTACCAATGTAAATGTCGCGAGCAGTAAAGTTGTCTGACCCCGAGTTTTGAAGACCAGTCCCATGGAACTCCGAGTGAGCACTAGGCTCCTGTAAGGTTGTAGAGGCCGTGCTATTGCCGTCGTTTCGATGGATGGCCTTATTTCGTTTTCGAGGGTTATCGAAGTTGGGGTCTTCCCCACGCCGTAGCCCTTTGGCCTTGCGATCCATCGCGTAACCTCTCACGATTTGTAGGACGAGAAATGGTAAGAGGCAGCGTTGTCATCAAGTCTGTTCCATCAGGCTGCGCAGATCACGGCTCAGCTGAGGAGGGGTTGGCCCACCTGTGCAAGCATCATTGTTTAGTACAAGGGTTTTGGGCGGTTAAATGAGGCGCAGGAAACCAGAAAGGTGAACTGCCAAGTCCTGTAATCGAGATGTACGATAAGGGCCAAATTGATTCTAAATGTGTAAGGCTGTCATTGCTGATGTCTTCAATACTCATTGCTGCCACCCTGTACTTCATATTGCTTCGCGGACATCTATGAGAGACGAAATCTACCACAAGCTTTATCCTGGAGTCGGTAATTGCCACAAGATATAACAGCTACCTGGTAGGACAGCCTCGCTGGCGTATTAAGCATCATCATGCCGAGTCAAGCCAGAACTCCCGAGACGCAAGATGAATACACCATCGCGGTGGTTTGCGCCATGAGCTTCGAGATGAGCGCTGTTCGCTTCATGCTAGACCGGGAACACCCCCGTCTGCGGACGAAGGACGGGGACTCGAACATGTACGTCCTTGGTGAGCTTTCCGGTCACAACGTCGTCCTTGCATGCCTCCCCGGACAGCAGGGGAAAGGGGCCGCCGCGACAGTCGCCACCAACCTAGAACGCACATTCCCTCGCATCAGGTGGCGGTTCCTCGTGGGCATCGGGGGAGGCGTCCCCAGCGATAAACACGACATCCGCTTGGGCGACGTCATTGTAAGCATGCCCGAGGGGCAGTCTGGCGGTGTTGTGCAGTACGATCTGGGCAAGGACACCGACGCCGGGTTCGTGCTCAAGGGTTCGTTGTGGCCCCCGCCGTCTCTGTTGAGGAGCGCCGTGGAGATGATGCGGTCCGACCATCTGGTTAGCGACAACAAGATCGAAGACTTTGTACCAGCAATGCTCCAAAAGGGATCACGGCTCGCAGCCTATCAACGGCCGTCTGATAAACCCGACATTTTGTTCCGCGAAGACTATACACACGACGCCAACAACGCTTCATGTGCGCAGTGTGACACATCTAAGGCAGTAAAGAGAGCACCCCGCCAGCCCGAGGGCTCCGTGATCCACTACGGCTTGATCGCCTCGGGCGACAGCGTACTGAAGAGCTCCGCAAAGAGGAGCGCGGCTGTGCGCAGCTTGGGCGACGTGCTCTGCTTCGAGATGGAGGCCGCCGGGATCATGACCGAGTTCTCCTGCATCGTCATCCGCGGCATCTCCGACTACGCGGATTCCCACAATAATGACGCCTGGCACTACTTCGCCGCAGCTGCCGCCGCAGCTTGCACCAAGGAACTGCTCGCCTACATAGATCCTGCCGAGGCCCCGTCAACATCCGCTGTGCCGACACCTTCCGTCAACGAAGCATCGGGTCCCGATAGAGAGCCCGCCAGCAGCCATAGTTTTTATGGCACAGGCATTCAGCATTCCGGCTCCGGGAACTTCTCGGTAGGGAATGATTTGCACATTAGGTGATGCCCGAAAATTTGTAATCCTGGCGGGAGCCGACTAAAAGACGTTCACGGCATAGATGGGCTTCTAAAGCAACTGATGGTAATTGCAGCTTTGACTTCCGCAATGGGAAGATTGGTGTATATCGCTGAGCTTGTTCCTTGCTTGTCCTACTTCTTGGTTAAATTTGCCTCTGCCATGGGCGTATCTCGTCCCAACCTAATGAGCTTGGGGCTTTCCATGTCTCTACGTGTTACCGTTAGTAATAGCCTCGGCGTGACAAACAGTCAGGTAGACCAACTGGGAGAGACTGACAGCTGGATCCTCATCACATCGACTAGTCTTCTCCAGTATATAATAATAACTACGCCGGGCAAGCCATTCAAGTACTCTCTAGTGGTTGTTAATCATTCGTCATCATTGTGACTAGCTACTTAGCTGACAAACATGTGGCTCCCCCACTCGAGCCGAACTTCCTTCCCCGTCTTCTCGACCCCCATGAAAACGTCGTCCGAGAGGGATGTGCATTATGTATGTATCGATCCTTTCAACGCCTTGAGAAAGCAAGCAAAGTTCAAGGTGATTCGTTCCCCGACACACCCCCAGCTCGTCGAACCCTCCTTCCTGCAAGGCGAAAGCGGCTCTCGCGAAGACCAGTGCGGCCATCGTGGGAAGAGCTATTGCGTACTTGAGCGAAGCAAGCTAGATCGCGCAGAGCAGCGGTGCGAAGCGAGATATGAGACTAATTCTCAAGCTCATAGTGTACTTTTCCGTCCCGTACCATGCAAGAAAAGAAAACAAAAAGGCAAAAAAAGAAACCAGGTGGACCAGCTGTGTGAAATCCGCAAGCTGGCTTTCGGGCCAAGATGTTCAACAGAGCAAGCCATGTGTGCCGTTGTTGCATCTTTATATATTCTGGCGGTGTATGGGCAGCTCGTCTTGTACGAGTGAAATGTTGAGCGCAAGTAGGCCAATCAAAAGCTAGGTCGAAATGCGCGGTTCGCCTTCCGGGCACTATTGTCCTTCTAGGCCTTAGGCGTCGGAACAGGCGTCTCCTTCTTGGCAGACTTGGGCTCTTCGGTCTTTTCCGACTTTCTGCGCTTGCTCTTTTCCTTCTTGGGCGTCTGCTCAGCTGCAGGAGAGGACTGAGAAGGGATCCGATGGACGGGCACAGCGGGAGGCTGTATAGGCGTTTCTTTGCGGGCAGAGGCGGTCTGAGAGCTGCCGAGAATGACCAGGTCGTCACCCTTGGACTTCTTGGAACTCTTCGACTTAGACTTTGGCTGAGGGGTCGAAATCTGAGGAGCAGGACTGGAGCCTGCGGCGATGTTGGAGAAAGAGTAGCTAGCCGCCGGGATGGTTGGCGGGGGAATGGCCGTTTGCTTCTTGGCAGAGGCCTGGCCGGCCTCCAGAGAAGAATTATCGGCGTCGCGCTTGGCCTTCTTGGCCTTCTTCTCGGCAGAGGCAGCCTCCTTCTCCAGCTGAGCAGAAGCGTCTTCCTCGTCTGCGGGCACCTTGCGCTTCGATGCTTTCTTGGATTGATCGGGAGTAGCGGCAGCAACCTTTTGTCCCTTGAGGAGCGCCGACTTGGGGTTGGAACCCACACTCGAGATCGACTCAATGCTATCGCGTCGCTTCTTGCTCTTCTTATCCTTCTTGGAGGTCAGAGGCTGCGAGTTGGGAACTTCAATGACAGTCGACTGGGAGTCCTGAACGGGGTCCTGGGCGGCCTTGGACCTCTTCTTGTCCTTCTTTGCGCTCTTGGGAGTAGGCTCGTCGATATCCATGGCGTCACCCTGAGCGGACGCGCGCTTGGACTTCTTGGAGCTGGACGGCAAGGCAGGAGCTGGCGCCATATCGACATCTTCGTCGCTGTCGGGTGAGGCATCAAAGCCAATCGAGCCCAGCGGGGTATCATCGGAGACGCCAATAGGGTGGAAACGAGCTTTCAAACCCGGAGGTTGAGGGCGTGCAGCATTCGGCTGGCTGGGTCTAGGAGCACGGGGCTCGCTGCCGATCAGTTGGGTTACACGCTTGACGTGCAAGACCTTGTCAACCTTCTGGGAGGCTGGATGTAGTTAGCATATTGCACCCACGGGCGTCTTAGACGTTCTGTTTACCTTGCTCGTAGCGAGTACCCTTCTTGTTGGGGATGAGGAGCTGCACAGCAGTGGATCCGATGTCGAAGCCAACGGTATAGTCCTCAGAGTTGTGCTTGAAAATGGCATCGCCGTTCTGGGCCTTGTCCATCGGGATTTGAAGCTTCTCGACGACGTTGATGGGAATGGATGCCGGGGCGGTGAAGTACCACAGCTCCTTGCCGTCGAGCTTGGCCTTGGCGAAAAAGTCGCTCATGTCCTTTCCGTCCTCATCGCCTTGGGCCTTTCTCAGGACGAAGTCCTTGCCGACGAAACCAGGAACGGTGAGATCATTGCTGTTGCGTCTGGCGGCAACGGCAAGGGCATTGTCATTAGACTCCTCATGGGAGCTGTCCTCCTCGTCACTGGATCCCTCATCGTCATCATCATCATCATCATCTTCTTCTTCTTCTTCGTCACTGCTCTCCTCCTCGCTGGAGCTTGCCTCGCTAGAGCTGGTCGAAGCGGGCTTGACCACCTTAGTGCCATTAACCGCGGGCTTGGCCGCTGACTTTTTGCGGTTTGCCGCCTCGTCTTCCGATTCGCTCTCTGATCCGCTCGAAGAGGTGGTGGATGCGCCATTGGTGGGTGCCACCTTCACAGAGCCCTTCGGTGCCGATTTCTTGTTGGACTCGCTTTCGCTCTCGCTGCTGCTATCGCTGGAGTCGGAGGCTTGCGCATCGGCTTCGGAACCCGAGGACTCGTCGGATGAGCTTTCGGGTCTGACAGGAGCTTTCTTGGTGGTGGAAGCAGGCTTCGCAGACGAGGTCTTGCGTTCTACATCGCTATCGGCGACCTCGTCTTCCTTGGCGCGCTTGGCCTTCTTAAGTGGTGTAGCAGCAGGTTTGCTCGACGAAGTCTGGCCATTGAGCTTGTTCACAAAGTTGGGAACTGTCGGCGCATCATCATCACTGTCATCGTCGCTGCTGCTGGTGTCGTCCTCTTCATCGGTATCGGCAGCGCGAGGGTCGAACTTCTTCTCGATTTTGGCCTTGGATTGAGCGCCCCGGGCAAATTTGCTTTTCGATTGGCTGAGAGCCGCCTCCTGAGACTGTTTGTCCAAGATAGCACTCAACGAATGAACGCCATCTAACTTGCGCGACGACATCGTGTCTGTGAGGGTTTGGGGGGAAAGACGCGAGACGGGCGTGGCGTGGGCTGAGGGCGTCGTGATGGTAGAATTGGGTGCGACAGGAAATTTTCGAGGGTCTCGCCGAGATCCAGCAGAGCTTGCCAGGTTTGCACGGACCATTGGTGGGGTCGCGGCAGAAGAGACCGCGACGCGCAAAGTGCCAAGTGTGGCGGGCGTGGTGGGCGGCGCGGCGACGGACGGCGTACTGGGTCGCATCAGCGAGGGCGTGGGGGCTCGGGCGCGCATGAAGGATTTTCCACCGTCGTTTTTCGGTGTGTGCATTTCGCCTCGGACACTCCCAGAGCGACGTCGGCCGCCGTCGGATCTGCCAGACATCTTGAAATCGAGGACGATCCCGGATGCCTTGAAGTTTCGGGTGACTTGACTTGTGGGAAGAATTTGAAGAAGGAAAAGGAAAGGTTGTGTGTGAGTTCGGTAGACAAAAGTTGTGTTGGAGAGAAGAAAAGTCGCTGACCTTTTTCAGTCGGCAAGGCTTGTGAGGTGTGTGAGTGAGGGAGAGAGAGAAAGAGAAAGAGAGAGAAGGAGAGATAGATATCTTCAGCAAAGGGTGCCGGTCGTAGCTGCCTCTTTAAGTGCTGAAATACGTACCGACTACTTGAAGAGGAAGGAGTAGGACACCACGTCTTCCCTTCCCTTCCTGTCTCCCAAGTGAGTGTGGTGTGAACGAGAGCTGTTCATCACGCCTCACTGTCTCTGAGACGAAGCATCTTGCCTTCACCCTCGCTGGAAAGGGCAAATTAATTGCTGTTGTTCATCAA
The DNA here is from genome assembly GCA_020631755.1 of Colletotrichum sublineola. Lineage (NCBI taxonomy): Eukaryota > Fungi > Ascomycota > Sordariomycetes > Glomerellales > Glomerellaceae > Colletotrichum > Colletotrichum sublineola. The sequence goes on from JAHSQG010000013.1 coordinate 2,314,051, forward strand.
TAGAGGGGAAGAGTCAAAGTGATTCTTTGCTATAATTCCCCTTAAGCCATTTATTTCCTTGTTTGGAAGGCGGTCTTGGTCCATCATGGCAACACCAAAGAGGCGCAAGGTTGAGACGTCTGAAGGTTCAAGGCGTGAGTTACTCCCTCGAGCTGTCTTACAGAGTCCGTCCTCTTTTGCCAAAGAGTCCACTAACGCCTTGCAAAGCAATGAGCGCTTTTGCTTTGAGGCAACAGCTACTTTCAGCTAGTCCGTCTTTGTCGCCAGCACCCCAACCTGAATCTCAACCGGCCCAACAGTCCCAGGCATCAACCCCGGCATCCACGCCCAAGGGGAGGTCCCCCGTGAAGACAAGGTCATCGAAAAGGCTTGCAGATAACGAGAAGGCGTCAGAACCTCTCCAAGAAGCAGCCATTTCAAGCTTCAGCCAGAATAAAGCCTCGGACAGCCAAACTGTACCGCAGGCAGCAGATGTGACCGCCGCGCCAAAGTAAGACGACTCTCCTGACGTGTTGACCGCTCACTAACACTTATCATAGCAGTCCAACGGCAGATGTGGAAGACCTAAGATCAGGGAAACCAGGTCCTCAACAATTCTCGACTTTCAGGCTGACGAAAAGTAACTCCCGCAGAATCACCGGCGGGATTCTGGAACTCAGGCTTCATGACAGCGAGGTAAGCGACACCTAGATCATCACGAATCACTATGTTGACGGGTTTAAGCGCTTTTTGGTGCTGGGAAGCTACGGGATCCGGGTAACTGATGGCGAGGTTACCATCGCGGGTGCAAGTATCCGGCCTAGCGATGGAATCAAATGGGTACATGCACCTCACTGCCATGCGATCCCGGTCCTGCGTTGTACAGAAGACACAAGGCTGGAGCTTCATCCGCATCCGCAAGGAGCCAGTCTCCGAAAACTCGAGCGTCTTTCGCCTCTCTTCCGAAGTTTGTGGCACGAGCCGGAGTCAAAGATGAGCAAGCAAGCCGCCAAGAAAGATACATACAAGATTGTGAGAGAGCTCACCTGAGACGCAGAAAGCATGGATAACTGACTGCCAGTAGATATGCACCACGGAAGATGCCCCGAAGCGGGCCTTGATCCAGGAACTGCGCTCTCCTCCCGCCTGGAATAAGAAGCTGGCGGGCTTGACGAAAGCAAGGCAGCCCGATCAACCGCCTTTGAGCGTGATGCTATGTGGTCCCAAATCCTCTGGCAAGTCCACATTTGGTCGAATACTAGGCAACCGCCTTCTTACTGGCGCCGGCCAGCAGACGCGAAATAGGAAAACGCCCCTATCGGTGGTTGTGCTGGATCTTGATCCCGGACAACCTGAATACACTCCTGCGGGTACGATTGCATTGGTCCACGTAAGAGAACCAAACCTGGGCCCGTCCTTTACCCATATTGCGGCAGGGGAGCAGCACGTGTCTGTGGTCAGATGCCACTCGATCGCCTCAGTTTCTCCTGCCTCGGACCCAGAGCTGTATTTGGAATGCGCCCTGGATCTTTACCGCTGCTACCAAAGTACGTGCAAGGGGCTGCCCTTGATCATCAACACCCCAGGTTGGGTTCTGGGTACCGGACTCGATCTTTTGACCGAGTTGGTGTCAACCATCAAGCCCACCGAAGTCATATACATGTCCGAAGACGGACCTAAGGAGACTGTCGAGGGCCTGCAGGTGGCTTGTGAGGCGACTTTCACACTTCTGCCTTCCCAGCAGTCCGAGTTCACCTCGAGAACGGCGGCACACTTGCGCTCGATGCAGGCGCTCGCGTATTTCCACACTGTTCGGAATCCTTCAGACAGATTGACGTGGAACCCGACGCCGCTGTCGTCGTCACCACCGTTGACGGTTGGCTACAAGGGCAAGAACCGCGGTGTGTCGGGCATCATCAGTTACGAGTACCAGCCCCCGGCGGAGTTGCTCGCGGAAACGATCAACGGTTCGATTTTGTGTCTGGTCGAAGCCGAGGATATCAAGGCTTTTGACCGCCTCGCCAAGGAGAGTAAGGGAGCCATAACAGGTACCCCAGGTCCTGATGCGATGGACGTCGACTGCAGTGCATTAAACTTGGACGGGATCATCTCGAGGACGCCGGAGGGGATCCCATACATCCCGAACTCGGACGCTCAAACCTTGGACCCTCGATACTCGCAAACACTCGGCATGGTGCTACTTCGCGGCATCGACACCAAAAACGGTGTCCTACAAATCCTCACCCCAATTCCTTTGGAACGCATCGTGGCTGCCAAAATGGCAGGCCACCACCTAGTGCTGATCCACGGCAAGCTTGACTCCCCCGGCTGGGCGTACACCGAAGACCTGTATTACCAGTCCTTCAACGGCACCGAAGGCGACGCAAAGGATGACACGGTGGAGGTTATGGACGAGGACACGGAAAGCGATAGGTCGGACGAGGAGCCCGAGAACCTCGAGCTGGCCAACGACGTTAGTAGCACACCGTGGATTGAAGTGCTGCAAGGCCACGAGAAGCGGCCGGTGGGATCGCGGGTGTGGCGAGTACGGCGGGATTTGGGGCGGGGCGGGCCGGGAGCTGAGTGAGAGATGAATGAAGTGGAAGCAGATGTGACGAATGGGATGAGCGGTTTCGGGGGCATGAGAAGAAGAAAGCCGAGGTGCATGGACAGATAGACACATGGCACACCACCACCACCAGCGTCCACAACATACCTACACTACTACATACATGCATACTTTGTACATAATAAGGTGCTTACCAAGGGCGGATCCGTGCACCTCACGCACAAAATGCCCCGCACCCCCTGCCTGCATCGCGCATCCTGCCATCGTACCCGGACTCGCACGTTTTCCCTCCCACCATTGCGCTGAGGGTTTGTCTTCTGCCAGTTAGCGACCGGTAATTTACACTAGGTAGGTAAAAATGCATCACTGTCCGGGCCCCTGCATCTTTTTCCCCCATTCCACGCCCCCACATCCCATTGTAATGACGTTTGTGACTCCAGCGTCTCGGACCCAATTTAAGGAATGTCCAATTATGCCCTGCCTTTCGGCCCCTCCCCCTCTTTGTCATGCTTTCTCATTGCTTAGTTCCCGATAACCTAAAAGCTCAAGACGGCAGTTCACTGCTGACTACACCAAATTACCCAGCGGGGCGGTACCTATCCTGAGGACCTGGAGATTGTTGGATATATCCGTCGGTAGCATGGATGCTTAAAGTTGGCATGTCTTCATAAGCCTTTGTTTGAGCTTCAGCTACCATCAACGCATTGAGGTATTCTCTCTTCCCAACTTCACCCGTCTCTTTGTTTGACAGATACCGCGAATATGACGGCTCTTCCCGAGAGCGAAGTCGATGTTCTCATCATCGGCGCCGGCCCCGCCGGGCTGATGCTCGCGCTGTGGTTGTCTAGACTTGGTGTTAAGACGCGCATTGTGGATAAGAGGACTTCCAAGGTCTACTCGGGACAGGCAGATGGGTGAGAAACTCACGTCTTTCATCATGAACTTCGAACTCTTACATAGCATGCAGCTTCCAAGTGAGGACCCTCGAGATCCTAGACAGCTTTGGCGTGGGGGAGCGCGTGTGGAAAGAAGCAAACCGTATGCTAGGTCAGTCAACCCACGCTTGGCATCATCATACACAAAGATGCCCTCAACTCACACCACTGCAGAGGTTTCCTTTTGGAATCCGGATGAGAGCGGCAAAATCGCACGCAGCGCCCATGTAGCAAACACCATCCCCGGTCTCTCTCGCTTCACCGAGTCCGTGCTGCACCAGGGCCGTATCGAGAAGTTCTTTCTCGAGGCCATCAGCGCCTCCTATGCTTCCGCAGCGGATGCCCTGCACGTCGAGCGCATGGTGATCCCGACGTCCCTCGAGATCGACGAGAGTAAGGCTGAGGACCCGGATGCGCGCCCTGTGACGGTGACTCTGAGACATCTGACGGAGGAGGAGGCGACGCCAACGCAGATGCTGAGCAACCTCAATGACGGCCTCTTCAGGGGCAACCTCGCAGACGACGACGTTGGTGAGATTCTGGACCGCTCCAAGGGGCGGGAGGCGAGGGAGGAGATTGTGAGGGCGAAGTATGTCGTCGGGTGCGATGGGGCGCATTCTTGGACAAGGAAGACGCTTGGGGAGGGGTTTGAGATGAAGGGCGAGACGACGGATGCTATTTGGTACGTATTGGCGAAATGAAATGTCGGGGAAGGCCGAAGCTGACGGACGCAATCTAGGGGCGTGATGGACATCGTTCCCATCACAGATTTTCGTAAGTGTGAACTCCAGGCGACGCAGTGCATCCAGCTGACGACTCAATAGCCGACATTCGATTCCGGTCCATGATCAACAGTACCTCGGGTGCACTCATGGTAATCCCGCGCGAGAACAAGATTGTCCGTCTCTACATCCAGCTCAAGGAGGTCTCGGCTGGCGGCGGCCGCGTCGACAGATCCCAAATCACTCCGGACTTCATCTTCAAGTCCGCGCAGAAGATCTTCAGCCCGTACAAGCTCGAATATCACTACTGCGATTGGTGAGCTTAACTCGTCACCAGGTCATGGGGGGGTCGACTGCTGACAATGGCATAGGTGGACGGCATACCAGATCGGTCAACGGACGGGCGACAACTTCAGCAAGCTCAACCGCGTCTTCCTCGCGGGAGGTAAGCAGTCCCATTCTCCGTTCACCCAACCCAAAAGGCAGTAGCTCACCGGCCACTCACAGACGCCGTACACACGCACTCCCCCAAGGCGGGCCAGGGCATGAACGTTTCGATGCAGGACAGCTACAACCTCGGCTGGAAGATCGGCCTGGCTTGCAAAAACATCCTCCCCCGCCACGCCCTCGCGACGTACGAGCTCGAGCGCAAGAAGATCGCCAAGGACCTCATCGCATTCGACGGCAAGTTCTCCAAGCTGTTCACGGGCCGCCCGGCCAAGGACATCCAGAACGAGACGGGCGTCCCCGACGACGAGCTGCAGCAGGCGTTCCACAAGAGCCGGATGGTATGCGCCAAATTCGTTCGTTGCGAAGAACAAACATGAGATTGCTGACAGGCGAGTAGTTCACGAGCGGCGTTGGGGTCGACTACCAGCCCACCGTCTTCGTCGCAAAAGAGCCCGAAGAAGCCGACCAGGGCTCCGGGCTCCGAAAGAGTGCCGCGGAGAGCACGCCCTCCCTCGCCACGAACTGCAAGCTCGGCCAGCGCTTCCCGTCGTACAGGGTCATCGGCCAGTCCGACGCCCGCCTGTGGGAACTGCACCACAAGCTTCCCTCCGACGGGCGCTTCCGCCTCGTTGTCTTCGGCGGTGACATCTCGCTGCAGCCCCAGCGCGACAGCGTCAACACGCTCGGCGCGTGGCTGTCGTCGTACCTGCCGGGGCTGCCGACGATCAGCCTCTCGCCCGCTTCGGACCCGCACGGCGGGTCGATGAGGTTCAAGACGGACGCGGACCCGTCCATCGTGGACGTCCTGCTCGTGCACACGGCGGCGCGGGACGAGATCGACATGCTGCGGGACGTCCACGAGGCGTACCACCCGTTCGATAGCAAGCTTGGCTGGGACTACGACAAGATCTTCGTGGACGGGGAGACGATGTACGAGGAGCCCCAGAAGGCTTATGAGAAGTACGGTATCGACCGAACCAAGGGAGCCGTCGTTGGGCTACGTCCGGATGGGTATGTCGGACTTGTCACCTCAGTGGACCATGGCGGCCGGGAGCAGATCCAGAAGTGGTTTGATGGCATCTTTCGGGGCTGATGCGGATGGTCTCGGTCCTCGGATAAACAAAAACCGTTTACCTCATGAAAGAATGGCCCGTTGGCCCACATTTGCTTCATTTTGTTCAAATTATGTGAGAGAACGCGATTCAGTCGATGCAAGTTGCCTTCGCCAAAAGTTTATTGAGGTATACGTGCGTCTTTGACAGGAAAACAATGAACGTAAGCACAAGAGTTATCGAGGTACATGGGAAACCGGCTGACCCGATTCGATGGGAGCCCAACCATTGGCCAGAAGACAACTCACCCCTCTCCTGCGAGATGACGGATGACAAGAACATGGGATCCTGTGGCTTCTCATTCACATCATCCGATTTCATCAGCCGGCGGCCACGCCAACTACAGTCGTTGTTTGAGCCGTTCTCATCAGTCGTCCGGGAACCGGCTTGTTCCTCATGAGCATGACATTGCCGCGACACGCTCGGGAGCGGCCAGAAGCCCTCGCCCGCCCAAGAGGCGTCCCCGTGCAACTGAACACCGACACCGGCAAACCGTCATAGACAAACTCAAATCCGAGAAGGAGAAATGAAAAAGGGGTCGAGGGAAAAAAAAAGGAGAAAACAAAAACGTCGACTCTACACAACAATAGCCCTTGTCTAATTACCACACCAGAACACCGTTATCCATCGTTCATCATAAGGAAAAGAGTACAAGGTAAAAAACAGAAAATCTCCGCTTGATTTGCAACGCCATCGCTTCCCAAATTGTTTCCTTGTCACGCAGACACGGAAGCGAGCCGAGCCGTTGAACTCCCTTGCACAACTGTGCACCGCTTGGGCGGACCGCTCGGTTGGTTTCATCCCAAGTGGAATGGCCCAAGGCAAGGATGTCCTCGGCTGCAACGCACCGGTGATCTGGGGAATTTCATGTCAAGGATAAGCCCGGCAAGTGATCACCAAGGGTCTCCCACAGCATAGCCATCGTCACGTAGGCCAGGTATATGAACTTGAGCACATGTCCATGGACCGGTCAACAACCGCCTCTGGGGGCGCATCGGAGAATTGGCCGCCGACGCATCGAAGGTTTGGCATCTGGTCGTTGGCCTTCTGTTGGCCGGGCGTGGGCGTGCCATGAACTCTGCGTGGGATGGACTGGTCGACAGCCGCATGGATGGCGTCCCTGTACTGAGTACGACTCCCTTGCGACTCAGTCTGTTCGATGTGATGAACTATGCCGTCCACCGGTGGGCTGTCGACGTTGAAGGTGCAAAGGCGCACGGAAGGGTCGTGTGTTGCATGTGCTTAATAACATGACGCACGCAGAGTATTCTCCACGTTAGCTTGGCCGAACCTGAATGAGACAGATGTCAGTCCATAATGGCAGGGAACAGAACCGGGCAAGGAGGGGCGCTCAGGCTACGACAGGGTTGCAAGATCATGTTAATACGGCTCGTACAGTGTGTTCCAATTATCAGACTGCCAAGGCCTGGCATCAAGCCAACAAGACCCCCAGCTACCATTCGCCTAGAAGTCGAGAGATGCGAGTTGCTACTCGTTATTTCGTAGTCTAGCCGGCAACACTGGGGGCATGACAACAGTGTTTCGAAGTCGTCCTGGATACGAGGGCTTACGGCAAAACGGCAGCTAGCGGCATATGACATGTTGTGGGACTGTTATAGCTTTGGACATGTTGTTGATGCGGAAGAGCATAGGCACGATTCGCTTGCAGCGTTGTGTCGGCAACAGCATTTGTTATCGGCGTAGTGAGGATGTACCAAACAAGGCTGCATATGCATCGCCGCTTCACCCAGAGTGGTATGGTCCGTCTATCAAGAAATTTACAAGTGGCACCTTTCTCTGAAGTTCTCCATCCGGTCCAACATACAGGTTTCGAGACGAAACTCCCCTCGCTCTGAGGCGTACGGGGAGTACCCCGCAGACGTCGGCCTGGCTAGTTCACCGCCGAAGAGTCCACTACACGGGACGCAGCAGGGCGTGCCGTTGACCGCCGGAATGGGACAGATGAGGTGGAACGATAACTTCAGCTGTTGAAGGATAGGATATACGAGCGTGCACACACAGACGGCTCTTGGCTTTTGCACCTCGATTTGTTGATCTTTGTCGCAGCCAGCACCGACTGTTAGCCAAAACAATCGAAGCCTCTAATTTCAATTCGTACAAGACCCTGACATGCCACGACTTTCCCTTGGCTTTGTTTCTTCTTTTCTATATTCCACCACTCTTCCTCTTTCTCTGGCGTAGTATGGCGCAATCCCGCTGTAATTACCCGAGGCCGGATCACACGCATGCGGGAAATGGAGATAGATTAGTCATTGGTCCAAAAGCCCCAGCCCCGTGATTGATCAAACAGAAAAGGGACACTCATGCCGCATACGAAACTCTCCGCTCCTCATCTCATAATCACTCTCATTATATATACGTGCCACCGTATATTCCCTCATACTCATTGTTCAACATCCGACCAGGCCTGGGCTGATGTCTCGATGGCAGTCGAGATACTACTCGATGCACACAGCGAATCGACAAACCCAAGCACAGGAGTGGCAACGAGAATAAATTGACCCAGCCCAGGAAAGAAAAGAAAAGAGGGCGGAAACAAGAAAATTCCGACCCTGTCGTCGGACACCGACCAACCCGATATGCCTTTTTTAAACAGCCTTTTCATCCGTCGCTTCAGACGCCTTGACGCGTATACTCAAAGAAATCATTGACAAATGCAAATTCATCGACACTTTCCAAAGGAAACGCCTCATTCCTATTTCCTTCTCTTCATCGCATGCAATCGCTTCTTCGAAATACCTCCGTTCGTCCAGGACTTCATACATAGGCTGGTTCAAGAAGTCTTGGTGACGTGGCTGCGTTTGAGGGGAATGCGGTGGCTGAGGCCCCGGGAATAGCTGGGATGACGTATCCCACCCATCCCCGACTTCGGAAGCAGATGCCCTAGCCGATCACCAACAACCAGCCGATTGCCGAGAATACGGTATCATCGCAACAAGTGTTGCAGTTATCTGCTGAATGACTGACTGAATCCAGAAGAACTGCGACACTACTCATCGAATTGCGCTCCGGTGCTTTGAAGATCCATGGGCGGTTTGTCATCAGCCTGACCGTCGCTGGTACCACTACCTCCCCCGCTGGGAAGGAGCTGGTTGACAGCAGTGATTGCGCCGAACACACGCTGGGTTCGAGCACTGTGGTGCTCAACAGTGCCGGCATGATCACTGCTGGAGCCCTGGAGGTCTGTGTCTACAAGGAACAGACCGAGGCGGCGCTCGTAGATCTCCACCGAGTTCTGTTCTGCCGTGTTGGGCACATGCGGGTTACCACTAGCAATCATCGTCGTCAGTCGGACCCAAAAACGAAGCGATCGAGTCAATATCATAAAGGGAAGGGAACGGGTGGAAGAGGGTTTGAACAAGGCGGGCGAGGTCCCGCACTCGCGGTCCTTTAGGCCGTCGTCTTCGATAGCCATTCTGTATGGGGAGCCACCTCAAGACAGCTGAGCTACCAAGACACGGTCTTTGGAGCGGGCTTTGTGGATGGATTCTTGCGCAGGCGGGTGATGGTGCCGCATGGGCCGTGTTGCTCACGTACCTGTAGGCGGAGCCCTGCTCGGCGGCTGTGGAGGCAGCGTCGGCATTGCCGTTCTGTTGTGCAGAGGCTGCCATGCTGATGTGTTGGGAATGACAGAAGCTAGGAGACTGGAGCAAGGATTCCTCTCAGATGACTGTGCTTCTTGTTGCTCTTTTCGTTCACGAGAGGTGTCTGATGTATAGTAACGTCGAGGAGGGCTAGGCGGCGAAAGTCGCTAGTCTCCTGGGTTTGGGGGAGCAGGTTGGTAGGAAGGGTAGGTCGGGCAAGGAGCAAGGCGAAGTGTGAAGTAGGATAAGAGGAGTTAATCAACCCAATACTCTCGTACATGACCAAAGGACACTTGCGATCGAGGGAGGATGCAAAGGAGAAGGAGGTTCCTCGGCGAGAGAAAAGGGACGTGCCCTGGCTGGCTGTTATTCTTCCTTTTTTCTTGTTTAGTCCTGGGTGCGGGAGCCGATGAATGCGCGTGTGGTAGCAGGTGGATCGAAACGAGGCGAGCAGTAAGTCTGTGGTGTGGAGGGGTAGCAAGCGGCAGGAGGGAGTAGCAGGAGGGAACGTAGGTCAGGTAGCTCTCTTTCGGCCGATGCGCACATTCCAAACAGGTGTACCGGGAGCTGTGGGTGCTGTTGCAGGCGGGATGGCGGGGTATTCTTTTCTCTAGTGTTATCATGGGTATGCATATCGATAAGGTACCTTACCTATATGTACTCTTATGCAGCGATGGCACATAAATAGGACCTTTGATGGTAAGTTAGGTAGGTAGATACCTCTCGGGGGTAAGTTCTCTGTTCATCGGTGGGTATTGACCTGACACTCCTTCCTGCCCCTGCATCTTGTCGTATACGCTTGATGTTGGCTGGCTGCGGTGAGTTGCCACCTACCTACCTGCTGCAGGGTCGGTAGTTAGTACCCTCTGTCCTAGCTGTTGGGCGAGGTCCATCAGTCATCCAGGACTGACATATGTACGCAGTAATGCGCGGCTCTTTGTGGTAAGCGGGTTCATGAAGCAGGAAAAGCACCTGCCGACCTTCTGAGCATTGACCTGTCGAGTATAGCTTGGATTGCTCGGCTGGTCTACCACTTTTTCTCCGTTACATCTGCGCCCTCCTTTATCAAGTAATCAACGAAATGGCCAAGACAGCGTTGCCAAAATAAGATCACTGGTAAACATTCCCTCGGCTTACCACGCCTTGTCACCTGCGCAAAAGGGATCAATCAACAAAACCACGCGCAGGTTCCTTCTAGGGTCGTGAATGTGAATTGGTGAGGATTGATGTGTTTGCGAGTGGCAGCGGATTAACAGGAGAGGACGGTGGGGTCTCCTTATTTTGCCTAATTTTTCTTCTCCTGACGTTACTCGTCTTAACTGTCAGGCAGATAGAGCCTGCCCATTGCGAGCTGTGGCTGACCAGAACAAAAAGATTGAATACCACCGCGGTCCCAAGATCAAAAGCATTAGTGAATGGGTTAAAAAGAATTGGGGGGAGGGGTGTGGACGAGCGAGCCAATTGCTCCCCTGCAAGCTCGAATTGGCGATCCTCTGTAGGGTTCTCCAACAATTCTGTCGCACATAGCCGAAAGCCGGTGTTGCAATGTGCCAATTGAGAGAAGAAGAAAAGGAAAAGGAAAAAACCTCTAACACAATGTCACTGATTGGCGCTGGGTTTAAAACTCGCGGTCGCATATGGATGCATGCATCACGCATCACTCAAAATGGGGGAGTGGCCATTTCGCATCGCGGCCTAGGTACCTGACGTGGGATACCGAACGACTCGTGTGATCTGCTTCGAAGCGATTGCTAAGTTAAAATCATGCCCCTCTTCCTTCAGTGGGCGGTTTGGGTTCGTCCACACTCCGTGTGCCGAAAGGGTTCGCATGGTTCGCCCCGCTATTATCAGGTTGGATGCCGTTTGGTCGCCTTATGCTACTGCACTAACCGAGCGTGGACCAGGTAGGAGCTGGCTCTTCGGCCATAGCCGTTAAACCGACCGGTCTAGACGGGTTTCCGACCTTGGTGAAGGAGGAGACCATCATGAAGCCCAAACAACATGGTGGCCAAAGAACCATCGAACAGCTCGAAAATACTAAGAATGGTTGCAGTTGAAATAGACTTGGGTCGATCATTGGACGAATAACAGGGTCCAGGTTCCTTTGGACTTCAAAGTCTGTGCAGTGGACCTTGTCGGGTTCGCTAACATCGGTCCCGCTGTCATGGATCGGCCCAAGGATAGCCCACCGAGATGGGATGTTTGAAATCTGGGTCGTGCAGCGAGAACAGTCTCCATCGAGGACTCATTGTTCTGCGATGAATAAGTTGTTTGCGGGACACACAATGGAATAAAAATCTAACCCCACACGAGCCCGAGGGAAAGGTCGGACCCGATGCAGATTCCCGTAACAGGCAGGTCCAAGTTTTCTCCGAACTGCAACCACTGATGCAACCCTGCAAGAACTCACTGTCTGCAAATCATCCGCCATTACCTCATCAACGCACCGTCCATATCCACGGTTCCACGCACCGCCATGTGCTTTCAATGGCGAAAGCGAATGATTTACACGGTACCAAGTACAAACAACCCCCCAAACGCCGCCGCGCATGACAGACAACCTCTGCTAATCGCGACGCGGCAAGCCCATGAAGGAACAGGCAAGCTAGGGGTGCATTTTTGGCTGCTTATCACGGGTTTCGGGGCGCATTTCCCGAAAATGCACACATCCAGAGCTTGAAATGTAGCTTTGTCTACGTAAAAGTTTGTCGAAGAAACTCGGAACGTCAGCGTTGAACCCTACATATTAGAGCTTGGGGAAATGCTGGACTCACAACGGCAGGGGTAAAGTGGGACAAGTCTGTCACTCCTTGGATGAGCTTTGGAGCTATTCCACTTTGGGAAAAGGCGTGAGACGTCTCGTCTTTCAAGCCACACCCACGGCCGGCGTGGAGTCTCATTATGCTCGGCGTTTTGATGCATTTTCACAGTGTCGCTAGGTAGTTCCATTAATTAACGAACTGCGATCCGGTTCCACGTAAGTTTATAGGCACAACGTTGACGGACTGCCCAATAGCACCGCCGGTCCCGGCGCCACTGGAGCCAAGCCCGAGTCGATCGATGTTGGCGACGGCAGCAGCCACAGGTGAAGACGAGCGCTGCTGGGTCGCAACGGTCTCGTTTATAAGACGAAGAGCTTGGTCCGAGAGGAATGATTGAATACGCGAGTCTCTCTGAGCGCAGGCTTCATGAGAGGTTTCTGTTTTAGCAGTCGAAGGGTCGCTGAGACATCGGGCATCAGCATAGCACGTCACGGCTCAGTTGTTCCGCAGAACAAAGGGCAAAGAAGTAGAAAAGGAAAGGTTAATCTGAGAAACATACGTTTGAACCGAGCCTTGCTGTGGAGTGGTGGAAGACATATTTGGGAGGCGACGGGAGGAGAGGCCCGTTGTGACGGGAAAAGTGAGAGGAATAAGGGCGGACGAAGGATACGGCAGGGTGAGGGTGGACGGCCTGTGTGCTTCTCTGATATTTTGGCTTTAAAGAGGTTTCTGGGACGTACATGCATGCAAGCTATCTCTGTCGTCGTGAGCAAGAGAGAAACAAACATAGTTATAATCGGCGGGCCATCTCAGACTATATACGTTGAATGAGAAGAAGGGTCAGAGGGGAGTGCAGGATACGAACGACTTTCCTCTTAAGTTTTGTTTTTTCTTTTCACCAGGGGTGTAGGAAAAATAATAATAGAAGTTGGCTGTAGGCGAATTGGTGTCAATGATTATCTGACAAGCAGAGCCAGGACCGGGTCCAGGTCCAGCTAGGCCAGGCAGGCTAGGTTGAAGGCGGAAAAAGCGGGGAGAAATGGGAATTGCGCACGAAGAACGGAACACTGGGTGAAATCATCCTCGGTGTGTGCAGCGCAGGCGTGGGGTAGGGGACAGGATGGTCGGGTCGTGGGTGGAGCTTTGGTCTCGTCTGTCTGGGGCTACCTGGAGGTGAGGGGTACTGGGATGGATGAACAGGGGTAGGTAGGTATGCGAGTCGCCAGCTCGACCGATGTTCCGAGAGCGCTAGAGCTGATCTAGATACAAGTTGTGGCTGAGTGGTCTGAGATGACGCCACAGCTAGTATTACTCGTCGAGCCTTCAACTTTGGCGCCCGAGGGCGTGTCTGCTGTACTGGTCTACGCCGCAATTTTCTTGTGTGCCAAGTGTCGACAGAAGAAACCATCCGCCGCAATATACCTTCTCCTATGCACATGCACACAATGCAACCTGCATCCTTTCAGGTATTCGCTGCTCGGGCATACGTCTTGCGGAGGTGTAAGTTTAGAGCATAGCACACCGCTGTCCTACAAAACGTTTGGACCAGTCGTGACGGACCCAAACAGGACTTGGCAAGGGCCGGCTTCAAGGTCGTGATGTTCGGTCAAGGGCATCGGGGAGTAGTGTTGGAAGGGCGCAAGAGAGAAACCTCAGAAACATGAATAGGTAAAACCCCCGCTACAGAATAGGTACTTACGTATGTATCGAGAGTACGTTTATTCGAGAAGTAGTGTGGCGGTGGCGGCTGGGGGGAAGGGGAGAGGAAAGTTGACAGGCACTTGCCGCACCAAAAGCAAGTCACCAAAAACATACAACACCAGGTATTCGCTGGTCGTCACCGACCCAACTACTAGTCCGGCCCTCACTGGCTTATCTATGGGAGAGCGGACGGGATCCCGAGTTCTCCAGTGGGTATGGTCGTATGTGGTAGCTTCTGACAATGTTATAGTATATATCGGGAGAGACAAACCCCTCATGCGGTAGCGGTACAGTAGACGGTCAGGGTATGCCTAGATGGCCTCGAGCCGGCGTGGGGGTGGTCTGGTTAAATCTGTCCCTCCCTGAATACTGCCTACATACAGCAAGAAGCATTGGCGTATGCTGTCACTGAACTTAGTATCTCTCTCTCCCTCTCTCCCCCCCCCTCTCTCTGTCTCTCACACACATACACACACACTATCTCTTTCTCTCTTTTCACCCTTTTCAATCCGACACTCCCCACCTCCATTGCAAGTCTCACTTACGTCAGAGGCAGCGTACATTGATACTTATGTACCTGGCAAAGAACCGCAATTTGTGAAATTGAACATCTACCCAAGTAGAGTATTAAACCCACAACACGTGCATCTGTCCGCACACTGCTGGCCATGGGGGGTGGGCGCGCGCGTTGGTGCATCTAGGTGACAGACTCAAAATGGAAAGCTCCAGGGGTCATATCAACGCAGCCCAGTAGTGGTATATGGAGAGCTCGCTAGGAATGACGTTCGTCTCCGCCGGGCGAATGTTTCTTGTCTTTTTCTTTTCATTTCTTCCCTTCACATGCACAAAGGCCGGGTAGGTGTCAAGGTCTGGCCGACGGCGGATAGAGACGGGCCTGGCTTTCTCTCGATACGTACCTCTGAGTGCCCTAGGAAGCAAATCCAGCCACAACTTGTGCCTCAGATGACGCCGTTAGTGCCAATGACTTAGAACTACTGCTGTGCCGCGTACGATGCAGGAAGGACAAAAGCGCGACTTTCTTCCGCCCTTCTCTTTTCCCATCATTGTCTCGATCCAATCAATCCACCATCGGTTGTTGTGGATTTCGCGTGACCCAATGTCTTCTTCAAGTTGCCAAGAAAGGCGTGTGGTTGCAAGCACTGTCACGCTCCAGAAAGTCTTGCTGGTAAGTTTCCCCAACTTGCGGCGCCCGAAGGGCGTGTCAGCCACAACAATCTCCTTGTGCACCATGTGCTGCTAGAGGAGAAAATCTGCCCTCCTACACATGTACCCCCACTCATAAACAAAGTCGATTCCAGCTGCCCCGGTTATACCAGTCTACCTACCCAGGTATCTACCGAGATACGTACCGATTTTGACGTTATTGCAGGCGTGCTCTTCTCGACCGTAACGAGCGAATATTAGTTGAGTCCATAGTTCGTCCCAATGGCGATGCCACTCGCTGTAACCTGATATATCGGGAAATAGCCTTAACAGAACCACATTCCAATGAGACGCTCCCTCCGGTAGCGTTTACAAGACGACCTCCAAGAGGCCCTGCGTATTGCGTGTATTTTGGGTGGAGACTGTGGGAAGTCGATATGAAGTTACGGTTATTTGCCAGGTTGTATGCTCATCGAGATCAATCTATCACGGACAATAAAAGGAGCTTGATCGGTGAAGCTATGGAAACGCACCGCGCGAGTCACAACAAAGTTACCAGACGGACAGTAGGCATGGGCGGGCTCTCTCCTAAACATTGGCTTTTTTGGTTTGGCAGTTTTCTCCTGGTGCCTGACATGGGCAGCTAGAGGGGTGTGGACCGCTAGTGTCTCCTCATTATACCTACCTGTACCTTCCTAGGTACCTAGAGAGGTCCGCGTCACCAGCATACGGCACTCTTAAATCTTGCACCGGACACAGCAAGAGAGCCTGTCGATGTGACAACTGACGATACTCTGTGAGCGCCCCAGCTCGCCTCACCCTCGGATTTGGTGGCACAGCAGTGCTCAGCGTCACTCAGCGGGGGTATGAACATGGTTGAATCGGCCCGGCCCAAGACGAGCTTCGTTTCTGTCGACGGGCGGACTACCTGGTACTCTCCCCGCGTATGACGGCAGACCAAACCGCCGTCAGCAGGTGCTCCAACCGACGCATGTGTCCTGCATCTCATCCCCCGCCTCTTTGGCGCCGCCTCCCTCTTGACACCACAAGCGGGCGATGGGCTATCGGCCTCCCAGCCGTCGATGCGCCCACATCCACTGGCGGCCGCTGCTCGTGTCCATGGCCCGCAATGTACCGGCCTTACACCTTTTGAGTCACAAGGGCTTCCAGCAGCGGTTTGCATGTGTAGGCCTTGGCGCGCCAAGGCCTTTTCGGGCTCTCAATTGCGAGAGCATTGGGTTCAGCCAGCTCAGTCGTCAGGGGGGGTGGGAAGAGAAAGCATCAATCTGGAGTTGTGCGCGGGATAGATCCGCCCCCCCCCCCTTCGTCCAGGACCACCATCGTAAAGGTACCTAGTCCGCAAGAAGAGCGTAGGTCGAGTGGTGGGTAGGACGGAGTTGACCCGAAAAGTCGGTCCATGTTGAAGGGCAATCTGTTGCTTGTCTCTGGCCCGCCTTTGGTGGGAGAATATGAGAAACGACAGTGGACCTGAAACGCTGCAGGCCCGCCCCAATGCCGCCTGCCGATTCTCGCAGTCGTGCCAAAACGTTACAACATCCACCCCGCCCGCCCGCCTGCCCGCACCAATAGATACCACCTTTTGTAGCTACATGTTGGGAGAAGAAGAAAAAGGAAGACCCGAGGGGCCTGTAGAATTGCTGCTTCGGATCGCATGTCACATTCTGCAAAGCACACATAACAGGAAACGAATACGGTGGAGCCAGGGTAAGGTAGGCTGGTCGAGTCGAGGGGCTTGTCCTCGGTCACATGCCGTGTCGCGTCGATCAAGGAGAAAAAGTATGGGGAAAATGACAATTGATCCCGGTGAACGGGAGACTCATTTGCCTGGAGGTGCTTTTTGTCCATTCTTCGTCCCGAGCGTCAGACAAGATGATGAGATCCGACTGCCACCAGGCGACCTGTCATTTGGTAACCAACTATACCGACCGGTCCGGTCCGGAAGGCTGATTACGGCAAGTTGCACCGGAAATGAAGGGAATTGGGAACAACGAGAAGTTGAAAAATCAATTATTAAACTCCTGGTATCAACTCCATCAAGCCAGCCATGCCAATGCTGTTTTTCACAAAAAAAAAAAAAAAAAAAGAAACAGGGATGTTTTTGGTGTGTTCATGCCTGGTAATGTATGATGAACTCGTCAAGGTGGATGGATGGGCGGCGAGGTCCATCAGGGATTGTGCTGCTGCACCGTGTCCGATCACTTATGGCTCTTCTCCGACTTGGGTACCTATGCTGCTGTCCTGCGTGATGGCCAATATGTTAGCGTTGTCGATCGCAGCTTTCGCTGTGGTTTTGCGGTCCAGCTTCCTCTTAGCACTGCCGATGCAAGTCGGGTCTGGACTGTGGAAGGTCTGGTCTGAGAAAAACCGAGCGAGTCGGAAATGTTCGTCTACACGGCGTCCTTGAGAATTGGAGAGGCACATTTGTTCGCTATCGCGTGGAGGGAGTCAGCTATGTTTGCTTGATGTGACATGCTGTCCGTGGCCAAGGAGGTGGGGAGATGGATAGGAGACAAAACAACGAGAAGGGTGCTGATGGCAGACAGACCTTGGACCATGCGTGTGGGAAGAGCCTTGCTGGGAATTGTTTGACGACATTTTTGGGAGATACTTGACAATGAAATGACTTGACGTCCAAAGTTTTGTGTGTTGGCAGAGAAAGAGTCGTGCAAATATGTGTCATGTGTGGCTTTGAGCATGAAGATTGAAGATTGGGCAGACAATGGTGATGGCGCTGCGAACAATTCTGACTACGAGGCAAGATGCGTAATCTGACAACAAGGATATAGCAAGCTGGTCGCAGCTGAAAGTCAAGATGGTCTTCATAGGCATCGAATATAAACAGCCAAGCTGTGATTTTGTCCCGTTTTCTGATATGTTTCGAGAGGAGGACAGTTGAATTTATATCTATCACGGGGACTGAGAAGCGTACTTTGCTACCCCGACTCATGTCTCCGTTTCCTCTCCTGTCAGTCTTGGTTGGTTCAACTTATCACTCACCGTGTTTGGTGCTATCGCCCATTTGCTTAGCGCTGTCGCCAAGAATGACCGAGCTGGGGGGGCCCCAACTTCAACCATGGCCCAGCAGAATGGGTGTCTCGTTATCGTGTGCCCAGATCTTGGAGTCGTGAGATGGGGGCTTGTTTTTGTGTAGAGAAAGAGAAGGGTGGACGTAGAAAAGAGGCCCTGAGGTGCTATTCTGCCGGGCAATCCCCACCCCCCCCCCCGGTTGATCTGGCGTGGCTTTAGCCCAGCCAGGGCCAAGAAAAAGATGTACTTACGGGGCTGTCACAATGGGAGAGACGAAGCAAGGTCAAGGTGCAGTCGAGGCTGGTATGGCGTCCGGGAGGAGAGAAGAGGCACCGGGAAAGATCACAAGGGACTGCGAGAGAGGAAGGTAGGCAGGATGGGGAGCGTAAAGACAACTTAAAACAAGTCAAGTTGGAACAAAATGAGAAAGGTACTTGGGGCTTGTATGTCGTCTGCTACGTGTGTGCAGGGCGTGCAACACCCCATCACTCCAAGAAAAGATTGGTTGGCGTGATGACGCTCGAAGTAACGGCAATTGCTTATATCAACTGGGTTGTCGCCAAGCAACGTATCCCGTACCGTTGATCTCGATTTTTGATCGCCAGGGTGATCGATGCTGAGCTGAAGCAATTTAAGGTGTGATGGTAATGAAAATCGATGGAGGTAATTCAAAGGAGGCCTGATATTAGGCCGGCACCCTTGTCTCATCACTCTTTTATCGAGGGCTGGCCGCTGCGAGGTAACAATATAGAAGCATCGAGCGAGCTAAAAAAGGATTGAATACTCTTCCAGATGTCTTTTTACTATCAAACTGGGCATCGAATTGTTAGCCGCAACTTATTTTTATTCGCTTCAAGGTAGGTCAGTGAACAGCACCGGCTGCTATAACAGATATTTCAGTTGGTTGCAATCTAGCAACGTGATGTTTGGACCCAGGCCAATTATGAAGCATCACGAATTATCAAAGGAAGCGCACACCGAATGCGACTTTCGAGACTGACGGTCGGAGCTTGTTTAACTTCCGGAAAGCTGCCGCATGTCTGTGCCACGGTGAGGGTCATCCCTAACTTTGGCAATGGGATGGCAGCAGACGCTTGGAAAGGCCTCTTGTTAGTCCGGGTGGATTTCGTGCCATTAGACCCTAACGGCTTCTGGTACGAGAAAAACAAAGCAGACGAACGCTCATGTAAGGGGGGGTTAGGAGAAGACCAGTCAGCCTAGGTAGGCCACGGAGCTCAAAAGTCTTCTTCACAGGAACTGATTAATACGAAAATAACTGTCGGTATGTCTTTGAGATATACCAAGAATACCCCTGAGTACTGATAGCGGAAGCTTGCTATGTATGTACTCTTACTCTGTCTGGGCTGGAGAACTCGGGCTAATCAATACTTGGCAGGTACCGCTCCTCGGATACGGTGTTGAACTTAAGGGAGGGGGACGGAAGCTGTTTTTGCTGGGAGCTACCACTAATAATAAACCAAGGCTATGATCTCACCGAGGGAGGACTAGAGCCATTTGGGGCGGTTGCCCGAGCCTCCCCTTCATCACGCACGCCCAAACTGTCCATCAAAAGAAAATGTGGATTGATTTAACACCCTGAATGGCGTATGCTTCCAGCAAGTGCTTCAATTGTCAGGTTAGAGCTTTCGTTTCATGATGTCGTGATTGGTTGGAGAGACAACGCTCTCACGGTGGATGGCCTTCGCCAAGCCCCGGCCGCGTCGCCCTTTCTCAACTTTGCTACTATGATGTCAAGCGGGGCTCTGATCTATCGAAGGCATACACGTGAGTGATCTGCTGGCGGCGACGCCGGTTACCTAGGTGTCTACACTAAAAAGCAAGATGATAGATCTAATGACACACCACTGAGGGTGCTTTGCCATCACGGCACTACATCTACCCGGCCGTTTCCATGGAACCCACCTGGGCCAGGATTGTCGTGCTAGAAAGAAATTCTTTGCGGCTCTGCTGTCACATGAAGCGCACTCGCCAGCCTTCGGTTGTATCATTTGGGTCTCTAGGCCGTGAGGCCGAGTCATCGCCCAATCCGCTCATGGTAGCTTCAGCGTTCGCCGCCGGGGACAACTCCTTGCATTACCCGAACAAATCGGAGGAGCACCTTCTGGTGTCCATGTGAGCGTTGTTGCATTTACTCATGGAATATCTCCCCTTTTCGGACAGGTCGGGTTGAGCCGAGCGAGGTTCGGCCAAACGGGCGCGTTCCTCTCTCTCCTGCACACTGCACCGGCTGTTCCCAGTCATGCCATTTTTGGTCGCAATTGCGAAAGTCGTGCTACCACCAGTTCTATCGCCTCTCAATCCAGTCCAATCGATGTTCCATTAGCCATTTGCCGACCATATTCGTAGTCGTCGAGGGCATTCCGGACTAATCTAGCGGTCCTGCGACGCCATAGGTTCGTCCATCTGGGAACTCTGGCCAGAGTCTCCGACCTTTCGAACCTATCCGCCGTAACACAAAGGGATGAATACACGCTCGCCGCCTTCTTGGTTGCTGAGGCGTCGGGCTTCAATCTCGGATGATTCTTTTCTGGGGAGAGGGGATTTTCCACTTCGGCTGCTCCGTGAGAGCGCGCGCGCTTGCGCGGGCGTTCGAGTGGCAAATAATAGGCACCTCCATCAAACTCTGAGAAGCACAGCACGAACTCACAGAGGCCCTCCGGAAATTGCGGTTGCCTCTCCTAGATGGTGTGAGCCAATGTACCTCGGGGCCCCATCGGATCCTTTAATGACGTGGCACAAGTTGTGTGCGCATCCGCCTAGTACTTGCTCATTGCTTCCCATGAACTCGCTGGTGAGTTGGTGTTTGCGGTCTGGCTAGCGTTTCCCACGGAGTCCTTGGTTTCTCTCATAGAAAAAGGGGCAGTGGTGATGTGTCAAATTCCCCTGTGTGAGTCCCCTCCCCCCTTTCCCCGATCCAGATCCTCCCTGGTTGTGGCCCTTTGAGCTGAAGGACCCAGGACCGGGCCGCTCTGTGACGGGTTGTACCAGAAGCCAGGGGCACCAAACGATATACGCTCACCGCCCCCCTTGAGACTGCGGAATTGGACGGATTGCATCGGGTTATGTCGCGCAACAACGCCGCTCAACCTCGTCAGCCGCGGGTATCTTTGCGAGCCATCATTGTGGTGCGCCAGAGGCATCCGTAGTGCCTCGTTGGCAGCCTAAACTTCGGAGCCCCGTTGCGGGCCTCATCCCATGGTGCTCTCTTTCTCTCATCTCTCACATATGGAATAGATGGCTTTAAGAGGTAAAAAAGAAGAAAAAAAAGAAGAAGAAGGGCTGGATGAGCTGAATGATGTTGGTCGCAGATAAGACGAAGCTCCACCAAAAAGAGACTTTGGACGGCAACACGTTGACGTCGGAACCTAAAATAGGTAGTTCGGTGGAGACGCACGAGCAACGGGAGTTTGCCAGGGTCCAGAAACGGTTAACGGGGGCGTCTCCAACTTGGCCTACACTACCTAGGTACCTACCTATATACTTGGGTACTTGAGTAGGTACCTGTCTAGGTATCTTCTTAGGTATCTACCTAGATACTCTAGGTAGGTAGGTAGATAAGATGGATATGCTAAAGTACCTAACCCAACGATTGGCGCTCGCTGAAGTTCGCACCAAAAGCAGGCGTAAGGTACGTGCTGGGGACTTGGGGGTCAGGCATGAGGCAATCGGACTCTAATCCGAGATTCCAGGTACTTGCTGCTATCGGTTCAAACACCGGTGAGCGAGCAGGATCTGGTTCCGGCATGGTGATGCAGATGCGAGTAAAGAACTGACTTTGACGCGACCCACAGCCACCGTTCGGATTGCCTGCTATTTCTCGATATTCAAAGCGAAGTTGCAGTTTTTCTCTCGACTTTCATCTTGAAATTCCAATAAGTTGCTCAAAGTACGGTTCCTAATGAATTACGGGTATAAAACTGGCAGCACTACAGTCACTCTACCATCACCCTATTCGAACTGCTTCCCAACCCCCCTCAGGTCTTGCTCCATATTCGGCTTCACCAATGCAGTTGCATTTTCCGTCTCGTCGCGACCCGGATGGTTTCCAAGGCGCTGTAATATCCCGCTGACCTCTCCGTGAACCCGTGCAAAATGAGCGTCTGGCCCGTCGAGGGCAAGCGCCGGGTAAGGTACGTGAACCGCAGCCTTGGTCTGGGTGTCTTCTGTGGTCGGCATAGGGTATGCTCGAGAGTCGCGGTTTTCTTGTGTGTCTCGGGCCTGGCTTCTGTGCAGGTGAGTGAGCCATGGATCGCAAAGTGATCGGCCATACAGGACAGCTCATTGCCTCCTAGCCTTGACCGGATGACTTTTAAAAGTAGGCTTGGTACAGACTAAATGGCAGGAATCTTACCTTATGCTGCCATTTCTCACGGACATTGAATGCATAGCAGAGGATTCGGGCATCGTTGCGACGGCTCAGATCAGGTGCAATCGGTTACCGGCGGCGGCGGGACCGCTTTTGGAGAGGCAGTTGGTGCAGACGCAGCGACTAGAGTGCGAGCTTGAACAGACAACAGAACTGGTAGAGAGACAGTAATAACACATGCATTCAAGCAAGTTGGGCAGGATGAGAGAATTTAAGAAGAGCGAGATAGGGGGCTCATTGCGCCCAGTCTGGTCAGCGTGCGTGTGCCAGCGAGGCGCACTCGTGCTGGCATGGTCATGATAACCGTAACAAGCTGGGGGAATCTGGAAGAAAGGGCCCGGCATATCGTACCGTTCGTTCCCTGGGCCCTTAGGAAGGCGGAGGAGGCTGTGGAGGGGGTCAAGATGCGTATAGCGGCACATTATCAGAAATCACATCCACCGGATCGAACCATGGCGATCCGGGCGCTGAGCAAGTGGAGCGGTAGGTGCCAAAAGCAAGCATAAAAAAACAGGATGGGCCTTTGGACCGGGGGAAGAGATTTACAAGCGTGGAAATGACATAGTCTGGTGTCTCGACCTGCAGAGGGGATGAGAGCCGTGCAGCCGGGGGCTTGGCGGAAGGGCAGGACCGCCCCGAGGCAGGGCGGACTCTTGCGTTTAAGCTAGTACAGATCAGACCAGAATGTCAGTAGGGTGGGCAAAACTCTTTGCGGACGCTAATATATGGGTCTCTGGCTAGGTAGGTGCAGCTATCACAAACACTTAGCAGATGTCACATCTAAGCCCATGTTTATACTCAAGTGAGTAACGTGGAGTGATGAGGGCGCTCTTGCGCTAGGTAAACTAGCACAGATTAGACCAGACTGTTAGTAGGGCGAGCAAAACTCTATGCGGACGCTATTATATGGGTCTCTAAGCAGGTGCAGCCGCCACAGCTCACACTTCACGAACCAGTTGTCTCTGCCACTGCTTCTCGGTGTGACATAGGCTCTTATGGTCGGCCGAGATCGGCTCATGGCAAGGCAAATACTGCGATCCTGCACATGGGTGGAGCAGAAATGAAACCTAAGCCAGTGAGTGATGTTGCTGCCAACAGGGTAAGCCGATTGTCGTCACGGCGGTTAAGGTAAGAGATCGATCGATCAAGTCCTGTCAGCTCACTCGAACAGCAGGGCTGCCGATACAGAGCTGAGCGTTATTTTGACTTGACGAAGAGAAATACCGGGATCGCGTTTATGGCTTCGTAGGTAGAAGTACCGGTAGGTACGTACCTACTTCCCACATGTTCTGTGCTCAACTTGGTTAGGCTATTACCCCGCGGCCGAAATAGGCAGGTGGGGTGGGTCTCCATCGCAGCTGGGGACCAAGAACCCGAGGCCCATGAAACAAGGACGGATACGGTGAGATGTCACACACAAGCAACGCAAGATGGCGATCAAAGATTGAGAGTCCATATATTTCCCAAAGCTCAGCTCCAATGGACTTGGCAGGTGATGCAACCCCAGTCATGGTCCCTGCCAGAACTGGGCCCCGATCGCTGCCAAATCGGCGTCTTAGCTGTCGACCCATGACCCGGCCCTTGCCCCGACGCATTGGGCGCAACCCGCTGCAGACGCCGCCCGATGCTGTTGATCCTTGTCACGAGTGTTTCTTTGCGGCGCTGAGTATCTGCACCTTTCCCGACACAGGTGATCGGGATATTGGCGGCGGTATCCGTGACGATTGAAGTGGTGCCCGGTCGAGCTGCCTGAGGAACCTCTGCTTCCATCTCTGCTCCTCTGGGTATGCGAATCACAGATTAGCTCAAGTTTCTGACGGACGACAGACAGACGGTGGGGTGCTGGAGGTGCCGTGATTTTCCGGTACACAGCAGGAGCGCGGGATGTGTCAGCAGTGGAGGTACTCCAGTATTAGGTAGTCTCGGTCAGGTCGAGGGTCGGGACTCAACAATGGTTATGAACTTAGGATTTACCTCGTAGCACTACCGTTCAGGACTGCAGTAGAGGCCATAGCGGTCTAACTCCAGCCAACACGGGAAACTGATGCTTTCGACACGTTTTGTCAGACGGAAACTCGGGGCACCTAGTCGGAGGTTTCTTTTCTTCTGGAAAAGTCCTTTCAACTGGATCGCTTAATGAGACTTCGTGGCAAGTTTCCCATGGAGTATTGAAGAGAAGGGATACTGGAAGAGATCGGAAAAGGCGGTTCCAACGGGACAGCATACTTTTCCGAGTGGATTTGATGTTCTTGTTTGCGGGGGCCATACAAACAAGATAAGGTCGATTGAAAACCTAAGGAGGGGATAAAGTCTTATAAATGTGGAGGAACGCCTACAGAAACCACCAATGTAAATATGTATGTAGTTGCGCTTGGTGCTTGAGTAAGTGTTCCTCCACAGTTTCTGGGCTAAGCCTTATTCAAGCCATACTCTTGGCCTGATTTCGCCTTGCATACCCACACCAACCTGATGCCACTAACATGCGCATAGAGCTGGTCAAGGCCCAATCTACTAGGGCCCAGACCCTGCTGGTCCAGGCACTTGGTACCCAGTGGAGTGCAACGTAGTGTGTTGCCCGCCGCGATTCTTGTTGCCGTCCGCCGTACGGCAGATGTGATTGGCAAGGATAACGTTTGCTCGAGTGTTCCAGACAGCGGGTTGTCTCCAGCATCATTCACAGTCGCAGTGGCTGCATGGCAAAAAGATTCCCTGTACGTCAGGGTTGGTGGAATACGCAGGGGATGCAACGGACTTAGGATCAGTACGGGGGTCATTAGTTACGGCCGAAACAGATAGTAGTGGAGGGGGGTCCCAGTCAGTTTGACCGGTTGCTAAACTTGGGAGCCAATACCAACTTGGCTAGTAACAAAGGCGCGGATGCTAAAAGCCAAGAAATGGTTCAAAAAGCTTTCCACCCTCTTCCAAGTGTGGTAAAACTTGCAAGTTTCAAAGGAATCAATATGGAATTAAGATCAAGACGATTTTTTTTTTTAAATAAACCAGCGTTCATATCTGGGTGGAATGATGAGAAGAATCTCTGTTAGTTGACGGAAAGATCAGCAGATCCTCTCGCGTTGGCTCTCGATCATTCGGCGCAGGACCTCGCCTGAGGCTGCAAGAGCAGGGGCGCGAACAAAGATGACGAGCAGCGAAAACGCTCTCCAGCTCGAGGTTGGTTCCAACTGATGTTGATATCGAGAAAATCAATCCGAATATCAGTGAGATTTGAAATAATCCGGACATTTTCCCATGCGTATTTCCGCGAGATGAGATCGCGCCATGGAAGGTTCAGCTACTATAGTATCACCCCGGCTCAGACTCGCAAGCCTTGGGAGAGAATCAATCACCACACATGGGCTATCCTCCCTGGAAACTGTTCGGTATTGCTGTAAACAGTACACCAATAAAATCACATGTAACAGCTCGTAGTAATTTATGTCACCCCTTTCAATGACCATCGTGGTTGCTGGGCAGACTCTAATGGGATCGTGTAGGAAAAGACGTCTCGTGAGGTCCCGCTGACATGGTCATAGTAGATAAAAAAACAATGTGCTCTATTAAACAATGTACTCGAAGCACTGAATTTGTCTATCTCTTTGCATGTCTTTGAGAATTACGCAGTTTTCTACGATAGGGGGCCCCGCATCTGTTCCCAACTTCTCAGGTACTGCCTTC
Organism: Colletotrichum sublineola; assembly: GCA_020631755.1. Classification (NCBI taxonomy): domain Eukaryota; kingdom Fungi; phylum Ascomycota; class Sordariomycetes; order Glomerellales; family Glomerellaceae; genus Colletotrichum; species Colletotrichum sublineola. The sequence continues at coordinate 2,340,160 of JAHSQG010000013.1, forward strand.
CTTCGCTTAGGTATTCAGGGCCAAAAAGCGGTATGAGGCGTCTTCTGAGAGAAGGAACTCGAGAGTTTTCAACTTCCTTCCAATGAAAGAACCATTGCTGCCTTCTGTTGCCGAAGCAGGTGCATTTTGAGACCAAGAGCGCTTGATTCTTTGTGGCATCGTACCTTTTAGTAAAAGAAAGCCGCTTCCAGTTCCGTCCACAAAGTTTTGAAACTTTCTTAGCGATGCATTCAGGCCTTCATTTACATCATTCGACTCATACAAGCTCTCGACGTGGGTCCGAACAGAAAGATGGGTATAGCAATGCGGCTATCGCCGAGGTGTGGCTACTGATTGGCGATGCGCAGAACTCTAGCACAGTATAACGTCTTTGGCCTTCATTTCATCTTTGGTTGCAGCTTTTCATCGGCTTTCCGAGAAGCATCAATGGCACGAGCTTGGTGCGACTTGACTCTATCGTGCTCCTCCTTATCTGTGTGTAGACGCTCATAGAGGTCGCGATGCTCCGCCAGGTAATTGGCAACACAGGACCGTGTCTCGGCAGCATCAGACCGTCGACCCGAGCTCGACCTGGTAAGAAATCAGTACTTGGGTTGTTATTGTATCCACTAAAAATGAATGTACTGACCTTTTCATAGATTTGCCGTTCACTACTACCGACGCTTCAGAAGTCGACATCTTCTAGAGTATTGAGATAACTCTTTGACGAATGCTTATCGATCGAGTAAATATGAAACTGTGGATGTCGTCCAAGTAGAAGAGTCAAGATTCGGTAGTTGATTCGGGAAACCAGCGAAAATTGGGCGCCGGGTCGAAAGTTAAGACTACTTATGGGCGTCGAGGACTCGCGAGCCCATGCGCACCCCTTCCTCCAGCGCAATCTTGACCGACAGACACTCTACAACGAGAAGCTTGCAGTCACACAAGCTCTTATGGGATTGACTGTAAGAAATTGTAGACTGGCGCATTATCGTCATGTTCCTGGAGATAAAGATGCCGAGGGACTCGAAGGCGGCACAGTTCCCATTGGTTGTCCGGGCAAGTCGACAAGCCTCCCGCCCAAGACCATGTATAGGGAAGCGCGTACAAGATTCCCGGCCTTTCTCGCTGTGAGAGGTAAGACTGGGCTTTGGTCTCACCGAAAGCAACCGGCAAGGCTCATAGGAGGGATGGCTTGGCGTGATCGTCTCTCACGCTGGGTAGTCAACCAGTTGAGGCTCGTCTTGTTAGGCCGATGTGCTTACTTTCGGGTGCCTCACATGAGGCCATGCCCTGCGAGTGTCCCAGCTTCTTGCCCTCCAACGGAGCTGAGTAAGTCCTTGTCAATGGTGCCTACAGACTCCTGTCAAGCGGCGGGGAAGTCAAGAAACGCTTGCGACACTCAATATATTGGGCACTCGACGGCCAACCAAGACGAGAACCTCTAACAACAAGAACGGAATAGCATATAGTGCAGCTCAAGCCGCACCTTCTGCATTCGGGTTCGCCTTGCATCGGCAATAAGCCCATGCCGAGAGGCCACGCTCGGCCTCAGGGGGCCAGATGTCCGCTATCGCTGCGCCGCAGTTACCCTTCCTGTGTTGCGCGTGTGGGAGAACAGCATAACCTGTTGGATGTACGGAGATGTGATTCCGTGGGGGAGAGCATGCATATACACTGCCTATGACCGGCCGGCTCCGAGCGGATCTAATTCCCATTGGCGTCAGCAATCAGAGGCCAAGGAACGCCTCTTCGTCCACCGCTTTTTACTCTCGTAGGACTTTCTTCGCAGACATGGAACATGAGGCCTCCTCCTGACTCTCCGTTTTCTTGACCCACATTGTGGCACCGCCGTGATATCAAGAAAGTGTCGTTAGACGACATAGGGCTTCGCAGTCATGCGACAGTAAAAGGCCCAAATCGAGACCAAAACCGACAAAAGGACCGACCATTAGAAGATAGCAGGATTTGATAGAAGAAATATGATGATCTATCAAGACAGATTCGAACTGTTCAGCAACGAGCGTTTGTATTGAAGCACGATAGTAAGCAACGCGTCATACTGTACCACTGTGCGGCTGGAGGACGTGTCATGGCTAGGACCGCATTAGACCATACCACACCCCTGGCGACACGCCGACCAAAAAAAGGAAACGATCTCATGGCATTATTACGGCCGAGTAGGAAGCCGAGGAGAACAATGCCGAAGGACTAGGTTACCTGTACCCATTGTATAGCCTTTGTGTTTGCTCCATAGGGACGGTGTGTGGCACAAGGAGCATTGTACTACCGACGGATCCCTTGACCAGTCTCCCCGTGCGCAACCCGAGGGATATAAATGGCGCCTCCGCGCAAAGCGCGCCTCGAACATCCCGAGTTGTGTAACAGGCCTTGCTGCAAGCCGACCCCGGAAATTGAGATCTCCGAAAGCTGTTGGTGGCCGATGCTGTCTGGATCCGGAGCCCATGAGCATCTTTCGGCTTCTTCTGTTCCCACACCGTTCCGGGGGCTCACCCACGTCACAACGGCTGCATTTGCAGGGTCTCACCTTGTCACACCTCGTTGACATTAGATGACAGGTACCTACTACACGTCCAGGCCCACGATAAGATTGTTCGCAGACTCTCCCCTTCGCGCAGTTTACCATTCCATCACGTTCAGATGAGAAGGCGCGTATCGGTGTGGTCACACTTATCCGCCGAGGTGGCACAGCTTTTTCGCGTTGCAATCGGCTGGCGTGCAACAAGATTGCGCACTCGTTGGTTCTGTGTCTAGTCGCAGTCCGTCGTAAGCGGGGTTGGCCCATACGCACGTATGAGGCCTTGAAAGGCCCGAATGGCATATAAGCCGGCAGGGTGATGTTGTGATGTCAGATTTCACATTATGACATGCCCCTCGATGTTTTGCTTCACGTCGATCCTCAAGCAAACACTGCGCTCTCCTTACACTTGCATCCTGGCAACTATTACCGAGCTTTCGCTCAGCATCGTTATGCGGAGCCTCACTATGGCAGTCTGCAGGCCATTAAGCGAAAAAGGGCGATGTTTGCGACACCAGTTGTCGATTGTGCCAAGGAGCCGACTGTAATATGCACAAGAAGTCAAGGATGGCTAACCGTGTCCGGCTCCGCGCCGAATAGAACCCCATGTCACCGGTTGGCTGACCCTGTTTTCTCGGTCAACGCTGCCCTATCCTGATAAGGATTCATGCAGATATCTAGAACGGAAACGCGAGGGCCGAGTGGGCATGCTAGACAAAAATGTCTGCCCGAGTATCTGGGTTGAAGCCCATCCTGGCGCTGTACCCCCGGGCTCGTTTCCTTCGGCTCCTATGATCATCGTTATCGTTGAGTAAGGTCCAACTCAGTACCGTGCAGAACCCACGGATCCAAACGATTCTATGCTGCAGGCCAGTGGTACGTACAACCCTTCGCCATCGCTCCAGCAAGCAACAGGATTCCGTTTTTTAAGCCCAGCTTCCTTGTGGACGCCACGTTGGTGGCCTTGTAAACTGGAGGCCTATGTGTGTCCAGGTGCTGTCAGTAAGCAGTGTTCAGCTCTCCCCGGATGCACGCCACTCGACAGAGAAATAGCCCACAGCGGCCGACCGGCCTGTGCGATGCTCTTGCCACTCGTCAGTCGGGGCAGCCAATTTTGAGAATGACGCAGGTGACGACTACATCAATCTCGAATAATTTTGACGTAGCCCTGCAAAAATGAATGTCTGCTGTTTGGTCGGTGTGGGACTCGAGATGAAGCAAAAGGAGCGACGGCTGCAGATGAATGAGACGAGACTTGGGGCCGAGTAACAAGCAAAGGCTGAAGAGGAGCAGAGCAGTCAAACTACTGTAGATAAGTTGATAATAGGGAGTTTGCCGCCCTCTTCGTTTGAGAATCAACAGTCTTTTATGAAATTTCTCGGCAAGGCAGGCACTGGAGTGGTTCAAATTACAAAGTTGCTCGTCTGACACCTGTCCCCGCCTTCTCGCTCGGTCCCGAGAGAGCAGGCTGCAGCTTGATGCTCTCGCCGCTGGCCTGGTAATGCGAGGTTCCGCCGGCGGGGCGCGCAGACAGGAGACCAGAGGTGCATGGGACGCCTTTGTGTATCTGCCGACAAAGCACACAAAACCAGGCGGACTACCAACGGTTGCCTTTGACTGGCTTTTTTTTTTTTTTTTTTTTTTTAAATTATCATTACTAGAAAAAGCTACAAAGAGAGACGAGGTAGTCTCAAAAGACTCTCTCACTTGTGGCGCTGCTAGTCCTACCTTCCAACGGCCCGCCCAACGCCTACAACCTCGTGGCTTCGAGGCGCCCAAAGCCCCTTGGACCTCGACCGCTCGACCCGGGCGTCAAAGAGGGTTCCAACGGTCGGTTCCGTGCTAAATAGTGGGTGGGTGTGGCGCGTTCCCGTCCGCGTCGTCCGTGCGGTGACACAGACGCGGGCGGGGGGCCGTGGGTCAGTCAGCCCGTTGCTGGTCGGCCGGCTTCCGAAGGGCGGGGGGCCCTAGAAGGAAAAAGAAAACCAACTACACACGGCCGAGGCGTCCAGGCCAGGTTGACCGATCGAAGATCACCCAAGCCCAGCTATTCTCTCTGCCAAAGAGAAGCAGGCAAATCATTTCAAAGGAATTTCTTTCTTTGTTTCTTTCGTTTTCAGTCGACGGCGCTGGAAAACTTGGTTTCTATCCTCGGGCGCAGCTAACTTTGAGGGGGGGGGGGGGGGGGGGGGGATAGGGGGTATACAACATGTGTTGCTGCGCGACGTTAGATTAGCCAAAGCCAAAGGTGACTGGCAGTGCGACGGCAGGGAAGACATCTCCATGAGCTCAAACACTTGCAAGGTAGTCTGCCAGTGCTTGGACCCATATCGACCAGCCCAGCGGACAGCAGCCGGACTCGGCCGGGAGATGCATTTCGGAGGTCCTTGCCCGTGGGCGTAGTGCACCGGCCCTGGTTTGGTCTCACCAATACCGCCCGCCCTACCAGGCGTGCAGGGGGGCGGAGCCGACCCACTAGCAGCAGCCCATTTTGTCGGGTTCACAAAAACGCCTTGGGCTTTACCTTGCACACACACACACACTAACTTACACCCCCTGCAACCCCTCCGCTAGTGTAGCTGCTTTACCTTGCACTCGAGAGTAAACCGCCGCGGGGAGGGGCTTGGCTCCTAGATGGGCAAGGGAGCCCAAGAACTAGGTCGCTTCCGGGCCCTGGCCTCATTGCATTGCTGGAGGTCCCCAGTCACCGCGCGATCCCACCTCAGGTACCCAAGTAGACAAAGACCCAGCGCCGGTTATCCAGTCTGGGCCGCGTGTTGCTTATTCGACTTCTGGGCGGATACTCGACCAATGGCGTGTCTATTCACCTTGAGGCAAGGCCATGTGCATCTGGAGTCGAACCGAGACGCGCGTATTCTTCGTATACCATCGACGCTGTGTGCGTCACCGTCTTGCAACACGCCAGATAGCTGGATCGTGACGACGGCGAGCGATGACGAAGCAGATACCCAGAAGCAATAGCCAAGAGCCGTCGACCAGATATCCGGTGTCGCAACATGCTAGTTGTGCAAAGAATACGGGCAGTGATGAGAATCGAGTATCATGTATTTTTGCCGAGTACCGTCCACCCAAATCAATGGCTAAAAAATTGTACATGATTCTTCCACCATCAACCAACTGAAATAGACTTTTTTTCTTCGTTTTCTTTTCATATCCACGACGGAGATGTGTGAAGAAGTAGTTTGAAAAACGAGAGTGTTGTAACAGGGGGGGTATTGATAAAGTATCGTCAAAAAAGAGGAGTTGGCGTATTGTACACAGCTGCGGATGCAGGAGAGGAGAGGGGCACCGTTGAGTCGTCAGTTCCTGTTCGTGGTCATTGGTGGTAGATTGGCGAGGTGTTGACCAAGCATGCCATCGAGTGACTGAGGCCGTGGTTCGCCCGAATGGACTCGATGGGCGAGGTCGTAGGCCTTGTCGTTGTTGAACCTCTCAAGGCGGAGGTCTCTTGAGGGCTTCTCGTTGGGTGTAGGCCGGCTGTCAGACCAGCAGACTCTTGTTCAATGTCAGCTACTATCCAGAAGTGGTAATACGGGTGTCCGCGGTGTGGGGGGCCATAGGATGGGAAGACTTACTGGCTGCCGGCGTTGTTATCCATGGAGAAGGCGTGACTAGAAGGCATGGCGAAGGACGAAGGTATTGTAAGTAAAGTAAAGAAAGAAGTGCTTTTTCTCGAAGAATGTCAAGGGGCTGTTTGGCAAAGAAACCAGCAAATACTACAAGGCGAAGGATTTTGATACGAGCAACGACTACTGGGACGACAAGGTGGAAAGAAAGGAGATAAATGAGGATATGGTTCATGAGTCGGCATGGTTCCCAAAGCCCTCTTTAGTAGCAGAGGTCGATGAAGGGGACGGCGGACACACATGAGATGCGAACCAGATGGACGCCTACTTGGGTAATATTGGAAATCTCATGAAGCTCGACGTACTGATGAGTAAATAGGTGGTGAAGGAAACAGCAGGTGTGTGCCATGGCACATGGCACCGAGTACCGATGTCACCACTTGGATGCCTGCCAGATCATCCGGGGTGAATCCTACCTTGGGAAATTAAGGGTACGGACGATTTCCAAAAAGGCATGGAGGTAAAAGTGCAATTACACAACCACGTCGTGTCCGGCGTTGGCCTCACTTCTTCCTCCGTGGCAAATATAATTCGGCCGTCATCTCACCCCTCTGCAAATACTCATCTCTTGTCTGTCAAAAAAAGTGGTCCGATAGGAACAGGAATAGAGAGTCAGGAACGCGGGATACAAAGGAAAAGGGTGGCGAATTTCAGGAGCGAAAGTCTGTCCGATGCATCGGTAAGACACTAAAGCGTTTCTCAGTATTGGGCAAGTATACAAGGCGGTGGGGCATAAGGACGAGAAGAAGCAGGCTACCTACCTAGGTAAGGATGAAGGGGACGATTCGGAGCTAAAGGAAAATTAGGGAGTTGCGTGGGTGACCACAGCACTGCACGAAAAGGCCCCCAAAGCAACCATGAATGACCGAGAAAAATTTTCGTCAACATTATAAGTCGTAAGGCTGCGGGTGACTTAACGCATCATGGCCCAAGACGGAGAGGGTGACAAGCTCGAAGCTGAAAGAGGTGGTGGGGAACAGGGCGTGGTGCAGGGGCAGACATGTCGATTCGACTCAAGAGGATGAACAGGGTGTGGCGATGACAGGAAACGGATCTTCCCACGGATTCGGAATATTCGGAGGACTTGGAAGAGAGTGAAACTGTCGGAGGAAAAGAAAAAAAAGAAAAATGGGTGTAGGTAGTCTTGACCAATGGCCAATTTTGCGGTGTAAGGCGTGTATCGTGGTGCCCCAGACTTGAGAGACATGAGTCCGTTCATAGGCCAATGGTTGCTACGGGAGGATTGCAACATTGTGCCTGACTGGCTGGCTCAAACATTATCTCGAGGTTGGCGTGAGGGAAGGGAGGGCGGGCGGCAGAAACCGCAAAGGAGAAGCGGGCGGAGATGGGAGCAAGTGGCCGCCGGCAGGAGAAATGAGCGGGCGTGACGTGACTGGAGGGACGTGAGTATGTGTTATCGCGACTTGAGTACGAGGGCTGAACAACTCACGATCAGAAGAAGGCAGGCACATGAAACAGTAGCGGGCTGTTGTTGGAGGTTAGAAGGATTCGAAAGGGGATTTAGCGTCGTCGACTCTGGTTGTGGCAAAAACGGGCATGGATCGTGGAGAAAAGTAGGTAGCCAGGGATTCGTACTCTATGGCTGTCTTAGAGGTACCTTAGTGTGCGCTGGAGAGAAATGGGGGAAAGGCGATATCTTGCTGAGGAAATGTTGCCAGGGGGTGTGTGCAGAAAGAGAATGAGGACGCCCATGCTCGCCAATCGTGTCAGACCTGATTACGACACGGGAAAAGAGCGGAAATGGTGGGATAGATTGTTGGAGATGGCGGTGAGTAGGTAACCACCTACCTACTTACCACCTGGGGCAGATACAACTTGATGCTCCATTTGCCAGGATGCGAGAATGGATATCTGATAAGAATGGGAAGGAAGGGGGAGTGGGCGGATGGTGGATGGCTCTCTCCGTTCATCTCCTATCGCTCGCCCGACGAAGGGGAGGGGCAAGATGAAAGAAAGGAAGGAAAGTGTAGATAGATACCCGATACCTAGGTACATACCTTCCCTTGGAATCATGGGCAGGGAAGGGTCAGACCAGGTACGTGACAAGCAGCCTCGGCTACTGCCTGCCCATGCTTGTCCCCAACCCCAGCCTCTGCTTCTGGGAACCCGGCCCCTTTCAGAACTGTACCAGGGCCCTTCTTCCCAAGGGTGAACTACCTACTTGTACGTACCCACCTACCTACACAGATAGGTACGTACATACGGATATTCCCCGGCGGTGATGGCGACGCCTGCTCTCCGCCCTACGTCGGGTCCGTCGCTTTCCCAGCCCAGCGCATCGCATAATGACCGGCATGGGGCTTTGTCCTGCCTTCCCGAAACGAGACTGCTGTCAGTTGTCCGAGAAAACGTACCATGCAGTACACTCACACGTCCCCTGTCATGCCTCTCATCGTCTAGTGCATCGTGATTCTCAAAGAGCCTGCGCTAATACCCGCCCTAGCAGTGACAGAAGCAGCAAGGACCATCCATAGCCAGTTATGCCGGCATGGCAGATCAAGCAAGGCATTGATTGCATACCCTTCATTCCCTGCTCACTTTCATAGTCACCCCCAGGCGGCCCGCACGCCTGGCTTGGCTGTTGCAGCGTATTTTATTGCTACAACATGCGATGAACACCTGCGTCCTTCCCGAACACTAGCTATGATGGAGTCCTTCCAAGGCTCTAGCTTCTTTCTTTTCCAAATGCACATCGGACGTGAAGATTGACATGAGGCGATACCATGCAGCTAGTCCCCAGCCAATGGATCCCCAGCCTAGAACTTCCCACCACACACAAACATCCTTGACAACCGCGAGCTTCGGGGTCAATCTTTCACACCACAATGTTTTACAAGACACCTGGCAGCTTCTTTGGTGCATCGTCATCTCTTATTCCTCAGCATGGGAGCATTATCTTGCTCTTCGCTCGCACAGATATTGAACAGTCAATCGTCCATTGTGAGTGGTATCTTACGAACCCAAGTGCCATCAACAGCTAGAGTATTAGTTAGCTTCGATGTGCTGAAGCTGTATTCCCCGGTTGCTCTGTACCTGAGTAAGTACCCACAAGTGTCCATCCTGATGCGCGCCGCTGGATGGCGTACTTACTTGACAGCATGTCAATGTTCGACATGCCGGCTTGGCGCGACATTCCGTGCCGTCGATAACCAGAACTGGCACCGGGGTGCCTTGTCCATCAAATTGCAAATCCTTGACGAGTCATCTTCTGGCCTTCTACGCCCGTACCACTCGACATCCTTCAATTCAACTGCCATACCGGTCTCAAGCAGGTCTACTCTAATGTAGAAACGACTCACCGCTTCACGCATTCTAGTCACCCAAAGTGCTACGAATTGTGCATCATATATCTCATTTGACAGCAAGCCTATATATGCAGTACTGGGACGTAGGCCATGCAACATGCAACATGCGGCCGTTCCAACATGATAAAGTCAACGAAGCCTGCGAATCAGTACTTACTATGCATTCCGACCAACCGCATATGGGCCCACCCAAATCGAGACCAAGGCTATGCCGTCACTGGATGGCCAAGTTTGATGGCCTGAAACTCGATGTACTCACCAGTCGAGGCCACCAAACAAATCTCCACAGCCGTAGAATCGGCATGTCCCATCAAGTGTTCGTATCTCAGACATCATGGCGGTGAAGAGACACAGCCTTTTGCCCCATGTCCTGCTGCAGACCGACTTCTGCAGCAGGCTTGTTTCGAGCTGCATTACATGCACTCGCAGATCGACAGCCGGCCTCCGTTTTCTTTCTTTCTATTTCTTCATACACTGAATAAACGTTTCTTTTCTATTGACACCCCAGCAACTCACTCACTCATTCATCAAATCATGAGAGCATTACAGATCCCAATGCGTGCGAACCATGTGCGGGCATGCTGATCATTTTTCTGCCCCCCATAATGTTTAACACGGTCATGCTAACGAAGAAGAGATTTCGACACCAGGTTGAAGCTAAACACCAAATCACATCATACATGCAGACAGCCATGTTCCTAAGCCTCCATACTCAGCCCTGAACTTCTATACCGTGGCTTGTACCACCGAAGGATAGGTGCGGGATCGGTTAAGCAAACATCCCAAAGGTACGGGACGGCCGCCTCCCGACGGCACAGCTACCGATGAACCAGCCCTTGAAAGACAAAACATGAACGCATCTGGTGCCATTTCAGTCCACAACCTCATGCATCCTTCCCCAGAAGGATGTGTGACTTTTTTTTTTCTTTTTTTCTTTTGCGCATGACGAATATCTGTTGATGCGTTGTCAGGGGAGGGTGGGGTGTGGGGGCTTGATGGTGTTCACACCGAATCCCAGATCGAGTTTGGTGCATCCATAATTTGATTTTCTTTCCTTCGACGACAAATAACATTCTTTAGCAAATCTTCTGACCGCCTTTATGTGCTCTTGATGCCAGGCCGTCAGCCCCGGTTGCCTTGATGCCCTACCCTGCAAGATCAACGCTGAAACCCTACCAGATCCTGCACCGAGAACCCAAGTTGGAAACTCGAATTGAGGACACAGCTGGCTGGCTGACTCATTAGGGAGCCTCATCACCAAGGATTTTCGGGGGTTGTGGCAGTCTGCTGTCTCGCACGTCTTTTTCATGGCACGCCGTTCTCTGGTTACTGTTGCGTGTGCTCCGAACAAGCCAATCCCCGAACTCACAATTGCTTTGTGGCATCTTGCCTCGCCATAATCTTCCATATGGACAAAGGCCATTCTTCCATTAAGACTTAGGCGCGCTATTCACGAATCCCCACGAACAATGCGTTGTCAACCCGTTGTTCCAACCTTTGGGATCATGGTGGAGTTTTCTTATTAAGGCGATGGCTTCCCATCTCTCTTCGAACCCCTACTTTTCCAATACATCCCATATACAAGACGCGCAACAATCTCAAAAACTACACACAGCAGTAACGTGCAACCCCTGACAGTCCCATCTCACTAACAACCGTCAGACCAACTTCTCAATGCCTCCCCACGAAGCCTACCACGCAAGCCTTTCTCCCCGTCATACCGACAGTGACACTGAGTTGTTAATTTCCTTATTTCCCTTCATAGCCGCGTTAATCGCCATGGTCATCCTCTCCTTCTTCGCCTTATCCTATCGCAGGGACCTTAAGAAGGCCGACTCGGAGAAGAAGGAGATACTCAACTCGCTTATCCTGACAAAGCAGGAGCTCTCGAAGGCAATCAGTTTCCAGAAAAAGCAGCGTAGAGACCTCTGGCGGCTACACAAGATTGGGTCGCGATACGTCGTCGAGCACGGACCGCTGCCGTCAGCCGTGCTGGAGCAGATTGCGGCCGAGACCGAGCAAATGCCGGAGGATGGGGACTGGGAGCTGGGCGGTAACCCATCACCCGGGGAAGACGTCGTTTCCTCCCTCAGTAGTGACGGGGAGAGGGAGAACGAGACGCGGGTCCGGCAATCTGTCGTCTCGAACGCTAGTACGGTCGGGACGGACCCGGCTGCGCCGAGGATTGCGACGACTGGCTTTGTGCGCACCGCTGCTCGTCTGCCAAGGGAAGGTGGGAGGTCCGGAGACGAGACGGCTGCATGAGCTTCTGACTGCGCGGTGACGGACCCTAAGTAGAGCTTCAATATTGAGCGTACATTAAACATCAAGAAAGGCGCAACTGAAGCGTTGAGCATAATGAGCATCTTATCAGCTATCTTTACGGAATGACACTCGACAACAATCAGTAAATCTTCGGTCATATTGTCGAGGAATGCAACGTCTTGTTTGCCATTATCGAGCACCAAGCAGCAATGCAAGTAATCAAACGGGTTCATAGAAGACAACTTCGGTCTCATAGTCATAGAAAAGCGGCGGGTTGTTCAACTCTGCCAAAACACCGCCGTTGCCTCGGCCTTGGCAGCAGACGGGGGGGTTCTGGACCGCCTATCTGGTAGACAAATCCGAAATTGGTATCCATACTCGAGCCCTACCGCACCTATTTCTAATGCCAACACCATAGGAGCCTTGACCGCCACCCGGCCTTTCGAGTATGAAGAGCGAGCCGTTCAAGGGTCACTGTTGTCACTACTGTCTCGGGTGGCACATATGGAATGATAAGACGATTGAAGTTAATAGGTGCAAAGTCAGCAATACATCCTCCAGTTTCTCACTATACCACATACACCGCGCTGTTCTGAACCCCCCCCCCCCCCCCCCCCCCCCCCCCCCCCTCAGACCCCAGTAAGTCCTGTAAAGCTTTCAGTCTGATCAAAGTGACTTCAAAAGTTGACCGAAGCTTGTAAATGCTGCCGTGAGCCGATAAAGTAGCTATGTTTTGCGGCATATCATTCGTCAAGGCACAGTTTCATTGCCCCCCTCCGGGATAGTGTTCTCTATTGGTAATATTGTAGACGAAAGAGAGCTTCCCCCAGTGTCTCTCGATCTCACTTAATCCTTGAGCACTTCCATTCCCAGAAAAGAAAAGAAACATATAGCATTGTTTACCGACGTTTGTCCTCCTTCGCAGCCGTTTGCCAAAACAAAGCGACTTTTCTGTGTGATTCAACAGATAGCCTGTTTATCGGGCCACCTTCCGTGTGTAGTTATCTGCCTCGAGACCTTTGTAGCTTGAGCCGCTTAGAAGACCCGCCGAGTTTTCTTTCAAGCTCAAAGGTCGAGTATCTTGTTGATTACCACTTGAAAACAACAGAGCGGTCCCTTTCAGGAATCAAACACAACGAGTTGAACCCGCACAGGCCAATTGTCAGGCTTGTTCCATTACAAGAAACAACAAACGCACAATGGGAACTACTGCCTCGATGAATTCTGCTACAAGGCCCTCCTTTCAGCTGCGACCAATGACTCGACCTCTGCAATCCCTTGTCTCTTTTTTTTTACGAAACAAAGCCGTCTTCGACTTGTATCGTGTTCAGCCAAAGCTCACTGACAAAGTCACCGACAGATGAGACAACGTCGAGGGTTGTGCTCGAGGCGAAGGATCTATATATCCCGTGCCGCAAGTCTAGCCAGATGCCACTCTTGATCTCAAGCAGACACAACCTCACCGACGGCTTCTCTTTCTCTCCTATGTAAGTTCTAACCATTCCAATGTGTGCTGATGATTCGTGTTGCAAGGTGATAGGCTCGTATTCGCCGGAACCCGAAGCTCCCAATTATCCCCAAGTGCCCGTTCCTTGGCCCTCCAGAGGTAAGTCTCGCCGCCCGCTGATACGCTGACAAAACTCAGGACCTCATACATAAACCCATCTTCAACATACCAAACTGAAACCCGTCGTAAGTCATCTCTTCCCTCTTCCATAACTGACTGGCCGTAGTAACTCCAAGAGCCCGCTCCATCGCTGACGTCGTCTTCGGAACCAAGGTAAGTGCCGTTCCTCTTCTCTGACTTACTTTGAATAGACAATCTGGCCCGTTTAAACACCGCATAATGACGGTATTTCAGACCTTTGGTATTTTTTCCATTCAAGCTGTGAGACGCTGACGATAGGTCCCCCTGAATGAGTGTGACATACCCTCTTTGAGTTGCTGTGAGTAATCTCTCGCACCCATCCTACTTACATGAACAGAAAACCAAACCGTTGAAGCGTCATGTGGCAAAGCCGTTGGATTTGACCTGTAAGTCCTACTCCTTGTTTGACGCAAATGGCTAATTCTAGGGATGTCTCTCGTCTTTGAAGATATGGACTACCTGAGTAAGCAGCCTCCTCGCCCTCTTTGGATGACTGACAGCAGGCACACAACTCTTACCCCAACGCAGCCAGGCGCAACTTCCAAGTTCTCTTTGCGAGTCTCCCACTCATGCAACATTGGTTGCTCATAATGTAGCCCTCTGCCGTTGAACAGCCCTCAAAAGAGACGCACACAGCGCGCCGAGGTAAGTGTTCCCCGCCATATTCTTCACTGACAATGAAGCCAGGACTTGGACAAGGCCCATCGTGTCAGCCACCTTGGGACCATCTCTACTGAAGCTCATTAATTCAGGCAAGTTTTCCCCATGATTTTTTTACTGGGCTGACGCGATAGAAACTTGAGCGTCTCTGTTTCTCTACTCCAGCGAACCGTCACTTCGATTCCCTCCGCGCCAAGGTGAAGGCCACGGCCGACGGGATACCGGCCAACACAGATTTTCGGACCGAACTGAGATGCTATGTTCCACATTAAACAAAGTTCGATTTCTATGCATCAGATATCGATACAGTCCAGCATGGTGGATGGAGCCAAGAGGGATTGAGGGGGGGGTAATTGATACAGACAGCGTGGGAGGGAGACATAGTCGACACAAGTGAGCCGGACGATGAACACAAGAGAGAACACATACGAATGACAAAAAATTAATCTTCAGCTGCAGTGGGTTCCGTTTTTTGATACGATAGCGGACTGTCAACCTGTCATAGTCCTAATTGATGAATGAACGCCCTAATCACAGAAAAAACATGCACGAGAAACATATCCCCTCGCAGCCGTCACAGCCATTACTCGTTTCATCATAGATTTTTCTTCTTAGAAGAACTTGCTCTTGAGGCCGCCAAGAACCACATTCCTCTTCTGTTTGTTGATGTACTTGCCCACATCTTCCGCCCACCCCTGGCTCTGGTTTTGCAGGTGATCCATGTTGTCACTCATGATGTTGAGTTTCTCGGTTCGCTCGTTGAGCTGTCTGGTCAAATAGTCGCCCCAACCCTCGTTGCTTCCGCCAGCAACGGCGCTGCTTGAGCCGGGTTGTCCACCAGCCCGTGCAGCCCTCGCCTCTGCCGCTGCCGCTGCGACCATCCGTTTGCTGGGAGGACGGTTGGGGTCGATGAGCAAGTCGAGGTCAGTTGGGGAGACATGCTGCGTTCCCGAAAGCCACTGCATGTTGGAGATAGTAGGGCGTGGCGGCGTCACAATCTCGGGGTTGATAAGAACATCCGCACTGATTGGGAGGTCCTTGCCAGTCCCCCATACTGAGAGAATGGCAATCTCACTGGGCCCGGTCCAGCCGAAGATATCACCAGTCTGCGTCACCACTGATGAGATACTACGGCTGCTGTCAAGCATGGGAAGCGGTGCCTTTCCAATCTCTTTGAGGCCGGGAATGGAGAAAGCACGGGTCGTGAGGTCGCCAAAAACACCAACGATAGCAACACCGTGAAGCTCAAACTCCGTGACATTTGCCGAATCGCACAGTATATCGTCGAATGTCTTAGATGCGCCCTTGGCGCTTGCAGGCTTGAAAATACGAATCTCGGTTTGTGTCACTGAGTTATGTCAATCTCGGCGCTACAAAGAGTCCTATACGAGTGCAAGGAACTTACCAGCTACCAAAACACCATTGACCTGTTGGCCATTTCTGAGCCCTGATACGATGGGTCCTGTGGCGTGTGCAGGTTTGCCAGTGTCGGCTTGAATGGGGCAAAGAGCCACCACCTTGCCGTCGAACTGCTGGGCACCAGCAAGTTTGACGGTATAGCTGTTTCCAGAGGGCAGTAGCTTGAAGGTGGCAACTCGACCCAGGTTGGTGCCTACGAAGCAGCAGATGCTAGAGTAGTTATCGCCCTCGAGTGTCATAACACTGAACTCAATAGCTACTGGCCACTCTTTTCCTTGGCTGGTGTTATGAGACCCCTTGAGGAAGGATGATCTCTTTTCGTGTTTGGCGAACTCCGTCATGGAGGTCTGGAAGATGACTGAAGGACCTCGCAGGTCAATGACGCTGAAAAACCCGCCTTCCGAGCCGACGCCCACGAATCCAACATCCGAGACGCAAATAGCTGAGATGGGACCTTGCATCATCTCATACAACTGCCACGGCTGCAGACCTTCCTTAAGGCCGGGCTCTGCCCTCGAACTAATGTCCGTCAGAGACCCTGGGTTTGGCGGAATGTCTTCGTGGTGATCCTTGCCGAAAACTCTGTTGCCGGCCCATCTGTAGAGGACTACCTCACCACTGCGAGTCCCTACCGCGAACTCACCCGTGTTGGGCGCCAGGTTCATCGCCGTGATATCAATATCCTCGTAGCGATCAAGCGATCGTGCAACGTCGACCTGTAACATGGTCGGGTTCTCGATTTCATCGGCATGGCCGGCATCCCATAACCGCACCGTACTATCGCCATGGGCTATCTGGAAGATGGTGCGGCCCTCGTATCTACGCTTCGGCTTCGCTGCCTCGGCACCACCCTTCAAAAGTGGTTCACCCTGGTTTCTGGTTTCCACCATACCCAGCCAACGTCCACGGTCTAGGGTTTGCACAGCGAACCTGTTGACATACGGATGAACAAAGGAGATGGACGGATGCAGTTGATTCGTCGGGCTGATGGGGTATCCCGAGGGAAAGCTCATAGTCAGAAGCTCGCCGGAAGAGAGGAGTGTCATTACAGCAATGGGGTCCTGTGCGCCGGCGAAATAGGGCGAGGAACGAGGAATAAGCAAAAAGTCGACGACTTGGGCACCCGGCGGTGTCGGCAAGGTGATCTGGCGTTTGCCCTGTAGGTGATCCTGGAGGACTTGCCATGATGACGTGGCATAGATGGGCGTCTGTCCAAGCTCGATGAAGGTGAGCCCCTTCTGAGGAGCATCAGGGCTGAGACCGCCAGCGATCAGCAACCCAGTGTCGTCCGGGTTATCTTTACAGCACCAAGCGATGCGTCCGTAAGGCTCTGTGTAGCCAACGTGGCCTGCTTGAGGTGATGGCTGGTCTACCTTCATCTCATTTATCGTTCTGGCCATGATTATTCGACCATCCTTGGGATCCCAGAACACCATGCTGCCGTCGTCGTGGGCTGTCATGATGAAGGTGCCGGTGGGGTGCCACAGGGCATGCGAAAGCCTCGGCCGGCGAACCGTGTCCGGAGGCTCTCCTCCTCCGCCGGGGGCGCCGGGTTGCAGGACATATTCAAAGAACTTGATTGGTTTGTTCTGCTTGAACGAATAGATGACAGCGCCCGTCGTGTACGCAATGAGCATCTGACCAATGTCTCTAGGGTGTAGCGCGATGCTCACCAGCCCAACGACACGAGCATTGGGATCCTTCTCTTTCCAAAAGTTTGGTAACCGGAATGACCTCGTGATATTCTCCCTGTCCAGATCATAGGCCAAGACCTCTCCAGTGGCTAGGCCAAGGAAGGCCCAGTCAAGCATGGGGTCCGTGAGAAGGCAGGCAACGTGACCAGGGCAGACGAGGCCGGCGATGCGCTTCGCAGTGTCGAGGTCCCATATTCCCAGCTCGTTCTTGGCATCAAGGGAGACAAGTCGGTTAGCGGTGAAGTGGAGCGAACGAAAAGATGTGCGCCTTGGCGGCTCGATGACCTTGTGGACTCTGCTTTGGCCGAAGACGAAGATTTTGCCAGGGCCAAACTTGGATTCGTTGG
Organism: Colletotrichum sublineola; assembly: GCA_020631755.1. Lineage (NCBI taxonomy): Eukaryota > Fungi > Ascomycota > Sordariomycetes > Glomerellales > Glomerellaceae > Colletotrichum > Colletotrichum sublineola. The sequence goes on from JAHSQG010000013.1 coordinate 2,357,684, forward strand.
TAGCGATTGCGAGAAGTGACTGAACCGGGTCATATGCTAAGCAGCTGCAACATTTCCTGTCAGTACGAGTCTTGGGGGTGCGATGCACATCGTGGAATGCCATGTGTGTCGACGCGCGTCAACGTGGGGTAATCTAGGTAGCTTAAGTACTGACCTAACCTGCGAGTTGATGCCGTATGTGGACTGGTAGTCGGGCGCAAAGAGATCGGGAAGAATGGACGCGGACAGATCCTTTTGCAGGCCTGACTGCTTTTGTCGAAGAAAGGCGGCCATGGTTTGAGAGAGAGCGGTGCAAGTTGGATCTGGAGATGTTGTTTGGAGGAAGACCCGGAGAGCTTGGGGGGTTGGTCCCGTAACTTTTAGGGCGGTTCAAGGTCCGCTTGGCGGGGTGGGCAGGCAATTGTCCAAGACCCTGCAGCGCGCAACCCGAGACCAACGTCATAAAGGCTACCGCCGAGCCCGTGCGCCGCCGCCCCAAAGTTACTGTGAGGTCGTCCTTGGTTCAAGCTCCTTCATGCACGTGAACGGCCCATGCATTATGTAATATACGCAAATCCAGTGCCATTTTCGCAAGTGAACCATTATCTACTCTTCTTGCATAACGATATCTTTCTAAACTCCTTAACGTCCAAGATGCTAACTATGCGAACAGCATCATAGAACTGCCTTAATGCAAGATGACTTGGAGCCCTTCGAAAACGTCGTCATTGATTCGTACGCATGCTTTGCCGTCTGTGTCCGTCTGAACACACTCATGATGGCAAACTTGACCATACACTGTCCAAAGCAACAGACGATATCAATGTCTATAAATTATCCATGGTGAAAAAACGATCCTCCTCTATCTTGTTCATATGAGTCCTTGGTTCTGCACTACGGGTATCGATCGCTCTCCTAGCCAGAACGGCTACGCAAACTCATTTCCCCAATTCAAAGTCATTATATTCTGGAAGATCCAGCGGTGCCCTCCTCAACTCGCTTCTCCTCATTACGGCCATGTACAGGGATGGTACTGGTGGCACTATGAAGACTGTCAGTAAGGTATCGAAGAGAAATACTGTTCGCCATCGGCATGGTAATACTCACAGGTCGTCCTCGCCAGAAAGCTCCTCCAGCGTCTTCCTCGCCGTCTCGGGAATCAACAAGGTTGTGAAGAAACCGCAAAGCATGAAAAGGGCAAAGATCTGCATGATGTGGTTGAGCCACGGCGTGCTCCATCTGGGGTCAGTCTTGGCCCGGCTGCTGTCGGCTCCAATGGTCCTGAGCGGTCCAAATACAACCTGCGCGATGATGGCACCCAACTTGCCCGAGGCGGCTGAAATTCCGTGGGAAGTGGATCTGTACCGAGTCGGGAAGCACTCGCCAGGAACAATAAACGTCGTCGAATTGGGACCGGCGTTGAAGAAGAACTGTGCGATGGTGTACAGAGCCATGAGAGCAGATCCAGACAGGTTCCAGTAGTCGAATCCAATGACGCAGAAGAGGAGGGTAAGGGCGAAGAAACCGAAAATCTGGATGGGTTTGCGGCCGATTGTGTCAACGAGCACGGCGGAAACCCAGTATCCCGGAACAGCGCCGGCTAGGACGAGGATCAAGTTGCCAACAGCTGTCTTGTAAAAGATGTGGTACACATCCTTACCGCCGGACCATCCGATGGCATTAAGAATGATGGCGTTATTCAACCCAAGACCGTAGAAGGCGACGTCGAGGAAGAACCACGAACCAGCAGTGCCGAGGAGAACCTTGGCGTTCTTCCAGGTGCTGTAGTGGCGGAAGAAGTCCGTCCAAGAAGCCTTGGGTATTTCGAGCTGCGTCTTGGCTTCTTGGCGGGCAATGACACGAGCAGCCTCATCAACTTGGGCCTCACCCCACTTGCCCTGCTTGTAGAAGCCGACATCACTCTCGGCCTTCTGTACGTCATTTTCGATGTCGAAGGTGTATCGAGGTGTCTCGGGAATGGTGAGGCGGAAGTACAAGGCAATGCATCCGGGGACGGCGCCGAAGCCGATCATAGTTCTCCACATCTTGTCAACAGCCATCAGGCAAGGCTCGGTGCTAGAGCATGCAGCAGGCTTGGCAGCAGTCTCGAGGGATCCCCGGAAGCCGACGGTAACGATGAGGAGCATAATGCCGCCGGCAAGCTGGCCAAACCCTTGGTTGGCAAACACGGCGTTCATCATGAACCCTCTCCACCTAGTTGTGGCAAACTCGGAGGTAATGATCGCAGAAAGCGGGTAGTCGCCGCCAATACCAATACCCTGATGCTTTTGTTAGCACCGCAAAGATCACATCACTATTGATTCGTTACTCACCATGATGATGCGCCAGAAAACAATGAGACCGACGATGGAAACTGAAGGAGAGGCAGACGAGAGGGCCTGGGCGAGGGTGGCGATGATGATTATGATGAGCTCAACACCGTACTATCGTTGTGTTTGTCAGGTCAAATTTATCGAGCGTTTGTTCATCATCGGGCTGCCTACCATCTTCTTGCGACCGACAATATCTGCAAGCATACCGAATCCAACCTGGCCAACGACGGTGCCGGCGGACGTGGCAACCTTGATCGCAGTGTCGTGTTCCGCAGGCAGGGTTCCGCCAAAGTACACGATACCCAACATAGAAGTGACGAGGCCGATGGTGAAGATATCGTACTGAGTGCGATCGAGTCAGTTTTGGCCACAGAGTTTGGCTTACAGAACGACATACCGAGTCAGTGAAAAAGCCGATACCAGCAACGATGATGGCACGGACATGGTACCAGCCGAAAGGCGCCTTGTCGATCTCGGCCAAAGCCAGTCGACGGCGCTCGTTGGTGTCGGCGACATGGGCAAAGTCGTTGTTGAAGTTATGGAAAGCAGAATTTCCGCCGGACGTCTTGTTGTGCTTAATCTCAGCAGCGTTGAGCGCGCGCTCGGTGTCGGCGTTCATGGCTGTGGCTTCGGACGGTTGCATGACGCCGGCCATGATGTCTACTCCAAGCCCGGGAAGAAAAGAACGACGAAAGCTCGAATCCGAGGGTTTGGAAGCAGAATCGGTGGCCCTGGGTTCCTGTTGGGTGGTTTGGGAAGCTCGGCGACAACAAAAGTCAATGCGAAGGGAATCGGGGAGGGGTCCGGTTTATATGCCAAGCAGAAGCAACGACAGGTAGGAGGATACCTACCTAGATGCCATCTAAGTCAATCATGGGAACGGGTGCTGATCGGGGACCCGAAGAGATGCGACGACTGAGGACACGGAGGGAACATGGCTCGAGATCAGCATACACCTCGGAGGCTATGTATCGACGTGATGAACGGGACACGACGGGGGTGTCATTGTACCAGGCGAGGCGAATGACATGCGACCAGGTTGTGCAAAGGTACCAAGTAGTATGTGTGTATTTTGCAGTAGCGAACCCAATACGGCACCGAGGCCGTGACTTTGGATCAAGTAAGAACAAAAAAAAAAAAAAAAGACACCCCGGCGTGCGAGTGAGGTGAGCGACCAACTCACGGGCGGAAAGACGCCGTCGGCATCTTGAGGAAAAGACGCTTTCCGATGGATGGTGTGCAACAAGGGTGCTTCCTAGGCAAAATTGGCGGAGTGTGGCTAGGTGGAGCTGTTCTCGGCGACGAATCTGGAATGGCGCGCAATTTCACTTTCTTCTCAGACTCTGTTTCTCGTCTTTATCTGGGCTGAAGATCAGACAACGTCTCCTGACTGGCTGCCCTTCGTTTCTTTGCTTTCCGACTCTTACATCGGCATCGGTAAGCTCAAACGAGACGTACTGCTTCATCGGACTTTTGCAATTTAATCATTACGGTTACCTCCTACGGCAGTACGGGCTGACGCGACACGAGTTTGGTTCTACCAGTAGATAGTTCAAGGTGAGAATAGCAGCGGCCCGCTCATGTCAAAGTCGCTTGGGAACCAATTGGATTACTCACTGTAGAAACATGGACACGAAGCAGCATGGATGGTATCTAAAGCTGAATTGTAAGTACTACTAGGTAGTCGAACCAAAGTACGAGACCCACGACCTAGGCAAGTACTACTCCAATAGCTTCGGAGCTTGTTCCCCATGTCTGGGACAGTCTGGCAGAACGTTGGGTCGGGGAGTTACCGAGTCGATTGTTACCCATCAAGCATCTGATCAAGCTTTGTGGGCCGAAACATGAATCTCCAGCTACAGCCAACCGTTATTGGATGGCTGCAACGTTCAATTAGCAGCTTGGCACTTGGGTGGCCGTTCAGGATACCAACATAGATAGTGTCGACAGGCTTCACGGCGACTATGACGAACCACACCAAGCACGCGCCATGGGTACACATAACTCCCGTCCCTTGTACATCATTCGAGAGCCGAGTCCAATAGCACCCAAAGACTGTTAGCTCACCGAGCGGTCACACTCTGCTGGCATATTGTTGGAGCACGTTGGTCAAAAAAAGCAAAGTGTGATTGATGGACAGCCGATGTTTCTAGCCGCTTTCAGTTACCGAGCGTCCGGAACGATACCCATCAATCCCAGAAATGATTACTGGTACCACAAGTCTCCCTGGCCGACATGTCCTCTCGCGGCGAAGGTACATGTTTTCTAAATTGAACCAGTGTCAGTCTAGGGGTTGCCGATCCCTCCGTCGACCCAGCCCGAGGAGAGTCCTCAATATTCCCCCAATTGAGCCCGCCAATCGCAAGGCGGCATTAGAGCACGTTGTGATTGCGCACTTGACCCAGCAACGACCGGTGACGACTTCGAATACTTCAACAGGCGATATAGCTTCCCTTTTCTCACGGAAAAAAACCCGTCTCTAAACAGCCTCGGCCAGCGTTTTTCGCGGAAGGGGATGATGATATGTCGTTGATGACTTGTCGCAGTGCGGCTCTTAGTGTCATTGCCCCTGCTGAGCCTCCCGCTGCTTGGCACTTGGCAAGAACTACGATTCTCTGTCAAATTGAGCAACGAATGCCACTGCCAAGGAGGGAGCCAAGACTGGAGCCACGCCCGCCTGCTATGTCGAGATTGCACTGAGCAGCTGTCGCGTGCTCGATGGCTCCTTAAGGATGGTCCCCTTCGTGGTTGATTCGGAGTTCGCCGCCCACGTGCTCTTGTCAGTGTTTCCTGTTGGTAGGCTCGTAGACTATTTTGTCATGATTAAGGGTAGAAGGGCGATGATGACGCGCCGTCTCGCTCGCGCACTGCGTATTCATTCATGAGTGCCCATTCCAGCTCTTTGGCACTTTGACACCATCGAAACAGTAGGGATTCGTCAGTGGCAAACCGCCTGATCAATCATTGATCCATCATTGGATCATGTTTTGCACTTATCGAGCGTGTCCGGATCATCACTCACAAGTGTCACCGCCGTTTCTTGAACCCGAACATGCAGCAACCTGACTTTACCTTCTCTATTACACAGTCACGCCTATACGAAGTATTCCGACTCTCTTGCCTCCTGCCGTCTGCCTTGCTACCGTAATGCCGAATTAAAGAGCTTCTTGAATGCACCCAGACGATCCGCCCCACAACCCACGCGTTCGTCCCCCGAGCTAACATATTAGCTGGCCCCGTTTTCGATGTCCCTATCTGAATTAGACTTGACAGGCTAGGCAAGGGGCAGTCGCCTCTGGCATGGTATCCAGAATGGGGTCTTCGTCAGAGCCAATGGAGCACCGGATGTCGCCCACGTGGGTGAAACCTGCCCTTCGTTGGAACGGCTTCTTGTGCGCGGCGAAGCTCGGCAGCAATTTGAGAGGAAGAGAGTCATGGTTTCGTACAACAAATGATGAATGATTACCATCCGAGCTCCCAGGCTTGACGCTTTAGGAGGCTTCTCCGGCCGCTGGCTCAGTATGCAGATTGGGCTAGTGCCTCGCTCGATGGCGATGTAACCCAGCTTGACACGAGTCGAATGATGGCAACTTGCTCCGCGGAGCCATACCGCAGCAGTTGCTCGTCTCTACAGAATAAACCGAGTATAGCCTCGACCGTCAGATCAAAAACAACTCCAGTCTTTGGTTAGGTCTTACGGTTTTCACATGCCTCTGATGCGGGAGGAACTCGGGAATCCTGGTCGCCAGACATGATTGGATGCAAGAAAAATATGTATGTCAGCAACCACCACAGGATGCTGTAAATCTTTATTCGTATCATGGAAACAATGCGAGCGAAACAATACGAGCAGCAATACAAGTGATTCCAAATGTCACGATGCATCCGTTTCGGTTGGTAGCTTTCTTCGTGTGCTGCATGTATGCGGCTTCCCTTCCGGAAACCCACACAATTATTAGAATCTGCCTCGGGTGATCACAACAAATCAATCCCGCGCATACGGTGGGTTACGCCCAACGTCACGACATACAGAACTTGGCGGCGCTGCATAATCAGAGAACGAACGAGTAGGATGAGCAAGCACTACGTTAGCCAACACCCATCTTCGAGGCTGAACTTGGCGCCGATCCCAATCGCCGCCATTTCGTGAAGCCTCTCGGCCAAAGGCATAACGACTAAGCCGTCTCCCAGAATGTCTCTCCTCAGCATAAACATCTTGGCATTCCAGTGATATGATGAACCCCGGTCGATCGATTCCGCCGTTCTTTCATACGCTTGGGGGAAAGGGTGAAGTCACTTCGAGGACACCTCGGACCACGACCGTGCTCAGTGGAAGGTTAGGCTCCCAGAGGTTGTCGAACCCGAGATCTTGCCCATCTTCGAAGTCTCCAATATGCTTGGGTCGGTTTTACCGTCACTGCTGTGTTTGCATTCGTAATTTACCGCCATTGTAGGGCCCAAATCGCCGTCCTAGCCCAACTAGCTTCCCTCACGGCCTGTCCAAGCTTAGCGGGCGCCGTCGGTTTACGCGCAGATGGACCCTGCAAGAAAGGGCGTGTAGCGGTGCTCCACATTGAAGTTCTTATTCTGAGGAGATACACGTTTAAGCAAGAAGTCTGAATCGCCTGAACCTGTCCCTCCTTGACTCGAGAATAGCTGAGTCAGGTGCTGGAACTGACTCCGTCCTAAACCTGTGACAGACTCCAATCGAGGTAAAAGCGGGGTTAGCATTGAGGACCGCGCCTCCACGCCTTCCGGCGCTATCCATATCCCATATTCATGTGCTTACAGCGAAGGCCACATATTAATTTCGGCGTCACATGGAGACTGCTCAGGAGTCGGATGGCATATCGTGGTTCACCTGGAGGAGTCTGGCCAGTAATAGTGATCATGATGAATAGTCCCGGCTCGTTTTTGGTGCTTTCGCAAGATCGCCAAGAGGCACGCCTAGTATTCCAAGGTAGATGAGCTGTACATGTGCGTCCTGAAGAATGCCGTTTCGGAATAAGTCTGGAGACCCCAAGTACCGAAGCACGAATCAGTTCAGGGCGGCTTGAACCGGCCGACGTTTCTTCAACTTCGGCAATTCAAACTGGAGCTAGAAAGCTTGAGACGGATTGAATGCAAGCTTCGTCAACATCCCGCCAGGCACATCACCCATGTAGGATGGTTCGCTCGGCCTTTCTGTACGTGGTTCTACGATGTATAGCAGTAGACACGCGGGGCCTGAAGATCCACATCGCGCGTAACTTTATATAAAAAAAGGAGAAAAAAAAGAAGAAGAAACAGGTACAAGACTGCAACGCGAAGACCAGTTCTTATCTCATCTTCAGATTCATGGGCCTGAACGCGGTCCGTCTCCCCCGCAACAAAGCATCTCTGCCACTGGAGAACAGTTCGCTGGCCGTTCATGTGCCTCCAAGAGCAAGGAAACACAATAACGTAGAATGGGCATTATACACCACGACCAGCCCAGCAGAACGCAACATCTTGCGTGTTGTTTCTCAGGCCAATTGATACTATGATCTGTCCCGAAGATTAGTTGCATAGCAATCATCCGTGTCATCAAAACCCTTCTAGAAGGATACGCCCGCATCACTCGGAGCATAAAATGTCCATTTTCTTTACCGATATTCAAAAGGGAAACAGTAGAAGTCGATAGACCTTTCTATATCATTACGATTCCTGTCAGAAACACATATACGTATTGGCCACCCCATAATCCTTCGAGTTCCCTCACGAAGTCCAGCAGCCGTCGACTCATAAGCCATCCATGTTTCATCAGGCATCGATAATGTCCCGAAAAGACAAGGAGACGCAGTAAAAGTTTATCACCGGTCTACCAAAACCGCCGTTTGGTTGACAAACCGGTAACAGAAAAAATGAGAATAAACATAGCCTTTCCAGGTCTGATCATCTCCCTATTGGCTTAGAGATAGAGCTCGAACCAATTTCAAGGTTGCTCAACCGCCTGCCGACAGAGTTGGGCCCGAGTCGAGTGAAAAAGCCCAGAATAAACCTGCCGTTGCCTGGTTGCGAAAGCACGCCCGCGTCACCAAACGTGGGATTAAAAAAAAAAAAAAGGTCGCCGTCTTCCCCCTCGATCCAATTCCGCCTTGCTAACCATCGAGCACGCTGGGTTTTCAGGGGCAAAGGAATCAAGACCCGACGGAATAGCGTAAAATGCTAAAAGAACCGCGTTGGAAACAGAAAAATGGAAGCTGTACGTTTCAGTACGTCATGTCGAATTCCTCCCGCACATCAAAGTCCATCCCTACGTGCTTGGTCCGAAGATGGCGAACGAAGTTGTCGCGGCGGTTGTACACGTGTCCGGTCTTTGCCTTCCGGCACCCAGGAACACGGCAGCGGTACCCAGAGCTGTCGCCGTCGAGCGTCTCGTGCGTCTTCTTGTGCCGCCTAAGGTCCTTCATGGTTGCGAAGGCCTTGTCACAGCCCGCCTCATCGCATAGGTACTCCTTGATATGGTACCTTTCGTGCTTGCTGAATTCGTTTAAAGTCAGTCAACGGTTCTCACCAGATACTGAAAGACGTTGGAGTCGAGGCAATATTCCAGCCTCATGTAAGAGAAGGAGAGTTTTGAGACAGAAGGAAAGTGAAGTGAGATTTACGTCAAATCACTCGGTCTGCGGAAGACCTTGACGCAGTTCTGCCAGCGACATTCGAAACGTAGGCGCGATATGTCGAGACCGGCAGCGGCAGGAGTCGCAATGCCGTTGCTGAGCCCGCTGTCGCTAGCCTTATCGCTTTCATTCTCGTTCCCGGGGTTTAAGGGGCTTAGAGTCGGACTCATGATTTCCGAAGAATAAGAGGGGGTGTCGAGTGGACACGCCATGACACCAAGTGCCATAGGTGATCTCCATGACGGCAAGCCGATTGGAGGTGGATCGTCGACGGAGTCGAGTTTGAGAGAAGTAGCCGTGTTTTCGGAGTAGTACTCGCAGTAGCAAATGGTGTTTCCAAGTAACACACAATAACAAGAATCAACAAGGTTGGGTTGTATACTGGTGTCTAGGTAAAACGCCACCTTGGAGAAATAAAGGGGTTCCTGGGAATGATCGGAAGCCTGATCCGGTGATCAGGAAAGAGCCCGTTAGAAGGGGCGCAACGTATGGGTGTGGAAAGTTGGTGACGATTCCAGAGGCAACAGCGAGCCCTGGCGGTAGGGGTGCTTTGACCGAGTCAAAGAGTAGGCGGGGAAATTCCCCGCATGCGGCTCTCAGAATGGACGATGATTCTCCGGGGAGTTTACCAAAGAGGTAATGGTGTTTGGTAACGGGTGGTCGCGATTGAGGCGTGGTGGTGCTATCGAGCCATTCCGAGGAGACGGATGTGAAGTTAAGAGAATATACTCTTGGGAGTGGAATGCCCAGAGAGTTAGTTATGCTGAGAATTCTCTAGGTGTGGATCGAATTCAACAAGTCCGGAAGCGGCGGTGAGTCGAAGAGTCAGTCAGGGTATCCGATGGTGTTGGCGTTCGGGGTTTTGGAATAAGATAAGTTTCTCGGATGAGGTTTATGTTCGGCGCGGAGTGGCGGGATCTGATTGTCCGGGTTTCTCGGGAGTCTAGTGGGGTTGAAGCGGAGAGTCGAGACTTCTTCTTTTTTTTCTTTATTTTTTTTCTGTTCACGGACAAGGCGCCGGGCCGCTGCGTTACTTAAGTAAAGTTGAGTGCAGATTCGACATGCTTGATCTGGCGGGGCGGTGCATCGGGGGGGCCTCAAAAAGTAAAGGGGCTAGCAATCGCTAGCATTGGTCTGATAATACAGGGTGGGCGAGGGTGGGAGTGTAGATGGGCCAATTGGATGTCTTCGAGGCCTCGAAACTGGAGCCAGCGGTTTGTCTATTCGGGCAACCTGCATGGATGCCCAGCACCCAGCGTGTTGGGCTCCGCTCAAAGTTTGGGCTTCGAGCCTCATTATTCGCCCAACTCGGCCCTAGTCGTCATCACACCAAGCCGTGTCGGTGTGGGCACGAGACCAGGACCTTCCATGAGCCGCAGAAAGCAATCTGAAGATGCTGAAGGCGGAAGCTTACTATAGGCAGAAACAGGAACGCGGGGGAAGATTCAAGATCCTGGCAGACGAGGTTGAAGAAACCATCCGCGGAAATTAGGCCCCGCGAAACCGAGTTTCCATCTCGACTGTCTGGCTGGCTCTTTCGTGCACCACGACTGGTTGCTGCCCGACAGCGTCCTTCTTTCTGATGACCCTCTCCTTTAGCGACAACCACAGCCACGGTTAGCCTTGTAGGGACGGATCTCATTGGCGGCTGGCCCTGTCCAGCCGCTGGGTTTAAATCAAGCTTATCTGATATATTTGACGAGTCCGCTATCCGTCGATGTCTTCTGGAAGCAAAGCTTTGGCTCGTCTCTTATACTCAGTATCTTTCGGCGATGAGGTTGGTGTTAGCTAGCGATAAACACCAATCTACTCAGGCCAGTGACCCCGTCGAAACTCTTCATGGCATGATAGCCGCACCTCGTCGACACCGTAAGCTTGCTTAGAACCCATTGCTTCGACAGGGCGCTGAGCGCGGAATCGAGATCTTATTACTGAGCCGCCAGGCCCGGACAAATCCAGACTATGTCAAGTAGACAAGCAATGAAGCTTCGACGGTTGGCTCATCGATAGTGCGCATCTTAGGGGCCTGTCGTTGAACTAAATATCCGAGACCCGCCGCAGAATCTGGGGTGGTGGATGACGGGCATCAACAAACGGGTTGCACGCGCTGGTGCTGAGGATTTCTAAATGAGAAATACCAAAGACGCACCAGAGGCGAAAATGGGCGAAGGCAATGTCAACTTGTGGAGTAACTGAGGCAATGTTGACGGCGAGCGTCACCGGCCTAGTAGGGATGCGCCCAGTATTCAGCATTGGAGGATACATGCGATATTGCCATGCTGCGATTGACGACCGGAGAAAAGCTGTTTAAGTAACGACGTCAAATGCGACGTAACCTCGTGGAGGGGGGTTCGAGTCGCTAATCCTTGCAACGAAGTTAGATACGGACGTTGGGTCGAAAAGGATTTGTCTTTCTTCGATTGTCACTGTCTTCCAACGGCGTTGGCAGGTTAGGTCCGACGTTGCACTGATATCGAGCCAACTGCCATCGTCTCGTGACAATGCGCACTGCTATGCAGGAGGCCACGGTCACTCGTACTGCTCGATGCGGACGTCGATGGCAGGGTGCAGAAAAGGCGGACGTGATCTCATGCTTGCTCATAGCCCCGAAGCAACCTCGCGACACGTTTATGGAGTAACGTAAGAACAAGTGTCTGGGACTGGTGACCTACACATCATGACTCGGATGATTTCATTTGGGAGGCGAGAAGGCAACCATGTCTCCCTCTGACTCGGCCCAGATCTGTGCCTTGACCACCCCGGATTGCGCATGTTGCTGCCATCAGGACTGCACGCAGGTGATCTAGCCGTGCTCCCCGAGGGCTGCACCGCCAACGAGCTGGTAGGTGCCCCGCCAGATGAAAGAGGTTTAGTCGTGAGACGACGCGCATCCGAAACTGTTGGAGATGTGTCGACCTGATCGCTCATATAAGTTGAGTCAGGCAGGTAGGATGGGGCGGCATTCGAGCCTTGGGGGATGGTTTCCGCTGGGGAGGCAGAAGTTCAGAGAGATGAAGTTGGCTTTGGTGTTGAACGGACTTTCGGGGCTTCCAAGGAAACGTTGGTTGAGTGTAGGCCGCAGCAGGAGGAAACAATTTCTTCTTTGGAAAACAACACAAAACAAAACAAAACAAAACATTCCATCGTACGTACCTTCTTTGCGGTCTTGTCAAACATTGTGGCTGATCTGCAAGCGGGTGAGTGAGGGGCGGGGCGTTGTTTCCCTCTCCTTCCCGTCTCTGTATCTTGGTACCTACCTAGGTGGGTAAGTACCTACGTAGGCAAGCAAGGTAAGGTAGGTAGGTGCGGATGAGGGGTACTTACCTACGCCTTTCACTAGAAGGGTCTACTGGTGTAGCCCCGCCAGTGTCTCAAAGGTAATGGTTGGCTCGATATCTGTGGGACTTACCAGTCAGAAAACACAAGTACTGCTAAAGTGGAGAGGTTTCCGCAGTGAAGCCCTCCCCGGAGAAGGGGGGACAACAACAAAAAAGACAAAGTAGCCAAAGTACCTGTAGGCAGGTTAAAAACGACTAACAAAAAAGGCAAGGGGAATTCGCTCCAGTTCAACCGATCGTTGCACACCGTCTTTCCCCATCCCTCTCTTCTGCTTGTTCTTCTCTGTCTAGATCCATTTCAATTTCAAGTCAGTTGCTTCTTCCTACCTAGGTAGCTGCGCACCAAAGACAATGTTACCTTCCAAGTCAAACAGACCCGCTCACATGGCCATTGTTTATTGTCTCTTTTGTTACCCTCCGAGTTCCATCGAAACCCCGCACCAGTTCCCCAGAAACACGGTTCCATCCTGGAATGTTTTGCTGCATAGCATCGCTGCAATTCACTCCGAACCAACAACCCTAGCCGCCTATGGCATTTCAGACCGCCCTTCGGCAGTGCAACCAACCAGCCCATACCCCATACCCACATCCACCTGGTGATCATGGCAGGGTCCTCGGGAAGCGCCTAGGTAGAGGGCCAACCCTTTCCCCTATTATCGGGGCTTTTGTTTGGCCATAACTTTCAAGGCGCGCCCTTGCCGGCATTGTGTCCATTGTCAAGCACCTTGCTGTGCTGTGCTGTTTTGTTTTGTTTTGTTTTGTTTCGTTTCGTTTTGTCTTGTCTAAGTGTGTGTGCGTGCGTGCGTGTGTGTGTGTGTGTGCCTATCCACCGCATGTTTCCGCTGCACTTCACCCATAATCGCCAAGATGCCTACCTAGTTGGAAGAGTGCTACCTACTGATGTACTACAACAACTTGGCGCGGGGTCGAAGTGTAAGCCCTGGGTTGCGAACGCAGGAAAAAGGAGGCCACGAGAGCCAGCCACCTGCCAACCCGGCCGAGAGTCATGAGGCCCGTCTTGGACGCATGGTGTGCGATTGATCGTCCTCCCCCTGCTGCTTCAACCCGTTTCCACCTTTGACCGATGATGTGTCGGCCGGTTCTCTATCATTCTCTCTCTCTCCCTCTATCGGGGCCACGCCGGGATGGATCATGGCATGACCTTGGTTTCTCTCGCCCCGCATAGGTTCGCGGGCCAAGCCCGGCCAGTTTTCCCCCTTCTGCTTGCTTCGCCAGTGTCGCTGGCAGGGCGTCATGGCTGCATCATGTTTCGAGGGACTTGTCCGAGGTTGATTCACCTTTATTTTCGTCTTTGTGATTAAATACCTGTCGTCTTCTCTCGTCCTCAAGCCCGGGGTTCTCGTCACTCTCTTGGCTTATCCTCGGACAAACATACCATATCTTGTCTTGAACCATACAAGTTCTTGGTGTTCTCAGCTCGCCCTTTTTTTTTTTTTTTCAGCTTGAACCGACCGCGCAACCTTCTCGCTTCTTCAAAGCTTCTTTACGCAGCCTTGGCTTCGTCCCAAAGCAAGCTTTCACAGTTTCTCCTCGCAGGCCTCGTCCAAAGGCCACTGCAAAGTTTCTTCGCACAGGCTTCGTCCCGAAGTCGCTTTGCCTTAGCCCTGACACGCTGCGCCGCTGTCTGTCGATCAGGGACGGCGTCGGCATCCCCCGGCCCCCACGCCGCCACACCGTTTGCCCGAGAGTTTGACACTGGTTCGCTTTGCTCATAAGGAACGGGGAGCCGGACTCTGTCAGCCATGAGACAGACTCTCTTCTACACCTCACTCCTGTCGACACTGCTTACAGCACCGGCATCAGCTCTCCCAGGCTTTTCTTCCGGTGCAGAACGGGCGCCGCATTACCGACCGGATCTCAGACGCTCAGAAACAGGAGCGCACATGGCCAGACAAGCAACCGATAGAAGCGGCCGCTGGCGGCCCCAGATCCATTTCTCACCACCCGCCAACTGGCTTAATGACCCAAACGGCCTTTTTATCGATTCTAAAGGCGTGTGGCACATGTATTACCAATGTGAGTACATTTCCTGCTCGTCCTCTCCCCCTCCCTCCTTTCTCTCTATTCCCCATACGCCTATTCTACCCCAATCTCCCTCTTACCTGTGCTTTCCCTGAAACTCTGTTCTCCCTTGCCCCTCTTCCAGCCCGGTTCATTTTGAGTTGTGCAACACAATGTGCAGCTAGGTTCCGGGCAAGCGGTTACCGACCACGTTTGCCAGTGCACTGTGACTCGCACGCTGTTGCCCGTTTCCATTGGGTCTGCATTCTGCACACGTGCTAGTTCCCGTTGTCGTGGTGGTTGCATCTCTGCCAAACAGGGAAGCATCACACGCCCGATGATGAGCGTGGTAGTCTCACCCCGCATTCTCGGGCGGAACCATTTTGCCTGTTTGGGTGTGCGATCTCCTCCAGCGTCTCGTGCGTCACTCCTCATGCGGCCATACCAATTTTGGCCTGGCCCGTGTTCTCGAACGTGACGCGGAAGACTTTAATTTTGTTTTGTTTTATTTTATTCCATCGTTACTCTTTCTGACCCCGGTAACAGATTCCGATAATGTCGCTGGTGATGGTGTCAAGAATTGGGGCCACACGACCGCCACTAATTTCTACGACTGGGTTGACCACCCTGTCGCCATCCCCGCTACCGCACGCGACGGTTCCATATGGTCAGGAAGCGCTGTCGTTGACCGCAACAACTCATCAGGGTTCTTTCCTTCCAACAAGACCAGTGGGAATGACAACATCATCGCCTACTACACCTCGTGGGAGCCGGACCAGGAGTCCCAGCACGTAGCCTGGTCCTACGACGGCGGCCAAACCTTCAACCAGTATGAGGGCAACCCCATCATCTCGCTCAACAGGCACGGCTTCCGCGACCCCAAGGTCTCCTTCCATCACGAGACAAACACGTGGGTCATGGTCTTGTCGATGGAGAACGAGGTCGCCTTCTACACCTCCAAGGACCTGGTGAAGTGGGAACAGTCGTCTATATGGAACCCACAACGCAACATCGGCCTCATCGAGTGCCCCCAGTTCCTGCAGATCCCGCGCAAGGACAAGTCCGGCAGCGTCGTCGGCGCCAAGTGGGTGTTGACGCTCAGCTTGGGAGGCGGCGGCCCCGGCGGCAGCGCTGCTGTCAGGTATATCACCGGTGAGTTTGACGGCACCACATTCACGCCCGACGCGCCCTCCGGCCGCGCCGCGGCAAGAGACCTCCACGCGCGCCAGGACACCTTCACCCTGTACGATTTCGACTTCGGCCCCGACAAGTACGCCACAGCCTTCTTCCACTCCCAGAAACTCAACGACGCCGCCGAGGATGCATACTCGATCACCTGGGCCGTCGACGCGAGCCAGTACGGGTGCTGCACGCCGACCGACCCAGAGGGTTGGCGTCACTGCATGGGCGGCGTGCGCCGCCACTGGCTCGACGCCAACACCAACAGGCTCGTGTCGGCGCCGGCGGGCGACCTCTCCAAGATCGAGACCACGAAGCCCGGCTGGAACCCCATCGTCGAGGAGAAGGGCGTCTCTGGCCTCGAGGGTAGCAGCGCCGTCATCCGGGACTACAACCCCGCCGTCGAGTGGACGCTGACCGTCCGCATGGCCAAGTCCCTGCTGAAGGAGGGCTCGACCGCTTCGGCCCAGCTAGTGTTCAAGGCCTCCCAGTCCACCGGCAACGAGTCCGTCTCTCTCGGCTTACAGTTCGCCGGGAGCTCCGGTAGCGGCGTCCCCTCGGCGAGCGTCAACATCGGCCGCGTCAGCACGGCATGGGACCGGACCGGCACATTTGCCGTCTCCGATGTTCAGGCCCTTGAGACCGCTTCGCAAGAGGGCGCCGACGCCAAGGTCGAGTTCACGCTGCACGGTATCCTCGACCGCTCCCTCCTCGAGGTCTACGTCAACGGCGGCGTCGAGGCCGGCACTATGCTCTACTTCACCGACAAGCCGCTCGACAACATCGTCCTCACCCGCGGCTCAGGCCCCAGCGACCAGGGCATCACCTTCGACTTTAAGGCCACCGCGCTCAAGAGCTCATGGGGCACGTACGAGGAGAAGACCGTCTCCCAGCAGGACAAGTGGATCACGGAGGAGCTGTAAGGTATTCCGGTGGCCAGCTGCGGACTGCAGTGCTGTGGCAGGCTTAATCAATGACGGGCGGTTTATCTCATGCGTATTTGTAGTTGAAGCTCATGAGGATGCTTCCCGAGCGTCATGAGCCCCTTGGTGACGAGGGGTCTGTTTCTCTCTTTTTTTGTTATTTTTTTTTTATTGAGGGCTTCCGGCCCATCTGTATGAGGCATGAGGCATGAGGCACATCAGATCCCTCGACCGTGAAGGGAGTTTTCATTTATCCGGGTACATACCTCCTCATATTACTAGCTGGCATCTATATGAATCATTAATTATTTTCGCCTATTCCTGTATCGTTTCGTACTTCCTCTGCGAAAGCGGGCTCTTTCTCCGAGATTGCCAGATATTCTATCGAAGGATATCGCGCCGTCGCCAGCAAGCGCCGCAGCGATATACCGTGACCCGTTTGTGAGCTCTCGCATGCAGAGACGGTTGTCATGGTTAGGAGACGGCTCTCGGTCCACCCCCCCCATCCAATTACTGTTGATCACTATAGGATTGGATAAAGATCGGGGTTTTCAACCATGGAGGGGCTGATATCGTGAGAGAGACAGCCCGCCACCCACCTATCCAGATGACCTTTTGCCTCACATTTTCGTCTCGTCTCGAGCCTTTTCAAACTGCCGTCCTCAAGCGTAACAAACGGGGGAAGGGGAAGGAGGGCGGAGAGTGTTCAGATCCATCTCACCACGCACGCCTGTAAGCTTCGCCTCAAAGCCGGGACATTGACGTCTCTACTTGCCACCCCCTCGCGAGACTGTAGAAAGACTAACTAAAACACACGAGACTTTACGTATAACTCAAGCGACTAAACAGCACGGCACACCACTTTCCATACGGCCACGTCCCGGGGGCCTGCTCTCGTCCGACCTCGCCTGCCCCCGCCCCCCCGTTTCCCCAGTAAATAGTCGGCCGTGTCGCGTTGCGATGCCAAGGAAGTGTAAACATCAACAAAAAGCTCTCATGAAAAACGTCCTCGTCCCATTAGAACTGGGCCTGACGCCCAACCTGGCGCGTCCGTGGGCGTCAGGCTTTGTGCAACGTTTGGCCCTGGTTTCTTAGTCCGTGAAACATTCCTTGTAGGCCCCCGCCCGCCTGCCCACTCATCTCATCGCCCGGGAAAGATTGTCAAGAATGAAACAGCTTCTTGTTATTACACTCGTCTATATAATCTCTGACATCAATAAGGCTATCCTCAAGTCGAGGCGCCCGAGCCTCGGTAGCCTGAAACACCCGTTAACCGCGAGAGGGTGTTTCCCATCTCTGTACGCCGAAGAAAACAACCGGCCCATTCCGTAACGTCCAACACGTCTATATCGTACCAAATCCGGAAAGCAGATACATATATGTGCATATATGCCAGGAGAGAAAGAAAAAGTCATACTCCCATCTCCCGGCCGCTTCAACATCAAAACAATTATCTACTAGTCGGTCCATCATCACCGCTTCTGGTGTCATCTCTCGTGTGTGCCGTGCCCATCCTGACTGGGCCCAACAAGTTGCCGAGCCCGCCGGAGCCGCCTGTTGATTCTGGCGCCAACCCTCCCTTCCCACATTGAATACACTTTGTGATAGACAAGGAGAAGCATCGCCAGCTAGAAAGGATAAAGTGTACAATGAGGGAAAGGTATAGGGTATGTGAGGGTATCTAATAGCCAAGTCCAGCGACAGCAGCCACAATCTCCCGCCGTAATCTCCGCTTCACGTTAGCATCGCGATCGGCTTCTCTGAGAGCATCGTTGGGGTCGACCTTCTTGTCGTCCTTCTTTTCTCCTCCCTCCTTCACGCCTTTTTCCTTGTCGTCTTTTGGCTTCGGAGTATGGTCGCCGGACGGGGGCGGGGGAGGGACCTTGGAGGGATCGGCCTTCGGGTCACCAAGGTTTCCTGTCTTGTCGACGGGTGCATGCTCATCTTTGAGCTTTTCTTTTTCCTGCTTGACTTTTTCGGCGGCCAGCGCATCCGCTAGCTGATCGTCCTCCAAAGCTTCGTCTTTGACAGGAGCGATCTTTTTTGCTTCGCCGTTGTTGATGCCCGCCAGTGCTGCGCTGTCGAAAAGGTGAGCAGCATCGCCGCTGGCCATGGCGTATTTGGTTGAGTTAAGAGTCTGTCCGATAAGTCCCGCCTGGGCGTCGAGCTTGCTGTAGAATGCATTGATGGGCCCCTCCTCTAGGTAGTTGAGACGGTGACCACATCGAGTACCGAGCACGTCGCGAATCTTGGGGTTGGAACTGCAACAGTTGCCCCAGCAATCGCTGATATGGTCAACGATGGATCGGTACGGGTTGCGGCGGCGGCTCTGGTCGATGATATGCACCATTGTAGGAATGGCAACCTCATGGAAAACCCCAAAGCCGGCAAAGATCTCGGACAAGAAGATGTAGTCGGCAAAGAATCGTCGGGGAATGTAGTAAATGTCACTCCACCCAACGCAAAATTCGTCCCGGCGAATCTTGTACTCGAGGCCAAAATTGTCCACCACCGAGGCCGCAGCCATGGCGGTGCGGTGGAAGTCTTGTCCCCATCCCCACCAATTGTAGTTAGCGGTATCTGTCAGACACATGTATTCGGGTCCTCCGTGAGATGGCGGGGCAGTGTCAATGACGGAGGGGAAATGAATGTTGTAGGGATTCATGCCGATCCAGCCGAAGGGGTCGACCCAGGCATCGAAGTGGTAGTACATGAGCCCATCGATCTCGGGCTGGGTGTCCAAGATAAGCTTCATGGTGCGGGACACCTGCTTGTAGATGGTAAAGGTTCCGGGGAACTGGTCATGAGTCAAGTTGTGGAATTCAGGGTCCTCGCCCTTGAACATGTTTGGCATAGAGATGTGCAAAGTGTGGAAGAATGGCTCGTACTTCTGCAACATGGGGATGCGTTCAGGGTGTGCAGAGTTCCATCGGATCATGGCCATGGTATTCTTGAAAGGCGACTCGACCTTGCTCTCAATGCCGGTAACGGGCTTGGGCCCGGACGCCGCCTTCGACGCCGAGCCTCCCTCCTTGGCGAAGTCGGGCATCTTGGCTTCCGACATGGTGAGGAAAGCCACGATGAGAACTGTAATAAAGGTGGCGACAGCGAGGAAGATCTTGTTGAATTTTCTCGCAACAGCTGCCGCCTTGCTGAACAAGGACTTGTTTTGGTGCTCGTTGGTCGGAGGATTAGGGTCCTTGGGAGGCGGGTTGTCCATGTAGAGCCAAGAAGCAACGAAGACGACCACAGTACCAGGCAGAACCAAGAAGCTGAGCTTAGTGCCGAACAAAACGGGTGAGACGTAAAGGAGAATGCCGGTCGCGACTGCGGTGGCGAAGCACTTGATGACGGCGTCGGCATCTGGACGCAGTTAGCAGGCGCGCAGCAGCGAACTGTGTTGTAGCAACTCACACTTATAGACAGCAGTAATTGCAAGGCCAATGAAGACGTTGCTGACAATGACCATGATAGCACCGAAACTGTTGTAGCCTTCAAAGAAGCCTGGTTCGTCGGCCTTCAGGGTTCTGATGACCAGGTGGCACAGCAAGTTCATAGAAGCACCAGCGCCGTAGAGGATCATGTTATCGGCGTGCAAGCTTGAGTCATCCGTCTTGAGGAGCGCCTGATTATACACACCCGAGGACGCACTCAAGAAGACCTGGAAGAGCAGAATGAAGTAGGTGCTGAACGGGTATGTCGTGCCCGTCTGGGGGTTGTACTGGGTCACCATCAAGCCGCAAATCTGCACCGAGTAAGCAATGAGACCAGGCCGTCGAGTCTCACGGAGGTAGCACTCACTTGCATCACAATGGCGATCCACTGGATCTTAGAGATCTTGGTGTTCAGGGTTGCAATCATAACCAGAGCGGTGATAAAGGTGACACCGCTTTTGGTCAACTGAATCGTACCGGGATCGGCCATTTTGTAGCTGACGAAGATCTGGGCATGTTAGCTGGGGGTCAACATGTCAGAAAGGTCGGCCGGCCAGCCGGCACCACATACCGAGTTGTTGATGAGCACGTAAAACAAGGCCAAATTGCAGAAGCCGTATCTGACGTCTTTGGTCACTTCTCCGCGAACATAGCTCCAGTACGTTCTGAAGTTGAGCGGGGGCAGCGGACCGTTGTGCTTATCGAGGCCATCGGCGTTACTCGATGAGCTTGCGCTACCGTTCAACGCCTCTTCTTCCCGTTTCTCGTCCAGACTGCTTCGCTCGGCCAGAGGTAGTTCTGAAGTAGCAAGAGAAGAGTAGCCGCTGCCACCTCCACGGGTCGACGGGAGGACGCCGTCGGCGGCCCTTCGCTTGCATTCGTTCCAGAAAAAGATGGTGGATAAAACCATCTTACAGAACTCGGAGATGGTGACGGACGCCGAGGGGGAGAAGGAGTAAGATCCGCCGGTCTGAGAGATCTTCATGATGATGCCGATGCCGACCTGGATCGCGACCAAGCCGAGAGCGGCGGCATAAGCAGCCTGTTGAGGGCCACCGGGGATCCATCCTAGAGGCTTGAGGAAGAATCCCAATACGCTCCCGTGCCGTAACATGATGACGACTGCCAGCCGCTGGAGTGGCGGTTCAGTCAGAGTCGGTTGGGTTGCTCAATATGGGTCGAGAGATGACTGCGATCGAGTTGCGGCGATGAAGAATGGCGAGTTTCGGTGAATTGGCAAAAGAGAAAATAGCTGGGCGCAGCGTAGTGTTTAGGAGTGGTTTCTGGCGGCTACGACAATTGGTGCAGCGGTGCAGAAAAAGAAGTCCTTGATTCCCTTCAGGTTTCCTTGGGTTGGGGGAATGGCACTCGCTGGGTCGTCGTGTTCGATACGCGCATCGAGACTTTCTGTGTATTTGCCGACCGGCTCGCACAGGATGCTTTCGAGTGATTCGAAGCAATCGTCCGTCTTCGTCTGCAATGATTCCAAGATCGCGGGGTGGAAAAGTCGCGCTGGATTTGATTCGGAGGGAAAAGAGGTGAAGTTACGGAAGGTACAGATTAGAGAGGAAAAGTTTAGGTATTGGCAGGTCTCCAGAGGAGGGACGGGGGGGAGAGAGGAGGAAGCAGTGCTCACAGTCGAAGCAAGGGAAGGGAACTGTGAAGGGGGGAGGGGCGAATTCCAGCAGGTGCCTGTTCGAGGTGCTGACTACCTACAGGGTACCACTAGGAGATAGTGTAATTTTCCCATCCTACCTGTACCTGGCCAATGTACAGTATTAGCAGTGATTGCCCGGAATGTACTTTCTGACCTGAGCCAGCTTCCTCTCTTTTTCGATTTGGGGGGTGGGGTGGGGGAGGAGCATTGGCGAACAGCCAAGCGGTTCCAGCAGAAAGGAAAAAGTGGATAAAGGTGGATCCACTGGAAGAAATCTCGTCATGTTCTATTGACTGGATCATCTGTCAGCGGGCGGATGAAGGGCCGCTAGAGCACGCAAGGAGTCGAAGTGGAATGCTGGGACCCCTTTCGGCCCCTCCATCTGTGAGCTCTCTACAGGGGACCACGAGGGGGCTATGGGGACCCGGGGATGCCATGGACGGGGGGCTACCCTTGAGCTTGGCTATGTTTTTAGAAGGATGACTGGAGGCGCCGCCGCCGCACTGTGTCTACATTTAAGGTGGCCGATCTCTGACATCAGAACGGCCAATATCATGTCAAGCCATGCCGGGTATCGTCTGGTCTGGGCTTCTATGCACTGGACACAGATACAGGGTGAAGTGGCCACGGAGGCCTTGCATTGCTCGGTTGGACACGCCGTGGCATACAAAGATCCGACGAATCTACCACGGCGGCCCCAGAAGATGTGGTGGCACCGAGTTTGAGAGGCGGTGGTTGTTTTGCTTGCCAGCTTCTTCCGGAAAATGGCTTGCTGGGGCTAGCACGGGCCTGTCCGGCTCGTCCTGAAGGCTTCTTCGCTGCGCTCTGCAACGGAAGCCGTAGCTGATCAAACCTTGTTTAAGAACAATTACAATTGCAACGCTGCTGAGAACCATGAGTAAGTACTTGGCGTTTCTTGATTGTTATCGCAAATCCATGCTAGGCATCGCTGTTCCAGTGGCATCTTGTTTGATTGTCTGATTGTTCTCATACATGGTTTGCGGTAAATATGCCGCTATAAGAAAAGGATTCATCGTCAGCAAAACCCATGACTAAGAATGTAAGGGATGTAAGTGTGTGTGTGTGGCCGGCTCATTTAAATCTTGATGGTCTCGTAAAGTGGCTGTCTATCGTGACAGCTGGAACGGACGACGCTTCGCCACAGATTCGAAACCCTCTGCCCTGCAGTAGTTTCCTTCCTTTTCAACTCTTTGGTGTGCTGTCTCAGTCTCATTTAGACGTCCTTTAGTCAATTTGATACGAATAGACAACCATTTCCACTTGAAGTTCGCGTGCGTTCCCAAACACTGTGAGGTGGGTCTACGAGTCCGCCACCAAGGTACGACACAGTGTCCTTTTCGTATCCGATCCTTCTTGCCGGTGCAGTCTGTCAAATAATCAGCTTCAGGCTCACTTCACAGTGAGATGAGCAGCCAGTAATATGCCCGATTTTTGCAAGACCGTGATTGTAATCAAACACTCTTGAGTAGGTAGTACATGTACACACCATCGTCTCGGGACACGACTTTAACGAATTGTTCCAGTAGGACCGAAACTGAGACTCGACGATCACGGCGCATTGGTTTACGTAGAACAGCACGAAATGCTTATCTCGCCAATGCTCGGACTGAACCTTCACCCCCTGTCTATGGTTGTTCTGGGTCGATAAAGCAGGGCGTCGGCACAGTCAAGAAATTGAAGAATTGCTTGTCGTTTCTTTCGCTAGGAAGACATGCCCAACAAAGATTGGCGACAACAAAAAGGACGCTGCGGAAGGGACCATTACAACACGGCAATGCAGATCTTGATTGACGGGCTGTATAGAGAAGCTTGCAACTCTCATTTACTTTCGATCTGTGTTTTGATACTGTGTAGGTTCTTGCTCCCAGGATTTCACACTTTCCGTGCCAATGTTACTCGCTCTGCAGTTCTTGGCTCGTCTGCGGCCCAATTTCAACCTCCCTTTCGTATCCGGGCACTGCGTGGTACCTTACGCTGAGCATCCCTGCTACACACACACACACACACACACACACACACACACACACACACAGAGTTCAGCAATTCCAATCCCGACGCAGATTGCTTAAATCGTCAGAACGCAGCACCGAAGGGTCCCAGTACACTGAATTCGACAATATGAGAAAGAAGATAGTACGCATAGGTGGCGTGGCGTCCCAGTGGGCTGAACCTTGATAGCTTCATCTACTTTTGATCTCCCGTGCAGAGAGACTCGGACGCCCCGTTCGTCTTCCCTTTTCTCCGACCCTCGCCCAGATACAGGCCACGCCGTCTCTTACCCGCACTTTTCAGCTTCCTCGCCCTTTGACGTGAATCCAGCACATTATTTGGATCTTGGCTAGGGAATGCTGCAGGCAGACGGCAACAGGATCGCCTCCCCGAAGGACTCAAGGGGAGATGACCTCTAGAATAGGAGAAAAGCGAGGCAGGAGGGAGAACCTTGGAGCACCTATGAAACATAGCAGAAAAACTTTATCTGAAATGGATTCGCTGCGAATTCCCCGGAATTTTCAAGCATCTCCCCTGGACTAGACACCTTTCGCTCGGTTACTCCGGGGTCAATCAGATATATCTATCAAAGGTGGCCCATTCCCACTTTACAGACTTCAGACCGAGTATCCGCCTGTCAGTGTGGCATTGGCCATGATCGCCAAACGCGCCCCGACGAGTCAAGCACGCTGTTTCAGGACATCTTACGCAACGTCGGGGCCGATTTTCCCTTACGCGGCCACGCCCTCACACGCTCTTTCCCTCATTCACTACTAAGTAGGTATGCTGCGTAGAGAAGGGTCATCGCATGCCCGAAGTTCTCGGGCGCTGCGGGCCATGCGCACTCCGTCTTGCCCGTCCGGCCGATGTGACGGATACTGCATAGCATCTTCCCCGGCTATCCCATCTCAAGGAGACACCCGCCCCGTCGGTCGCTCCCAGCAACGGCAGCAGCGTGCCCGATTGCGATAGCTCTCGGTCTACGGACACGGCACAGTACAGCATTATGGCGCCCTATCCCCTGGGCGTTTGGGGCTCAGGGACTGCGGATCGATCCACTCGACTACATCACTCAGTATCAAGGTCAAACAAGACTTGGTGGTACGCCGCCTCATCTCCCCAGTGGCAGCAAATTCTATTAGGCGATCGCCACAGCCAAGTTAAGGAGCAACCCTCGATGTATAAACTTTGCATTTCACTATGTGTTATTTTTGTTGCGCGCTGTTGCACCTTGAAATGAGCAGCCCGTGGAGTCGATGACGCAGGAACTCTGCCAGCCGACCGTAGACACCGTGTGGCTCATCAGCTCGTTCCACCAAACTCGGCCACCCACAGCACCGCACCGTAGCGCACATGCAGACATTTGGGGGGCGCTGATTGATTTCCATTGTTCTACCTCTCAATGCGCCGCCAATCAACACCACAGCCTCAGTCGCACACGCACATGAACGAACCCCTGTCACCTGTGTTGATTACTCCTCCCCCTGCGTCTCCGCCGATCCTGCGCGAGGCTGTAAAAAGTAGCGGTACATTTTAGCCTAACAAACCTAAAGTTCTGTGGTATGGTATCCAAACCAAGACCAAGAGGTAAGTAAGACAGCACAGTCTGGCACCAAACCCCAAATTTTGAGACGTGGTCACTATCAACGGCAGGGAGAGTGAGAACTTGATCCGATCTTGTACGATTGGTGATGTCAGTATTCTCTGTCAAAGCACTCGAGCTGTTTGAGAAGAGCGTTTTCCTTGCAAAATTGTCCCTTCTTCACCATCCAGTCAGCAATCTGATTGCAATCACACACGTGTCAATTCTTTCCCGCCGTGGATGCTCCGCACAAGGAGACAGAGAAAACCAAACAAACGAGGGATAGTCCTTTTAGGACTAACGGTCGTCAAACCAATACATCCCTGACAGTGCCCGACCAAACCTTTTTTGTTTCTCGAAAAAATGGGATGATTCTTTTGAGGTGGAGGGAGTTTCTTGGTTATGAAAAGCTGCGACCGTAGCCTGATGATCCAACACGGAATTCAGCATTGCATCTAGGCCTCGTTGGGGAACAAGCCCACAAGGTCAGGCAGCCCCCGCAAGGAAAAAAAAAAAAAAAAAAAAGGACGAAAAAGAACGATAAAAAAGGGTCGATATCTGAGTGGCCTAGCCCAGGCGTCTGCTCGGAGCAGGGGGTAATAGGACAGTGTAAATAGAGACCACGCTAACTGTCCTCGGCCGGGGCGCTTGACCGGCTCCATTTCCGCAATCCATCGCGACGGCTTGGAAAGCTATCCTGCGGTCGGTGCCTATTTGACACCATGGGTTGAGCCAGCAAATTTCCGTCAGTAGA
Organism: Colletotrichum sublineola; assembly: GCA_020631755.1. Classification (NCBI taxonomy): domain Eukaryota; kingdom Fungi; phylum Ascomycota; class Sordariomycetes; order Glomerellales; family Glomerellaceae; genus Colletotrichum; species Colletotrichum sublineola. The sequence continues at coordinate 2,383,536 of JAHSQG010000013.1, forward strand.
CCTGGGTACCTTACTGTAGATTCATCCTCAAGCTATCTAGGCATACACTAGTTTACGAAGCGGGTAGTCTGAGTTTTGCGAAGCCGTCTGTCTCATGGGACAGTAATCCACTGTTAGGTCGCGATGCCGCACAGAAGGATTTCTACCCCCTGTCCTATCAACCACATACCACCTGGTACTTTCCACCCGCCACCGACCCAGGCCACGACTATCCCTTACATTGAGAATATGAAGGGAGCGAAGATGAAGGAGAGGGATGAACAACTCCTACTCCATAGACATGATGAAGAAGAAAAGGTTGCCTAAGATAAGGAGAATGACCGGTTTCCGTGCGATGCGAGCAGTAGTGTACCTAAAGTACGGATACAGGGAGGAGCGGGGGAGTGGGCGGGAGTGTCATTTGTCGGTTCCCTAATGGGTCCACTACTGCACCCACGCCGCGGCACAGCATTCGCTCGTGGTCGGGGGGATTCAGGAAATTCACGAAAAGTAAGGGGGGAAAAGGTCTAGGCCTGGTTTTCTAGTCGTTGTCCCCATGAGCGTCTCTCTTTCACAGGGACAGATAGATTACAGATTCCAAATTTGAATCCAGTGTTGTATGGCACTGCCATTCGGCTTTGAATCAAGTATAACTCTAAGTTCTAGGTCATGTATCTTTCTATCTACATATGTCATCTCCTTCAAGTATCGGTCTTTCCGACCGTGTTTGGGTACTATTATGTACATGGTGCGACCTTTCAGGGAACCGCCTTGGCTACGTACTTATCTCAGCTTCGAGGGGACCCGAGGTATCCCCCCGCCCCCTGGTGCTTGCTTACTGCTTTTGGGGGGGGCGAGATCGCATCCACTCACTAATTCCCTACGTTGCTTGTCGGAGGGTATCTGTACGCTGCTACAAGGATACGGACCCTGACATTACCTTCTGTCCCTTACCTTATTGTGTACGTATCTTTTTTTTTCTTGGTGGGTACCTTAAGGTCTTAAGGTGGGAAAGAGGGACACCTATCCCCTCGTCGGCCGACCATTTCTCTTGAGCTCTTCAAACTCAGAAGTCCTCTCCATAAGCTTCACTTCTTTTCTCTGCCTTGAAGTCTTGGGTCGAAAACCTGCAGTGCCGCATGCTGCCCGTCTTCATCTAATTCTCCCTGGAAACAAAAAGCAGGCCACGTCACTCACCTGTGTTTTAATTGTCACGTAACAGCAGTTGCGCCGTCACGCTTCTAACCCAAGGGCCCAGAGATATTTCCATCGTTCGCGACATTCTACCAAATCCGGCGCTGCCTCTCGCTTTGCGACACATCTCAACCTCACCCCACCTCTTTTCTTGCAAACCTCCAATACCACCTTCATACAGACAACAGCCGTTGATCCTTTCCTGTCACAATGGCCCCTCCAACAAAGGCAGCCGCCAACGGCGCTGCTGCCGCTGCCACCAACGGCGACGTGAACCGTGAGCCCATCAACGTCATTATTCCCATCGGCGGCATTGGTTCCCGCTTCGCAAAGGAGGGCTACCGCTACCCGAAGCCGCTGATCAACATCGTTGGCCGGCCTATGCTGCTATGGCTTATTGACAACTTGAGCCTCAAGCCTGGCGACACCCTGTGGATGGCCATCAACGAGGAGGTTGACGATGAGTTCAGAATCGGTCAGCTCGTGAGCAAGACCTTCTCTAAGATCGACTTCAGACTGCTGCGCTTGCGTCACCAGACCAAGGGCGCTAGTGAGACGGTAAGCCTTTTTCACCCGACTCCCGCGAGCTTCCTCACTACACGAAGCGATCCCAGAGGGGGGTTAGGAGAACAAGATGGGAGGTGCGCATTGCTAACGAATTCCCGTCCCCATAGCTCTTCATCGTGACCCAGAGCATGACCAAGAAGCACCTTGAGCGCAAGACCGTCTCCCTCGACTGCGATACCATTTACTGGGCCGACATCCTCGAGGACATCCGTAACATGCCCAAGGGCCATGGCGGCTGCTTCTACTTCCCCGACGTCGGTGATAAGCCCATCTTCTCTTACATCAAGACTGAACCCACCAAGTAAGTGAAGCCTGGTTGCGCGGCAGCGCAGGAAGCTCCCCACCCCTCCAACAGCATGTTTAACAGAGTGCCTCCGCAGGGACGGCTTGGAGCGCATCATCGATATCCAGGAGAAGAAGGCCATTTCCAACAAGGCGAATACGGGCGCGTATGTCTTCCCGTCCGCCGCCCAGCTCAAGTCGTGGGCTGCCGAGAACCTTGATATGAAGAGGCCCGACGGCTCCGAAGTGGGCGAGTACTACACCTCGCAGATGATCGCCCTCATGATACAGAACGGCGTTCCCTACCTGGGCATGCCCGTCAGCACCAAGGACTTCAGCGTTGTCGGCACGCCAGAGCAGCTCAAGGACCTCCTGAAGCTTCTCAAGACCGACACCTCCAACCTCCCCATCAAGCTGAAGAAGCGCCGTTTCTGCTTCGACCTTGACATGACCTTGGTCGGTGTGCCCGCCGTGGCTGGAGACTACTCCACCTGCCCTCCCATTGAGAAGAATATCCGCCTCGTGCAGCAGCTGTACAACGCCGGCCACTACATTATCATTGTAAGTCGAGTTTGGGCGCTTGGCGCAAACGACAGTTGCATTCGGAATACCGTCGCTCACTATTCCACAGCAAACGGCGCGTCGCATGCGGACGCATCACGGAAACCTGGGCTCCGTCCTCGCGGATGTTGGCCCGGTTACTTTTGCCCAATTGGCCAAGTACGAGATTCCCTACCACGACATCCATTTCGGCAAGCCCTATGCCGATGTCTACGTCGATGACCTGGCGGTCAATGCCAACTTGGATACTATGCGGGAGATTGGTTGGCTTCTGGACGAGCAGGACCCGGCTGCGCTGATTGGACAAGATGCGGGCACCGCAGAGGATGCGAAGAAGGCCGGCATGATCGCTGCGCGCGACTTTAACACCATCCAGATCATCGGTGACAAGGTGATCAAGTCGAGCAAGTCGGAGAACATCCTCGGCGAGCTCTTCTTCTACTCCCACATGCCCGCGGAAATCGCACACATCTTCCCGACTGTGTACAACGTCGACTACATCCCCGATACAACCACCTACAACATCACCATGGAAAACCGCCGAGGCTTGACCTTTTCTCACCTTCTGGTCGGACGCTCAATTACCAAGGGACGCCTCATCTCCCTGCTGAAGGCTCTCCACACCGTCCACACCACAGCCAGCACCGACAAGGCCACCCTCAAAATTCCCAGTGCTTTGGAAAAGAAGTTCGAAGAGCACTCCCTTGCGCGGGCGAACAACCGCGTGAATATCTACGCAAACTACGGCTCGAAGCTGCGTAGTCGGTACTACCAGAACCAGAAGAAGTACGATGCACTTGGCCCCCTGGCCGCGTCTCTTTTCGCCCGTATCAATGAGTTCCTCGACACTTACGAGGCCGAGGAGAAGGGTGTGCACGCGCAAGTCATCCACGGCGATCCCGTCTTCAGTAATGCCATCCTCTCCAAGGACGAGAAGCTTGTCAGCTTCATCGATGTGCGCTGCCAGCTTGAGAACACCTTGACCCCCGAGGGTGACATCCACTACGATCTCGGCAAGGTTTTGCAGTCACTTTGTGGTTACGATCACATCCTCTTCATGAGCGCCAACAATTACGACCTGCGCGGCGCCCTCGATAGCGACCAACCCCTTCTTGACGAGGCCGACTCGGACCTCCTCTCGAGTCTGCAAGAGCACTTTTTCACCTTCCTCGAAGAGACATACTCCGTACGCCTGCACCGCAAGACCCTCTTCCGTATCACCGCCTCTCTCTTCTTCAGCCTTATTCCCCTGCACCGACCGGAGCTGGGCGCCGTCTTCCTGCGCATGTGCAAGGAGACCCTTGACAAGGCGAGCAATATCAACTACGGCCCCGGCACGCGGTCTACGGCGGGCGCTACGCTTAGCCGGCGGGCCAGCTCCAACTTTGGCGGAGAGGAAAAGGCTCGCGAGATGCCCATCGTTTCTGGCAAGGGAGAGAACCTCTCCATCCCCAATGTCGTCGTCACGGCAAAATAGGCTAGAGGCGAGGGATTCCGTAAGGTTTAAGTAATTGTCGGGGTGGGAACGGGGCATGCGTAATATGCCGAGCTGTCGGAAAGGTGGGTTCCGATGGCGGGGGTGGGGTTGCGTTGATGTAATGAGCGCAGAGCTCCAGGAAAGGAAAGCGGAGAGCTTGTGTGGAGCCTCATCGCATCAGAACTCGTCCTTCTTGACGACGGGAGAATCATTTGCTATGTTTGCATGTGCTTTTTAGGGGGCTGTTGGAAAAAATGAAAGCGTGTCGTCGGTTCCCGGGTTCTTTCTACTCTCAAGTCTACGAGTATCATATATGACTATATCAAGATATCACATTATATTAGGAAGAAAATGCCTTCCATGCGTTCCCCCGTTGGTGAGGTCGCGTCTATGCCATTCGGAAAGCGGCCGGTTATGCTCTCGGCTTCACTCGTTACAGGGGCACGGCCCATTTGCCAACTCTCGACCGCCTTGTCCATCGTCTTATTCTTGTCTCCCGGGGCGTAGTCGCCTGACCGCGGTCTTTTTTCTTTCTTTCTCTTCTATATATATATACATATGTATATATCTCACTTGCTGTCCCGGGCGGTCCTGTGCCGGTGCCTCGCCCATGTCAAATCGTATAACCCCGCTTCGTTACCTTCAATCCGTGGTCGGAGGAATTTTCGATGTGTATAGACAGTAGCAAAAACAAGATCTGGCTTTCTTGGACGGTTACTACAACAGTTCGGGGCGTGCGAATGTCACCCTGTGTGGATTGGGGATGAGGTTCTTCTGCCAGGCACACCGGCAAAGACTTAAGGGGCGCCACGGGAGCATAGCCTTCCTTGACGTGAGGCGAACGCGCTCGCTTTGAGAAAATAGGAAAACCCGCCCGCGAGCCCTGCTCCCGTCCCCCATCAGATCAACGTTTCAACTCAGTGTGTGATGTTTTGCTCAGGCCGTAAGACACACTTCTTGAGCCATTTCATGTGGGGGAACTAGATGGAACCTTTTTTTTTCTTTCTTTTTTTCAAGTCTTTCTGAATGCTTTGGGCATCCATCCATCGCAAGGGTCGCTAGAAGAAGCGTCAATGCCCCGTTATATTGTCAAACAGAGGAAATTGGGCCAAGCCAGAATCTTGGATCGTCTGGCGATGAAGCCGATGTTGCGTCTTCCGTTTTTCGGCCTCATAAGTTATCACATCACATAGAGGAAGGAAAACGACAGTTGGAGGAAAGGTAACGTTCACTATCTAATTGGAATCGGCTGCAGCCACCTGCTCGCCCCCGCTGCCGCCATATGACAAAGATTGAGGCGATTTTAACCATGACCCGGAACTAGTAGACCTTTTGCATCCTCCCCTGAGCCATGAGCGATCTATCGTCCCTCTCCCCCACCTCGCTCATCTTTTGTCATCGCTATGCTCATCACTTCTTTCGCTAGCCCCCAATGCCATCTCTCCTCGTTCAAAATTCATGCATCATTCACTTCACCCATGGCCCCTTGATCGTTCATCACCTGTCGCGTTGTTTGCTTAGATGTACCACATAGTGCCCTTGAACATCTCCGTCGCCTGAGGATCGGAGTCAGGGCCGCCACCGCCCAAAGGCAGAAGCTGCATTGCCTCTGTCGGTCGATCGTTCTCGAACATGGACTGGCCGCGAGCGCCGTACTCGTCAACCATCTCTGCAGCCTTGGGGCCGGAACGGAAGCCCTGGGATGTTGCAATGTTCTCATGCGCACGAGCGCGACCGCAAGCAAGATCCGCGTAGTAGATGGCGGGATGAAGGGAGACCGGGGTCGTTGAGCGGGCGTACGAGTAGCACTGACCGTAGATCATGCGCTGAAGGTCGTTGGGCTGCATCTTGGCCTCGTCGACCAAAACAGTGTAGTGAACGGGGCGAGCAGTACCCTGAATGGCGACGTGAGAGCAGAGGTAGAAGTCCCACCAGAAAGGGTGGCAGACCTCCCGCTCCAGAAGAGTACCGGGCAACGGGTTGCCATTCTTGTCACCCTGCTGGGGGAAGAAGCGAATATGGTGACGCTTGGTGGCCACGATGACAGTCCACTTGGGCTGCTTCTGTCCCTGGTACTTTTGCTCAAACAGCCTCCGCATTGTCCCAACCTCATACTCAAGGACCTGGGCGTATTGTCCCTCGGATACACCGTCGCGGAAGTAGATGATGTGCGGGGGCGGCGCTGGGTGGTTCATGCGCTTGTGCCAGGTGGGCATCAAGCGGGCAAGGAAGTTTTTCGCGTTGATTGGGGACAGCATCTCGACGCGGTAGCCATTGGTCTCGACGGCCGCTGAATAGAAAGTGGCATCCTGATCCATAGACATGGTCATCGAGGCCATCGAAGGAGCGTCAATACCGGGCGTGGCGTGAGACACGTCGACACCAATCATCATGGTAACTTCTTTGAAGAAGGCAGGAGCCTTAACGGCAGGGCCAGAACGGTGGGGGATACGACAAGTAATACCCCCGAGCTTTGCGTTGACCTTCATGGCCACATTCGAATGATATTGGCCCTGGTTCTTCTCAACATGACGTGCAAGAACGCACTGGGTCAGCAGACCAAAGCGGCAGTCGCCTGACTTCTTAATGCGTTCATAGGAACCAGCATTGTTGAATCTCAACACGCAGAAGAGAAGCTGAGGGATGGCTTTTGTCTGGGCCTTGATTTGCGCATAGGCCTTCGCAACGGCGTCAGCAACATTGGGGTTCCGGGCCTCACTGTCGATGACGATGGCGTCCTTTGCCACCTTGCCTCCATGGCCAGTATACGTCTGCTTGAATGTCTGCGCAAAGGCTTGGGCAGTGGCCTTGTTGCATGAGTTCTCGAGAATCAAAAGACCCCAAGATTGAAGAGGTTGACGGTTGGGGATCCAGAACTTCTTGCCACGCAAGTCCCAACGGCCGGCGAACATGGGGCTTGTGATGTTGTTGGCAAATTGAATCTTGGGAGGTTCGAGCAGGGAACCCTGTGTTCGAGCCATCTGATCCTCGAAGACGACACCGTACTGACGGAGGTACGGATCCTCCTTCCACGCCAGCTGGTTCTTCGCGTCAATTATATCGGCCTTGCGCTGATTGGGACGAGTGACGGCAGCCTTGATCATGGCAGAAGTCTGATCAGGATCAAGCTTGTAGGGGTAGCGCTGCATGGCCTTGATGATGCAAACCTCCATCGGGAAAAAGCCAGACTTTGCTGTCTCAACAACAGGCCAGTTGGAGAACATGATCTGGACACCGTACGTCTTCTGAAAGTACTGGGCAATGCTCATCTCCTCGCCGTTGTTGATGAATTTGAAGTTGTCTGCGGTGGCACCCTTCTCACCGTACTGCTGACCGAAAGCAAAGGACTTGATGGTGTACGTCTTATCCCAACTCTCCTTGCCACGGTGCTTAGGAGAGAAACGAAGCTTTACCAACTTGCGAAGATGCTTGAAGGCATCCGACATGGCGAAGACAATGCGCCCGTTCTGGTCCTTTTGTCGAACCGGCTTGAGAAGTTCGGCAATGTCGTTGGGCTTCATGCCCTGCCATTTGCGATCACAAGTGCCCAAAAAGTCCCGAACAAACATGTGAAGCGGGGCATTTCCCTTCCAGAATGCCGTGTTGGCAACATCGACGTTCAGACCAAGTCCGCGGCCAATCTTGTCCATAACAGACTGGTTCATCCGAACGGAAGAGTAGACACCCTTCACAACTTCCAAGCAGGTGCCGAGTTCATAACTCTTCTTGTTGCGCTCGTTGTAGAAGTTCCGCTTGATGGACAAGAGACGCTCGCTGGGATACTGGCGGACAAGGTGATCCAAGAAGTTCAGGCATTCGAGAACGGAATTGTCCCAGTCCATCTTGCCTGTAAGATAGGCATCCAAAGCCGCCAGGTTTATCTTCTTCGTTTCTTTCATGACAAAGAAAAACGTATTGTCTCGGCCCTTGGCGTTAGGGCGGGCGGGCTTGCCCTCATCGAGATTGATTTTCAGACGCTCCTCGCCACGCTGGATTGGAACCGAGGACCTGCGAACGGGTTAGAAATGTGTTTTGGAAGAGATCCGACAAGAGCAAATAAAACATACCAAGCAAGCTTACGGCCATCTTGCAGCCAAAGACACTTGTATTTCTTCAGCATCTGCTGAACCGCGGGAGACTCCCAGCACTTCTTGAAGACAACGTTGTACTTCAATGGAGGAGGCGAGATGGTGACATCATATTGATAGATTGTCACATTTTCATTCCACTGCTTGACGCGGAACTGGTTGACCTCCAAATTCACCGGCTTGCCGGCAGTGTTGAAGCCGGGTCTCCGAATGAAAGGAGACGCGCCCGGGTTGAGAAAAGACTCGGCGGGCGGGTCAATGCGGGTATTCTGGCGGTCCTTTTCGGAACCACCCTTGGGCTTGGCGGGGTCAAAGCCCATAGACGGACCGAATGGGTTTTGAGCTTTGAGCTGGGAAGAATGGGAACCGGAGCGGGATCGACCACCGGTTGGGGAGCAACCGTCTTTGGATCCATCCAAGTTCATGCCAGAGGCACGAGTCTGCTGGGCTCGACCGTTGAAAGACATCTTGTGGATGAGTCGAGGCTGGTGAAGCTCTGTTGGGTGTTCCTAGTGATATTGGATATGAATCCGGAAGGTAATGGTGGTGCTGCTGAAGAAGTTAATATGTGGTTGGTGTGTGGAGGAAATAAGATGGGTTACTGTAGAAGGAGAAACGTGTTTTTGTAGGCTTATTGGAGGATATTGAGGCAGGAGGAGGAAATGATGGAAGGAAGGAGGGCAAGAGGGGAAGAGGGAAGGAGGGAAAGAGGCGAATGAAAGGCAAGCGGCAAGTTTGGGAAGGCACAAGCCAACTCGGGAGCCAGTGAATGGAAAGTGAGGGTTTCCGTGGAAGATTTTTGCTGCAGTTTAAAGGTTCGCGATGTATGAGAGAGGTGGGAAATATCTTTGGGTGTGCCAGTGGAAGTGGTTCAGGTTTTATATGCAAGGTGCGCAGGTATGGTGGGAATATATGCTTAGGTTGGATGGGTATGTGGTTGACCTACCTGATATTGACTGAAGTTGGTTGACTTGGGTTGTGGGTATCTGGGTGTGTGTGTGGAAGAAGGAGAAAGGTCTTGATCGAAAAGGTGCCTTTATATATAGAGATGGGAAGATGGCTGTCTGCCGGCTGAAGGCCTTGCCGTCGGGTGGTGACAGGTACGAAAAGCAAGATGAGGGAAGGAACCAAGGCATCTACGGGAAACAAGAATCTTGACAATACACGCAAAAGTCACATGTTTTTTTTTTAAAGCATCCTGTTGTCCTCACTATAGATATTGACTGGATATCGTTCAAATGCTACATGCTGCCGTTACCAGTTGTACTATCGCCTGCATCCTGTATGGCAAACGCTCCTGCTTTTGCTGGTGGAAATGGCATGATGCAGATATCTATGGAACGAAAACAGTGACAGTGGCAAAGACGATGGAGTGGTTTGTGCATTGATCCAACAGCAGTGGCAGCGGACGTTTGTATATCAAAACATAAACGGCTATACAATAGTCATGCAACAAACCACCCGGCACAATTAGCAAACACCGTAATTTCAGTAACCTCGATTTAGCTCCATATGCGCCAAGTCCTGGTTCTTGCTTGAAGATGTCATTGAATTTCCTTCCAAGATGAGAAGTGAAGTCGGTATCTCGCAGTATGGTTGGCTGGCGTTGACTGAGTCCCCTCGCTACCTCCTTGTTGACTGCATGACACCACGTGGAGACGGCCATCACAAAATAAGCTCGCGGGAAACCCGGGTCGAACCAGTAGATGCAGTGTCCTTCAAACCACAAAGTGGAGAGGTCACTTGCACTGTTTGGAGCGAATGTTGCCATTTACCTCTGTCATCAATCTCATCCTCACGTTCGCGTCTGCAGTTTGAACCGCCCGTTGGTATCCATTTGTTACTCTGATGGCCAACAGAGGGAGGAGCTGCCCAGCCAGCATTCTACCATTTCAGTATTATTGATGACTGAAGCAGCCCAAAATACGCAGCTCATAGTAAGAGTGTTGGTTCCAGTGGTACTGCATCTTCAAATATCACGAAGCGCATTTGTTCCAATATCGCCTGCTTCTTGTACTCAAGGTTCTGGCTAACTAACATTAGTACACACAACAGCTTCCGTGCCAGCATTCCACCCGCCTCCTCGTCCACTCTTGACCCTCTCGCATGCCACCAGTGAGCTACTGGCGCAACCTTATCATAGGTTCTTGCCGATGAAAATGAGTCTGTTGCTGCCGTGAAGGCAGCATGTGTAAAGTATCCGCCACCCTAAACGCCCCATCATTGCGGAACCTCCTAACTTTTTATATTATACAGAACACTGTCGATCATGTCCGTTCTAAGAGACCAAAAGAGTGAGTGCCTTGCCTCAAGTTTGCAAAAAAAAAAAAAAAAAAAAAAAAAAAAAACAACGCAAAACAAGCAAGACAAGCAAGACAATGCCCCAAAGGGAAAACAGTTTGGTCGGGAAGGGGACAGGTCCAAGCATAGTGTGTTGAACTCTGCTTTGTAGACCATCCAAAGGAAAATGACTGTAAGAAAGTGGTGTGTACTGGGGTATCAGCGAGTTCTAGTGTCGAGCTTCACTCTCAAGCCCAACCCCTTCGGAAACCGGCCCCTGAATATTCATTTGTTAGCTCTCCAAGATCAACACTAGTATTTCTCATGTTGCTGTGCCGGTGCTTGACCGTAGCCGGCAGGCTGTGGTGCCCAAGAGGGATTTCTATCGTATGGATCCGCTAGAGTCCTCTGCGACGAGTTTCGCCCACCGTATCCGTACCCAACGTCGTCACCAGATGCCTGCCGGCCATGGGAAGGGGGTTGCATACCGTTGTTTTGTCGAGCACCGAGCTCTTGCTGTGCTTTCCAGGCGCTGTAGTCGGGCACAGGTGTCTCTCTTATGAGGCCCACAAGGTTGGGGGCGCTCAGGCGGAATGCGCCGGGCGAATGCGTGTAAGCATGAGACGGGGGCAGAATACCCAGCAAAAAGGTAATATCTCGAGAAAGAGGTGCCCCTTGGTTCCGTCTCTGCTGATCGAGACGGCGGCCAGCGGCACCTTTCAGAGGCGATTCTCCTCTAGCAAGCTTTCGTGGCCGGTTGAGCTCTTCGTACTCATCGCCCGCGAATGGTCTCTTAGGCGAGTTCGTGACGCCCATGTACTGAGGACCTGGGCTGGCCGTCTGACGGACCGGTAGCGGCGGCATGGGAGTCTGTCGCACTGAGATCGGTTGTTCAATAGCCGGGACCAACATCTTCGGCCGCAGTTGGACAGCCGGTGAGATGATGAGGCGATAAGCAATCGGGTCAAACGTCTCGACCGAGAAACGGTTCGCAAAGTGTGTGAGTTTAGGGTCGGTCGGCCAGAGCTCCGAGATGCGCTTCTCAAGCTCGGAAATAGAGGACAGCTCGCCAAATTGTGATTCGTACTTGTGGAAGTAAGAATACAACTGCTTGGCCTGATCCTTCTTGTCATCCTTCTGTGTGAGACGGTTGACGCATGTCTCGAATACCACGCGAGCGTCTAGGCAAGGATTAGCACAAAGCAGAGAAATTCCAAGATTGACACTTACTTGTTGTGTCGCCCTTTGAGTGCAGAAACTTGAGATACTCCAACATGAAGCTAGCGTCTTCTGGGAACAGCTTGGCACCGCGGTCAAAGATCTTGCCACCGGCAGGGTCATTGTAGATAAGAGCCTCCATCTTGGCAACAGCGATATAGACATCACTGGTTAGTTGGCCCCGACCACGAGCCTCGATGAATACCTGTCTGAGACCCGAAGTCGTATTGCCTTTGCCTTGTATTCTCCGTGCAGCTCGGCAAAGCGCAATCCACACGAACGAGATAGTACGTTTGAGCATGTCCGCTTGTACCGAAAAGCCATGCTTAACAGCCTTTATACGCTCCTCCCTTCCGAGATCGGCTGGCCTGTCGTTGTCACCATCAGGTTCCTCGTCGTTGTTTTCGATAGAATCTTTGACATTCGGGTCGCGCGCCGTCGCTTCCTCAATCTTGCGAACCTCTCGCTCCTCCCGCTCTTTGATCTTCTTGGACATGGCATACAACGTGTCGAGGACCCGGCTGTAAGGCTCACGAATTGCCTTTGCCCGGGCAGTCTTGCTCGCTTCGTCATCTCCGGCGGGGTAAGTCGACTCCACGCGATCACCATGCTTCAGCGCCAGCAAAACGCTCTCAGGGTTGGCCTCGATGCCGTCGGTCAGGAAAGTAAGGCCTAGCTCTTTGCCATCCTTGGTGATGTTATTGGCGAAGCACCACTCTGCAGCATCAACCCACATCTCAGGCCAGAATCGAAGAGCCATCAAAGCTTGCCTGTAGCAGTATAGGATACGGGCTTTGTAGGCTTCGGGTTCCTCATCGAGAAGAACTAATGGGTCGTCCTTTTCCCACTGAATCCACTTCTTCCAGATCTCAACCTGTTCCATAAACTCCTGGTCACCCTCAAAGCCAGGAGCAGGGGGAAGTCGCGGAAGAGTCGTCCGCTGAAGTTTAGGAATCAAGCGGTCAAGCTGGGAGTTTGCTGCCTTAGCCGTCATGTACGCCGGTGAGCGCTTCTGGATGAACTGGCGACCCTTGTGATAGTTAGTATTTACCTTCTAGCTATGCCCAGACGAGACTTACAGTTGTCTTGTTAAGGCTCATCTCAAACTGATCATAGTCCTTCCACAAGTCTGTGAGCGCTGACATGGGAACCGTGATTGCGCGATGGTAGGCCTTGCGCAGCTGGTCCATCTTCTGCTGATCTTGCCAACCACTGCCTCCAACCTGGCCTGGACCACTCTTGATGAACTGAATGTAGTCCTTCCACAGTTGACCCGAGTCACGATCAATGCCGACCGAGCTAATCACGAAGTCGTATGACATGCTGAGGATTCGACGAGCCTCACCGTTGGGATCGTTTGTAAGGTCATATCTCCTGCGAATGTAGTTGAGGTATACTGTCCAGAGCTTAACATTTGGTACGTTGACCAGAGACCGGTTGAATAGTGCTTCGGCGTCCTGGAACCGGTTGGAACTCAGCTCAAGCTGGGCCCAACTTGCCCAGATATCTGCCTGTTGATATGTCAGCGTTGGTAGATCTTGCTAACGATCAATTAAAACTTTGGAACTTACAGCTTGAGGGAAGACTTGGACGAAACGCTCGTACACTGCACGGAGCTCGTCTAGCTGATCGTAGCGGCGGTGTTCGGCGATCAACGCAAGCCAGGCCTCCATATCGCCCCGCGGATCCTCCTTTACACGATCCTCCAGAATGCCAAAGGTGTCATTGGGGTCTCTGCTGGGGACAGGCTGCACAGTCGGAGGGACAGGCGCGTGCGCCGCACTGGATGCTGCACTGGGTGCTCTTACCGCAGTTCCATTGTTTGGCTGCTCTGGAGTAGCGCTGACTTGAGTCTGAACTGGGGTAGATACAGTGAGAGGAGGGTGGTTCTGTGTGACGGGGGGTTGCGTGGCACCTGAAGCAACAGCAGTAGTGGAAGCTGGAGTAGGCGCATCCTCCTCATCGTCAGAGTCTCCCACTAAGAAGCCTCCTTGTGTTTTGGGCTTGCTAGATTTGGGCTTTGCGGATGTGGACGTGGTAGGAGTAGGGGTGGGGATAGAATCGGTTGGGGGGTTGGATTCAGAGGTCTCTGGAACTGAGGTTATCGTGACCGATTCTGGGTCATATTCGCCAGCATCTTCTGAGTCACCATTCGCAGCTTGGGCAAGTGGGAAGGCAGGATCTTGACTTTGTTGGTCGCTATGCTGTATATCATTTGCTTCTTCATATCCCTCTTCTCCCCAAGACGCACCCTCGAAGTGTTGGTCGCTCTGCGGGAGTTCGGGGTTCATTGCGTCGGTGGGCTCAAAAAGTGCGTCGCAAAGCTACGCGAGAAGTATGGCAGATTTCTTTCAGCCGACCGATCGAAGTCCCAATGAACTTCGCGACGAGACACTGGTCAAAGGAGCTATGATCTGATAGGATGGCCCAAAGCGCAAATGCGCTGTTGCTCCTGGGCACAAGACGGAAAACGGCTCGTGGATCGATAGAGGACGGTCGGAAAACAAACAATTGTCGGTATTATTGGCCGAATCGCTGCTCTTGATTGTCGCGTATGGCTGATGGGAGGCAGCGAAGCTGATGATGCTGACAAGGAAAGCAATTGTGCGCAATAATGAAAGACTGCAAGTTGGCAGAGTGAAAGATTGGAGGGTGAGCAAGGACCGAAATCAGGCTAGCGTAGTTTGGCGGTCACCTGGATAAATTACGGCTGCTTGAGGTGGAGAGACCGATTAGATAAGCCGGCATGGTTCACCTCATCGAAGAAGCTTTTTCGCCATAAACACTAGCTAGTGACATTCTATAGTGTCTTGATTGAATACCTATGTAGGTCAAGTCAGCTGCGCGTGCATCTTTAATTGTCAGCAGCTGCAGAGTGAGCTTGAGAATAAAGATGCCCGCTCCTTACGAATAAAGATGCCCGCTCCTTACTGGGATACTCAGAGATTGCTGTGCATGCCCAGACACATGGTCAAAGAGGGGGATGTATATGGACCTATACCCTCATCGTCTGCTTGTCTTGAGCTTCAAAGTACCAAATCTGAAGTTGTTGGTGAGAAAATACTATTAAGAAATAAGGAAATGACGAGCTACAGCGACTCAGTAAAAGCAAGGTTGGTGGTGTAGGTGTGGCTAGGACCTTGTCAGACAGGCGCGCACGATAGCCCGAAGAGGCTAGCGCTGAGGAACGTATCCCACTTTACGCGAAATTCGCGGTCAGGAGGCAGGCGCGTCCCATGTCGTTGTCCCGTCGCAACTGACGAGCCAATACTGGAGCCATCTCCTTTCATCTCTGCCCGCCGCAAAACAAATCTGCCTCCCCAAAACACCATACAAACCCATCATCCCGGTCGACTTCTTCCCTCGCGACTTCAATCCCACCTCCCTCGTTAAGATCTACGTGACTATTTTCCATCCATCTTCCATTCCCCTTTTCGCCAGCCGGTCAAAGTTGCTGCCGCCTACTTTTCACGATGTCGATTGTCTCGCTCTTGGGCGTTCAGGTCCTGAACAACCCCGCCAAGTTCACGGACAAGTACGAGTTCGAGATCACCTTTGAGTGTCTTGAGTCCTTGGAGAAGGGTATGCGACGCTTTGTTTCGTTCTTTTCTTGCAATGCCTTGACTACAAATTATTTTTTTCTCGGCTGACAATCATCTCTCATAGACCTTGAGTGGAAGTTGACCTACGTTGGCTCGGCTACCAGGTCAGTCAAAGTGAATTTTTCGCATACACCGCCCTTCGCTAACTTGCATGAAACAGTGACCAGTACGACCAGGAGCTCGACAGCCTGCTGGTTGGACCTGTCCCTGTCGGCGTCAACAAGTTCATCTTCGAGGCTGATGCGCCCAACACGTCCCGAATCCCCGACGCCGACATTCTCGGCGTCACTGTCATCCTCCTGACCTGCGCCTACGATGGTCGCGAATTCGTCCGCGTCGGCTACTATGTCAACAACGAATATGACTCGGAGGAGCTCAATGCGGAGCCCCCTTCGAAGCCTATCATCGAGCGCGTCAAGCGCAACGTTCTTGCCGAGAAGCCCCGTGTGACTCGTTTTGCTATCAAGTGGTATGTTGTCAACACTTTTGATGAGGAGAACGCGAAACGATAGTGTAGCTAACCAAATGATGATTAGGGACAACGAGGCGTCCGCCCCCGCCGAGTTCCCTCCTGAGCAACCCGAGGCTGACCTTGTTGCCGACGAGGAGGAGTATGGCGCTGATGAGCGTGAGGAGGAGGAGGCCGAAGCCGCTCTCGACAGCGGCGCCAACGGCGAGAAGCCCGCTGGTGAGGATGCTGAGATGGCTGGCGTTGAGAACGGAGAGGGCGAGGCTGCCCCTGTCGAGGAGGATGAAATGTCAGACGACGGCAGCGTCGACATTGAGGGCGAGAGCGAAGACGAGTTGGAGGAGGAGGTTGAGGGCGAGGGCGAGGCTGTCGATGACGATGCAATGGACGTCGATATGTCGGCTGACAAGCCTGCCGCCTCGACCAGCAAGGCCACGGAGGTTGCTTCCCACTAGGTTGCGATTTTCGACAGTTGTTTTGACGCTTTTACCCATACCCCAATTGCTTTGCCGGCTTCGGAGAATATTCCACCAGAATATGCGCTGGATGGCGGTTTACACGAAGAATACGACCTCGACGATGATTGCATAAGGTATTCGAGCCATTGAGTATAGATGAAGTGGCTTGAGAGGAGGACCAACCAAGTGTCCCTGATCGAGCCTTGGTCTCTGTAATTAGATGCAAATGATACATTTTTTTCTGCGGACGTGGGTTCTCACGACGTCAGCTGGGAAGTGCGACTACGAGGAAGCTAAGTGTTCCAAGGATCCGAGCCTTGGCCCAAAAGCACTGCTCGCCGCTCGGTGAAGAACCGACACACGCCTAGCTCCACACGACGAAGCAATGCAATACGATCTAGCGCGTTCCTCTGCATCGTGCAATTGAGACATTTTCAAACAAACGGACGACGGGCTCGTCCGCCAAATTACCCCAACACTACAAACCAAATGCCCCTCTCCCTCCAGGTCCTTGGCTTGGACAAAACAACAACGTGAAATCCCACAAAAGTGCACATTTCCGGCTGTAGCGCAGCGCCATCCACAACCGCCAAGGCCGCTATCGAGACCATTGCAAGCCCTGAACCGCGAAAAGCCGCCCCGGTGACCGGCGCTGGCTGCGTACACGACAGCCTTAATTTTTCCTGTCTGGTGATGATCGCCGGTCGACTCCGACACTGACACCCCCGCTTATCTATCCCACCTTGGTCTCGACATCTTAAATCCAACCCCGCGCGCGTCTGAATCCTGCATGTACTGACTTTGCATCGTTAGGCTTCCAATCCGTTCGCTGCCCTGCGTCACGGCCTACATTTGGGGCGTGCGTACGTGCATACGCGGAACGCATCCGCGCGCACTACTCCGGCTTAGTGGCCGGAAGCTTGGTTTCGGTGTCGTTGGCCGATCATCGCACCTATCCATTTTGCCGAGGAGTCATTTCAGTGACAACTTTCCTTCACCCATCAACCTGGTTGGGCTATTGCATTTCGCGCTCAACACTGCCTCCTATGGAGACCCCCTATGCTCGAGTCGAGCATTCTGATGCTCAGCCGCATTTGAAGTTGATTTGATCTAATCTTCCAGAGGGGTGAGGCATCGAAGCTGCCTAGCGGTAAACACTAGGTGTGCTGCTGTTGGTCGCCTTGCTAATTGTCTTGTGGGCTGTGCAAATGAGTATTAAATAAGGCCTGCTGTTCAAGTGACAGACTGCCTATTTTTCTCGCCTCTCTTGATTTTATCTTCCTCGGACAGCGTCCTTAAAGATTATTTCCATTGAATTTGACCTGATTTTGAGAATTGCCCTGAACCTTGAACCATCTTGCATCTTGCCCGCCATGTCAACGCAGACTCCCGAAGAGCTTCTCAGGGCCGTCGAGGTAAGCCACGAGCAATACCTTCGCAGCCTACGAAGCCTTCACGAGTCCCTAGCCGGCGCTATGCGAGAAAGATCAGAGCAACAAGTAGTTAGTGGCACGTTGTCGCCATCGCCTCGTTTCTCTCATAGCCCTTATCAAAGCCCTTTCCAGAGCCCGGTGCTCTCAACCGAGGCCACATTCCCGCCGAACACCCCTCGTGGTCGTCGTTCGACCCTCTCGGAACAAATCGAGAAACGACCACTGCCTAACGATGCCGAAACGAAACACATTCCGGCCTCGATCCACTCGGAGCTTGACGTCGAGTATCTCCCCTTGCTGGACGTCACAGTCCCTCGCAGCGCGTCCAGCTCTGATGGGACTTTCACCCCCTCCGTCTCGAAGTTCATCAAACGAGTAGCTTGGACGGACAACCAGCTTCTCCGTCACCTCAAGTACTTCGACTTCACCGGTGGCGCCGCTGTTTGCTTGGCAGATGTGATCAAGCGACAGCTCGAGATTGACGAGAACGCAGACTTTGCCATTTTTGCTGCCTACGAAAGCCAGGGATACGTCAGTTCCACATTCGAACTGTATGACGTTGATAAGGAAGGATTCCCTCGTCCTGTAGGCAAGCAGCTTGACGGCCAGCCGGTTCCGTCGTTGAGCCAGATCGTCGACGCGCCGACGGTGTGGAACGCCCTCAAGGGCATCCATGCAGACGGCCAAGCCGTCGGGCTCGTGACAATCTTCCAGGAGCCTTCACCCCTCATGCTCGGCGCTCTGCACATGACCATGGCTCCCTATTTCGACATGACGGAGCTCTTCGATCACTTGATCACGGACCACGGGAACAACGGCAAGACGACAGCCCACGTCCACCGCGCCTTCGCCCGTGACTCGTCTCCGCGGCACTTGCGCCAACGCAGCTTCTTCTTCGTCTTCAAGTACTACACCGTCGTCGGCGAGGGCCTCGAGCCCGCTCCATACCAGATGTACGACAAGCGCCCTGCCGACCGCCGGGCACGGGACCACATCGACGTCGCGGAGTGCAGCTCCATCCTCGCTCTCTCCCTCTCCGGGCCCCCGCGTCAGTCCGTGAAGCAGACCCGCCGTCGCGAGGGCCCGCAAGAAGGGTTCCTCTTTGACACTTTTGCGCCGTGGCACCTCCTCTCGATCCAGTCCTTCCCGGATGACGAGCACACCCTCCGCGGCGGAGACGCCGAGGCGCGCAAAAACTTCCCCTCGGGGCCGTACGCATTTCTGGACGCCCTGGTGACCGAGTATCGCGACGCAACGAAGCGGAACCTCGCCCTCCACGCCCGCATCGCCAAGCTCATCACCCCGCCCACAGACTTCATGTTCGACGCTCGGCTGAGAGATAAATTACTGTTCGAAGATCAAAACTTTACGTGTAAGTGTAAGCGCAAGCTCTTCTTTACATTTAGCTAATATTGCTTTAGATATCCGGCGGTACTTCTGGGCTTACAACACGCTGGGCGTCGTCAACGAGGGTCTGCGCGCCATGCTCGCCGCGTACCGGGACACCTTCCCCGACGACTTCTGGGAGGGCCGGCACCAGACACTGTGGCCGCACCCGTTGCCGGATAGCCCCGAGGGTCGCGCGTACCGGGACAAAATGGCGCCCCTGCGGTCGGACCTGGAGAGGGCGTGCCGGGACCTGGAGACGGTGCATGCCAAGAACGCCGCGACGCGGAAGGAGATTGAGAACCTGAGAGACCAACTCTTCAGCGGGAGCTCGATCAAGGAGTCAAGAAGGGCAATCGAGCAGGGCGATAACATCAAGGTGCTGACTCTGGGGTCCATGGTGTTTCTGCCCTTGACTTTTGTGACTGTGAGTAGACCCCCTCCTTTTGTCGCCCCCCGCCCCACCCTCATCTGTGATCCGTCTCCTTCCAGACCCTAACGTAAAACATCACAGTCCGTCTTCGGAATTACGGAATTCAAAATTCCTCCTCAAGACTGGCGGTTCGCAGTGACCATGGTCTGCGTCTGCGTGCCCTTCATATTGGCCCTCATCCTCCTGCAGACGCGGGCGGGGTACTCGCTCGCGAGGCACACCTTCGCCGCCCTCGCGTGGCCGTTCCGCCGGTTGGTAGACGATGGAAGCGGTGAGAGGCCTCCGCCGGCGGTCACCATGCGTGCGGCGGAGGTGAGGCCGAGCAGGAAGAGGCGGCTTACGATCCGGAAACCGCCGCAACCACCGCCACAGCCGCCAGCTCAGGAGAAACACCAGGAAGGGATGAGGTCGGGCCTGGGGTCGTGGTTGGGCTGGAGGCCGTCGCTGTATAATGGCGTCATGAATGTGGGTAGGGACAAGGCGAGCGAGGAGGGCAATACCATGGTGTTCGGTCATGTTTGATGTCTGGGTTTGATGGACTTTGTCTTGCTCTTCTGAGATACCCTCCCAGTCTTTACTACTACTGTAAAAGGATGCCCGATTGTAGTGAACGAAACATAACAAAATAAATGTACGACGATCCAAGATTTAACCCACTTGGTCCAGGGCCAAGAATCATGATTCCGTATCGGACAATCTAAGCTGTTGCGTCTAGGCTTTGGTCAACAGGAATAAGCCGCAGCCTGTCTGCAGCTGCTGCGACATGCAGATCGTGTGATAAGCATCACTCTGGCTTGAGCTGCATTTCCTATTCTCAACAGCAGCAGCAGACAAAACCCTCACAGAGGAAGAAAAGCCTCTACTCAGCATCGCAGAGGCACGTTCTGGTTGGTTCGGATGAGTTTGTTGGAAGATCCAATAATAGCGGTCGATGGATGGACTACTATCGGTAGTCTACTCTTCAGGAAGGTTTACTTTTTAACAACCTTTCTCTTCCTGGCTCCCAACGGCGTTGCCACCGGCCAACCGGTCTACATCCGCAGACGTAGCAGATCACACCCTGTGATCCCACGCAAGAGAGTTTATGGCACGAACTTTACCCGCAGTCAGAAATCTTAATCCTCAAGACGTCCTCCGAGGTGCCATCTAGGTACCGGTACTCCTTTTGAGGTTTGTCGACTTCTCATGTATTTGACGGGGGTTGCCCCTGACAAATGGGCCGGCGAGGCTCTCTCTCGTCTTCTCTCGTTCAGGCTGACTCGTCCAGTGTCGACCCCCGGCCCGGCAGTCTGGAAACGGGGCCATGGAGAATTTCGGCCGCTCACAATCCGACGCTGTCGATCCCCGCGTGCTCCATATCCTCTCAGGCTCGGCACTGAGGCGGCCTGGAAAGCAGCGCACAGCCGTCAACAACACCGTCATGTTAGCCGTCCAATACAGCCAACCCCCCTGTTCGGGAGAAGCTCACAAGGGGAAACGGCCAAGCGGCTCTCGTCATCTGGAAACACCCTAGGCTTCCGGCAGATATCTCGTCACGTCGCTGCCTCTCCCCCAAATCCAGCCCGCGACCTCTGGTATCTACTGGCCGCAGACGTTTCAAACTGCACTGCGGCCAGTCGCACAACGTCCATGACGCGGCCGAGTCTCCAACCTCCATAGGTTCGTACCTCTGCCTCACCGGCTGACGAACGCTGGCGGAACACGCAAGCCAAACAAACTCAAAATCCACCCGCGGGAACTCTACATCTGCCGACTGCTCGGCACCACGAGAAAATTGGACAGTACCAGCAACGATAACCAGACCACGCAGCGATGTCGTTGACAACACAGCTACCAACCGCCCCACCATCTTGCTGTTCCTCTTGTTCTTCGGTCAGCCCCTCGAAATAGCCGGCCTCACTGACACACACCCACACCTCGCCCGGCTTATCCACCCGTTCACAATAGCCCCAAACCCAAACTCCAACCAACCGGCTGCCGCCGTCGACTTGCAACCTCCGCCGCCGAAACACACACTACAAGAAACGCGCTGGGGGGCAATCTACCAGTAACGGTGTCTCACGCCGTATATTCCCCCATCCCACAGCCGAACATCGGATGAGGCAAAAGGATCCTGAATAGTCCAGACTCTTTCTTTGCGTCTCAAGGCACGGCAGTTCTGTCATCGCCCCATCGGATAAAGCCTAATAGCCGGTTTCAGCAATAAGGCGAAGGACAGACAGACATCGGGTGTGGCTCCTGCCAGTCTATCGCCCATGAGAAAATACCACAGCACACAAGCCCAAGTATACGGCAGTGACATCACAGGACAGCAACGAGGGCTAAGCGTCGACAGATGAGAATCATCCACTTCATACCATTTCTTGTCGTCCCTCTTTTCTACCGTATCGTTCAGACATGAAGTAAACTGAAGGGGAAAAAAAGGGACATACAATAGAGCAGCCGGACCAGCCGAACACACCTACGCCGTCATCGCGCACACAGACGTGGACTAGGAAACAGGAAAAAACACAAGACAGCAATACAGACCCAAACCTGCAACAAGAAGCATAAACCATGTGAACCTCCCTGTTTCGCCCACACGAGAGCAATTAAAATAGCGTAGCAGGTATATCGAGAGAAAGCCTCCAAGCCGGACCGTGAAGTCAGCTATATAGTGCAAGACGAAAAGCCGAAAGGAAAACCCAAGCTCCCATATCCACGGTTGTAGTCTTATACGCGACCTAGCCCAGATTTTGTCGCTTTGACAAAAGTAATCGCAGGGGAAAAAAAAAAACACTGACGAATGCAACAGAGGCAGGTGCAGAACGCCAGTGTGCTTAAAGATACCGAATGAGATCGTGACGAAGTGAATTAAAGGCAGCCGTGGCGGGAGGACGTTTATAAAATCGGGCTCGGAGAGTGAGTAAAGAAGCATTGGCAAATACAAATGCTAGTGCGGAAAGTCGAGGGCGATGCAACGACGAAGACGAAAACGTCGTGGTATCAGGTTTCAAAGAAATGCCGAGAACGCCTAATTCCATGAAAAGCCAGTCGAGGGTATCTCCGGGAAGGAAAGTTATACAGTCGAAAGTTGGGAGACCCGTGTGCTGGCGTTTACCACCCCTTCTTTCTTGCGAATCGCTTGTTCAATAGAGTTAGGACCTTGGTCACATTGAACTGGACGTATTCAAGGTCCAAGTCGTCCTGACCATCCTTCTGCATTTCAAGCAAGTCGTCAAGCTTGAGGTCCAACTCGAGTAGACCACGATTCCGTCCTGCCTCATAGTCAGCCAAATGTGTATGCGCCTAGTTATCGCGTCGACTTACCCTTATAGTGGAGAGAAATGACAAAAGTTCCCGGCAGGGGGCTTGTGAAGTTGAAGTAAATATTGGCCCTCCGGTTATCTGGGACGTTGCTCTTCTGGATGACACCCTCCTTTTCCAGTTGCTGATGGGTGAACTTGTAGGGCCCGAGGACCTGCTGCTTCTGCTGTTTCCGCTTCGTTCCCTCACTCTGCGACCGCACGTTGTGGAGGTAGCTCTTGTACGTTTCCAGTTGGCCCACAAGGTATGTGTTATGGTCGCGGATAGTCTTGTAAACCTCCTCCAACTTGCTCGTCTCCTGAATGACACCGTCCTTGAGGGACCCAAGATGTTGCAGTTCCTGCTCAACCTCATCACGCAGCAGCCCAAACTGGTCGTTCTTATCAATAACCTTCAGTTCCTGCAGCTGGGACAGCAACTCCATGGCCCTAATACCCTTGCGAACCATGACAGCGTCATTCCGGCTCGTAGCCGCCGCGTCGGCGACTCTTTCCAGTCGCAAGGGCCGCCGTGCGACACTGCTGTTGGATGGGATCGAGCGCATGATCTGCACAAAGACGGACTTGGCTTCCATAAAGTACACTTCCTCTTGCGTGATGTCGAGCGCCGCGGTCAGGTCGTCAATTGCCGTCTCCCACCTACTGAAGAGGGGAAGATTGATGACGCGGTTCTCCTTACGAGGAACCTGCGTGGGTGCGTTTCCAAGTTCCGACATGATGATGCCCAGATGCGAGTTGTCATCCTTGCAGAGCTCTTTGTTGTGCTTCTCAATCAGTGCATGCATGGCGTAGATTTCATTCAAAGTAATTGAAAGCTCCAGGTCCTTCTTCGAGAGGGCGACGTAGTTGTCCATTTCCAGGCTCTCGTAGAAATCTCCGACTTCGCACAGATCGAGCATGAACTTGTTGATACGCTCCTTGTTTTGTTGGATGAACGGCTGCAGCTTGGCCATGTACGGCTCCTTGGCGTACGAGGGCTTGTTAGCCAAGTTCTGCAGCATTTTTGCAATCAAAGTTAGTGTCCTTCTCGGCCGCTCGGCCGGCTGACCATCGATGAGCATATAGGACTTTGGTGTAACGATGGCGGGATTGATAAATCGCAAGAAGAAAAAGCCGCCGATCAGGGTGCAAATAACCTGATCGTTAGCATCAGGGTATTTGCGCTTTGTCAGACTGCGAATCTGTTTGCAAATCCACCGAATGCCGTAGGGAGCCTCCTCAAGGCCGTCAATGATGGTCGTCAGAAAGCCATTAGCGATCTCGGTAAGCATCGTCAGGCGCGGCTCAATAATTGCCTGGACCTGCGGGTTCTCGGCGGCCTGTTCAGCCGTGATGCCCTTGGGGAGCGAAGGGGGAAGCGTGCCGGTATCCTCCTCGATCTGCTCAATCATGCGTTCGTAGACTTTGAGCGGGTTGATCTCCAGGTCGAGATCCTTCAACTCGATCAAACTGTTGATTCTATCAGCCAGGACCGACTTGAGGAAACTCTGACCCGGTCCTCTGCGTGTGTACGTCGTCATCATTCGCGAAACTGGGGTGTTGGCGCGCAGAAGAGACGAGTACTCGGGGGTGTTGTCGAATTGGTACGTCAGAACAGACTGATGGTACAGGTTAGCGCAGCATCTTGCGTGATGGCCTTTCCATACAACGAACCTGGAACATGGTCAAGAGCAGATGCTCTTCGCGACTCTCGTACTGGTTTCCGTAGATGGTGAACATGACAGTTTGCAGCAGAGAGTCGATTTCTGACATGGATACCAGTCGGCACAAGTGCGCAATGTGTCTTGGCTCAGACTGGAGCAGGAACATCAGATTGCCGTACTTCTGCGTCTTATCGTCGTTGGGAAACGCGCCCTCTTGCATATCGGTGGCGTCTTCAAGGTGGCTAGCGACCTCGTTCTGTTCTTCCAACGCCATGCGGTTCTGGATAAGAAGCGCGATTCGGGAATCGAGGTATCGCACGTCTTTTTCGAGAACGAAATTCTTCTTTGATTGCGAAGAAATCTTGGATTTCAACTCGCGAAGGATTTTCTGGGCTGTGGAATGAACGTTAGCAGGCGATAGCCACGTCGCCGAAGGGCGGATGTGCATACCTTTGGCCAGGTCATCCTCAATCTCCAGGTCAGTCTCGTTCGCTGACATGGACATATACAGGGCGGACATGGAGTACCGCTTCGATTGGCGGGCGGACCGCGATCCATCGTAAGAGGACATGGTGTTTTGGCGGGAAAGAGGTTGGAAGGACGAGGAGGAAGCGGTCGAGGCTCGAGAAGGTGTTTGTAACATAACGGACATGTTGAGGGTCGCCCAAGCGAGCCCCTGCGGTTGATAGGGTCTCGACGTCGTCTACGACGAGGTTACGACAGCTGATAGCGATAAATCGGTGCGCGGCTTGATGATGGTGATGAAGTACAGCTGTGGTTGAGGCGGATAGCGGGGTGACTCGAGGGGATCCAGCATGAACTGATTGAAGAAGGTTCCGATCGGAGTCCAAAACCGAAATTCTCGTTCAAGGACCGCCGCGATGTGATTGGGAAAAATAAAAGAGAGCGGTTCGCACGACGTGGTTGCAAGGCGGAGATGGAGGGGGTGCGGCAGAATGGGGGGAAGGTCTGCGACGAACGAAAGAGCCGAGTGGAAGCGAGTCGTGGGTGTCGTGCGGGAAATCGTTCGGTTAGAGTGTGAATGGCTGCTATGAATGTGTGCGTGTGCAGGTGGGCGAGTGTGTGTTTGTGTTGTGGGCACAATTGGTAGTCGTCCAGCGAACGCCACGTAACACTGATTGATGTGCTAACCACCTAGGAGGAAGGAAATGCCTGCAAATGTGGGATGAGTCGGTATCAAAAAAGAGAGAGAATAGCAGGAGGCCAAGATGGCAGACTACAAGAATGTGAGGTTGGTTTTTTGTGGTGTTTCGAGCGGAAGCTTCGTGGGGGGGTGGGCAGGCCGAAGGATATCGTCTTCGATGAACGTGATAGGGCGCGGCGAGAAATCAGGGCGCTGTTTTAGCTTTGGCAGACGCAGCCGCAAATGTGTGGGTGCTGGCGATTAAATTAAAAATCAGGCCTAGGAGCGCGGCGAGGTTCCAGATCCAGTCAGATAACCGGGGACTCGTGCTGCTTTGGGGGGGCGTTGATGGAGGTGGTGGTGGTGGTGGGTGGTGGCGAGAGCCCTCTTTTTTCTGGGTCGGGTTGGTATGAAGAAGAGGGATACTCCCTTGAGATTGTTTGGGGCGCAAAGCCGGCGACTGCGACTAGATGAGTCTGTTGCCGATTGCAGGAGGCCAAAAAAAGGGAGTGAATAGGATTAAAAACAGAACAGAATCGAGCCGACTATCAGAGAAGAAGAGAGAATGCGTGTGTGTGTGTGTGTGTGAGAGAGAGAGAGAGAGAGAGAGAGAGAGAGAGTATGTGTGTGTGTCTGTGTGGGTGAGGAGTGTTGAATGTGCGCTGGCTCTGTGTGGAATGAGGATGGGGACTTCTGGGGTAAGGTAGGCCCAAAGTAGTGCAGCAGAGAGATAGGACGCAGCCTCGAAAGGAGGGGGTAGTACAAACGAAGGTTGGACTGCGTAAGGCGGCGGTTCAGAACGTGCGAAAGGATGGACAAAAAGAAGTGCGCGCGGCGGAGGGGAAGAGGGTGTGTGAACGTGTATGTGTTGTGTGTGGTGGGGTGGGGTGTGGTATACAGTTGTACTTAATACGACCGGGCAGAGCAGGGCAGGTAGACAGACACCAACCTAGGTTACAGTAGGTAGGTAGGAAGTTTAGGTACAAGTACCATCCATACTTACCTAGTAAGGCAGATGCAAGAGAAAAAATTAAGGTACGGATGAATAATGCTGCGGGTCGGGTCGGGAATAAAGGGGGTAAGGTACTCCGTAGATTGGGACCAATAGATGGACAGGCACAAGTCACCCACCAGCCAGGAGGGATCAATCATGATCATCTACGATGTGTTTTCAAGGCATAGCGAGCGGGTTCTCTCAAAATCTAGCGGGTGAGGAAAGCGGATGGGCGATGTGCGGGATCCACGGGGCAGGATGAGGAGGACGGGAGTCCCTGGCCGGGGTGTCTGGTAGGTACGTGTCGCAAAGTCGGGGGCTATTAGGTATGTATCATATGCTTCGAAAGACCGACTCGACGCTGGCCAGAAGTGAAAGCGCGTTGATTGTGCGAGCATCAATTCGAGAGATCCCAAAGAAACAGAGCAGCTTTGATATACGTGTATGAGGGCAGAGCGAGTGAGTGAGCGACAGATGATATGATTGAATAGATAGGTGAGAGTGAGGAGTCACGTTAAATGGTGTTACTTGATGGTGTAAACGGTAGTGTAGAGTGGAGAGTAGTGGATGGTGGGGGGGCAAGGACGTGGAAGGGCACGCCAGGCAGGGATGGAAAGGGGAGTGGAGAGCGAGCCCCTTGCCTCGTGCGTGTGATGCGGAGCGGTTCCTGGCTTCAAGCGATAGGAGGGGGGGGGGCATGTGGGCAAAAGCGATCATGCCGGCCAAGTACGTACCGGACACTTGCCCAGGTACAAAGAAGGCAAAGAAGGGTACCTACCTACCTAGGTAGTGTAGGTAAACCGGCTAACGAAGCTCTAGTGGAGAAGCATCGCGGCCACTGCCTTCAGCTGCTGCCCAAAGAGCAAACGGACAACGGCGTTGGCGGGCAGCGCGATCCTCATGGACTGACTTACTTGCTTGCTGGCTTCCTTCATCTTTCTCTCCTCCCTCTCTCCGGATTGTAAAATCCTGCATCTGTACTGGTAAGGAGACGGCAGGAGCAAACACCCAAGCCCGCAAGGGCGGCAGGGCGTTTCTTTGGCAACGCAGGCGGTCGGTCATACGCCAAATTTGACAGCTTCATCCAAGTGGCTCGAGAATGCGAAATCGGGGCGACATACGTGTCTTCCA
This sequence comes from Colletotrichum sublineola, assembly GCA_020631755.1. NCBI lineage: Eukaryota > Fungi > Ascomycota > Sordariomycetes > Glomerellales > Glomerellaceae > Colletotrichum > Colletotrichum sublineola. Next base: position 2,411,180 of record JAHSQG010000013.1, read on the forward strand.
ACCGAACATGTTTCTCGCGGTGTCTTGGAAATGGGCATGTACCTAGAATACCTAACCTACCTGCCTACCTATGTATCCGTAGACAATAGGCCGTGTAACGTCCGTCCGAGCTGGTCATCATCCATCCATCATACGTGCTCGTACCTATAGCGATGAGTCGGAGCCAAATCTTGCGTGCCTACCTGAGGGAGAAGGGAGTGTGCTTCGGGCCATGTCGAGCTAGCACTTGGTGTAATTATACGTTAGGGTGATGGAATTCTCGTCCACTGCTACGTAGATAGAAATCTTGAATAAATTAGTACCTAGGAAGGTAGGTAGGTAGGTAGGTAGGCACCTACCTCTTGGTTCATCGGGCACTGGCTCGTTCACAGATTAGCTTCGGGTGCGCTCGTCCGTGTGCACTTTTTTGGATCAGGAATCCCAGATTGACATGCAGCCAGAAAGAAATTCGAACACCACACCACACGAGAGAAGGCAACTCGAAAGAAGGATGGATGGACGTAACTGCGTGAGATGAGACGGGACGACGATGACTGGTCCTGCCCTGTTGCAACGCCAGAAATGTGTTTGAGAATGCTGCAGGGGTTCCATTTCTCTTGCTCATAATGGAAACGGAGGGTGCTGCTACTAACTACATACGATGTACGTAGTATATGTATGTAGTGCGGTGAAAACCACCTACCTACCTACACTACTTGGCTACCTAGGTACCTAGTGTAGGCACTCCTGCTGCAGCCGCGCTAGCCATATTACGCTACTGCAGAGAAAAAAAGAGGGTCGTCACGCCGCACCTGCATCAGCTCCGCTCCTGCACCTGTTCTCCGCTTCAGTGACGGGATCATCCACCCTTCCCACAGTCGCATCTTCCTTCCCACCTTGACCTTTCCATCAGGAGGTACGTACATTATATTCCGCTACTAACCTTGGTACCTTTCTAGTAGATCGGTACTCTCTCTCACTTACCTACCTTAGCTCGACACCAAGGTAGGTCGCCATGACCCATCGCCGCCCGGCAGGGGAAGCCAAGCAGAGAACAGGGACCGAACGACCGCCGGGAAAGAAAAGTAGAAAGAGAGTAGCAAGAGAGGGGGGCAAGAGCGATGACATTTTGATGTTGCTGTTGATGGTGTTAATGTTGATGTTGATGCCGATGCTGACGTTGATAATGTCGAAATTCACAGTCATAGTCCACTCTTCTCTGATTCCCATCAACCCCCGCCCCGACGACTATGGCCAGCATAGCAATCGACAGAACGTACCGCATCTGCCTTCCTTTGTCTCTGTTGCAGCAAGGCCTTCTCTCTCACATCTCACTGTCCTGACCGAATATCTATATACGCACGTCTATCCATCACGATCCCTCACACCGTTTGACTAATGTTCCCCCCTTGCCGCTACATGCCGAGCCTCATAGAGGCACAAAAACACTAACTACCTATCGGCAACGTGACGCTAATCTCATCCGCTAGGACAAGCTATCCCATTCGCCTGGGTTTGGTCCCTCCATCTCTCCCTCGCTGGGAATTTCTCTCGCCATCATTCAAGACACTTGTGCTCTCGAACCCTTTACCCGTCTCATCCATTAGTGCGTTGGCTTCGTCATTCCCAATCCAACGGAATAACCCTGTGCGCGTCCTTTTTTTTTTTTTTTTCCCCTTCCTCCCGCCCCCTCTTTTCCCACTTCTCTTGCGCCCACTAGCCCATTTGAACCATCATTCTCATTTGCCGTGTGCTGCTACAGAGGCAGACGCTCAGTGGAAGTGGTCAGAACACGACCGTAAACAGTGGGAATCACTCATACACGGGCCAGCAACATCAACGGACGACGTCTTAACACGGATCTAGCTCATCTAACCGCTGAAGCGCCCGGTTAAGAGAACCCCTGAAAACAACTGGCAAAGAGGCCGCTTTCCAGATCTCGAGCGTTACACTAACAAGCTCCTGGGAAAGATCATCACCACCGTCCATGGTAGTGTCATGCGGCCTTCTTCTACCTAACATGTCGTCGCATTGTCGGTGGCGACATCTGCACCAGTGCGTCACCAAGTCATCCTGCCATCCTGGCAGAGAAGGGGAACGATCAAGTCAACGACAGAAGTCAGCAACATTTCCCTTCAGGCATCTACCTTTCTGGCGACGAGACCTGCAAGGAAGCGAGATTCAATTGCCGAGGGTGGACGGGAGATCAAAATAGTTCTCTCGCCGCAAACTCTACAAGTTTCAAGGAACCGCTGCCCATGTGTTCGGGAATGCCACGCCGCACAGAAACACCGGACCTCTGGCTTCCTTTTCTTTTAAAAGAACGGATAGATGAGCCGCCCAAGCATGCAACCTCTGGGGCCATGGGCCGACTTCGGGCACTGAGATCGAAAATTGGCCTCTGCTGCCATCGGTGCCTGAATCTTTGGTCGCGAAAAGCACCAGCCAGACACAGGAGAAGAAACCTGCATGACGCCCCATCCTTCATGCATCTAGGAGGCGCAGGGAGGCTTGAAACGGCTGCCTTTCAGTTGTGTGTAAATCTCGAGCTAGCGTCCGTTACACCAACTGCTGAAGAGAAACAGAAGAAAACTCCCCGAACAAGAAAAAGGAAATCAGCCCCGATGGTCAAACGTGCAGCAGACATGCTGCCACTAGGCACTAACCACGCCCTCCTAGCCTCGCAGGCGTTCTTCACTGCAGAATACGAACGGCATCGCCGTCTCTGGACGGGCCTAATTCACCGTTCGGGGATCTGTAACACGATGAATCGACACGGTTCATGCGAACCAGATTTGGCCGGCTGACAAGCCGAGCAATAGGTGAGCCGGCCAGCGGCCCGTGAGTTCGTAAAGGCTCGGCTGGTGCCTTCGTCAACGACAAACAGTAGCATGTCTGTCAGAAAACGCCGCGCTTCCCATTTTTTCCCATGCCCTCCCTCTGTCACTCTCGGTTTAACTTTGGCAATCTCAGTCTAGTACAGAAACCAAAGCCGGGAGTCGGCCACATACACTTGGCCAGATCGGGTAGGTCTACATGCCCCTTGATAGAGCGGTTGAGCGGGGGGTGGAATAGGGGAAAGTTTAGAGAATAAACCAAGAATCTTTTGGAACGGGTGCCCCGGCTCGTCCAAGAACTAGGCCCCTCCAACCCGTATTACCGGTACTCCAGATGATCGCTGCCTTTCGGCTTCGGCGTCGACAATGCAGCGTGTGATCCCTCGACCGCTGCGAAGTTCCAAGCCACCCAGCAACTCGTCATCCTCCTTTACAGACAGTGAAATTCGTCCATCACATCCGACTATTCTAATGAGCTGATGTATTTCGAACGCCAAGCACGGATCGAAGCGCTTGCTCTGTGAGGAGACATCGCCTCTTGATAGGGCCTCGACACGCCGACCAGAACAAACCCAGCCATGTAACACCGCGGAGCAAGGCGTGCCAAAAATCATGGAAAGAAAATCCCGACAACCCTTGCAGCTGCCCGTCCGAGTTGCCCAAATGGTCGTGGTTCACGTTGGCTGCGTCCGGATCTCGTCTCGGAGCCGGTGGCCAAGTATCTAGCCACACTTCTGAACTCTGCTATCTGCCACTCGGCTGCACTACTTTATTCCAATAGTCAAGCATCCCATGTCGTCTTGGTTACTGTTGACCTGTTGACGCCCATTGATCTCCTGTGTCTAACTAAAACTAGGAATTACTTGTATATGGGCTCTCGAGTGTCAGCTGTTGACAAAAAGGGGTCTCACAGCCACCGGCGAAATGATACTTCTAACAATGACTTTGAGGCTGATTATGAGGCCATTACAACGTGGCTTTCCCTTGAGGCTTGCTGTACCAACCAGCGCTCCCAAAGGAGGCCAGGAAGGGAACAAAGCCGACCAAAATAACGACGACGCGTGTGGCGGAACCGAAGCCTCCCTTCCCTGCACTGCCTTTGGCTGGTCCATGCTCTTTCATTTCCACATGCCCACGACACGTGGAAGAACAGTATGCGGATTCATAAGGATTACTAGCAGTTGCCTAGTCTCAGCTCGGGTTGTCCCTGGCCTTGTCCAAAAAAGTACTTCGACTTGTTCCCAAAGAGTCGAAGACTACTTCGTGTACACATGCCGCGGGTGACGGATTAAGAACCGCTCCACTGACGTTCAACGCCTGATTGCCTGCGTGCTATGTGCAAGAAATACATCAAAGTACGCGTTGCGCCAACACCTCGCATGCAACGCTTTCTCTATGACCTAAAGCGATGAGCCCATTTAAGGAAATTAAGCTGCAGAACCGGCTGGACCTGCATCATTCATGTCCATGTGCTTGTCGCCGTCATCGCCGCTGCTATCCTTAACAGCGACTTGGCCGCCCGATTCGACCGTCATTTGCTCACAAACAGAGCTTTTTTTTTTTCTTTTTTTTTTTGTCGGTGGACAGAAAATAAGATTCTATTGAGTACCGGTATAGGCCTAAGATCCGGTCGTTTCCCTCCACTTCAGCTCCGCCCATCGTCAAAGGCCGCCATTCTCATTGCCATGCCGCGAGATTCTGCTACCCCTGTCCTCTAGCCTTTTGGACACATCAAGGGGGGCGGACACCCATGGCACCTAAAGCGGATTTCAGCCCGCACAGAAAGCTCACGCTGGTGAGCATGTCATCGTTCACGAGCCAATTGAAGCGATTTCAGCTAGGCATGCCCTTGGCGACGATCTTCTACTGCTGCGATAAGGTCTGTGCAAATAGAGGAGATGGGCAGCATCTGCCCATACGACACGAATCACAACCCTGAATTGAGACTCTGCACCACCCCCATGCTCGAGGCAGCCACAGCCACTTGTAGCCAATCGATGACTGCCACCCGGGATTCGCAGAGTGAAGCGAACAACATCCCATCCAAGCTGCTTGGAGAGAGCGTTGTGCGCACCCTTCTAAGTCAGGCCATGGCGACGCTGTCCAAGGCACCTTATCGCCAACGGATAATATACCTTTGATAGCCAGACAAGGCTGATGGGGAGCTTACGCTGTCTTGGGTACCCGCTTCGAATCGATCATGTTGAAGGTACCGGATGAGTCCTTTCTCTCTGCGATAGTTTGCAACGAGCGCCCATCGTCTTTGCCCAGCAGCATCGTGTCCCTGGCTTGTACTAGCTATCACACCGTTACCTCCACCGCAAACGGAACGAAACGAGATCATAACGATGTCGGACGAGGCTATCAGTATGTTTCAGGTCTGCTTGCCAGAGCTACACGGCATCTCCCTCTTATGAGACAGAGCACAGAAACACAGGAAACGCCATGCCCAAGTAGCACACATCCTGCAGGTGTCCGACGTCAAAGCTCTAGCCGACAGCTGTCACTGTCCGCATCCCGAGGACCCTGCAGAAGGGGCCTCCCGTAATCTCCGTGGCTGATCTTGCGTCTGCTGTTGGCCAGGTTACGCGTTACACCACTCGTACCAAGGTACTGGAGAACAAGACATTGTCGCCCGTATCTCATTAGGTCACGGGGAAAGAAAGAAAAAGAGAGAGAGGGAGAGAGAGCTAGCTACGTCTTGCGCTTTGACGGGCAATCAATGTGGCCTGTGATTAACACGAGGTGGCTAGGTTGCTAGGTAGGGTACGGCACCTCCACCTCACTGAAGCAAACCTGAGGTTCTGCAACCCTTTCGGTGCCTCTATTGGGAGAGAAAGTCGTACGTCACATGTTCCTGGTAGAAAACGGGCGTTCAAGGCGTTGTACCGGTAGATCTCATATTGTGTAAAGTATCGAGCATGATGCCTATATGGTGTTGATCGACTGTGTATGGCTATCACTGTGTACCTATGCAACCCTACGGGGGGACCGCCTAACATACGTATCTCATTACCGGTAGATCTCACCCGCACTTTCTGCATCTCCCTGACTGGCTGGTCACTGTTTATCGCAGTGGAGAGGTCGTCGTTAGCTCCCACCAGACCCCGGTGACTGCGGGCTGCAGGCTGCGGGCGTTGAAGAACTAGTGGAGAGCCGACTTGGCGGTCTCTGCCGGTTAACGACAACGATGTCGAAATGAAGATGATCGCGCTTTTGTTACGTGTGCCAGGATCCCAGGCCGATCGGCAAGACTGGTTTAGTCGAAGCGACAGCCCAATATCGAGACAGGGCAAAGTGAGACTTCAGTTGCTTTGGCTTGTAAAGGTTGCGCGCGCGGGGTTTGCTTCTTTTTCTTCATGTTAGTTTGGTGTCACTTGGCTTTTTTCCTTTTCTTTTTTTCCTTTTTTTTTTTTTTTTTTTTGGCTCCCTTTCTCTCTTCTTCCTTCTTCGTCTCTCCAGTGGCTCATCATGGACTATCCCGCGGAAACCTATTGGCGAGCGAGTGCTCACCGCCATTACTGTGCAGTCAAAGAAGCACACCTCCTCCGACCTCCAGCGTTTCTCAAAAGAAAAGAAAAGAAAAAGGCACGGCGGGATGCTCGATGGAAGCACCGGCGAGATTGATGCTTGTTCCACAGGATCGAAGACAGACCGAGACAGGGCCAGGGGAGGAGGACCATCTCGACGGGAGAGCATCGTTGTTCGGGTATTAGATCCTTGCAGCTGCTGAATGGACCGAATCAAAACCGATGCTTGTGACTTGAGAGCCGGTCACAGGCACCGGACAGGGACTGCAGGACTGCCCTCTGGTCCGACCGAAGTTCAGCTCGCCAAAGTCGAGCCGAACGACGAGGGCTTGAGGCCTTGAGACCTGGCGTCGGCGGAGAGCGTCTCGGTACGCGTCGGCTTTCGAAACAGGAGGTCTAAGGTCTTGTGTGCGTTTTGTCAATATTGGTCTGTGGGGAGTGGTTGTTTCCCCTGCCCCCTTTTGAATGGGGCGGACTGGGGCGACGAGAGGTAGACGAAGGCTTAGTTGACTATGGAGTGACCCGGGTTCGACGGAATTACGAGGCCAAGAGCAAAGGAGGGAGAGAACGTTGGCGTTTTGGTCTGGTGTATTAGCCAAGAGTCATGCGAACCCTCGAGCTCTGCTTCCGTCGAAGTCAGTTGCTCTCGTGATGTCGGTTCGTTTTGAGACACAGAATGAAGAGCCTGTTCGTCTATATTTCCTTCTCCGCGGCCATCTCGTCTGTCTTCGTGTATTAGTGTGCTCGTCTAGAGTGAGTTGAGCTTAGATACGTGAAGAACACGGTCACTCGTAAGGCAAAGTGAGTTGGACGTGGCTCACTGATGTCTTGGTATGTGCGCATTCTTTTTTTCTTCTTCTTTTGCTTGGCCTCAATGCGATAATTGTTCTCTTTCTCTCTGTTGTCTCAAACGCCTAGTTGGAGCTCTATGGGTCGATCTCTTCTGCAGCTGAAAATTACGGGTTCTAGGTCGTGTCTGCTTCGTTGGGTTGGAAGTAGCAGGTCAAGAGTTGCGAGAACCTCCAGTATCGCCAGAGCCGGCAGTCGAGACAATATGGGACCAAGGGTTGCGCTGCCTCCTCGCTACTCTCTTGCTTCCGAACGGGGCAAGCGGTTTGCCTGTCATTATCATGCACAAGAGAGAACTGCGCTTGGTCGTCTCAAGGCAGGCAAGGAAGGCCACCTTGAGCCGTTGAGCAACCCTCTTCGTCTAGAAGAGAACCCCACCCCAATAGTTTTGCCGAGAGCTTTACCATCCTATATTGTGTCTGGTCTCTCAGAGATAGCGACCTTCAGGGACAGTCATGATTTCCTGCGTGGAAATACCGGGCAGAGCGGGTCTTGTCCAGTGGCAGAGACCTGAACAGACGGAACGTTGTCTTGTTTCTAGAGTTGTAGTTGCCAAGCTGTTGTGATTTTGCCTCTCCAGAGCTCTTTATTGTGATACATCAAGCCCTTATTGGTGATAAGAAGAAGCGATGACGCCCAGAAGTCTCGGGTCCACGTTGGAATTGATGGGGAATTTGATGATGGGGGAAGGGGTGAGTAATGGGATTTTGAGAGAGCGCCGGTTTGTCTGATTATCGATATGATTCGTCTAATGGCATTACACAGGATCTTATGTCGATTGTGTCGTGATAAATGTTCTACAGATGTTGCAACTGGCCTCTTTCCACCGCGGGCTTGGATCTTTCAGTGTTTCAAGACAGGAGGGCTCACACCTTCTGCAATCCCCAACACCATGACGATTGTATCGAGGGCAAAAGCTCTTCCGTAGTATGTGGGATAAGCTCAGTCCTCTTCGTTGTCTTATTTGCTCTAGGAGAGATGTCGAACTTGTTGATGCAGAAATCAAGTGCTAGTTGAACGAGAAGGAGAAGGAGTATAAGACGAGGGCAGTAAGTCCTTCACGCTGTCTGTGAGCTGCCAAAACCTTTGAGGAGCAGCGGCCCTTATCTACGACAATGCAGGGTCCGAATGTGCGCGAAACGGTAAAGCGCTGTAGCAAAGTTGTTCCAGGCGTATGCTTGTGCAGTCTATCGAAGCAACTGGCCAATACAACAAGATGTTGAAAACCCATACAACGACGAGTGCGTGTTTGTTGGTGTCGCGCGCGGCCTGAAGACTTTAGATGCTTCGACGAGAAGGGTTGGTGGGTTTCTATCTTTGGAGATATCAAGCCTGACTCAAAGAGCTTGCCGTACAAAATTTACCGCGGGCTCGTTGCCTCAACTTTCTGCAAGCGATCTCGGACTATAGGCTGAAATATTTGGGTTTGGTAGAGGAACGGGTTTCCAGTTCAAATATCGATGGTCTTGAATATCTTGTAGTGGCCGGGTCTATTTCAGCAGCCTCTATTATAGTATCGCTAACTATAAACAAGAACCTCATATCTAGGTCGCTTGGGTTACCAGAGCATTGGGGGATTGTGCTTGAATTGCCGGTGATCAGAGGAGATTCTGATTGAATAATGTAGTCAGTGAGGGCTCTTGACTGTTAGCAACTGTACTGGACTCCCGTTGACGACCCTTATCACTTACGAGGTTTGGGAGGCTCTTGAGAAACGTGGGATGTAAATGCGTCCAATCACTAATTATGTTTCAGCTGACAACCGTCGTTTGAAGTAGGGATTCACCCGCACTATTATTAAAGCTTAATGGTCGTTTCAAGCCCTGGGTGCATCACCTGTTACTACTAGCAACCTTTGGACAGGGATCGCCTGTGAATCAGGATATAGACAGGCACGAGGACAACCAGTAGCACTATTGGTTGGTTAGCTGTGCAAAGTGCGCATTATCAAACAAGTCATGACAATGAAACATGCAGCGCAGCGCAAGAGAGCCATTCAAGTTGATTTGTGCTGATGATCAGCGGCAAACAGCTTCTTGGATTCACGCATTTTTGCTCAATGAGTGAATAGCGGTTCTCTTAAAGTTGCCCAGAGTATATATCTATACACATGAACAAGTCTCCCTGATAAGTCCATTTGTGGGCTGTTGTAGAAGCTGCTGCAGCGCAGATGCAGAGGCTTCTCTCTTTCTCTCTCTCTCTCTCGTTTACTTAGCCATACGCAACTATAAAGCCTGTCCTCTAGACTTTTTGCACCTGTCTCAAACATGCTAAAAAGCATCGCGTTAAACACTATAGAAACAGATGCGCGGTAAGGACGGAATCATTTCGATACAGCGTGATGTTGCTAAGGGGGAGTGGATGTGGGGTTGGCTTAATTCTTGACCTGCTTCTCATAGTAGTTGCAATCGAGATTGATTCCTTGGGAGGAGTCTGTTACATTGATGCCAAGCCGGTGTCGCATCGCGGCTTCTCTTGCGATAATGGTCTCCCGTATCGAGCAGTCCCGAACACGAGTGTGTTTGCCAAGTTATCATGGCAGCACCCCCGTCACTCACCTACGATTACCGAGCTACTACGGCCAAGGCTAGTGAACTCGTTTCAAACATTTATTGAGTGATTGACAGCTCCCAAACCCATGCTGTTTCCCGCCACGCGCGGGTGACCCCGCGCCCCGCCCAAAGAAGTCGGATGATTGTCGAGCCTCTAAAATTGATTCAAGGGGGGCGGCTGCTCTGGGACCTGGCATGGATTCACTTGCATAAATCCGATGGTAAGTGATTCAGGCATACTCTCTCCGTTTCCTATATCAGGCCACCCACCGGTTGTTGGGTAGCATTGACTTAATCTCGTAGCGTCTCCACACCAACCGCATACGGCCTTTTCAAAACGAAACGCAACCACGTCCTCAACCGCACCCCCAGACTCGCCATCTGTGAGGAATAACAACTTGATTTCTGACAAGTGTCCCCTGTGTCGTAGCAAGGTGACTGAATGTGAGAGATGGCGGTGATGCAAACCGAAAGCGCCCAACTGGCGAGCCAGCTCGACGGGCGGGTGATGATCATCCCTGATCTAGGCCGGATGCTCAGCCACTGGCCGTCCGGGAAGAATATCCACGCTCCTGACATCGAGGTGTTGATCAACGGCCTCCTGAACAAGAAGTGAGTTGTGTTGGTTCTTTACGAGGTGTTTCGTTGTACTGATGCCGTCGTGCAGTGGTGCTTCCCCACAAGATATAGCAAACATCACGGAGGCCAACCCGACGTTGCTTGCGTCCAGGTAAGTTTTGCTTTCGCAAAGAAAGAGAAAGAGAAAGAGAAAGAAAGAAAGAGAGATAAGGCCGCTTGAACAGCTCGTTCTAACAGCGGCGCAAACAGCCTCTGGCCCAACGTATCGAAAGGAAAGCTCGGCACGTTGACTTTAATGGTCCTCTGGCAGGGTAGGCTCGATGACTACATTGAGGCCCTGGAGTATGAAAGCCAAGCCGAGGCGAAGCAATTCCGCAGCAACGCCAAAGAGTATATTGCGCAATACCTCCAACTCTCAGAGGGACCAACGGAGCCTGCAATGACGTCCGTCATCTCGGATTTTCAGCCGGTTGCGAAGATGATATGCCAGCAGTACGACAAAGGTGAGTAGGCAACGGCGAGCGGGCTCGTCAGCGCGGCTACCGCGGGCTGATGATTTTTCCCAGATCAGCGACGGAAGCTGAAGGCCAGCATCTTTGAGTACATCGATTCAACGGTCCAGGAGATGCGCTACATCGACAGTGGTGAGGTGCCGACAGACCTCAAGTATGACACGCTTCGTAAGAAGACGGCGGGCACAGGCCCTCTTTGCGCATTAGCGGAGTGAGTGTTGGCATGATGTCTGCATGAGATGAGGCTGTGCTGACAGGAGAAGGTTCGCCTCAGGACTGGAATGGCCGTCAACCGTATTCAACTCTCATCCATTCAAGATGATGCTGCAGTCGGTCGCCATCGTCGTTGGCTTGTTTGTCGCCCAAGAATGTCGGAATGGAATGAACAAGAAGCTGACGGTTATATGATAGGACGAACGATCTGCTCTCCCTGAAAAAAGAGTTGGTAAGAACCCCCTTGTCTTGCGTATGTTGGCGACGACTGACGTTTGTCTAGCGTAAAGGACGAACTCTCAGCGCCGTGCCCGTCCGCTTCTGGAATAATCCGGACGGTGATCTGGAGGCAGTCGTCGAAGAGGTTTTCGATGACATTGAGAAGGCGGTCAGACAATTCGACGTCTGCGAGCGCAGGTTGATCAACCAGAGCCAGACGGACGGTGACACAACACGGCAGATCGCTGCAACGCTCAAGACGATTTGTACCGGGAACTTGACTTGGAGGTTTGTTTCCTGATGGACCCGCTTTCCATACCGGGTGCTGATGCATGCTAACTAACAACGGACAGTCTCGCATCCAAGAGGTACAGTGTCGGCGAACCGGCTTCCGATGGGAGTTTGAGGCAGGAACTGAGGGTCGGTAAACAATCTGATTAAACGAGCGGCGGAAATAATGGATGGTGATAAAGATATACCGACGCGAGGGCGCAAGGCTTGAACTGCTCTCGTAGCAAGGCTTGAACTGCTCTCGTTAATCAATGATACCCCAACGCCTACAGGACGACGAAATGCCCAATCGAAGCGTGCATCTCAACCATGAGGCAGTGAACAGGAGAACGGGGATTTTGAGAAATAGTGATTCAGAGGTTTAAAAGAAGAAGAAGAAAAAGAAAAAAAGAAAAGAAAGGGGAGGCTTGCTCCTACTGTTGTGGCGTATATAGTTCAGATAGGTAATAAATAATATAGGTACCTATAGCTAACCTTGTAAGTTTGCTTTAAAATGCTATGGGCTTGATTGTTGCATTGGTTCCAGGAGACAGACACAGGGGGGAGGGGGGTGGTTTAGTGTACCTACCTGGTATCGGCTCGCCTAGAAACGCTAGTCTGATGTCATAAAAGGTAAGGTGACTTGCGAGATCAGCCAAGCGAATGTCTCAACTGGTGAGTGAGCGCGGGCCCCTCCTAAGCTTCCAGCTCGAGGGAGCTCTCCCCCAGCCATCTGCTTCCCCCCCAAAAACACCAACATTGCGTCCGACATCGTTCGTCGTCTCTCACCACTCGCGAAATTCCAAACAACGACGCCAATTGATTTGCACAACCACCTCCTTCCCTCGATACTCATCAAATTGACAGCAATGGCCTTTCGATTCGCAGCAAGAAGAGTCGCCCTCGCGCGTCCCGCCGTCCCTGCCAGGGCTTTCCACTCGACGCCCCGCGCCTTCGTGAAGGCGGGCGATGTCGTGCCTAACCTCGAGGTGCTCGTGGAGAATTCGCCCGGCAACAAGGTTAACCTCGCCGAAGAGTTCGACAAGGTCACCAACGGCCTCATTATTGGTGTCCCCGCTGCCTTCTCGCCCGCGTGCTCGGCGAGCCACATCCCCTCGTACATCAACCACCCCAAGCTTAAGGAGCAGGGCGCCGTCTTTGTCGTCTCCGTTAACGACCCCTTTGTGTAGGTCGCTCTTGATGGATTGAACGAGACGGAGACTCAACTATGCTGACAACTCAACAGGATGAAGGCTTGGGGTGATCAGTTGGACCCCGCTGGCGAGACTGGCGTATGTTGAACTACTGTTGATGAATTTTGTTGAGTGCACAATGGGTAGCTGACACGGCGACAGATTCGATTCCTGGGTGACCCCGCCGGCGAGTTTACCAAGGCGCTCGACCTCGACTTCGACAGCAAAGCCATTTTCGGCAATGACCGTAGCAAGCGTTACACCCTTGTTATCGAGAACGGCAAGGTCAAGGAGGCTCATGTCGAGCCCGACAACATTGGCACCAAGGGTGAGAATCTCTTTCACTGTACTTGACAAGAGGATGGGGCTAACACGTTTCGCCAGTCTCCTTGGCCGACACTGTCCTGGGTTAAAGGGGCGATGTCGCCTTCGGGCCGGTTGGGAAAATAGCTAGGCAGACGTTTGAGTCCAAATTCATGTACGAAGGCATAAGTACGATGTAGGATGATAGAGAAGAAGCCACACGCTGAGATATAGGCAAAGATCAAATATACTTGAATTATTTGGCGCAAGAGCTCTCGCAGAACAGCGGCAAAGCATCATTCTAGGGTTTGGCACTTGTCGGGACAACCGAAGCATTCTCTGATGACAAGGCTGTGTATAACGGCTGCACTGCATCAGCTCCAGAGAAGCAATGGAACGACCTCATGGTCCGGACGGGACGAAAGCTTACCGGCGCAGCTGGCCGATCCGGATATTTGTGGACACCCAAACGAGCTCGTTCGACCGGCGATATCGGAGCCACTTGGTGTCGGGCTGCCCCCGCCTGACAGCCTGACAACCTACAAATGCAAGGGCGCCTATACTCTTTACCTAGGTAGATGGCAGATTTTGGGCTTATCGATAAGCTGAGGTGACTAAGGAAAGGCTGCACTCCATACCTTACCCTTCCTAGGACATCGTACCGGTAGGTACCTAGTGTAGACCGAGAAATTCCCGACAGGGCACCTCGCCCCCACCCTGCTTATCGAGCGAGTGGCGCTCAGGGCAGACGTGTGAGTCGCCCAGCGTCATGCACCCGACCAACTAACTCACGACACCCAACCCACCCTTCGCTCAAGTCCGGGTGAGCAAACACTGACAAACACAGCCAGCCGGAGTCCAGCAAGGGGTAAGGAACCAGGCTGCCGCAGGGGCCATGGAGGTATCTAGTCAGTCACCTGCTCGCTGAAGGACACGGTCACTGGTCCGGCACTTTGCAATGACGCTGGCACGGGGAGAAGGGCGCTCCAAGTTGCAACGAAAATTGACCCAAGACCGTGGCTCTTTGCGAAGCTCTGCTCCGTGCTGTGCTGTGTGCCGTCCGTCTCCTTAATTTCTGCTCGGTATGATTAACCCCTCATGTACCGCAAAAAGCGCAGAAAGCGCAGAAAGCGCAGAAAGCGCAGAAAGCGCAGAAAGCGCAAAACAGAATCCTATGTATGCCCCCTGGAAGTTTGTGATCGTCGACCCCGGTTCTCAGGTTACTTCTTGAGAAGCCAAGAGAACAGGGTACCCAAAGTAGGTTGATACTGTTGGCACGTAGCGTCGATAGTGTGTGCTTGCGGCCTCCGATCAGCGACTCCTCCCCTCCCCCCGCCAGATAGCAGCGGGAGAGAGAACAGCCCCCGGTCGAGGTACATGGGGTTTCGCATGCATGTCCACCAAGTCACAAGTCGCACTCGATCTCTTCCCCGACACTCAGCGCAACCAACACTCTTCCGTCATTACTGCCAACCGCGCCCGAATCCTCCTCCCGCCCGCTCGTCCAGTTCACCCACCCATTGATTCATCCCGCACTCTTGCTGCCCGCCCGCCCTCGCTCACCCCCATCGCCGCCGCAACAGCAGCAGCAGTCTGCCTGCCACCCACCCAGACTTTAGACCATTCGAATCCCACTTCTACACTCCGTTCACAACTACACTACTAATCCCCCCTCCCCGAAAAACCGCCGCCTTCGCCCTCTACACCGCAGGCAACAGACCGAGGTCCTTCCCCTTGATTCTCTGACTAATCTCACCGACCGACTACACTGCTTACTACCTCTCCTCTGCTACTCACTAGCAGTCCACCCCAACCATTCCTTGTACCTGATTGTGGCCTCAGCCTTGGATCATCGCAGCCTGCAATCTATCAAACCCCTCCAGAGTGACTCCCACCCCACGACCGACAAAACGAACCTCCTCCCTTTTGAGCGTTTGGATTTGATCTTCATTCCCGCCGCCAACCCCCTCCCGTTCTCGTTAACCCTCGTCGTTTCCATAAGAGGAAACGCTTCCCTCGCCTCCATCTGCAGTCGGCATCATTCCTCCCACCACGCGGAAGCGAAAGGCCGCTGAGGCGACGATATCCTCCAATACCCAAGACATATTGCCGAAAAAGAGGATCGCCTCGGCTGCCAAACAGGACGCTCCCCCGACGCCACTCACCACCGCAAGCAACGGCATGGATTCCGAGGAAGACTTCATGTCGGCTCTCTCAAGCGAGGACGAGATCATGCAGGATGACAGCGGCGAGGACATGTCTGGGCCTGATGGTGTGCTTCCTCCCCCCCCCCTTTTCAACCTGCCACGAGGCACTCCGCTCTTCTATTACAAGCTAACCACTCTGCTTCCTCTACAGACTTTGACGAGGACGACTTCGATGACGAGCCCGACGCAGACCTCGGCCTGATCAAAGACTCGGACACAAAGAAAAAAGTTGCCTACGACATCTCTTACAAAGTATACGAACCCAAGGACATTCAACGTCAGCAAGATGACATGATCGACGAGGTCAATATGATTCTCAATATCCGAAAGGAAGATGTCGCGATATTATTGCGACACTTTAGGTGGAACAAAGAGCGTCTTATCGAAGATTACATGGACACCCCCAATAAGGTTCTCGAGGCAGCCGGCCTTGGCTCCAATGTCAGCGGTCCGCCCAAACTTGAGGCTATTCCAGGCTTCATGTGCGACATCTGCTGTGAGGATGAGGATGGCCTCCAGACCTTTTCCCTCAAGTGTGGCCACCGGTACTGCGTTGATTGCTACCGTCACTACCTCACCCAGAAAATCCGCGAAGAGGGCGAGGCTGCCCGTATCCAGTGCCCTGCCGAGGGATGCGGCCGCATCATCGACTCCAAGTCCCTCGACCTGCTCGTTGCCTCGGACCTCAACTCACGGTATAACGAGCTGCTTAACCGCACTTACGTGGAGGACAAGGACACACTCAAATGGTGCCCAGCTCCAGACTGCCCCAACGCCATCGAGTGCAGCATCAAGAAGAAAGATCTAGATAGGATCGTCCCCACAGTTGCTTGTGGCTGCGGTCATCGCTTTTGCTTCGGCTGCATCCTCAACGACCACCAACCGGCACCGTGTGAGCTCGTCAAGAAATGGCTCAAGAAGTGTGCTGATGACTCCGAGACTGCTAACTGGATCTCGGCCAACACCAAAGAGTGCCCCAAATGCAACTCAACAATCGAGAAGAATGGTGGCTGCAACCACATGACGTGCCGCAAGTGCAAGCATGAATTCTGCTGGATGTGTATGGGACTCTGGTCAGAGCACGGAACCAGTTGGTACAACTGCAACCGTTTCGAGGAGAAGAGCGGAACCGAGGCTCGTGATGCGCAAGCCAAGTCG
The DNA here is from genome assembly GCA_020631755.1 of Colletotrichum sublineola. Classification (NCBI taxonomy): domain Eukaryota; kingdom Fungi; phylum Ascomycota; class Sordariomycetes; order Glomerellales; family Glomerellaceae; genus Colletotrichum; species Colletotrichum sublineola. Next base: position 2,427,581 of record JAHSQG010000013.1, read on the forward strand.
CGCATCTCATTGGAGCGGTATCTGCACTACTACAATCGCTACGCCAACCATGAGCAGTCTGCCAAGCTGGACAAGGATATATACCACAAGACGGAAAAGAAGATGGTGCAACTCCAGACCGCCTCGGGCATGTCGTGGATCGAGGTGCAGTACCTCAACCAAGCTTCACAGACCCTTCAGACTTGTCGGCAAACTCTCAAGTGGACATACGCCTTTGCTTTCTACCTAGCGCGGAACAACCTGACAGAGATCTTTGAAGACAACCAGAAGGACCTTGAGATGTCCGTTGAGTCTTTGTCGGAGATGTTCGAGAAGCCCGTTACGGAGCTCTGTGACAAGAAGCTAAAGGTGGACATTATGGACAGGACGTCTTACTGCAAGAAACGGCGCCTCATCTTGCTCGAAGACACCGCAGACAACCTCGCCAATGGTATGTCATCTTAGCCCCCACCCCATCCCCCCACCCCTTCCTCCTCACTCTGTAGGGGGGTTCTCAGCTAACGTTCTTAGGACGATGGACTTTTAACGTCGACCTACACGGCCCCTCACCAGCAGCCGCCACCAGCAGCCGCCGCTGAGAGAATTCTGCGTGCCATTAGGGCGGTGTGCAGCTCCAATACGGCATTAGCAACGAAGATGTCAATCGGCCTAGCTTTTCCTCACATTGTCCCGTCTACATGTACCAGAGATAGTCAACACAACGATCTCCGTACTTGTTAACCAAACTGGGTTTCAGAGAAAGAATAGCTACAGTGCAGAGGTGGGGTTATGGCAAATAGTTTCTCCATGTGGAAAACGAAGAAGCGTTGCATCTCACTTGAGGGTGCGTGACGTATCATTAGGTTGTCAGGGACGGACGGCATTTTGGGAGGGCAAGAGACAACAGCGCATCATGAGCATTGTGTATGTTATAGGTCTTCAGGTTACACGCCGAGTGTCCCAGGCACAGCGGCGACGGGTTTTTTTATGCATCATGCCTTTTTTTGGCGAGACCATGTCTCGGTTTTCACACACCTTTTTTTCTTTCTTTCTTTTTTTTTTTTTTTTTTTTTTTGCCAGCCTGCTTGCTGCGTGTGCACGTTTCGTTTGTGACGGCCGACTTGATCTTGGGCCCTGGCGCTTTGCTCTTCACCGAGCCCGCCGATGCTCCGTGCCTGACTCGCGACAATGCGATTTGCACTTTACCTGGCACCGAGCATTATGAGGAAGGCGCCTGACGAAAGTTTTCATTTGGAAGGGGGGTTTCCCTCTTAGGGGGGAGGGGGGAGGGGGAGAGTTTAGACCGTGGCTTTGCTTCTTTCAGCCGCGTGGTCACTCGTCCTTCTTTACACTACCCATGTACCAGGCGGTCTCGGTCCATTCTTCTTCAGAATCGCGACCCTACACGTACGTCCCGGGCTGGGCCTAAGGGGGACAGATGGGCCAACTAACTAGCCAGCACGCATCGTTGACGGACCACAAAGAGGCGGGATGAGAAACTCGCTCGGTGAACAAAATGTTTTTCCACCACAATATTCCTATCATCACTACGTAAAACTCCTACGCCATGGGTAATTGAAATGCATACAAGAAACAGGCTGTCTCATCCTTTTATTCCCCTTAACAAGCCTCGTTTCGTTGGTTCCGCGATGATGCTGCCCGGTTAGGAATGACACATGCTCGCTTCCGTAACAACCCCGAGGGCCCAGAATGACCTTGCGACCGCCGTGTATGGTTGCCGGCCTAAACCATTAACATTTGTAGACATGCCCCCTCTACCTGGCGCGCCTAAAACGCCTCATAATCGCATACTTCGGTGAGTTGTCACCTGCTGGCTGGCTGGCGCCTAGGCTTGTATCTTGAATGTTGCGTTACTGCTAAAACGCCTGCTTCCGCAATGAATAGAACAGAATAATGACGCAACGTGTATGGGTATCGAATCAAACATTGTGCTTGTTGGTAATCATTCAGTTATACACGAACCGGGATAGGTTCAAAGCTTTGGGCCGCGAGTCCTCGTCCGTGGCGCCGAGGCCCCCTGCGAAAACATCGTCTTCATTCTCGCCGTCGCTATCGGGGATGATCTGGTCTTCGCTTCCGCATGGTGCGTTCAGCGCCTCAACCTCGGCGAGATTGACCTTGGGCAGAGGCACGAATGAAGGGTTGACGGGCATCGATTTGAGGAGCCGGCTCTTCCTGGGACTGCGCTTCGGACTCCGCTGGATCGAACCCTTAGTAGGAGATAAGGGCCGGCGAGTAGACACATTCTTGCGTTGAAGGGCACGGGAACCCATGCGCTGGAGCGGAGTCAGGAGTGGGGTGGCCTTGGAAGAAGTGCCAGCAGTGAAAGAGCCGGCGGAGAATGTGATGGACGATGGTGCGGTGGAGGGGGCGCCGGTTGAAGGCGTGAAGATGGATGAGTGCTGGGAGACGGTGGTGGACGGCGTGTCAGGCTGACTAGAAGTGGCAGGGCTCGGCTGAGAGTTGAAGGCGAATCGCTGCAAAGACGTGCGTCTGGACGTCTTTTCGGGTGCCGATGAGATAGGTCTCTTTGGCTCGGCATCCTCGGCCTCGGACAGATCAGTCTGCGGCGTCGTTGCTATTTCCTCGTCCCTACTCAATTGGCTGTCCGTGCCGGCAGTCGACTCCGTGCCCGTATCAGTGCTCTGGCTCTCTTCGAAGACCGCGATCGACTTCGGTTTCGGGGCGTGCCATCCGTCGATGTCCGGCAAATTAAGTAGTGCCTCGTCGATAGAGTCATCGGAGAACAAGAAGCTGTCCTTGCTCCTGCTGGTGTTGCCTCCGCTCTTGGGGAAGAACTTGCTCTTTTGGGATTCCTCAGGCTTGGTTTTGTCAGTGTCGGTGTCCGCGCAGAGGCGAACCTTCTTGGGCGGTCGTTGAGAGCTGCTTCTCATCAGGGCGTCGATGCCGTCTAGAGTCTTTGCTGCATCACCCATCGTGACTCGGCGGGACTCGTCAGAGCTTCCAGGGGCATTCTGTTCTAGGAGATTCTGGATGGGTTCAGTCCGTCGTCGTGTCAAGCGAGGAGAAGTAGTAGAACGGGCGGTTCGTGTTGGGCGGGAGCTGGCTGCTAGTTGTGATGATGACGTGCCCTCGAGATAAGGTCTAGGCAACGGGAAGACGCGAGGAACAAGGCCGTTGTGGGTAAGGGCTGCAACTCTTTCCGGGTCGACTGAGAAGCAGTTGCGATCCATTTCGCCCATCGGGATGCGCTGATGGCCCTTGAAGTACGAGTCGATGGGCTTTGTGGGGGCTCTCGTACGAGCCGAGGCTGAAGGGGCAGCCGCCAGAGCCTCCGCGGACTGTGAGTGTCTCCTCTTGGTGTCGGACTTTGAGCCAGGCATGGGTGCAGGTATAATGGTCTCCTTAGTGATGGGGTTGATATCTCCAACTGCAATGGCTGTGGCCAAGTCAGGCCCGACATAACCGCCAATGAACGGCATGTCCTCAATACCCTTGCCCTCTTCAGGTTCCGTCAAGCAGACCAACTGCTTCTTCTTCGGACAGTAGACTCTCTGATGGAGGAAGGTAAGCTCCGCCTGCGCAAACCGCGACATGTAGTTCTCCGAAACGCGATGCTTCCCCTCGAATTGGATCATCCGGACCAATCGTTCAGGTGTTTTGTACTTGCGCATCATCCGGTATGCCGTCTTGAGGCCCATGTTGTTGATGCCCTCAAGATAGTCGCAGCCGCTGAAAATGGCCATGCGGCGGAAGTCGGTGTCGGTCCATCCCGTCAGAGAAACTTCCCGGACGGCACAAAAGTCCCTCCGATTGATCTCGATGCAGTTTCCGTACTGATCGAGCTTCGTCAAGAGGCGCTTGCATCCGAAAACCAAGAGATCCGAGTCCTCGGAGAGAATGCCACCAATAAGACCCTGTCTTTCAAGGTAGACGAGTTGAGCGTCAGCTTCGTACGGTGCAACGACGTACGGGAGGTTCATCTCCTTTAATTCGTCAATGAGATTGCGAGCCATTTCTGGTGTGACATCGATGGCCTTCTGAAACTCAAGGGCTGCTTGTGACGCCTTGCCGGCCCTGAGAAGCTCCATGGCCGACTTCTTGCTCTCCTCGCGGCGTTTGGCGCGAGATCCTTCGGTGGCGGCTTTGCTGGGAAGGAAGTCGCCGTCGAAGACCAGGTAAGGGGTGACACCAAAATGCTTGAGCATTCTCACCCGATGCATGGCGAAGTCGACATATCTGGGTGCAGTGTTAGGTACGGTGCAGGCAAATAAGCGGGTACACAGCTCGAAGGGGCGGGATGGAGTGCATGATTGAAGGCTACACTCACTTGCGGGTGGGGTTGCCTTGGGCCAAGTCAACAGCACAGGCAATTGCGCCGCGGTGAAGCCATCCATAGGCGTCAACGCCGAGCGTCTCGCCGGCGAACTTCTTCAGCTCGGTTGGCCTGTGGATGGACTTGAGAAGCGGGAGAAGGCCTGTGATGATGCCAGTGAGTAAGAAACAACAACAACACAAAAAAGGTTGGCTTGACCGGTATCAAGGGAGTATGGGCTAAGTACCTGAAACGCCCATTATTTATCTCAAAGGAACAACTCGCAAATCCCCAGAGTGCAGAAGCCTTCCGAGATTTCGAGGTCTTGGGTTCTCTCTCTCGGATCCGATTCACAGGCCAAACAGCCGGGAAATCAATGTGCGATCAATGTTCAGTCCATACGTCGAGAGGGAACCCACGCGCGACGAGCGGAATCGCGTTGGAAGATCGGGGAGTCCGAACGCCAAGTCAGGTGACCAGGGGCGAATGTAAACAAAGCTAACGGGGGTGACAGTGGACGGATGTCGCAAGGGCGACTAATTGGATTTTGCCACGCGACGAAGTGCCTGAAAGTGAGGGAATTGAAGTCGGCAGAGCTTCACCACAATGCTGAGGTCGGAGGAGTGAAGGTGTGCAGGTGGAGTGAAGTAGTGTACGGCTTCCTGCACGGGAAAGGGACGGTGTATCGCCGGGGGGTGTGGACCTGATCTTGCTATATTGATTGGAACGCGGGTATCCACATCGCACTCGCGTCACGTCCCATATCGCGACTTTCTCCCTCTCTTTTTTTTTTTTTTTTTTTTTTTTTTTTTTTTTTTAAAAAAAATCATTACTATTCTCACCCTTGTGCAGGCAGGGCCTAGGCTGTGATTATGTCTAGAAAAGGCTTAGCGTCTCCCACCTAAAAACATCATTAGTGGTTTATTAGAGCCTGTACCCAAGTACCTCGGTAAGTATCTAACGTCACTGCATTCCTTTCTAGCTGAAGACTATTGGACCTCCTTCCATCGAGTGGGGATCTGGTTTTTTTTTTTTTTTTTTTTTTTTTAATGTTCATGTCGGTGTGCCAGCACTGTCTTTCGCAGCGCAGCAGAGCTGATGGGATTTTCTTCTGGTGGGGGGCACAGACCGACACTCATAGAGCAAAGCCATCTTCATCTACCTCTCTGCCTTGACTGTCTTCAGACATATCACAAGTGTTCCTAACACACTCGCCCTCAAGATGCCCTCAACATTACAAAAGGCTCGTAAGCACATTGCGAAAAAGCGAAACGGCCACGACCTGGCACTGCATGAGTACTCCAGAGACTCCAAGCGCCTTCACAAGGCGTCCATAAGAGATCAGAAGCTGGAGAAGCTTCACGCTTCAAGAAACAAGAAGGAGCAGCCCCTGCGTAAGGCGAAATGACTGCATCGGACAACCATGACGTTACTAATCAAGGCAGTTGACCGTGCTCGTTACTTTCAAAAGATTGTCCAAGAAAACGGGTCTGAACCGCTAGAGTTGGCTGCCGTTCAGGAGCTAATCCACAAGTCCGTCCCTGACCTCATATCTCATAGCTCATGCGAACCAATACTAACATGCAAACAGGTTTGTGCATCAGTATGATGAGGAGTACGCCGAAGTCAAGAAAACCCGTCGGCCGGGACGCCCTGCGAGCCCAAAGGAGGACTTGCTGAAGCAGAAAATTGCAAAACTCGAAGAGGAGTACAGGATCGGGTTCTGTCAGTGGCCATCAAATGGCGTTCCCTATCCCCTCCCCGGCTTCTGTCTTTTAACATCATTGCAGACCTTCCCGACCTGTTGGATGCGTCCAACACACTCCTGCTCGACCGCTGGGAGGGCTCATGGTCTTACCTGACCTCGGTCGCCTGGGTCAAGATCACAAGCGACGGCAGCGTCAAGAAATCCAGCTTCCCGCCCTCGGGCAGCTCTTGAGGACGGCCGTTTTTGCCGAGGCATTTGCGGCGTTCGCAGGAGATCCTCTTAGGCCGTGAACAGGTCTGACCCTGGGACAAGGGGGAGAAACCCCCGGCGATTGGATTGAGGCAATAAAGAGGGGGTTCGCATCGGCTATGTTTCCCTGTGTACAAGTCCAGGACGGTGCAAGCCGTAGGAGACGGGGGATTCTCGCAGAAGGTGTCTCAGACAAGCATACGCTGTATCCGGAGTCTTGTTCGGCCAATAGCCAACCTTCTCCGGTTACATACAGCAGCCGTACAGGCCGAGAAACGAAGGCAGGCGATTGCTCTGCCTACATCGAACACGCCCGATCAAACGACTGGTTACTCGGCTGCACCACGACCTGCGTTCCACGCCGTCACACAAAAGGGGCCGAGTAAGTGCCAGATCTGACGAGCATGTGGCGTCAATGGGTATTGCGCCGTATCAGTAGCCTTATGGGGAGCATGCAATTTCAGGCATTGCGCCGCATCATTAAAGAGCCAACGTAGTGGCCTGCTTGAAACTCTCCCGACACGCGTCGTCGACGAGCCACGAGTACACTGCTTGAAATCTGGCAGGGCAATATTACATCATGTATCTGCTTCCGATCGCCAACTATCGCGATTCCATGTTGCACAACGCAAGTGATGATGCCGGGAACCGGGTTAATGAACCCCGGTTCAGTCTCTAAACCCATGCCAACTTACAACTCTCCATGTCTTGGGTCATCAGTAGGCATCGACCTGCCCCAAGCCTTCTAGCCCAGATGAATGGAACCACGTTGTTCGTCAAGCGGAACATGCGCCGTTCCCGTCCCTTTCCCTTCAATAGCGAGATCTGGACCCCGGTGGGTCCAGGTGGTACATTGCACGGCCGACATCTACCCTTTCATCATTCCCATGAGCCTTGAGACGGTTACACGTTCGCAAGAAATTATGTGGTCAAAATGGGCCCATTTACTATACTAGGCCCTGGATCATGGACCTAGAAGGCGAGAGACGTGGTAGGCGGTGTTGTAGAATGTCGCAGCCTGAAGGTTTGGGATACCTAGCGCCTAATGAAAGGATCCTGTCATGATGACAGTATCACAATCTAGGCTGGGCCCTTCATGGGCCGTATCGTTGTAAGCCCCTCAGGAACGTGTGCCGTTCCGCTGTCTTCTTGAGTATATCATCCGCCGGGATCGCCGGTGAATAAATTCCTCGATGCTAGACAACACCATTGTTCCCGAAAAGAATACTGCTGTGCGGGTATATCCGACAAATCTCTCGCTGGTATACAGGTATCGTCCTCTTGCGCTACTGTTTCCTGGTCTTCCCCCAAGTAAGTCCAACTTGGGCAGGTGTTTTTCTTTCTCCTAGAATGGTGCTGACATGATTAGAAATATGTGTAAATACGTTAGTCACATCCGCGTCTGCAACCTGTGCAACCACCATGACACGGTTCTTATATCAGAGAGGCTCTGTGTACTGGCGAAGAAGAGCGGAGGCTTTGGCAGTTGTGAGACTGGCATAAGTAGTGACAGCAACAGTACGAGTAACCATTGCTGGAAATGTAAAGAGAGAACCCAACGCATTCCTTGTGCGTCACCGGCATTGCGGCATATCAGTCTTCGTTGACGAAGGCATGGATGATGGGACAGAGCAGGAGACGAAAAACACATCTAAAGTTGTTCAATTGAATTAGGGCTGCAGGTCAGCAGCCACTCATTTCTTAGCGATGAATGCCATTGAAGCGACTAGAACTTCGGCAAAGTGTGATGCCGATTTTGAACTGCTGGTCTGGCTATCATGGCGTCAATATCTGGGCCACACGCAGGTTGTCGACAGACAGCCAGCACGAACATAATTTCGTCGCAGTCATGTCACCCCAAGGATAGTCTGGTGGATCCTCTTACTACCCGATTGAGATTAGTTTCTAGAATTGAACAACCAGAATCTTTGGACAGGTAGCCTGATGTTGTGGAGTTAGTATCCTTCGTTGTGCCTGAATTCCCGAAGTGTTTGCATAGGACCCCCATCTATCCGGTTCCTATCGGTTCTCACTGCATAGTGGGCTTTGAGGTAGGGCGGTGAAGCGCATTCCGGAAAAAGGTTATGCCGAAATTCTGGTCTGATGCCAAAAAATTTGGGACTCCCAGGTCATGTCTGCAGAGCTACTGTCGCCGATTCGATTCTCCACCAACCTTTTTTTCAACAAGCTTTTCCATCTCTCCTTGTCGAACTCTTTCTAGCACCTCAATAGTCATCTTACAAGTCCGCCATGATGCTTTCCATCAGATCCATTGCGCGCTCCGCGCCCAGAGCCCTCACCCGCCTTTCCCTCAGACAGTCAGCGGCGCGCCCGAGCGCCTTCGTCAAGGCCTCTTCATGGAGCGCTACTGTCCAGACCCAGCGCGCATCCGCCTTCTCCAGCTCCGCCTTTAGAAAAGCGACTGCTGGCGAGACCGATGCCGAGCTCGTCGCCAAGCTCGATAGCGAGCTGCAGTTCGAGGAGGAGGTCAAGCAGAATGAGCAGCTCCCCGCCAGCGTCAAGGACTTCATCGACAACAGCCCCTTCGAGCTCCACGACATCCCCGGCAAGGAGGACGTCAAGCTGACGCGCAACTTTGGCGAGGAGAAGTGAGTTTTGGTCAATTCTGCTGAACCAATATGAGCACAGTTGGCTAACAAAACACAACTTAGGATCACCATTACCTTCTCCATCGCTGACCTTGCCAACTACGACCCCGAGATGTACGAGAATGACCGCGCTCTCGAGGATGAGGAGTTCGATTCCGACATCCAGAACTCTAACAAGCAGTCCGGCGTCCAGGCATCCGGTGGCGCTCGCTCCGCTAACGCCGAGGAGCAGCTTGAGGAGGAAGAGGGCGACCTCGATGAGGCCGCTCCCCCTTGCCGTCTGAGCATCGTCGTCGAGAAGCCCGGCAAGACCCCTGGCGCGCTCAACATCGACGCCACTGCCCAGGATGGTGCCATCGTTGTCGACAACATGTTCTACTACGAGGACGGCAAGCTCGCCCACGCCGCCAACGCTGAGGTTACCCACGCCCGCAGCGATGTCTACCCGGGACCCCCCTTCGGTAGCCTCGACGAGGACCTCCAGATCCTGATGGAGCGCTACCTCGAGGAGCGCGGCATCACCCAGGCTCTGGCTGTCTTCGCGCCCGACTACATTGACGTCAAGGAGCAGCGCGAGTACGTCCGGTGGTTGAACAACGTCAAGGGCTTCGTCAGCGCCTAAGTTTGGGGTGACGAGTACCCAACCATATGAGAGCAAAAAATACGGATCAAAATCAGGGAGGAAAAGCTTCAACGATGTATGATGGCGGACGCGCGCGTGGGCGCGAGAAGTGTAAGATGAAACGAAACCCACATGGAAAAAAAGGAACCTTCTTGGCTTGTCTTATAACTGTTTCCACTCTACGATGTACCATACCATGGCTCGGCTGGCCTGCCGGTTGCCTACATAACAAACTATAATAACAAAAATCACCCTGCACATGTATTCATTGTCTCGGAGCCTTTCTCGAGTCCACCATAGTGTCAGTGGTTGCCCCAACGCACTATGGCACTTCTCTTATCGTAGCAGGAGAGGGCGATTCTTGGCTTTGGCATTCGTCGTGATTCTACTTCGGCGAATGGCGGGCGACCAGACGGCTCGAATCCTCGCATGTTGGAGATTATATGAAAATGACCTGCATATCCACCTCCCGGAGAGCTTCTACAACTAGGCTGTGCTTTTCTCGCAATGGACTTGCAAATACCTACAGAGAACCACCATATCTATGACAGTCAAAAGGGGGCAGCCCACTTTGCGACGACACAAATGACAAGCATATTGTTTGCCACATGATGGTGTAAACCCAAAATGGATCAACATTGTATTGAAACGTGCTTCGGGTGCGGACCTGCCGTTTATCCTTAATAAGCATCATCAAGAAACCGCATGCGCAAACCTGCCGGCGTTCTCAAGAACTCGTAGGCAGAATGTCTCCCGTCAGGTCGGGGTTTGCGATTGGCCATGATCCGAACCCCTCTGTCCCAAAGCGGCTGCCAACGCTCGCAGAGTTCATCCAGGGTACCATTGCCCGTTTCCTAGCCAAGTTATAAGCGCCGTAAAGAGACCAGCTTTGATAGGCACGATCTGCCCTGGATCTGGCGGTGCGGGAAGGTCGGGCCTGGCGCGCGAGGTCAGGACTCTTAGATTGGGAAAACTCAACATGACCTGGACCTGCCGGGGAGTCATATCCAGTAGTCTCTGAAGATCAGAGAGCGCGACGATCTCAACGCCGCGGATGAGGGGGGAGATCTTCAGCCCTAAGGGGCGGTGTCAGTAGGGGTTCTATGCGCGTGACCGTATCGATCAAATCGAGGAAAAATATGTCTACTTTCGGGCAAATCCAAGCAAAGTTGAATTGGTCTTCCAATTCACCCATCCGTCTCACCGTCTCAATTCGAGGAAAGTGCCGAAGGATCATATTGCGCGCTATGCTGTTGACCTGTAAGAGCGAACGCAAGAGGCTGAAGCGTCTGGGACGCGTGATATCACATGAAAAGAGATGGAGGCCTAATTCCAAAGTACCGTTCGCCGTGCAGAAAGAGTCGATTGCCCATATCCCACGGTTCACGCGGGCATCGTCCTCTGCGTTCGCGATGGCTTCGTCCACGATGCAAAAGAAGATATCGATAGGGAGGCTGACACCAGGCTTGGAATGCGGCTGGTTAGCCCGCGAAGTGTTTGGATGAGGTAGGGAAACCGACATCTTGTTTGGAGATGGATGAAGGTGAATATCCTTTGCTTTTGGGTACGTACAAGGAATGACGGTGCAGAATCGGCAAGCCGGGCTTCTAAGACTATCACGTTGTATGGTTAGATTATTGTCAGATAAGTTAGCGCAGTTTGGTCGTGAAGAAGCAGGACAGCTGTAAATAGGAAGAAAGAGTCTGCGTATTATAGACTCAGAACCAGTATTAAGCTACGTTCCTCAATCATCGCTTGATTGAGCTGTTCCCACAAGTATCCAACTAAGACATTGAATCCGAACTGCCTGTTCTTAGTTTCCAATGGCCGATGTTGGATTCAAAGGCAAGTCAGATGGAGCAAGGGGTTAATGTTAACACAGTATGACAAAGCTGACAATGGAGAGTTCAGCAGAAGGGGCTTCGACAATGGCGAAACGGCATCCAATCCACCGAGGTTTTGGGGACGACGTACTTGTTCCAATAAAGGCTTTGTCATCAATGAGCCACTCCTCCGAAGAGGCTTCCCATGATGGAACAGCAAAAGCATCAAATGGTCCGTAGACAGACCAACTTTTTGATGTAGAGAAAGACGTGCTGTCGGCATTGGCCGAGGAAGCCTTTCCCGCGAACCGATCACCGTCATTTCTGAAAGAATGGGATTTTCGATAAGGCTTGTGTTAGGACAGAGGTGACTATGTTGTCCTTGAACGATTGAAGAAATGACGAGATGTTCACAGGGCTTAGTATGGTTTGTCTGTCTCGTCGAGGAGCGCACAATAGAGGTAAGAGTGCTGCGAGGCAAGAGAGAAGACGGCAAACCACACCTATTCCAGGTGATTCTGCATCATAAGATCAAGCCTTTGGTCATTAAGCCTTACAAGGAGACAACTTGAGACATGGGGAGTAAGTTCGAATACAACACAATCCTTTCCTGATTATATGCGGCCAGTAACAACGTTGATAACAAGTGACAAAGGCATTTTGTAGCTTCATGGGGCCATTAGAGCCAAGCGACTTCTCGGGGGAACTGGGATCAGTTCAGCTCACAAGCTTATACAAAGTTGCACAAGGATCAAGGCCATCCATTCAATATAGCGAATATGGCAAGATGCAACCCAGAGGTTCAAAAGTGTTGGCAATCAGGAGCCATTACAGCATTGCTCTCCGCGACTGCACTACATACGTAATGTACATGTATAAATATATATCACGAGAAACGGATAATAGTTCATCATGATCTAGTTCGCTATGTCTCGTTATGTGGTCATCAATGGAAATCCGCCCAAAGTTGCGGCATAATGAGAAGACCCATGATCTACCCCCTTTTCTCATTTCCAGCCTGCTGATCTAAGCATTCTGAAGTCGAATTGAGGAAAAGGGTAATCTCCATCTGGGTATTAAAAATTGTGCAAGAATGTAAAGAAAAGACAGTTTTGTGTTCGGCCCAGCCAAGCTACCGGAACACGTCCCATGCCATATCGTGTGACTGTATGATACTGTTCATCTGCAAAAGACGTGCCGGAGTGGCTCCGCCTCGAGTCGATGTCTAGTAAGGCTTTTGGCCGATGCTGTAGGGCTGGTTAGCTCTTTCCGTAAGAGGAATGGGTTCATGATTCTGAGGCTTACAAGTTGCCAGGCGGCGAGTAGCGCGCGACGACGTAGCTGCCCTGAGAGTTGGTGGCGACCGCCAGGCCAACCTTGGTGGTGCTCTTCCATACGATCTGGGTGTAGTGACCGAAACCCTGGTAGTTGGTGGAGCTGATGGCCTCGCCGTGGTAACCGGCCTTCTCCGAGATCCAGGCGTTGGCGGCGTTCACGTAGGGGCTGTCCTTGTTGGACTGCATGTATAGGTTCTCGCCCTGGCCGTCGGTCTGGGAGTGCGTCAGGGAGCCGACGGAGAGCAGATGGTTGGCCCACTCCATGGCGTCGGCGGCGAGGGAGTCGTCCCACTCAAGAGGCGGAACGCCGACATCGTTGCGTGCGGCGTTATGAGCGTCGAAGGCGGCCTTTTGGTCGGCGGTCAGACCGGACGAGCCGGGGGAGCCACTGGATGCAGTGGTCGTGAGGGCGGGAGCGGGATCCTCCTCGACGGGAGCACCGACGGGAGGCTGCGTGACGGCCGGGGCGGAGGGGCCGCCGGTGGGAGCGGGAAGAGTGATGGTGGTTACGGTACCCCCATTGCCCGGGTAGCCAACCCAACCCCAGGATCCGGAGGGACGGCCGGGCCTCCAGGCGGCAGCCTGTGTGGCAAGGGCGGTAATAGCAACAGCGGAGAAACGCATTTTGATGGTTTGGGTATTCCTAAAGGAGGACTGGAATCACCTGGATTGTTGGTTCTTGGGAAAAAGAGTGAACGGGGGATGGAACCTGCCAAGACGTCGATATAGTGAACCGTTGAGGGGTGTAAAAAGGAGTGACGGACGCTCAAGATGTATGGAATGAATGTGTGCCTCGGGCGAAGAGAAGAGATAGGCAAGTGAAAGGAGAACAGCCGGGTTGGCAAGTTATATATCCCACATTTCCTGTTTACTTGCTTGCCTCCACAGTCCTCCTCAGGTCGGGAGATGTTACCGGTGCGGTATTAAACATGATTTCCCGTAGGCAGGTCTCCACATCCAAGCTATTAGACGGAAAGACTGCTGTCTCACCATTTCGTTGTCCCTTTGGCTTTTCGAGGAGGCACTTATGAAAGACTAGCCCGCTCGACATCTAACCGGGGGGATGGCTCGGGGAAGGCTGGAAAGGACGGACTCCCTTCTTTAGCGCGCGCGCCCCCCCTAAACATCAACAAGTTTCGATAATGCTTTCAGCCTTGGTGTATCGGTATTGCGTGTGTAGGTTGGCCCAGTACCGCGGACGGGCGGAGGTTGGAGAAACGGATGCAGTGCTGTGGACCGCTGCGTGGTTGAACTTCGACAGGGCGCTCAGAAATGCCCCCTCCCCCCCTTTCTCCCCCTGGTACTGTCATTAACAACAAGCATCTCCAAGTTTCCAAGAAATTATCTGGGACGTAGCCCTACCAGATTATGTCATATCTGTGGATAGGTGATTGCCGGTAAATGGGAGGAACCACATGTGGGGTCGAGCTTTTGATCGAGTCAATGGCCCATAACCAAGGGATGACCTCTCTCATAACTCATTCATTGTCTTTGACTACGTGAACACTAACCGTCTCTGTCGGTTATTCTCTCCCTCTCTCCCCTTCGCCCTTCCGATTTATGTGTTGGTTGTCCAACTTCCTGATTTCCCTCAGATGGCCGCGGGGAGTACACTCGGCAATCCTGTTCGGTTCTGCTCACCCAAGCCGGGATGCCCCACCTCTCATTTCTTCTCTGACACTCTCGCTCTCGTCTAATTCTCTCAGTTGCAGCCGGCGGACATTATCCAACTATGCATTGTAGATCCCAGTCGAACAGAATAAGAAAACCTCAGTCGACGTGGAGCAACTTCATTTGCACCCCTCGGAATGGACTCCCCAGTAAGTGCGGGGTATAGCCAATCAAGGTGTGCACATTGCTTCTTTGTTCCTCGTTAGACAGCTTCAAACTCTAGCTCGGGTTAGCCAATTCAGGGGCAAAGACAATCACGCAGTATGGCACCACATTCTTCGCCATCCGGGTCTATTGCGGTCGAGGCCATCCTGATTCTACGCACCCTGCCGCCCTTTTGCCCTCTAATCCTTCGGTTCTAACCAGGCTGGTCTTGGGTGACGTTGGCAGACGCCGTGGCTTTCTATTGCACGGGCCGGCGTGGGGTCCCACGTTCCCATGCCGTCGAACCCGGCCTGTCGGGATATGGTGGCAGAACAGTTCGTCTTATGTGAACAATAGGCCAAGACGTAGTTGGGTTGATCTTTGTACTTTTAGCCTGACGAACCTATCCAAGCAACACAAAATAATAATAAAAATAAAAATTCCACAACAAACTCTTCCCATTCTTCATTGGCGAGTTCAGATACATCGCATTTGTTCCCGCATCTAGCCTGGCAAAATGTCTTGTTGACTTACGCCACGTTTATCGTGGTATATATGCCGTGTTTTATGGTCCTGTCGTGGTGGACCCCCGAGATTGCAAAGATGACATGCCTGCCTGTCCTCAGCTTGGTTACATCCCGCCGGCTGCACTTCCTTGTGCCCCTGACTGCATTCCCAGACATCTACATATCTGCTACACTGGCTTGATTTTATATTGCTAGCCCACACACTTTCATCTCCTTCCCGTCCTCTCCCTGGTTTTGTTGTGTTGGCCATGATCTAGGCTTCGGGCACGCAGATTTTGCATTAGAGTTTTGGCATGCTACTTCAATGAGTCTTACGAAAGCACGAGAGCACCCAGTCATCACGTTGCATTTCCCCGCAATGGGGACACAATGTTGCATCTCGCGTCTGTTACTGTTACTGAGCTCTCTTCCTAACATTTGCTCCTTTGATGAACATTGCAAGTGCAGCACCGATGTCGTGCAGCAATACAATTTGGGTCAGACAGGCGCTGTGGATGATACTGTTCTTCATTGTCAACCGAAAGTTGCTGTGGCCAAGCGTCGCGCCCCCTCCCACCCCCTTCTTTGGATTGCTATCGACGCCGAAATCTTTAGGGGTTGCCAGGTACCCATATGAAATGGCCTGTGTGTCTGATGAGCCACGCCTGTGGTGATCACAGCTGATACTAGCCGCATGAAGCTATTCCCACCTTCACGAAAACATACACAACTCCACTCCCCTCCGCATCTTCTTCCTGGGGGCTAATTTAGCGCAAGAGAGTATAACGACATTGTTATCATGGCTAAAATGCCCATATTGACACACATCCCGTCTATCACGAAGGCTTTGAGGCAATTCGTCAAGCATCAGCCGTGGACAGCTTGACAGCAAAGCGCAAGAGGAGTAGGACTGCCGCAATAACCGCAATTTCAAGATTTAGAAATACAGGTAGGTCTCCAACAGGCTTTATGGCATCATGGGCCAACATGATGATAGCAGGTGATGCCATGGAGATTGAAAACTGAAGGCAAATAAATGCCTTAACCTAGTCAAAGCTTCGGCGACGGCGAGAGCCTAAGATATACTGATGATTTCAACCGTTCTTTGACATCCCAGGGTAGAAATCCATGCTTCACTTCTGTCGGATGATGGTGTGGGGAGGCAGGAGATCATCTTCGAATGACAGCTTGCTTTTGAAATAGCTAGACATCCAGCAAATTTGATGGACCGGCGGCATGGTACCTCGAACCATTTGAGACGAGTTTACATTACGGGACTGGGAGTAATTGGGGCCGGGACTTGAAGAAGCTGGCACTGCCCAGAACTACGACACAGAAAAATAACGGACATAAGCAGAAACCATTAGTTGACAGCAAACACTTTCTTTGTGTCAGAATAGACATTAAATTTCATATTGTTGACAGAACCTCAGATTGTTGTTTCAGAGACATTGATCTAGCATCATATGGTAAGAGGGAGGAGCAACATTCATGCCTGCAGACCTAAATGATAGCCATTATACAACAGGACAGAGAGTGATATGATACTTCCATCCTCATATTTGCTGTTTCTAAGAGAGTATGTTGCTACTGCCCGTGTTCAAGTACATAATATTTTGTTCACTTGATGGTGAGGTGAGTCTTCACTATTCACGTGATGTACCTATCAACAGCAGGAATCCCAATCAAAGGAGAACTCATCAGCTAGCCATAGATACACAAGTGCCTTGATAACGCCATTCACTAGACTAAGAAAGCAAATAACAATCCAACATCTAGGTAGACTACAATCCAGGGAAAAGACCATGGCTGCTTAGTGAAAGAACATAGATAGGTAGTCAAAGATACAGAACACATGATTGAACGTGAAAGGATTCAAAGCACAACTAGAATAATCAACCGGGCGGTGTAAGTAAAAAATGTTGATAAAGCAGCATTACTGATAGCTCATATCTAAACTGACTGCACTCACCACACCGCTCAGAAAGCCTGCCACTTTATTTCCTGGTCCCAGCAAAATCTCATTGCAGTTCCCTCTTCGTTCTTTCCCAATTCTTATGTACTGGAAGCTGTGAATTGTAATCTGCTCTCACATCCGACTCACGTTTTCTCACTCAGGCTCATACCTCTACTCAGTCTTCTCACAATATTGCGGAAAGTCACCCTTCTTCCGTATTCACCCTTCAAAATCCTTTCTTCCCTTCCTTTAAAAGAGTGAAGCGGGCTGCTATTCCTCTTCAGCGCAAAAGACCAAGAGTCACGGTCCACAGATTGGCATCCACAGATATGGCAATTCAAAACAACCAACAGGATGCGATTATCAGCAGCCTATTTAGAGAGCTTCCGATGGAGATCAAACTCGATATATTTGAGAAACTCATCAATAAGGCATACGCTGAGATTGCTGCCGACCCCCAGACCTGGATTGTTGACGGATGCGAAGATGCAATGGACCAGATCTACATCATTGACGACTATAACCAAAGCCACAGAGCCCATCTCCGGCGCTTCCAGCTCATACGCCTTGCATCCCAAATAAACAGCACAACCCGTGAGCTTGTCAATCGACGACTGCCCCGTTTCCCAAGCTACCGCCATTTCACCAACCTCTTTAACTTCAGGACCATGGCCCACAAGGTCAAGCCGCTCCGCTATATCTGGGTCTGTCCCAAGTACGACCGCTTCCACCTCGAGGCTTTCACACGCCGGTACAACGACGACGGAGACAACAAGAACACACTGGAGAACGCGATCCTGAACGCCACGGGCAAGAGCCTTGAGGACATGAAGCACATCCAGAGGGCCCGCTACTCGGACGGCCTGCTCTTCGACGCCAGAAAGACCGAGATCCAGGCGATTGCGTCGTTGCCGAAACTCAAGTCCATCGCCCTGTGGCCCTGTCCCATGGCTCGCCCCAAACGCCCTGCAAAGCCGCACTCCCACGGCGAGCTGCAGCCCGTCGACCAGGAGTTCTACCCCCAGCTGGCGGCCCAGATCAACGAGGACCCGACACGTCTTCTCTCGCTGTGGAAGCCGCTGTGGGATGCTGGCGTCCGCATCACCTGCGGCCAGCACTGGGTGGCCGAGGATAGCGTGGAGATTGTCTGCACGGATGAGGGACTGCGCTTGCGGTTTCTGCTGGAGGAGTGCAACTGCTACGAGCCTCCCCAGAGTGATGACGATGATTCCGAGAAGCAGTAGAAAAACTTCGAAAGGGCGTTTGATGCAGAAGATTCAGAGGAGCATAAAGAATAAGAAGGAGCGAATTTTCTTTTGTGCCCCTTTGCTGTTGGTAAGACCTCTGCTGCCACTGCTATTACTTCACGGTAACGGAACTGACAGTTAATCATAACAGTTCATGCATAGAGGCGAGCTATAAAGAATTGGATGCTTTTGATACTTTGAAGAATGGGGCGAAAAGCACAATACCAAGCGCAATTGCAATAGTCCAAGATGGTGCGTGTTTCAGCAAACTTACTCGACAGCTCGTCTAGCCTAGCCACATTTGAGGAACAAATGCTGGTATACTTAATACTGTAGAGTACTTCCCCAAAATAGTCGAGCTTACTTGCTCAAGAAGTCGCTAATGCTATTCCTACCAAGAACACATTGCCAGGCTCAACTCAATTGTTTGCATGGTGTGCAATGTATGCAGTCTCCTTTTCCTTCCCATACATCTCTTTCAACTTGTGCGCTCAAAGCTTTAGAGGCTAGAAATCCATTGTAGCTGCTTGCCTCCGTTGGAACCTCTGTCACGGCCAACGCCAAAGACAAAGGGCTCAAGGAGAGAGTGAAAAAGAGTGAAAAAAAGAGATGGCGCTAGATAAACAAACATCAAGTCAGCTTTCCAAGGGCCCCAATGCTATCACAAAACTTGATACCTGTCTCAACAATGTGCAAGTCTGGTGATCCTTAAACATGCTTTTGATAGACTACCCCCAAAGGGAGTGAAGGCAGAAGCTCCCGTTCATTCTTGCCAAAACCATATAGAACTGCCTGCCGATTCCTACCGACCGCCTATCATAGCTAATCTCGCTAGAACAAGAAAAAGAAAGAAAGAAAAAAACTCGCAGAGAAAACGAATCGGTGGACGGAAAGTCAACACAAGTGACTGTTGCTCAATGATGTGTTGTGTCATCGATCATCTAGTCCACCGCCCCGACAAAAGCTTGGGACAGCACGGGGGCCCCACCGGAGCCGGGAGAAACCGAGCCACAGACAACACAGCCTCGATCCGAACTCCCCCCCCCCCCCCCCCCCCCCCCCGGTCCCAACACTCCACAGAGTTCCCTATCTGCAAAGGAGGGAAACAAGGAAACGCCAGGTGACCGTTATAGACCAACAATCAACCCAACAATCGACCAGCAGACTAACTAGCTAACTGCCTCCTTATCAGACCACCAACCTCCAAAAAGAACAGACAAGCTTACCCCCCCCTAATGCTTCGCTTATTAATCCCAAACTCTCATCTTATTCGCAAATCGTGCGCATGTCATTGAACCTTGGTATGCCCCTCCGGTTCGCAGCGAAGCCCAGCAGACGCGTGCACATCATTTACCTTTGATCAAAACCTCAGATGAGACAACTAATGCAGACAGACTGTATTAATAAACTCAAAATGAACCCTCTAAAAGATACCAACGCCAGCCTCCCCACGAAAGGCGTGTGTGCGCGCGTGTTTGTTTGTGTATGTATGATCTGTGTAGTGAGCCCCCTCCTCCTTGTCCGCCTCGTCATCACAAAGGGCACACTCAAGTGAACGATGCTTTCTCTCTCTCAGTGACTCCCAAAGTTCCTCCCTACCTGTTTCCATCCACCAGCAGTGCAATGTGATGCCCCACATCGCCGTGAATGCCCCCCCCCCCCCCCCCGTTTCGATGTGTATGCGCCGGAGGGGCGTTCGTCAAGCGAAAGAAGGATGAAAAAGTAAAGCAAAAAGGCAATGCACCTAGCTCTCTTCAAATCCTGGAACCCATTCTTGTGTCATGCCGTCGGCCGTCAAGTCAAGAAAGCAAAATGAGGACAGTGATAGCCAAGTCCTGAACCCCCCCAAAAAACCAACAAGGAAAGGGAAAAGAGGGATAGAAGAATCAAAGCCTGACGCAGCAGCTACAGCGCTGTAAGTGTAGCCCTTATAATTCAGGACATCTCCGTAGTCCAGTTCTGCGGACGCGACAATCCAAGGTAGAAATCCTTTGAGGTGAGACGGACTGTTCTCATATGATGTCGCTCACGTCCCACTCGTTCTTCTGCGCGCGTGCAAGCACCTCGCGGCCCTTCTCCGTCAGCTCGGGTTTGCCGCCCTGGTCCGTCACCTGCTCGAAGAACATGGGCTTGAAGACCTCGCCAGTGCGCTCACGCTCGCGCGCCAGCTCCCGCTGCCGCTCCTCGAGATCGACCTTGACTTGTGTAGCCTTGGAGAACTGCTTCGCGTGAATGGCCTCGGTGACCCCGCCCCACATCGTCAGGGACTCGTTCTCGAGCTGCTTCTCCTTCGGGGGCACGACCTTGGGCGCAACGTTGAGGGGAGCGAGGTCGATGATGGTGTACCTCGATTCAGGAGGGTGAGAGTTCTGCTTCTGGTCAGCACTTGGAAGAAGAGAGAAAAGGGGGAAGGAGCACATACGACTGGCTTGGGGCCGAGAGTAAACTCGATCTTCTCGCGCCACGGACCACTGAGGCGGGCAACGATGTCGGCCTCAGGAACGTCCTTGATGTTCACCTTGTTGTCATTTTCGGGGTCGTACTTGAAAATGATGCCCTCGACGCGGTTCGTGGAGCGGCCGAGCCAGCCAGCCTCGACGTAGTGGAGGATCGTCTTGAGCTTGGTCTGCGGACACGTAATGTACGCCATCTCGCTGACGCTGACGCTCAGGCTTCCCCTAAGAATACCGCCAAGGTGGGCGGCGGGATGCGTCAGGCGATACGTCTCGCTTCCGCGCTTGTCGAGCGTGATGAAGATGCCTAGGTTGTGCTCGCCGGGCAGAACGCGGACGCTGGTGCCGGTGAACTTGGCCGTGATCTGGTCGTATCCGCGGGCGGAGAGGCCCTTGTCGGGGCAGCTGACATGGAAGGCGCTCACGGGCGGGTGGTGGGAGGTCTGCTCGGTGAGGTAGGAGATGCGGAGAGGCTTGCTCTCAGGGGTCGAAGTGCCGTGCTGGGGTACGGACAGCGAGACAGCCGACGCGTTCTTGTCGACCTTAGCCGACTTGAGGCTGGACGAGCTGCTGCTGGTACCGCTTCCGCCGCTCTGAAGGGCTGCGGTGTTGATCTTGGGTGCATTGTCCTCAATTTCCCAGTTGCACTGTCACGTCGTCGAGCGTCAGCATCGCAAGTCATAGAGGAGGCCAGATATTGCGCAAGCCAAGGGAACTCACCCTGAAGAACTCTCCCAGACACGAGTTGTAGGGTTTGCAAGGCCTGCCCTTGACGTACTTGAGGTCCTTCGTGAACCAGAAGCGGCAGACCTCGAGCATGCGATCAAGAGGCTCGTCCGAGGTGCCGATGGCGGCGAAGGCGTTGGGCGCATCCAGGTAATTCCAGTATTCTAGGTTCGGTGTCGGCTCAAGGAGCTGAGACGGAAGAGAGAAGCGCACGGCCGCAAGGTCGGCGACGCCGATGAATCTGGACGGAAGACGCAGTCGGTTAGCCAGGTGTCCATCTATCGAGAAAACGACAAAAATAAGAGCGCTCGTCTGCCTGCCTACGCCTGCTTGCTGACTATGCCGATCCTCGCTGACGATGGATGTGATTTTACCCTTCAGGTAACCACGGCTCGCCGGCCCATCATCGTGGTGTCGCTGTGTTGCTCCCACTCGTCGTAGCATGCGGCACATGCAGGCCAGATGGCGGAGAGGATCCAGCCGGGAGGGTGGCAAACTCACTTCTTCAGGATACTGATAAAGGTCTTGAGCTTGGAGCCATCGCTTTGAGGCTCCTCGGGCGTGTCGTGCGTAGCCGCGGCTGCCATGGTTGGAATCGTTACCGTGACAAGGGGAAGGGGTAAATGGTTCGAAGAGTCGGTGGGCGGGTCGAGAAGATCTGGGTAGCCGATGACGACGAGGGTTTCTTTGTTTGGTTGCTCCAAGAATGCCCAGGCACAGAAAAGCGGCTTGCTGCGATAAGGTGGGGTGCCGAGAACGGGCTGGCGGGGTCGAGATGCCGAGCTACAGGCCACACGTTGAGGTACCAGTAGGAGAGCGTTGACGTCAACGGTGTTCGTCGTTCGAAGGGGGTTCGCAACAGGAGATTAGATGTAGAAGGGAAAACAAAAGAGGAAGGGAACCAGAGGGGGATTGATCTCGACGCCGGGTCAAAGATGTGCGGTGAGCGGATTATGTTCGGGGAGTATTTGGGCGTGTGTGCGCCGTTTCGTTTCAGTCGTCCCGACTCGTGCGCGCGACAGCGGAGAAAAGCGCGGGAAAAAAAAAAGAATACACCCAGAGGGGCAAGACCTCTCTTTGAGTTTCCTGGGTTTCCTTTTAGATAGAAGATGCTCGCTCTATCAGATGTGCGGACAGGTTCTGAGCCTCGGCGCAAGAGGCTCAAGTGAAGATGATGCTTGAGTGTTTGTATCCAAGCAAATGGGGGGTCGGAAAAGGGGCGGTGGGATAAAGAAGCGATAAAAGGTAAAGGGAGGAAGACGAAGACTACTTCAAACGCAAATCCAAGCCCTGGAGGTACGTAAAAATGTCATGCACGGCACTCAAGTGGACAAGAAATGGCGAAAGCAGCCAGACACATATAACACACAACAGAGAGGAAGCTCCATGCATCGGCGCTGGAAGGCAAGCAAGCGGTGACGCCGCAGCTCAGGGGGGAGAGAGAGAGAGAGTACCTGCATGGACTGTGCCGACCTTGCACAAGCACAGTACGATAAGCAGCGTTGGTTTGGCGTAGATCTTGCATATTGATAAGAAATCACACTGTCTACGCAGGTTTCCGGTAGGTAGACCGTAGAGCGCAAGGTTTCAGATGCCGCCGGAGCCTAATGAATTCTCGGCAAAGCTCTGGGCGGTTTTGGTTCTTCTTCACCGGGACAGTCTGATAAGAGCTGCGATAAGGTACCCGCACGTTCCATCGCTATATCAGAAACGAGGGCCTTGCACCTCTGACTTTTGGCAACGAGGTGGTCGGTCGACTTCGACCAGACAGACCAATTAATTGTACGACGATATGGCTTCTTTCCTTTACAGATTCCCAGCATACATCTTCGAAACCCAAGTCTCCAAGGGGGTTCTCCGAAATGAAGCCACACGTATATTATCCAGCCGCCGCTACCACCGCCATTAAGAACCACCCCCTCCCTCCCAGAGGCAACAAAGGCTGGGTCCGGATCGTCATCATCCATCCCATCATGTGCCAGCCCAGACCGCAAGCACCCAGGACAACGGCCTCATCCGCCTCAGGGCCGGACATCGGCCAATCATCCGCGCACATGGCCAATCCGACCGCCGTCACAAGCTTGACTCGAGCCGCCTCGATATCGTGTGTCCTTCAAATCGCGAAGCACATGGCAGGAACGAGAGGCTGCGGTGGCATGCACCCTGTCTATCCCTCCCGCCATGAGGTTTGCTCCGCTGCCGCCGTCTATCTGCTCAACCGGGGGGCCGTTTGAGCGTGGTACGCAGGTAAGGGAGGGAATCGCATCCGGCCCGGCGTTGGGTGTTGTTCCTTTTTCTTCCCCCGGCAGAACTCTTTCGTTCCATGGCCCGTCGTTTTAACCTTAATTTCCCGAGACATCGACATGAACTACCTAACATTCAAGACGGCGCTTGGAACGTTGGGATACGCACATGAGATGAACTCTTTACAACGCTTTCGAAGCTTGCACCCCCTCTACGTCCTGCAAGACAACTATCACCGGACCAGAGATGTAGTGGAAAACAAGGCCCGCCGCGATTTGATGTGACGAAGCTCGTGAAAGCCACCATTTTGGGAGCCCCGTGGTTTGTCTTGAACGCCGGTACACCACGCACTCCCTCGACTCTATGACCCTTCCGACTGCCCCTACCGAGAGCCCATCACGACCTACCTCCAAAGCAAGCCGGGCCTCTTTCAGCTGGCCAACTAGCCAACTAGCTAGCCAGTCGGCCAAGATGAAGCCCCATAACAGGTACAGTAGAACCACCATCGATGGCAATCTCACTCAAACCGACCGCACGTGTTTTCCGTACCAGACTAAGACTACCTAAGCCCGCATGTCTTGTCTTAGCCGTATTGTGGGCTTGTCAGGGATGCCAGCCTGCATGACCACATTTGCGCCCCCAACTGAGCCAAAATCCCCCAAGCCCGCACTCCGGGTCAAAGACCGAACCGGATCCTCGCAGTCAGCCTCGGTGCTCTCATATATAGCGTTCCCATGTGCAATAATCCCCAGTGGGCGGCCAACGCCCCAAGTCATCCACTCTTCGCTGATCACGAGGTCAATCCGCCCTAGAGCCGCATCCAAGAGTCTTCGGCATCGACGCCGACGCAGCCGCCGCCACCCCTTGTATCTCGTGACCTCGTCATCGCATGAAGCCATCACGAGACAAGGACACATACACCCTGCCGCCGTACACCTACAGTTACACACCATCCATCATCTTCCCCCACCCCTAAGAGGGCGTGCATCATCTAACCTTGCCTGTGAACTTTCCATGGTTCACCGAAATGCTGCTGCGGCTGCAACTATTGCTGCTGCAGATCCCCCCGTGAACCCCTCTTGTCATGCCATCTCAGGGTCTTAATGGGGGGTGGCAAGAGGGTGCTATCCAAGGTTGTGTGTTCGAAAGCGGGTTTATGGCACCTCCGATACCCTCAATCTCATTTCCCACCCCCAGCCCTCGTCCGGCCAGGAACAAAAAAGATACATGGTCGACTTCGTACCGCCAGTATCTTGACATCACGCCCTCATCGTGCCCACAGGAGTACAGAGAAAACAAAGGGTTACAACATGCCCTTCTCCATCTATCGTGCAACCCTTCTTGCATCGCCCTACCTCCAGAGGATCTTCGTTCCGGAAGTTCTCCTTTTCCACGAAACAGCCCCCAACATTACCGTCCGAGAACCACTGCCCCCCAAAAACAATACAATAAACGGCCCTCTCGAGATGGCTTCAATCAAACTTACCGGAGAATGCAACGATGTCCCACCCTTGAGGGGAGGGCAGTGTACCTGCATACCCGACTTTCTCCTTCGTATAGCCCCTCGAGCTTTCCTGTCCACCCCCCCTCCAGCTGCCAACTTCAGGATCTCTTGACGGAATGGGAATCTTGGAAGATCTGCGTGCTGACCGTTCTCCCAGCATACCAACCGCCGGGTTCACCTGAAGCGTTGCATCGCATCGGTAGGAGGACAGAACCGGATGCCCACCAGGAATCAAACTTCAATAACAAAACCCCGCCCAATAAGCACCGACCGACAATGATCCATACCATCCAACGGGCTTGCCCCCCCCCTCGCTCCCTCATCCTCCTTGCTTCGCCGCAATGCAATCTCAAATTTCCATCCTGCCGGCGTCTCTGTGGCCCCCCCGGGAGTCCGGCCGAACACGAGGGATCAACGCGTGGCAAAGTCCCGTGGTTGACCGGAGTCCAGGGCCCGGGCATCACGGTCCTGCTTGCGCCAATGCGTCGCCGTCCGTCTCCCCCTTTCGAGATTCACGACGTCGGATATGTGTCTCGGGGGACCGGGGGTGCTTCACACCCACCGAACCCCCTCTCCCGGTTCAATATCCAAACGTCTGTCCTCCCATGTCTGATACCTACAACACGACGTATCCAAATAACGTCAGTGCCTCCCCCCCGCCAATACTTACCCAAGTTGTGGTTTATAGGCAACCCCCCACCGTCGTGGCTCAGCCCGCTATAAATATATCCCATTTCCAATGATTTCCCCAGGGGATCCGCGATCAAGGGTTCCATTGAGAAGGATTTCCGGCCGTCGAGAAACATTCCTCGTCGAGAAATGATCATCGCGGTTTTGAACTCCATTCCCGAGTCCCTCGTTCCCAATCCCAAAGCAAACTTTTGTTTCGCTCTCAACCCTGAATCACTGGACCCGGGCTTCAATCAGGGACCATCATCTGCCATATCTGCCTTCATGCCCCTTCCCCCCTCCCTTCCAAAGCTGCGCAAGCCCCGGCCCACTGGCGACGCCCCCCCTCGCCGGTGCCCCCGCAAAACCCACGCAGTGGAAGGTCTCATCGAAGAGTTTTTCCTCACCAACAGTCATCCTCTCATCGAACAATGACCTCATGATCGGCGAGAAATAGCCCGTCTTGGGCAAACGTGGCCGCCAATAATCGATGCATCCCCGGCGGCGTCCGTGGGTGTTAAAGTATCCCTAGGGCAAATCCGCGAAACTTAACCCTGATCCCGGCCCACCACAGGGCGCGCTCTCGCGCGCGCGGGATACTCTCCGACAACCACTGAGAGGCCTTGGATTGCCGAGCGGCCTTGACAGCGCCGCACCCCGTACCGCATCTCACCGGACCAGCAACTGACTCTTGCTGGTTTTGTGAGGACACCAAGCTCGAGGAGATTGGACCAAAACGGTCCGCCCCAAACTCTGCATTCGACGGGGTTGCTGTGGCGAGCGGATGTGACGATGGGATGGATATGCGGAACCGCAACTCTTCCTGTCCCTCTGCTAAACTACAAGTACACTAGTTTATATGGCCGTAAGGAGGATGAAGCTTGCGTATGTGAGTAAACAATATTGTACCTGCGCATCTGCCACCAATACACTTTTGTTTTTTGCCGCCGTTAGTGCTGCAACCTCTGCCCGGTCACCCTCGTCCCCGGGCGCTTACAAGATTAACCCTAAGCGTCGTCATCTCTTAGTCCCGAGAGGAAGGGCACGTTCCCGAGGGGAAGGGGGAAGGAGGGGGGGGGGGGGGTTGAAAGGACGACAACGGTCCCTAGAGGCTGTCTTTCCATGTCCGGCAAAAAAACACCTTGTGCCCCGGGGCTCCGACTGCGACGTGAGGTGGGACCTTGACCCAAGCAGGCCAACTCAACCGTCCGCTAACGAGAGGCTGCGCTGACGCATATTGACGAAAGCTCCTCATCACCGACGCGCCGGACGGGCGAGGTCGCGTCCCCACAGCCCAAGATGGTGCTCACCGTTGACTCTCTATATGCTTCCGACTGCGGACTGTACCACCTTACGCGTGCGTATGTGTGTGTGTGTGTGTGTGCGCGCTCGCCAGCTCGGTAAGATTGCAATTAAGCTCCAGGGTTAGAGACTGGGGGGGCCTACCGCCACCCCCTTCCCCTCTGTTTGGTGATTTGAGGATTCCGTCCAAATGCATCCTTTGGTACAGACATTTGGGGCCTGACTCGCGTGCGACGAATAAGCTGCATTTTGTCAAGTTTGTTGGCACATAACGGGGGCGTGATATTATCGAACTTGCGTCATCATCAATTCACTTCTTTCCTTCTTTCTCGGACGGCAGCCGCCGCCCTGCGTCCAACGCACGAGACGTAGGGTTTTTGCGAGTGAGTTGCAACTGCGGCAGGGTCGTGAGGCACGGAATGCTACACTGCGTCGACCCGCGAAATGCCACCTGAGGCCATGCAGCTCCGACGGGGGAAACTGTCCGAGGTGACCTTGCACACACGATGCTGAGGGGAATCTGACCTTGTCTGCCTTGCCATAACTCATCGCCCCGTATGCACCATCCGTAGTGATCCTGAGATGACTGACATGTGCGTAGCTACTGGATGTCGGATATTGAACTGACTTTGGTTTCACCGGCGATCATGCCCAAGAAGACTCAAGCAGTCCCCTGCGGTAGACGGGTGACAGGACCCTTGGGGGACCAAACCAAACTAGCACAGCTAGGTGGCCGACGGTCTGCATCGATCGCAGAGCAGGGCTCATCTTTGTTAGTCCTGCCGCAGGCACGGGATGGCCCCAAAAAGAGCTTTCCAGAGTACAGATGAGCCCACGGATCGGGGTTGCACACCATCAGTAGTCGCAAACTAGAACGGATATTGAGCTTGAGTGAGAAAACCGGCAAGACGACATGGGGGTCTGCTGGCAAGCCTATTCCCCCATGAGCGTGTGCTCCGATGCCATACGCCCTTCCTCTGGCCCCATTGACATGCATAGTACCTTGAACCCAGGCTCTTCCAGGGCTACTTGCCCACACAAGCCAGCCAGAAACGTTGCACTTGCAAAGCTTGGCGAAATCTGTACCCCTTCGACACCGTCGTTCAAGACAGATAGCTTCGATCTGGCCTATAAGTGTACTGTCGACAGGCCAAGGTGCGTTGCCAGCTCCGGGCGCTTCGTCAATAGCGTGGCCCGATACTCATGTATATCGGGCTTGGCCTTTGATATAATTCCTCAATATGCTGTTGGCATGGCGGTCTCCCAGCCCGAGGGCGGCGCCGGCCACGCTGGTCTCGTGGCTTCCTGTTTGATGGCGGCACAACTGAAATGGACATGGTATCCCTGGAAAGAGAGGCCATGAGATCCCGGGGTAAGCTCAGGGAGCAGTGACCCATTGGTAAAGTACTCTACCATCTCGCTCGACAGCACCCATTTCCGTACCCGCCCGGTGGATTATCCGGCCAAGCAATTGAGTTGAGCATAATGTCGCTGTAGCGACTTTAGGGGGGGGGGGGGGGGGGGGGGGGGCGACTTTGGATATGCTCAAGTAGACTCGGTAACAAGCTCCATCTGGCGAAGCCACATCATCAATGTGCCGCATCCTGAGCAGCGCGATGCGCCGAGACCAGATCCCGTATTCCGATGTATCGTCGAGCCGAAGAGAGAACCCAAACGGGGGACCTCGTGTAAGGGAGGAATGACGTTGCTCTGGGTATTCACAGCGTTCCGCTTCGAACGGCATGGGATGTGCCCTGCATCAAGGAGCGTCAAAAAAAAGGGTCAACTAACTCTCCCGCCTTAGGAACGACTCTTGAGTAAATAAAGTGCATGATCAGATGGCAAGGTTCCGGTTTCGAAATTTCTGTTCCGCGCGACTTGGTAATTGGTCCAAGGTAACCACCGAGTGCCTCTGGTTACCGCGCGTTTCATCTCTTTGCAACGGTTGATGCTGCAGCAATTTTCCTTGCCTCTCTGTTGTCAACCTCTGCCACGAATCAAGCGCGCTGCGGAGAGTTTTCCTTCTTCTTCTTCTTCTGTACACGGAAGACATGCAGATTTGGTGTGCGGCACTGAGTAAGAAAAGGCTACTACGCAGCGCAACTCGGCAGCTTATTGGAGAGATGATGGAGCCAGAGCCATCGTATGAGCCCGGTGGAGCCGAAAGACATTTCCGTGAAAGAGACCCTCCTTTAGGTGAAGGAGAGGGGGAAAACTGCGTTTTGCCGGACACCATATGACATCATTCATCCGTGGCGGTGCGTTCCCTCTCTCCAACATCGACATCCATCCCCGGTCCTTGTCGAAGATGAGGATGGGGATGGGATGGAGCATGCTCACGCCGGGCTCCCTGTCCCGTACGTTACATACGATGTACTACGTATAAGCTACATAGTACACACGCTCGTACCAGTACTATGTAGCTTCGTTTTCTCCTCAGTGTGTATAATGGCGGAAAGAAAGCAAAGACAGCGGACCGCCCTCTCCGTTCTCATCAACATCCACTTGGGAGTGAAAGAAAATTTTGGGGGTTTGTCTCCATCCATGTGGCACCAGACAATACCAAAGTCACAGCCCATGTTGCGAGTTCCATTTCGGCTGGTCACCGATGTCGTCAGTGAGGCATTTGGCCTTTTTTTTTTTTTTTTTTTCCTCCTCCCCTCTTCGCGATTGCAACAACGCGACTTTTGGGGAGGCGATAGGTATTCCGCTTCAACTCCGCTAACCCTTGTCCCATGCTCACGCGCTTGCTCACCATGTTTGTCTTCAAATGGTCACAAGGTTGACCCCGCGAGAGCTTCAGCCTGTGCATGACGACAGCGATTGTTGGCTTGTACACGGGAGGTGTGTATGTGGTGTGAGCCGCAACTTTGGGGGCAAAAGTATTGGAACACCAACTACCGACACTTGCTGAGTTTGAGGTCTGGATGAAATGACTGTGTGCACCTCACTCTTGTGCGCCTTAGTAGCACCGTACTAATACCGAAAAGAATTTGTCCCAGGACGATAGTGTTGTCAGGTCTACCCCTGCGATGGGAGGCACGATACAGTTCCGATGCCAAACCCTGAGATCCGGTTACGTTTTCTTCCCTATAGTGACGGTCTTTGACTTCTGTGCTGCAAAGTTATACTGTGAAGATCTTTGTCATGCTTGACAAATACAGGCTGTGGTCTGTGGCAGCTTCTGCCTGTTGTTCGTAGATACTGGTTCGGCGGCATTATTCGCTTACCCCCCCGCACTAGCTTTCTCATGTTTTCGACGTGGCCTCTAGCCCGTGAAATATTGCCCTTTTGGTTGTCGACCGTCCGTTGATGGGTCGCCTTATTGTAGTCGGATTTGGTGACAAGAGGCAACCGCGATTGGCCTGGTTTCTCCCGTCAAAAGCTGTGTACTCTGGGACGAACTACCGGACCCTGCCCAGGGTCGATACCAATGGTGTGGAAAACATGATCGACGTTAGAAACCGACAAGCGAAGTCTTGTTCCCGAGTCCCGAAAATTCCATATCGATGTCTCTTGAGATGCTAGCGTCGTCCTGTCATGCACTTGGTTTTACCTAGTCTGCTAAATCCTGCAGGGCTCTAGGGGAAGCGGAGCAGAGCAGTGCATTTCCTTTCGTGATGATCAAAGTATATTGTGAGGTTGTCGCATCCCGTTGTCGAAGTTTCGAACTCTGCACATTGAAATGTGGGTAAGGAGGTCGTATGACATCAGTCCTTCTCCTGTTGGCCCCCCGCCTCATCCTGAGTTATTTAGGGACAATCCCAGCTGTGCGAAACGCATGCCTAGCTCTGGGGGTAGACTTTGACATGAGACGGCTTGGACCCTCTTAGCGAACTCAGACCCCCCGTGAGGCTATCGTCAACGCCTCCCGAGCCTTCGAGTCGATAAAGTGGTCGGATGGTATCCTGTTTTGTGTATGTATGTATGTATAGTATGTGTGCGTGTGTGCGTGTGCGCGCGCGTGTTGGCGCTGGCTCTTCGCGGGACTCCGAAAGCTTTGAAGACGTCGTCAAGCACCAACATATCTGCGACTATCATCCGCAGGGGCAGTTGTCGAGACTCGAACAGGACCCAGTGCCTCCACCGAACTCCTGGGACGTGCTGGGGAATGCTCTAGCCAGCGGCCGGCCCATTTCAAGGATTCTTGCGGTCTGGCCATCACTCGAGCTTTCATCGACAGTCGATCTTCTGTTGATGAGCACGCAAGCAGACTTAGTTGAGCTCTTGAGCTCTCGCCAATGGCCAGAGTGTGAATCCACTGGGTCCGATAATCTCCCTTTGACCCTCTCCCCCCTCCACAAGGCATTTGACCACGCTTGTTGTCAAGCTCTTGTTTGCTTAGACGTGAGAGGTGAATAGTGACGAGAGACGCCATGGACCCCAAAATACAGACCCTGTTGGAGCCTGCAGTAGATAAGCTTAGAAGGAAAATGGAACGCATTGCCGTTTCTCGTCCGGTATTGTCGCGTCGGTATACCCAAGTGCCCAAGGTACACAGTACATGCCGCAAGGGGCCCCTTGAGATGCCCTTACAAAGTCCAAGTGAATGTTAGATGACAGGAGCTGCAGTCATCTCGGGGTCCATAGTTTGGCTACATCTCATGTCAGGGTTGCTGGTTCTTGAAGGAAAATTTAGTTCTGTCGGCGTCCAATAGCTTTTGATCACTCCTTGAGCCGTACCGTCGCTGCGTGTCGCTCGAGCGTGCTTGCCATTCGTGTTTCGGGCGAGGTCGGCTGCACAACAGCCTAAGCTCGAACGCTGAAGTATAGTTGTGCCGTTGTGGATATGAATGCATTCCAGCCCCATTCTCGGCGTCTTTGGGCATGTGGATGCCGATGAACCATGTGGTTGAAAATGGAGCGCCACCAAAGAAACAATGGAACATCGGTGTGCATCGTAGTCGTGCGCTCTCGCAAAACTGTCGCCAACAGCCGAGGCAGATGGTGCATGAGTGTGCTGGACTTATGCAAGCGCCCCGGAAATCGATGATGCGGATATTGCATCCCCTTCGAGCAATTACCAACCGAAAATCAGACATTGAGAGTTACTTTGCATAGCTTCCCGTTGTATGCGAGATTCAGAGAACTTAAAGCCGGTCTCGATAGTCAATACGGCGAGCCCCCTCCCCTCCAAGTACTAGAACGGCGGCCATGGCGGTTGTGAGACATTCCCATCTGGACGTCGCCGATGTCAATGGTCTCCAGCGAGTAGATGCATTTCCGTGTTTTGGAATGGAGAGAGTGCCCATATTACAACACATATCTCGGTGTGGCGTCGTAACCGAACTGGCAACATTGCATTATTGATTTACTGGCTCCTTCGTACCGTGTGCCAGGTACGGTGTCGCCTAAATAACCCAAGACAAATAATCATCTGAAGGGGACGGAGCCACGCCACGTGCCGGGTACCGAGCGGGAACGAATGAGAACTCCAAGGGGCGACAACGTCGACAACGGCGCGCCCGGCTAAACGAACGTTGGAGACGTTCTGACAGCGCTACCGAAGACCTTGTGAGATGGCGTGAAACGTTCGGTCTGGCCAGTC
Source organism: Colletotrichum sublineola (assembly GCA_020631755.1). NCBI lineage: Eukaryota > Fungi > Ascomycota > Sordariomycetes > Glomerellales > Glomerellaceae > Colletotrichum > Colletotrichum sublineola. The sequence goes on from JAHSQG010000013.1 coordinate 2,460,176, forward strand.
GTCTGGAATAGGGCAGACTGGCCGAAAGCCACCGTTGAGAACAACCAAGGATGTCGAGTCAGACACACCAGCAAAGGAGCGGAGGTGACGGGACGATGGCGGCTTCGAGACCAGAGAGATTGCATTCCCAATAGGTATGCAAATTGCTTTTTTCCTATGAAAAAAGGCAGACACCCACCCCTAATACAGTCAGTGCCTACCTACATCGATCGCCAGCCAGGGGTGGACGAATCGCTCGCAGCAGGAACACCTGCGCATTAGCGATGGGGGGTTGCGGCGCATAAGGTAGAGCAGCGACTTGCCCTTAGTGGCCAAGGAAACGGCGAATCCCACGAGCCCGGTTGCTGCGATGGGCAATGCCCGACCATCATCGCCATCGAATAAGTCGTCGACGATACTTAGCGGAGCCGGCACCCATGGTGGGGGTCCAGGTTTTGGTGTCAGCCACCCTAACCGTGCATGCGAAGATCGGCTCGATGATGGGCATGATGATTACCTATCGTTGTTGACACCTTCCGCCAGGGCTAGTACCGTTTCTCGGGATCGTAATTCAGCGAGCATGTCGGCTATCCCTAGCGTACAGGAGTGTAGTACCCAGAGTGGCTGGAGCGTAGTACCGGGAGCTTTACGACCTACTTACGTATGAGTGTCGTCGGGAATGACCGTTTCGAGAGTCTGTCAATTAACCCTGAAGGCTCTGCCCCTCGGCCGCAGGCCGTGCTCGTGCTGCTGGCGTAGCTTCATTGGGACTTGGGACTTGGTAGCTTCATTCCCCCAAGGCGCCGCTCAGACGAGAGGGGGTGCAAAACGGAGATTGCACAGCCACACGGTCCAAGGGTCCAGGGGTCTTTTGGCAGACAGACCAATTCCAACGCAACGTAGGGCATAATTGGGGCTGTGTGCATTAGAGCTGTACCGTCTGGACGCAGTGGTACAACACATTCAACCGTAGGACAAACGGTTCTTTGCCATGCTCTCAAGTTCCACTCGACGCAGAAAGAACAGAGTTACTAGGCAAAGGTATGTTGCAAGTGAGGAGTATTAGAAGCTGTACTGTAAAACAGCAATGAGGATGCTCTCAGTGGCAGGAGCCGAGACATTAGCAATATGACAGACAAGCCATGACGGAAATCGGCATCTTGTTGGCCGTCATTGCAGTTTGTTGAGCTAACTCGCGTGGTGATTAAGCAGTTTGAGCAACCCAATAACGCCCCGTCGAAGCGCCTCGGATCAGGAATGGCTAGACAGAGTGGCGGCGAACAAGCGGACGAAGCCTCCTAATGGAATGCGTCCGAAGCATTGGGCTAGACGAGAAGGGGGGGTTCGCCACATCATCTTGGACGGCTTGGACATATGGCTCAGGGAAAAAAAAAAAGAAAAAGAAAAAAAAAAGAAAAGAAAAGAGGCAGAGAAGGGCGATTGCCCAGAAGAGGTACCCAGGTGAGGCTCCTAGCAGGCGTGACCCAGTCGATAGTTGAGTCCGACCAAGGGCAGCGAAGATGGAAGTTGCAAAACATAACGAAGCCGCTCAATGCTGTAACGGCTAGCTATCAGCAAGGGCCTTTTCTCGGGGCGGCGACGCTGGGGCATAGAGCTTCGAGCTGTCAGAAGCACGATGATACAAGAAATGACCGATCCAGGACGCAACGCCTTAATCAGACGATATCCACTCCAGCCCACATCGCACTGTGACAGTAGGAGCAACGGCGGACTAGGGAGAGAAGGATGAAGCCTGTCAAAGGGGAGGGTTACAGATTACAATAGGACTAGATAAAAATAAATACCAAAGCAGTTAAGGGCAAGGGACGGGACGATGGGAATTGATGGAAGCGAAGGGCGCACGGTACACGGAAATGCCAAAGAGAGGATGGGGAAAATCAAAAGGTGCATACCGAGGTACCTGCGTAGGTAGGTAGGTAGGTAGGTGTAGGCGTAGGTTGGTAGGTGCAGGTTGGCAGTAAGGTGGTTTGAGCGGTAAAATGGGCGAAGGGGAGGAGAGTAAAGGAAAATAAGGGAAAGAAATCACAGATGCAGTTGGGGTAAGCTACAGTAACCACCAAGAAGTCTGGAAACCTTGTATCTAGAAGGAGGTAGCTGTGTAAAAACTCCCTACCTGAACCACCTCGGTAGGTACCTAGGAAGGTGCTACTAGGTGAATGATTTAGAGTTTCGGCAGAATGTCCTCCGCGCACTTGCCATGTGCGAGGTTTCCCTTTTTAGCCAGTACAGTACCTACTCTCTCTCTCTCTCTCTCTCTCTTGGTACGAATATGGCAGCAATGAAGTACGTAATAAACAATAATGAAAAGCAATCAGTGACATCTTCTCCCAGTACGTTCGCATTGAACACTAAACACAGACGGCAAGGCCGAGCGAGGCAGAGCTCGACTTCCCAGGGCAGGCAGGAAGGTACCTACCTACCTACCTGGGTAGGTATAGGTGTGTGCCGGACCTGACAACAGACATGCTATCGGTTATGGGAAGGAAATAAGGAAGAGTGGGATGCATTCGTAAAGGGAAAATCGCATAAGAGGGGGCCCTATTTACTTGGAAAGCTCAAACCTCGTTGTTTGGCACAAGCGTTATAACATGACTCCTGCTAAGGTTAGGTACCTAATACCTGCCTAGTCAAGGCAAGGCAAGGCAAGGCAAAGGCAAGCACAGCACGTAAGCAAGGCGGAGGAAGGCCCCCTTCGGCGACCATCCGTGCCGCCTCTGCCTTCCGTTTCCTCTCCGGCACGTCTGTATGTATTTCCCCATTTGCCATTTTGCTCTGCCAAAATAGGACACGGCATCAACATTGAGTTCTGCTCCAGATGTCCGTGCCGTGCGGAGCTAGATGCGTGGGAAGAGACGAAGGGTAAAGGAACCAGGCTGCAGACTCACCTTCATCTCTCGTCCCGTCTGCTCAGGTCCAGGAAGGGAAGCAAGCAAGCACACACTCACAGCAAGAAAGCAGAGCAGAAGAACACAGGCGGTTGCGAATGGACAGAGAGAGACAGGAGGCGAAGACAACATTGTTAATGCACATAGGTCAGTCATATCGTATAGGTCACACGAGGCACCCGGTGGTAGGTTTGCGATTAACGCTGCCACATTTTTACCTGACCTTTTGCCTCGTCCACTTGTCTTATTGACAGAGCATGGTTAGTCCGGAAAAAAAAAAGGCATAATGGGAGCACTACGTCAGAAAGGTAACGTCGCCCGCAAGTAGCGTAACTTTGCCTGCCTTACTCCCCCTGTTCGTCCCCCACTCTCCAAATCTCTCTGCTCCGAGTCTACTGGAAGTTAGAGAGAAAGTGTCGGCTGACAATGGAGGAGACCCGGGTACGAAGTACAGTACGATCTATCATCGTACGTACATTACTTCCTTGCTTCCCTCGACAGAAGAGAAAGGCTTTGGAGAGAGGACGAGCCGCGACGGAGGAGGTTGCCACACTTGACTTTGCACCTGGCTGGGCTTGCCGGACGGTGATGAATGCGCCGCCCACCACCTCTCAACACTCTCTGTCAGGTACCTACCTACTCTGCATAGGCAAGTAGGTAGGTAGGTACACTGCACATGCGCGGCTCGATGCGCGTCAAGCAATTTACCACAGTCCATCCATTCAAGATGGAGGAATCGACAACACATAGCAAGCCACAATGCCCCCCCACCCAACCTCTCCTCTCCTCCCCTCCCCTCGCCTCACCTCACCTCACCTCACCGACAGACTGTGTGTGATGCAGCTAACCAATGGCCCGCGAGTCGTGGAGAGAGAATACCGGGCGGCGTCACCTTGCCTTACCTCATCACTTAACCTCACGTCCTCTCACGTCTGTCTGGACACGAGTGAAAATGCCAGGGTACGTATCGATTTCATTCATACTTTGTCGCCTAGTGCAGTCATCGAGGGGTGTGTGAGGTGGTGGTGGTGGAGGAGTGTCAGACATTGACAAAGGGTGTCTGCATAAAATAAGCCCTGTCAACACATCTCATCCCGGGGGAGAGGAGGAGAAGGGGGTGGAAGTGACAAGACGCATTGTCGCGCACTAACAATTATTTCGGAGGTGAGAGGAGGTCGGCCGAACAAGGGAGAGACGACGTGGATGGCAAGAGCGAGTAGAGGAAGAAGCCGCCGAAGAGCAAACCGTGCCCCTGTCAGCACACACACACACACACACACACACACGCACGACAGTCGCAGTACGGGGTACAGACCACCGCAGAGAGAGAAGAGAGAGACAGAGAGAGGTAGCAACAGCCCATGTACACGCAGTCGAGGGAAAAGTGGAACGTACCTGTACTTCTGATTGGCAGACAGCTGCGTCGTCAGCGGATGTATCCAAAACATTCTACCCGACCCAAACTGGTACCTACAGTCAGTCAGTCAGTCATCCATCTGGCTGTCCGTCTTCCTCAGCCAGCAGAAGCACCAACAGACTGACCTCACACATGGACTTTCCTCGCCGTCTGCTTTCTTTCATCTCTCGGTGCATGTAGACTGACATACGAAAGGGAGTATCTGTCAGTCAACTCGACTCGACACGATTCGACTCGACTTGGCCGTTCTCACATAACACCATCACCTCTCTCTTGCTCTTGCTAACCTCCGTACGGCGCTGTTCTACTCTACTCTAGGTACTCTCTCTGCATTACATTGTACTGCTCAGCTCTTTTTTCTCTCCCTTCACCTATTTCCTACAAATTCTTTTTCTCTTATATTGCCGACGCTTCTCCTCCTTCTCCCCTTATTCTCCGTAACCTCTGCTACTTGCTTCTCATTTTCTGTAACTTCATCCGTACGGTCCTCTCCCTCACGGGTGTCGGCCTAGCATCCTTTGCTCACACACCACACCTCAACCTCCCATTGCCTCACTTCCACCATCGAAACCAGAGGGAAGGAAGGTAAAGGAAAAAAACAAGAGACAGAGAGAGAGAAATAGTACGTACCTTAGCTACCTGACTTCTTACCAAGCACATCGTCAGGTACCCAGACCTCCGAGCATCCTTACGGCTACACCACGACCCATTTTACCCATCTCCAACAACTCCCCAACACCCATAGCCATATCCCACACACCCTTGTCCATACCAGCGCAACCCAAGGCCCCATCCTACTCTCTCCAAGGAGGGGTCCCGGGCCCAATACCAGGACCCATATCCATACCTGTCTGTCTGTCTGTACCCATAGTTATACCCATAGCCATACCCCCGGCTCACGCCCCACGACCCAGCCCAAAGGGCACTGCACTTCAAATCCGCGCGCACACACACCCATCCTTACCTCACTCACCTTGGCTCTACTACAAGCGTGCATACATACATAGGTACACACGTTCATACATTAGATACCACTCGTCCCATCCATCCCCCCCCTTCCCTTGGAATCCTCAGCACGTCTTGCCTAAATACTTGTCTCGACCTTCAACCCTCTTCTGTGCCCTTGGTCGTCGCCGCGCATACGAACCCTCACAGCTCTTTGCGCTGTCCACAACAGTCTGACGCGCCGCCTTCAACCGTTGACAGCTCAACTCACTTTATCACCAGGTGGACAGTCGGTCAACGACATTGCGCGCGTACTCGAACCGCACAAGGAACTCCCTGAGGCAGGCGAACCAACGCGCTCCTGCTGCGTTGCTACCTTTGTCGAGCGTACATGACTTTGGTCGACCATCATCTTCGCCTTCTCACTCGATCCTCTTGACCAAGCCGGCTACGTCCGCTTGCCTCATCTACTCGCGCAAGTAGAGTAGAGCAGAGCAGATCCGACATCGAGAGAAACGCCTACGGCGCATCTAGGCTATCATTGTTGATCCCCTGCACCCTGGTCTGCCCGCCTTGCTTCACACACGTACACGCCAGGTACCCACAGCGCCCTCTAATATACCGCTCCCTCCCCACGGACGTCATACCGGAGCGCTGCCTTTTCTTCAACCTGCAATATTTCGACTTCACTAGCCGCAATCACTGCCCATCATCATTTGAAAATCCGATCTCGCACGAAATTTCACTTTCCGCTGCGATCGCGTGCGACGCCATACATTGCCAACCCATTCACTCGTTCTTTCTCCCGCCGCTCTATGAGGCGCCAAAGCCCGGCTTTCCCCCACCTGACCTACAATCGTTAACAACGCCGAGACCCGACTAGCTGGAAGCACGACGGAAAAACAACTAGAGGTACCGCAAGCTAGCAACGCGAGGGCGAGGATTCGGAATTTTTCGATCACTCGCCAGAAAGAGACTGGGGGAACATTGGAAGGATTGCGCGCACCATTGCTGAATAGCATCACGGAATCGCTGTCGCTGGACAGCACGTATATTTTGCCGTCGTCCAGATGTTTCGCCAAAGGTAAGTCTTTGCCAACCCCTGTTTCTCAATGCGCCGGGCAAAAAAGCTGGTGCGACCTGGCTCCCTGTACAGGATGCGCGCGCGTGGTTGCGCCATGCCTTGGACTTGCGCTGACTCGTAACCCCCCGTCTATAGAACAAGTGCCCAAAAGCCCGGCGATGAACTGCTGGCCACCTTCCGGAGGCAGTTCCCCGAGGTAGCTGTTACCACGGGACCGGGCGACGCTCAAAGCGCTGTCGTTGACAATACCGTCATCGTCCCTTCGCTTCCGGGCGTTCAAGAAAGGTCAGTAATGACTCCCGTCATGAACTATTCGCAGTGTGTGTGTGTGTGTGTGTGTGTGTGTGTGTTTGTGGACGCGGTTATCATTGATTTATATTGTGCTGTCACTGTCATGCGGCGCCCGGTCGCACCCGTCAGGCTTGGTGCAGCAGGCAGAAACGTGGGGTACCTGCTCACAATGGGCGGGGGGATCAAGAGACGCACAAATTCAATTCGGGAGTGACGCGGTTCTCGATTTATACATATATATTTCTGTTTTCTTTTTTTATCTTTCCTTTACTCGCTACATTCGACTCGCTAACATTAAACTTCCCGCAGAAGCCACAGCCTCAGTCAAGAAGCTTTCAGGGACCAAGACCCGACTCCTAGAGCCACAAACGAGCCCTGGAGGTTCACGCCATCACTGCTGGATCCAAACTCATTTTCCTTTACAAACTTTGCCAATGCGCCGCCCGGTTATTACACTCCCACGCCGGGAGGCACTAACACCATTTACCACCCGCAGGCCGGTGACCTGCACACGCCCACCCTGGGCCTCGGTATGGGCCTTGGAACTCCGTTGTCGATGCCTACGTCGGAGGGCGCAATGAACTCTGGGCAAGCCATGATGGACCTTGCTAGTTACCATCAAGGAATGCACCCCCAGCAGTTCCAACAGCCGTTTAACCCGTTCATCCAGCCTGCTGCTCCTCAGCAATCGTTTGCGCCTTCGACATTTGTGCACCAAGACACTGGCTACGAGACTATGGAGCAAGACGGATCGCCCATGAATTCCGACCCGTCTGAAGAACGAATGACTTCCATCGACCGCGCGTTCCACAACTCGCCCATGGTGGGCTTCCAGGGGCGTCAGTTCGGAGGAATGCCCATGGCCGCAGCCCTGCCGCCATCTGCCGAGAAGTTCCGTTTCCATGCCACCCTCAACGCCCCCACTGCCATGATCAAACACGCGGACGAGATCCCCATTACGTACCTCAACAAAGGCCAGGCGTACTCTCTTTCCATCATCGATACCAACGCAACGGTTCCTGTGGCGCCAGGGACCAGATTCCGCACCTTTGTTCGAATTTCCTTCGAGGACGAGCAGCAACGACAGAAGCCCGGGGTATGTTGGGCCTTGTGGAAGGAAGGAAGGGGCACGAATGAGGCCCATCAACGAGGCGGCAAGCTACAAGCCGTCGAGTATGTCGAGGCGGGTCAGCCAACCGAGGGTGACGACAAGAGAACCCGCGTTGAGCTTGAGTCAGCATCCTTCGACGGCTTTTCGGTCATCTGGACCCCCGGCATCAACGGCGCCCCCGAATGCAACATCGCCGTTCGCTTCAACTTCCTGTCCACCGACTTTAGCCACTCCAAGGGCGTCAAGGGCATTCCTGTAAGGCTTTGTGCCAAAACCAGCACCTTTCCGTCCGATCCTACGCAGCCAGCCGCCGACGCCAATCCCGAGATTTGCTTCTGCAAGGTCAAGTTGTTCCGTGACCACGGCGCCGAACGAAAGCTCTCCAACGACGTGGCTCATGTCAAGAAGACAATCGACAAGCTGAAGCAACAGATTGCGCAAGCCGAAAGCGGTATGAAGGACTTCGGGAAGCGTAAGAGGTCAAGTGCCGCGGCGCAAGCTAAGGGCGCCGACCAGCGGCCCGGCAAAGTGCAGAAACACAAGAGAACGTGGTCCATGTCTTCAGCCAGCTCAGCTGGTGGTGGAGCTCGGCCTCCTCTCGAAGAAGACTTGCATTTCAAGCTCCAGACGCTACAAGACATGTTTACTAGCACCCGGCCTGTCAGCATACTCTACTTACGCGGTGAAGATCTAGATGATCCCGACTTGCATCCTGTCTCACTCCCAGGTGAGCAAGGCGATCTCGCCAAAATCGAGTCCCGCGAAGGTCCTGCTTGGCAAGCTCGAAGTGGTCGCAGCTCCGTCGCAGGTTCCTCTCTGGTCTCGCCATCGCCGAGCTCTCTGTCACTGGCTTCTCAGGCTTCGGTAGTGCCCAACCGGCAGTGGTCGGGCTTTGACGGCGAAGGGTCGGGCGAGCCAGCTTCTCGACAAGGTTCGGACCAGCCAACCAAGGTTACCAAAATAGATGACGCTGGTAACCTGAGCGGTTGGATCGAAGCCCTGGGCGTGGATCCGTCTTACCGCCCGCCCCCAGAGCGCGTCGTGAAGCCAGCCGCCTGCTTTTACGTTATGCGGCCCAACTCGTCAGACCCAGAGAAGCGAGACTACTACCGGGCCGTTTACTTGGCTCAGAGGAACTTGAAGGACTTCAACTACCGTGTGGCCACCAAATGGAACCTTGACCCTTCGAGGGTTTTGCGGACTATTCATGTGCTCGACCGCGGGCTTGAGGTTGCAATGGATGACGATGTCATTCAAGAGTTGAGAGAAGGCCAGGACATGATGCTCGAAGTCAAGGAAATCGTGCACGACGACTCCGTACAGCCCAAACGCGAATGGGACATGGCCGTCGATCCCAACGAGGGCGACACTATGGACCACTCGCCCATCCAAGGCGGCTATGAATTGCGCCTCAAATTTTAATACCATATAATTGGATCCATCTCTACTTCAGCAACAAACTCGATTGGATTCGGATTTTAGACGGAATTTTGATACCTGCCGCCAGGTAGGCCTTTGGGATACGGGCGGCATGGGCGACAAACCACACAACATACACGCACACGCACATGCATGGTTGGCTGCCGCTCCGTTGGCGTTGTTGATTTTGAGATACCAAGTCCCCGGATGGGCCGCTTCTTCTTTTTCAACGCTTTTGGCCACATTCCACGTGGGCGGATTTATGAATTGGGCAATTAGATCTGGGTCTCTACGGGCAATCATGGCAGCAAAACACACAAGATATCCCGCCGTTTCAAAAGGGACACTCGGCAGTATTGGGAAGGCTTGTTGGGGAAACGAATTGCAGAGACACGACACGCGGCTCCAAGTTGGGTTTCTGTAACTCACCAAGCCTGTCAATAGTCGACGATGCGACTTTTTTGCTTCTTTCACTTCTCGCATCGCTTCCTTTTCTCCCGTACTATTTTGGTGGTTGACCCTTTGTCTTTCTTTTGTTCAACGACAAACATATGTATACTTTGGGCTTCTGTCCGAGGACCGAAACCAGCGAGATTAGTCGAATAAGCAATGCAAGCATTGGAAGACGCAACATGCTCATAAATTTCTTTGGATTATCCAGAAACTAGCAGATGTCATCGTTCGCAGGTCCTCAGTGCGGCTCCCTCAATAACCAACATCAGCGTTGACCAACTACTCGGGTGACAAAAAGGATGACCGCTTTTCCTTACCACTACCATATGGTAACCGGTCATCTTTTTTGTTACCCGAGTGCCATCGTACTGTACCTACGCAAAGGATGATAACCTGAATGGTTCGTATGGGCTACGAATACAGAATACGCCACAGTCGTTCGTTCATCAGCCATATGCTCAAAAGTGCCATTGGCCGCGTTGGGCGGCGATGAGGAGGGGGGTGCGAGGTTCCTCTCCTTGCCAATCTCGCGTGGAGAGCGCTCATTTCGATGACGAGAACCATTGGGACAACGTTGAAACCATTGGCGACATGCATGCACTGTGACGAGCGCCGTGGATGGTCTAGACCACTGTTGTCTGGACTCCCAATCATTGTCAAATGATATAGAAGAAAGACGGCTATATCCCTGTCGCAGAGAGGCCGGATCCAAACTCTCGGATGGCCGCAGCCTGGGGACACCCTGGAAGATTAGGTAGGCTGACAACGACGTGTCCATCCGATCGGTCTCACCGCGGCACGTTTAGCGGAAACGCTCGCCGCGCCGCGCCGCGACGCGAAGCGCCGGAAGGGATTCCATGTGGTCTTCCCACTCCCCCGTAAAGACGATTTGACTTCCCACCCCCCCCAAGAGCACTGGCCTCCGTTATCTTGCTGCAAGCACTAACGAGTTTCTAGCCAACCTGGTCAATGGACACTGTTCCAAAGCGAACCAGGCCGAACGGAGCTCGTTCGTTTGCGACCCTGTGTGAAAGAGGCTGCCCTCGGTTTTGAGATTAGCTGCTGAACAATCATACATGGTACTCGCTTAAGGTTGGTTCCGATGCGGTTGACTCAATAATTCAGGAGGGCTCAGAGACGGTATATACCATCCGGTCTACATTGAAGTCACCCGGCCCGCGGCCAGCCGATGAACGACTGATCACTCGTTTCCCGACCTTCCTCCGATCCGCCAATCAGTTCTACTCTCGAATCTTGATTTTTTCCATGATGATCGGCATAGTACAATGTACTTGGTGAGGCCGCCCAAATGCCGTCCGTTATGATGCTATTCATCAAGCCACAGTCGAGCAAGCCACTAGAGATGTGGCGAGCCCTTGCGTGTCTCCGGGCCTGGACGCTCCATCAACTCTGTGGTCTGCTCCTTTGCTGGTTACTCCCCCGCCGATCCGTCGATCTCCTAAAAAGGGTCCTCTATATACAGAATTATAGTCATGCTGACGGGTGGCTCAGTCACTAATAGGCGATGAAGCCACAAGCGGCGCATTGAAGGCGGTACCTTTGCACTGATCTTTAGATCAGCGATACGTGCCTGGCGCAAGCCGTGTGCTTCGAGAGATGGCTCAATATGCCTTTGGTGGACAACAGCCAATTGTTCTGGTTTCGACTATGGACACCGAAACACTGCCGCATGTGGCAAATGATGCTGTCATTCCAACTGGCCAGTTGGAACCATGACTTGAAGATTCGTGTCGCGACAATGATCCCCCCCTCCTTTCCTCCCCTCCTTTGATGTCGGATACATGATTTCACCCTCTGACAGACACCCCGTGGCGTGAGGGGTCATTGTGCAGGGAATTTGGGGTCGGAAAACAAGGCCAATGGCCTTCGTGGTGGTGACCCTACGAGGCTAAAGGCGGCTCTCCGATTCAACTCTGAATCCGTTGGACACAAACCAGGCGCGTCGCAGACTATATGAAAGTCTGACAACCCCTAGGAGGAATCGTGTTTGCTCAGACTTGGGCATCGTCGGCGCCCTCTTGGTATCGCAACAAGCGATACGTCCAACTGTACAAGGAGAATGCATGCGAGGATCAGATTGACGGCGCATCGCATCGCATGTTGCAATCTCAGGGCCACGGGGCCCTATGCCTGGGCGCAGCTACATCGCATAGAGACACCTTGCATCATGCAGAGCAGCACGAGAACATTCCCAATGGTCACCAGAGTGGGGTGAAGGCAAGCCACAGGGCTTGCAGGTCTCCCCTTCCTCAGGTACTGGTGCATCAAACGATCGAGGGGCCAGCCGTGGCCTGGAAGAGGTGTATGGGAGTGTGGCACTCGCCACAGTGCCGTGCCGAGTCTGCTCGACCTGGAACCTGAATGGCTCTAGATACGACGGGACGCGAACCGTTTGTCTCTCACCGGTGGCTCGACTGGTGCCCCGATACGGATACACAGACGCCGATCATCCGCAGGCCAGGAAGCAGTCTAGACCCAAGAAACAACAAGAGAGGCCGCGGAGAAACCATCGAATGGGTCCTCTCCGGCGTGTTTTGATGCCAGCAGCCGTGCTCCAGAGAAAGCATCATGCAGAGAAAAGGAGGATTCGTTGCATACGCACTACTATCCTTCTCCGCTTCTCGTGTACGTCAAGACCAAGAAGAAGTGCCACGATTTGTGCGGCTACTAGCCACAACTGGTGCCACAGCTTGACAATCCAGCAGTTCCTTACACACCCTCCACGAGAAGACGATCGTCGCGAGCTAACTCCCCAAGCTCGCAATCATTCTTCAGGGGAAATCACCAATCAGGATGGTCCAGACACGTCAAGACCTCAGCTGGCCAAGGGTTCGGCCCGCCCTCCCTTCGCTAGAACAATGTAGTTTAGCGGAGCGGGTTGAGAAAAAGTTCGCCACAAGTTCACAGAAGATGTCGATCAGTTGCTCCATACGGAACCGAGGGCGGCGAGCCACACTTGCGTGACCGTGAGTCTTTTTGAACAGCTTTGTGAGGTGGGAACTTGCGTGGCTGAAGTGGCTGAGCAGGCCGGTTCGGCCGTTCCCAAGGGGCGTGTGCCAGGTGTGCGTGTATGGCAGAAACGCGACCTCTGAGTGGTTCTGGTCTCATGCACACTCGCCGCAGATGGAGAGAGGAAACGAAAGATTGTTTTGTGCGTGGTGCCGCTCTTGCAGCTGCGAGGCATCGCCCCCCCCCCTCTCCCCAGGGGTAAGTGTCTTTGGTGTCTCGTTAGGAGGAAGTCACTTTCTATCAGGCCAGCAACGGGGCCGCTCATTGGGCGGCGGCACCCCTACACGATTCCAGACTGTTGGAATCTCCGAGGAGGCTTCGGGCGGCATGGCATGGTGGAGGGGTTCCATCAGGAAAGAAACACCCTCCGGCCAGCCACAGGAGGGGGGGTGCCGTCTTGCCCTTGCCGAGGCGAAGAGGATAAGAAGCGACGGTGCCCCGGGATACGACTGGTTGCTCAACGCTGATTATTTGAGACTGGTTCCGACAGACTGATGATGGGTATGTTTGGAAGCCCTCTTCACTTCGTTCTGACCTCTTGCTCTTATTTCTTCGAAATCGTACGGAAGAGGATTCTCCAGCGCCGGTGCGGAAGATTTCTCTCTTGTTTCCTCGTTGCCCTTGCGGTCCCTCCTTTGCTCTACCCTCCTCTCTAGCCACAACCAGGGAACCGGGATCCTCTGCCCGGTAGCGGGAGGGACGCTTCTCCTCCCGCTGGAACGTCGACGGTGAGCCAATGGCGACGGCACATATGGCCCTGTCGATTGCCTGATGCGGTAGTCTCGAGGCGCTGGCTGGCCACACCCGAGGGTTCTCGCAGCAAAGGTAAGTATGCTCGCGAGCAGAAGCCGTGGCGGTGTTCCCTTTCTGTCTCCGGGTTGTCCCTTCAGACAGGATGTGGGGGGTGGGCGAGCGAACGAGTGTGAGGCCCTCGAGCGAGCACCCGGGGGCCGCCAGCAGGGAAGGGGGGCTAGGGCTGCACGAATCTGCGATTCACATTTTCCATCGTCACCCTCTGCCCTAGGTAGGTGCTAGTGGACGACAGGATCTCCCCCCCTTTCCCTGCAGACCGACCGCCGAGAGGGGCCGATCTTTGCTGAGTTACGAGCCCCTTCCGCGTGACAGCGCCCTTGTTTCGGGGGGCTCATCAGCGCTATAAGCTTCTTCATCTTTACTTCCCCCCTCTTCCCTATAAGAAAGGGTGAAGGCGATGGAGACTACCGTTGGAGGACAGCAGAAGACAGGAGAAACAAGTGTTTTGACTGGCTAATGCGGAGGGGGCGAGGGGGCAAACCGGCAAGAGTCGCCGCCATGGAAGGAGAAGTTCTATACTATACGATCTGCAAACACAGTGGCGTGTTATCTTCGCAGCGGGACGGCCATCTACAGGAGACTGGCTGCCTGAAGCTTCTGAAGGGGTATGTGATGGGAGATGGCGTTCCGATCTGCGAGCACTTTCGCCGGGATTGCGACGGTGATACGGTGGCGAGAGCAGCACTGGGGGGGGATGTGATCGGCAAGAGAGGGAAGAAAAAAAAAAAAAAGACCCCATTGTCTTTTTGCGAACCCCTGGAAGACGGAGAGATGGCATTCCTCTTTCTCCCTTTGGAGGAAATTTTGGTGCTCTGTTTCGCCTCGCACCTTCACCGGTAGAGAGCTTGAGATGACGTCCGGGTGGGGGGGGGGATACGGATATCACCTCGAGATTTGTGAGGCCAAAAGGTCTCGAGGATCGGCGATCGGCATCTGGGAGAACCACGGAAGACATGTGGGGCGGAGTGGCGGATGTTTCCGAGCTTCTCCAGGCTTCGCGGGAGAAAGGTAATGAATGGCAGAAAGAGCGTGAAATGTGTGAAAAGTGGTTGCTGATATGACGGCAAAGGTTGTAGCGGACGGGGCACGAGATCTGCGGATCGTCTGTCTGTTCAACCATGAAAAGCTGGCCGGGGGGAGGTTTCTTGCCTCCTTTTTTTTTTTTTTTTTTTTTTTTCGGTCCCTTACGGACGGGAATTTGGGGGTTGATGACAAGCAGTTGGGGAACATTCTTTAACTCCATCATCCGAACCACGATGTGCCTGGACAAATACACTCCTTTGTTTTGCCATGAGGCGTTGTATCTCAATTCTTTGACCGTTACAACAAGATTAACATGGCTCGATGGGCTGGGGGAGGGTTACTTTTCCGGTGAGAGGAGGCGATGGTGATCGGCGGGATCGGCTGTGCGTCATTGCCTGTTTCTGCTGCCCACACTGGGGAAAGGGGGGCTTTTGCCACGAGGCCCTTTCTTCTAAAAACCTAATGAATGCCCTCCCACCGGGTTTCTGATGCACATTTCTCCTCCTCGCCGTTTTCCCTTTTGCGAAGTCTCTGTACTGCTGGTGTTTTTCGTGTTTTTGGTTTCGATAAGCCATGCTTGAACACACTTGGTGAACGCCGGGAGGGGTCGAGCTGAACCGGCGAGGAACAACGAGGTGACGAACCCGGAGACGACGAATCGAAATCAACGCCGCAAGGTATGAAGAGGGGAGAAGGGATGGACTATGGGGGGGTGGGATTGGTCGGCCGATATTTGCATTGTTTGGGGAAGCAGGAGAGAGGATTGCCTCGCATTGTTGAAAGAGGTGGAAAAGACGGATGCAGGAGGACCCTGGGTCGATGAAAAACTTCGGCAATGTGCGACACAACCATGGTTTCCAACTCGGCGGAACGGTGGATTTCGAAGGCGTCCGCCGCGCGTATTCGCGACTTGAATGCTTGGGAATCCGGAGGGGGATGAACGACGCTCCGAGTGGGGGAAGGGGGGAGGCGACTGCGATGTTGGACGACGGCTCGAGACGCGCGACGACTATGGATGCTCGGTATGAAGGGGAAGTCAAGTGTCGAAACGGATTCTTTTTGGATACCGCGTGCCAAACTGGAAGTTCCGCAGGACGTGGGGCGCTGTGGTGCGAGGACGTCAATGGTAGGGGCCTTGGACGCGGTTGTCCGTCTGTCGCGATGGTCTCATCGTCTTGACGACGTTGAAAGAGATGCGGCGGTGGGAGAAGCTTGTTTCCGCGATTTGCTATAGTCGTAGTGAAAGGGAAGTCGGATGAGGTGAGGGCCGTGGCAAGGTAAGTGGCATCTCTCCCATCCGTCTGGCACCCGCCGCCCTCCTACCATGACATTACACTGTCTTGAAGGGTCGCGTGGGTGGTTCCAGGGCCTGAGGGCTTCTCTTTGCCTGAAGGCATAGCAAAGGTTTCGTATTTGCCTAACTCGTGGTGTTGGCATGTATCTGGCTTCGGCAAGGGTTGGCGCGAAAACCATGACTTCTTGAACTTTAGCGATGTGTCCCGGAAGCCACCGTTCTTATTGCTCAATATACAGCGTAAGTCGCTTCTTATTACAGCCCGGCTCATCTTCTCATGCCATGTCTTGGACCCAGAGCCTGGCATCTCGGTGCCAGCGCCGCCATCTGGTGATGCTTTGCCATCCACAATGCATATTTAGAGAAAACATGCCTTTGCGACACGCCGTGTACCACTAGCCATCGTCACGTTCAACCTGAAAAACGTAAGAGGCAGTTGCTACCATCTTGATCGGACTCTCGGGTCACCTCTTCCCTCACATGGTTGTACGCCGTATTCTGTCAAGAGCGAGATAACCTCTTCCACTGCGGTAGCATCGTCGCCGCCCAACGCCATGGCAGACAGGAAGTTTGACAGGAGCAACGGGATCGTCTTCAGGCTTTGTTGTTCTCTTGGCAGGATGGAAGCGTCAAAGCTTTTGGGGTTTGCGGCCGAGTCGGGAATGAGCGGGCCGGCCTTGAAGCGCGTGTCCATCGCAGAGGGTCGCAGGCAAGACGACGTCCGGCGCGAACACTGAGCATTGTCGGTGCTTTGTGGGTGTAATCGAGGACACCAAGCCTGGATCGTGCTTCGTTTTCCGGTTCTGGAATGGGGATGTCGCCAGTCAGCAGGATCTCGCAGGGGGATGGGCGTATGGTCAACCTGGACACCTCTTGAGGAAGTCGTACGATAATGATCAGAGGAGACCAAACTGTAGCCAAGGTATACATCCAAGGTCAAAGAATCCCAGCACATGGTTTTCGTCCCCAATGAAGTGAGTAAAGGCGATGCAGCAAGGTTCGCTCCCCGAGACCGGGTCAAGACTCATGTCAGGCAAGGTGAAGTTGGATGACTGGGTAGTCAGTGTACACAAAACGAGGCAACCTGAGTAGATCGCGTACCCTTTTTGTTGTTTTCTCTTTTCAACATGGTGTCCGAGAGCAAGAAAAGGTTGACGCTGGAGAGAAGAATGGGGTTTTTCAGCACAACATTGGGGTAGAAGAAAGACAGATGTGAATTTAATGCGAAGCTTTTGTATTACATTCTGACCACCAATCGATCAAGCCAAGCTTTACCCCAAAGAATCCATATTCTGATAGTGGTTCAGACACTTTTGCTATGCTTTGGAAAGGCGACGACTGTGTTGCCACCAAGCAAGGCCTCCAGGCCAAGCCTTTGTATCTCTATCAAACAAGTCCTCCCAGTGAACAAGCCAAAATTGGCCAAGAAGATAAAGAAAAAAAAAAGACATCTGCCGTAGCAAAGGTAGTAGCAACAAAAACCGAAAGTGTGGTGCAGCGCGAGGTCGATGTGTGTGTGTGTGTGTGTGTGTGTGTGTGTGTGTGTGTGTGTGTGTGTGTGTGTGTGTGTGTGTGTGTGTGTGAAATTTCCTCTGACCCAGGACCACTTCTTTCAAGTACAGCATAGCAACTTTTAGGGCATCCGTCATTTCTTTTCGCCGTGATAGATGGTGCTGTATTTGGGGGCCTTGTGGTCGCAGCAAGTGCAGTTCGGGTGTAGGTATCGCATGCGGATGCCGGCTTCGGTGGGAAAGAGCTCGATAACAACACTCTTCTTCCTCACACCTCTAACAACGGCGTAGAGACGGACATTTCGGGTGTTGAACTCGGCCCAGAGGCGGTTGAAGACGGCTGAGTGGCGGTACCAGACAAAGAGCCAGGGAAACTGGTCCTCGTTAATGGGAAGCCTTCCAGGGTGCATCACCATATCCTTTGTCGCGAGGTCTGTGGTGTCGACTGTGACGTCCTTCAGGTTTGGCATGCGGAAGAGTGCCCGGAGGCCAGGTCGGTTCAATCCTGAAAGGAAGTCAAGGCTAGGAAGCCAAAGATGCTGGACGTGCTGAAGCATTTCGAAACCCGCAGGGGTGGGCAGAACAACGGCCTGCTTGTAGAAGCGTTCGGCCATTGCAAACTCCAGTTGGTAAGATCCAAAGAATGGAACGAAACAGTCAGTCTGCGGTTGGACCCAGGCAAGGACTGGGGAAAGGTGCTTTGCCATGCTGGTGGAGTCGTCAATCATGTAGAGGCGAGGGAACCGGCGGTGAACGAGAGCGCGGCTCTGTCTGTTGACTTGAGAGGGCAAGCGGATCTTGGCAAAACGATCCTTCAAAGGAGAGCTCTTCAAAGGAACCTTGCAAGATGGGCAGGGTTGCATGTCGATGACGATCAGCTTGGTATCGACTGTGTGTTCGTAGGTCAGCCACCACGTGAGGGTGATGGCTGGGTCGTCGGCCATGTCAATGAGGGCCTCAAGGATGTGGAGAGTTATCTCGTATGGGAGAGGAGAGGGGTTCTCTTTGGCAACCTTCAGCAGCTGAAGATGCTGTCTGGCCTTGGTGAGGCCTTTGGGATTGGTTGAGGCCATCGTATGTTGTTTGATGGTTTTATGTGAGATGAAGCTTGGTAAGAAGATGGTGAAGGTGGATGGATTTCTTGGTGGGGGATTTGTATCTTGGGAGATACGCAAGAAGAGGGCAGGCGCGGTCGAGGGCTGGGAAGAAAGGTAAGACGAAAGGAGCAGCAGCGCTGTTACGCTATTGTTTTGCTGGAACTGTCAGTGAATAATTCAAGGAACCAGGAAGACAGGTAGAGGATATGGCAACTGGGGTCAGACGACGCGGCAGAGGAGGGGTGCCAGAGACAACACAGAACCGAAAACCACCCTTGAAGTGGTGGTTGAACAACAAGGGCGTATTGTAGACTGCGCCAGCTACTGCGCAATGCACACAATCAACTTGAGCGTGAAGAAGCCATGACATTCTGATCCAAGCATAAAGAGAACACCCATCCAGCCCCGTCGACTCAAGTCTTATTTATCAGATAGCCATTTAGATAAGGTTTCCTTCTTTGGTAGTATTGACTGGCGTAACATTATTCAAGTTAAAATTGCTGGCAGCGGTGGCTAAACCATTGATGCTTGATTGCTGGAGCTTGGCCTGGAAGTCTTGAACACTGTCGTGGAACTTTCATCAAAAATGATCAGATATCAGTATCGATATGATTGTGCTCATTGCTCTATGGCCATAGACGTGAGAGGAACTCAGGGCACCTCTTCGGCTCACCGTGGAGGCTGCTTAGTTGATCTTTAAACGTTTCGCGGTCTACCCCTGTGTTGCTCCTTTGAGCTCTGAGCGAGCAACTGCCGCTTCAGCGCCACATTCCACGAAAAGCTCGAACATGCGGCGCCGCTAAACTGTGATGCACTCAACAGGACCAGGAAGTCCACTAGAGCCTGCTGGTCCCCTTGGAGCTTCTCCAACCCATTCTCACCACCAAGCAAATCGTGTTTCGTGAGTACGGTGATGCTCTTGGGTTCAGCCTCGGTTTTGAAGGTTTCGATTTGGGTGGCGTCGCCATTTGCTGTATAGACGAGAGAAGGATTCGCGCTGACGGCTTGTTCGAGGTATTCGGCGGTCTGCTTTGTCTCGGCGAACAGAGTCCACGTTTCTTCAAAGTCTTTTCCCTCTTGCAGTTATATGCCGAGATAGGCGTTCTCGAGGATAGCGCCCGCATAGGTACTTGTCTTGCTAGGTGCGGCATCGTCACCAGGCTGCGTCATCTTGAAGCTAGAGATCTTTTGCAATCGGAAGCAATGCTTCTGTTGCGAGTTCTCGAGCGTCAGACCTGAACTTGAGAATATTCCCAAAGGCTTGCACAAAAGGCTCTCTGTCGTTGTATATGGGAAAAGTCAGAAACGAACGCCCAAGGTCAACGATGAACGGGCCATTGCTAGGCCTTCCAGTCGCAGAGACATCAGTGTCCACTTGTCCTAGCCAGTCGTACGGCTGGCCCCTCCATCTGTTGGGATGCTGAATCCCCGTGCTTGGTATCTTCTCTTCGTCTATCAGTGATTCGGGAAAGAGACCCAAAGACCATGTTTGGGGCGGCCCGAGGGCTTTGTGAACTTCTCCTATGTCATCATACAAGCGTACTTGTGGACATGAGAGACGAAGGGACTTAATGAAGTGGCCCGTATCGAACATATATCCCATATGATTCCTTTCACCTGGTGGTATGAGCTTGGGTTATCAGGAAGTAATCAGTCGCCTGTTTCGCTCACCCATCTGTTTACCTGCTCTGGTACCTGGACCTTCTGGAGTAACGTGCTGGGACGCCCATATTGTTTGGCGAGGATATCACGGATGAAGAGTGGGATCGGGGCCGACTCCCATTCAAGTATTAAAATACTGAAATTCACATTAAGGGGTTTGGTGCGTCCCTCAGAATCAATTTGGTTAGTGTGACATTCCGCAACCCGCCCAACATGTTCAGAACCTCGACGAGCACGCGCAGGTGAGTGTCTTACCTCGCTCTTGCCTGGCCTTCCGAGACGAGGACACTTAATGGTCAAGTACATGCGGACTTTCAAATCTGATATCTCGAAGCCGGTAAAAGAATTGTGGGCAAACTACCCTCTCGCAACTCGACACAACGTCAAGCTGCTTCTGCTAGTATCGAGAGCAGCAAGTGTGCCCGACTGGGTACTTATACTATATCGAACTATTCGCAGTTATACCTGTTAAGTATCATAGCGTTTTCTTTTGATTGATTGTTTTCAAGCATCGAAGTCGTATGCACACACCAGAGCTATCTATCAATGCTCATCTATACCTTCTACGCTGTGGTTCGCCTGAGTCGTCGTCCGCCTGTCCGGTGTGTCTTCAGGCAACCTTACTACACCGAGCTTTTGCTTACGAGCCCAAAGTACAGCCCAGACGGTAACCTGGCTTACTAAAAGAGGTAGTTGCACCGTGAAGGTCTTCAATTTGTCCGATGTAAAGAGCAATATTGTCTGACCGATGACCGGCCCAATCATTGCCAGGGATACAGAACCCAAGGCTTCGGCCCAGGTCTGCGTCTCGTGGACTGCTATCGCCCAAAGCACTGCGGGTTGTGTTAGCTCGAGCCAAATATAAAAATCTCATCTCTCATTGGACTTACGGGGTTGTACGACGTGGCCCAACTGGCGAACGAGATGGAGGGGAAACAGTATGTAGTTTCCCAGACTTGACGTGCTGACTAAATTAGCAGCACTTGAGAGCAAGTAGCACACGGCCACAGTGCACACTAAGATGGCAAAGTCAGCAGTTTGATTATTTTACTCACTTCATGTTCCACTTACAAAGTTGTGACGGGTATTTATAGACGGCAAGTCCTGCAAGGAACATGACCGCGGCGCCTCCAGCTTCAGATACATATGGAATATATGGATGCGTATATGGACCTGAAATACTGAGAGAGCTCAAAAGAGATATTAGGAATACTGAAAAGGGCTGTACCAGCTTGATGACCAGTTGCTATCAGGGAAGTGTTAGTTTGGCAAAACGTCGAACAGTTGTAGTGCCACTTGCCTGTCGATTCCGCCACACGCCCTTCCGTGCAACGGCTCGGAATTCAGATGCAGCCGATCGAGCTGAACAGTACAGCTTCTGATGTGGAGAAAGCCAAGTTATGTCTTTCGGACCGCCAACTCGGTCCATAAAGTTCGTCATCAAGAGAACAACTAGAGTCACAATCCTCAACACAACATGGCAGACCCAGGTATAAAACAAAGCATCATGCCAGTACTTTTTGTATTGCAGCACTGCTCTGAAGACGCTCCAAAATAGAAATCGCAGCGGAAGTTCGTTTGTTGGATACCATGATAGCATGTACTTTATCAGTGTCAAGGCGAGGCCCCCTTGAACAAACTCGCGAGCCAAAGGTAATGCAATGGCTTCGCTATTAAGGTAATCGGAGTTTATTATCTCCAAGATAACTTCAAGCACTAATGAGTCAGTTATTCCAGTATGAAGGAACTTCTACTCACCGCTCGCGGCGAATGTACACATAGCGATCGGGGCTAGCGGAAAGTAGCACAGTAGTATGAGGGCTGACAGTAGACCCCCGATGAAGGAGATGTTGTAGGAGAGCATCCCAGTGTAGCTGTCATTATAATAAGACACAAGGGTGTTGATATCAACCTGCTAGAACTTAGCTATTATCTCTCAGGTGAGTGGCAAACTCACCAAGCACAGGGCCAAGAATAACAGTTCTGTCTTCCAACTGCGGCAGACTCCCTGTGGAGATCGGAGTTTCCAATCAGGTTCCTCAACTCGGACTCCCAACTCATTAATACCAAACTGCAGGCTGGGGCTCCTCGGGATTGAGTTGCCCCCGTCCTCGGGCAGGTTGATGCTGGCATCTGGGTGAGGAGCCAGCGAAACTTGAACTCCATCAATCAAATGCAGTTGATCGAGGCCCTGCCGCGCCACTCTGAGAACAGTCTGTCGGTGGAAAGTTTGTGTCCTCCAGTCGTATGAGCAGAGCAACGACCTCTGTGCTCCGCCCTCTGAGCCGCAGACAAACATGGCGACTGGGGGACGGTTACAATGAAAATGTGTAACTGTCATCATTTTGGTGTCTACCAGCGTAAAGACATTTTCTTCTTGTCTGGGAAAGCGATGAGGCGGCAGGATAGACTGTCTAGAATCCACATTGTCGCTGTACGACAGATATGTGACTGTCGTCAGTTCACCGTGGTCGAAGCCCCAGAGATATTCTGCGACTTTGCTCGCAGTCATCATTCCCTCCAGCCCAATAAGACGGCTCTTCTGTGGTGGCTGGGGCTGACATCGTGAGACGATAAGTACTACGCAAAATAGACCTGCGATCAGGCCGATCCAAAGAAGCATCCACGAGTAGAGTCTGAGAAAAAGCGCCTGCGTCGCCTGTGCAGAGTGCGATTCCCTCCTTGCGGATATAATCGATGTGAGGCATATCATTGTAAGAAATACCAAAGGTCCGATGACGATAGTCGTCTGGACAAGCATTAACCAAGGGACAATGGACTTGGCGTTTCGTCCAAACAAGGGCTCGGCGTCGATTGCATCCCAGTGAATAGTCGCACCGTATACGCCATCCAAGATGATCGCCTCGGAGTCGGCCGCGCCAGAGACGACGTTGCTAATCGGGTATATATCGCTGAGTGTGACGCCCCAGCGGTCTTCGATCCGGTGCCACGGAGCGCCCTGCCGAGGGGCCAGGCAAAGCAACCGGCTCAAGAAAGCGCCGCGGTCATTAGCTAGAGAGAGCTTGGCAAAGGCCTGGAAACCGGAGTCTTCTTTGTTAACCTGTGGCCTATGGCGGCTAGGAAAGAGCCCCATGGTAGCGTAGGCAATGTCTCCCTGGCTGAATTGATCTGTCTGACGTCTCGAGAAACAGGAAAGAGCGGCTTCTATGAGACGTATCTCGGTGAGGATTGCAGAGCCCTCAAAGTGATCAACCAGTTCTTTCACGGCTTCAGCGTCGTCCCAGGCCCGCTCAGCAAAGTTGCGTTTGGCTATTGCCTTTGGCTCTGCTGGATCGCCGAGAACGTAGAGTTTGATACGGTACTCGGCGGGGCAGAGCAACAGCTCGGGAAGCGTCCACAAACGTGAACCCCATTGTCGTAGCCAGGGTGTTACTTCCTCCCGCCTGTAACCAGGAGTCTCGCGTCCGTCGATCTGTGCCGCAATCTTTTCGGAAGCCGATGGCCCAATTGCAATGATGATGGAGTGCGCGGCTCTGACAATGTCACAAATGCGGTAGACGTCCTCGCTGCTGCTCGTGGATCTTGCGACCCCGTCGTCGTTGCGGACGCATTCGAAGTCAAGCCAGAATGCCCTCTTCCCCACGCGCTTGGCCGCGTCAATGCCCCATTGGGCCAGCGTTTTTCGGTCTCGTCGTGCAATCTCTCTGTTGGCCTCTCTGGTGGCCTCATCGGGGTAATTGTGCTTGTCGATCTCCGCCTCGGTGGCAACTCTGAACTGCATGCGCGTATACGAGACAAAGACGAACTCTAGGTCAATATCGTCTCCATGCTGTTCCAGATAGTCGGAGACCTTTACTGTTTCATAGATGCCTTTGTCGAAGTCTTTGACGAAGCAAAGGTATCTTGGTCGGAGCAAAGGTGATGAACTAACAGTTTGTCTCCGGTCCGAGGGGGGAAACGCCTGACCTAGTCTGATATTATCTGTGTATGACCGTCCAGAAGAGCCCGTATGGCCCTGTGAAACAGAAGCTGCTGTACTTCGATCATGTAGTTGTCTTGGAGCGGGCTGATATGGATGCGACGATGAACCATCATCTGGTGACCGAGGGACGCGAACAATGTCATAGCGCAAATCGACAACATTAAAACCCGGAGTATCAGTAAGTTGTACCACCGACTCTTGCAGGTGCAGGTTTCCTGTCCAGCAAACCTATGAGAATCTGTCAGCACAAACAAATGGGCGAGTGAAGGAAAGCCCCATACAAGGACGCAAAGGAGAGGCAATGCGACGACCAGCTTCAGCGCCGTGAAGGCAATTGACCCAATGCGGAGGTCATATTTGCGTGTGCCGCGTATAAACAACGAGGAGGCAATCCAATACGAAAGGCGAAGAAGAGGCGAAACCCGCGAGGATGGCGTTCCTAGACGACTCCATGTTGAGGTTTCGGGCAGAAGCTGTGGGTTGTCGCCGGTCTGGAGTACGAGCGGAACCAAGCTGCCGTCGGATGGGCGATGCCACCAGTCATGGCTTGGGTCTGTGAACAGGGACTGCATCTTCAGGCACAAGTTCGTGCTGCCCTCATGCTACTCGCGGAAGGAAACTCTGTGATGCGAGAGCAAGCATAGCAATGAAAAGGAACCGCGATAGGTAGGTAGCCAGAGTGTGAAGCAGAGAGTCGCGCGTGGGCGCGTCACTTCTTTTGACAATTGAGCTGAATCTTGGTTGCCTGTTGGTGAGGCGCAGCTACGGTGGCTGCGCCACTTACAGCGAGCGGCTGTGCTTGTGCTACTACAGCAAGACACCCTCAGGAGTCGATGTTTTTTGGTAGGAGATGATAGGCATTGAAAGGACATGTTGATTCGTTGGCTGATGGCTTACATGCTATTAGATAAGCTGTTCAATCGTCATCGTTTCTTGGCGGTTGGGCTTTTCATTGCTTGCACTCACCATCTTCGACCCCAAAGCCTGGGCAATAGCTTGGTATCACTTATTGACCCCGAAGCTGAGGGTCAGTCAGCCTAGGGATATGAAGCCATTCTGTGCTCTCATTGAACCATCCAGGATCCGAGACAGTTTTATTGGTTGATAGGTCGTAGAACAAGAACCTAATGGTCGTGGCTTCGTGAATCCACAAGCCAAAGTCAATTTTGATCAATGTCAATGGAAACATCTGAAAGATTTGACTGCCCAGCCAAAGTTTTGCTTATTTACAAGTTGCGCTCCAGAGAAGCCCCTGGATAAAAGATAACACTACGCACCAGGCTCGGGCTGGCAGAACTCTAAGGCACGTACGAATAAGTAACACAAGCTAGGAACTGGGGAGCCAGCAGTTATTATATCTAGCTATTGTGCACTTTGGAGGACTTGGAAATGCTGACTCAGCTGCGTGACCACAACCAGACGGCTAATCAAGATCCCCAATCTTACCGAACGCCTCTTCTGAGGTTTCAGCCTTCAGATGACAGCGTTCCGCTCCCATCAGATGGCCAGTTGTGTTGTTTCTTTCTCCGTAGATCGGAGCCGAAGCGGGGCAGTCGTGCGGAGACTCCTACAACTCTGCCCCGCTCCTCGGTGCGGATATGGAATGGATATGGCATCAGTCGCGTCTTCATCTCGGCTCGTCTCCTGGGTACTCAAAACAGCAAATGCCAGTTGTCAGACCAAGCAGTCGGCAATCCCACCACCACCATTCCGGGACCCTCGAGAGGGCCACACCTTACGCTACGACCATGAGTTTGCCAGCACGACATCCGAATGATGCTTTGCGGTCAGCGCCCCGCCGACGTTTCGAGGCCCGGAAATAGCTGGCTGCACGGGCTTTCGAAGAAGGGTGCGACCAGGTCTTACCGCAGTGGGAAAATCACGTATGATGAGCAAGCTTTTCGTTGCGGTGTGTGTTCCTATTCCAATTACATTCTAGAATAGCAAGGATATCTCAGTTTCGGAGTTACCGGCCTCGACACGCGACTTCGTCGGCCCTGGACTCCCATCAGCGAGCAACGCTAATCGCCCACAACTCGTGTGCAAAGACGCTGTTGACGCGGTCTACACATAGCTTTTTTTTTTCCCCGCCCCGCGCCAGTGCTCAAGTGCTTATTTCCTTTGATATGAGGGTGTGGGGCCCGGAAGGGAACCTCGGCTTCCTCGTCCGTCTCACAGTACACGGAGACCTGCCTGCCCTAGTACGAACAAAGCAGCAGGAAATGGCTAGGTATCGCTGTGCCCCGTTTTATGTACGGAGCACGCCGTCTGTAATGCGGAGAGATGGAGCTCGTGGCAGGAGGCCGGGGAAATAGAAAAAGAAAAAAATCCCCAGAATCCAGACTCCAAACTTCGGTTTCGAGTGGCCTATGTCTCGGT
Organism: Colletotrichum sublineola; assembly: GCA_020631755.1. Classification (NCBI taxonomy): domain Eukaryota; kingdom Fungi; phylum Ascomycota; class Sordariomycetes; order Glomerellales; family Glomerellaceae; genus Colletotrichum; species Colletotrichum sublineola. Next base: position 2,486,533 of record JAHSQG010000013.1, read on the forward strand.
CTCAGAACCATCGTCCGTCAACCCGCAACAATGAGTCAAAGAGTCAGAGTGTCGTGATTAATGTCCTAAAATGGTATGCAGACCCGTTTCGGTCAAGAAAAAGCGGCTATCCCAAGCGATGCGACCTTAGTCCCGCCGTTATCCCCGGGGGGGGGGGGGGGAGGGAGGGTTGATCGCCCAGGGTTTTCTCATTCTCTCTTGCTCCGATTGCGTGCGTACCTTGATTATCCACACCGCACCCACCAGCAGCCTTTGTGTCTGGTCCCCTTTCCTCTCGCCCCCCCCCCCCCCCCCCCCCCGGTTCAAGAGAGGAAGGGGAGGAAGAAAACATCTGCTTGGTTCGCAAATCTCTGACACCCGTTTCCATTTTGCTCCCTTCGTGCTCGTGTGCACTGTAAAGTTATCAAAGATTCCGCTCTGGAAATCCTTGTCGACTCATCCGCAACCGCTTATCCATCCACGCCTTTCAGTGACAGGTGGGGGACGCGGCCCATCGCACTCTGAACCCTTGCTGCAAGATAACGCGACGTTTAAAAAGCTCTGGTCCCGTGGCTCGTGCTACTTCCGGCCTGCCATCTCATCTCCGCCAACCCTCATCACTCCCTCTCCAACCTTGATCAACAAGCCAAACTTTGCGCGGAAAGGTGGCACGGCCCGTAACGCTTAGAGTTTCCTCCGGGCGTATCCGTCGACCATGAGCGCCGCGCTTGATCCGGAAGAGGGGTCCCACGCGGCCGCCAAGACCGCAATGGCAACCTCGACCAGTTCTGGACAAGACTCGCCGCCACTGCGTCCGTCAAAGGAGGTCGAGTCTCGGCAGAGCCACCGGAGCCGCGCCTCGTCCCATTCATCCACCGATACCGACCCGCTGGAGCCCCTCGAGCACGCCTTGACGGTCGACCTCGAGACGGAGGCCGAGCACGCCGCCAGAGAGCCCATCACCTACACGCGCACCGGCACGAGTATTGGCAGCACGGCGTCCCGGCCCCCGGATTTCGAAGTCGTTTTTGAGCCGGACGACCCCGAGAACCCCAAGAACTGGCCGTTGTGGTACCGCGCCTGGACCATCTTTGTCGTGTCGCTGTCTACCTGGGTGATTGTCTTGTACAGTACAAGCTACACTGCCTCCATCCCAGGTCTCGTTGAGGAGTACCACTCGACGCAGGTCATCGCGACGCTTGGTGTCACTACCTACCTCGTCGGCCTTGCAGCTGGCAGTCTGCTTGTGGCGCCGATGAGCGAGCTGTACGGCCGGCAGTATGTTTACATTGGCTGCTTCACCATCTCATCACTCCTGATAATCCCTTGTGCTCTCGCCAAGTCCCTGACTACGCTGATCGTCGTCCGTTTCTTCGGGTAAGCCTCTTCCTTGACACACTCATCCCATGCTCCGACCTAACTCCCGTGTCCTAGTGCACTGTTTGGGGCGGCCTTGATTGCCAATAGCCCAGGAACTATAGTCGACATATCCGACGAGGAGTACCGCGCACTCGCCATGTCCTTCTACAGTATCGCACCTCTGAACGGGCCCGTGACAGGACCTCTGATCGGTGGCTTCGTCTTCCAGTACATGGGCTGGAGATGGACCAACTGGATCGTCCTCATCCTCGCTGGCGTCGGTATCGCCCTAATGCTCACCCTCCGCGAGACGTACGCCCCCACCATTCTCCAGCGCAAGGCAGCAAGAATGCGCAAGGAGATGGACGACCCGCGCTGGTGGTGCCGTTACGACGAAAAGGTCTCCAAGATTCATCTCATCAAGCTGAACCTGAGCCGACCCTTCGTCCTGAGCTTCACGGAACCCATCCTGTGGTTCTTCAACCTCTGGTAAGAACCCCGGCACGCACCATGCATGCACTCCGAAACTGACTACAGCCAGGATCTCCCTCATCTACGGCATCCTCTATCTGTGCTTCGTCGCCTACCCGATTGTCTTCTCTCAGTACCGCGGCTGGGGACCTGGCGTCTCCGGACTTGCCTTCATCGGCATCGGCATTGGCACCGTCCTGGCCATCTGCGCCGAGCCCCTCTTCCGCCGCATCATCAACGCACACCCCAAAGACCCTGTGACTGGCCGTGTCCCACCCGAGGCCACAGCCCGCGTCATGACCATCGGCGCCATCCTCACCCCCATCGGCCAGCTCGTCTTCTCTTGGACATGCTTGCCAGCGACCATTCACTGGGCGATCCCCATCGCGTTCGGCATTCCCTTTGGCGCCGGCAACACGATTTCGTTCATCTATGGCTCCAACTACCTTGCGGGAGCGTACGGCATCTACGCGGCCTCCGCTCTGGCAGGAAACGCCGTCATGCGATCCATGTTCGGAGGCACGTTACCCCTTGCGGGGCCGGCTATGTACAGGGCCCTGACGCCTCAGTGGGCTGGCACGCTTTGCGGGTTGCTCGAGCTCGCGCTCATCCCCATCCCCCTCATATTCTGGAGATACGGTGAGAAGATCCGTGCCAAGAGCCCCGTTATCCGGCAGATGAGGGAAGACCAGGAAAAGAATGAGAGCAAGCGTGCCAAGCAGCAGGCGCGTATGGCGAGGAAGAAGGAGAAAGAGGCCGCGGCCGCTGCCGCCGCTGCTGCCGGTTCCGGCGAGAAGTCGACCGGTGGGCTGGCGAATCATGAGCAGGTTGAGCCAAGAGACGCTGAGAAGAGTGTCTGACCTTACATATCATGTGGCCTCGAAGGCCAGGGGTAAATAGCATAATAGGGCCGTGTTCCTGTGGGGGAGGAGTATTAGATGCCCCGCTGTTTCTTATATGAAACCACTTGTTACAGCATATACTGAGTCGATTAATATTACGCTGCGAACCGAAAGACTATTTAGACTGTATATGAAATAGAAATAGCCAGGTAGTCATACACTCAGGTTCGAAATCGAGAAGCGATCCAGCATCAAAAAACCGAACTCTCATTATTCGGTTGAAGTGTTTGAGCCTTTGAGTTTTCGAATGGGGGGTAAGCCTTTATGCCGTAGCTTGTCTTCTCACTGCGGTGCCGCTCCCGATTTCTTTCCACAAGATTGCAAAACAACGCTTCAACTCATTTCTGCCCTTGTCATTCATCCGAAAGCCATCTGTTTCATTTCATGGTGATCCGTAGAGGGTCATGAGCCAAAACACACACGAAATACCAGCTGTGGCTGAGGTGCATTTTGAATAAGGGATTCCAGAGGAGACTAAGAGAGGCATTGATATTTCCCCAATACCTGACTCAAAGTCCGTCTTGGGATTGTCTTATAATATAGCCGCACTTCTCGCATCCCACTCAGCTCTTTTCGTGACTCACGGCCGTCGCAGGTGTCGCCCCAGAGTTCGTTGCAATCGACCACACGTTCGTGAATCATTATACGAGACCACTATCTTTCCAACTCCATCATCCGGTCCACAGCCTGGTGGGCCACAATAGAAACCGGCGCCTTGGTAATGGTATTTTTCAAGGTTTCAGTAGAGCTCTGGGCATGGGTGGAATTTCTTGTGTGGGTCGGTTTCCAGTTTTTAAGCAAGGTTGCTAGATAATGTGTTGCTAAGCTCAGATCGGAGCCGGAAGTCGGGGGGCCCTTGCATAGGCAGGTCCTCAATGGGCGTATGCAAACCGCTGTCTGGTTGTCGTGGCATTTTTGACTTTTGTTGATGCAGCGGTGTACATCGTTGCATTCGTGAGAAGACAACGCCGAAGAAACCGACGACAACCCGGCTAGTGCATCACTAGGATTAAATATTCCCTCGGGCACTTTTGTGACTTGACTGGGAGTTGTAGTGGTCCCAGACAATAGATTGGTAGTCTTCGTCAGCGTCGAGGGAAATGCCATCGGTGGCATGCCAGAGTTGCCCCGCGTGGTTCTGAATGTCTTTCTGAATGTCTTGCCGGATGAAACGGGAGGTAAGGAAGTTACCATAGGAAGTAGCAGTGTTCCCGTATTCTTGGGCGGTGGACGACGACAAGTTTCATCCGAAATCGATAATTTACTCTGGCCATGATAGCTTGTGGTCAAGTATGCAGACCCAAGGATAGTTGTAGTGACGTTTGAATACACCTTTGACCCGGTGTGAGGTTTGCAGGTGTGATAAGACACAGTGAACTCATCGGCATGGACGCGTACTAACAAAATTAAGCCCATAAGAATAGCAACAATGAAGAGTGAAGCCATGATCCGTAGGAGCGGTAGAGGGTTGACGGTAGCATACTGGAACAGGAAAGCCAGGAAAGGCGATGCAAAGGCCTTTTTGAATCATGTCAGGTTTGGCATGGGCGAGACCAATATCTAGGGGCAGAGGCATCTTTTAGAGACCCAACAGATTGACTGGCCCTTGAAAACCAGATGTGATTTCTTTTCTGCCTTTCATCCGCAGCCTGTTGGTACAGGTCTGACGACGGCATGTTTCAATAGCTTCACTGACGTGTATCCTTGATGTTGTCCCAAGTTGGGGGCTATAACTGCTTTGAAAGCAGTACTTTAAAAGGTTTGAGTGTCGGGGTTTAATATAACGATTGGTTGTCCTTTGATCTCGTGGCATTACACAGCCTTGGTATAAGTGCAAACTGGACAACTTGTCTTACATTGTGTGAAAGACACAAGTTCCGAGCTCGTCCCACACAATCTGTCCGGAGGAATTCCATTGAATTTCATCTTGAATACCATCGGATCTGACAAGTAAAGAGCCAGCGGTCGTGCACATATATTACTTGTAGCTAGCAACACAATCAATCCCCAATCGTCCCAGTCGGGGCGGCGGCAAGTATCAAGCAGAACATGTCAATGAAAGCCCCCTTCAAGTAAGCACTAGGGGAAGAAAGCAAGGAAAAGAGCAACAAAGAGACAGACTGGAAGATTGAAACATAAGGGATAAATCCAAATCAGCAGACTGACTAGGCTGTCTGTTCTGTTTATCCAAAGAATACCATTTTGCCTTTGACCCTGCAGCTCGGATATTTCCTGCATTGTTTGGCTTTGAACGAACACAGGCATCAAGTCCAGGAGGCTGTTCGTGAACCCCAAGCCCCAAACGCATACAAGCAACTGTACACGCGCATCAGAGTGGTTTACTCTACTTGCGGCTGACTATTTGTACGATAGCCATTTTTCCAGAAACTGGCAAAATCATGCAAGCAATTCCCCTTCAAAGACTCAAAATGGAAACGACACGACCAGAAACTCGCGATCGCATGTACCAGCGGCTAGCATGGCATTTTCGTCATATCCAAGCCACGAACGAGGAGAGAAAAGCCAATAAACGCAGTGTAAGCCTGATGCCTGAAGCCCTATCCAGAGACATTGACGACCTCAAAGCCCGTTTCGCCGACTTTCCTCCCTTACCTCCAAGGCTGCCCCGGCCAGAATACGCCATTCAGGATGGCCTGTTGCACCCGGAAGATACGAAAGAACTGGATTTCTATTGTGCATGCCGGATGGGTTACCAGGATGATGTCGAAGCCTATGTCCGGAAGTTCATGCCAAGTCTTGCTGTCCGCCAATTCGGCCTCCAAATGGCTGTCTTCGGCAACCAACCGCAGATTGCCCGGTACTTGCTATTGATCGGTACAACCTTGCATGGGTATGTCTTTGGAGGAACGGAACCAGGTTCGCAACGAAAACAGACCCCTAGAGGCGCTTCCATTTTCGAACTATATCCCAAAGGAGACGTTTTGATACCATTGTTTCAGACTTTCATCGAATTTGGCTGGCATCCAAGCCAAGCTTGGGAGCCTACGCGAGACACTTGGCCTGTTTGGCCATTCTACTATCTTTGCTGTGTTTGGAACCCGCCCCTGGTGAGGTTTCTCGTTTCGCATGGCGCAGATCCTGATATCGGATCTTGTTGGCCTGACCTCCGAGCTATGCATGGGCTACACGAAAGACTTGACTACTCAATAGAAATTCCTCTCCATCGTCAGAGCACTTCGACCTTGGAGCTCGCAATCGAAGGTTGTGATCCCGCTTCGTTTGAAATGTTGCGGGCGAGTAGTAGCTTCACAGTCAACATCGCCGGGCTGAGCCCGTTGTTCATCCTCGCACTGCCCGCGGAAGAAGATACCCGGGAGAATGAAAACAGTGAGTCAGTCTCATATAAGTTGCTGCCGTTCGTTGGAAGGCGTGCCATCGCCGAGCACATGTTGAATTTTGATGACGTGGATATCAACAGGGTTAGGATCATGAAGCGAGGGGAACAGCAGACTGCTCTGACGTACGCATGTTCCCTGCGGGATTGGGGGTACGTGGAATGGCTGTTGGAGAGGGGAGCCGATCCGTCCATGCTTCATGGAAAGGCCTTTTCATATGATCGTCAGAGACTGATGGAGTTAATGAGCAATTTGACTGCCAAAAACCCGGAACACGGCATCCAGTTCGCGACTCAGTATGCCAACTCAAATTTGCGACTTCAACTGGACGAATACAAGCACAAGTTTGGTGTGTCTGATCCACACTGATGACAAGACTAGCTGATCGAGGCCGGGTAGTGCCAGTTTTCAGTTAGGACTATATATATTGGCTAAATGGTCGAAGGCAGCGGTGTTTCGGGATGGTGTAGCAACAGAAGCTGGTACTGCTTTTGTACATATACACAAATCTTTGCGAGCACGGAAGAAATGCGATTATTCTGAATTATGAACTGTTACGGCATGGATAACATGCATTTATCAAACCGCAACGATTGATGTATTGAATACATACACATAACCATCAGATCAGAATCCCATAGAACTGAGGCAAGCAATCAAAGCTTCCTCTGCCGCGGTCCGATGCTCAGCAACCTGTTCCGGTGTCAATCTCTTCAGGAACACATGGTGAGCTAATCTGAACGGACATAAAAGTCCCTCAAGCTTGGCTAGCTGAGCTAAGCGCGACATGCCGGCAATCGTGCTAGGCTTCATCACATTTCTTGTCGCTAAGGCAGCATCCCATGCTTTGGCGACTGACCATACCTCACGGGCCTCCGCTGGCATATTTTTGGCCTCAAAATATCCCGTAAGCAGAGCCTTTGGAAGGCGACCTTGTGTAACATCTGGACCATGACCTCCGTTGATGTTTCCTCCCACGTCGCCAAAAGATGTGACGAACTCCTGACAGGGATGGGAAACATAGGAAAAGTCAAAGTCAACAACACCGGTGATTTTGTTTGTCACAGTGTCAAATAGAACATTGTTCATAGCTAGTCCGGCAGTCAGTACTCCAATCAGAATCTCAAGGTGATCCAGTGAACCTGGAAAATATATGTGGCTAGACTTACTCAAATCCCCATGCACGAGTGCACGCTGTGTGATATCGACACCGGAATCTTTCAGCATATTGTCTATACCCGCAGCGAGAAAGTTGTCAATTCTTTCTCTGACTCCATTTGGCTTCCAGCCCTGAAGCGCCGAACTGCTCCCGGAGTGTTCGAGCTGAGAGGAGAGTCGGGTGAACCAGAAGTCGCCGTAACTCTTCCACGGACCGCCAGATAGGGTTGTCATCTGCCCGTGAACCAACTCATCATCCTTCATAGCGATGCCCCCATACGAGTCGAGCGACTCAGGCAAAGGAGCGCGCTGGATGCTGGAGAAGATATCCGCCAATTGTCCCAGCACATCCTCTTTCTGAGAGCTGTCAAGAGACTTGAAATCCTTGTCGAGAGGTACACCTTGCTTGAAATCCATGATAATCCAGCCGAGACTACTAACCGAGCCAGCAGATGATGGTTGGGCAGGCTGCCATGCGTATACGGCGGGGACCACAGAAACCATTTCTGGCTTAAATCTGGCTAAGCCCTCACGCGCGAGATACATAGCAGCCACCTCGTTCTCGACACGGTTGTCGTGGTTCAGGCCTTCTGCTTCAGGGTTGCTCAGTCTGATGATGACATCTGACACACCCTGAGCCGGAGGCTTTGCTGTGTACGGCATCGCGTTGGGAAATGCATCTTGGGTGGCCGACTCTGAGAGCGAAATCTTGTAGATGAAGTTGTTGTAGGGGAATGGCAAGTTCTCATCATAGTCCACAGGCGATATATCCGACGGCTAGAGATCATAATTTAGTTAGTTACCGAGGCAAAATAAGCATGCAATATGCTTGATATTCACTGGACTGACCTTGATGTTGAAGCCTTGGAAGACCCGCCTCACCAGATCGATACGTTCTTCTTATTTCTCGTGGTTCATGTTTGGAGCTTATGACTACACAATAGCATACAGTCTTGAGAACAACATAGCTAGTGGCAAAAAAGGCCTCACCACGAGGCGCTTTTGAATGGTCTTCTCCAGCCTTAGAGATCCCGCGTTGAGCATGCATTCAGCCGCCAAGTTCAATTCGGGCTATCAGGAAAGCTGTTGGTGTCAAAATCTTTGCGTTTGACAAGCGGGGAGGTTGACAGTGGGTCATTTGCTATCGCTCAAGTTCCTCCATTATCAGTCATGTATAATTACAGGGCATTCTGTAATGATGTTGGAGCATGGGCATAATGAACTGACTTCTTGGGTAATGTCATCCCGTTGGATGATGACACTTTGCCAAATCGACATCTGCAAACCGCCTTTCGGCACGATACCAAGCAAATGCTAAGACTTGAAAGACGCAGAGATGGCCTGATTTTGCAGAATTCAGACCTTGGACCAACAGAGACATCGGCTTTTTGAGTCTTATCTTAGCTTTCAGTCCAAAACGGTGCTGCTGCCTATGGAATCTTTCTTGGAAAGGATGTAATCGACATTTGTACCGGGTCTCTTCTCTTCAACATCCTTGACGGCTTTATTCCAGTGAAGGGGCTCCAGGTCAATGATTCTTAATCCCCATTCGACCGCTAGGGAGACGACTGTGGAGCCTTGAAAGAGAGCCAGTATGGTTGACTCAGGAGTCTCATTAGCCGGTGGAAAGGAAACATGATGCACCCCTGTCTCGAGCTTGGTGGTTGGAACTGTGGTCCTGGGTCACTATCTGTTCATGTACATCAATAACAATTGGCTACATAGTTGAAGTCACTAGAACTGGCATGAAGGGCTTCAGCTCTCGATGGCTATTCCGCGATTGGCCGTAGGTGCTAAGACGAACACCACATCATTCAGTCAATCTTGCCCTATCATATACCTTTAAGAAGGTGGACACAATGCAGCTTCACTGGGGTGTCTGCGTCCGAGGTTGCAGGAGATCTGAGGGTACAAGGGGTGGAATCGCAAGGCACCATGAGAGATTGCTCGACATTTGCTTAGCAAATGCCCGCTTCTGGTTCAGTATATCTTTGTCAGTTGGTATACATTCTGAGCGGAAATTCGAGATTTTTCAAGAACACCCCAAGTGGCCAAACTCCAGACTTGACTAACTGGTGCCAACAAGTAGCACAATAAAGAATGACTCTGTGAATGTGATAAGCGGAATTTCGCATGCGTGACCTCAATATCTCTGAATGGTTAGGAATACATGCTCCACTAGGTCTGATCAGACGTAAGGGAATGCTCATCTCTGCTCTGATTAGGTGTTCTGAAAAAGTGTATTCGTATGTGTCTGTCTGGTATCTATACATGTGCTGATCCTGTCCCATATCAGTGGAAGTGGTTGGTTAAGCAGACACACTTATTCCATACCTTTCCCAAGCGCGGGGTTGAGCCCTCGATTTGCGCTTCTAAACTTCCATTCTCCTGCTTGACAAAACACACTTGTCCCAGCCATCAAAGGAGTCGCTGCCTTCCAAGACGGATATGGAACGCTTGGGCTCACCGTTGCCCTTCCTTGAGGTCATAGAGGGCCTAAAACAGCTCAAAAGGGCTGGTTGGGTCAAACGCGGGGTGCCCGAGCCAGAGAGTGTCAACGATCATATGTACCGGATGGTTTGGTTCTGCCTAGCACACCCTGAGGTAAGAGTTTTCTGATCGTCCCGTGTTTCGGATCTGACGAAGTTCCAGCTGAAAAGTGAAGACGAGAATGCTTCTATCCTTATGTGCTTGATGCACGACATCGGCGAGGCCACAGCAGGGGACATCACTCCGTCCGATGGCTTCGATGCTGGTGGGGGACAATACCAACGCATTCGTGACACTTTTCTGATATTAACAGAAACGAAGCACACCAGAGAAAAACTCGGGGTAAAGTTTTTGTCCATCCTTCTCAGCCGGTCCAACCCCTACTGGGCCTCGAGGATACTTGAGATCTGGAACGATTACGAGAAAGGGAAAACCCGTGTGGCCGAATTGGCCATTAAATAGACAAGCTCGAATGTCTATACCAGGCTTTCATCTACTCCAAGCGCTACAAAGGAAAGCACAACCTCGAAGTCTTCAAGAATTAGCGGGAGAAGATTTCCGACCCCTGGCTCAAGGGAGAAGTAGATAACATCTTGGCAGATTGGGAGCTACTTGTGAAGGAGTAACAAAGATCGTATATGATTATTTTTATGATCGGTACGTGCTATGTTTTCTCTAGCGTTCCTTCGGTAACAATTCTAGACGGACTTGACGTTGGCAAAGGAACTCTATGCAACCGCATAGCAAAAGAGTTTAACTTTGTGCATCTATCTGTTGGCGAACTTTTGCGGGAAGAGCAGAATAATCCTGCTTCAGAATTCGGCGATTTCCTCCGGGAGAGTTTCCAGCAGTCTGACATTGTTCCCTAATACGCTACTAGATTTCTGACATATTCTCAACCGTATATCTGGATTGCACGCCTGAAGTAATGAGTGAGCGCGTCCAAGAAAGATCTGGCTCATCGCAAAGGGGAGACGACAACCTGATCACACTGAAGAAACGGCTTGCGACCTTCTACGTCACTAATGATGCTGTGGTAAAACACCTGTCGAAAAAACACGATCAAGACAGTATGTTACCTACTTGGGCAGTGTTTCAATACTGAACTTATTGTAGGTCGATGCTGGGCAATCTGTGGACGAAGTCTATTCCTTGGTTGAAGATTTCTTGGTCAAGGAACAGGCTACATTCTGAAGGCGCGTCGGACGTTGCTATTTCAAGGATGCGACGGAATGTAGAGGACATTTCATAACAGTCCTATATTGTTCTTTCAAACTTTTGCCCTCCACTACCTAAAACTTTCTGGCCATTGTGTCAGTTATTCCAGTGGAATGACCAACATTCTTGTACTCTGTTAGTACAAGGGAAATCAAGTGTCCCTATCATAAAGGCATTTAATTCCGGAGGGATTATCGGATCTCTCAGGCGAAGCTGCTTTAAGCAATAGTAAATAGTAGCTCATGATCGCTAGGATATTACTAGAAACCTTTGGTGCTGGACCTTGGTTGAGAGTATGTTATCACGAGATATATAATCGTTAGTTACTGCCCGTAACTAACGATGTCGTTTTGTTACGTGACATATGTGGTCTCAGAGTCTCATTCAGGCCGACTTTTGATCATCGGATTGTTGGAAGTGCGATCTCACAGTGGTTGTACAGGGGTCTGAGACCCAGAACATTTATAATAGGGGCACTGCCCACCTCAATATCTCTTCTGCTGCTTAAGGAATACTTACACTTTCACACTATACCTACCTACCTTTCAACACGGATGTCGCCCATTCGCTAATGGGCGATTCACATATGTGCTGGCTTTCGCACAAAATAGTGAAGATTTATGTATCAAAACTATTGGGTGGTCTCATGGTCAGACGACGGGAGGCAAGATGCTCTGTGGGCTCTTCCGAAAACTGAGTGTTGGAGGCTCAATGTTATGGCAAATAACCAACCATTCAATTTCGCGAATAGCTTCACCTCGTGCAAGTAACAAAATATAATACTCACCCATATTTCTCCCTACTAAGTGCCTTACTCCTTCCAACTAACGGGTTGACGTCACTGTACTCTAGCTAGTTAAATACTGTTCTACAGCCAGCTCTACACATTAACGTTTGCGCACTTTTGATTATCGCATTTCTACGTTACGAGGTGTTTTTAGAAGGTGCTCACAAAATTTTGAATACTAGTTCTGGACTCTTCTATCGATGATGCTATGACATAGCAGCACGAGAATATGCCTGATGGCTCTGGTCCGATAGCACGAAGGGTTCCAGCTCGCATGTTACGTCAAGAAAAGAATCATGTTAATACAACTGCTGCAATACTACGGAACTAAAATTCACCGTGACGCAAGTAGTATACTGTATGTGGTCATTCTCCTGCCTGTCGATGATGGAATGCGTCAAGCCTCGATGGTCTACCTCTATGGTCTTCAACATGCCAATTGCAGCAGATCAATATTTGCCCATCCAGGGAATCAACTGATATAAACTCTACAATTGCCAAACACCATACGACCATTCCTATTGGAACATTCGGGATCCCGTCCGATGTCCCGTAGATAAGCTAACGAGTGCCCTCAGAGGCTTACCTCGAAGAACAAGGATCCCTAGTAACGTAGTACTTACATATATTATATTGATGAACAATGCTTCTGTAGAGTTCCATAAGAGGTCTAGTGCACTTAACCCTCCCCGTACATGAATATCAATACGTTATAAGCCGATACGGGCACCTTTGGCCTGTGCTATCTTTCAACCTCTTGAAGTGGTATTAGATATCTAATAACGCAGAGCAACTACTAAATCAGACTTCACTTCAACCATGGCGCGAACCACGTTGGCGACAACGGACGATGTGTCCTGTTGAAAATATGTGGTCAGGCGGATTTGCGGCGAGTCGCGATGATGGTTCCGAATCTCCCATTAAGGTCATGACAGCTTCACTATAGCCAACCACCAGAGTGCAATAATACTAATACCTTGTCTGAGAACGTTAAAAATCAAGGGCGGATATGCCAATAGCTGAAAGTGAAAGTCGTCGACGGTAGAAACTCTAAAAACACAATACAAGGCCGGAGGCCACAAACATTATGAATATCAATTAAATAAGGGTTATTACACCTGTATATACACTTTGTTGGGCATTAGCAATACGGAATACGACTAGTGCTGCGAGAGGTGAACCGGCATAACCGAGCGAGGATGCCTACAGCTATACAGCCCTATTAAGTGAGTTTAGGCCGCAGACGCGCGGGGCGGCAAACGGCCAAAGCCATCGCACTTATTTAGTCCGCAACCAAGGAGGATGAGAAAGTTCAAAATCCCATGCACAGGTTAATTGTCTAAAGATGCAAGGCGGATGGTTCGCGGTTCGGTATGGCATAGTCGCCGCCTGGTTTGAACGATAATACCTATAGCCAAGTCATTCGGCGAAGGTGCGCCCGTTTGTTCACCCGGCGGTACTACGTGCCTGTTCTGTTCCCATACCACCCTGCTGCCAGACAGACGTACAGGGCCTGTTACAGTGTTTCGGTAATACCGACCAGCGACTAGACATGCTAGACTAATTACTTGTTATTAAGGCAAGGAAACAATACCAAATCAATGGCGAATCAACAATAAATTAAGCAAATCCTATTTTCACCATCTCACTAATATATTTAATGCGTTTCTCCGAGTATCCAGTCTGTGCCCCTTTGTTCCTGTGGCTCCTAACCAGAATGGGTGTCGTACGGTCATGTGGTCTCGTTATTCCAACACAAATCCTATTTTCACCATCTCACTATATAAATATTTAATGCGTTTCTTTCCACCTAATCCAACAACCGCAAGTACTACAAGCTTCTTGCCTTTCATCACGCTTGAGCTCTGCTGCTAGTTTTTATTCGCAAGTCTGGCTCTCTATTGTTGACCAATATGGTCCTGGTTGCTCTAAAGCACCTTGTGCTTCTCATTACCCTGTCCGATGTTACACTGGCTCGAATGATCATTGGCTATCGACGAGCAAGTCGTAGGAGTTGCTAAGCAGAAGTACAGTAGCGAGGCAAAGAGACGCAGCGAGACTACACACCATAGACACCTGAATTAACACGTGAACATGTGGTGTCGGGACTACCTATGGACCTAGCAGTGGCAGTTGGGCCAAGGTCATGTATGGGTAGTGAAACGGCCCAACTACGTTTGGATATTGGCTAGTAACAATTATGCTAGTAAATGGATAAAAAAAGTGTATACGTGGTAATATAGGTTTCAGGTAGTCTAATTATGCAATTGTCTTGGCTGCTGGAGTTGTTCCCACAGGTCCACCCAACTGACTAATTAAACTTTTACTTCGCCCCTCTTCCATCAAGTGGTGGTGGCAAGCAAAATGGCCCGCATCTAAACCATTCTTACACCTCCAGCCCCAAAACTGGTTAGTTGACATGGCATCGGCAGCAGTCCGATTTGTGGAAGGCACTACAAAATCCGCCTTGGGAACTCTGTATCTTAAATGTCGGGTTAAGCCTGGCGCATCGCGAATGCGTGAGGGGATCGTGGCTGTGACGGATGGAGCCGTGGAGTTGTGCGTTGCTGCGCAGGCGCGAGAAGGCGAGGCAAACAGAGCGGTTATTAAGCTGCTAAGCGAGGTAGGTTTCTCTGCCGCCTATACCGCTATTGACTACTTGGATACCAAAAGCACCGTGATTGACCAGTACTGAATTAGCCACAGGTTCTAGGACTTGCAAAGTCCGATTTGACCATCTCTCAGGGGTTGAAGTCCAGAGACAAGACCGTGGCCATCACATGTAGCAATATCAGCGATTCGGCAGCGCTTACTACAAAGATGACGGAACAGCTGGAGAAAGCTGCGAAGGGTAAATAGCGATCAAACATCTGTCACATGAATGGTCCCCAGCCTCGACGGGTATGCTGCCCTGCAACACCGCCTTCCTAAGCGACCTCGCTGGTGGATACCATCCGTCTGGCGCGAAGCATCTATTCAAGCCTTGAGTCATAGGGCACTTTACTATACAGAAATGAGTCACTTTCAATTTCATGAGTTGCCCCGTAGGTGATAATGCTTCGTGATGACACCGCAAGAACGCATAACGAAGCACGAAATAGGGAGGACCAATCCCTCCGAACTTCTGGAACATTCGAAGAATCTATAAACCTTGCTGCCACAGGTTTATGATTCTCTCCTCTGACTATGATAGTCGTGGTATGTTACATTGTGCGTTTTCTAACGTTTTATCTGCACGCAAGTCACGTGAGTCACGCAAGCTGAACAGTCGATAACTTTCGAACATCAGTAACTTTTCGAACATCAGCAACTTAATATTAGTGTCCTGACTACGTTATGTTTCAGACCTTTGCCGGTCCATCCTAGCAATTTATTCAGCGTTGGCTGCATGTGAATTCAGCTACCACACACACTCTCATTTAGCTTATCTAAACGGTTGTTAGATACAGGCTTTACTAATTATAATAGTAGCTAAGTTAGATCTTAAGCTAATTTAATTTAATATAGTAAATATATTTATATATACTAATATACATAAAATAGTATTTATAAAGCTTCTACCTAGGTATCCTAATTATAGCTAAAAGAGAATTATTAAGTTATAAAAAGCCCTATATAGTCTATAATAATCACCTTTATTATAGTAAAAGCACCTTAAAAAGGGACTTTATAAACTTAGATTTACTTTAGTTATAGGTAAGCCCTACTATTAGTAGAAAGGAGCTATTATATTCTTCTTCTATATTAATAATTATATCTTTATATTCCCTAAATTATAATAGTAAGAGGCTAATAAATTAATTAATAGGATAAAAGAATAATACTATCTAAAAGGTAGTAGAGAGATATAATAGTTCTTAGGTATAAAGATACTATATAATTAAGATTAATAAAAGATATAATTATTATAGGTAGTATATATTAAGAAAACATTAAAGCTAATTAATAATAAGAACTACCTACTACTAGATAATATACTAATAGGTAATAAAGAACTTCTTCCCTTAAAGAAGATAGCTATAAACTTTAAAGTAGTAAGATACTAATAGAAAGTTAGTTTAATCCTATATATAGTAATAATAATAAGACCTAATATTATATTTATAGTTAGTTACCTAGTAAGATTTAATTATAATCTATTAGCTACCTACTAGTAAGTAGTAAATTATATACTATAATACCTTTATTAAATAAAGGGACTTTACCTTAAATTTAGTACTAATAGATTAATAATAATTACGTCTAATATAAGCTTTAGTAATAATTTAATTAATTATAAAAGCTTATAAGTATATACTATTAAACTATTTAGAGGCCTTATTAGATAGAGGGTAAATAAGTAGTAAATAGTTATAACTTTAATAATAAAAGTAGAGCTACTTACTCTATTATAGGCTATAAAGGAGGCTATATTTATAAGCTAATTAATTACTAAATTAATAGCTAGTAAAGAAATAATTACTTTAAGCCTAAAAGTTATAATCTAATATAATAATTAATAGACTATTAGATTAGTTATAAAGGAGCTAGTTTAGCTCTAAATATAACTTTACTATATAGATATTTATTACTACTAGTTATATTAAGAGATTACTAAAGGATAAGTTAAGGTTATCTATACTCTATTAGCTAAGCTAATAGTAGATAGATTAATAAAGGTACTACTAAGGTAGAAATAGGTAACTATTAGTATATCACCAGGTGGGTAATATGGTTAACCATACGTATTAATAGGCAAGTGACAAATAATAGGGGTAAATACTATAGTTTAATTATATGTAACTAGAAGAGAATTATCATGGGTTCTACTATAAATAGTTAGGTGAATAACCCCTAAATCTATAGTGGATCCGCTAATAGATTAATGGTTGATCTACAGCCGGTTATTAGGGTTACGCCTAATAAGTCTGATAGGATCTATAATAGTTAATATTGTAATACTAGTAACTTTCTCTTAAGGAGAAATTTACTATAGATTTATAGTACTTTACTAGTTAACTATAAAGGGCCTAAAAACATAATAAAAACAAAAATCTAAAAGTATTATATTCTTTTTTATGTAATAAATCTATTACGTGTATAAAACCTATCTATTTATCTATATCCTTACTACGCTGTTGCTAATAAGCTCCTCTAGCGCCTTATTAGGTAATAACTTTGTAAATCTATCTGCTAGGTTATTATTACTATAGATCTATTAAATCTTATATATCTCTTAGTACTTATATAACTACTATAACACTATTATATTAATTATAAGGCGTTTCTTCTTTATAGTACTAAGTTTTATAAGATACTTATAGAGGGAGTAGGAGTTAGTATATATAACTATTAGGATTTATAGGTATTTAAGGCGGTTAGTAACTATTACTAGTATAGTAGTTATTATATAGGTAATATTAGTATTAGTAACTATTATATAGATCTTAGAGGCTAATATGCTCTATATAACCCTCTTATACTTTATTAAGCTAAAGTAGATAATGTTCCCTTTAATAGTAAATTTACTAGTATTATTAGGGGTTTTTATAGTAGTATTATCTTTACTATGTTACTTATTTATAAGAATAATAATAAATCTAAGCTATAAGGTAAGATTACTATTATTAGTAAATAATCTATTAATAAAGATAAAGAGCTTTATAGTTATAAGGTTAAGTAGTTAAAAATAAAGGCCTTAGTTAGGGTTCTTTATTTACTACTTAATTTATTAGTTAAGCTCTTTAATATTACTTATATCTAGCGATTAGTGCTAGGTAGTAATAGAGTAGTTAAAGTATGCCTTAGGCTAGTAGATTAAGGCAATATATGCGCTATAGGTATGCTACTTAACATACTACTAGTGTGATTCTAGTGAATTAGGGTTAATAGGCTATAGTTACTTACCTTATCCCTTCTAGTAGAGGTAAATATTACTATTATTATTAAGAGAAAGCATACTACTATTAAAGGTAATAGGTTTACTAGGCTTAAGGAATTACTTTAGCTTTACTATAAAGGTTGCTTTTATTAACTTAGTATCCTTATAGTTAGAAAATAATTTATCTATAAGGCTAATAGTATTATTAGTCTATATGCTAATTAGTATAAAATCTTTATTATTTAGTACTAAAATAAGTAGGTAAGGGTTAAAGGTTAAAGTATCTATCTAGAGGGCTTTTCTATAATAGTTATTATAAGTTACCTACTAGTAGGTTCTAGCCTTAGGTATACTATATAGTAGTTACTTAACCTCTATTATTATATTAGTATTATAAAGTTATTAGATCTTAACAGGTAGTCTTATAAGAATTATATAGTTAAGTAAGGTTACTAATTACATATATACCTATATTATATTACACAGCCATAAAAGGTAGTTTTTAAGTAATAACAATAAGGCGATAGTAAGGATTAAGTGTTAGGCTATATATTAGATAGTTAGTAACTAGGTAAGTATTATAGCCTTCCTATTATTAGCATACCCTTAGATAATAAGTCTTAACTTCTTATATAGGATCTTATTTTTACCCTTAATTTTACATACTAATTGCGACTTAAACATATAGATGCCTCTATGGTGTTTTTTATCATACTAGACAATATAGAATACATCCCAGGCTATTAATCCCTTAATCTCTTAGTAGTTAGATTACTTAAATAGTTTACTAGGCGTAGTTATTACGCCTTTCTTATAGAGTTTAATAGCAAGCATATAGTTAGTATCCTCTTTTACTATAAAGTAGTTAGCTATTAATAGATTAGTCTTAGTAGTAAATATCTCTACTAGGTTCTTTTGTAGGCAGCCGTGGCGCTATTACTATAGCTGTTCTGTAGCAATCACAATACCTTTGCGTATTTTACCCCCTTACCTATTAAGAAGCTTAGAGGGCAGGGCGGCAGTACTAGTATCTTATACTTATATGGTATTATTAGGATCCTCCTTATATTAGTAGTAGGGCTTTACTATAGTAATGTAGAAATTCTGCAGGCCTTATAGCAATTTAACTATATAAGTAGTGCTGTTATTAGAGAGTAATTAGAATAGGCCCTACTAGCTGTTCTTTTCTTGCTATACACAGACTAGAGATTAAAGAGGTAGTATAGTAGTAGCTATAGTATCTAGGCTGTTACGTATTACTAGTATGTTATTTACCTATCTCTTAGTATAAATTTGCTATATTTCCTCTATAGCTTTTTGTATTATCTCTACCCTTTTAGTAGTTAATAGTACTAATAGTAAATTATTATTAATTTATAGGTATGCTCTAAAGACTAATAGGGTTGGCATAAGGCCGTTTAGGCTAGTAGTATTATTTACTACTTTTACTGCTATTTAGAGCATAACTTTAGGTTCTATATTGGTTTCTATGCGGAATATCTTATACACTTGGCGGAGTATAGCGTAATAACATTTAACCTTTCTAATACTATTATAGGCCTTAATAGGTATCTCCTTAATGTTAATAGATAACATATAGGCGGCACGCTTAAACTTAGCTATATAGAAATTAAGGCCTATATTAGTAATAATCTAATCTAGTAGGCTAAGATATATGTTAATCTAGCATATTTATAGTACTTCTTATATATATTCTATAGTAATAGCTTAGAGGAATCTTATAGCGTTAAAGGTAGTTACTATATCTATAATATATAAAACTAGCTTATTACTATTAAGATATATAATATTAATAATAATCTTATAGTTAAACTTATAGTTATTATAAAGGGTAAATTTAAACCTTTTTAGTACCTTTAAATTTAACTAGTAGCTATAGTAGAACTTATTAATCTCCTTAATATTAGAGATTACTATCTTATAGCTAGTACGTTAGAGTACCTTATAAAGGTGCTAAACTAAGGGGTGGCTAAATTAGTAGTGTATTTGCTATAATTCACTATTAGTTAGGTAGTGTTAGGTAATAGTACGCTTAGGTTACTCTAGTAGCATCCATATATAGCCCTATTTCTATATAATAGGTATAATTATATTACCCTTTACTAGCATATTAGTAAGGTTATTAAATTTTACTCTATAGCGATCTATATCTTTTAAGCAAAAGAGGAATAGGGTATTAGAGTCTATTATATAGAAGGTAAGATTCCCTATAGGCATAAGGACTTCTATAGTACCTATTAACTTAAAGTAATTACTACTACTAAAGCAAATTATTACTTTACTAGTATGTAATATATCTAGTAGAAGCTTATAGTTAAGGTGCCTTTTTAATATAGCGTATTACTACTAACTAACTATAGATACTCTTACTACCCCTATATCTAGTATAATACCCTAGAAAGTTATAGTAAAGTATTAGTTGTTAAAGGTAAATACCTTATTAGTAGTAGGTTTTTCCTTAGTAGTCTCCTCTTTATATAGATTGTCCTTTATAATTATATAGAGTATAGCCTAGTTATATAGTTAAGTAAATACCTTCTAGCTATTAATACTATCTTTACTATAAAAGGCTATAGATATAAAGAAGATATTACTATTAAAGGGGCTATTACCCTTATCTAGCTTATATTTATCCTTAGCTCCTTTAAAGTTAATAGTACTCTCTATCCCCTTATAGTTAAGTAGAAAGTAGTTAAATATTAATAGTAAAATATCTATTAAGTATACGCCTTTATACTACTAGAAAGAAGACTAATATTCTTCTTTAGTATACTTAGTTAACTAGTATCTAGGTTTCTTATAGATAAAACACCTCTTTACTATAAAGTTATCCCTATTTCTTAGGTTTTTATATAGTAGGTCTGTTTTTAGCTATAAGTAATAGTTATAGTTACTATTATACTTATAGTTAACTTAGTATTACTTATTATTACTAGGGTATTCTTTAGTATAGTGCTAGGCCTATAGTTTATAAAAAAGTATAGTATTAGCTATACTATTATATAGCTACGTATAGAGTATGTTATATGTTATAGGTAGGCTAAGTAATGCTATGGCGTACTTAGGTACTCCTTAGTAATAGTTAATAAGGGTATTATAGTATTCCTTATCTTTTAGTATACCGTTATAGGTTGCAGTACGTACTAGCTAGGTAACCTTCTTAATAAGTAGATTAAGGATTTTATGTTTACTTTTCCTAGGGTTATTACGCATAATAGATTTAAAGGTAATATAGTATAACTCTATGATCCTAATGCTATAGACCTTATCGCCTTTAAATTCTAATTTAATATTTACTATTAGTACGTTAAAATTACTAGTAAATCTATAGAGATTAATAGAGTAATACTCTTAGGTGTTACTACTTAGTATTATTATTACTATAGCCCTATACCTACTAGTAGGGATTCTAATATAGTTATAAAGCTTATAGAAGGTAGGAAGCTTTAAATTAATTATCTTATATTAACTACCTATATACTTTAATATAGGATTATTAGAGTAGAGCTTAATAAGATTAGTTAATTATTATAAAGTTAGGCTATTACTTAGTACTACTCTACTATTAAATTAAGTAGTTAGTATAGTAGATTTATAGTCTTATAATTTCTTAACTATAACTATTATTAGGGTTAGGCTTACCTAGGTAGAGTTTTTACTTAATAGTAGTAGTAACTTAAATAATAGGTTATAATAAGAAGAAGCCTATTAAAACTAGGTATCTTTATGCTATTTATATATCTTAGGTTTAGCTATAGATTTAAGGTTAGTTAATAGTAGTTATCTTACCCTTAGTAATAGGTAGATCCTATAACCTAGCAGCCTATTAATAAATCTAGGATTTACTATTCTTACTTTAAACCTTAGGTTAGTTCTAGCCACTTTATTAATCTCTTCCTTAGTCTAGACATGTATATTATTAGCCTCTAATACCTTATATACATAAGAAGTAACCTACCTCTAGTTTAATTTAATCTAGATACTATTATTAATTAGGAAGTTATAGAATTTAAGGAGGACTTCCTTATTAATACTATTATAGTCTTTAACCTTCTATTTATAGAAATAATTATAGGCCTATTACTATAGTTAATTAGCTATAAAATCTTTATATTAGGCTTTTATTATAAAGTATATAATAGTAGTGTCTAATATGTAGGCTCTATGTTTCTGCTTAATACTACTAGGTATCTTCTTAATATTAATAATGCCCTATAGCTATAGGTTAATATACTTTACGTATGTCTATAGAATAGGGTATAGGTCTATAGTATCCTTAGCCTCTTGTGTATCCCCCTGCTGTATTGTGTATATTCCCTCCTCTTTATATTAGCCTTCTTATAGTATTTCTTTAGCCTCCTTAGTAGATTAATAGACTATATTAACTTCTTCTTCTGGCGTTATTATTACTACCCTCTATTAGCCTAACTACCCCTTGAATATGTGTGTTTCTTCTGGCGGGCCGGAAGGCGTATCTATACGTTAGAGGATTTACTACTGGTGGTATAGGTAGTAAGGATTTATGGGGTATTTATAGCACTTTTATGTTAATTTATAACTTTACCTTAAACTTATAGTAGAAACTTATTACTTATTAAGGTAAGCCTTTATATAATACTTATTACTTATTAAAATAAGCCTTCTTTATATAGTATCTATATAGTATTTCTTAGCTATTAGTATGTAAAGTAAGGTGTTTTTTATAGTTAAGTAGTAATTTCTTAATACGTAATAAAATTAAGGTTGTTTATAGGATGGCTATATATCTTAGGCAACCTTTTAGTTATATTAGTTTGTAACATACTTCTACTAGCAGCCTCTAATTAACTATATAATATAGCGATAAGCATAAATAATTCACCATAAGGGTAGCAAAATTTATCTCTTCTAGTTAGTACCTTACTAATCTATAGAGTTTACATATAGAAGTAGGAATTAGTTAAGATAACTACTATAGTAGTAAAAATCAACTACTAATTAGTATTGGTATATTACTAGGTAGGTGATATAGTTAACTATACGTATTAATAGGTAAGTAACAAATAATAGGGGTAAATACTATGGTTTAATTATACGTAACTAGAAGAGAATTATTATAGGTTCTATTACAAATAGTTGGGTGAATAACCCCTAAATCTACAGTAGATCCGCCAATAGATTAATAGTTAATCTACAGCCGGTTATCAGGGTTACGCCTAATAAGTCTAATAGGATCCACAATAGTTAATATTACAATAGTAACTTTTATAGATTAATTAGGGATAGTTAATTAATCTAAATAGTTATTATATAACTATAAAGAAGAGCTTATAGTAGATAAATTACTAGTAACTAGTAGTAATAAATTAAATAATAATAAAGTAAAGAGAAATAAAGTAATTATAACTATAGTAACTATAGTAGAGAAGGAATAACTAGCTAGTATAGCCATAACTAGGATAGTTAATTAGTATAGTTATACTAGATAGATAGTTAAAGTAGGGTAGCTATAGGTATACCTAAACTTTATAATATTAAAGATAATTAATTAGCTAAAGTTATTAATAACTTTAACTATAAATATCTAAATAACTATATATTACTTATAGTTAGTAATTATACTATTATAATTACCTTAATTAGGGCTATAATTTAATATTAACTATAACTATAAAAGTTAAAACCCTAAAAGATAATTAGCTAAGAGATAATTTATTAATCTTACTAATTACCTTTAAGGGAAAGTAGTAAGATAATTTTCAAAGTCTATTTACTACCTTATATAATTAATAGACTAGAGGAGAGGAATTATAATAAGGGTAACCTTACCTATATATTATAGTTATTAAGGCTTAGACTTATATATTAACTAACTAGTAGGATTTAATAGATATAACTACTATTAAGTCTTTTTACCTCTACCTAGGATTAAACCTATTAAGCTTAGATTATAAGTTACTATTTTATAATTATAATTTATTAGTAATAGGCTAAACTACTTAACTATATATACTTTAGTATTAGTTATTAATTATTAGTTAATTACTCTTTAATATAGGTAGGAGTAGTAGTTAAAGGAAGTTATAATTATAGCTAGGTAGTAATATAGTTACTAATATAGTTAGGTTAAATTTATAAATAGCTTTAATCTAAGAGGGTATATTAAAGTATAGGTAACAAATAGGCTATAAAGTAGGGTACTAGCTACATCTATAAGGAAAATACTAGGTGTATTTTAGCTATAGGTAATCCCTACTTAAAATAAGGAAAAACAATAACGCGTATATTTAGCCTTAGGCAATTAGAAATAGGGGTACTTATAGGCCTAGATACTATTAAAGTAAGTTTATACGGCAATTATTTTAATCCCATATCTATCTATATCTATTAATCTAATCTATCTATTATGCTAAGCATCCTAATAAACTCTACGTACTTGATCGCGTTAAGCGACTTTATGAGACCATCTGCAGCTATCTTAGTACCCTTAATAAGCTTTAAGGCAATAGTATTATTATTATTAACCTCCTATATAATCTACTTATATCTAATATTAATACTATAGGTATATACCTTATTAAGAGGATTTATTATATTAATAAAGGTATTTATACTATTAGTAAAGAGGATTATAGGTATACTAATCTATTATTAGAGGAGCTATTTAATATATTATTAAATCTATATAAGGGTAATCCTAGTAGGAGTAAGGTTAATAAACTCTACCTCTATAGAGCTTAGAGTAATAAAGGTCTATTTCTTTAACTTCTATATAATTAGGGTGCTAGTAAAGAAGACAACATATCTAGCAGTAGATACACATAAGGGATAGTTATCTATAAATATAGCGTTAGCTATAGCATAAAGTAAAAGTTACTTATCTATATAAGGATCTATACCTCTAAATATAATACTATAACTAGTAGTACCTTTAAGGTATTAAAAGTAATACTTAATTACATACTAATAGGTAATTAAGGGGCCTAAGTTAGTATAGTAAAGCTTACTTATAGTAAAGGTACTATCTAGTCTAATACTAGTAGTAAGCTAATTAAGGTAACTAGTCTATTTAATATAAGTCTAATAATTATTAGTAAAGTACTTATCTTTTACCTAAGTAATAGGTAGATCCTTATAAGTAGGTAATAGGGTCTTAATAGGGTAAAGATTATAATATCTAAATTACTAGAGGATACTCTTAGCATACTTATACTATAAGAGGAAGATCTTAGTAATAGATTAGTATATCTAAAAGCTAAGAAATTAGGTAGTAATACTAAGGTCCTTTAGTAGGCATACTAACTTTAGTATGTTATAGACCTTCTTAATAGTCTCCTTATTAGTAGTAGCTACTATATTATTGTTAATATATATAAGGGTATATATATCTAATAAGGTATTAATAAAGAGGTAAATCTCCCTCTTAACTAGCATAAATCTAAGCTTCTTTATCTCTAACTTAATAAGCTAAAACTACTATAGAGGGGACTTACGTAATTTATAAAGCACCTTATATAACAACTAGACCTTACTAGTACTATTAGAGTATCTAATAGGCTAGTAGACATATATATATACTCTATTAGGGACTAGGGTAGTAAGAAAGGTAGTATTAAAGTTATATATCTTATAGTAAAGTCTATAGAGGGTAATAATTATAAAGAAAAGGTAGATTATAGTAATAGTAGTAACAGTAGTATATACCTCTTAAGAGGGACTATTTGCCCTTTTTATAGTTACTATAGACTACCTATTAGGCCTTAAATTAAATAACTTTATTAGTAGAGTTAGTTTTAATATTAAATACCTATATACCTAGTAGTAACTTTACGTTAGTAGGTAGATTAACTAGATTAAAGGTGTGTTTATTAACTATCTACTAGATCTCTATGTTATAGGTAGGTTTCTAATACTATTACTAATAAGGGCTCTATTTAGCCTAGTTAATAGTATGTAGGATAGAGTATCTAGGTAGAAGGATCTTAGATATAGCTATAGTAGCCAGAGTACTAATAACATATAGGGTATCCTTATTAATATAGATATTAGCTATAAGGTAGGCCTTCCTAGCCTTCTTATTAGTAGTAGTATATTAAGGATAAAGATTATTAATAATCTTATAATCTAGGCTAGACCTAGCCTTTTTATTATATTATTAAGTACTAGCTATTTCTTAGTAGTAACTAGGTAGTTTAATAGTAGTAGATTAATATAGGTAGCTACTTATAGTAATAAAAGAATCCTCTATATCTAGGGTATTAATAGAAAGAGGATCTAGATTAGGATTAAGGTAATTAGCTTCCTAGTATTAAATAGTATTAGTAAAGTTATTATTATTATTACCTAAATTAGTATTATTAGTTAGGTAAGATATATATATAGTAGTATAATTATTAGGTAGAGGAGTTATATAATCTATAGTATTTATACCTTAATTATAAGTATCCTTAGGTTAAGCTAGCTAGGTATCCTTAGTAGATATATTATCTATACTAGGCTAGTTAGAAGAAGAGATCTAGTTAGGATACTAGATCTATAAGTTAGGTTTATTAAAGAGTATATTATAATTAATCTTAGTAGGGATAGTATCTTTATCTAAGGGGTAGAGGACTATCTTCTCTAGGCCCTTATAGAAATAAACATCTTAGTAGTAAAGAACTTTCTTCTAATTAGGGATATATATATAGTAGATATAGCCATATAGAGAGCTATATCTAACTAGGATGCCTTTTATAATATAGGGCTCTATCTTAGTAGAATAAGGTAGGTACTTACTACCTTTCTTATATATATATGCTACGTAACTAAAGGTATAGATATAATTAATATAAGGCGGCTTATAATCTTTAGTAAGGTTAAGCTCCTACGTAACAATCTTATAGGTACTTATCTTACCCTTATTAGGTTAAGGGAGGAGATTAAGCACTTGGATTATAGTATTAATAGTATAGTCCCTAGAGCTCCTCTAGTAGACTATTATTAATAAGCATCAGTATGTATAGCCTTAACAATAGTATAGCCTATATGTTTAATAATACTATTTATAAAAGGAGTATATAGCATAGTAAGGTTAAGTTAAGTACCTTTAAAGAAAGGATTATAAAGAACCTTCTTTAACTTAGGCATATTATTATATAACTAACTCTTAATATTTAAAGTAGTTATATTTATAAAGGTAGTACTAAATTACTTAATTATAGTAAGAATATTATTACTATAATAAGTCTTAAGTAGAGTAAGCTAGTAATATCTACTATAGTAGTTAAGAAAGTAAAGGGTGTATTAGTTACTAAGGATTAAAAGTAGCTTAACTTTAATAAGATTAAGATATATCTCTTTACCTATAAGGGTAAGTAGAAGGGGAGTATTATAGCTAATTATCTCTATAGATTTTATAAGATAACATACCTTATAATAGAAAGAGTTAATCTTATCCTAGGTAAATTAAATACCTACTTAATAGTAGGCCTTAACAACTTAAGAAGGATAGGTATAGATAAGGTAGTAGTATATAAGATCTAATATAGGGTATAACTTTATCTTAATACTTACTAGGCTAAGTATTATATCTATAGGGATTATAAGTACTATTAATAGTATTAATAATATATATATTAGATATCTAGTAGACTTTAGTAAGTCCTTATATAACTAAGTATTAATAAGGCTTATAGTAGTATAGTTATATTTAATATAGCTCTTATAAAGCTTACTAGGGCTAAGGAGATTTATAGGGCTAAGGGGGCTATACTTAACGTCTTTAATAGTCTAGTTAATAGTATATAAGGAGTTATTTAGATCCTTAACCTAGAAGAAAACTATACTAGATCTAAGGGGCTTAACTTCCTTACTATTAGTAGCTATAAAGGGTTAAAGATTATTATAAATAGTATAAGATATAAAAAAGGTAAGATTATTAAAGATAGGGTTAGAGTAACCTAAATCTATAATAATATTAGAGCTTATAATAGTATTATTATTAACTACTATAGATAGCCTTATTAAGTATTATTATAGATTTCTTTAGGGTAAGTCTACTAACTAAAGAACTACTAATTATACTAGAGGCGCCTTTAATAAATATAAAAGATCTATTACTATTACTATTACTATTAGTTAAAGTCTCTTTATAATCTTTATTATAGATATGCTTTATAGTATAGGTAAGAAGGTTATTATAGTATATATAATCTATAGGGATTAGATCTAGATAGGTAGTCTAATACTTTATAGTAGTATAACCCTTACTATAATAAGGGTAAGTAAGGTAATCCTTCTTCTTAGTAGGATTAGCTAGCACTAAATTAGTACTAAAGGAAGTAGCTATATTAGAAGTAGTAGATTTATAGTATAAGGTAAGGCCTATCTTCTACTCTTTATCTTAAGTAAGGGTATAAATAGTCTTAATAATATTAGTCTAAGTAGGTTTCTTAGAGTTATTAATATATCTTTTATATATATTAGGTAAGTATACCTTAAAGTAGTTAAGTAGAAGAATAGCCTAATAGTAATTAGAGTTTTTACTATAGAGACTAGTAATATAGGCGTAGAGGTATTAGATACGTTTAAGGGTATTATGAAGAGTCTTATAGTTATAGGTGTCACCCTTACTAAATTTAGTAACAAGAGCTCTAACAGCATCCTTAGAGACTTTAGGGATATATCTCTTAAGGGCTCTTATAAGTATAAATAGGTTACTATTATCTTCCTAACCTATGTTAAGAAGCTTATTAATTAATATATTATATAATAAGATAAGGAGGTTATATATAACATTATAATTATTTTCCTATAATACTCTCTTAGCTAGATTAGTAGGCTTAGGGATATTACTATTAATATATTTCTTAATATAGTTTATATAGAGGATAGAGTTAATAAGTACTAACTATAAAAACTAGTTAGATTTACCCTTAAGGGTTAGGATCTTTAATAATACTAATTAGTAATTATAGGCGTCTGCTATAATAAAGTTAGGGTGCCTTACGTAAGGGTAGCACTAAGGTATTACTAAAGATATAAAGAATTAATTAAGCTATAAGTAGCCTAATAACATAACAAACCTAGGCGTTTCTTCTATAGGATAGAAGGCATATATAGACATTTTATAGATTACTACCCTTTAATAGATACTTAATTAATTAACAATCTATAAAGTAAAAAATTAGTAATATAAATAAAAGAGGAAAGGATCTTACTATATTAGTAAGAAATTCATATTAGTTAAAGAGGTTAGATATATATTAATATATAGGGATCTAAGGTAACTATTAGAGTTAGTTAGAGGTAAAGTTACTATTACTTAACATATTAATTATAGGGTAATTAATAAGGGTAATAAGGGTAATTCTTATAGCTATTATAAGGTAATTAAGAGGTTAAAAAGAGAGGTAGATACTACTAGCTTAATTAAAAGAAAAAATCATAGCCTAGAGCTTATAACCTATAGAGCAAAGAGATATAATAAAGTAAGGTAATAATATCGTATTATTACTAACTAACATAGGTAAGGAAAAGAGAAAAACCACTAAGCCTACTATAGGCTAGTAGGAGCTAGATGTAGGCTCTAAGGCTGCCCTACTGGAGGTAAGGTAGGGTTATATGCCTACACCTCACCTCAACATATAATAAAGTTGTTTACTAGGTAAAAAACAAACTCTAAACATACCCTTTCTAAGCTAAATAATAGGTAAGGTAAAAACTCTTTATATATATACCTTCCTTATTATAAATAAGTTTAGTAGGTATATATATAAGCTCCTTCCTTAACTTTACCTTCTACCTATACTACTACCTAGAGGGTACTAATTAGCCCTTACCTCTAGTAGTATATAAACCTCTCTTCTTCCTACCTTTTTCCTCTTTTTCCCTTTTCTTCCTTATACTATATTAAACCTTTTATATACTAATAATATTTATATATATTATTAATTCTTCTAATATATAACTTTACCTACCTTCCTTACTATTATTCTTTTCTTCTCTATATATCTCTTATATGTTTCCTTCCTTTCCCTTTTTACCTATTAATCTACTAACTTTAATAGATTAATTATATGCCTATTATTATATCTCTTATCTATAACTAGCCTTCTACCCTTAGTAATATTACTATCTACTCTAAGGGTAGTATTTACTAGTTAACTATTCTAATATTAACCTAAGGTAACTATAACTTTATAGCTATTCTTACTCTTAATATATATTACTTTTTCCTTTTTATACCTTATTTATATACTAATAATCTTTTTTAGGATAAGGAGTATTATACCCTTAATTACCCTTCTTATAATATTAAGATCTAAATAACTACTAGAATATCTATCTAGGAGTTTATTACTTTAATTATATAATAGTCTTTATATATAGTTAGAATTATTATTTAGTCCTATAGACGTCTCTATACTACTCTATATAGTTACTACTCTACCTATAGTTAGAAGTACTTCTATAAGTATTATTATATAGCTAACTTCTAAGGTAGAGTATATACTAAGTATATCTAGTAGTCTAAGGCTACTTCCTATATATATTATAGTTATAAGTCTTTAGATAAAGATAATAATAGTAATAGTAGTTCTAGCTTTAGTTCTAGTAAAGGTAGTTTAGATAATAGTTTAGAGGCTCCTTCTATTAAGAAGGCCCTCCCTACTCCTAAGGCTAAAGCTTATAAGTATGTTATATCTTACTAGCTTATCTACCTTAATAACTACTCTTCTCTATATATTATTAACTAGGAGTAAAAGGTATATCTAATCCTTATATATATTATAGTTATAGTAGGATAGGGCGTGTAAAGTAGTAATAGTTATTCTATTTCTTAGGGTTATATAGTTCTAAAGTTAGGGTTTTTAGTTTTTATATAATACCTAGGTTAGTTAGTATTTACTTATAGGAAGTAGATAGCTTTTTTATATAGGTAAGCATATAAGTAGTTATTAATTAGAAGTTACTTCCCCTATTCTATCTATATATACTTTAATATATATCTTAAGTATGTTATATAAGATAAGTTATTAAAGTACTAAATTTAGTAATTTCTTAGTAAACATATCTATAGGGTTATCTTATCTATTAATCTATCTTACCTCTAAGATCTCTTTCTTCTTATATAACTTATATAGGCTTATAATATCTATTATTAACCTCTTTTTATCTATTATACCTAGTTATATAAGGCATTTATATAAGAAATATAAATTAGAATATACTACTACTAGTATATAAGGCATCTAAAGTATATAGAGTATCTAGTTAAGTATTATACTTAAGGTAATCCTACTATTAAATCCTATAGTTATACTATATAACTTACTTACTAGTATACTTTATATAACTCTTTTATATTTAGTTAAACTCTAGTAGAGGATATTACCTCTAATTTTAAAGTCCTTATTTATATAAGTAATCTCTTCTATAAGTATAATTATAAATCTAAGTTATAAGGATAGGTCTATATTATTTATAAAAGACCTATCTATAAAGATATATATCTTTATATATATAAAGTTAAGTAGGATATAAGTAAGCCCTCTTTAGTAATTATCTATCTACTATTTTAGTTATATATTTAAGGCCTAGATATTTTATTATCTAGGGCCTTAACCTAAGTAGTAATAGCTAGGTTATATAATACTTCTAGTTAGTAAATAGAGGTAAGATAAGTACCTCTTACTCTCTAAGATATATATTATTATTATATGTCTTCTACCTTAGTATCTACTTACTAAAGGTTAGTAGCTTAACCTTTTAGGGTAAATATAATACTATTATCTTTATATATATAAATCCTTCTACTATTAAAATTAATATCTTAATTAATAGTAAGGACTATTTTTAGCTTTATATAAAGTCCTTTTACCTATAGCACCTCTTTTTCCCTTTCTAAGAATACCTTTATATAGAAGCTTAAGGTGTTATCTATCTATATTACTATAATACTAAAGGTTTCTAGATCTTTAACTATATATAGGAGGTATTAGTTATATATTAACTTTATTATACCTAAGTCCTCCTTATAGTATTTAGAGTAGGTCTTATACTAATAGAGGCCTAACTCTACTAATCTATATAGTAGCTTAGTAATATATAGGAGTATGTCTAGAGGATATCTATCCTCTAGTTCCTTAGGAAGTTATATAATAATAGTCCTAGTAAGGGTATTATTAGATTAAGTATATACCTAGGTAATATCCCTAAGCTCTCCTTAATAACTAAATAATTATATAAGAGTAGGTCTAAGGGTAAGGAGGAGTCTCTAGCTTATCCTTTAGGTAGTAGGAGCTTATATAAGGAGCGTCTCCTTCTCCTAGTCTCTATAGCCTTAGATAATAAGTCTAGACTTCTTATACAGCTTAGTAAGTAGGTTCTTAACTTCTCTTACTATCCTTATTTTATAGATCTATATAAGATTATATATTACTAGTTTATAGTATATAAAGGAGAATACTCCTTTATTAATAAGGGAGTTAATCTTAATATTATTAGACTTTTTATATAGTACTCCTAGAGTAGTAATAATATTATTATATCTTAACTTTAGGGCTAGCTTATAGTAATCCTTTTCCTTTTAGGATAGGAAGGCCTTTAGTAATTATTATATAGCCTTCCTCTACCCTTTCTTAGGTCTTCCCCTCTTCTTAGGTTACTACTAAGGGGTTTAGTTATATAACATCCTAGGGATCTTCTAGTAGTATCTCCTCTCTAGAGTAAGGCTTAATATATGTTATATAAAACTAAGTAGGACTATTAACTATATTAACTATAATAGTATGTCCCTTTATTCCCTAGATTTTATATAGTCTAGTCTATCCCTTATTTTCTCTCTATATAAGGACTTTACTCTAGATAGGGAGTAATAAGACCTAGTAAAGGTTAGGGCTATTCCTTATATTAATTATATAATTAACTTCTACCTTAGCCTAAATACCTTAGAGTATCTTTATAGCTTTTTGTATAGCCTTAGCTTACTAGGTAATATTATATAATAGAGGTAAATTTATATTAATCCTTAGATATATCCTAAAGATAAGAAGGGTTAGTATAATACTATATAGTCTAGTAGTATTATTTAGGGCCTTAATTACTATCTAAAGAATAACTTCTTTATCTATATTATACCTTAACTCCTTAAAGAGTATCTTATATATATGTCTTAAGGGTATATATACCCTTTTAATCTTACCTATAGCCTAGTAAGCTTTAACTAGTATTTCTTTACATAATATACCTATAATCTTAGTATTATTCCTAAATTCTTCTAAAGTAAAGTTTATACCTAGGTTATATATAATATAGTCTAGAGGACTTATATATATATTAATCTAGTATTTTAGGAGTATATTCTAGGTATCTTATATAGATAGTAATTTAAGAAATATTACTCCCTAAAAACTTATTTCTATATTAATAACATAAAGGGTATTCTTATCCCTTAGTTATATAATATCTATAATAATCTTATAGTTAAAATAACTCTTATCCTTAAGTAAGAACTTAAATCTTCTTAGGGCCTAGTTATATAATTAGTAATAATAACAGAACTTCTAGATCTTTTCTAGAATATTAAAATTAATATCCTTATGTCTAGCCTTCTTTAGGAGGTAGTATAGGTAATCTATATAAGGATGTCTAAACCTCCTATAAAGTCGCCTTAGCTAGAATTTAGTAAAGAATATCCTAGCTTTTATATAACTTAGGTTAAAGAATAGGTATCCCTATTTTTATATAATAGGTATCTATTTACTATCTTTTATAATAATAGTCGTTTTATATATTATTAAAATAGGCTCCTAGCCTATCTATATTATATAATAAGAAAAGGAATAGTATTAATATATTTAGGATATAATAGGTAACTTATCTAATTTAGTTATCTATCTCTATTATCCCTATAGATATAATAGATTTACTTTCTCTAAATTATATGTTAGTAGATCCTAGCTTCTATATTACCTTTATATATAGGTTCTCTTATAAGTATGCTATAACTTATAGCCTTCTAATAGTAGAGAACTTAGCTACCCCTATATCCTATAGTTCTCCTTAGTATATAGTGTTATATAGGTCTTATAATATAAAAATATCCCCTTTCTCTAGTACCTACTTAGAGAAGATGTCTTCTCTAGTTATATAATAGAGGAATAATATTAACAGGAGGTATTAGGAAATATCCTAATCTTCCTAGTATTTATCTTTATTATATAACTTATTACCTTCTTTCTTAATAGGGTCTTCTCCTTCTACCTCTAAGAGATATAGTAAGAAGTCCTTATATAGTTCCTAGTTAAGGGTATTACATACCTAGAGGTATTAGGTCTTTATATAATTATGTTCCTCCTCTAAGTAGTTAGTTAACTAATATTTCTCCTTTTTATATATAAAACATTTCTTAGTTATATTTATATAATATAGTCTAGGTCTATTATTCTAAAAACCTTTACTCTTATAGAATAGTTAATATAATAGTCCTCTCTTATATAAACGTTATTACTATTAATCTTTATAGTTAGATATATATCTCCTATCTATAAAGTATATATTATATAAGGTAGTCTTCTTATTTACGGCTACTTATAAGGAAGCCCTAAGGTTAGAGAAGAACTCTTTATACGTATAATATGCCTTAAGGTTACTAAGAGCTGTCTTAAGTTCTAGCATACTATAGTAGGCCTAGGTGACCTATATATAGAGCATGATTTCTCCTTAGAATCTAGATCCTAGTACTTATTATATAAGAGGTAATTTATCTAGAAGTACTTCTAATACCTCTATAGGTATCTTATCTAGGTTCTCTCTTTTAACTTATATAAATAACATTATAGTCTAATTAATCTAATATAGACTATAGTTAATACTAGTATTAAAATATATATCTAGTATGCTATATATTTTATCCTATCTTTATATAGGACTAATATAGTATAGGTAGAACTCTTCTATATAATTAGCTAGTATATCTAGAAATATAGCATAATATTAATCCTCTATAATCTAGAGGTGTTAATAGAAACTAATAAAAACCTTAGCCTTATTATATAGGATGTTATATAGCTTGCCTATATAGTTCCTATCTCTTCTCTATCCTTTCTAGAAGATAGAGATTATATAAGGCTTATATAGTCTATTTTATACTATCTATCTTAGAGGGAGGTTATAGATATCCTTCTTAAGTATTAGTTTAGTATGACTCTATAGTCTTAGGAAGCTCTCTACTTCCTAGGTAAAGTATACCCCTAGTAGTATTATTTGTATAGGGGGTCTTTTAGCCCTTAAGCTAGTAGTATATCCTACTGCTTAATTAAGTCTACTAGCTATTTAGCTACTATATCTAGCCTTATAACTTTAGGTAACCTAATAGGTGTTTAAGGGGTTACTAAGATTATATAAGTACTTATATTAGGT